>OZ037767.1:22363127-23698127 GCA_964035545.1 Bugula neritina
AACTTATTTACACAGTTACATTCTCACAAATTCCTATTACCTAACCTTATGTTGATATTATCGCATTAATTATACTAGAGTGATATAATTATATTGCTGTGCAATAAAACATAAGGTTTAAAGTTTTTAGAAAATGGTCGACGAGTCATCGAGTAAACTAATTGAACAATCAAAGAGACATATGAACATTTGACTCAAACCAAGATATTAAAAGTTACTTACAAGTGCACCGAGTGGAACTTCTATAGTGGGTCCTGGGTAGTGTCCGTTGATGGCAATGTGCCTTATTTTTGTACCATCCAACGTTGTAACGTTCTCCATGTCTACTGATACTCTAGTCAGGTTTGGAGTGTAGAAGAGCTCCCCTTGGTCTAATGCCACATCCTACAATTACATTGGAGTTAAATAATATAGGAAAAGCTCACTTTGATATTAGGCATGTAACAACTTTTTGATTAAACTTTATTAAAGTTATATTATCATTTTACAATATAGTGCTTCTAAAAACTATTTATACAAATCACTTATCTTGCTTTTGAATTTTTCTAGACTGGTAATATAGTAACAGTAAAATTATATTGCATAGGATAGCTAGCTTATGATCTCTCAGATAAATATCTTTTATATGGTGGAGAAACTCGACAAAGTCTATGCAGCTGAATGAGTGTTTCAACCTGTTATAGGTAACTAATTTGCAGTGCAGATTTAATCCTTACAGTATATTATAGTCAAATTTGGCATAAAATGTTGAAACTCTTTTTCAATTAAGCAGCTATATAATAAGTTGAAAAGATTTGCATCAACATATAGTGGGCTTGTAGCAAACACAGCCATGTTTAAATTAAATATTAACATTATTTTATTTCTGTAATGGTTGAACAGGAGTGTTGCATCAAACAATGAAGTGTATGGATGTGAACACTGACTTGTTAGAAAAAATATTGAATAAAGCTTTGACATGAAACGTAATCTGTAATATATGTACCGGTTATGTGGCTTCAGCAACTGTTGAACTTTGTATTGGGGGGGGGGGGGGGGTATCAATTACTGACCATAATTGTTACATGCTTCTTATAGGACTGCTAGTTATACATTATTCATTGAGAGTTATTTTGCATCCTGTTATAAGAGGCATCATCAACAACTATCTGAAACTTTCCACACCACATTCAACTGAGAGAAGAGGCAATGCATTTAAACAATAAAATGTGGCTATAAAATATAAATATAATAAACTAAAGTCTTAAAGCAAAGTGTATATATGAAGACATTATATTTTACACTCAAACATATAAAGTCAACCTCAAAACTTATTGGCGATGTTGAATTATAGCATTAATAGAATATTATGCCAATCCAACTTCAACTGAACAAAGAGTGACATAGCAACTGATATTGAAATAATTAAAACATACTCTACTGTTGAGGAGATATTTACATAATAATGGTTTGACAATATTAAATTGAACTATTTTATGTTTTACTTAATTTTGTATAAACTTAAACTTTTTTCACGTAACAACTCGCGCAAGTTTGTAGTCACCATCCCTGTGAGAATACACCTGATAAAAAGGGTTTTTGTTAAATCAAGCTTAAGACTTATTCAAATTTCAATTATGACTGGATGCCTTTGTCGGGGTTGAACCCATGACTTCGTGCTCACTAGGCAAACGCTCTAACCCCTAGACTACGACTGCTTTCTTTTTTTTCACAAAGTAAAAGTTAAAGATATAATATTTAAAACTTACTTTTACACTTTAATACTAGACTTTGAGCTGAACTTTTTGGAAACAAATAAAACTACAAAAATTGTAGTTCATAGTTTAGCGCCGCAAGAACACAGCTTAACACGATAATCATAAGCAGATGATCAGTTTATTTAAGCTGGTTTCAACTCAGAAATTCTATTTTTCCAATTTATTATTTATATTTTTGAAATAATATTTTTCCTTAGGAGCTTTCACCAAAGGGCTTTAGTTTTTTAAGTTTTTTTCATCAAAATTACTATTTTTTGTTTTTAATGCATTAGCCAACTCAATATAGAGAAGTTAAACATTTGAAAATAAAACTTCTTAATTGATGCTACATTTTTATTACTAAAGTCTTAAACGAGTGGTTAGTCCTGAATTTTGGACAATAATTTGTTAAACTTGCATTAACATGCAGTATACAGTAAAATGATTCTAACATATTTTAATATTACCTAATATTAGTATATAATTATAATCCTTAATAGACTCTGACAAGTTTTCTATTATTAAAACCCTTTGCTTCCTATATATCTATATACATTAATTTGATCGAATTGTAGCACCAGGTTATTATTTCAACTTTTCCCCTTATTTAGTGTAAGTTTCACCCAGTAAAACACCCCTGCATGTGGTTAGCGCACCTGCTTACAAGCTGAATGTCTCGAGTTCGAATCCCAGTGGGGGCAAAATTATTGTACGTATCTTATGTACAGTACATAATATTAATTTACAGAATATAATAGTATCATTCTGATTTGCAACATTAAGGGAATCTAAGCAAGGAGAAGCATAATGTAGCTATAAGTATGATGGCACTATAATATTTCTTTTAAAGGAAATGGCTAATGAGTACTGGTGTTCTATATATTATAAATACTTATGACTTATGAGATAGTATAGCTGGTCTATGGTGCAAGTGTACTCAGTGATGGTTCAAATTTTCTCCTACTTCTGTTTATAGCATTTTTCTGTACCTTTCACCAAATCAATAAGCTAAATTTTTTGAGATTTTAAATGTTTTAAAGCAAAGCAAGTTTCTCACGAACTGAGATATCTACAACTTTGAGCCATATAGTGACTCAAATTGAATTGTGCTAAATATAAAATAGCAATGATAAATCTAATATAGTTTTGGAAAAAATGATGTCAAAACTAAATTGTTTCTAGCTGCTGATCAGTCTGGTAGAACTTATATAGGTAAACAAACAATCATTTTTGTGGCTCTATATATATATACAACATTTCACATAAACATACTACAGTTTAACAAGTTTCTTACCTCATCTATAAATATTTAAATTGAACAACAAGTAAGGTATGTGTGATTTGCCTTAGTTAACTTTGTTTGCAGATTATTTAAGTAAAGAAATTCATCAGGTTTTGTAGCTGCTATTCCTGTGAGAACCCCTAAAAGGATTTTCAAGTGGGCTAAAGACTTTTCTGATATATCGCACAAAAGCAATTAAAACTGGATGCTTTTCTTAACATGACCATCGGGGTTCGGACTCAAACTATGCTGACCTAGTGTATACTAGGTCAGCACTACACCATGACTTCTTCATGAAAAGAGTAGAAAGCCAAAAATATCACCTTATAAACACTTCATAGCACCTTGAAATGCTATACCCATTGAAGTGAGTCAGTTATACAAGTAAACTTCTAAGCAAAAAATATAAAGAAAATATGCATTTAGATAAATATGATTTAGTTAAAGTATAACTGCTAATAAAAAAAGATGAAGTGATACTAGACCTTTTACAAAATTATATAGCATTTGTTTATTATAGCTACAAACCAGTGTTCTTAAACAGAAAATAGTTTTTACTCAGTTGTTTCAGTGAAAACAAACAAATATTTGACACAATTATTAATGAACTAAATTTAAAAAGAAGTTGTTTAAAATGTATATATATATATAATGCATATCGAACCATAAATAAATCTATTTCATGTATCATTATAATAAACTAGGTATGATTATAACAAAACTAAGCTGTAATAAAACGTCTTTAAATTTACATGTAGTATCAGTTATATTTGCTAAGTGCATCTTTCCCATTTATTCGAGTGCTAAATGCTAGCACACACACATCATTCAAGTTAGTAATGAAAGCAAATAACATAGTAAGTACTTACATAGATAAGTCCAGCCTGGTCAGTGTACGTCATAGACATTGCCCATGTTAGATAGAAATCATAAATATACACATTGGGGTCGTTTGTTGGAACTGGAGTAGCTACTTGTAGTGCTACTGAGCTGGAAACACCAAATACCAAAAAGAGAGTCGAACTTATCATTTTGTTATTTGTTTTTTCTCAGTAATAAAAGCACAAATTTAAAACTAGCCACTGCTAGACGCCTCAGTGAAGTTATTAAACTCTTCTCTCATAGTTCTCAGAGTTTTTCTCATTAAGTGGTTCGGGTATTCTATGAAACAAAAACTGCTTGCGTATACCAGCATCTTTTAACTGCGACATGTTACGGTAATATATAAGAACGTTATCACTATTGAACCTTGAAATAGCATAGCTATATATAGTAACAGGTAAGTAGTTACACAGACAGATGCTCTACCAGCACTAAAAGAATGCTTTGTCATAAAATAATGTTTTATAACCACTTTTGTAGTTCTGAGTCATATATTAGCTAATTAATCGTTTTCAATGATCAAAATTTTAGTTGACTTTAGTTCATTTAGAATATAGCAATTGAAATATTTTAGAATAGTCAATATTAGTTAATAAAAAATGTCAGAAGCATTATGAATTCAATATGCTATGTGGAAGGAGTTGTGACAAAATAAACTTACTATATATTAAAAGCTTGCAGCATTAAATAACAATTCTGCACTTTACAAATCATATTATTATTGAATCTTTATATTTTATTTGTACATTCTTTGCATGTTTATACACTCTTGTATACCTTTTTGTTTTTTTTGTAGCTTTTATGCATACTTCTTCTCTAATTTATTTTCAATTTTGAAGTTTTGCCTCACTACTATACTATGTTTACTAAAATATTATATAGTATTGTACTATTCTATAACACTGTATATGTTAAAGTATAATACATAATTATAGAACAATCTGTTTGCTGTTAACAAAATTTATCTGAACATGCTAAAAAGTTAAATGACACTAAATTTAGAAATATAAATTTCATTAAGTTCAATCACTTTGCTAACCCCTGGCCTGTTGGTACTAGACTGCATTCATTAATTTTTCTTTCAAAAACTATTTGAAAGTTTTTTTTAGAAGCAAAATATTCATAGCTACAAATGAGAAACATTTACAATCTATTTGACTGAAACAAAGAAAAATTCAAGTTGTGCAACAAAATATAAAACTTAAATAAAAAAGCTTTGTGAGTATTTATGTCATAAAGAAAATTTGGCATACAAATCACTATTTTTTCAATTCTAATTTATTAGCTTAAAGGCGGTAAGCTTCCAGGTTATTTATTACATTTGAGCAAAAGTTTGCATGCTTTTCAACTGTTTTAGCAGCATTTTACCCAATTTCTTATACGAAAACACTACAAAAATGTAAGTAAAAGTGGTCATATTAGGTGTCTTAGACTTGCCCAGACTTGCCCGCGAGCGTGCCCTCCGTGACGTGGGGATGGCAAAATAGCCCAATTGTAGCGTGAGTTTATATCGCGTAAAGTTATTAAGAAGCGGGTTTGTCACAGATTCTCGTTATTCGTAGCTCAAATCACATGAATGTTACTCTTCGGGCGGCTACTAATAACTAACGTTAGCTACGCAACATCAAGAAAGGTAACTAATTTAACTGTTTTCAAATGGACTATTCCATTTCGCTAGTTTGTAACTTGCTGTAAATCACAAAATAATTATTTTCCCTATTTTAATTTCAATTATCATGTCGACCACACTACCAGAAAATTACTCTTAAATATGCAGTAAATGATGATTTTCAACCGTTTTGTGATGAATTATAGGTTAGTAGTTGTCTACGTAAAACCAAGTTTTGAAATTTGTAACTAAATCAGTGAATCACAGTATCAGTATGAGTGTCACTAGTCTAACTCTATTTCTATGACATTGACTCTCACTCTAAGTCTATGACTATCGCCTATTGGTGAACTATTATTAATAATATTCAATGGTTATATTTATTAATACTATTATTAGTCATAATGATAATCATATGACAGTATCAGTATGTTAATGTTACGGAGCAGGATCAGTTTCGAAACTAATACTTTAACTTATACTTATAGTTATAATATTAGTTATAACTATAAGTATAACTATAACTATAAGTTATACCGATAGCTATATTAATATAAATATTTATATTCATAGTAATACTAATAGCAAATGTAATATTATTATGTTGATAGTTATACTTGTAAGTTATAATATAAAGCAAACGACACAAGTATTAATTTCAATTTGAACTGCTGGTCTTGAAATAAAAAGTGAAATAAATATAAATAATAAAATATAAATTATAATAATTTAATTATACTAATACTTATACAGAAATATAATTATAATAAATTTATAAAACTTAAACAACTTTTAATTTAAGGAACAACTTTAAATACAAACATAAAGATAATATTAAATAATTATAATCATAATGATCATAACAATAAATATAATTATGATTCCAATAATTATCAATATATTATATAATATTTATTGCAAGTGAAAGTTAGTTATTCTCCGCCAGCTGCATGAATGTGACTGGTAAATTTTGTAACCTTTGGCAGTAATAACTTTGTAGCATAAATTAGACACATTTTTATGAAAATACATAATTTTAATGCTATAGCTGCTAGTAATTCTAATGGGTGTAATAATATTACTTTCACCAGCATTAATTTTTACTTTGTTCATCTCTTCATAAAGCATTTTCTAAATCCTTTTTTGAATAAATATACATATAATGTGCTGAATAGATTACATATGTTGGGGTTCTTCCTATACTGCAGCTCAGCCTACACTCTCCCCCCCCCCCCACAAATGTTCCTAAACTACTAGCTTCATCAGGATACAGATTGATGGAGCTGTATTGATAAAAACTTCTCTTTTTAGCAGTAGAGGCATCATGAAAAAAAAGGCAAGTATTTTACTCAATAAGAATTCGGTTTTTTACTTCTACAAATTTGATAGCCTACACGATTCTATTTAAATGGAAACTGGTCTGACATAATGTGTCTGCAATTTATTAGTTATAATATAGTAAATACTATGCAGGCCTATAGATCAAATGGCTCAAAAAAAATTAAATAAAACATTACACAATGCTGTATTTATTAGCAATGTAATACTTAGCAACTAATTTCACATTATTATTGTTTGCAAAGTTTCATACATCTACATATGTTTGTTCAATTCAGTGTTCTGAAGTAGAAGGTTCCAACAGCAGGGAAAAGCCTTGAACAAGATATTATGTTCTACATCTCCAACTCATTTTAACTTTGCTGGTCAGTTCATTGTGTATCTGGAGCATAGTTTTGTATTTTCAAGTAGTCCATCAGATAACTTTGTAGATAGTAAAGATTAAAATGCTTGTGCAATGATGTCCATAATGTTGAACCGATTTATTGAAACTAAAACTGTTCTTAATTATAACAAAACTTGACAATCTTTACATAAAGAATAATGTCCTATAATCTATCTTCATTGTAAACAAAATTAGAAAGTTCCACACCAGCAAAATGTTAATCATCATCTGTAGGTGGAAGACGCGTGCACTCAGTTATAAAGGCAAGCTGACGGTGGTTTTCTTTGCCTTCTATGAAGATTTGGAAAGAGCCAGAAAATTAATACTCTATAACTGCAAAACCATGTTGTAGTGTCTTATGTTATTGATTGAATCATCTAAAAGAAAAATTGTTGTATCATTATAATTTTACTGTTAATGAATTAGCAAATCTACTTATCTTGGTAAATATATTCAAGAACAAATACTATAGTGTAACTCAGTTTTGGTTATGTGTATGCTCCTTAAGCGAATTTACAGCAGATATCAAACTATATATTAGAGACTGATATAGGAATTACATTTAAGCTAACCATGATGATGTAAATAGCTGTTGTATGTGACTTCGAGAACTCTGCTGGCCATGTCAGTTCAATTACACCAGGGTGATCTGTTACGAATCTCATGTCATTATTGAAATTCAGCTTTTTCAAGTGCCTCTTCACAACTCTGGCAGCATTCTGACTGCTCCTTAGCTTTCTGCACCTGAACTTTCTTCTACTTGCACCATTCTTCTATTGGTGGAATGTTAGCCTATAACAAACAGGTGTACCAAAGCTAAAAAAAATATCTAATTCAATGCACTAGGATATTATTCAACTCATTTAAATTTAATATATAGCAGTAAAACAATTACATAATTGTATTTATTTTATCAGCTTTACTTTACAAAGCTGAACCATATAATTTAGTAACTTGTCATCATAATAAACTTTGTACAACATACAAATTGAAAACCTGATGTGATTGCTTTTTTAATAGAATATACATCAAAAACATGTTACTTTGATAAGCGTGTTTATAATAAAAGTATTAAACCAGTTTAAAAAAAATTATTTTGTTATATAAGGGATCACAAAACTAAATCATTTTAGACCTGTAGCTCAATGTTCCTCAAGCAACGGGCTGCTATGACTAATTAATTTTCTATCATTGCATTTGACTGTTCTACTCATAGTGTATTGGCGAGTTAAAATTATTGGTAATTTAATGTATATTTTAGCTACCTCTGTACAATCAATGTCATAGTAATATCAATTAGGTTTTAAATTTCACTGAGTTTATAGTAAATTATTGCAATCGGTACATAACATTTGGCTAGTTCTCTAGTTCATTAAATAACCATACGAACTTAAATTTACAACATGAAAAAACACACAAAGCAAAATTAAAATAATCATATTATGAACCAATGTAATTGATAAGCGATAATGCTGTTGTAAAACATAAATTATCAAATTGAAATAGTTATTATTACTATTAGTATTACTATCATTATAACAACTATAACTATTATTAGTATTACTATTACTATTAGTATTAGCATTAGTAGTAAAAAATGAGTAGAGTTCAACATATACAATCTAGTTCACAGTTACTATAAAAGTAGAAGTAGAACTTTTAAAACTATTATCTCCATCATTATCAGAACTATGAGTAATACTAGTACAGTACTAGTAGTTGTACTAATAGTAATACTAGTTATTAATACTAAAAGACAATAGTAATAGTATCACTATGAGTATGATACTTGGGCTGGCAGTGATTATCACTATCAGCATCATCATAGTGATAGTCAAAAGTTACAAGAATTAGAAGCCATATTCATATTGATATTCTCATTGAGTTATGCACAGTCATATTCATAGTAATAGTCAATCACTGATTGAGTTAATGTCATAGTGATACTCATACTCATAATTAATTTGCACGATACTCATACTCATAGTGATAGTGATACGTCACCGTGAATTTCAATTTAATAATAATTTTAATTTAATATTAAAGTGATATTAATTATTAATATTATCATTGAATCATTCATTGTTGCTAATATTATGTCTTACTCTTAGTCTAACAGCAGCTCTATAAAGAAGTTAAACATAACTGATAACAAAACACATTTAAAAAATAATACTGTAACAATCAATATAATGCATATCAATATGAATATGCTAGCAACCTAATTTTCAGCCCACTTCATTAACTTTCTGTGCAGTATTGTGAATTGTGATAAAATAAATTTATTAATGGTGACCTTGACATCTTCGTCCAAATGCCTTTCACGTCAAGCCCCGAACCAATTTGTAAAAATTTTGGATTTTTTACTTTTGATTATTTTTTACGAAAAGAGCTTCAAAATAAATTTAAAAAAAAGTGAGCTGTTGTCCACATGAAAAGAAATATATGAGTTAATTTTCTAAATTCAGGAAGTTACCAGAGGATCACAATATTTTTTTAAAAAAATCTTCATTTTCACGACAAGCTCTATATATTAATATAGAAAAATAGAAGACAACTCTTCTTTCAGATTTTTCATGTGCCACGGTCACGTCAATCTCAGTGCTATTAACACATATATTTTAATTCATTTTTTCTGGTATATTGAGTTGAGATTTTTTGTATATATTTTGTGAATGCAACTAAAAAAGTATGATCTTTTAATTAACAGTAATTGATTTTATCAAAATAACCTGGATGCCTACGATGTTTAAATTTAAGCTACAAAAAGTTTTGCCAAAACAACATTTCAGAATAATTATACACATTTGTTTGTTTGTTTGTTTGTTTTCTTTATTTCCATCAAAAAAAAACAAAGGGACAAAAAAATACAAATATAGAACAGTAGCACAAAAAGAGCTAAATTCAATTTATATATAATATCAATCGAAGTCAAGATGGGGGCCCATGTGCTCAGTAGCATAGCTATTCAAGGAGCGGGGCCCAAGTGGCAGTTGAAAAAAATAGTGGGAACTATTTATTCAGATTAAGTTAAAGATTTTAGTAGGTGCTTTTTCAACAATATTTTAAATGTGGCAAAGCTTTGATGATGTCTTAAAGTCAGAGGTAGTTTATTCCAATTGCTAGACATCTGGTAGGACACTTGACGATGACCTGCTGCAGAGGTAGAGAGAGGTAAGGGAAAGGAAAGTTCAGAATGTCTGGTGAGGTAAGTTGGTTGTTGTTTGGTGTGAGATGGAGTATAATAAGCTGAATGACCAAGAAGACATAGGCGGTAGATATACAAGAGATCAATAGGAAGAATTTCTGCTTTGATAAATAGAGGTGACGTGTGTTCAGTAGGTGATTTGTGGAAAATAATGCGAATAATGCGTTTTTGAATTAAAAGCAACTTGTTCAGATGGGTTTTAGGGGCATTTCCCCAGGCTTCTAAGCAATATGTAAGTTTGCTGTTTATCAGACTGTTATATAATAAAATCAAAGCTTTGTATGGTAAAAACTTTGAAGCTAAGTATATCATACCAGTTACTTTGTTGAGCTGAGTCCTTAAAGAATTTATATGAGCACACCAGTTTAAGTTAATGTCAATGATTACACCTAAAAATTTTATTTCTGAGCTAGGTGAGAGAGGTATATTGTCAATATGGATGGTACTGTTAAGTACAAAATTCTTTTGGTAGTTTTTAACAATGATATAGTTTGTTTTCGTTAAGTTTAGAGTTAGTTTGTTTGCAATGCACCAGTTATTAACTTTATTTAGTGAGGAGTTTATATTTCCAATATCAGCATTTAAATCTTTGCTCTTCCAAAAAAGATTTGTGTCGTCGGCAAACAGAATAGTATCAAATAAAGGACAATGGGTAGCTAAATCATTTATGTACAGCAAAAAGAGCACAGGGCCCAAGATAGAGCCCTGGGGAACTCCACAGGTGATATGCAAGGAATTGGATATACTGTTCTTTATTATAACATGCTGTGTTCGATTGGTCAAGTAGTTTTGGATTAAACTTATGGAGTGAGAATCAAAATTGTAATCTCGTAGTTTCTGTAGCAAAATATTGTGGTTGATTGTATCGAATGCTTTTGAGAAATCAATGAAAATACCCAATATTACTGATGAGTCATTAAGTGCTTTGAAGGATTGGTCTGAAAACTTAAACAGTGCGTCTTGTGCACCCTTCTTCTGTTGGAAGCCAAATTGAGAAACCGACAAAATTTTGTGTAGGTTTAAATGTTCATTTAATTGCTTGCAGATTATTTTTTCAAGTATTTTAGAGTAAACTGGAAGTATTGAGATAGGCCGATAATTACTACGTAAAAGTTTGTCACCTTTATTTTTGTAAAATGGCAAAATCTTGGCTACTTTCAGTTCATTAGGAATGACACCTGATTTAATTATCAAGTTTATAATATGTGTGAGAGGCTGACAAAGGTAAGTTGCACTTTGTTTAACTAGCCTCGCTGGGATCAAGTCTAAGCCTTCTGATTTATTTTCATTCAAATTTTTTAGTTCAGTTAAAACTCTGTTTTTGTCTACCAGCTGAAAATAAAATGAAGGACAATCTTTGGCATTGACTGGGATCTCAGGAACACTTGGTATTTTATCGGCTAAGTTCTTTCCAATGTTAGTGAAATAATTGTTTATATAGTTTGCTATTTCTGTATGGTGGGTAATGATTTCTGAGTCGGCTTTTAGCTTTACTGGGAAGCTTGGAGAGGTTGATTTTCTTCCACAAGCATTGTTGATTGTATTCCAAAGCTTTCTGGAGTCTGCTTGGTTAGAAATCAGCTTATCATAGTAGTTATACTTGGCTTGTTTAATTAAGGTTGATACTTTGTTTCTTTGCTTAATGTAGGCTTGCTTAAGTTTTGGGCTGTATGGAAAAGCTTTGTGTTGTGAAAAAAGCCTGTCTTTTTTGTGAATTTCTTTTTTTAAACGATCCGTGATCCAGTTATTCACCTTTTTTCTATTGAAATGGAAAGTATTTTCTTGAAAAGGTGCCAATTTGTTAAATATATGAGATGTTTCGTTCAAGAAATTTCTGTATGCTACTATTGGATCATTATGTTTTAATACTAAATTGCTCCAGTCACAGTTTTGAATCTCTTGTTTTAGCTGTATATCACAAAGTGATCTATAACTGCGTCTTTTGAAGGTTTGAGATTTAGGTTGCACAAGATTCTCAAAAAAGGCAAATACCGGAAAGTGATCTGAGATATCTTTATCAAGTGTACCACTAATGACGTTACTACTGTAGAAATTTATGGCTATGTGATCTATACAAGAGCTAGAGGTTTGGGTAGTGCGAGTTGGGTGCTTTATTAAATGAGTGTAGCTGTATTGATGTAATAGGTCAGTGTAGCTATCAGATTCTTGCTTAAGTATATTAATATTAATATCACCAGTGATAATGTGATTGTGATCAGCATTTAAATATATTATGCAATTATTACTATAGCATTGCAAATAAATGATATTAAAAGGCATTTGCTATAAATACCAACACAAAATGCAATTATGATTTCCCACCACAAAGACATATTAGTACAAAAGTACATTAATTTTAGATCAAAATGTGAGTTATAAAACAACTGTAAATGAGTAATATCTACATAACATATAACACATGTCATATATATTACCACTTACAGATACATGATCACAATTCACTCTGTTTAGTAGACCCTTGATAAAATCTTTACTTTTTGTCTATTTTATATAATTCCAACTGTCAATATATTTGTTTTTAGTGATATATAAGACTAAAATGTTCGTCAATTTATTTAGATAGTCTACAAATAGTATAAAGAATTAATTGTTTTCAACTGAAATATAACTTAGACTATATTCATGGTTTTATCTGTTATAGTTATAACATAGGCCAAATATTTTTGAAAAATTTATAAGTGTTTCATTTTCTGTAATCACATTGTCTCCTTTTCCACACTTATTTTAAATCAGCATATAAGAATTCCACCAAATGTTATATTTTTATGAACTGCAAACCAATTGTAATTTTCAGTTTAAATTTGTGAGTGTATATGAAGTAATGTAAAATGGTCAATATCAAGTTGGCCAATATTTTAAATTTTTATCCCGTCTAGACATCTGAACAAAAAGCTAATAAGCTAAAAAGTTCAATGATTAATTAAGCAATAATCTTATAAAAATTATAAAAGGCTGCATTTGCCAAACTTTATAGAAAAAAGACAGGAGACTGGATTTGTTCTTAAATAAATTTTGCAGATACTAGAGTCAAATGATCTGCAGACAACAATCACTAAAAAAATATTTGAGTTAAAAAACTAAAATTTTAAGGTGTTGAGATCGTTATTACTACCTTTAATCATGTCATTTTAGGGTATTTTATTGCATGACAACTGCATTTAGCTGGTAACATTTAATACATCACTCTAGACCAAGGGTGAGCAACTGGGGGCCCCCAAAAGCCACCTGTGGCCCTTTGCTCAAATTTTACAGTAATCCTTGTGATGATCCAGATAAGTAAAAGTGTTATATGCATTCTGACTATCACAGTAGGATATAGCTAATTGGTAGCAGTTACCTTGTTATAATGAAATTTAATGTCTACCATCACGTTGCCCTTTGTTTTGGCTTGACTTCTGAATTTGGCCTTTTGAAAAACAAGTTTCCTACCCTTGCTCTAGACTTTTCTGTTTGTATTAATAGCTAGTAATATAAACTTTGTCAACTTTTAGGCAGAAATCTGAGCTGCTTCCATTCATCTCACACCATCTTACATCATTTTACATATTCACTGAATACCAGTATGCTATAGTGTGTGTATCATATTCTTAGAGCTCGAAGAAACTGTTCTTATGGCTTTTATGTCCTTGAAAGAATTCTTAGCACAAGCTGCAGGTAGCTTAATGGGTTTTTGCTTGTGTAATGTTTTTTTATAGTGTTTAATTAATTGTTAATGACAAGCTAGAGTTATCTCCTCTGTAGCAACCTTCCCTGTAGCAGACATGTCTGTGCATTTGGCTATGAATTTAGTTGGAATGAAACACATGCCAAATTGTACTGGTATGTGAAAGAACTATATAGAATACTCTTTTTAAATTGATTAGTTATTTATTGTCAACTGTATAAATAGCTCAGGTGTCCCATAAGCATTTACTAGATTAGTATAAGTTACGGCATGCATTTAATAAGCTTGTTTCTAGTAAATTCACATCGGTATTAGCCAATATCAGCATATTTTTCATTGCACCGACAAATGTAATGTTGATTAGGCTCAAACAGTTTTTTTAAATGTATTTTAAAGTAAGAATATATGCCTCAATAACAACAGGTCTTTAGTGGCGTTAATTTCATAGAAAGTTTTTATATAGGACCTAAAATCTTAACAAACGACATATGGGTAGATATACCAGCATATCTCTATAGCTATCTATAGTTATATATGGTGACTTTATATTCAAGTAGTGGTCATCTTTCACTGTCCGAGCTACAATTGTACATCAAAAGTGGCTGTAGGCAGAAAGTGTTTTACTTTTTTCATAAAAATGGAATTACATAATGCCAACTACAATGACCTAAATTTATTTGAAGACTCTACACTATATATAATGGGCGGTGTGTTTGTGTGTGTTTGATCTAAAACACTGATTAATATTAAGCAAAATGTAATGCTATTATTAGCTATTTATCATATGCCACCTTATTCAGTACATTGAATGGCATTAAAACTTAGTTATTAACATTTGTAAGAAATCATTTATTTTACAAAAGTCTTTAATTTAATTAAGCTGTTATTTGCATTTTAAAACTAATTGATTAGCAAACGCCTTCTTAGCCTCTCTTAGCTCTTATATACACTCACAATATCTCCCATATCAAACTGCTATTCTACGATAGCTGACTGATTCAATTTATGTTTTGGTGTCATAGAAGCACCATAATATGTGTAAGGCATGAATATCCTCATTAATATTGATAACAGTATTATTAATATTAAAATTGACCACAACACAACCAGTCAACTTTACTATTTATTTAAAAGTTTATTTCATCAAGCAGAAAATCACCACAAGCTGGAAAGTTTGGAGGTATTGTATCTTTCACACTCTCCCCATCCACGTCAAACACCATGGCCATGCCTGTCATATTTATAAGCAGAATTAAAAAAGTAACAAAGAAAATTCTCAAATATTAGAATATATTACATCATTGATTATTATAGGTAATGCTATAATGCTACTATATGATGTCACCATGATGCCACTGCAACTATGTATAATATACTGCTTTATTACCACAGCAATAACATATCGTTTTATTCAAGTTCTTGTACTACCAGCTATTTGCGAAATAATAATTATGTTTTATAGGTATAGTAGGTTTTCTCACCTAAATGGAGATGAGCAGCTTGATGACAGTGAGCCAACCAGTAACCAGGATTATCTGTGTATATCCTGACCACAGCATATCCACCAACTGGTATGAGAAGATTATCTTTCAGAGGTGGTCTGTCTACAGTGATGTTTCTAAGCTCTTCTTTCATCCAATGAGCATCATAACATAAATCATTTGAGCAGTTGATATCAACTTTGACTGAAAAAAATTGTTTTTTGCATGATTTTTCATAGTTGATGTTGTGTTAATATAAGTTTTGTTTTGTTTAAAATGTTTTAGTCATTAAGTTTTTACTAGTTTTTATAAACTAAATAAACCATGAAGCAATTTTTAAGCAACACGTAGGCCTACTATAATTTTAAATTTATATTTTATTTTTTGTGAAAAAATTCAGAGTAGCTAGTTTATCATTTGAGATTTAGTAATAGTTCAACATTTTTATAAAAAAACGCCTGAGGCAGGTATCACTGACTATCTATGTGCATACTTCACTTATTAACAAACCGTACACAAAAAGTAAACAAACACGTTCAATGCTTTTCTAATTGTGGTAATGTATACTTACATCTGGATCGACTTAGTCCAGTAGCATTGTCCTTGATTGGGTAAGCCACCTTTAACACAGCAAATCTGTATCCATGCATGTGCCAGGTGTGTAAATACTTCATAAGGACAGTGTGAGTGATGACCATTTGTATAATACTCTAAAGAAATTTGCAAAAACAATCATGATATCTGTTCTATAAGCAAATCTGGTATTCCTACTGCGACAATACCATTTTTTCAAAAACTGAATCAAAATACATAAACGAGAGACAATAAATTATATAATTTTATTATTGGGAGAGATAAAGAAAAACCAAGAAGTAATTTGTAAACAGTTGAGAAACTTACATTCACTGGTAGTTTGTCAACATGAGTACATTGGCAATGCTGGTGATTACAGATTTCTGGTATGCATGCCACACCTGTCATATTATATGGGTCTTGAAAAAAGTTGCTTTCAGGTAAAACAAGAGAGCGTCCATTTATGGTGTGGCCTATCAGTGAGGTATAAGCATAGAATCTCTCTGTTATGTTATCACCTCTAAAAAGTACAGATCGATATTATTACACCAAAATGTAAAAGTTGCAATATTATTGTTATTAATGAGCAACAATTATATTTCAACATCACATAGTAATGCTTGACAAAACTAATGAGCTTAAATATGTGGCCAAAGGTACTTGTTTTGTTAGATGCAAGGAAAACTTGTTCCGCTTGCCTTTTAAATTAACAGAAACCTTAAGGACCAACATTACAATATATCAGAACAATAATTGCTAAAAGCTCTTAAAAAAATTCAAATGTTGCACAGCTCAAAGAAGAAGGCACCATCTCACCATCAAATAGTAAACTATTGGCTTTTAAAAGATTTCATGCAAAGCGAATTATAAGTTACCACCTGATCTGGTCAATTTCTGCTTCATGGTAGCTGGTAGAGTTCAGCTCATGCATAGGAATGCATATCCAGCCAGTAACAGCATGGAAAGGGCAGTTCACTGCGACACACTCGTCATTCTCATGACAGACTTTGGGGGAGGTGATTGGATCTGCAGAGGAGTTGGTGTAGGAGAGGATGGAGTAGCCACGAGATGTTTGTATCTTGTCTGGAGCTCTGAACCTCACCCAGTAGTTACCTTTAGAAGTAATGAACAGAGAGTTCCGAGAAATTATTATGCAGTTTTATAGTAAAGCAAAACTTACAATATTTCATATCTAAAGGCTTAGTTTAGGTTAATTTGCATCAACACAAACAAACATTGTAAACAGACTTAGAGAGAAACATTCGTAAAAGCCTGTCTATGCCTGCAGCCAGTTATGGCCCGAGTTCTAGTGTAAAAAAGACTACAAAAATGTTTAGAGTTTAAACTTTAAGCAATGGGCAGTATGCAAATTTTTATTAGCACAATCTGAGTAAACTCTGACAAAACTGTGTACATACCTGGAGGCTGATCTGCCTTTACCAGAACGTTGACTCTCTCTCCAATTGCTAAAAATACTGAATCAACAACCACAGGCTCAATTTCACAACTGTCTACTCCTACCAGTGTTAGCTTGTGACCATCTATCGAAAACTAAAATGGCATCAATAATTTTCATCAATATTTTATTAGTAAAGTTTATAATAATTTCACACCAACATTAGCAAGCAAAATCTTTTGTGGAGTGCGAATTTACTTAGAACATCTTTAAAAAGAAAACATTACATTGACATCATGCCCTGAAGTAAATTTACCCGTTGTATAAAACGTAAGCGATGTTTAAACTTTTGCTTCTGCTTGAGTCAAATTAAATTGGCCAATTAATACTATTTGGCAAGTTGTTTTAAATTTTCTACACAATCTTAAGCGTGCTAGAAATTAAAACCCAAGATGAAAGATTTCTTTAGTATATGTAAATAATTTACAGCTATATAAGTAAATATCAGCATGTTATTACCAGGTATGTGTGAGCATACGTTTCAAACAATTCAACACATGTTATGCTACATACAATAATGTAAGAACTTTATAAAACATTAATTTTCGTAGTTTTATAACACAATATTTAAGCTATTTGTATGACCAACAGCACACTTCACTCATCTGGTAAATATTTTGCAGCTCGTACAAGTAGTTGGTGCTGTATTTGGCATTGTTATGAAAAATATAATTATCAATTGGCATCTAGGCTTTTGCTTTGAATTTTGTTTTATAATTAACTTAAAGTAAATATATAATGCATCAACAGCAACAAAAATTGAAATTATGCAAGTTACAAATAATTAAATTTAAATATAAAGAAAAACATTACTAGCAACAATAAAAAATTTCAAATAATATTTATTACGTTGTGTCTTACAACCAGTTCAACAATCAAAATGAATAAAACTTCACTCTGTATCTGTATTTCATTTAAGAAAGCTGCTTGTTATACTGCCTCATATACCATTCCTACATTTACTCTTATATCATTACGATAACACGCATACTAGAAAGTATTCACTATTTGAGAATGCAATTCTGATTCCTTATGTAAAGGAGAATGTCTCTCCATCCTACACTCTTACTGAGTAAGTTCATTTGCCATTTCTTTAAGACTTACAGCAGAAAGCTTACAGCTTACTAACAAGTTGTCTTCTATGAATATAATTACATATATCAAAATAAATAATATTTGTAGCATTTATTTATAGAAGATACAGTATATCAAAATTTATTATAAACTAGCATCAGAAAGAAACTTAGAAATAGTAGGGACAGTGACACTAAAACTATATCCTATAGACAAAAAAAAACCTGTTGCTTCAAAGTTAAGTTCAATCAAAAGTGGCTAAAGACTGTTAAAAAGTTTTGTTTTAAATCAAAAAGTGGTCAGTATTATTTATACTAAAACACAACTATTAACACTATTTTCTGTTGAGTGTGTATTTATAGCCTTTTTTTACTGTAATTACGCATGTGTATGCATGTAGATATATATAAATTATTTATTATGATACGTTATGTGTGATCAGTTACTGAGAGAAATACAGCTAGTAGTAATTTGAATATGTATGTATATCAAATATTTTGGGTAGAGAAAATGCATATCGTGTGTATTTTCAATTGCATTTAGCAATAAAAATTATATACATTTGAATGAGCTCAACTATTGTTGTTATAATAATATGATATATCAAAATAATGATACGGAAATTGTTAAGTGGGCATTGATTGTGATTTACAAAAATTGTACTCATTTAAATGAAAACAAACTATAATAATGTTTACATTATTTACTTGCACAAAGTTATCACTGAAAAAACTGCCAGTATAACTATAAATACTTTTTTGGAAATAACAGATTTGTTGGTATCAAGAAAGTAGGTTAAATACACAATTAGATTTAAGACTTACTTACAACAAGTTATCATACATGGCTTATTAGGCTTAACATAAGTTATTATTGAAATAATATATACATTACAGTTGGTGAAAAATTTAAAAAACTCTAACCAACATACCATCTTGCACTCGAAGAAGTTGCCTAGCATATTGTTAATTTAGCTTTTTTGTACCTATATGCAGCATAATTGGCAGCTTTTACAATATAATTAGCCAAATTTTATTGTAATAAGTCATGCAAATATATTGAGAAAAAAACCATAATTTTATTTATAAAGAATCTCTACCACACTTTATTTATGCGGCATTACTATATTCATATATACCTTAGCTATTATCTACAGGCGCGCCTTTTGAATTTTGATTACTCAAATAATTATATCTTGCTTTATAATAATTTTAGTGTTTATGCCAATGACCCCTTTTTGGCTCTGGAATCCATAGTATTATAAACTAAGATAAATTGTTGCAGATTTTATTGCATGCTATTCTTAGCTGATGCAAAACACATCCTAATTGCTGAGCTGGTTTAAAAGTTTTGTGTACAAATACACAAATATATATTCATTAGTAAAAAATGACAACTTAAGAGTTAGGTGCAGCAATGGAGAAATTGAGAAAAGCCTGTGTTCTAGATTAAAAAAGTAGCAAAAGAAGTTACGTTCTCATAAAAATTTCAAACCGGCCCCAAACCTAAATTAATTATCAAAATTATAGACTCTAAACAAAATTACCTCAAACTCGTCATCAAATCCAGCATTGACAATTCTGAACAAGTACTCTTCTCCTTCACTGACTCTGTGAATCTCTAGGGGTGCTGTGTTGTTGCCTATTCTCCCTCTTCCATTGATCAGATTACTCTCAGCTGGAAAGTTGAAAACTCCATCGTCTACGGTAACGTCATCATATCTTTCATCTATTGCTAAAATAGACATGTATTTAAAAGTTAAAATTTCAATAAAATACAAAGCTTATAATTTGAGCTGAGCCATGTCAAATATTTTGATTTTAGAACTAAATTTGAAACAATGAGCAGCTTGCTTTTGATTTTATTCAAGTATGAAATATTTTACTTAAACTCTAAAACACTTCCAATAAATCGGGAGTCTTATTGAAACAACAACATAACTTCCAAACACCAAGTTACTCATATTATAACCTAGTGGAAATGTTTTATTAGGGTTCAAGTTTGTTTTCTACTTTAAGCCTACAAGAATTGCATGCAATGAAACATTGTAAAGTGTTATTTTCTGCACTAACAATTACATACAAGTGAAGATTTACAGTTTACAAAGACCTTGTGTATCAATTTTTTACATTATTTAGGTATGGCCAGCATGCAGGCAGAGTTCATAAAACGTATATAAGAGTATTACGTGCTTTAAACAAGATATCACATACTTAAAGAAGAATCTTCAAAGACATGTTTTGTTATTTAAATTATTAAAAAAAGAAGAGATTATAAAACTTGTTTTTATACTTACGAAGATATGAGCCTGCAAGATTATCTGGCCCAATATAGGAAACGGCAAACACAGCAGCCCCAGCATGCAACAGATCATTGAATATAAGAGTGAAAGAAGGATAAGAAGGCTTCACCGGATCATAAACTATCACAGCTCCAAACAACCCATCCATTTTCTGCATTCCTTGATGAGAATGATACCAGAAAGTCCCAGCTTCATTAGCTACAAATCTGTAACAAGCAATTATGATTAGCACCCTTTCAGTATATT
Organism: Bugula neritina; assembly: GCA_964035545.1. Taxonomy (NCBI): domain Eukaryota; kingdom Metazoa; phylum Bryozoa; class Gymnolaemata; order Cheilostomatida; family Bugulidae; genus Bugula; species Bugula neritina. The sequence continues at coordinate 22,384,385 of OZ037767.1, forward strand.
TGATAACCTCCTCGGTGAGCTGATTATATTGAGAATTTAGTTTTAATTTAGTCTTTCAGGCTTTTATTAGTTATAATGACCTTATTAGTTTTTTTATTAACAACAACAAAAACAAACAGTATTTAACTTATTAATGTACTTTGTGAAGCTTTACAGGTAAACTTGATTTATTGACAATATTTATACACACTTGTATGTGAAGACTGCACCAGGAGAAATGGGACATTGAGTGACATATGCAACACCATCAGCCCAAGGAGTTGCGACACCACCAGTTGCGTTACTTCCTTTCATATTGAGGCCGTGCCAGTGTATTGTAGCAGCGTCAAACATCAGATCATTGTGCACTCTCACATACACCTTTATGAACATTTTATCAGTTGAAAACATTGCAATAGTGGACATCATTTTGGGAAATTATTTTAATTCTCGGTTTTTTAGATACATTATATTTTACAGTATAAAACAGCTGCATGTGTGTAGTTGATGCGATTTGTTAATGAAACTCTAAATGTTTGCCTCCAACTGTTGTACATGCACTTGAGCAAATAATTTGGAAAAGGAAACTGAAGAATAATGATTGAAGTTGTAGTTCAATATCTGCTATAGCCTTGAAAGGGTTTTTATATATATACACAAGATAATAATATAACGAAATAATATAGTGAAATTGTTAACTCGAGCAAATAGAACCTTTGCTTAAAAACAATAAAAATTCATAAACGCTGCTTTAGACATACACAAACATGGCTATAATTGCATGCAAATAACTCACGCAAGTTTATAGTCACTATCCCTGTGAGAAACCCCTGGTGGAAAGGGTTTTTGTTAAAGAGGGCTAAGGACTTATTTAAATGAGGCACAGGAGCAATTATGACTGGATGCTCTTCCTAACATCACCATTAATGGCGTTTGTCCGGCATGCAAATTTAGAAGGCTAAATTGAAATTATATAGTGTTTATAATATAGTAAAATATTTTACTATAGTGCATTATATTGTTATTAAATTATATTATAATATGTGGACGTGTGCATTTTATTATGAAAATTATATAAAAGCATAAAGAATTGAAAGTATAAAAAATTACTAATCCTAATGCGTACACATTGTAAGTACATTGCATAAGAGCATGTAAATATTCTAAGTACAGTATAAGTCTCCAAATCAACATACTACTATAACTTCAGTTTAGGTATTAATCCGTGTGTTATTAACTATCTATAGGTATCTTTAGCAGACATTTCCCACCATGATTAGACAATGTGTTTGTTAACCTATTACGTCACACGATGGCGGGTGCCTTAGATGTAAGGAGTAGGTCACTTACAAGTGCACCAAGTGGAACTTCTATAGTTGGTCCTGGATAGTGTCCGTTGATGGCAATGTGCCTTATTTTAGCTCCTCCCAGCGTTGTAACGTTCTCTATGTCTACTGGTACTCTAGTTAAGTTTGGAGTGTAGAAGAGCTCCCCTTGGTCTAACGCCACATCCTAAAGTATATTCTAGATAGTCTGAGCTCACAAACATACAAAATATTATGCAAAATAAATATTTAATTTATATTCTCAAATTTGTAACAATACTAATAGATTGATGAATTTGAGAGCTGACTCACACATCCTATTGGCATACATCTAAACAATGAGCTTGTGTAAAATTATTTGTTGGTGAAACTTTTGTAAAATATTATTTCATATTTTGAATTTAAGTTATTATAGCTACGATTATTATGGTTATTATAATACATACAGCAAATCAACAAGTAATAATGTTATCTACAATTGTTATATAGCAGAACTTTTAGTATTCTTAAAAAGAAATTTCTGTTGTATTTCATGAACATCTATGCCATGCAGTTCTTGAGTTTTTAATTTTTTTAATTTTGAAGCAACACCTATTTTTCATGTATAACCACAAAAAATAATTCAATTAGTAATAGCAAAGGCATGTAAAACCAGTGTAGCTGATAGCTATATAGCACTATATGCTGAGTTAGTGTTGGCTATATTAAAGCTGTTACAATCACTAGCTTAAGCAATGATTTGCATTTACTGTTTATACTTCTTTACAAAGTAACGAAGTTAGCACAAGTTACCAATGAAAGTAAATAACATAGTAAGTACTTACATAGATAAGTCCAGCTTGGTCAGTGTACGTCATAGACATTGCCCATGTTAGATAGAAATCATAAATATACACATTGGGGTCGTTTGTTGGAATCGGAGTAGCTACTTGTAGTGCTAGTGAGCTGGAAACACCAAGTAATAGGAAAAGAAGCAAACTTATCATTCTTCAATTCTGTCGCTCACACAGTGTAAATTCAACCAGGAGGCAGTCGATGTTAGGAAAGACCTTAGTTGAAAACTTAGTCCTTCCTTTTGTTTTCAAACATTTCGAATCTTTCTGCTACTACAGTTTTCGCTTCGAAGCTTTGCTGTTTACTAACTACAGACAACCTTGTGTGAAACCCAAGTAGACCCATGCCACCAGTTACATATACTTCAGAGAGATTGAGTACCAGCACCTTTCTACCTTGACAAGCTTTGTATCACGTGGCCCTGTAACTGACCTTATAATAATCACTTTTGAGGTTAAGATGAGTGTGCATTTGTTATATGTTAAACTCAAATATATGCAAAATCATTTTCTTATATATATATATATATATATATATATATATATAGTAATTATATATATATATATATATATATATATATATATATATATATATATATATATATATATATATATAAAATTACTATTGAATAGATTTCTATTTAGCTCAGGTTTTGTACCAAGAAACTAGCTTGTATCTATTTACATTTGATGCTTAATATATTTTTTGAAGGGTAGATGGTAAAAGGCACTATATTATGTTGATTTATATATGTTATTATTACCTAATAATACATTAAACATATAATCTGATATATTATGTTTAATATTTTAAATAAATTATTTTGCCACATGAAGAAAAAATATAATTAATTAAAGTCATAATATTAAAATAGAAAATAAAATTATACCATTGCAAGCTGTTCTTTTAGTTTCTAATTAAATATATATTGTCATAAAGCATAGTCCACCATTTGTTTCAGATAAATGTAAACAGATTAAGGACCTAGAAGGTAGTCTATCAGTCCAATTCAACATACAGTATGCCATTATCTACTGTCCTGGTGATGCAAGCAGTTGAAAAGATAACTCCAATAATAATCACTTTGGCTGCCATGCTTTACATACTGCGCTGCTACATATAATATAGTTCTCTCAGATCAAAAGGAACCGCGTTATTAGAATTTTACTAGCATTTTCTACAAAACTGAATGCTAGACATATGTAGATGCTTTGATGCATAACAACCAAAAGTATTAGTTTTTGGAAAAACATGTACAGTATATTAAACCACATTCAAAGGTAATTGCAGGTTTACAAAAAATGAAGTGTGTTAGGTTATTCTCATTTTTATTTGTTTGTTTGCGCAGGAAGAAAATGGGATCATGTCATTTTTATTAGCAGTTAAAAGTTACAGTAACAGCAAAGACAAGCAGTGGGGCAAACACTTTTTAAATAAAATGTATGATAGAAATAGCTACATAAAACAGGTATAATGAAAATTGGTAATAGATTAATTAGTACATAGGCAATACTTTCACTTTGTATACATATATAGCTAATTTGTTTTACTTTGATGTACAAAAGCTGTAGAGCTCATATATACTGGTGGTGTTTTGTGATGCCATTTGGTTTGAAATGCCTGATGTATCATTTACATCAGTATATGTCAGAAGAAGCATTTTCAAGAAGTGTGTCATATATATTATTGTATATTATTGCGAGTAGAGTTATTTTACAGAATAAGGAAAGGGGCACAACTCCCTGTACAAATTAATTAAAGTAAAAAGGAAAAATGTATTGGCTGAAATCTGTAACTTTTTGAAGAGATATGCATTGCCTATTTTAAATCATAAGTTTTACGTTTTATATTACGAAATTAGTGTACTTAAAAAGAAGTAGAAGTGGTTTGGTGGTTAGAACACTAGCACAGTAAACATGGAGTCTCACTAGGGCCATTGGTGATAGTAGGAAAGACATTCAGTCATAACTATTCTTTTGACACAATAGAAAATTAGTCTTTAGGCTGCTTAAAACAACCTTTTCCAACATGATCAGAATTTTCACAGCTGTGATATAACTAAAAACCAGGGTAAATTTTTGAGTTTTTTTTCATGTTTAGAAGAAATGCATACATGCAGTGACTTTCCTGTTGATAAAGTAATATTCCAAGTGTACCTAAATTAATTGTGTAAGTTAATTTTATTCTAGGCTCTTATTTTTGTGAATTTATACATAATATATATTGCAAATACCTAAAACTTGCTTTATATTTGGGCTGCATTGCATGTATATACAAATTTTTTTATCAATGTTTCTCAGCTATATTTGTGGATTTGTCTACTCAATTGTGGAAATGATATTTAATCGCTTTTTTGAGATACAATCTGATAACTAACAATTCACTTCATATAGAAAATACTTTGTTCTGTTTTGGTTGCATGCATCATTTCTCTATTCAGGGAGTTATGTTCTTTTATCATTTCATGTAGAAATGATTACCCACAATACATTTTCCTAAATCTGGCCTTTTTCTGGCTTGCTGATACAGAATGCTTAACCTAAGTAATTTAAAACAACCAGTATCAACGAATCACAAAGCTTAATGTCAAAAGCGAAATGGAGGCAAAAATTTTTATTTTCAATTTAAAGAAAATGCTCAAGAATACAAATTTTTACATTCTATGCATTTGTGTAATTTTAAAATATTAATTCAGGATTTTTTGGTGCAAAATTGGTAAAAATTTATGCACAAGATATACTATTTTATTTTGTAAAAGCAAGCTACGGATTTTATAAAAAATTTATCCTTTCTAAGTATTATGTTGGTAATTTGTTTCCACAAAGCTGTGCAACTTATGAACCTAAATTCTATCTGTATGGTTGAATGCATCTGAATATGTTTTGGTCTGAAGGTAATCTCAACTTTTATCAACTTTTTAGGAAATTAAAATGAACATAATTTTTTTCTGTAAAATGTTCATTCAACTGTTGTTATTTTTTCAATCAACTTTTAAGCTATAATTGAAATAATTTATTAGATTCTGTTAGTTGTAGTATTCATTTATTTAAATTAAGTTTGTACTGCATGTTCCTTTGACGGACTTCAATCTAGTATAAAGTCACCACAGACTGGAAAGTTAGAAGGAATCGTCTCCTCTGCACTTTCACCATCTATGTCAAATATCATACCCATACCTGTGTAAGATAAAAATGATTTGTTATACAGCAACTGTAAATAACTTGCATCTGCCGCCACTTCTGCTACTACTTTTCGATTGATAACAATTAGCGGTAGCATCCTATGTAGTAATATTAGCATAGCAACAGCATCAGTGTGTAGCAATATTAGCATAGCAATAGCATCAGGTTATAGTAATATTAGCATAGCAATATATAACATCAGTGTGTAATAATATTAGCATAGCAATAGCATCAGGTTATAGTAATATTAGCATAGCAATGGCATCAGGTTATAGTAATACTATAGCAAAGTAGTAACAGTAGTAGGCAGGAATGTCAGTTGACAAATATTCTCTACAACATCTAACCTGATGCTTCACACATAACCCTACCCAGTCAGCTTTGTTCATTGAGTTTGTATAATTATACTAATCTTTTGTAGCTGTAATTTTTTGGTTAATATGGTTAATGCTATCTTTTTTTACTTTTAAAAAGTTTATTCGATAATAGAGTTTTACCATACCCATATACAAATGTGTGTCTTGGTGACGATGAGCCAACCAGTAACCAGGATTATCTGTGTATATCCTGACCACAGCATATCCACCAACTGGTATGAGAAGATTGTCTTTCAGGGGCGGGTATTCCACATCAAAATGTCCTAGTTCTTCATTCACCCACTTGGCGTCATAACAGAGGTCATTTGAGCAAGTTATATCTGTCCCATCTATAGTTAGAAATAGCAAAACAATCTGACTCATGTAAGTTGTTTAATGTGTGATCATCAAACGCTGTGCATTTTCATCATCACTGAAAACTGCCTAATGCCATATAAAATCTAGCATCATCAATTCCGAAACAGCTGCTGTAAACAGATTAATATATATATATATATATATATATATATATATATTAATATATATATATATATATATATATATATATATATATATATATATATATATATATATATATACATATATACATACATACATATATATACATATACATATATATACATATATATATATATATATATATATATATATATACATATATATATACATATATATATACATATACATATATATACATATATATATATATATATGTGTGTGTGTGTTTGTGTGTGTGCGCGTGCGCGTGTGTGCGTGCGTGCGTGCGTGCGTGCGTGCGTGCGTGCGTGCGTGCGTGCGTGCGTGTGTGTGTGTGTGTATATATATGACATATCGGAGACTAACTTACTTGCAATGGCATCTGGCCCATTGACAGGGTAAAAGATCTTAAGCACAGCGAACCTGTATCCATGCATATGCCAGCTGTGGACGCAGTCTGTTGATTTGGAGTGCATGATAACCATCTGAATTATTCGCTGTTAAAAAACACTAAATTTAGTAAAATCATTTGAACTTTTTAATTTCTATAATAGTTTTTTTCAAGTGTAGCAGAAGAAACTAAGGTATGTATCTTTGATTTAAAAAACTACACAATATTAGTGAACTACTTTTACTGAAGTCTGGTTTTTGGTTTGTTGGCAGTTGATGTAACTAAATATAAATTCACTAAAAGAAAACATAAAAAGTTACAATGATAGTTATTATTGTTTTATTATTCCGTCTAAACTTTTTTTTGGGTTATATACTTTATTTTAAATTTGTTTTTGTGAGTATCAACTAGCCAAGGCTGCTTTCCAATTAGCAAAATTTTAATTTAATTTTCAGTAAGCCTATCATCGTAATTTTTATTTATATTGTTTGGATTTGTGTAGAAACTTTTGAAAAAGTCAACATTGTTTATGATTTCATAAATGTTTTTTAAAACATACGTTTGCAATGCTTTGTCAACGCACTAAAATAGATCAAATTTGAATGTTATAATCAATTTAAATGTTGCTAAACCTGCAAAATAGTTACCTACTCACAGCCAAAGCAATCCATAAAGCTTAACTCAAATTTTTGATGACTCCCGGCATCTACGATAGAAATTAATATTTTTCTTCAAATAATCAGTTTGATTTCCATGATTACCTTTGTTTGGAGCTTTTCAATATAGGTGCAGCGACACGAAAAGCGGTCGCAGAGTTGATTGTTGCAGGTGACGCCGGTCTTGGCAGATGGATCTTGGTACAGGTTGGTCTGAGGTAATACCAGTGACCGGCCATTTATGGCATAGTACTTTGAGGAACTGAATGAGTAAAATCTTTCAATTATATCAGCATTTCCTCTGCAAAAGTTGCATAGAAATACAAGTTATGTGCAATTGTAACAGGCATTGAATGTAGACATAAATGAAATTAAATAACTGTTTGAACTAGTACATTATATAGTCTAACAGCAATGAAAACTTACTACAGTTTATAGTAGTGATAACTATGAGCTAAACCTTTATAATGGACAGGTTTTTAGATGAGCTAAGAGTTTATTCAAATTTGACACAGTAGTAAATGACTGGATGCTCTTCCTAACATCACCAATAGTGTTTACTGAAAATTGAACTTATATGACCTCGGGTTTACTAAGCCAACGCTCTAACCCTCTATAGACTACGACACCAATGACATCTATTAATTCACCTTATTTTATCAATTTCTGCAAGGTGGTATCGCGTAGATCTCAAATTATGAATAGATATAGCTTCCCAATATGGAGATGCAATGAATGGACCATTTAGTGATTTACACGGCAGAGCAGCAGTGCAGGTTATAGGAGAAGTAGTAGGGTCAGCAGTAGAGTTGGTGTAAGACAGAATAGAGTATCCGAATGTTGTTTTCACGAAATCAGGAGCTCTGTACCTCACCCAGTAGTTACCTGTTGAAAATTAGACTAATAACATCTTGGTAATTTGAATTTATGTAAAACATGAGTAGATTATTGCACAATGCCAACAATTTTACTAGTTCTGGTAGAGGTAAAAGCTATGGTGTACAGCAATAGATAGTGTTAGCTTCTTACCGGGTCGTTGGTCTGTCTTTACCAAAACATTTACTCTTTCACCTGGAGCTAAGAAAACTGAGACAACCTCTACTGGTTCAACTTCACTGCTATCTACTCCTACCACCGTCAGCTGATGGTCGTCTATGCAGAACTGCAAACGCAGAAAATGCATGTACAATGTTTAAAATATATGGTGGGCTACTTCTATCGTGGACCCTGGATACTGCCCATTAATAGCAATAATTTTATTTTACTTTCCATTTAAAGTAACTATACAGCAAATTTATAAACTACATGTATCTATAATCCCATGTAATTGTTGACTCAAGACTCTATAATGTTGCTAATTTTTTTGTGCAATTAATTTTTATTTCAACTTTTTGAAAAGTTATTAGATTTTTAATTGCATGCAGTTGAGCTATTGCACTATATGAGAGTATGACCAAAATATGGGACATGTAATTAAAACAGTTTTGAAAGTTATTTATATACATTACAATATGTTGATATTTGTAATTATATTATTAACAACTTCGAAAGTTGATCATGAATAGCTTAAATAGACGTTACTTCAAACACATCGTCGAAACCGGCATTGGTGATTCGAAACATGTATTCCCGCCCTTGCTCAACTTTATGAATCTCTAGAGGTGCTGTGTTGTTCTCCCACCTTCCTCTGCCATTAACTAAATGACTAGCAGCAGGAAGATTAGTGAGAGCTGATTCTGGAGCACCATATGGGTAAGAACAAGCATCCACTGCAGTAAAACAAAATAAACCATAGAGAAATATTGAGTCTTATAGATATATGTATGAAATAGTACGTTGGTCTAACAGAAATGAAAACTCGCGAAAGTTTATAGTCACCATCATTGTGAGAAACTCTTAATATTGGAAAAGTTTCTTTAGATGTGTAAAAATGTATTCATATGTGGCACAGGAGTAACTTAACCAGTGGTGTCGCAACTCTTTGGGCTGATGGTGTTGCTTTTGTTAGGTTAGGAGTTTAGAGTTTAAAGTGGAAAAACATGTAGTATTTTACAAACCACAGTCTATGAAGCTAATATGTTATTTTGAAATTGCTCATATTTTTGTTTGAGTCTAAAATTGCAATACTTGGAATGCAATAACAATATTTTTATATTTTCAATGTTTGCAAACAGTTATTGACGCAAGCAGCTAAAACTCGCCCATGCATAACATGTTACTCCCAGCAATGAGTAACATTGCTACAACATAGTGCAGCAATGTTGAGACTCATCATTTTCTCAATCAACAGTTTCCAAAGTCCCATGTGAAGCTATGGAATGCTCTCTTGAATAAACAGTTATGTAATAAAATGTAGGCAAAATATTTATTATTTATATTTATATATTTATTAACTATAGGGTTTGGCAAAATTTTGTGTCATCATTAGATTAAATAAATGCTTTAATAATTTAAACTATTATACAAGGTTTACCCACATACCAACCATATAGCAAAGTTAATTTGACTTAATAATCCAACCTTGAACAAAATTTTCAAGAAGCCATAAAATCACTATAAAACAACTAAGGCGAAATCACCATTCAATAGTTTTAGAGTAAAATTCTACACTTACATTTAGGCTTGTTTTCAACGTGCATTACTGGAGCAAAGTTGAGAGCGAATTCTGTGGCATCCATGTGCACAAAATCATTGACAAGTAAGAAAAATGAAGGATACGATGCCACCGTTGGGTCATGAACTATCACAGCTCCAAACAACCCGTCCAATTTCTGCATCCCCAGATGAGAGTGATACCAGAAAGTACCAGCTTGTGTTGCAGCAAATCTTTCAACATATTATGTAACAACAAAAATCAATAATGCGCATACCAACATACATGTACTTAATGTATTTTATTTTGAAACTACACTTCATTGGCATACTTATTCATCACCTACTTGTATGTAAACATTTCACCAGGAGAAATGGGACATTGAGTGACATATGCAACACCATCAGCCCAGGGAGTTGCGACACCACCAGTCGAGTTACTTCCTTTCATATTGAGGCCGTGCCAATGCACAGATGCACTATCTGTTACAAGATTGTTGAAAACTCGTACCAGCACCTTCAATTGTGTATGTGTTATATATACAGGAAACTTTACCTGTTGTATGGTTGACTGATCACAATATTATGTAAAGCTTGATATAATATATTATACTGTAGATATCATCCCTTGTGCAATGGTAATAAAGCTTAAGTAATGACTGCATAATAAATAAATTTTGCACAATTTATAACGATGAAGTTTAACCATTGTCTCACTCATTAAAGCAACTTTATTATCATCAATCATGAACTATGTTCAAGGGGAACAGGGTTTACTTACAACTGCTCCTAATGGCACTTCTATCGTGGGCCCTGGATACTGCCCATTTATAGCAATAAACTTATTTTGCTCTCCATCTAAAGTAACTACATCTTCTTTTTTCAATTCTACTCTTGTTAAATTAGGAGTGTAGTAAAGGCTACCCTCATCGATTGTTACATCCTAAAATTAAATGTATATTAATTCAGCGCTGGTCAAATCAATTGTACATTCAGTTCAAACATATTCACATGTGGTTTTATCTTAGGGTATATTATTATAAAATAATAACATTGCAGGATTTGAATTACTACAGTCATAATTACAAAAAATAAACTGCTTATTTATGCATGCAATTCAAATTTGATGTTCTCACCTTTACTTCAAAAGCAAAGCTGAGCATATAACTGTCTTCAATTACATATGCAAGAATAATAAAGTCACATTCTGAATAGTGCAGTGTGTGGTGCAGTGCAGTGTAGTGTAGGGTAGTGCAGTGTAGTCTAGTCTAGTCTAGTGTAGTGTGATGTAAGGTAGTGTTGTGTAGTGTAGTGTAGTGTTGTGTAGTGTAGTGTAGTGTAGTGTAGTGTAGTGTAGTGTAGTGTAGTGTAGTGTAGTGTAGTGTAGTGTAGTGTAGTGTAGTGTAGTGTAGTGTAGTGTAGTGTAGTGTAGTGTAGTGTAGTGTAGTGTAGTGTAGTGTAGTGTAGTGTAGTGTAGTGTAGTGTAGTGTAGTGTAGTGTAGTGTAGTGTAGTGTAGTGTAGTGTAGTGTAGTGTAGTGTAGTGTAGTGTAGTGTAGTGTAGTGCAGTGCAGCTCAGTGCAGTGCAGTGAAGTGCAATGTAGTGTAGTGTAAAGTACTGTAGTGTAATGTATGTGTGGTTTAGTGTAGTGTAGTTTAATTAGTATAATGTAGTGCACTGTAGTGTAGTGCCCTGTAGTGTAGTGCCCTGTAGTGTAGTGCCCTGTAGTGTAGTGCCCTGTAGTGTAGTGCAGGGTCACAATTAGTTTTTCTAATGCTTTGAACTTAATTTAAAAACAGTGAGCTAATGCAATATTGCATGCTCAACTTATGTAACAGCAGCACATATCAGTTCAAAGCATTTCGCAAACAAATTGGCTTTAATGCTTATAATTAGAAGACGAAGTCCTTTCACTGACTATAATCTATAAAACATAAGTATTCTAGAATAAGCTAAAGACATTAAAAAGCAATTTGTGACTCATGTAAAACTATTTTAAAGTGAAAAATGTTTTTCTAGACACTAACAATCTCAATTTGAGCTTACCCAGATTATTCCATCTGAATCTATGTAGGTCATGGACATTTCCCATGTTAAATAAAAGTCGTACTCATAGATATTTGACTCTGATGATGAACTTGAATATACAGTCTTGATGCATGTAGTAAAGAAGAGATATATCAACAGAGCTGAATTCTGAATTAACATGGCTACTACCTTCCTTTCATGCCTACTCTACTTACTCAAGTCACGTATCACCTCAATATAGTGGCTGTATCCTTTTAGTTCACCAACACAAAAGGTGACATGCTTCTTTATAGGTCTATATTCACCTTCTAGCATGTGCTCCTATAAGAAGAACACATGATGCTTCTGACTCATACATCAAAGTATGCTTAATTAGCTCCAAACCCCCACATATCGTAAAGCTTAGCCATGTTAACTTTTGTTTGTACAATAATAAGTTATAAATTTAATTTTTTGTTACTTTTTCCTTACAATCTACAAATGAGTTTTGTAGGCCATGACTCAACATAGATCATTGAGTACACATTCATAGAGTTGACAACATTTAAAGATATTTAGCTAGTCCCATGCTTTGAATTATGTGGATAGATTTTTTATTTGATGCATGGGGACATTGCTTTTTTCATTCAATTTAATCTGCATGATCAGAGGGTGAGTCAATATTTGGAAAGTCTATTGCTTCGAAAGTTCATTAGTTTAAAAAAAATTGCTTAGTACGCTTGCACTATGAATACCTCATATATGATACATTTGAAACCTGGGAACATGGTAATGGGCATACAATTTTAACAATATAGTTCTTATATATACAACATACTATAATGTGATATTGGCAAGGTACACCTTGAATCTATAAATTATCATACACAATTATAGTTTTTACTAATCTAATATCTTTATGTGTTTAATAGTTGGAGTATAAATACAAAGAAGTTATTAACTGCATGGTGGCAACAAATTTATAAAATACTGATAATATATTGTGTTGTTTGGCACAAATTTCAATTCGATCCAAGCCAAGTTTTATTCGCCATCGGTAAGTTTAGTCTAAAAGACAACTAGTAGAAATACACCTTTAAAAATATTTTCTCTTAGGCTGGTACCTTCAGATTGTTCAACATGCCGTAGATCTATCATTTAGTTTAGGTAACTCTGATTGTACCTTCAATATACTTAACTTCAACTTTCTACTCATTTGCTATATATAATATAGATGTTTTATAGTCTATTTGAAACTTGGAGAATTAAAGTTGAGCGATTTCTTAGATGAACTAAGATGACTTCCAACAGCTTGAACAGGGTGAACTGCTACTCAGCTAAAATATTTAACTGAATTTTTTGCTGAAGCAAGATTGGAATAAGAAAGTTCAATTTTAAAATTTATACTTTAATGAACTTTGTTGTGAAGTTTAAAGTTGCTGTAATAATTTTGTGGCAGTGACATAAATATGTATTACCTGCCAGCCTTTACTTGAGTTAAATTATGAGTTCAGTGATTTCAGGTAAAAATGGCATCTGAAAAAATCGCACAGGCAAAAATTGCACAGTAAAAGTGGCACAGGTAATAATGGTTCAAATAGAAAAGCAAGTAAAAATGGGACACTGATATTGAATTTTCCCAAGCTCCAAACCTAAATCCCTTAAACCCCAACTCTAAACTCAAGCCCCCCATTTCAAGCCCCAAACCCTAATATTGAAAATGTGCCATTTTTATTTACTTTGCCATTTGTGCCCTTTTTACTATGCCATTATTACCTGTGCCATTTATATGACTGTTTTATTACTGCATAAAAGAAGTGTGCTGATTATTCTTTAAATAACTCTCAATTTATTGAGTTATCTAGAATGAACTTTACCTGACATGATACTATCTTTATATTATTATGGTAATAATAAAGTGTCTCATCATTCACGATAAATAGGCAAGTAACTCTCAAATAGCTTCCTGAATATTCAAAACCCATTTCTTCTATTACTAACTTCAAGACACCAAGCATTCATCAAAGCAAGCTGTGGGATAGTTTGCTGTGACATTTCTTTCTCGGCTGCTATAATAAATTAAAGCCTGCATATTTAAGGCAAGGCCCAAATTCTGACACCATAAATGATATCATGTCACAAAGACAAGGCATATGTCAACTGAAGGGATAGCTTGAGATCTGAAAATAATGTTGTAAGTAAGAGCTGAATACTATAAGATACCCAAAAACCTCATTACTTAGTAGACAAACATGTACAATAGAGTGCTATAGCTACTACAATTTTTATGCAGGTTGCGTGTATGTACTCATGTGTATTGTGTATGTACTCATGTGTATTGTGTATGTACTCATGTGTATTGTGTATGTACTCATGTGTATTGTGTATGTACTCATGTGTATTGTGTATGTACTCATGTGTATTGTGTATGTACTCATGTGTATTGTGTATGTACTCATGAGTATTGTGTATGTACTCATGTGTATTGTGTATGTACTCATGTGTATTGTGTATGTACTCATGTGTATTGTGTATGTACTCATGTGTATTGTGTATGTACTCATGTGTATTGTGTATGTACTCATGTGTATTGTGTATGTACTCATGTTTATTGTGTATGTACTCATGTGTATTGTGTATGTACTCATGTTTATTGTGTATGTACTCATGTGCATTATGTATGTACTCATGTTTATTGTGTATTGACCTCAGGCGTTTAAACTGCCATACCAAGACTGTGCAGGTACTTGTTTCCCAGTTTCTCTTTGTTAATAGTGCAGCTTTAGTTCCTAATGGTTATCAGCTTTATAGTGACTGCAGTAACTTGTTTTGCTAATTCCGCAAGGCTGCTTGGCCTTGAAGTGAGCCTGAAGAAAACTACAACCCAGCGTTCTCATCCGGCCTCAGCTGAACTAGATCACTAACCAAATTTCTCTATCGACAACACAAGGCTAAATTCAGTTTATTGCTTTAAATATCTTAGAAGCATAAGTTTTTCTAATGCCCAGACAAAAAGAGATCTATAGATAATACTAGACTTATAGCTGCCTGTGCCTGAAATAATATTCAAAAATATGGGTAAAGTACCTTTAGATAGCTCTTTTTTAATTGCGCCACTTGGTAGGCAGTTCTATCTATAACAATGTGTTGGGATTTATTTCAAAACAGAAAATTACTGCTGTTAAAAAACAATAAAAAGGAAAAATCCAACACAGACTCATCACGTCAAAGTATTGAATGTCGCTGTATGCACTTATCCTGCAATGGATTAATCATAACTGATTATAAAAACTGGTGTGCACTTTTGTTTTTAATTTACTTTTTATTCAATATGTGTGCATATTTTGTTTATGCAACTTGTTTTCTCTTTTTTTCTGGTGTAGATCTTAAATGTACGTTTTCAAATTTATTTTTGGTCGCAAAGTTTTGCCTTTTGTTTTCATGCCGTGTGGGTGTGCACATGTGTGTGCTCATGTGTGTGCACATGTGTGCATGTATGCATGTAGCATTTTAGGAGCTCTTTTTCATAATTGATATTCACATATACTTTCCAGTGATTTTAGTGATAAAATTGTAACTCATTTGCTTGTAAATTTCATTGATATTTTCTAGGTACTACCTCACTATATATAATGATATCTAATTAGGTATTATTGCTATTTATAAAATTTGGTAGAAACCCACCAAAAATAAATGTCTTTGCACTGGTATGCAATTAAATAATTGTAAAAATGTTATTATTTTAATTCAAGATAATTGCATACTTAAGCCAAACTTTCGAAGCTCTATATTTTTTATTAGTTCTAAAAAACAAGCTTATGGTGAACATTGACAAAGACACATTGAGATCTGTACATTCCACAAGAACAATGGAGCCAATAAAAACATTTAAACAAAATAAAATGCAATCGTTTTTAGCTCCAACACTAGCTGAATGTGTCTTCTTTTTGATCAAAAAGCTAGCATTTCACTTTGCGATAAATGATTTGTCTAATAACTTTTATTCTATTAATAAGTTGCAAGAAAATCTATGAAAACAGATTATGAGACATCAATAACTGCTAAATACTTCCACATTATATCAAATCAAACTGTGTGCCTCAAAACCTGTGATATTTTTCAAATGTCAAGACATTTATGGCACTAACTTAAACCTATAAACTAAATTTAAGAAACATCAATTTCTTTTCAGCTAAAACCCAAGCTACACTTTATTTTTATAGAGCTCAAAAATCTAACATCCAAAAATAGCAAGTAATTACAACTGTCTCACATCTTGAAATCCTAGATCTATGAAAATTATCCCTTTAATGTATTTGAAGAATCTTTTCAAGAGTTGGGCTAAAAGGAAACAGAAATTGTATAAACAAGATTATTATAAAATTGATACCAAACTGAGTAAAGTTAACAAGTTCAATCATCATGTGCAGGTCTTAAAAAATGCATACTAGGCTTATAGCTAGTTTAAAATTTTTAAAAGTGGAATATTACTTTCGTTCTTCTAGCATTAAGAAATCCACATTATTACAGAGCTAAGTTTCACGTTTTGCAATACATTTAAATAAAATAATATCTGGTTTAATTCAGACACATTCAAATATTATATTAGATTTATATTGCCATAAGTTAAGGAAACATAATTTCAGTCAAGTATTTAGTTATTTTATATGCCATGGCAACTACTTCTCATTTACCTCAAACGTATGCCAAACTAAGTTTAATAAAATATAGAATTCCATAATAACTGGCAGATTTATCGTAATTTGTAGTCAAATAAATTACAGTTTTTTTTTCAAATTAAAACAGGTGGGAAATTTTAGTAGCATAAACACAATTTTTAAATGTGCAAAAAAACCTAATTTTAATATATTTTGTGAATAATATGATGGAATATGACTGAATCATTGACATTAGCAATCAATTCTATGCGAAACTAAATGATATACTGTATTTCTCTTTTTCCTAATCTATACATGATCAGTGGTAAGGTGAAATGGTAAACAGATTTATAGTTGTAAAATAACATGCTTTAGATTTCTTGTTTCTATTTGAAATGTGAGAATACAGTGCTATGTGAAAATCATGTTCTAATCATTATTAGAAGATATTTTAAATTAATATACGTATACATAAATTATTCATGAATGCAGTTTATTAACAAACTTCAACATTTTGGTAATTTTGCAAATTTTGCAAATATTTTAGCTATACCACAAAGAAGAATAAAAAAAGGTTAGTTGAAAAGTGAACTTTATTTACTTGCAGCATTATTTCAGTATCATTGAATTCTTAAAACTGCTATTTTAGGTAAAAAGGTAAAAATAAAAATATTTGTCACACCTATATATTATGTAAAAATCCTGTTTTCTAAACCCATTTTACACTATTAATTATTGAATAAATAAATTATCTAATATATTGAATCTAGCAACAGTATTTAGAAAGAGCTTCAGCTATTTGAAATAACTCACAGCAGACAGATATAGTTTGGGACTGGCAAGTAACGCAGGTTTCTATATTACTCATTGTCTACCTGCTCTTTCACAGCTTTTCATTTAATGTGTTTCATTTACCACATCAAGAGGAAATGTCATAAATGTAGCTGGTGTTATGTGAGTTTATGAGGGTACTTATTTATTTTAAACTTATGATCTTGGTATATGAAAATCTGTTATAAACAGGGAAATTAAGATTCTCTAACCTTCCTTAATTGTGATACTATAATAAAACTTAAATTCAATAACTCAATTACTTTAATGCTATTATTCTCACTATATAGTATGTGATCATACATATTACATTACCTAATTTAAAAGTTATAGCATTTATGGTTAATATTATAATACTCAAACTATACTTTCAAGAATACGTGCTATAATGTTTACACATAAATGCTTATCATAACAATTACTAAGTTTTCGATAAATGATGTTTTAAGAGCTTGTTGTTGCTGGCCAATTACCGGCACTATTGATGCAATCAGACAGAAGTTGAAATTTCTAGATGGTAATTAGTGATATATAATATGCCACAATAATATTATTCTTGATTGATTCTTTATATATATACAAGGGGAGCTTTGCACTTCAGAGCACAAAAGAATGATATAAATAATAACTAGACAGTTTTATCGAATGCAAACAAAGCAGAGCATAATATATATTTACTATAAATGCCAGCTAGATACAATCATATCACCAATAAACTTTAACTCTGTACAAATAATGTAAGTTTTGTGATGAATAAGGTTATAATTTTTAACCTAAAGATATGTTAAAAAAAGTTTGGCTTCATGACGGAATCCAGTTGGTTAATTTTGGCTTGTCTACATATATTTAGATTTGTTTATAGTCAACATTACAATCTCATGGCAGCTTTTAAGTCTCAGAATTGCTGTATAGATTTCTTCGATTTTGCCTTCATATAATAAACAAATTAAATAAGGTTTTGCAAATCAATTTATATTAACTACTAAGAATTTTACATAACTTTTAAATAGTCAAACCTTATAGTTATTATTTGAGCTAAATACAGTTGCTTTAAAAAGTTTTGTTTTGTCAAATTGAAATGTGTATCGTATCTAGCCAACACAGAGTTTTGGCTTTAGGGTCAAATTCCAATCCTAAATATACTTTAAAAACATTTTCTTATTCATAAGAAAAGTTATATTATTGACAACGGCAGTATTTCATCTGCTGCTGCAAAATTTTAAATCAGCCTATTTCTCTCTCCTGTGGTTAATAGATTCTGAGTGCAAAGTGTTTGAAGCCAATAAAAAGGCTCTTTTCAAAGCAGCAGTCTAAGATTTGACACAACAGTTATTCATACTTCACAGGGAGCATTAATCCAGGAGTGACTACAATAAATAACAATGCATAATGTTATATTATTCTCTTCGTTTCAATAGTATCTGCTGTTCCCATAAATTACAGCAAATATGCACCGGCTGTCTCTTTCAGCACAGGATATGCCAATTATAGAAAAGTTAAAATAAGTTCATACGAAGCATGAAACATCCACCAAGTTCTTTAAGAGTGTCCCCATTTCTCACTTTAAATAGTCTGTAAACTGTGCATTTTAGCTTCAAAGAATGCTTCTTAGATTTCGATAAGATCATTACCGAAATCAGTTGATTTATGTTTGCTGTTTGAAAATGTTGAACTATATAAGTAAAGAAGCAGCAAAAATGATTCCTGTGTGGTTATTCATCTGCAAAAGGTTGCTGCGAGATAAGCTAAGTATAATAAGTAAGTTGTCTATATTTATTTATTTTTATTTTCATTGTAGAAAGGTTCGTCCTTATACATATCTAATAAAAATTATGTTTGTGGGTGCTATTCATTGAAGCATTATTATTTTGAAAAAACCCATAACCGCCAGTGTCACCATATAAAGATTTTTAGGAACAGTTTTTAGTGAAGCATGCAGTAATAAAAAATTAGAAATAGAGTACACATGGTGCTTACTCTCCCTCCAATTTGGAAGTGATCTAGAGAATATTTGCTAAATGTGCTTATGACAAAAACAAACTTTGTGGTATTGACATCAGATTCTTCTACGGCAATATTGTAAAGAAAGCCATTTTTTAGCAGAGGAAGTACATTTTTTATAATTGTTTATGCAAGATCAGTTAGTAATTATATAGCACTTATAGCTTATTGATATATGAACAAAGCTAAAAATTTAACTATTATCCTTAAATGCATCATCACAATTGTGGTCAGCATTGTATTCATTGTACCTGATGGAAACTGCGCATAGATACATTTATTATATTATTGTCTTACATGCAATACTTTTACAGCAGACATGTTTTTTTTTTAAAAAAGTGATAAGCAGCATTAAAGGAAATTTATAGTTTCTATTCTATATTGTCAAATATAAAGTAACGTTGTTATCCAAAAATTATAATAATTTAAACCAAATATGCAAATTATATTAAAAACGCAGGTTAGCAATGACTGACAGAGTTCAGGGTTAGCTTGAACAATTTTCGGTTATAAAAATAATTTTCTTTAATCTTGCATTTCATAGAAATAAATTAGTCGTTTGAGCTATAAATTTAATAAAAAGTTTTAAACAGAAAAGCTCTAGGTTTGCTGTTTAATAATTATCTGGTTTAATTCAGTACAAGTAGTAGTAACACTAACGCTGTTAATTATTGCTACCTTTCAAAAGCACTGAGTAGCGATCTTTACCAGAGTATGAGTAAATACTAGTGGCATTACAGTGTAAAGCTACTGTGGAAGGACAACTCCAAAGCATTTTGTTTGTTGGCAACTTTAAATATTTACAATTTTATTTAAAATGACTTTATGACCATTTTTGCTAGAACTATATATGATAAAAGCACCAAATTGATAAAAGTAATTAATATATTAGTTTAAAACCATCAGATAAGTTCTACATTTATGTACATACAAGTGCTGTTGGCTTTATAAAAAGTCATGATATTATTTGTGTGTAGAAAAAGAATAAAAATGAGGTTTTCTCGAGCTATCCTGTGTAGCTGTCTAGTATTACTCTTGATTCTTTACTGCATTGAGAGTAAAAGTGGCGGATACAGAAGAGGCAGAAAGGGGAGAAGCAGATATGGAATTTCAAGGTAAAAGCTTATATGGGGCTTAATTATTTATTTGAGTCTGATTTATTTACATAATATAATAACATAAACCGTCAAACAAATATTATTTTGCCTTCTATTACAAACAAAAATTAAAAAATCAGCCATGGTATACTGGTTAGATTCTGATCTAGTATGACATAGGTCATAGGGTTGAGTGTTGGTCATTGGTGATATTAAGAAATTAGTAATCAATGCTAGCTATCCTTTTGGAGAAGCCATCAAACTATTTTTCCAGCATGGTAAAGGCACAAATTTCAGCTCACTTCAAAACCCTCGTCATGAGGGTTTCCCACGAAGATGGAGACTTTAAATCAAAGTGAAATTTTCAATTACTGAAACTCTTAGTAAAAGTTTGTTAGCATACTTTAGTGTAAGAGTTACAACATTGAGCTATGATGAAAGGAATTTGATCTAAAATGATATACCAATGATAGCCTATAAAGGCATTGAAATTTTTCATTAGCAAAAACAGCTTTAAGGAACACAACTCCCCCTCCCCCAGGCCCAACCCCCATTAAATTTATAGAGTGTCAAAATTACACAACTATATATTATATACTGAGAATAATCAATATTATGAATCATTTGGTAATGAGTCATGTTAAGATTTTAAAGAGTTTTTCAATCTTTATTATTATATATAACTCAAGTTCTGATAACTTTTAAGAATAGGGTGTGTCATGTATATAATACTATTTACCTACATGTATACCTACATGCATATTATATTTACATGTATGCCTACATACACTATGTATAACAACACGTACCAATTTCAAAATCACCTGTATAATAGTGCACTTATTGTTCAGTGTTCTTAAACATACCAAGAGTTTTAATTACCTTCTCATTTCTTTGAGCTGTCTGTAACCAGAAAAAGTTTTTTTATAAAACGTTTATGCAGAAATCATACTTGATGAATATTATAAGGATTTTTATAACTTGCTATTTTTAGTTATTTTGTATATTTAAATAAACTATGATCAAGTTCAAATAGAAAACAATTAGAATTATCTTAGGCCACGTATAATAATTGATAATAATTTCTCCAACATATTTACAGTAGGCCTATAACTCAAAGCTTTTTACGGGATACTATGCTTGCACTTTTAACAATACGTGCAATATTTTTCTTGAATAAACAAAGTTGTTGTTACTACGGTCAACCATGGTTTTTTAAATGTGTGATCTGTGCACATAATTTTAGCTGAGTATCTTTTAGTAACTATACTACTGGCACAATTGGGGTGAAATAAATATTAACAAATTGCTAAAGCAGTACTAACATGATAATATAAACTTACATTATCACATTTTATTAATATAAAAGTAAAATTACAAGTTTAAATATTCATGTTGGGCAACATACCCTGATATTATCTTAATATTATCAAAAACATGAAGCAAAACTTTTTATAGTAAAATTGAGAGTTATCTTTCCACAACACACACTAGCTTTATAAAAGTCTAGTGTTGTATAGCTAAATAACTTGAGTTAATGATTTTTTTCGCAGAATGCTATAAAATTCTTTTCATTGTACGAGATATTTTTGTGCTGAACCAAATTTACAGAAACTTTGTTTTTATGATTTGTAGACCAAAAGCTAATGGTGGTAGATATGTTGGCAGCCGTACACCCCACCCTTCTCCATCTAACGGCAGGTATTCTGTGCCACGTAGAAACAACAGAAGGGCACGTGGTTCACAGAGGAGAAACAGAAATAGAAACATCATCAGAAGCAAAATACCAAAAGCTGAGTCAGCAGTTGAAAAAGTAAAAGTTGCTGCATTACCAGCTCAACCTAAAAGCTCCAGAAAACGTTCTGGGGGATTGTTGGGGCATTTCTTTAACCGATTCAATGTCAAGGATTTAGTAGATGCAATTGGATCACTTGAGAAATCTGGTAGTGGATCAAAAGACAAGTCTTCAGATAAGAGTAGGTCTCATGAAAAGATCTACTTTGATTATTATGACCCACACGGTTTTTATAGCCACAACTCTTACGGATCTCACGCGTCTTATGAGTTCTCTCACCACCATTCCTACAGAGCAAGCAAATCATCTGAAAAATCATCTAAAAGTTCATCTAAGGGGTCATCCAAGGGGTCATCCGAAGGGTCATCCAAGGGGTCATCTGAAGGGTCGTCTAAAGGGTCATCCGAGGGGTCATCTAAGGATTCGTCTTCATCTGGTCACAAGCATGTCTATTACCCTAAGAAACCTGTTCACCTGCCTTACTCTGTTATTGAGCCACATAAAACTCAGTCACTTTCACATTTGCCATTGGGTTATGGTGGATATGATAATAGGTTTGTAACTCCTGGTTTTCCACCGAAATCATTTAATTCTAATTTTGGTTTGAGTAAAAGCATCTTTGTAAAACACTAGGCTAAAGTATAGTACTGTAGTGAAAATCCTGTCGTTGTTTAGCATACAAACACTAAGTTATCATATAATAGTTTTTATTAACAATTATGGTTAGTTAACTTTAATTAAACAATTAATTGCAACGTTTTATTCTGTTGGAATTTTATTCATTTTAAAATACCTTTTGATTATTGCTGTTGATAATGTTTTTTATTCATTATTAAATGTTATTGTTGTTATATGTCATTTTCATATTAATTTGCATATGCCAAAATAATACTTGTAACCCATTCTCAACTGTTACCACAACTGTTCATCAAATTGAATATAGATGCACTATAACTATTTGTAAAGGGTCAAAGAAATTGAAGGAATTTAGCTGTATGCTACTAATATACAATATAATTATATAAGAAACACTATTTACATAATAAATACTATGTTTTAACATAAACCAGTGCTACATTATATTACATACATGATTTTACATTATAGCAGATACATAAAATAATAAACTTAAACAATAACAAAGTATGACGCATAAGAAGAAATAAAACTTATATTGTGTTGAGCTGGTTGATAAGATTAGCTTAATATAAGAGCATTAACACTAATCTAGTGTAACTTTGTCTTACTCTGTCTAGTATCTTACCAGCTACGAATACTCAATTTCAATTCTTTGCCGGCAACGCCTTAATCTTAGAGTGGCAAGCTATAGAGTTGAAGTAGTGTAGACATAGCCATTACAAAAATATAAATGATGCTGTTAACTAGACCGGGAATTAGAGCCAACACCTTAGTGGCATCATAGACTAATATTACACAGATTTTAGTTGTTTTTATATAATACAATGCAGAACTCTGAGCTTATATTTGGTCTATTGTGTGTTATAGCCACCAAGAATAGAAACAAAATCATGCATCCATGTATAGAATAAACTTGCTATGCAATATGTTTAATAGTGAATTGTCATAAAAAAACATAAAACCATTTAATAAAGCTAACAGGAAATTATAAAACTTATCATGCTGTTTATTAAATTTTATTATAAAACTATAAACGTTCACTTGTGTGAGTATGCAAAACTAGAAAACTCAACAGCTATCAAAAATTGAAACAGCCTTTTGTTTGAGAGTTAAATATTATCATATTATCATAAGATAATTATTCAAATATGTTGTTGTATTATTGTAAAGAGAGATTTAACATTCTTGTGATTAGGATACTTAATAAGTACCGTATCATCAAGAAAATTTTATTAAAATTGAATTTTTTGGAATTTTGAAGATATCTGCAGTCGGGCAAAAAGTTTCAACTAAAAATTGCATGTTATTATGCAGTGATTGTATTATATAGAAAGCTAATGCACATTAGTATAGTTTGTATGAAATGTAATAGAAGCATTGCTACCCAGAGTGGATATGTGTTATGATAAGGACATCTCAGCTCAAAATCCAATCACGCTTTTAAAGTCTTGCATCCTTGGCTTTATTGAGAATAACAATATTTAAATAAGGGTTAGGTAATTTGAGCTTATGAAATGACGCAGCAATAAAATAACATCGTCAGTACATTTTCTATATAATAACTTCTTTCAGGATATTGCAAAAGCTTACTGTATTTAAGCTTTCGTATCGCCAACAAGGCAATCGTAATAAGAATTTACATTAAGTCTTTCGATTTATTAACTGGAATATATTAATTTCCAAACTATTCAGCGTTTTCAATCACTGAACCAATAATCCTTTTATACAAGCACCTATGAATACTATAACTTTGTTTTAAATTTTCCATAGAAAGTGGATTTAGCTAAATTTGAGCTACTTAGTGTATCTAGTATCTACATCTAATTGAGCAGTTAGTACAGATTCAGAACTTTAGCTAGTACATAAAAATCTCTATTTATGACTCACAGATGTCACTTCGTACTAAAACTAAAATATATTAGCAATCTTAAGCCTCAGAATCTGTAAAGGTTGTTTTTCTAACCAGCATGTCTGGAACTTAATTTAGCACCTAAATTGGCATTTTTAATCTTCAGCAACGACATTCAAACCGACATAAAATAAATTTCCCTAAGGATTTCCTTAAGACTTGGCTAATGGGGTTGGAAGCACTGGCTTGCCTAGTCATATTGAATGGTAAGCTAAACTGGTATATATTTACTGGTCATAGCTGCTTCCTTCTACTCACCATTTAATTGATTAGTTAATAAATAAGCTCAACAGCTGCTGTCAAAAGCTTGCTTTGATGAAACCTTGTTTAGTGCAGCTTATTGTTAATAAATTATCTTGACTGATTGCTAAACCTTTTCATCAACTTCTTACTTTCTGTTTAACAAATTTCATTATCTTCATAAATATTACCTGAACTATGCATGATGCAACACATATTCTTTCACCTTTGGTTGATACAGCTGGAGAAGTTTAAACTCGGCATAGAATGCCCGTGCACTGTATAAACTTGAAGAAAACTCAGCATTTTATACTTTATTTTAATAATAGCTCAGCATAATGTTACATATAAAGCTAGACTCCATATTCAAAGTATAACAAAGTTTTGGAACTGCAATAACTTTTGTAACGCCAGCATAGCTCTTTTGCAACACATCCCGTTGTTGGGTAATGAGTCCATAAACTACCTATAATTAATTTGTTAACCTTATTGTCATCAATTGTTTACCTTATTCGTTATCCGTAGAATCAGTGTCTTGTTATGAACTGTGCTATGTCAGCAAACACAGCATGCAAACTAATCAACTTAGCTGCAAATACTTGTTGCCCCACGTTTTATTTTGTTCTAGACTCGGCATAACCATGGTTGGTCAAGTGCTAGAGCCATGACTGGTGCAGCTACTGTGTAGAGCCAATCAGGTAATACAATAGCTAAGGGGTAATTCTTAATAACATCTTTTGCATATGGATATGAAATTCTGATGATTTTAAAATAACTTTGACATGTTATACATTTTTACATGCGTACTTTTACCAGAATATTGTTTCACTCAATTGGTTTGGTAGAACTTGGAATTAATCAGAAACCCGCCACCAGCGTCAGACTACAGTG
Source organism: Bugula neritina (assembly GCA_964035545.1). NCBI lineage: Eukaryota > Metazoa > Bryozoa > Gymnolaemata > Cheilostomatida > Bugulidae > Bugula > Bugula neritina. The sequence goes on from OZ037767.1 coordinate 22,410,265, forward strand.
GTGAAAGGTGGCAAAAGGTGACCATTACTGCATTCATTATAGTTGTCACGGTGCTATTTATGGCATCAGTTGAAACCTATACCGCTCTAAGTACCAACAAGCTACAACTTTATTAACCTGTTAGCTTCATTCTTCTGTCCATTAGCCAAACCCATAAAACCCATAACTTTTATCTCATACAAATTTACGTCTATGCCATCTTCATTATACAAGATAATCCCACATGAGCTCACCATATCAATGCTATAGTATAATCTATGTAACTGTTGGGATGCTAAGCAATAGGGTAATAGCTTGATGTTTAGCACCTGGTAATCCAACTTTGCTCATTTTTAAGTACAGCTATGATGGCTAAGTAACAACCACAAAATGAATAGTATAATATCTCAATTCTCAGTATTATATATCTTATTTTAATCAAGAGTTGAGTGGTTTTAGGCATCTTATGTTTTCAATTTACCAAATGTTTTAAATACTCAACTACACTTATAAAGAGAAGTAAGTGAATCTATTTTTTAGAATTTAGATATAATAATTGTGATTATCATAGCAAAAATTTATATGCAATCATACTTAGAAATAAAATAACAAATATATATTATTTTATTGTCTTTTGCAGAATTTATTCACAATTTAATTGAGATTTTTATTAAAAGCAACTTGCAGCACAAATTTTTCATAGCAAAAACTGAAATATATGCAAAGCTCTGAGAATAATGGATAATATACATATACATACATGTGAGCTCGTGTGAGCGTGTGTGTGTGTGTGTGTGTGTGTGTGTGTGTGTGTGTGTGTGTGTGTGTGTGTGTGTGTGTGTGTGTGTGTGTGTGTGTGTGTGTGTGTGTGTGTGTGTGTGTGTGTGTGTGTGTGTGTGTGTGTGTGTGTGTGTGTGTGTGTGTGTGTGTGTGTGTGTGTGTGTGTGTGTGTGTGTGTGTGTGTGTGTGTGTGTGTGTGTGTGTGTGTGTGTGTGTGTGTGTGTGTGTGTGTGTGTGTGTGTGTGTGTGTGTGTGTGTGTGTGTGTGTGTGTGTGTGTGTGTGTGTGTGTGTGTGTGTGTGTGTGTGTGTGTGTGTGTGTGTGTGTGTGTGTGTGTGTGTGTGTGTGTACATATGTAAATGTATATATTGCATTAAAGTTATTATTGTTACAAATATTTTTTCAAGTTTATAGTGTTTTTGTTCATACTGTAAGTGTAATCTAACTATAAGTGGTAAAATATATGCACATCCAGGTACTTTTGTCTTTATAATAAATAAGATGCTGCCACTATTTAAATATGTCTGATCTAAGACTTGAGCTGCTGAAAAAACTTATATAGACGCGTTGATTCATAGTGGTAATAAAAAGAGGTAATTTTAAGCTGAAGTATCACATGAGAACATATTTTATAAAGATTACCTTAAATTGTGAGATTATTAGAGCATTATAAAAGTTATATTATTTATTAATCCTTTTTCTAGGAGATTAGCTAGTCAATATGGAGTAATAACAGGCTCCTCAATGCACACTAACACCCTGCTGATCTCTACAGATATAATACGACTTCAAAAACTGTCAGAAATTGATCTCTAAGCACAATAATTTTTTATTTGTGTGAACTTGGTTTTCTTTTACATCATAAAAGGCTTACACTAATCTCAACACTAATCTGCAGATATAAAACCTTAGGATAGGTGAGTCAGGTTCTTACTGGATCCAGAACAGCCGTTGCAAACATGTTGCTCTTCAAAGCTCAGCTGATAATGGCATGCTGTTTAGTCAGCGTAACTTCCAAATACCTTTCTAGAACTAAAAGAAGTTTTGACAGCAATTTGGGCGATGAGTTCTTTAAAGTAGGATTCGCGAATGGTGATGACATGTTTATAGATGCATTTGGTGAAAGTAATTTTCCAAGGTAACTGGGTACATTCTCTATCTATCTATACATGCTAAACAGAACAAGTGGTTGTAACTTTTAAATGCAAGACTTTTAGATTACGATCAACAGTTATAGAATATAATAATTTTATTAACATACCATTTGTCAAAGAACTGATTGATATTATAATTGACATATGAATTTGTATTTGAAGCTTGTCTTATAAAATAATTAGAAAAGGTTTGCTGAAATCTAATTGTAAACAAAAGATGCAAAATGATTGATTGGAATATGTCTTTAGCGTGTCACTAACCCTTTTTGCAGGTTGCTAAATGATCAATATAATTTGTGCTTTAAAAATCAGTTACAGTTCTGGGTTTGGATTTGCTAACAATGTGAAGGCTACTACACCTGTCGCAGCAACAATGGCAGAGGTGACTGACTACGCCACCACGAGACGTCCTCAACGACCTGCTGCCGATTATGGTTCAGAAGGTGGTGCCAGGCAGCGAGCTACAAACCCTCCTGTTACAGTCTACGCAGATCCTACGGCATACCCAGAAATCAGAACAGAATATCAAAGAACAACAGTTGCTGCTCCCGGTGAAAACCAGTATCCCTCAGAAGGTGGTGCCAGGCAGCGAGCTACAAACCCTCCTGTTACAGTCTACGCAGATCCTACGGCATATCCAGAAATTAGAACAGAGTATCAAAGAACAACAGTTGCTGTTCCCGGTGAAAACCAGTATGCACGTGTTACCTCAGCTATGACATGGGGTGACAATTACAAAGCTCCAGCTAACCACCAAGGAAACACTCACAGACCAGTAGCTGGACCATCATACAAGCAGCCATCTGCAAGACCAGCAACTAACTACGACAACAACCGTTATGTACAACCACATCAATCTAGAGGTACTCGACCGCCAGGTGTCAAACCCAACTTTCGACCACCACATGTGCAGCCACGATTTAGGCCAGCAGGAGTTGAACCAAACTACCGACCAACTTCTGCAAGACCAGCCCCATACAATCCAGCCCCATATAACCCAGCCCCATCTAGACCAGCCCCATATAACCCAGCCCCATCTAGACCAGCTCCATCTAGACCAGCCCCATATAACCCAGCCCCATCTAGACCAGCCCCATATAACCCAGCCCCATCTAGACCAGCCCCATACAATCCAGCCCCATCTAGACCAGCCCCATCTAGACCAGCCCCATATAACCCAGCCCCATCTAGACCAGCCCCATACAATCCAGGTTCAGCAAGACCAGCCCCATACAACCCAGCTCCATCTAAACCAGACCCATACAACCCAGCTCCATCTAGACCAGCCCCATACAACCCAGCTCCATCTAGACCAGCCCCATACAACCCAGCCCCATCTAGACCAGCTCCTGTTCAACCAAGACCAGCTCCTGTTCAACCAAAACCTGCTCCTGTACCCGTACCACGTGTACCAGCTCCTGTACCAGTGCCACGTGTACCTGCTCCTGCACCTGTACCACGTGTACCAGCTCCTGTACCTGCTCCTTCTCCAGATTCAGATTTTACGTCATCAACTTCTTCCTCCACCACATGGCCAACTAGTAGTAGCAGTTCCACAACAACAGAAAGTAGCTAGACAATATTCAACTCGAGTACTTGAAGTGAAGCAGATGCTCTTACATTTATTATCAAATTGCTTGGGTGCTGACTACTTCTTATCAATATATATATTCACTGAATGATATTAATTTATCACCATCATTTTTTATTTAATTATTTTTCTCAAGGCAAATTTGTTGTGTAAATGGCAATAAAGATTAGAATGGCTGAAAAACAAAGAGCCTTCCCTAAAAGTATATTTTATAAAACAATAAAAAGCATCTACAGAGCTTTAGTTGATTATTGTGCCTGTATTTTCATGTAGTGAATTACTATTATTCTGACTCAGCCATTAAACTTTATAATTCAGTTTTAGATTATATTATGATGTATGCTAAACTCTCAGAGATCAATCGAGTTGAAGTGCCATGTGTTAAGAGGTGACTTAAATCTAAGCCATGCAATAAATTATTCTTAACATCTTAAGTTAATGCCGATTAATTCATTTTTATTACTGCTAATAGGCTTTTCTCTAAGTTAGCTCTTTCATTAATTGATAGATGCTACTTTGAACGCACAAGTACCAGGAATGACACTAATAAGCAATACAAGTTTCAACTACAATAGTTACAATATTTTTATTCTGGTAACAAATAGTGAAATCAAAAAATATCATATAGTACATAATATAATTGCATATATAAAACTACAGCGTTTCGATTTGTTGCACATATGAGTAAATTTTTAGCCATCTAAATAAGATTAATGGCTAATTTGGGCAATATGTCCACCTATGGTAATGATCTTTGCTCTTGGAATTCTCTGTAACTGAAAGCATATACATTGCATAACAAATTGAATTACAAGTTTAGGTGCCACAATAATACAATATGTTAACCCAACTGTTGTAATTACCAGTGCGTCAAGGGTTATATTCTCTGTGTAACTTTTGTTAAAAATACTAAATTACAATAAATATATACAATTACTACTAACATGATAATTTAAAAAAGAAAATTACATATACATATGGTTTTTATTATGAAAGTCTTTGAAAATTTTTTTAGCAAACTCTAATTTTTGTTTATAGTTTGAAATGGGATTTTTTTATTAGCACTTTGATGTTAAACCACTAAGACTGATTAATTGAAATAAAACCATTTTTAATCCGAAATAATTTTAACACTTTGTTTAAATCTTTAATTAATTTTGCAAAAGTGGGCACATTTTATTTCTATGACCCATTCACACTGCATACATGACAAAAAATATTCATGCTCAAGCTTTCCACCAGATCTAGCCAATCAGCAGATAGCTTACATCCTAATGACCAAGAATGTTGTAGAGTGCATTATAACTTCAACATAATTGCAAGAAAGAAGTAAATATTTACCTCAGTTATATAGCACAATATCTGCTAATTGGTGTAGGCAACTCATCAAATAATAAAAATTCCGAATAATACAGTATATGATTTAAATATTAGTATTATGAAACTCAATAAACTAATCAATTATTCAGAAATCTATAGAAGCAGCACCGAGTTGGAGATGACTGAGTATACTATTTGTATACAGATTGTTGTCAAAACCCCAAACCCCTGCACTCCGTGACCATCAATTCTATGTGGTTTCAAGCGATTTTCGTAATCGTAGTTTCTGTAACATTAGAGCCTCAGTTACCAAAAATAATTTTTGGTAATTTTATGAGGGCTATCATATGTCCCACCCTACAAAAAATTAGTACTATAAATGTAGTTAGATCCACATATTATATGTAGAAAGCACAATTCCAAATAACAAATGTAGGTAATTCCATAGTGCATGTTATTTAAATGTATGTAGAGGCAGACATACTGTATTATGGTTTAATATCATTATATTATATTACGTTATAAGGAAATATGATGAATCATAATATAGTCTGCTAAGCAGATGTTAATTAGGTTTATGTTCAAATTATCACTTTTACTGCAAGGTGATATGAGTCAGTAAGCTAATACTCTGGCAACCAATTGCATACTATATCAGACTATAAACTTGAAAGGGGTGACGAAATAGTAATACAATTCCAGTTACACACTATGTCTTGTCTATAGATATATAATTCATTATAGGTATGGCTAGCAAGGGATAGACTCAAGTTCCTACAGCTAGAAATAGTAAAATGAAAAATTAACATTGTTGCAATATATCAGACTGTGAACTTGAAAAAAACTCATGCAAGTTTATAGTCATCATTCCTGTGAGAAAGTGTTTTTAAGCTAGTTAAGGATATATTTATGTGTGGTACAGAAGCAATTATGATTCGATGTTTTTCATAACATAACCAAGGGCCTTTATCAGGCTCGAACTCGTGACTGTGTTTACTAAGCCAAACACTCTAGCCCCTATGCCCCATGGCTGCTCCAGTAAGGCAATTCCACCTATACACTATGGCTTTTTTGTTGTTATGTAACTATTTACAGTATATAGTAAGCTAAGAATGAACTCAAGCCCCTACAGCTGGAAGTAGTAAAATGAAGAACCAATCACACATTACTATAGCTTAGAGTTGATTAATTGAAACACATTATTTTTATACATAGATAAAATATAAAATATAATATATATATTATATATATATATTTTATGCATTGATATATTATATATATATTTTACCAACTAACTCATCGATAGTAAGTTTAAAATGCTTGATGTCCTAAAATAAACTAAATCAAAATATATAAAAGCTCAAAAAAGAATAGCGCTTATAATCTATTTAATAAAGCAAAATAAGAAAAAAATTCTATAAACTAAGAATTACCCAGAACAGCTTCTCACATATAATCAAATGATATAAAAGCAGGTTTCATTATAGCATGAAGAAAATTATGGAAACATTTCATCCATCATTACAAGAATCTTATTCTCACTTCACAGCGGCAAGGTATGAGCAGTCTGCCTGTGCTGAGACATGCTCGCATATTAGTTTACGCAACAGACTTAGCTTATAACATAAGAATAGAAAATACACCCCAGCAAGGTGTATTATAACATGGGCTGCCCACTATTCACAAGCATGATTACAATATACACAGCCAAAATCTACTACATAGTCTAAAAGTTTACATTTGTGTGTTTTGTCCCATAATTTCTTTCTAAATATTAGTATGATATATTTTAACTTTAACTGAATAAAAACATATAACCAAGGATGAATGGTGTATATAATTTAGATGCATATAATTCTTATTAATTTTCATTAAGAGGTTTTTGTCAACTATGCGTCATTGGTATTTTTAATATCAAATCAACAATAAGTTTTTGATTCAAAGAATAAAAAGATCAAAAAATGTCGCCTTTTTTAAGACTATAGCTTGACTAAAGATCATTCGTTATTAATGTCTGTGAGCATAAAACATTAGGTTGTAAGTTAGCATCAACCTAATTATCACTTATTTGTAATAACAAGACTTTCAAGCAGCACCAGATACTGTGCAGACTCTATTGAAACATATACCATATAATATTAACAAATCATACCAATCTGTGTTACCATACATAATACTATAACAGCATGACAATTTTTGTTACCACATAATATACAATACCATGACACACTGGGTTACCACATACTACTATAACACCATGACAGTCTGTGTTACTACATAATACTACAGCACCAAGACAAACTGCGTTACTTATCATGGTATTGCTATGCGTGAAACTTTGTTACTATGCATAATCATAATACAATATTATACTTTAGAGTAAAACTTATACAGTATCATAATAGATGTTGCTCTATGGTTTACATGGAAGAAGACAGTGTTTGAAATACAAGTAATGCATGCCATACATTCAGTAGCTCTTTATAATTTATTGATGGTTGTTTTGCAGCGTGTGTGCAGCGTGTGTGCTGTGTGCGTGCTGTGTGCGTGCAGCGTGCGTGCTGTGTGCGTGCTGTGTGCGTGCTGTGTGCGTGCTGTGTGCGTGCTGTGTGCGTGCTGTGTGCGTGCTGTGTGCGTGGTGCTGTGTGCGTGCTGTGTGCGTGCTGTGTGCGTGGTGCTGTGTGCGTGCTGTGTGCGTGCTGTGTGCGTGCTGTGTGCGTGCTGTGTGCGTGTTGTATGCGTGCTGTGTGCGTGCTGTGTGCGTGCTGTGTGCGTGCTGTGTGCGTGCTGTGTGCGTGCTGTGTGCGTGCTGTGTGCGTGCTGTGTGCGTGCTGTGTGCGTGCTGTGTGCGTGCTGTGTGCGTGCTGTGTGCGTGCTGTGTGCGTGCTGTGTCCGTGCTGTGTGCGTGCTGTGTGCGTGCTGTGTGCGTGCTGTGTGCGTGCTGTGTGTGTGTCGTATGGGATTTGTGTGTTATTTTATCATAATGCTGGTTTTAAATAGAAAGCAATAATTCTTCAGATATATAACTTTAATTATTAGGGTTAAGGAAACTTGTCTGTTGATTAAATACGGTATTTACATATTTTTTGTCAATTATAATAATTATTGAAATAGGAAATTGGCTGAACTAGCAGACTGACACGTGCCTCACGTCAGTAAAAAGTTATTGCTATGGCAACTAATGTTTGGTGCTTGTCTTACCAACTATCAAAGCATACACAAGAGCTGCTAACCTATCCCAGACTAAATGATTTATGAAAGAGATTAGTTTGGCAATCACCTCCTTTTATTAAAAATAACTGTCATAAATTATAAAATAATCCTTTGAGATTAGTCTAGTGACAGGAAATAACTTAATAGGCTTAGGGTAATCATCGGTAAAAAGCAAAGAAGTTACCATACTGCATTTATAAACTGATTTATGAACTGAATCATAGTTTATGTTCTGCTAGATTAAAAAAGAAAGTTTTTGTCAAGTATAGCCATTTGCAAAGGCCCTTGTGATATCCTTTTATAATTAAAACGAGCAGTGTATAATGAGCTGAAAACACATGCAGTACATTCAATGTAACTAGTAAAACACCAGTTGTAAGTTTTTAGCAGAAAAGGTGCATTTGATGTTTCAGGTGATATGCATAAATCTGGAGTTTATAAAAAATGCTTTGTCAAAAGTGTTTAAAATTATTCTGTTATCTTTGATTTTATTAAGCATTTGGTTTCTGCCTCATTATGTGACAAATAGATGTGTTTTAACTAGTTTATGAGACATATATAAGACTATAAGAAATAACATAGACAAAGAAATATGCTGATTACAAATATAATGCAACTAACAATCTTTCATTCATATAAGATATTACAACTACAATTTGATAACATAAAAATATAAATTGCTATCAACTTGCATTACAGTAGCAATGAAGTAACAATTAATTGATATCATAATAACAGCAGCAGACAAATTTTTAGATTTTAAACACGTATTTTAAGAAACATTTGTTTTTATAAACATGAGTAAACATAATGTTGGGTCACTAATTTTAATTCACTGTAGCTACTACTAAGCAAACAGGGTGTTGTGTGTATTACAATGTAAAGTTCACATACAAATTAACTAAAAATAAATACAGTTAAGCTGACTAGTTTAAATTCTGCTCAATAATACGCTGCAGCCAACTAGTTGCTTTGAGACTAGTAACAATACAATAGTTGTCCATTCAATTGTCTATATTCATCAAAAAACAAAATTACACTTTTATGAACCATAATATTATAATTATAGTGAAGGTGTTCGAATGCCAGGTAGCCAGTAGCTTAAGCACACACACATACACCAACTATTGGAAGTCTTCCAAAGCGAATATTAACAAAATATGTGATCTGCTACTATTTAGGAATTTAAGGTCATTCCAGTTTGACTTAAAGAGTTCTGTGCTATTACCTGATTGAAGATATTCATGGTTGATTAATAATGTCAAATATAGGGGTGTTAGTGCACTTGAGGCTAATGTGATTTGAAGATTACTATGCAGTAGCTCTTTTCATCTTTAAAAATATATTCTAAAGCTGAAATGAAGTATGCTTTAATAGAAAGAGCAGAATGCCATTAGTAGCGTTAAGCTTCTGGTCACATGTTTTGACAGAACAAACCTGAGATATGATGTTAAGGAATAAATTCAGTTAAAATTTCTGTTTTCTAAAAATTTTAAATTTATCTAATCAGCTCTATAAAAGTATAAAAAGAATAAAAATGTTGCTGTAATGTGAGAGGGTGCTTTAGTGAGCTGAGGTATCACTCGCAGCAAAAACGTATAATTATTCAAAAAATTGCATAATTCTGTGAGAAAACTAAAATTCTAATAAAAGCATTTTTAATTGATTTTTCCATTGATATAAAATCATTGTGATATTACTTGCTGCCATTAAAAAATTTTCCCCAGCCTAATTAAATCATTTTGTGAAATTGCAATATATAAAGCTTTATTCAGTGGCCATTTAAAATTGGTAATGGTTTTCGCTCTTGAATTCCATACAGATGAGAACTTCATAATTTGTAGATATATAAACTCATATTTTGAGTTTTAAACTTTTTAACACACTTTAAATGATGTTTTTATGACCAAATACCTTATCGGTTATATTGAGTTTATCTGCTGTTAATGACTTATAAAATAACCTTATAAGGCAAAAAAACGTTATACATAACTGCATTTGCCTGTCAAACTATTTTAAAAAGTCAACAAGTTGTCAACATATTTTACTTAGAAATAAAATTCATGAAAATCTAGATATTCAACTGACTTTGTTGCAAACAAGTTTTTGGTATACGTAGTTCAACATTTGTGCTAGTACTAAAGTGGAATGCAAGCAGGCAATTAAACTTTGCTAATGTGATAGATATATGATCAGAAGTTGCAGCATTATAATAGCATATATATTTAGATATTGAAAATCTCAAGTATAGTTTCTCTATTTACATTTCAATTTCTTTTGTCAGCACACTTTCATTTTTTCAAAATTATGTCAGTAAACAATGATTTGATGTAATTTTTACTAAAAACTAGAACTTTACCTTTCAAGAGTAAACACTATACTAAGAACTTTTAAAGAAATACTTTGAGGCAAAGAATTTGGTAACGTGAGTTTCTTTATCAAGTTACGGTATATGGCTTCACCATCACACTTGTGTAAATTGGTTACTGAAAAAGTAGGTGTGTTTAAAAATTTTCATTTCAACTAACAGCAAGAACTCAAACAGGAAGCAACTATGTGAAATGAGCTGTAAAATAAATATCAAATTGATTAACCACTTTAGAAAGATTTATTTAAGGTAATCCTATTGGATTACCAGCACTCGCATAACTCAGTTAATTAGAAATTGGAGTACGTCTGAAAGTAGTTTGAGTTTTACAGTAGGCTTTAACAGTTAGCTAGGGAACACACTGCAACATCTACCAAAATAATGAAATTGAAGGTTAGGATCTTAGGTCTAATGTCACAAGATTATATCTTCAAGTTTTTAAGATGCCGAAGTGTGTATTAAAGATGCCAACTTTTAAGCCTGATATATTACCTGGCATGGACAAAATGTGACAAATATAGAAGCTAACATCCATCACCAAAGAGATATATACATATGTGCATATCCCTCTAGTCAAGTTACTTGTACTTTGGGTCTCCGAGATTCTACAAGTCTTTTTTTACAAACTCAAAGATGAAAGGAAAGTGTCTTCTTGCGCTGCTTTGCCTCACAGTCTTTCTAATAGCTAGTGTTCTCAGCTATGGTAACTATGGTAGTGGCAGCAGTAGAGGTTATGCTGCCAGCCAATACAAACCTCGGTATGGTGGTAACCGGCCTCGGTATGGTGGTAACCAGCCTCGAAGAGGTTATGGAGGAAGAAGAGCAAGAGCAGGAAGGAAAGGTTATAGAGCTCATGGTCGCGGCGGCGGAAGAAGAGGCAGAAAGAGAGCACAACGCGCCCCCACTCATACACATCCACCTCCCGTGAGACCAGCACCAGCTACTAGACCACCTGTAGCTCCGAGTCCTCCTGTTCATCATCCAGCACCTCATGGAGGACACAGAACTCAAGGATACTACCCAGGAGGTGGCAGTTTAGTCGGCGGTTTATTAGGCGGACTGAATCTAGGAAACTTCTTCAACCGTGGTGTGCTCAACGCTTTGATATTGTCCAAACTGGGTGGATTAGGAGGACTTGGTAAAGGGGTAGATGTGATTGAGTAAGTAAAACTATATTGATATTTTACACATACCTGCATGCCAATGTGGTTCTTTTCAGGTACTATTAATTTTTTAAGCATTGCACTGGTTTTGTTTATTATTATTTCACATTGAACATGACGTAATATTAATAATCTACTTGTACTGTATTTAAAATATTTGAAAACTTGACTTTAGCTGTAAGCCATAACAAGCATAGTTAACCATTCTACACTTTGATAAAACTATTTCACACTCTTACACAGCAGTTCTCAAGTCATTTTTTATATACATATAAATCTTCAATATTTAAAATTAAAGAGATGTTTCATATAAATATTCAATTTCATTGCCACAACACTGGTTTATGCGCTCTTTATTTAGGCATAAAAATTAAAGATTACATAAAGATTACATTTTTCTTTAAGTCAATATGTTAGTATAAATCCTTCAGAATTTAAAAGCGTTGCTAAAGCCTTACTATTCTGTTTTGTAAAAGTATAATACATTGAAAAGTATTTTTGTCAATAATTTTAATATAATTGTCACTTGTTTTAATTACATTCTTGTTGCTTATTATGAGCTAAAGTACTAAGTGAAGTACATGCTATCTAGTCATTTAACAACTTGCACTTAATCAACAAAGCTGCTTATCAAACTTTACATAAAGTAATTTTAATTACATAAAAATAAAGTTATACTCTCAGCTATAATACAGATAGCAAATTTTTATTTTTTCTATAAATATTCCCAGCTCAAACTTCAGTCAAAAAAATATATTTTACGATTGCTAAAATGGTTCGTCTCATTTTGAAAGGTACCAGTACTATCGTTCTTTTTAATAATGTGTGGCAGCTCATCATTTTTAGCCTCCAAGACTTCTTTTCCTGATAAGATGCTTTGTTCTGCATGAAATAACTTTTATTTGAGTATCAAACTTACAAATCTTTTTGCATTTAAAGGATTGCTCTATCTTGTCTAATAAATGGCCATTTAGGTCAAACACACATAATATTGTGTTTTTCTAAGCATGCATTGACAAAAAGCATTTGACCAAAGGTAGAAAAAGTTAGTTGAAGTTGAGGGTGTAGATTGATAACAGCCAAAACGCCGAATTTGAAATGAGCTGGGAACTGTGACGTAACAGCGCCAGCATTCCTGCTGGTCACGTGATTATACAAATGAATAACTATAAAAATATGACTGTGAGATGTGATCTTTCAGCTCGTAATTTGTATATTCATAGAAGTGCAAATGTGAATTATCTCAATCTATAGTTTTTTGACATGTTAAATAACATGTATGTGATAACATTAGGCGATATTTTGCTTGTAAGCATAGAAAAAAGCATTGCAAAAACATGCATTCTTTAGGATGAATGCCTGCGATAGGTCTAAACTAGGTCAGATTGTGCAATATTACGGGCGCACCAAAGCTGACCTATATAGCGCACTGTAACTGCTTGAGCGTTATTGGTTGATGTTGCGCTCAGCAACCTTGAATACTAGCGTTATAGTTAGCACGCGCAGCATAGTTACTGGCGTTCACACGTCACGTATTAGGCTATTCTTTTTCATGGCTGAAAATTTTACCTCCCTCAAAATTGGAATTTTGAAAAGCTGTTTTCTAGGCATCTATCCCTTTGCAAAGTCACAATTGTTTGCATACACATTAGATTATAGTTCATAATTATAATGTAATTGTAATAAACTAAGATAGAGCAATCCTTTAAGTCCAGGTATTTAATTCAGCCATTTCTGGAATGAAACAGTTATGCTCTAGTGGTCAGAGTGCAGGCCTAGTAAAGCAAATATTTCTAGAAGCAGCACCAAGTTGAGGGTGATTGAGTACAGTATTTGTACATGTGTTTTTGTCAGAATTCCAGACCACCAACTCTAAACTCAAGACCTCATTGCCCACAGTATTCACTGACTACCAATTAGGTGCTGCTTCTATTGATTTTCTAGCAGACACTATTCATGAGCTCGAGTTCATATTTTAAGTGGTTTCAAGAAGAGCATTTAAACATAATAGATCCCTCTTTAAAAGTCTTGAAATCATGTTGCCAGCATAGTGAGAGGCACAGCTTATAGCTTGCTCAAAACTCAGTGAAATCGAGAATTTTCACTAGAAACAGATTTTAAACTAACGTCAGTTTATGGTGACCAATTACAATAAACATGTCTTATTTTATTTGTAGAAGTCATTGATTTGAAATAATAATATAACAGCAGCCTTTTTTTTATTAAGAGTAAAACTTGTAAATAATATTCAGGAAAAAAAATTGGATTATTCAGGCTTTCACAGTTTAAAGTAATAAACAGAACAGCTGCTAAACTGTTGCAAATAAATTGAGGGCACTAGGAGATTCATGTACTTCTAGAAGGATTAGGGTATCCAGGAGTCAATGCAATGTTTGAGTCGGTAAATTCTTGGCCACAAGCATAAAATTAAACAGCTTAGGATGATTAATTTCTTCCTTAAAAAACTATTTTAAATATATAATCCCACCTGCATAGGTATAAACAAAAATGTGTTTTATAATCCTATTTTAACCAATCAAACCCATCCAAAAACTGAAATGTTATTTTATTAAGCAATTAACTGCGTACCATTAATATGTTATTTGGTTGCTCCATTTCTACGTCTGACTAAGAATAACCAAAATGCTGTCAAAAGATATGCTTTCTGCTGTATTCAACTCCATACAATTTTTAAACTGGTCTTTGCTTTTTGTCTATAGTTTTAAATACGGTAATGGTCTGGTGGTGTGGCTCGAAAAAGTTTTAGTTTTCATCACCAAAGTTTAAACTGTAACTGTTGTACTGGTAGTAGAGTATAGTACTGTGACACTGGCAGTATAGTACTGTGACACTGATAGTATAGTACTGTGACACTAGTAGTATAGTATTGTGACACTAGTAGTATAGTTCTGTGACACTAGTATTATAGTACTGTGACACTAATAGTATAGTACTGTGACACTAGTAGTATAGTACTGTGACACTAGTAGTATAGTACTGTGACACTATAGTAGTATAGTACTGTGACACTAGTAGTATAGTACTGTGACACTAGTAGTATATGTACTGTGACACTAGTAGTATAGTACTGTGACACTATAGTAGTATATGTACTGTGACACTGGTAGTATAGCACTGTGACACTAGTAGTATAGTTCTGTGACACTAGTAGTATAGTACTGTGACACTATAGTAGTATAGTACTGTGACACTATAGTAGTATAGTACTGTGACACTGGTAGTATAGTACTGTGACACTGGTAGTATAGTACTGTGACACTAGTAGTATAGTACTGTGACACTAGTAGTATAGTACTGTGACACTAGTAGTATAGTACTGTGACACTAGTAGTATAGTACCGTGACACTATAATAGTATAGTACTTATAGCTTATTACTGGCACATTTAGCACACTTATAGCTTGGTTTTTGACATAGCCAGCATACATTTGCTGTATTTCAATCTATTTTAAGCCATTGCAGTTCTCATATATCTTAGTTTTAAAGCTGCAGGACTGTCCATTTAGTTCTGGGCTTACTATATATACTAGCGTTGGTATTGGTAGTAAAATTCCAAGATTTAGAGGCCAACTCTTTAACTGCATTCCCATTGCTTTGAATTGATCTGTACAGTTGTTTGTGCAGATAGATTTCTGGTTGCAGTCTGCATTAACTTATGGTTATGGCTTCATTCGATGCAACTGTTTTTAAACATCAAATAAACAAATGCATTAGATAATGCGAAGCAATAGAAATGCCCTCTATCTCTATCTATGTTATAGTATAACAGTGTGTAGCTGAGTTCTCTATGTTCATAGAGAAGTTGTTGATGTCACCTCAGACATAGGACTAGGAGGAGGACTAGACGTTGGTGGTGTCACAGCTACAATTGATCCTCTGCTAGATGGTCTCGGTGTAAGTGTCACTGCTGTAACAGATGTTGGTCTAGATGGAGGTTTGGGAGGAGGTCTAGACTCCGTCACAGCAGTTGATGTAACTGGCGTTGCTGGAACTGAGACTACTACTATTTCTTCTTCTTCTTCTTCCACGTCATCAACCATTTCTCCAGTTTTGTAGACCATGCTTCAAACAGATGTGCTAAGTATGTACCTTCGTTTTGTATAATGTTACTTTTCCAATTGAATAATGCTGTATATTTCACAAGTACTGTTGAGTTTTACTTCCACCCATTTATTGAATACTATTTTTGTTTGTTGTAATGCACAAGGATACCAGTGTGGCATTGTTCAGTTTTTGAAATAAAAGGTATCATTAGGGGGAATACATATATTTCACAGGTATAATGGCGAGATAACGTTTGTACTTTGTAGGCATGGTGTACATGGCTAGTAGTTTGGATTTTGGAAACACACTAACATAAACTTAGTGTAAAATATTGTGCATGTCTATGATGGTTGTATATTACAGCTTTCAAACAGCAATCATTTTTAAAACATTTCTACTATATTTACATTTTAATCAAGGAATTTCATTTTTTCAATTGTTACTAAATTAAGCATCTTGCTACAAAGACTGCATATAAAACGTTTCACTTTGGTATAGCCTACTATATTGCAATTTTTATAATTTAGAAAAACTCAGTGAAATGATTTTTATTTTAAGTATTATATATGAAATGCTTTTGTGAATTTATGAGAAACTTCCTATAAAACATATTATTAGTAATTATTTCAGCCCTAAGATTGTCAAGGGATAAGTATTATTTGGAGAAGTTAAATGTTTTGCTGCCGAGTATAAACAGTTAATTTAAAAATGAGAGCATAGAATGTAATATTATAGCCCAAGTCTTATTATAACGCTCATAATACTAAGACTTGTACAATTCCGAGTTCTCAGAATTAGAAGTTAACTTTTGTATACAGATCTATGAAATGCTAATTTTCAAAGTATTTAACTTACATTGGTTGCCATGGTAACCATTGTAGGAGCCTAACTGTATAATTTTGTTGTTTTCAGTTGTTACAAAGAACGGAGATACCAACTACCAAGGAGTCTGTTATGCATCCAAAAGTTGAAGTTTAAACAGTTTTTGTTATTAATTTAGTTACTTTGTAGCATGTTGTGTGTTAGTTATTAAAGGTTTTTATGGTAGTTGTATAAAATATGTTAGTGTGTAGCTGCTTAATGGATTATATTTGTATAATAAATATCGATTTAAAGTTGGGATTACTGGGGACTTTCATAGCATCTTTCAGGTTGCATTCAGCATTACTGGAGACTTGAGTTAAAGTTACTAGTACTAGTACTAGCACTAGTACTAGTACTAATACCAGCACTAGTACTAGTATTAGTACTAGTACTGGTACTAGTAGCAATAGCAGTACTGGTAGTGGAGCTGGTAATAGTACCAATGCTGGAGCTAGGTATTGATATTGCAGGATGCATGCAATATAGCCGCTAGCCATGACTTCATTCCAACATTGCTGAATAAAACGCACAAGTTGATATGGCAACTAATAGCACTTACAGCAAACTTGTACTTTATACGCTAGGTTTAACTATATATATGATACTAAACTATTTATTCAGCAACTAAAGTCGATGTAATGATGAAATTTAATGCAAGACTTTAAAGTACAAATGAAGCAATTTATATAATGGTTGGTGTGCACTACAAAAATGAAAATTGAAGTAATTCTAGTATTCAGTAGATGCTATAAAATTCAAATAACACCCGTTACTAAAATAATTAATAATGTTGAACCACAGCTGTATAATACTGGTACTACCATGTTACTAATTGCATATAATTATTCGTATTTAGTTATCTTGGTTGAAGGAATTGTGAAGATTAGTGCATTTCAAGTAAATTGGGTTTTGAGTCGCAGATTAAGGGAACACAAAGTTACCTAATCAATAGTGATTTCTAAAGTTGTCTTTGTTGTATAGAGTGTAATAGATTCTATTAAATTAAATTAGAATAACAAAGGGTTGAGATTTATAAGGTAAAAATAGTACAAGTTGCTTATTACTGTACAGCTCATTCACCCTCTACAAAGGATTGTCACATCTGCATTGTGTTTACTAACTATTAAATTACTTTCATAGTTGAAAAATATAATTGCTAGCTCAATAGTTTTCATCATTTTTAATTAAACTGCACAACTTTCAAGCATATATAAGCATGATTTTCACTGCAACTACTCAATAACATGTGGTTATTACATTATAATAATTTTAGGTATTCGAAATTATAACTATTGCAAAACTTAATAATATAATCAACGATAAACTAATAACAGTTTTTGTATTTGTTCTGTAGCATTGACAAGTTAGATAACTATCAACTGAAAGAAAGGTTTTTAAAGTAAAATATTCTAGAAAACAAAAATTGTCCTCTCATTTTTTCGAGAAAATTTACCTTTCAATAATACAATTCAGTTCTTGCATTTTGAGTCTCTAAAAATCTACAGGTAGTTTTTTTATGAACTGCAAAACTAAATTCATTTCCTTGCGTCAAGTTACCTTACGAAATGCAGTGTTTCTAATTGGTAATACGTTTTCAGCTATGAGAAATGACATATGGTGACAGCAGTGAGAATTATGCTGCCATGACGTTACCTATCACTTGTTGTGGCTATTCATCCTGAGCAGGTTATGGGGGCAGCAATGAAGATAAATAGAATGAGAAGCTATAAAGTTTATAGTTGAAGCAGAGGATTTTGAGAATACCTGCAGGAAATGCTTACTTGTTATATAATATAGTTTCTCAGCCCATAGAGTTTATCAGTCATCAATATAAAGCATTTTTATTTTACTTATATTATGTGCAAAATATTCAGAAGAACCAAACTCTTTAATTTATTTAGAACTTCATCAACAACTGAGAAATAAAATAAAAAACAACAAAAGAATATCATACATTTTACATACACATGCTAGTTACAATTATTAGCCCTAACTTTTGTTTCAAAGTTAGCAATATAATTGACCATGACCAAAATGCCATAGAGATCATTCCTATCACCATGACCATAAGTTTTTCTTTTTTTAAAAGTTTGCATTACAGATGTGTGCTCATGTATATATCAATTTAAAGTAAATCTAGAACCTTATCATTCTTTAGTCAAGATAACATTCTCTGCTTTTGCAGACTAATAGTATACAACAATAGGTGTCATCCCAGATAGGCACTTCCCAGTTAGACCCTAGGTTTAATTCCCACTTAGATGCTTCCCACATGGACTGTTTCACAGTTACACAATATTTATTTATTTTGGCACAATATATATTTTATGGGCAACTTACTTGAATATTATTGAAATATAGGCCTATGTATATTTAAATGAACTTGGATCAATTGTTTGTTATCTAGCACATGAACAAATTCCTGAGATCTGCATTAACTTATTAACTTTGCATATTCTATACTTCTTGCTGTTTGAAAAAATATTTCTATAATAAGTATTCATTAAAAATAATGTTTATACTTAATTTATTACTGTTTTTTACCCCACTCAATCTGTGAAAAGTGGACTATTATTCCAAATATTTTATACTAGCTATTATAGCTATTAGCATATTAGCTATTTAGCAATTAATACAACAGTTATATAGGTATATACATAATTATGGTACCAAAATAAAAATAGCGTGGAACTGGGAAGCGTCCAAGTGGGAAGCGGCTAACTGGGAGGTGTCTATCTGGGATGAAACCTAGCAGTATTCTAATAATAATTAGAACAATTTAATTTATACATCAACATAAAATTCTGCATTCAAATTTCTGTTTAAATATTTTTGTATTGGAAAAATATTTACATAAACAATTAGCTTCATTTTATTGCTGTATAATAGTCAGCTTTTTATCAAAATCAAGTTATTTAAAATAATTTGAAACATTCAAAATTGGCAAGGATTTTGAGAAAAACATGAAATTATTTCACTTATAGAAAGTTACATAGTTTTTTCTAGAAAATGGCACATAAGTAATTCAAACTCAAGCCTCAAGTGGAATGTGAAAGCCCTATATTGTGATAATCTCACAATATAGCTTGCTGGTGACTCATACTAAGTTAGAATTAATCATTCAAAAGAACAGTAGATTCACACTTAGCATTATGCAATAATTCTGTACAGGTGTTACTCTAAACTTTAGTTGCTGTAATTTGGTTTCGAGTGCACAGCTAAATCTCTTAGCAGCAGTTTTCAGTATTGCTAAGCCAAATAGTTGGTAATACAGAAACTATTAGTTAACAAAGCCAACCCCAAACCCCTACCCCTTCCTTCAAAGTCTGTTGCAGTAGCTAACTATAGCTAACAATGCCAACACAGGAGACCAGTGACAAAATTAAAATAATACAATAATGGCAGCATTAGCATAGAAGGCTGAAAACATAAAATATAGATGACCATAAAGTTACATTTGAAACAATCAAACTTCTCAAGTTAAAATAAGTCAAATGTTATGAAGTGTATATATATATATATATATATATATATATATATATATATATATATATATATATATATATATATATATATATATATATATATATATATATATATATATATATATATATATATATATATATATATATATATATATATATATATATATATATATATATTGTTGTTTATCATTGAGCAAAAGATTTCATTTAGAGAAAAGTATTGTTACAAAGTTTGCTAAAAATATCTTACATTATTGTTTTTCTTTCATTATATTGAAAAGCATAGCTATACAAGTTGCAAAGTATAACACAATACTTGTTTGGATATCTTCTATTATCTTTTAAAGTCAAGCAAATTATATTCAGAGTTATGGCCTCCACAATAAAGCATTTGTGCAACTATAGCTTCTAGAGTTACACTACCCTGTGAGCGAACAATGAGCTTATGGAGCAATTTTGTTGGTTTTTCGAAAATTTGAAAACAAAAGTTATTAATCTAGAGTCTAGACTATAGACTAGTACTTTATGTCATTGCTTTGAGCACAAAACTTGTAGGAAAGAGTGGGGCTATCTGAGCCAGGGGCTAGTTGAATCTACAGGGCGCTGCGCCAAACAATTTACATGCAAAAAATGGGCTTTATCTTAGTGAGTAAACTGTTTCTGCATTCAGTTTTAATGGGCAGACAGCAATATAATATATGGCTGGCTTTTATGAAGCTGGTCTCTAGATTAGCAAAGAATTTCTCCAAAACCTATGTTCAAAAACACAATTTTTGGTTCAACTATAAGCTCACCACCCCCAGCTAGCCTAATTAACTTCATATTGCCAGCTGTCCATGGTAAATGGAAATGCTTCATAATAGTTTTATTGGCAAATAGTTGCGTACATTAGAAAATGGGCTATACACAAACATCATTATTACATCATTATTACATCATTATATACTCATGTGGAGGCTTATGCTAAATGTTAAGAAAAATATTTACAAGTTAATTAAATTGAAACCAATTTCTTGCTTATTTTGGTATCAGCCACTCTAAAGCCAGATATTGTGCACAGTATATAAACTGAATGCATTTTGGATTACATCAACTATACATAATTTTTTTGAACAATTTATCAGCTATACCAGCACTTATTGTTTTAAGTAACTAGCCCAAACATATTTCAATTAAACAAAAATTTGTTTTCAACTTATTGAAACTGGTCAAGCAATAAAATTGAAATAATTTTGATAGTTAATTTAAGCTGGGGCTGGTAATTCACGTTTCTTGACACACATTACTGCATCTACGTGCCCTTAAAACTTTAAATGTAGCCTATGCATGACCCAACAATTAAGTGAATGGGCTATTGAATTTAAATGGGATAAAGTATCAAGGTGTGTCTGCAGCCTTTCTGATCCACCTCTCTACTCTAGCTTTAAGTAATATTTATGTGACAGTATAATCCTAAGTATCTCAGCTCTAATCCTTAAGAACTTCTTAGTTAATAGTTTACCTTCACAGAATATGGTGGGTTTAGGCTAATACCAAGTCCTCAAAAACTGTGAATGGTTCAGGACCTGCAGATGTTTGAAACACTACAGCTGCGTTTAAAGCACTATATATGTATGTATACTCTCCTTTTTGACCTCATCAGGTAATCCAATTATTGGCCACCAAATCATCACAAGTTACTATTCTCTTTAACTCAGTCATATAACTGCCCCCCCCCCCCCCCCCTAATCAAATCACAGTCTTCAAACTTGCAAGCCAGCTATAACGAATACCACAGCAATACTGAGGAAACAGTTTCTAAAGAGTCCTAAAAAGCTACTTTAAGAGATTTCTGTAATTATTTAAAGTAGGTAACTTTTAAAAAAATTGGGCTGTTTTAGCAAAAATCACTGATATTTTTTAATTTAATTCATTTTACATTAGTGCAAAAATTTAAAATTAATCAAAATTAAACATCCAGTATAATATTGAAAAATGAGTATAAACATAATTATTTTTATATAACAATTTGAGGTCGAAGGAAACAAATAGAGCCTAGCTGTTAGTATGCAAGCATTTTGATTTTTCAGTCAGAGAAAATAAATTTACATCGGTCTGGCCACAACAATTAATGATTTCATTTAGTATATTATAAAATGAAGATTACCATGATAAAACAAAGTATCAATGTCAGGTACAAGTAACTCTATAGCGATATGGTGACAGCCAGTGTAAGAGTAGAGCCACCCAGCACTCGAATAGCTTATCTGCAGCTTACTTAGATTACACTGCAAGACCCTAGCCTTAGGCTAATGGTCCAACTAATCCACTGATCACATATTTTGCACTGCCAACTTGAAACAAGCACTCGGCCAAACAAAGCTTATCCCAAAAGCAGATACTACGTATCTTTTAAAATGAGAACAGTAAAAATGTAATATAAACTAAATTATGACTACTTATTTATCTGTTAATTTTTACAAAAATGTAAAAAGCTTCTACTGTGATATTACTTAGCAATAGAGTGTAAGGCTTTGGGAACCGCTATTATGTAGTAATTAAACTATATTTTTACACTCCAATTGGGGTTGAAACATATAAACATGAAAGTGCTTGACAAACATACTAAAATTACTTTCCTAACATGTTTAGGTAAAAATCAATTTTAGTGCTACTGCATATAACTTGCAGTGCCTAAAGTTATCAGCCTTAATTATTTGTTTATAGAAATTTAAATTAAATTTTAGGTGGCAAAGGAAAATCTCAATATTTGAAAGAAATGTGGGTTATTTCGTTTCATTTCCCCACAACTCTTATACTAACTTTAATGAACTATTATAGCTAAAAATATTTAGTGCATTGTTTATTTTCAAACAAGTTTATTATAAATCTTCAATTTTAGATAATAATAAATAGCTGCAAACGCATGAAGTAATTTAAACTTTCTTTTGCAATGCATTTTCCCGCTTTACCATGCATGACATCGGGATGAACTTTTATATAAGCTATAAGATAATAGAAGAAAAACTCTACATATGAGTATAATTTTATTATGCTAAGTAGTGTGTAGCAATTTTACAGCTAATACTGCTGCTTACAGTTGTAGGATGGTCTAAGTACTGCTATATAGTAGCTTTACTATTGTTATCAGTTGCTTGCAATTTAATGTTATGTTTACTGCTTTTGTAAACAAAAAATAATCAATAATGTTAGAAATGTAAGAAATCGAAGAAAAGCAAGTAACTGTTATATATAAATGGTAATTAGTTTACTAAATCAATGCTCAGTCTAAATATAATCACGGCATTTGCTTTTATCATCAAGAGCTGTTTTCTTTTCAGATATAACTTGTTGGAATCTATTGGCAAAGAGTTGTACAGCTGTGATGCAAAGCTATCAGGTAACTCACACAAAAAGACATTACATAACATTGTAACCTTTGCACTAAACAATCATTGTGTAATTAGTGCAAAATTGCTAAATTTCTGTTAGCTTATTATTTAAAGGTAATTGATGTCTATTTGGCCTATCTCCCATTATTGTAACCAGGTTTAAACAATTATAAATAGAACTAGATGTAGCATTGAGTTAAGCCAGCAGCTCCTGTGGTGCAATATCTGCAATTGGTAAGTGCGTGCTTGCTTGCAAGCCGGAGATCTGTGGTTTGAATCCCAGTGAGAGCAAAATTATTTTGTGAGCTATTTCAGCCTTAAGTGAAGTGTAGTAGAACTTCGAGAGGGTAAAGTGTCCAGGGGAGCCTGAATACTGAAGGAGTAGTAGATAGGCCAATGGAGTTCAGAAAACTGGGTGAGATGTAGTGTTGTGTTCACCCAGTGGTCCCCGTGGTGTAATGGTTAGCATACTTGCTTGCAAGCTGAAGGTCTCGGATTCGAATTTCAGTGAGGGCAAAACTATTTTACAGTAGACTTCACAAAAATATGCCTCGTTTGCTTTAGGATGACAAGCAAAATATGTTGCTGATTTGAATATGCTAGACAATGATTAGATATAAAAAAAAGGTAGTTTTTTAAGAATAATGCCACATCTAAAAGAAGTTGAATGTTAATAATATATTATTAAAGCTAGAGCTGCATATTATCATATGCTATGTATTAAGTATGTATTGGGCTAAACTCTACAGCCTACTATATCACATATTGTTATTATGGTACACCTTGATGTGGCTCTGTCTTGTTTTAGCAGTCTGTGTAAATTATAATAATATTTTATAACTTATTTCCGTTGCTACAGGTAGTGTAGGCTATTTGTATTCTGATACATTTGATCTAAAATTATTAACCTTTCAGGAGACAGTAAAAAACATGATACGTTGGCAATAACCAAACTCAGCATCTGTAGTTGTATAGCTCACTTATTGTATTTTGATTTATTTGACGAAATCATTTTTCTAAAAACGTAGTTGGACTATGATAATATAAAGTGTGTTAAGTGTGATACAAGTAAAGGCATGTATTAAACGTAATGCAAAAATTGGTTTTGTTGAAGCAAAAAATTTAAATGGCAGCAGCTATGAATACTAAAAGTATAAGTTACTTTGTAATTGCATGATGCAAAGTTAAAGCCTTAATAAAACATCTAGTTGAAGATAAAGCTGATCTTGATTAATGGTGCAAGTCCGATCTAATGCGTAACAGATCTTTTAGAATGCCAGTGCTGTTGCGAGAAAATAAATTATTGAAGCCAACCTTAAGCATTCATAAATCTATATTATTAATCTTTGCGTATGTATTAAGAATACCATTGGATTATCTCCTATTTGAAATATCTAAAAGGACTAAAATAATCAAGAAAAGATTATGCTGATTACTAGATGACGAAAGCAGCTGTCACTGGAAATCATTGGGGATGGCGGAGGGTCTTTTCAAACCATTACAGAGCATTAAGGTTAGATAAGCCACTAAATCTGTTGGTATAAAAGGGGAAACAGATTGGCCTGAAATCAGATTTAGCTGAAACAGTGACAAGTTTGGACTCTTTGTCTAGTCATTGTCATATAAAGTAAGTAAAATTTGGTAATGACAAGTATTTTAGTGTTGTACAGTTACTTTTACTTGATTGTGTATATTTAGGCATAATTATTTAGGTTTGGTGCACATGTAAGAACTGAATGTGGAGCATCATAATGTAATCAACTGTTTGTAGATCTCAACATGAAGACCTCCGTGCTGGTACTGCCACTTCTTGTGGGAGTAACAATGTTCTCTGGCTCCGAGGGTTTCCTCGGTAGTCTTTTTAACTTAGGTGGTGGGAATGGAAAAATGAGCACTGGTGGGCTTCCAGGCGACCTACTCAATAATTTTCTTCGTGGACCTACCAACCCTCCACTTCCTCCACCTACTAGGCCACGCCCAGTACCAACTCCAGCTCCTCTACCACCAGCACCTGTAATGCGTCCTACTAGAGGAGGGGGAGGATTCAATCGGAGAAGACCTCAACGGCCCCAGGGTAGAATGTCCAGAGGAGGAAACAAAGGACACCATGGAAGTCGCTATGGAAATGGCTACAACAACCACGGTAATCAACACTACAGACCAGTTGCAAAGAAACCATCCTACCCTACCTACCACAAACCAGGACATAATTCTTATAATGACTGCTATAACTGCAAGTAAGTAAAAAAAGATTATTATTTTTCTTATCAAGCATATAACTAATTGACTGCCAATATTTAAAACAACATTTAAATTATTATTAAACCAATCTATGTAAATTGTAGGACTACACCAAAGGCAGTCCCTGTAACACCAGCACCAACAACGGCAGAAACAGCAGGACCAACCACTACCAGTTCATCTTCTACCAGTACTAGCACTACTACTACATCAACCACATCTACTACTTCTACTTCCACTACTACTGGTGCTCCAATTATAATACAGGGGTAATCAGCAAGCCAATCAGGTGTACTGTAACATTTAGTTGTTACTGCTTTCATCAGCCTGCGCATGTACTCATTAAAATATTTGTAAAGATTATCTTGTTAGCATAGACAGGGGACAGCCTTAGTTAAGAAGTTCACTAATGGCAGCTTCAATCTACCTAACCTTTTAATCTGTACATCAAACATATTTCTGTGTGTCAATTATTAATTTATACAAATTAATATGACAGTGACATATTTTAAAAATTATAATTTTTTTATTGGTTTGGTTTGAAATGAAGTATACATCAAATAATTATTTATATATTTACCATTTTTTAATTTTAACAATAAAATGTTAAAAAAAACTTTTTTATACCATTAAAATTCTTTAGAACTCTGGTAGTGGCTTTTTACATTATCCAGACAAACTTATTAGTAAGAGACACAGCTCAGTTTTCATTAGCAAGATAGCAAAACAATCGCAGTTAAAAGTATTTCAGGGAGAGGCTTAAATGTTGTAAAAAAATCACTGGGCATTCAATTAAATCAAAATCAGCATTTTAATCTACAGTCAAAAGAAATTGACCAGTATGACCAGTGGACATCTTGATTCTTTGCTTACAACAGCAACGTAACAAAGCCTAAATTACATTCATTGCTTACAAAACCATAGCTACAACATATTTTTCAATAATATAAAGGCATAGCAACTGCAGTATTTCAATACATATTTCATAATAATATTATAGCGGAAAGAGCAGGTTAAGCTTATAGTAGCTTAGCTGGGCTAAAACATCAAGCATTATTCTAGAGGAAAAATATCAACTTTTGAAAATTTATGAACATACTGCATGCTAAACGTAGCAGCCTCTAATAGCAAGCTAGCGTGTTTTCAACAGTTTTGATGTCTATGAAGTATAATAATTGACAAATAGCCATATATGAATATAGCCCTTACAACTTGTACATGGTTCATTCTTATATCAATAAGATTGTTTAGAATGGTTCTATAAGCAGCTCCAAGATGGAGGTTAATGGGTGCAGTAGTTTAAGGTTCTCAAGTTGGAGTGTAAATTGGATCCTCAACTCCAAACTCAAGAATCTCAAACTAGCGCACTTAATTACCCCCAACTCGAAGCCGCTTATAGAATGATTGAGTTTTTATGAAAAGCCTTTAAATCACCCTTATTTTATCTAAACGCCACATTAATATTGCTTTTGCTAATAAGCCTGGCCAGTAAATGTCTTGTCAAACTAGCTACGAACTAAGCTATTTTCTAAGATGTATATTTACTTTATTTTAAAGCCTGGCATAAAAATGTGCCACGGATTATCATAAGACAGCTGGCTTAAGTACCAATCTTTATTTTCGCTAGCTTTTAATGTAAAAAATGCAAGTGCTACATTAACTAGAATCAGTTTACTCTGCTAACTACAAAAATATACCAAGCTTTAGCAAAAGTTAGGCATAATTGTAAAAAAGTAGACTTGATAAAAACAGTGTTTTAAAAAAAGCTCATTATTTCATTATAACTTTCTTAGCAGATAGCTCAAAAAGCTTCTAACTCTCCCTTTTCACCGATTGTATTTGTATTAGAGTTAGCAGCGCTGTCAACAGTATCCATGGCAACACTGTCAACAGTAGTCATTGCAACACTGTCATCAGTAGTATTTATGGTGTCAGTATTAGTTATAATCATACTATCAGTGTTGGAAATAGTGTTAGTGGTAGTTTTCAAAGTGCCAGTCTTTGTGACAGTCCCGCCCTGTGACCCATCCATTTCCCTGTACAATTGGCCAAGATTGTCCGCATCCAGTGTCACTATTGTACAGAACCCATCTATAGATGACACAATCAAATACCTCCCATCTTTAGACCTGAACCATAAATATATAATGAACTAAAAAACTGGTCAAAATGAAAAAAATATTTCTGCTCACAGCACTGGAGGCTGAATAAATGAGCCATGTGGAGCACAATCTGAAAAACCCCTCACTTACTGCCTGCATATGTTTTTTCCTTGGTTGGTTCATATATGAAAGATGAATTTTTATAATTTAAGAGCTACGAAAACAAAAAAAACTTTAAAAAGTATGAACATGCACCATAACCTCTCAGCAAAGAGTTGAAATATTTGTTTATATTTTGTATTTGCAACACCTCTTTAGTTTTACGCACAGAAACAGATATATTGGCAGCTAAAATTCTATAAATGGGTGCACTAAATAAAGTGACCCAAATATAGCTCACCAGGCAATGTCTGTGAGCTGTTCGTAATGAATGGAGTTGATACAAGCAAAAGGGGCACGTTGTTGAGTGTCATAGAGTAAGATGTTATCTAGCGTAGCCACAGCGTACAGCATACGGTAAGGGAGTCTACAAACAGCACCCAATAGTCTGCTATACACAAAAATATAACCATCAAGGGCATCTTTAAAATATTATATGAATTCAGTAAAAACAGTACTTTTGAGCAAAATAAGCTTTTCTAAAATGTTTTCGCAATTCATCATGCAAGGAGCAAATTGATTGGATTCATCATGTAAAGGAAAACTTGATTAGGCAAACCTGAAGAGAGAAGTAGAGCTTTCCCTTAATTTGAATATTTGAGGACAGAATCGAACAGCAATGGCAGGAGACTTCCCCGTTGGAAGGCAGAGAACTGGACTGAAAATGTAGACAGTTATAAGGACTGTTATTAGACTACAATCAATAGCTAGCTACAGCTCCACTTACAACCACACAGTGTGGAGCATCTCACCTGTCAACAACCTGGAAGATAATCTCAAAAACAAGTAAACAATAAAACATAACTGGATAAATCTTGTAAATTCATAGCAGCAAGCAAAGATAAAACCACCAACAACTTTTCATTAACAGATTGTAAATAGGTGAAAATTTGCATTAGTTTGAAAAATAAACTTAAAAGAACATAAACTGCATTAATAATCAATTCATCAGCATTTCTGCTCTATGGAATATTTTAGGTTTTCAACAGCTAACAGCTTTTAATGAGCCAGTGCATTTTTACATTAAATAGAAGCAAGAACAAAAACCAGAGGCTACAGGGCTGGCTGGCTAAAGGGCGTGGTGGAAGACATAGATGACCCGGTTGTTAGCTGTACCTGCTGCTACAACCTGAGATGGCTCCAACTGGTATTTAACTGCACCACTAATTCCTCCTAATCCAACAATATTTTATTTAATCTTCTAGATTTTAGATTGATCTCCTATTCCATTAATGTGTACATTAATCCTAACATTATCCTCTGGGTGTACTGAGAAATTTCTTTTATTTTTTACTCCTAGTAATTTTATGCTGTCTAGTGGGGCAGAGAAAAAGCTCATATATCTTTCTACAGTAATTTGTCTCTATTCCATTAAAAGAAAATAGTTTTCATGGAAAGCAGATATAATTCAAGCAGAAGATCTTAGTACAGCATATCCATTCTGGTTAAAACATTTTATTAAACAGCCCTTGCTTTTGGTAAAATAATGCTTGCTATACATTATTTCTAAATTAGAAATGCTTTAAAGTCTTTACCTGTATAGCAACACTAGAACTAAAGTTTAATCATTTTCTTTACATTAGATCCATAACCAAGTATAACATGGAACTGTGCAAGGCTGTAACATCAACCAATACTTTCATTCTTAAATTAAGGAGTTGTCTTCACTAATTGCTAAACTAGATGTTAGAGAGCAACACAAATCCCAGATTCTACTATGGGTGTGAAGGAGATTCTAATTTAGGTTACTGCATGTTAAGATACACTCTCCTAAAATTGAAATTCTATGTTTAATTTTGTGTGCTTACGCAGATTCCATAAGGAATTGTCAAACCAATGACATCATTCTAGCTCTGCAGTTCGAGCTTTAACTATTTTTATTTTTTAACATAAACAAACAATGTCTATAATGTCTGAGATCGGCAGAACTGATAAACATATGGTAAACAATGTGTTTTCATTCCCACAGCACTTTTAAATAAATACTTGGACCAAACCATTTTCTGAGCCAGAAGCATTACAACTTCAATTGCAAAGCTCCTTAATAACCTGCTATATTGAAGAGTCCCTCACAAGGTACATTATTTAATTATTCCCAGAACTGTTGAATATCTGCTACATACAACTTCAGGGTAGTATGCCCAAACATATTGGTTCTATAATAGATTTTGTTCATACACATCTCCAGTGTCTGAGGCACTATAGAACTGATACTTATTAATACTGATTTTCATTCCTAGCTATTCATTGCTCTTGCAGCACTCAGATTCATCATTAAATTGGCTTAAATGTTTAAAACACAGGCTATACATGCTGGGAAATGAGAAAAATGAAACTACCCCCCCCCCCCTCCTATAAGTGTTAAGAGTCAGTTGACAATAATTAGTATCAGTTCTATAAAATAATAACCTCATCAGCAAGTGAGCATTATCCCGAACTAACTCAAGACATATATATACATAATATATATATATATATATATATATATATATATATATATATATATATATATATACATAATATATATTATATTATATATATAGATAGGACATATTACCCTGAAGTTGTATTTAGCCAATAGCCAAGATAAATTGTGTGAATTTGATACTGCATAAACGTTAGTTAGGGATTTTTCTCACCAGGGTAATATCAACACAAAGCAAAACTACTGCAATACCAAGGCTGCAAGCATAGTTGGATTAAGGCAATGATATTTCTTCTTAAACATATAAAAAGCTATTAGTCATTGTATAACATTACTACAAATATATAGTGTAACTAGGTTATTAGCACGTCTTATTAACACCCATCAACAGAGAGGAAATGAAAAGAGCCGAGTGTCAGATAGGAACCATAGATGATGAGAAATGGAGTAGATGTAGCGGAAGTAGTATTTAGCTGACTGGTGAAGTGAATTAATAGATAAAGAGGATTAAGAATCAAGGAGTTAATGAGATTAAACACCATCATGTGACTCCACTATGTATAAGGGTAACGTCAGGGGATTTATAAAATACATATATCATTCTGCTAGTAATATAATCAGGCTTATCCCATTACAATGATCTTAAGATGCTAGGTTGTTATGATGAGATATGATAAATGTACTAGCAGTGAATGGTACGTGACTGGGGAAGGGGAAATAATAACAGCTCAGGTCACACAGCTAGTCGGGTGAAAAGATGTCTGTCAAACTCAAACCTAAACATTACAAACCCAACCAGTTTATTTTTACAAATTTGAAAAGAATTTAAAACAGCAATAATACCTGGCCCATTGTAAAAGCCAGAATTTCAACAATGGACAATATTGTTTGGTGTCAATGGGTGCGAAATTTGACTTGTAGAAATTAAAAATAACTCACTGAGACAGTGGTGGAGCTAAAATGATAATAGGGGGAGGTGGGGGGGAGGCAAAATCCCCAGTTATTAATAGTACCTATGTCATGAAGAACATTGAAATATGAAACTGAATATAAGAATCAGTCATAATTTGTAAAGAGCAGACTGGCTGTTGCGGCAGCTAAGCATTTATCTATGACACTTCTACCAAACTCTACAAAAACATTAAGTACTCCAATACACACACAAAAACATGGAAAATACTATCACAATGCCTTAAATAGCTGAAAATTTCTCAGAGTTGAAGCACACTTACTTCTCCAAATTATTGTGCTGAAAAATATACACAACGTTTATTTGCACCATCTGTTCATCTGAGACAGGGTTTCCCCCTACACTAATACCGGTGTCTTCAGTCTCCAGCTCATGACAACCACAAGGGTAGGCAATCAGCTTGCCATCTGGGGAGAACCCAGGCCTTCTAAAGAAAGTGCTGCAATGAAAACAACATACAGTTGAAACCAAAACACAAAAACATTCCCAGTGGTGAGGTGAGCATCCATCTTGCCTTCTTCCATCAGGTGGTTATGTTTCACTTAATGAGTCATAGTTTATACAACACATTAACATGGAATTAGTAGATTATTTATTATTAATATATGAACATAGCATACTAGATAATTGAAATGTTTCCAGTAAACTAGATGGAATAATTAAAGAAATTATCAAGAGAAATACAGGGAGTTATAAAAGACTAAGAAAGTTGAATGCTTTGAATGAGAAAAGTATTTCCTAAAGCAAATTATATTATTCCAATAAATGTATTGACTGATCAAGTAAAGGATGCGTATTAGGAGTTATCTACTACTGAACAATATTTGATAGTATAGCAGGAGTTTACTTGGCCGCCAGCTAACAAACTTCAGATATCATAAAGGTGGTTTATAGGTTCATACATTACCAGGTTATTGAAAAAATATGCAGGTATTATTTTAACCAAACTATTAGACCCAGTAGTTATTATAATAGAGTATTGACAGTACAGTTACTAGCACCAAACTGCTACATTTAATATAAACTGCAAAGAGCAGTTTGTACATAGTCACTAGTCACAATATAGAAAAAGTGATGACTATAATATAATAGTGGTTATCAGAGTTATCTCCTCTATGTATACACTGTAACCTCATTTTCACAGACTACAAAGGGCAAAGTAAATCTCCTGAATACTACATCTAAAAAGATCAACAGGACCAAACTTTTACACCATGAAAATGAATGATAATAGATTTCTATATCACTTACTCCACCATGCTGGTGTCCAAAAACATACGAATGTTTTTTGAAGCCGCATCGTCTCTATTGACTTTACCTAGACTATTTTTAACACGAGATATCCTGTGAAAAAGGTCATACTTTTTAGTGTTATAAACTATGGCCGACCTGAAATATAAACCAGCATCAGGATTACTAACAAAAACAAGCCACTATATATGGCAAAATTTACCTAATGAGCAAGGCAACTAAAGCATAGTGTAGTTGCAGACAATATTTTTAACCAAACATATAATTTTGCGATTATTCAAAACATTAGTTTAAGGCCCTTAATTTATTAATTAAGGCCTTAAATAAATAAAAAAGACTCAAAATAAAGAGAACTTGAAGCAGAAAGGAATTATTGTGTTAAAATTTTAACCATGTAGAAATTGGACAATTATTTAAAATCATGTGCTTTATAAATCATTTCCCAGCCTATTCATCAAAACTTCAGATGATCATATCTGTAGAAAGACAGAACCTTGCATTTTCAGTTACACATAGTAATATTAGGTAGTTGTCCTCTTTGTAGCAACAGCATATTATGGGTGCGTAACTCCAAGTTACTAGTTTACTAAGGCAAGGTTGGTCAGCAATATTTAAAGGCTTTGAAATCTTTTCTAAACTGGTAGACTGAGATCATACCTGTCGCTGCTGACTGTAGTAATATATTTATTGGAAGGATCCCACGCTACACCTTGGACATAGCCCTTGTGATGCTGAAGAATGGCTGCTTTTCTGGTAGTGTTGGTGTCCCACACATAGCTAGCATTGTCCATAGTACCTGAGACTATGAACTTAGCGTCTGGAGACCAGGCTATGTCGTATACTTCAGACCCATGACCTCTGTTGAAGTATTCGAAGATTTAACAAGTGAAGGGCGTCAATATATTACACTGTAGAGCTCAGTGTAGATTTATAAAGTATACACCAGTGACTGTAGATTTATGGAGTATAGAGCAGTGACTGTAGATTTATAGAGTATAGAGCAGTGACTGTATATTTATAGAGTATACAGTACTGACTGTAGATTTATAGAGTATAAAGTAGTGACTGAAGATTCATAGAGTATAGAGCAGTGACTGTAGATTTATAGAGTATAAACTAATGACTGCATATGTATATTAAAAAATATAGGGCTGTTACCAAGGAGTGACATAATGTACGTGGATACAAACCATAGACCAAACAGTTGCATATATAGATTGCATATACGAATTAGGCCCAAGCCTTTTACCGAACTTAGAACCGAAAGTTGCCGAATAGCAATATTAAACTAAAGTAGAGGGTTTACCTAAGTTGTTTCACGACGTTCCATGTTTCCCTGTTTTCCCGCTGCCTTTCACCATCATTTAGCGAATCAGAAGCAGCGAAGATGTCCGGAATGTCAGATTCAGATTCCAGCTTCCAGATAAACAGACACCGATCTAGTTGATAGTAGGTAACATACATTACAAGCAAGTTGTCATATACTATCTGCTACACCACTTGTTACTTGACAGGAAGTACACGATATGTGATAGTAAGTACATGCTACTCTATAGTAAGTACATCCTGATTAATAGTAAGTATATGCTATGTGATAGTAAGTGTATGATATGTGATAGTAAGTGTATGATATGTGATGGTAAGTACATGTTATATAATAGTTAGTATATGATATGTGATAGTAAGTGTATGATATGTGATGGTAAGTACATGTTATGTAATAGTTAGTATATGCTATGTGATAGTAGGTGTATGATATGTGATAGTAAGTGTATGATATGTGATGGTAAGTACATGTTATATAATAGTTAGTATATGATATGTGATAGTAAACTGTACATGTTATTTAATACCATCAGACGCAGTTGCCAACAAGTCATCAGAAGGATGGAATCTGACAGCGTTGACAGCGCAGTCGTGCCGACTCAACTCTGACAAGTGCTGCACATAACCAACACCTTCATCGTCTTCTTTTAACTCCCACACCTGCAGGTAAACTCCACGTAATAAACTCAATACGTATGGCATCACTTATACTCTAACTACCAAGCTCAACAGACATAAAACATAACATCTATTCAATAAAAATACACCAAACGCTCACAACTCCTTGGACCTGAATCTTAATAAATTAGTGTTATGTAGCCTAATAAACACTAACAAATAATGTCTTAATTGCAAAATATAGAGGTGCTGTGCTCTGTAACCATAAATGTAACCTCTGCAAGAGGTGACAACTCAAGAAATGCCCGTTGCACTCAACACTCCACACTAGCAGATGTAATCACCTGTACTTTAGAGTCGGCTCCACCTGTAGCAGCTCTGACTGGGCCGGAGACGGAGTTCAGCTGTATATCAACAGTAAGCACAGTGCCCGTTGGTCCGTGCCAGTTGATCATCTGCGTGTTTACATGTCGTATCACATCGTCCCGTCCAAACACGCCACATGCTGAGATACAGAAATAGTCGTACGAATGGGAGAATGTGAGAACTAGCTTTGTAGAAATTGGCTGTTGGACACCGTGAAAGGCGATATGCAACATTAATACTGGAACTCAAACAGTCATTGCAATTAATGTGACAGCAATGTTCAGCCTTAGTATTTCAACTCACTCTTTGGCCAGTAGCAAAATAAACCAAGTCAATCTTAGCTACAAGTTACAATACATTTCTTGGCGATGATTGGACTTGTCTGAGTTTCATTCAAGAGGCAAATGCACCAACAATTTCCAAACTTAAAAATATATCTAAATACTCAAGAAATGCAGTTAATAGTAAAAAATAAAGCTGATATAATATTTTAATGTTTCAGAGCAGTGAATGAGTAAAAAGTCAGTTTACCTATAATATTTGGGAATAAATTCCAATGTTTACTTTTGAAAATGAAAAACTAGTAGGGCTATTCAATTTCACTTAGGATATTTATGCTTCATAATATAAGGAATAGAAATTTTAAATAAATAAAAACTCTATTTTCACTTATTTAAGTTCCTAATCCTTATATATTGATTATTCATCATGATGATTGGATTTGACTACAACTCACGCCAATAATTTCAATTCAGTTTGAGTTTATTACCTAATCACACTAACAGTACTTACATTTTCTATTGTCTTCAGTCATGTTGATGCAATGCACTTTCTCGCTACTTCAAATTTATATATACGGCTTAAACTGGGACTGCAAGATAAAGAGCAGTTTTAAATCTAAAACCTAATACGAAAAGCAAAATTGAAGTTGAAAAAATTAATAAAAAATGTTCAGTTTCAGTAAAAGTGTATTTACTATTAGTATTGAGTGAAATACCAAATAAAAAAATAAGATAAAAAAATCCTATTAGCCTACTATTAGTATTACTATTAGCGGAATAGTTGATTATCATTATGATTATACGCAGTATAATAATTATTAAGTATTAACTCATATTCGGTATTATTATCTGAAGGACAGGCTTGTGTACAATCCGATTTTTGAAGCTACTATTCATAACTCAGCCTCAGGTATTCTCAACACATCTGTGATCTGTCACTGTCACATGACATGACCAATCGCATTTTCATTTTGATTCAGTTTCACTAAGACTAAGAGTAAGAGACAGAGTTTTAGTGAGTCTAATGAGGTACTCCTAAAAGACTAAGATAGCTGTAAGTGGTAAGTATTAGTATAACTATAAGACTAACTCTAAGGGTAACTGTAACTATTCCTGAGTCTAATAGTAATACTGGTAGTGAGTTAGACTTAGAGCGAGAGTGCAACTGAGAGTCAGAGTGTAAGTGCTCGATTACGATTCAAGTTAAACTATTAGATTTAGTATTAGTATTACTAATTGCGATTGCAAAATCTAAATATTGAATTTCAATTTGATCATTTGAAATGCATCTATCATAACCATCTAATTCTACCATCTGTGTCTAACTCTAATACTGTAGTAAAATGAAAATGTCAACAGCGTTATATTTGCATACGTACCCGTGGGTAGTTAATAATTCCCGCGGCCGCCCAATGGTTGTTACCCTTTATGTAAACACTATTCTATTTAAGATATACACGTTAATTATTTACAAAATAAAAAAACTAAAAAATTTTATTTGTAAGTAATTTTATTATTAAGTCTTGCTTTTGTTAAATTTTATTATTATCTACTTTCTTTTAAGACTATATTCAACCATTGATCATCAGTTTTAAGAGTTATTTTTCCTTTGTGTGTATCGCTAATCCCCCATTTTGATTTGTATAACTGAAATGCGAAAGCCGATACCATTGGCATTACTTGTTGCTTAATAATCATGATTATCATGTTTTAGAACATTAAGTGATAAAGGGATAATCATAGTAATAATACTGATAGTTGTTGTTAAACTTAAACTAAATACTGATAGTCATACTCATAGTGATCACTGTAAAGTGTGATGTAGTGTAAATCGTATAACCATAAATTTAAAATATTATTATAATTTTAAATAATATTATTAATATAATATAAATATTATAAATCCTAAAATAAAAATTAAATCATAATGATAAATGAAATCATGTAAGTAGTAACTAGGTTAGAAGACTAAGTTTTTTTTTAATAAGTATGACGTATAACTATAATCATAATGATAATGATAATTATTAATTATTAACGAATAAAATTAAATCGTAACACTAACAGTAACACTAACAGTAAAACTAAATGTAAAACTAATACAGTAAATGTAATAGTAATATAAATCATACTCATGCTCATACTGATAGTGATATATTATTCTTATATATATTAGTTTTCATCTACACACTGTGACTGTTTTAAGGTTGGATGCTTAAACAATTTTGTTTTATAATGAATTTTGTGTGAGTATGTGCTGAAATGATATGGGATTTCAGATCGCTTGTAAATGATGTTCCCAGTCGGCTTTAACTTTACCGCTACTATAAGAATTAGCTACTATAAGAATTAGCTACTATCACTATGAGAATTAGCTATAATTAATACAAGTTTTATAGTAGCGGTAAAGTTAAAGCCGACTGGGAACGTCATTTCCAAGCGATCTGAAATCCCATATCATTTCAGCACATACTCACACAAAATTCATTATAAAACAAAATTGTTTAGGCATCCAACTTTAAAACAGTGTGTAGATGAAAACTAATATATATATAAAAATATTTTAACACTGCATAAGAGAAGTGTGCCAGGGGTTCTTTAAGTTTGACTCAAACCTTACTCCTTAGTACTAATAGTGATGTCACTGATAGTAATTATTAGTCATACTATTAGTAAAACTATTAGTATTAGTATTACTTTTAATGTTACACTTACTATTACTATATTAGACTTTAGTAATACTAATATTATAAGTTGCTGTTATTAATTGTTTATTATTATAATTATTAAACTTAGTATATGAATCATTTTTATTTACTTTAACTTAATAAATAGTCTTTGACATACTTCGTTTATATAGTATTGAAACATTCATATATATCTTAGTTATCATCTTTAAACTGTTTGAAGGTTGTATGCTCAAACAACTTTGTTTTATAATAAATTCCGAACAAAAATGTCTTGAATTAATTTGAGATTTCTGATCGCCTGCTGGTGGCATTTCCAGTCGGCTCTAAAAATAGAAACTATTGCTGACTTTCATTGCTTAGCTACTGAAGCGCTCAACTTAATCACCAATCAATAAAATGTAAACTTTGAACAAAACAGCCTTTAGCAATAACCATACAGTTTTGGGCTCAATACACTGTTAATTTTAGCATGTATATTTATTAGAATGAGATGTTTTACTAATTTCCATGGGTTTAAATAGTTCTGAGTGAAATTCTCTATGCCACTTCAAAGAAGTGTTTCATATGTTGGTTAGATGAGCTTACACTAGTGGAAAGCCAATCACCAGATCTGCCTCACTGAAATAGAATGCATTAATATGAATAACTTATATAAATCATTTAAATTAATGTGAATCATTTACTTTTTATCTCTTTCAGGTGTAACTTTGCACTTGCCATAAGCCCTAAAGCCTATTTATATCCTATTCTGATGTAGTGTTTGAGCACGTGACAACAACAGTTGTACGGAATCAAATCATGGTTTTTCTCCCTAATATATATACCTTTTGCAATTTATGCAAATTTGTTTCATCTTTTCACAATATTTTGATACTTCTAACTTGTAACCAAGTTATACTTGCTAAAAGTTATAAGACCCATAAATGTACTTATGTTCTATTGGAAATTAATTGTTTCTCTATACAGCATGTAGTGCGGTTGGGTAAGTTCTTTTGAACTGTTGAAGGCAACGTTGTTTTAATAGAAGTATGGATATATTTGTTCAATTTAGTTTCATCGTAAAACTTTTTTGTAATACCTTTAGTGAAAGTTCGCTGTTGCTTGACTTAACTTGGTCAGTTAAGGCTGTC
This sequence comes from Bugula neritina, assembly GCA_964035545.1. Lineage (NCBI taxonomy): Eukaryota > Metazoa > Bryozoa > Gymnolaemata > Cheilostomatida > Bugulidae > Bugula > Bugula neritina. The sequence goes on from OZ037767.1 coordinate 22,449,176, forward strand.
AGTTAACTTCCTTGGACTTGTTTAACTAAATTAATCATGGGAGATGCCGGATTCTTTAAGGTAAGTCTAATGTAATTTTGTTGTTTAATTATGTAATATAGTAATTAACTCTAGTGACTAGTTTTGTAATTAATTTTTCAAATACATGGGCTTGGCTCTAGCTTTGGTTGAAAGTAGTTAAATAGTGATTGAATACATCTTAGCTTAGCTTTGCTTTTGAAATTAAATCAAAGATGCTTTTTTTTCTTTTTGGGGGGGAGGGGAGGGCGAACCTCTACAGCATCATTTAGTGATTAAAAATTTGGTCTCCATTCTGTAGGGAACAAGTGCTGACCAAGATACTCGATTTGCTGATAAGAAGAAAAAGCTGATCAAACAGATGAAATTTGAAGAGGTCATTGATAAGAAGGTTATGCATAAAAATGATACTACACTTTTTTATTTCAGAATTTTTTAGATATTTTAAGAATTTTCTCAAAGCTGTGAGAGAGTTTCTGTTTAGTAACATGCTGTTTGGCTGTAGGTGCAAAACTACCAAAAAAATTACTAAAAGATGCAATTTATCTTTATTAATAAAACTAAACTAGCAATCTAGCTACACTGTTCAGTCTACCCATTAACTGGTTACATAACTGAGTTACTGATTCAACTTGCACAGCTGCTGCCCATGCCGTTGTTGGACAGGCACACGGGGTTTACTGTTGTCATGCTAACATTGACCACTTGTCTATGCAGGTGGATATGTCTAAAGTGCAACTAGACACTCTAAAGCCCTGGATTACTCAGAGAATAACGGAAATTCTAGGCTTTGATGACGATGTAGTGATAGAATTCATATTCAATCAGCTGGAAGCAAGGGTATGTCTACTTATAGTGTCGCTTGTGTTGATTGGTCAGGTTGCTGTGTTGCCATGCTACTGTTTATATTTAGTAGGTACCAACGCGACGACCTCTTCCCTCGAGTTGCCTGTTTGTAGAACGAGTTGATGTTAGATTCACATGATTTGTGTTCTGTCTAGCCTTACAAATGTGCATTTAACATGACCTTGACAATGATATGAGTAGCTACATGCTTTAATAATCGGTGTGTACTGTTTTTGTGTCTTTTTCTGACGATTATGAATTTTCCATCAAATAGATAAACTTGAGCAGAATGTTATGAAGGCATTGTGGGTTCGGTCTACATCATCCTCTTCATTCATCATTACATTGCATTGCTAGGGATATTACCTGCGCGCTACACGGCACACACTTTCTCTCAGACTAACAATTTACAAGAATATATATTTGTAACGGGTATGTATAGTAAAACATGTGTCTGTTTCATATCTTGCATATTGCATTGCCTAAGTTTAACTATGAATAAACTCAGCTTTTCCTGAGATTTCCTTAGGGTTAAGCTGTTTGTTGAACCTTGATAAAGTACAATGCTGCTGAATTATCAATGCTCCTTTTTACTTGCTTAGCAAATAAATTGTTGGTAGATGTTTAGTAACTAGTCTGCTATTACTACATGTTTTTGTTTTCAATGAGCCGCTATGTTGTATTTTATGTGAGGTTCATAGGTTAATTATGATAGACACAGATTTCTAAAGACTTGCAACCTACTACAGCACTGTCAACTGCAAGCAGCCGCACCCTGCTAGTCCAAGAACTACAGCTTATAGCCCGAGTGTGTCATGGCAGACAAATAGAAACCCTGCTTTCTTGTTTGCTTCACACAGCTATTTTATTGTCGTTAAATTAACGCTGTGTTTTAGATTAGAAACTTTTCAGTGTATTTTATAGTATTCCATTCTCGACTAGTGCAAAACCGAAGCAAAATTTTAGTTACGTGTGACAAATTGCCCATTATTTTCCACCCTTGTTAGTTTTGATCGAACAAAATCTCTGGATTAATATTCAATGTAATAGTTTTTGTATTTCATTTTGTGCTTGCCTTGTAACAGTTGTCCTTTTGTACAGGTGACTGTTCAGTCGAATCTGGAAGAGAACACAACTTCACATCTTCTAACTCACCTTGACCTTGCTCAGCACCTAGCCTTAGCTAGCCAGACACCGTCTGGAGATTTGTAGGTCAGGAGTTGAAGGAACTAGATTCGCCAGAATACATCTTTATAACTGCTGAACCTTTTTAGTTTGAATTTAAATTGCATTGGATAGGTTTTCATATATTTAGAGTATATCAGCGTGTCACTTGTGGAATTTGAATGAAATAATTTTATGCTTTGAACTTTCCGATTTTGGCATTCACCTGTTTTCTGAGGTTGACTGGTGTTTTGTTGTAGCACCCGGACCCCAAGGACATGCAGATTAATCTTACTGGATTTCTGAATGGAAAGAACGCCCGCCTGTTTATGGGAGAACTTTGGGGCCATCTTATTTCTGCACAGGAAAATGAGATGGGAGTTCCACAAGCATTTATTGAAGCGAAGAAAGCAGAGATCAAAGCTCGAGAAGTAAGTATTGTTGGCTGCTATTTTCAGGTTTTGTAATATTCATAATACTTTATTCTAAATATACACCACGTTGCTTGTACTACTATGGCCTGTTTCGCTGCCTTTATGGCGTATTTGGTTTCTCTTTGTCTAGGAGGAAAAGCAGAAACTTGAGGAAGCTGTACGTGAGTCGGAGAGAGCTATTGTTGAAACTCTCAACAATCAGCGTAAAGAGTCCGAGAAGAGGTTAGCACTTATTGATTGCTGCCGGCCTGGTCAGCTGTCACTCTTCTAGCATCTTCTAATACATTCTCATATGACTAACTGTCTACTAAGTCATTTCGGATCGGCACATGTTATAAGTAGTGATACTGTAAAGAATATACTGTTGTGATTTGCCATTGTGTGTAGTAAAGTACACTTATTGTCTATGTGTTCTGTGCAACTTAAACTTATTATTTTTTTCTTCTATCTGGTTTATATACTTGGTAAATGTATACTTGTGACTCGCGTACACCTATTGTACAGACAAAATATACACTTTCCAGTACTAGATTTGTGTTATCTAACTAGTATACTTAGGTATAGCAAGTAACAGTTCTCACAGAGTATATTATGTGCATGTGTATGTGTGCGGCCATTCTAGAAGGCGATCTCGATCCCGGAGCCCGAGGAGGAGACGAGATGACAAGCCGAGAGCTGAGAAAAGACGTTCTCGATCTCCCAAACCTGAGAGAAAGTCCGAGGCTGAACCTGCTGTGGTCAATGGAACAGAACAGGCTAAGAAAACGCAAGTTTCTATTATCTATTTAGAAGTTTAGCTCGCAAATAATTTTTCTGTTTTATAAAACCTCAATAATTTTTTCATTTTTTGCTGCATATACAATATCCTATTGAGTTTTGTAATGATTTTCGTTACTTTTACTTGCTGTACAAGATATTGATGCATGAGTTGTATTTTATTTTGACCAAAGTTTTCTGGAAATCCCAGTGCCACTTCATTTGAAGGTTGGCATAGTGTGTGCCTAATACATCGTCATTACCAGAACAATCTATGTTTAGCAATACATACAGAGCTCAGATATAAAAACAAAAGTTTTAACATTTCTCACACCTTATTAATGTTTATCCTTATTGTTTTAGAAAGCTCCTAACTTTAACGATTAGCTGTTTTTTGCTGTTTTTAGTGTTGAAAATGGTAAGAGTGAGAATGCTGATACAGCTGCAGCTGCCGAGGATAAGGAGGAGAAACCTGCCGCTGACAAGGGTGACGTGAAAGAGGAAGCATCTTCAGACACGGAGGGCAAAGTGGGAAAGAAGACAAATTCACCGGCTGCCGAGAGTAAGCGGCGGTACAGAAACCGGCGGGATAGTCGCAGCTCTGATGACGGTGAAGGCGGCAGGAAAAGGTATTTTAGTAGTTGCAATATCCTTTATCGCATTCGATTTCTAATAAAGCAGGGCTTGCCTACTCATAAGTAACTGTGTCTTTACAAACCATGTGAAGGTGTGACACCTTGATATTTTCTGATTGCAAGGTTTCTCTAGTTGATAGATTTCTTTCAGTCATTCACTGGTTTCAGGATATATTTAAGCTGTACTTTGCACTAGACAATTTGAACATCTCATTGACAATGCAGTTCTGCTGTTGTACTTGATTTAGAAACCAGGAAATTTACTGGTTTGAATTTGCTGATGTGTGTGGATATTTGGTGTGAGTGTTTTGCATGAGTTCGACTCAACGCCATGAAAGCAATACATCGTTTAACATATGAAGTATGCAATCCTAGGTCTCGAAGCCCTGCCAGACGCAGCCGCTCACGGGGTGACAGGAGGTCCAGATCTCGTGGAAATCGGAGGTCCAGATCACGGTCTAAGGAGAGACGCAGGTCCCGCTCTCGTGATCGGCGCAGATCTCATTCCAGGGAGCGGAGGAGATCTCATTCCCGAGGAGGGAGAAGGTTAGTGCACTTCTACTCGTTAGGAATAATAACTCAGTCGGTTGATGTGTTGCTGTTGACTTTTGTCCTTCTGCAGGTCTCGGTCTCCTTTTTACGGTCGACGACCTCCAGCCCGTAGACCCATGTACAGGAGCCCCCCTAGAATGAGACGTTACTCCCCGCCCCGTCCTGTCAGGAGAAGGACACCACCTCCACCAAGGAGGAGGTCCTCTCCCCCACCGAGAGAGCCCCGACCCCTCACCCCTCTCTCTCAGGTTAGAGCAAAGGCTAAGGCTGAGGAGAGATCTGTTTCCAGCTCTTCTTCGTCGCGATCTGACTCTGAAGAAAGGCGTCCACCGGAGCGCAAAAGGTGACCTGTTTGGCTGAGTTAATTAAGCTGTATTGGGGCAAGAGTTTTGTTTGAAATTTTCTTGCTCATGTCTTGGAAAAATAATTCAGCTCAATTTGTTTTCAAAGAGCAAATCTACCAACCTTTGCAATGACTTATATGGCATTTGTTTATACAATAGGCAATTGGCTGTATCTTGGAAGTTAGGCATGAGGTATTTCTACTTAATGCATTTCTATCCAATCAGATTGTGTTTTAATTTATCCTCTTCTGTGCAATAGAAACTGATTGGATGTTTTTTTTGGGTCATCTTTTTAGACAGGCTTCAAATAGTCCTGGTAGAAGGCGGGACCGTTCTTCACCAACTATAACCAGGAAGATTTCAGTCAAGCAGAGAAGACCAAAGAGTGAGAGTGGCTCTCCTGACCGCCCGCAAAGAAGGAGAAGACAATCTAGTGCTTCTCCCAAGTCAAAGAGAGTAGTCTCTTCTAGCAGGTGAAAGTCTTTTTATACTGAAAGTTTTTAAATTGCTCTGATTTGTTGTCAATTCTCAGTTTACTTGTTTAAGGAAGCAATAATTGGTTATATTTATTTTGTTACGGATGCATTTTTATCGTTGATGTGCCCATGTTTACCCAATCAATCACAGTGCAATTAAGATTTGTATTAAAAAGTAAATGTTGATATGTTAGTAGTATATATTAACCATTATTTCCTTTACTTGTGGATCAAGTCTATGCAGCTCATCATTGTCATGAGTCTATGTTATACTGTTCTCCTTCACTGTCAGGTCTCCAGAGGTAAATCGAGTGAAAAAGCAAGTAGTAAGAAAGAGAAAGCCGAGTTCTTCCGGAAGTGCTAGCAGCCGCAGTCCATCCCCTCAATCTATTAAGAAGATGAAGAAGGTACAGCAAAGGCGTAGCAGATCTCCTTCGGTTGAGAAGCCATTGTCAAGGAGTAAAAAGCCTGGAGATAGCAGAAGACGTTCTTCTCCAGAAAACAGCCCTCCTAAGAGTAGGAAGAAACCTGTAAATACAAGCCCACCTCCTAGAAAAAGGCGAGGCTCCCCGAGCCCACCTCCTAGAAAGAGGCGGGATTCACCAAGCCCACCACCCAGAAAGAGCCGGGGCTCCCCAAGCCCACCTCCTAGAAAGAGACGGGATTCACCAAGCCCACCACCCAGAAAAAGGCGGGACTCTCTGAGCCCACCACCCAGAAAGAGGCGGGACTCTAGCAGTCCAGTTCCTGAAAGGAGTCATGGCTCAGCTAGCCCCTCATCCAGAAAAGATCGAAAACATGTTCTGCATAGATTGTCGAGTCCTCACAGAGAAAGACAGATCAAGAGATCTCGTAGTCCAACTCGCAAACAAGCACCACCCCCACGTGACAGATCACTTAGTTGGTAGGTGAAATCTATAGTTTCAAGGTCAAGTGAATGTGAACATATTAATACCTGCATTTATACGGTAGTTTGTCGACATTGATTTCACAAGGTATAGGAATCTCAAACAAAATCTAATTGTAGGTCTCCTGATAACAGGAAGTCCTCTCCAAGCATTTCCCCTAAAAGACGTGTGAAAAAGCAAAGTTCTAGCGCTTCACCGCAACGACGCAGACCACAAAGTCGTAAAAGTGCTAGTGCATCGCCACAGCGGCGCACAGACAGTTCTGGGAAGCGAAACAAATCTCCTGTGACTCGTTCTAGTAAGTACATGTGTATCCTTAACAAGTTTCTTTATCTTTTTTGCTTTTGATTGCAAAGCTTTTCTATGTACTACATCTCCTACTTGGGTATTACTTAGAGTCAATAATTCAAAAGAGTGAAAGATATCTTGAATAATCATCTGATGTGTTTTATGTGTAACATGTTGCTATGTGATATTCACGTCATGTAATACTTATAAACTCCTGTAGGTTTAGTCAATATCTCTGTAAAAACCCCTGATGGAATAGGTTTTTTAAAGCGAGCTAAGGAGTTATAGTTATTCATATGTGTCACAGAAGCAATTATGACTACATGCTCTTCCTAACATCACTAATGACCTTTACTGGGGTTCGAACCCATGACTTCGTGTTTACTGAGCCAGCGCTCGAGCCCCTAGATCACGGCTGCTTCCACATCATGTAATAGTTACTCGTTTGATATGCTACTGTGTACCAGAGCAAGTATTTTTTCTGTAATAGTTTCTATAATAACATAGTAGGATTTTCTTCTCTTACAGTTTCCCCTGTCAGCAGGAAAAAGGTGGAAAAAGCTGAGTCATCTAAATCTAGTAGAGCAGACAAATCCGAAAACAAGCAAAGGTGAGAATGGTGAACGTCTTCAATGTTCTGCACTGTTTGTTTTTATCACTCAGAAATGTATACAGGAAGTTAGACTACAGTAGCATCTCCATACCCTGGTCTACTGCAGTCTGACCAGTTAGCATAGCTTTATTTCAATTCCTAAATATTGCCATCACTATATTATGTCCCTGCAGTTGCCACAGTATTAATAACTACATTATGTAATCATAGAATGTTAATGGTGTACTAGCATGCTGGCGAAAGGCACCATATATCACCTATAAACAATATATTAAATTTTAACGTTTTGTTATGGATTTTTCTATGAAGACGAAATATGATCTCTTTTTCAGAATTGATTCGCCATTTTTCTACATTTAATATATCTAGTAACAATAAGTGGTGTAATTATGTTTTTGTCTAGAAAAAAGATGCCATTTACTGGAATTACTTATTTTCTCCCTCTTCCTCTCTTTGCTGCTAAAGATATTATTTGGTGTAATAATTATATATTAATACGTAACTATGACTGGCAGAAATCCAAAACGGAGTCATGGTTGCAAATTTTCTAACCTTGTGAGGAAAATTTAAATGGCAGAATTGCATTTGAGTTCTTGGTTAAGCACATCCATCAGTACCAATAGAGTAATATTCAATCTTGTGCTTGCTGTAGAGGTAAGAGCAACAGTCCAGCTGCTGCTCCAAAACCTGCTGCCAAGACATCCTCTAAGGCTAAAGTAGCTACAGACAGCGAAGTGAGTTCATTTCCCTTTTCTCAGTGTCATGTGACTAGTCAGTCACTGCTTTGTTTCCATGGATACCCTTACCGATTAATTTGTGCTCGCATTTCCTTCAACTTATGGTTGTGGTTTCTTTCGATGTAATTATTTTCATGAATGAAAAATCCATATGAATAATGCAAATGATGGAAACACAGTGAGTAGGGGTTCTGTTGTGGTGAAATGTGTGTAACAGACTCAGCAATGTGATGGCTAATACATGTAGCACTCAGGTATATGCTGCTTAGTATTATGTCCTGCTCTTCATCGTATAATCTACTTCAGGCTGCCGTATCAGCTGATGAGAAGAAAAAGAAATCTAAAAAGCAGAAGAAAGAGAAGAAGTCTAAGAAATCAAAGTCAAAGAGCAAGAATAAAGGGGCAGGGGTGCGTAACTCTCAGTTTCTCCAAACTACTGTGAAGTAAATTTATATTGGCTATATGAAGACACGCAAGTTCTGTATATTGTTATAGTTGAGGTCAATTTCTTTGGCAGTTATTATATTGTTTGATCCTTGTATTTGCCAAGATTGGGTTCAGCTTAACAGGTAGAGTCACAGGAACATTCTATCCCAACATCTTGCACACTTGAAAGATGAATTCATAGGTCTGAGGGCAAGCCTGCCGTGATATTATCAAGTATCGCTGTCTTTTTGCAGTCTGACAGCGAGATTGACGACGAGCTGGAGCAGAGTCTGAGGAGGAAAGCTCTAGAGTCAATGAATAGCAGAAAGAGAAACTCTTCGGAGTAGATGAACTCAGTACCTCACTCTCTGACAATAACTACATCACCAGTCACAGTAGTGTCCAGTGATTGATGTTACTTGAAGTACATGTTTGGCTGATGAATTTTGTACATATTTGTGAGCAATAATAATGTGAATATTATAATAAGTGGTATTCTACTGCTGTTTTATAGTGGAAATTAAATATATCTGTGAGAAAAATTGAAATAATTATGTTATACAGGGTTAATGTTATCAGCATTGATACTAGCATGTACTGGGGGCATTACCTTTGCACCAGTATAATTGTCAATCTGAAGACTTAGATAAACTGTGTATTTGGTAAACACTAGTGCGATACAAACTGCATGGCAAGTAAATTGGAATCAACTGGTACCTGCTTTATAATTTGGCTTAAGTATATAAAAAAGCACGTTTTGTTATCTGAAAACAAGAGAGGACAACTGATGTACACTTCAGCGAAATGCAGGCATTGTAGTTTTTATATATATGCAAATTTATCATAAATAAGTACTATGTAAAATCTACTGACATGTGTATTTATGTATAGAACAGCTTTACAAAGGTGCCAATTTATACTCCAACAACAAAGAATAGGCGAAATAGCCCTTGTGCAGATTATGAACAGTGGTAAGAGTCAACTGAACGACATAATCAGAACCCTTCAAGCTTTAAGTTAGTAATAATTTAACAGTTATGAAAAAAAGGTATCTTGCACAACTATTAGTAGATTTATTTATATGAATTGTCAAAAAAAACCATAAAAATGATTGAAAAAACAATATTTTTAACAAATTTAATAAAGCGAAATGTAAAATGTGTGAGCAAGAACAATTCTTGGTGCATAAACATATAATTTACTAACACTACTGCATTGCAGCACTTGAAAGTACCTACCACAAACGATGGAAGACCATTAAAAGAGATTTTAATATTTTGAAGCATTGTTGATGCTATGCTTCAACAAGAACTTCAAAGAGGGCTTTTGATCACAAGAGAAACTTTAACATGGATATTAAAATTGAAAACAAGAGGTCTATCTAAGGCAGAGTTGTAACTAATCTTAGTTGCCTTGTGGACTAGATAACTGTGTTTAGCAAGGTAACCAAAAACATGTCGGCCTATCAAATTTTAGAATAAAAATGTGTGACAGTGCAACATATTATCTTTGGCAAATGATACACAAGTCTAAAATGGTTTAAAAACTCTACGTAAAATAGAAGTAAACATCATGTTTATGACAAACTGTAAAACAGATATCATCACATGGATTATGTATGTTATAAACTGCTAAGTCGTATTTCGGTCACTGCAACTTAATTGTCGCTACCTCAGTACACCCATATGTCTGAGTTGCTTTAGAACAACCAGGACTTGTATCTATAGGTCTAGATAAACCATCACCTCATTGGCCAGAGCGCAAGCATATATCCGCAGAGTGTAGTACAGAGTAATGAAATCAGTAGTCCCAAAGAGAGTGTCTGCCAAAGCAAAGCCTAGTGTAGAGGGAATGAAGCCTCGGCCGTACTCCACCATGTAAGTTCCCGCTGACCACTGCACGGCGGCAGCATCTCCCCAGCTGTGCACTATGGTATCACCTAGAAAGACAGGCAGCACACTAGATGTAACAGGTACATGGGCACAGGTTGTGAAGAGTTAGCGTTACATGGGCACAGGTTGTGAAGAGTTAGCACTACATGGGCACAGGTTGTGAAGAGTTAGTACTACATGGGCACAGGTTGTGAAGAGTTAGTAATACATGGGCACAGGTTGTGAAGGGTTAGCGTTACATGGGCACAGGTTGTGAAGAGTTAGCACTACATGGGCACAGGTTGTGAAGAGTTAGTACTACATGGGCACAGGTTGTGAAGAGTTAGTAATACATGGGCACAGGTTGTGAAGAGTTAGTACTACATGGGCACAGGTTGTGAAGAGTTAGCGTTACATGGGCACAGGTTGTGAAGAGTTAGTAATACATGGGTTGTGGTTGATGTTTGAATTATCAACTAGCAATGGAGGTTAGTGTTTGAATATTTGAAGCAGCAATTTAATAGTATGCACAAATAAAATCTTTTAAAAAAATATTTCTATACCATGAGATACTATTTTCTAGTACACAATTTTAAGGAATGACAAAGACTTCATACTAGAAACATGAAAACAAATTATTTAAGGATTACGTAACAAAAGCATAGTAACTTTTTTAGTTAACCCAGTCCCTATACTAATTATATAATATACCACACATTCAATTAATTTTATCTGACCTCTAGTTAAAGGATTGCTCAATCTTAGTTTATTACAATCACATTATAATTATGAACTATAATCTAATGTGTATGCAAACAATTATGGCTTTGTAAAGGGATATGTCCCTAGAAAACAGCTTTTCAAAATTCCAATTTTGAGGGAGGTAAAATTTTCAGCCATGAAAAAGAATAGCCTAATACGTGACGTGTGAACGCCAGTAACTATGCTGCACGTGCTAACTATAACGCTAGTATTCAAGGTTGCTGAGCACAACATCAACCAATAACGCTCAAGCAGTTACAGTGCGCTATATAGGTCAGCTTTGGTGTGCCCGTAATATTGCACAACCTGACCTAGTTTAGATCGATCGCAGGCATTCATCCTAAAGAATGCATGTTTTTGCAATGCTTTTTTCTAATGTTTACAAGCAAAATATGGCCTAATGTTATCACATACATGTTATTTAAAATGTCAAAAAACTATAGATTGAGATAGTTCACATTTGCACTTCTATAAATATACAAATTACGAGCTGAAAGATTACATCTCACAGTCATATTTCTATAGTTATTCATTTGTATAGTCACGTGACCAGCAGGAATGCTGGCGCTGTTACGTCACATTTCCCAGCTCATTTCAAAATCGGCGTTTTGGCTGTTACCAATCTACACCCTCAACTTCAACTAACTTTTTCTACCTTCGGTCAAATGCTTTTTGTCAATGCATGCTTAGAAAAACACAATATTATGTGTGTTTGACCTAAATAGCCATTTATTAGACAAGATAGAGCAATCCTTTAAATCAACACATACAACAGAAATTAAGATATAAATGAATGTTTTTACCAGCTTTGTATACTCTGTTGCCAAGGTCCCCTTCACTCCATTGTGTATATGACCCTGAGATCATAGTGTCTGTGATATTAGCCCAGTACCTGCCTACCAATACAGACAAAGAATCCTTAGACTACAGCTAAAGTGGCATGCATGTCTAGTAGCAGCAGTAGTAGCAGCAGTAGCAGTAGTGGTAGTAGTAGTAATAGTATTAGTAGTAGTAATAATAGTAGTGGTAGTAGCAGTAGTAACACTAGTAGTAGTAGCAGCAGTAGTAGCAACAGCAGCAGCAGTAGCAGTAGTAGCAGTAGTAGTAGCAGTAGTAGTAATGCTAAAGCCATATTCATAAACTTATGGTTACTAAATACCGGAATGGCCGCTGGTGTCAATGGCTGTGCCAAAGAACAATATATATTCTGTTAGAGATGCATGCAGAATGTACATGTGACCCATCCATCCTCCACAATTGACAAATATCCACTGAGTGTCTTGAGGAGGGATAATGTGATTCTTATACTTCTTTCTTAGCTGTTTTTCTATGTTAGCAAATGCTGCCTGAACATTGCTGCCATCGCCAACTAAAAACGTAAACAGTAAAAACTTAACAAGCAAAGAATGCTACTTATAAGGAATATAACACTAGTACACCATGCCTTTAAAGTATCATCTACTCTAAAAAAAAGTAATAGCAAAATAATATTATGCTTTTATAGTGTTAGAAAAATGCTTCAACCATTAATACTGGCTTGTATGAAGTGTAGACAAAAAGAGAGAAAAATATCTAAATAAAGAGTTGTGAAGTGTATGGTAGTGAGTATTCTACTAGTGTACTTTAAACTGGAAACATGTCTGGGAATACAATAAAACATCTCTCTGAGTAAAGCACACTACAGATTATCTTTAAAAAAATAAAAAGAACAATGATGTTATTCTCACAATATGAGTATCTGTATTAACCTACCAATATCAAGTATTAATTATACGTTCCAGAAAAAACCGAGCACGCTATCACATTAATGATAAAAGATAAGCATCGCTATCACATTAATGATAAAAGATAAGCATCGTAGTCATTATCACAGATAATGATTAGCTTACGTTTAAACTTTAAGTAAAGCTAAATGGCAATAATAATGCTAATAACAATCTAGAGTCCTATACCGATAGGTGATGTTATACTATAACTAAATATATATTATATAGTTTAAATGATTTTAGGTAAAAATGGCACTAGTAAAAATGGCACAGGTAATAATAGCGCAGGTAATAAGGGCACAAATAGAAAAGTAGGAAAAAATGGCATATTTTCAATATTAGGGTTTGAGGTTGGGGTAGGGGGTTTAGATTGGGGATTTAGGTTAGGGGATCCGGTTTGTGTTTGGAATTGGGGTTTAAGGGTTGGGGGTTTGGGTTTGAGGTTTGGGAAAATTTAACATCAGTGTGCCGTTTTTCCTAATTTTCCATTTGTGCTCTTATTACCGGTGTCATTATTACCTGTGACATTTTTACCTAAAATCGAAATGGACGGCACCCTTAATATCTAGTTCTACAACCAAGTCTAATGAGTAATGCTACACAGTAAGTAATGACTATCACTATGAGCTATGCATACAGTAAGTGACTTACTGTAGGTGTAGCTCATAGTCATAGTCATCACTCACTTACTGATACTCATAGTCAATGTCATACTGATAGTGATTACTGATTACCACTACTCTATCACCAGTTCAGTACAAGATGAACTTGAAGATGAACTTGAAGATGAACTTGAAGATGAACTTGAAGACACAATGAATGGTGATATTGAATGTGATTGATGAAATTATACAAAATATAATATTTATATTGGAGCTGGACATGGTCACTGGTGGAACTTGAAGTTGAACTATAACTTAATAAGTATAAATTATTAAATATAGTCTATAGACATTAATCATTTAATGATTAAACGGTGATTTATGATTATATTATAATATTAATAGACGTCAGACACTTAAACTCACACTGACACTGGTAACTACAGTTAATAATCAGTACTGAGACTTATACTTATACTTATACTATAAGTATAAGTATAAGTTATAGGCTTATTTGAAATTCATATGAAAAATATTAGACTTAGTTAGTAACTTAGTAATAATTATAATAATAATTATAACTAATGTTATTATTACTAATAGTAATACTAATAGTAATAGTAATAGTAAATGCAATAATATTAATATTATCAACCACCACTCACCGGCACCACTACCAGGAACAGTATTTTTTTCTGCAATTGCTTGAATATCTTTGTAGTCTACCATGTAATTTTTAGTGATTAACCAGTGCTGCAGAGCATAGCCAATAACAAATGTAACGAATGTAAATTTTAAAAGTCTAGAAAAAGAAAACATTTCGTCAACATCAATATATGAAATTTAATATAACTTGCGAATGTGAATTTGTAGGACGATTTTAGACCAGATGGCAGATGGGAATAAATTCAAAGGTGTCGCATGTTAATTCAAAGGCGTTAAATAAGTCATCACGGTGAGCTATCGCTTGTGCTTCAGGTAAGCTACTGAGAGGATAACTCCTCGAAGCACTGAGCTTTACGAAAATTAATAGCAGCAATCATCTACATAATATTACGGCTGAATCATTATATTGTATACATAATATATCCTGCCATATATATCTTATATGCATAATATATATTTACACATTTCAAATGGCTAAACATCGTAATAATCAACATTGCTTTAATTGTATTTAGGCCAATAATGTCCAAAAAATTAGTTAGCTTTCAAAAATTCATGCACTCAACTTGTTGCAAAGCTTATGTATACAATAATAGGCAAGTGTAGGAAATTGCATATATTTTTTTCATGGAAATCAATAAAAAAATTTATAGTAAGCAATCTTGAAATGCATGTGCAATTTGATGAAGCATCTACTAAACATAAAGCATAATGTGAGAAAGGTGCCATTAATGGAATTTTAGAATTCATCACATGAGGAAATTTACAAAATACAAGCATGCAGTTTCAATCTAATTTATATCTGCCCATTAACTGTTTTATATGTCAACAGATTGTAATTAATGTGATTGATTACTGAATAAATTACTGAAAAGCATCAGCACAAATCAATTTTTTCAATATGATATATTATATTAAGTGTTAGAGGGTCTTAGACCGTTGAGCTTTAATGACTAATTCATATTATATATCAACACTGTGAAGATTGAGATGGTGTTGAACAGTACACATGGCCTTAACATTTTACACTCATGTATAAAACTTCAGAGATCACTCTCAGACATTTTTTAACTTGTCCAATAATCATGTAGGTATATGTTTTCCCATTGCTATAATATAGCACTAGCCAGCGAAATTCAATAATTACCTAAAATTGTCGCAGAAAGCTTTAATGTGCTATCCTACATTTTTAGATCACATTGTCTACCAGGTTTACTCAAGGCTTCACAATTTACAAATGTGAGATTTGAACAGATTGTCTTTGCATGGAAATAAATAAAGGTTTAATTAAACAAGTGCTTTATCCCTGTCCTTAACCAACAAGATGCTACATACATATATATCATTAGCTTTTAGTCGTTTCAATTTTAATTAACAAATTCAACAACACAGTTTGGTGAAATTATTTTCAATACGCCTTTTACTGAAACTGCCAAATAGTCAACAGACTGTCAAATGATACATTATAATATGGCTACCAAGTTAAGTAAAAAAAAGTTCAGCCATTATTACACTTTGCATGAAAACCGACTTTTATGTTGTCAAATTAGATTGCCTAATTTTTATCCATAACATATTAATTCAAATTCTTCAACACCAAAAAGTGAAGTATTTTTTCAATTTGAAATCTTCTTATGTAAATGTTTATGCAAGTTGTAGAATTTTGTTTCTATCATAGTATAATTATTCATATATTGATAAAATAAAATGTGAAAAAAATGAAAAATTGAGACATTTAAAATGTGTGCCAGGTTGTGGGTCCAATTCCAGCAACAGAAAAGTAGAGGACCTGTTATTTTGGTAGACGACATTCAACTCTGAAGAAACTATTTGCCAGTTATTAAAATAAAACCCTTTGCTGAAACATGGTGAGAAGAAAACTCCGATGGTCAATAAAGAAGCACATCTCTGAGGCTTTCAGAGCTTTTGAGTGTGGAGTATCAGTACCCAAAGATTATATTACACTTGTTTTTGGACAACTCACAGATTTTCTATGGGAAATCAACCTCGATTGCTTTATTTATGGAAGCGTTATTATAAGGAAAACATATTTTTTATATCTGCTTCAACTGCAGCAACTTTCAAAATAATAAATGAATCAAGTTATAAAAAAATTATCTTTGATGATGCAGTGACAAGAGCATAAATCATAATAAGGAAGTGCTTGATCTAAAATATACAGAACTGTGTGATTATTTACAAGCATCTGCAAAAAGTGGAAAAAATATAAGTTAACAAAGCACATTTATTGAATACTTTGCATGCAGGTGGATATTGCAAGAAATATATCTCATAACTTTCAGAGGTACAAAACTGGTTTAAAAGCACAATTATTTACATCAAATAAATAATATCATTATAGCTGACATGAATGTCATGTCAAGAGTTATTAGCTACAATGTGCGGTGACACAGCAATTGTAGAGTCGTAATTCGTTGTAACAATGTGTGGTGTAAGTTCAGCAGACAAAATGGAAGTGGAATCCAATGATGCGCATGTGTCAGGATTTGACATTCGCAAGGAGTTGTCTGGCTCTGATAACATGTCACTTGAGAGCACCTGTGTGGTACTGCCCGATACTGGTATATCGGAAGAAGTCACTTGGGCCTCTATGATCATGCCGGTTGAGACTATTTGAGTAGTAGCATCACATTCTGGTATGGTGTCCACTGAAACCACCTGCGGCGTATTGTCAGATTCAGAAATAACTTGGGTAGTGTCTGTTTCTACAGCTATCTGATGCATAGGTACCATGGAGTCTTCTGCCATAGCAATAGTGTGAGGAGATGTCACCTCGCTGATTACCATCTCACTGGAGACCTGTTCAGGACAGAACACTGCTGTCATGGAATCCCCTTGTAACTCCACCTGAAAGACGTACTGAACTACACAATTGTATGAATGAACTTATCAAGTGTGAACAAGTTAACATAATTCAAATTCTAGTCTTTAAATTCATGCAGACAAGCAGACACTATTTGAGTTGAACAAAATAACTGTTATGACTCAATGCGAAGAAACAATTTCACCATTAGCTCAGAGAATTCATAAGAAATGAGTAAAGTGTGTAATTGCTGTTAAACTGCAGGTATTTTAAAATATTTCGGTACTTTAAAGTACATTAAAACAAATAGTAGACAATCTGCTAAAGTTATATCGTGGCCAGTTTCGGCTTTTAGCATTTAATATGATATCAAATAAATTTGTTAAGCTCTAATGGTTTGATACAATGCTTAACGAACATTTCAGCAGATTCTAATGCTGTTGGGAAAAAATGATGTTTAATGTAATTGAATTATTGCTGTGGTATTTTTTTTTAGTTGCATTAGTATCCATTGAGTTAAATGTCAATGTAAAATAATTAGACCCAAGGCTACATTCCTTCAATTGAAGCTGCCCCATGCGGCTACTCATAAAGTCAAACTTCAATCAATGATACCTTCAAAAGACTCTATACGTGTTGATTGATCTAGTACGAGCAAGTCAACCTAAGTTAACTCAATTCATTAATTGGTTTAAATAGAAGATTAATTTTCCCGGTTTGTACCATGATTTGATAAGATTTTGATTTTCAACACAGCTCTGCCTAAAACTAGTAGTAAGTTACTAAACTGATTTTAAAACTGGCCACTTTCACAAGATTTATGTTCTGAATTATCACAAGTGATAACTTCATAAATTTGATCGCTCAACACCAGAAGAATCTTTGTGTACATAGAGCATGTAGCAGAAAATACCAAAATAACCTATAATCTGTGTAACGCTGCCAGAAAAACCATACCACTAGCAGTCTCCGAACCAAAATACTAAAATACCCTGAAACAAGCTGGAACCCACCTTATAGGTTTCACCGTTGATCTCAATGTAATCCCCAGAAGAGAGTGAGTCAAGCTGCTGTGTAGAAACTTGCAGTTGTCGCTGACCGCTTTCGTCTGCCTCCAGTGTCGCTGTCCAAGAAGACAACTTCTGTGATGCCAAGTCCACAATTGCCTCGGCAGCGTCTTGCTCAGCTGGTTGCGTCTCGGCCAGTTCTGCAATAGGCAGCAAAATATATGCATATAGGTTTGCTTTATTGAGCGCAGTCATTTGCTGGTAGTCAACGTTATTTCCTATATCTAGTATCACACTTCACGACAATAAGTAAAACTGTTCTGAGTCATCATAGAGATTTATTCTACAGCAAGATATACAATTATTCAGTGACATCTAATTCTACTCTTGAGCAGCATTAACATTTCAATGACATGTAAATCTACTTTTAGCCTTGGCTTTTATATCAAGAAACAGTAATAATAATAAATGTTAATTTATACTTGATTCGTGTCAATCAGAAGTATTAACCAGTACATAATTCCACTAGTTTTCTAACTTTACCCCTACTCTATCTCTCAATATGCTTCACGAATAGGAATGCCACGAGAACATATTTTGTGTTATAAATACATCACTTGTACATTCAAAACAATATATAACATAGTGGCTGCAAACTGGTGGTATTATTGCATACAATACCTTTCTGCAAGAGATACGAGAGGTCGTGTTTGTGAGTGAGAGAATTAACCAGGTCAAGGATGTTCACCACTTTGGTTTGATCAACACTTGGTGCCGAAGTACCGCCCACAACTTCTGTAACCTGCTGACCTAAATGACAGAGTAATTCTGAGACCATTAGTACCATGAGCTCGATATTCGTAGTGTCTCAGTAGATTCAGTATGTATGTAACAAGTCTAGCATCAGACGAAGTTAGTACATTCAATATTATTTTTATAATAGCAGTGTTGCAAATAAATGACACCAAATCATACGAAAGATTAGAAGCATTGTTAAAGTAACTCTGTTTGAGAGAATCTAATTATAAATCAGAGTTAGAAAAATAGTAGGTCTTCCTGCCATCTTATACAATAATTCAAAATCATGACTTCACCAATTGTTTGTTCAACTAATACTATCAATGTCTTTCTCCGCAATAATATAACAAGCGATTCTGACAGAATGTTGAATTTCGGATTTGAAATAGTGACAAAAAGATGGGCACTGCTTTGTTAGCAAAGAGTAGACTGCAGCTGGACAATGTGTACCTTGAGCTGAGGCTACCACTGTGACTTCAGCGTTTGGTTCAACTACGCAAGAAGCTGTACCATCTTTCTTCACCATGATACTGATCTTATGCTTCTTCTTCAAGTGTTGATACAAGTTTTTTCTCTTACTGTTCATGTACTTGCACAGCGCACACACGTACAGCATGCCTGCAAACACGATATGTACATATATATGTAGATAATACACACCTGCAAACACCTGCAAACACCTTGTATACACAACGTAATCTCACCTGGCTCTTCATTTTCCTCAACAGCATCCTGGTTGTTATGTTTCCTCATGTGAACTAGAAGAGAATTATGGGAAGGAGCTCTAAAGTCGCAGACGACACAAGTGAGTTTCTCTTCCTCCGTGTTCGGTAGAATGTCGGAGTGCTGCGTGTGCAGGTGCTTGTATAGAGACAGTAGCTTGACAAACTTCATCGTACAATGCGTGCACGCAAATGACTGCAACATATACACATTACTCATGTTATACATGATATAGAGTAGGCACATCGCTGTATTTGTATACTTACATCTAAATAAAACACTAAAAGATCTTAATATCTTGAAGATCAATAATTATATTTTTTATTTTGGTGATTCCTATAAAGTAAATACATGCTTGAAAACCATGAGCAGACAGTTGAGTGTATAGTTGACAGGTGAGACTACAGTTGACAGGTGAGTGTAGAGTTGACAGGTGAGAGCAGAGTTGACAGGTGGGTGTATAGATGACAGGTGAGTGTAGAGTTGACAGGTGAGTGTGTAGTTGACAGGTGAGTGTTGAGTTAGTTGACAGGTGACGGTATAGTTGACAGGTTAGTGTAGAATTGACTGGTGAGTGTAGAGTTGACAGGTGAATGTAGAGTTGACAGGTGAGTGTAGAGTTGACAGGTGGGTGTAGAGATGACAGGTGAGTGTATATATGACAGGTGAGTGTGTAGATGACAGGTGAGTGTATAGATGACAGGTGAGTGTAGAGTTGACAGGTGAGTGTATAGATGACAGGTGAGTGTAGAGTTGACAGGTGAGTGTATAGATGACAGAGAAAGCTTACCTTTGGTTTCTTAGAGTAGTCAGGTGGCTGATACTTGGTCACAGGTTTACTATCCAACAACTTCTTTTCACTGATATCTGCAACCGTATCTTTCCTGGATTGTACTGATTCTTCAAACCCTGTGACCCCTGCTGACTCCAAAATATCTTGTTGCTGCCCGTCAGCGTAAACTATAAGCTGCTGCACACTTTCCATTTGGTCAGAGACGACTCCGTCGCTGTCTACGACCACCTTACACCAGAGCAAACAGCATCAACTATACACAATTCAATTAATTCAAATCATACTTGAAATATGTCTCAAGTAGCAACCAACTATCATTACTTAGAGAGCTAAGAGTATACCACGTGGCAAAATTACAGTGAAGTACTGATAGTAAGTATATAACAGTTCCTGAAAGTCTACTAAAAAACGAATCAAAAATCAACACCCTCACCTATTCATTGATGTCACTCACATGTTGACTGATGTCACTCATATGTTCACTAATGTCACCCATATGCTCACTGATGTCATTCACCTGTTGACTGATGTCACTCACATGCTCACTGATGTCACTCACATGCTTACTAATGTCACTCACCTGTTCACTGATGTCACTCAGGTGAATGCGGGTGGGGCTATCTTTTTGGGAGGAAATAACTTGCTCTGTTGTCTCGGCAACCAAACTATTATTTACTGAAAATGAGCAATGTGAATGATATAGAGCAGTTGACATAAAAAGATATTAGGTTCAATGAAAAATAAACAAAAGTACATAATCTGGGTAAAATGTGAGGAAATAAGTTTATCAGCTTACTTGAGCTTAGTCAACGTAATCTATATAAAACATATTTCAGATTTCTCAATTGATTTTAAAAACATTACTAATGACTAACTTAACTGTCTCTTGGTAACTTAAAATATGGTCAATATTTTCACAGGAAGACCAGTTGCAACCAGTTTTACACACAGATGTCTTCCTCTACTCATCAACTCACCACCAGTGATCTCTTCAGCAGGGTGTATGCTGTTCGATTCATCTACTACAGACTGTTGAGCATCTGGAATCTGGTCTTTAGTAGACTGGTCACTGGCCGCCAACTGGTCAGCTGGTCTGGTCAGTTCACCAGACTGTACAGACATTGTGTTGTCACCAGCTTGAGCCTTGCAGTTCTTCCCTTCAGTATGCCAGTTCCTCATGTGTCGCTTGATGTGCTCTTTTTGAGAGGCTTTATAGTCACAAAGACTGCAGGAAAATGGTTTCTCCTGCCATAAAATACAGGGCAAACCTTTACACAAGAGCTCACAACTTCACACACTAGAGTGGAATTCCCTACGTTTCTATAAGGCGTATCACCATACCCTGGTGTGTATCATGAGGTGACGATCTAGGCGACTCTTAGCATCGGTGACAAAGCTGCAGTGTTGGCAGAACAGCTTGAGTTCCGGTCCACGCTTGTGGAACTTGAAGTGCTGCTTGAGATCCTGCTTGGAGCCAGCCAGGAACCCACACTTGTCACATTCCAGATATGCTGTGGGAAATAAAGTGGTTAATTGATAGAGGTCACATGACCACAGTAGAGGTCACATGACCAGAACAGAGGTCACAAGACCAGAATTGAGGTCACATGACCAGAATCGAGGTCACATGGCCAGAATAGAGGTCGCCTGAGTTGAGTTTTAAACTTTCAGAAATTCACAACTTACACAATTATTTTCTTGGCGCAACAATATTAATTGTATGTTGCATCTTTAGGGGTATATAGAAAAACTTCACTTATGGTGTAGATAAACAACACAATAAGAAAGGTGGTATGATATGAATAAGTTCACCGACAGCACCTGCCTACAGGGAAACATATGCGGAGAATTAGATGGGAGAAATAGATGGGAGAATTAGATGCAGGAGAGTATATGGGAGGTGCAGAAAGGCACAGAAAGCAGAGTAAAGGATGCTACATACTGGGAGGGTCATCCACATCATTCTTCAGATGTTTTCTTTTCATGTGTAACTTGAGATCGGGAATTCTATTTGCACAGACATAATCACAGAAATCACATTTCACTGTGCGATCCTGCAACCAGATGAAAGTCATTAGATACAAAATTATGCCATACTAAAGTTGCCTTTATACCTTCACGATTTTTGGTCAGAAATTCAATTTGGCCAGGTTGAAATATCTTTGAGTTGCATTGCATTGTAAAAGCCACTCGTAGAAATTTTTGTACTGTGATAACTTATTCGGCCGATTTCAGAATAATACTCAAAAGGAGTAATAAATCCTTGTAAACATCGTTATTTAGTTATGACTTTGGCGATTAGATGGCGTACTTATACGTTAATAATTATATTACCTAAACGTTCTCAATTGTCGCTTTTATGCTGTCAACTTCACTAATTCACAACGTTTACAAAGGGCATCAAATAGCGATTAGGCGAGTCAAATTTCAATTTTAGAAAGTGAGCTTCCGCATCAATATGATTTCAACGATTTTAAGTTTGACTATAAGGGGGTACCCGGACGAGCATTATTAACTTAAACTCGGTACTTTTTTCAGCAGAGGTATAAACGCAACTTTATACCAATATTTTATATTATATAGGATATTAATTGATATATACTTATACTGTATGCACCATACTTACTTTGTGTATGGTTCATCCACTCCACATATAAAATACTTACTTTTGCACATTATAAGCTACTTACTTTGTGTACAATATACTTACTCGGAGTACAATATACTT
Organism: Bugula neritina; assembly: GCA_964035545.1. NCBI lineage: Eukaryota > Metazoa > Bryozoa > Gymnolaemata > Cheilostomatida > Bugulidae > Bugula > Bugula neritina. Next base: position 22,471,913 of record OZ037767.1, read on the forward strand.
ACTCTGTGTACAATATACTTACTCTGAGTACAGCATACTTACTCTGTGTACAATACACTTACTCTGAGTGCAATATACTTACTCTGTGTACAATATACTTACTCTGTGTACAATACACTTACTCTGAGTACAATATACTCACTCTGTGTACAATATACTTACTCTGAGTACAGTATACTCACTCTGTGTACAATACACTTACTCTGTTTACAAGATACTCTGTGTACAATATACTTACTCTGAGTACAGCATACTTACTCTGTGTACAATATACTTACTCTGTGTACAATATACTTACTCTGTGTACAATATACTTACTCTGTGTACAATACACTTACTCTGTTTACAAGATACTCTGTGTACAATATACTTACTCTGTGTATATAATTGATGTGTTTCTCTAGATGTATTTTCTGTTTAAACTTGAGATGGCATTCTGGACAGGGGAACTTTCTCTCATCTGTATGACTCAGCAAATGACGTCTCAGGTTAGAAATGGTTTTAGAGCTGTAGTTGCAACCGGCAAAGGTACACAGGTGAGGTCTTTGCTCTACAATAAAACTTTAACTTGAAGCAAGCCACTTGACACTTCAGCAGACTGTGCAGCTGTGTTAAACAGTAGTGCTTCTTCAAGAAACGATAGATAGCCGCGAGGAATGCAGTCACCTAATGCGCAACAAAACCTCGAGCTATAACTTTAATTCGGAAACAACTCAACGACTCTTTTATCAAATTAGGTAACTTTTCTGCTGGTAGTAGAAGGAGCAGGCAACTTTAACTGGACCAACCTTTATGGATCTTGGAGTGTTTGATGAGGAAGGAGTATTTGTCCGTCTCGTAGTTACATTGTTGACACTTGTACACAGATGGTGGCTGGTTGTCTCCAAAGATGTATGTGTTACAGGAATACGGCTGTATGACCTTTAGTTGTCCTTTATCCTGTTTTACGGCAGTCAATTTTACATATGATAGATATTACTCGACAATAGCACCAAATTATTCAAACTCGATCATTCAATTATCCATATGTTGGGCAGCCCTTATTTCTTGCAAATTTAATTTTAAAAAAGAAACCTAAAGATTTTAATTGTGTCAGGCAACATAGAAACCCTTTGATATTAAGAATTTACTCTTTCACCAAACAACATAAGTGTATGTAAGTTGTGTTTATAAATATACAAATGTAAGGTCCTTGAAACCATTCCTCTTGTAGTTGAGTACTAAATAAAACAGTAACGCCATTAGATTTACAGGTCAACGTCTAGACTCTAGTGACTACACTCACCTTTGTGTCCGGGTCAACAATTAGCTCAATCATTACTTCTTGATTCTTAACTTTACCATTTGGATCCAATGTGGACACATTCTGTTTAGAATAGAATTTACCTGATGAACTTCCCTAAAATAGACCAACTTTTAGAGTTACGGCCCCTTTACTAGCATGACTCATACATTATTGCTTAGAGATAAAATCGCTTTCTCAACACTGTTATCAAAATAATAGCAATGGTGTTATTCAAACACACAACAATATGAAGTTACCTGCAATTGCGGCTGCTGCTGTGTCTTATGTTGCTCTGTAGAAAGAGACGTGGAGTCACCAACCCTAAATAACATAGATATCATCATGTGACTGTATCCTCTAGAAGATGCAATTTCCAGTATGGGGTATTTTACTTAATTTATTACACACTTTAAATCTTTAGGTTTAGCCATTCTTTACAGTTTAGCTCCTAATGTACATGGTTTCTCACCCAAAATTAATTTTCAACATAATAACATAGGCAGCTGAATAATCAAGTTTTCTTCAACTTTGCTTGATTTTTTATGGTTTTTTCCTAAATATTTTAGTAAATATATATGTGCGGGCAGGACAAAGCGGAGATAGGTAAGAATAGGTGAGAATATAGGTGCGCACTGTGATGAAAAATCCATCACATCCGCACATATATATTTAGCTCATATGCCATTGCACATTAATGTTCCAGGACTCCCTACCTAGCCTTTGTTGCTATGCATAGTTAAACCAGCATATAAAATTACCCCATATAGTACATTTCAATACATTTTGTGCAAACTTCAGCTTTTGGCCATAATTGTCCGATGTGCACTATATAAAGTAAAAGGACCCTTATTGTAAAAGGACACGAGTCATAAATAAACAGCAAAGTTTTTGTAGCAACTACTAGCTGCTAAATAAAATTTGAAATTTTTTTTCAAACATAATCCATTATATGAAGTTTTAACCACACCAGCTTTTCATCTGTGACATTTTTGTTCTACTTGATAAAGTTCTTATCAAAACACACAATCATCTAGGCCTAATGACAACGACCACACAACTATATATGTATAAGTAGAAACTACTGGTATATCCCTAGTTGAACCAAAACACAAAACCAAGTGGAGTTGTCCACCACAAGACTAGAGATTGACTCACAGGGTTTGACTGGTGGTGGGGATTGTCTGCACTGTGAAGGATGAGGTTGGCTTTCCAGAGACAGCATCTGCAGTCGACAAATCGGAGAGAGACTTGGCAGTGAGCAGATTGCTGCCGTTAACAGAGCTTGAGACAGCATCGTCAGGCAAAAGGTAGACTACCGTCTGCTCCTTACCATTCTCATCTACCTGTCAAACAGCATATATATATGCATTTCCATCACTTGAGGTCAGCATAGAGCAGAGACTCCAAATGTTGCAGTTTTGGTTTTGAGGTGTAAATAGCACAGCATTCATACTGCATATACATAGCTCCTTCAGAAGACTAAACTATACATAACTTTACCAAGCAAGACTTCCCAGCTACCAAATAAACAGGGGGGAGCAGATATAATAATATACAAAAGGCAACGATATAAGATATAGATTTTGTTGATATGACTGATTGAACTGTACTGGGAATACGCCGTGTAAGATGTTTGTGTTTAATAAAAATACTGAAGCAGAGCAACAAATATAAACATGTATTTTTATTAAAAAAATTGAGAGCACAACTTCTGACTAGATTGTGAGATTCATGTGACGGCTGATAACTCAACAAAATTCATAAACCTTTCACGATGAAAAAGGATAACTTAATTTGCAAGAGATACATCTTACTTCGATTTGCTGAGTGAGTTTGAGTGAGGAAGAAATTTGAGTAGCCATAGTAGGAGGGGCGGGATTGACGTCCGCGGCCTCTTTGGAACTCTCTGCCAAAAAAGACTCCAGCAAGGCTTGTGTCACTGCATCATCACCAGCTAACATTACACCCACCTAATAAATAGCATGTAAGCCTGTGAACCTTCAACAAACTATTTCACAATGGTTGAATTTTCTTTTTGTTTGGAATCAACTGTTGCGTCTTTCAATACAAATTGTTTTTCATAGTTTCTACAAAAAGTTTGAAAACTGGGTTTCTAGAAATAAAAGCTACATCAAAGAGCTGTTTGCACTGATGAGCATTTCATGAGTAGATGTACACATTTACTCACACTAGAATGATCGTTAACTTTAGTTTGCTGCATTGACTCTGACGCTTCAGTTACACTAACGACATTTTCTTGAGCAAGCAAGCTGATCTGGCTGTCAGTGTCTGGAGGCAGTTCTGACACTTGGGAAGCCTCGGGTAGGTTCGAGAGTGCCAAGTTTTCAGTACTTTCATAAAGAGTTTCCGCCACGCTGTGGTTATTCTCTGGTAGATTGGATGTAGAGTTGACTTCTAGATACAACTTGTGTGATTGGTCGACACCATCATTATGTTGGTATGACAAAGCCTGTGGTTCAGCTATTTCCTGTTCATCATAACCCAGAATCTGAACTTGTTCAAAATTCTCATTGTTGGTCACACTGGTTTGATTATTTTCATCATTAAATTGAGACATTTCACTTATGGGGTCCGATACTTGATCTTTAACATCAGACTGAGTCACTTTTAGAGATTGGTCAGAAATAGATACTATTTCACTGCTTTGACTATCAGTATACACTATAGAACCAGCAGTAGAAACAGATACTATTTGACTGATTTGACTATCAGTATATACTACAGAATCAGCAGTAGAAGCAGATACTATTTGACTGATTTGACCATCAGTATACATTAAAGAATCAGCAGTAGAAACAGATACTATTTCACTACTTTGACTATCAGTATACACTATAGAATCAGCTGTAGAAACAGGCTGGCACTGATTAGTTCTAGATGTTTCTTGGTCACTGACTGGTGGTGGAGATGTCATAACTGATTGTGATTGACTAACTATTGACACTGTTTCACCACAGGACTCTGAAGTTTGAGCTGTTGATGGGGATGGACCAAGAATTGATAAAGGGTCACTGGTTTTTATAGGAGATTGAATAGCTAAGTGGGGCTGCGACACAACGTGCTCCACCAGGAGTTCAGAATTATGTGACAATTCAACAATTGCTGTGTAATCAGGAGCTGTCACATCATGAGTATCTGTTGAATGCATGCATTCGCTGTTAGCCACTGACTGAGAATCAATCACAACCTCGCATTGGCTAGAGTAGAGCACTTCCGATTGGTTGATATTGAGTGAATCTTGCCCTTCCATAGTTACCACTTTTTCTGTCGAGTGCAATTCCACTGTAGGGTGTTCAAGGACATTTGGAATCTGTTCAGCTACGTAAGAAAACATATCAACATCTTAATTATATGGTTATATTACAAGAATTTCATTAATTTGTCATATCAGAAGCTATTTAATTTCAAAGATATCCTTAAGCCATCATCAAAACTTTTAATAAACATAGTACAAGCCAACGAGATAGATTACATGTTAAAGACATACCACCAGTAAACTTACAAACAATGTCACTGGAGACAGGTGGCTGCTCAGTAGTTTTTGATAACCGCTTTCTCTTTGAAGGTAAAGCTACAGCTGGTGAGGTTGATTGTCGCTGTCGCTCTTTCTTCCTGTCTAGTGCTGACTGCTGTTCACTTTTCCAGAGTCTCATTTTCTCACTCACCTGTCGCTGCCTCCTACCCCGAGTTTCGCTGAGATTTCCATCACTCGGTGCAGCTGGCTGATCGCCTGCCAAGATTTTCGGCTGAAAAGAATCGTAGGTTACGATACAGCAGAAATCTACTAAAGTGTGCTATTGGAACAGAATTAGACATGGCGATTATAATTAAATAATTCTAAATATTTTTTGGAAGATTGTTAGAAATTGAAATACTAGAACCTTGAAATGCTTATAGTTATTTAAAAGCCAAAACTTTACATATATACTCGTTCAGTAAATATTACTACTCCACTTAAAGAAAATTATTGAAATATTTTTCACCAAAATAATTAAAAGCAGAAACGTTGATTGTTTTTTATTGTATTTCAAGATCAGCAATAGTTGTTGCCTCCTACTCTCAGTGATGATAGCTTATTATAGACATTGGGCTGTGTTCGATTTAATGCCCTTTGATTTATATCCTCCCCCAAGTTTACACCCCAAAATCTGTCATAAAATGACAAAACACTGCGCCAACTGCCATTAAAAAATTTCATCAAAATAAACTCGAGCTACTGTGAGTCTATGCATGCATGAATGTACACGGTACGCCATAACAGTGCACAGAGAACGAATGTATCAACTTTCAGCTTTACTTTTTAGTGTTCCTAAACTATAAATTAACTGAACACTGACATGACAGTCAAACACTTATTTAATGACAATAAGATATTTCAAAGTAACCTGGAGGCTTGCAAAAACCTACCAGGTACAGTCATCAAAAGTTAACGTATTTTTACTGGAGAAAATTAAGGCTTTACTTTTGAGGGCCTTGAATCAGAATCCTTTCTCTGGATTGTATTTTGACTTCTAGTGTTAGCACTCTTGAGGGCTTTTGAATTGGCTCTGCGTGTCCCGACCATAGTTGAGATGTTGAACCCACCTGCAACACACTAATTTGTCAAAACACAAAGTTTCAATTCAAATACAAACATCTGATAAACAAGTTGCACATTTAATAGAACGACTTTTATAACAAGAAGCACCATCTTCTGAAGAGAGTTTTCATTAAATTCTGATTGATTCAAACTCATTATTGCAATCATAGTACTAGCTACTAAAAAGTAAATGTTGCCCATTGCTGTAAATTACTAGCACAAGAAAAATTTGTTAAGCCCTGCTTGAAAGTTCACATAGGATGCGGTAAATCTTGATTTTGACTATTAGGACATAGTAGATCAGAATCAATAATCTCCTTTAAAATACTCATTATTTACTTTTGCCAACAACATGCGTTCTTCAATACAAAAACAAGTTTTTATGATACAAAAATTAAAGTTCTACCTTTAAATATTTTACCTCTTTCTTCAACATCAGCTCAGCCCATAAAATACAAGCCTTTTCTGACTCTATTGAAAGTCATGCTATCCTAAACAAAATACACCAACAGTACAGATACCATCATCATCAGTACAGACACCAACAAGTGACAATTAGGAGATAAAATTTTAGACATAATTGTAGTTCAGCTATCAAACCAATTATAGTAATCATTGACAATTTTAATGAGGCAGTGGTTGAATAAAATGAAAATAATACCTCTGCTTCAGTTTGAAATTTACAGAAATTCTATTTGACTAAAATGTTAAGCAGAACACTATTATACATTGGAGCATTGTTCAAAATTTAATGAAATATTGTCCAATAGAAGTTTTAGGTCATTGTCATTGTGAAATATTAATGAGCATGCATTAAACAAAATGAAAAAGTATGATTGACTAAGTCTAATGTTGTTCAATGTTAAAATATCCATTAGTTGAAGTTTATTACATAAACATATTCATAACTCTATGACTATAGTAATACTAATAGTTTAAGTTATAGTACTACTACTAGTAGTAGTAGCACTCTAGTAGCCTCAGCTTCCCTAGAAGTAGATGCAAAATACAGCAAATTATTAAATAATTATAACATTATAATTATTATTAAGTTTAATAATTAATAAATTATTATCAGAAATATTTACATGATAAATTTATAAACATAATCAGATAATGATAATCAGAATGTTAATGAAAATTAAAATAATAATTATTATTAATATTATTATTATAATTATTAATCAAATTCAATTTCAGTTTCTTTTAATTTCTAAAAGTAAAAGTAAATTAGACAGTTGAAGTTGTGATGAATACACATAGTGATAGCTAACCTAAACCAGAGTCTTAGAGGCAAACAATGTTTTGTATCCTGATAGGTGGTAATCTTTGGAAAGCTTTAGTTTTTACATTTAGACTTTTTGGTCTAAGAAACAGTCAAATTTGCCTATTCTGAAAGCTATTTGAGAACTTTGCTGTCAAAGAGCGGGTTTGCAATGCCGCAGAAAATTGCTCTATGACCGTAGAGTGTCGATGGTATGCCAACGTTTTGTATTCGTCGTAAAGCCATTGCGTTTTGTCGAAGTAAAGTTTGTATATAAAAGTGTATGCCAGATAATCATCGCTACCACAATTTCTATCTTTCTAAACGACAATAAACATCCGCACCCTGTTATCTTCATCAGCCATGACTATGGTTGAAACAAAGAGATATATTATATTTAGCTTCATACACCACTCTGGCTTAAAGCGGATATTTAACTAACAAAGCTGCGGATAATTATATTGCTCGTAATAGTCATATTTAAAATTATAATTACGACTGTTGTTCTAGAAACTTATTTCCGATCATCATAATTCTTTCCAATAATTCTACCTGGCAATGATCATGATGGGTGAAATATGTCAAGGGTGAAATACACATCATAAATACATTTCAATCTTCACTTATATTATCAAAATGATTGTCCTGGTGCAGTTGAAACTGCTTCAAACTTGTATATATAGTAGGCATATATTATGAGTAGAATATTTTGCAATATTACTCAACTAATGTTTTTTTTATTTGAATCAGCTTTATTACAAATAAAAGGCAGTGCATATTTATATACAGACTTATAAAAATTATTGAACAGTTTAACAGGCATGTTGTCTATATTTACATAAAACACACCATTTTCAAAATATCCAGACAAAGATAATAACAATTACAAGAAACATGCTGAAAAGTATCAGGATTTGGAGTCGTCATCTCCTCCAGACTCCAAATACTCATCCCACTTTCTCAATCTTTCTGCTTCTTGCTCTGCGGTCTCTTTGACTTCATATTTTTCTTTACCATTCCAGTTGGAAGCCATTACTCTACGTCCTCCAAACCATCTACAGAAAAAACAAAATCATTAGACTCTAAGTCACACGTAGTAATTGTTCAACAAATATCAAAGCAAACCATAGGGTTGTTTTTTGTGCAGTTGACTTCTAGTTTTTATTTTCAAACTGTCTGTTACCATAATGGCACATTATGACTGATAATCGGCCATGTGCAACTTCAAGATTCAAGCAATTAATTATATTTTATAGATTTATTTCATTTAGTTTTCATATTCTTTTCAGTAGTAAAAAGCCTGATTTTTAAAATAGATTGAAATAAAAAAAGTATATGGTGAGGGGTAACAAATAACTTCTGAGCTACAACACATTTTCATGCGAATTTATGAACATTTATGCTAATCTAGTTGCCAGATTGTCCAGTAAAAGAGCAACCATGTTGATATTTTATGGATTGTGACTACACAAAGTGAGTTTAGTCAGCATAGCCTATGGATGGCTCATAAGGAGCTGCTGACCAACATAGGCTACTTGTGTGAGAGCTGCAAAAGATGTCTAAGATACATGACATGCCAGTCTAAATACAGATTATAATGTTTTACTAATATTCATGCATTGCTATGCATCATCTCAATTATGCACATTAGCATACGACTCCTACATGTACAACATACAACAAACTGAGGGAATAAACTATATATAATAGTCTAACTTTGCTAGCTGTTTAAAACCATCTTTAACTTTGTAAAATTTTGGTTAGTGAGTAACATAAGTATGACTCATAGAAACAATGACTCACCGGTGATTTAATGAAGATATGCACAAATCAGCTTCTTCAAACTCTTTGAAAGTTACTGTGATGACGCCTTCACTATTTCTCTATAAAATGGAAAAATAACAACATTCATTTAAACATTGATATGTGTGCGATAAAAAACATATATCTACCTCCTAAAATAACTTTCTATAGCATTGTTTAGATTTCATGGAACAGCCAAACCAATATTTCATATTATATGTCATAGTAGACACAACTCCTAATTAGAAATTGAGTATTAAGACCAAGGCACTGGCAATAGTATAACAATTTACAAGCAAGAACAATTCAAATTAAGGAAACATCTATCCCCTAAGGCTTAAAACATGATTCACACAGTGGACAAAACTCTCCCCCCCCCCAGGCTCTCCTGTGCTAATACTAACATCGTATATAGTTATCTTCTTTATTTCTCCATATTTGCTGCACTCCTGTCTCATGTCCGCTCGAACTTCCTGAATAGCTGCAGGATTTTTCTAAAACAAACAACTTATTCACATAATCACCTAAATCACCGAAGTAAAAAAAGCACAACACTTCTGTACCACTAGCCACAACACATCAAACTAGCGTCATAATAACTAAACCAATGCTAGTAATACTAACATCAAATTCAGCTGGATCGAATAAGTTTTTGAGTACGACTGTCTTTTCTGAAACATGTCTTTCATCGGGAAGTTTATCTGGCCTCCAGTCCAACAATCTAAAATTATACTTTGTAGTTGTTACATTGCAAATAATGAATCTTAGCCTTATATAGATGCGTTCACAGCTAAGACACAATTACAGAAGCTTCAAGTACCTGTAATAACTAATATTGCCAATTAGTTTCACTAAATACTGACAACTCTACTCGCGGCACAAGACTACAGGTATAATAGGTGGACACTAGCTTGTATATTTCAACTCTTGCTAAATAGATGTGTAAAAACATTAATTGAAGACATATACTTTGCCTGCTTCTCTTTCTCCCGCCTTTTAGCTTTGTTATTCTTTGGCTTCCGTCTCAACTTAGGATCAAAGTCTCCTTTTAACTTAAACTCGGCCAGTTGAACTTCCATTTTGCTTCCTCTGAGTGTAGATTCGTCTATTAGCTGCATAGCCAGGTCTACCGATTCCCTCTACAGTGAATTGTATAACAAAACTCATTGCCATGTTGTAGTATTACACTGAATACATGCCATGTATATGTAACATATGTCATATCACACGGAACATAAAAGGCTATGTATGAATGGCATTTGATTTATCATAAAATATGAAATATAATGTCCTATTAGATATATTATAATATGGCAACTATGACTTTAGGACTTGAATGCTATATTAGGATATTACAACTTGAACAGTTACTTGCAAGCATTCTTACACCATCCTACAGCTGTTTTAAGAGGTAAAAAGCGTGGAACTGTTGTCGGTGAGATGCCACGTGCTGTTCACATCAGACACTTCATGAGCAAGTTACTAACTGTTATGTCAAGATACAAATGATTTCCAGAACATTTGAATTTGGATAATAACTACTTATTTACTAATAAGGAAAAAAATGTATTTTTCATCAACCAGTGGTATGGTAGGTGTCTTATAACTGAGAAAGTTGGACAGTAGAAGAGTTAGAGTTTATCAAAAGGACGTTTGATAATCAATTGAAACTTTAATGTAAGTAAACAATTCATACCTTAATGTAAGTACAAAGCCCATCTCCCTTTGTCTGTCCTGTTTTTTTGTCGGTGTACAACTTCAGTTTCAGTTTCTTCTTATCGTAATCATACGCAATGATGCCGCATTTAGACATCATATCTTTAAATTCATCCTCTGTGATGTCATCAGGTAGACCTTGCACATACACTGATGTGTTGTGCTCCTCAGTCTGCTCAAACCAAGCTACAACATCATAAAGTGACTACTTTTACAGCAAAGATCTTCTAGAGATACCATACTCCCAACAATGAACCGACAATAAATCTACAATTTAGAATCATAATATGAAAATAGTCAATTTTTCCAGGTATAAATATTGCAACATAGTATGCATACTTGGTTCTGGTTTCTTCTTCTTAGTGGGGGGCTCTTTAGTCTTCCCCTCCTCTTCTTTTTGGCTCTCGCTACTATTTTCTGCACCTGATGACTGAGACGTCATGTTCGAAGCCCACTCCTTGTACTTCTCATCTGTTTCATCTGGATCCACTCCGTACAGCTGTTTGTAGTACCACTTGGGGTATGCAGGGTCACCAACTGCTGGGGCATCTTCTGCACTGTCTACAGAATAACACATGCACTTGAACACAGCAGCTGGACTGCAGTCATCATATAGACATGGTGATTATGACATCTATGAGAAATAAGCTTTTCATGTATTGGCTAGAGTACCGGCAGCGGTCAGTGGTTCGAGTCTGGAAGACCTGCAGTGATGATATGAAGAGCATCAAGTAATAATTGCTCCTGCGCCATATATGAATATGTCTTTAACTCGCTTTAAAAAACCCTTTCCATTAAGGATTCTCACAGGGATAGGCAATTAACCTGTGTGAGTTTTTTTTCAGCTAGCTTACATGAAAGCAATTTGTTATTGATTTCACCAACTGTTAAACTGCTCGAAAAACCAGTTTTTACAACTTATAGAATCAATAAAATAAATTCAAAAGCCGTTAGCTTTAAAAATATTTTAACTTTGAATTTTGAAAATAAAACTTATGATAGTTAGGGGCTGCAAGACTTACCTACAACTACTTTCAAAGATTGAAAATATAATTCTCTATGTCTTAATTACTAGAAGCTGTTGATATTCTGCTTGACTGTCAAAGGATAACAACTCCAACAACTTTAAATCAAGATTAATAACGTTTATCCAACTGCTATAAATTTGCAAATCAGCATTCTAACCTGGCTGAGACACCATATTGGCAGCCCACTCCTTGTACTTCTCATCTGTTTCATCTGGATCCACTCCGTACAGCTGTTTGTAGTACCACTTGGGGTAGGCAGGGTCACCAACTCCTGGGGCATCTGTAACAACTGCAGTGACTATAGGCCAATTGCATCACGAAGCAGACGACTAGATTTCTTTGTCTTACAACTTGTGATTACAGTAAGAACAAAGTTTTTGATAAAGCAATCTGTAAACAATCCTAATTTGGACTGTTATTTCTTTACTTTTGAGGAAAACACAAACTGAATTAAAAATAAATAAACGAGAAACATTTCATTATTACTTTATTTATAGGTAAATAACGCAGTCTCCTTTGCTTAAATTCGAGAAATTAGTAACAAAATGTTTCTCATTTTTCAGTTTTAATGAAATTACTAGCTAGTAAGGATATATTCAGATAAAAGAATGGTCATTTTTAGCTACAGATTATATGGTAAGGAACATGATATTTTGATAATGGAGTTGGAACCCTTGCAGTACAAACTTTCAACAGTGCCTCGAAGTCTAAACCCCACCAATGCACTTTGTTTACTTACCCCTCCCAGTCTGAATGTAGCTAAAAGGAATTGTCAAAAATATTGCCCAGCTATAATAAGCTTGTCCACAAGCTGCAGCAGCTCACATTCTGCTTTTTAGAGTTGATCTGATAGTAGATAAGGCGAGTTTTACACTCCACAAGAAAAAATTGGTGTAAGTAATCAAATCCACCACCAGCCTGCTATTTTTTTAATATTTAATCAAAAACCAATATAAAATCAACAAAACAGAAGCTTGAAAAATGCAAATACAATTTAGAATAGGATGAGACCAGAAGTTACTAACCAGTGTTATCTGACGCCACGGCAGCTCCATTATAGTATGAATACCATGCTGCGTAGTTGGAGTCATCACATTTGTCTGAGTTGTTCTGCTCTCCCTTCTTAGGTTCCACACTCAGAGGGTTGTTACCATAGTTCATTTGGTACTGAGCAATGAAATCTTCATTTATCTGCAACATATTTTTTCTCAAATTCATACGATCTAAATTGATTGAATTCTGTTACATTTCATGAAAGCCGTTGGATTGTTTGACATTTGCAAAATGTAGTTGACACGAAGATATTATGAATTGGAAAACCAGAAGATATTACAGGAGGCAAAAGTATCTGTGAATGCAGTATGCCAGATTGGACGCTATTTCAACTGTACTTTGGACAAATTTGTATTACATTTTGAAAAATATTATGTATTTGTTTGATTGACACAACACTTTCCTGGTTATAACCAACACGTCTCCAACTTTTTAATAGTAAAACAGTGCCAGGTCACAAAAGTAAAAAAATTAACTTTGATTATATAGCGATAATGAAATTAAACTAATTTAACTATATCTATAACCAAGCCAATTTCTGAAACTAGGTTCAGTACTGGAGCATATAAAAAACAAATATTTTAGTTCACCTTTGGAAACCACGCCTTTTGCTTTGCATCCCACTCAAATTCTGTCCCATCTTCATCTATCCTAACTCTACCATCTTCAATAATTTCACTCAACTCGCTAGTTTTAGAAGCTTCTAACTTCTCTAGACGAATCTGCTCCTCAAACTCTTCTTCGTCGTCGGACATCTTTTATAACATCTAAATAGTTCACTATCTATAGAAGAGGCAAGTTATTATATTATAATTCTATAGCCATAGAAATAGCATTGAATCATAATTCCTCTTAGCTGGTTCGTTGCTAAGGCTTGTACACACTTTTATCAAAAATTTAACTGCCAAAAAGAACCTAAGCAATTAAAAAACATTGATGCTGTACAAGCCTAATAACAGGGATGGAAACTATAGTTTACCACATCCGATTACCATGCAATAGCTTTCAACAAATCAAACTAGACACCCACTTATAAACTGGGTAATGTTATCCCTTGAACAGACGAGATGAGCTATTTTGGTATCACACTCCAGCAAGTTCTGAACGTCCAGGCATTCCTCAAAAAACCAGCAAAGCACCCAAAATTACAAAAGTTGAATTTTGGCATACACTAGACTGTGTCCACTAATACTAGAGGATGGTGAAACTTTGTGGATCACAGAAGCAAAAAGAGCATTGAATCCATCAAAAGTATTCAGAAAGTAGTTGTCCACTCTATAAGTAACATCAAAGAACAAAAAAGTGTCACCTAAGCCAGAAATCTTCTCAAAATTACACTGCTAGAATCCAGGAGACAAAATCACCTGATGACATTACTACACAAAATTCTAGAAATGAAACTTGCAATAATACTCCATCTTCTTGTTATAAAGTTAAACAACTGGTCAAACACGACTATGACCTTTAGAGCTGTGAGCAGAGGACGGTTGACACACATAAATATCTGCAAAGACTAATTTTTACCACAGCAGTTTTCTTCCTACAACAATATGAAACTTTAAAGTTACAACAAGCAAGTAATTTGCTAATCAAGTTTTACCATCATATCCACCGTAAAACACTGTTGATGCTATAAACAAGGCATTCAACTTGCACAGCTTGTAATAACTAGTTATAGTTTATATTTTATATTCCATGGAGTGAGCAACACCTAATTGATAAATTCAGAATTGTATATCTAAGACTAATCAGTAATCACTAATCCCATTTTGAATTACTCATTAGTAATCGTTATTTCAATACTAATCAACAGTAATGATTATCATAATCATTATCATTATGGCAGTTGTAATTCTAAAACTATTAAGGATAATCATAATGGGACTCATAATTATTATCAAATTTAATTTTAATATTATAATTTAATAAAACCAAAATTAATTTCTAATAATTAAAAATAATAAAATATACTTATAGTTATACCATTACCTGTAGTATAGTAATACTAATGTTATTAGTATTACTATACTTATACTATAAGTATAAGTACATTTTAATATTTTTTAATATAATAACAATACTCAATAGTGATATAATAAAAAATTGCAATAGTATCATTATTAAATTTATTTGTTACACTTGCAGTTAGAATTACTATTACTCTTAGTGACTGTGAGTTACTCATTGTCATTTTGATAAATAAGATTAAGTGATGATACTGATAGTCATACTTATAGTGATAGTCATAGTAATACTTATACTCATAGTCATACTGATACTCATACTGTAACTCACGGTGACTCAAGTTTTAGTTACTGCTACTGTTAGTATTCCAAAATAAAACTTCTTCAAGTCTGTTACTGT
The DNA here is from genome assembly GCA_964035545.1 of Bugula neritina. Classification (NCBI taxonomy): domain Eukaryota; kingdom Metazoa; phylum Bryozoa; class Gymnolaemata; order Cheilostomatida; family Bugulidae; genus Bugula; species Bugula neritina. The sequence goes on from OZ037767.1 coordinate 22,487,026, forward strand.
AAGTGTAGGAGTCAGGGGTAGCCTAGCCCTATGCTAATAGTAATGGCAACCGCAATGCTCATGTTGACTAACTCTTAGTCTTACTCTTAAGACTTGCTTAACCAAGTCCAACTTATATACAAAAAACTACACAAGCATACTACAACAACTACAAGCACACTCAGTTTCACACTCACAGGGATAATTGTTGAGTATAACTATAAGTATAACATTGACTATATAAGTTTATACAGTCTGAATCATTATCAAAATAACATGAGAATAAAATATATCATCCCAACGATTACATATTTAATTGTAAATTATTCTTTAAAACCAGCGCGATCTATGAGCGTTAACCATTTGTTAAAAACGGGCTCGCGTAAAATAAAAAATATATAACAGCAAAGCCCGTTTTTGTTTTTATCAAGAAAGGAAGGTAGCTCTGAATGGCATCAACTGCAGCAATGAATATGGGTTTGCATTCACGTTTGTATTAGTTTATAAAGTGTGTGAATGCATAACACGTCACGAAAACATTACGCTGCTTTATTTTGGATAACATAACTCTTTAGTTGCGCAGGCTAAACCTAGAAAACAGTGTCATTCTTAAATGTCTATTCGGGTCCAGTCTTGAGCTAACGAAGTTCGGACTATAAAAACATCACCCAAGTCTCTTGGCTATGACCGATAAATGTATATTGTTCTATAAGCAGCTTTGAGTTGGGGGTGAATAAAATTGTAGCTCTTGAGGGTAAAAGTGGGGGTTTGAGCAACACCAAGTCCAGACTAAAGAGCTACAAACTACTGCACTCATTCACTCCCCAACTCGGAGCTGCTTTTAAGAATTGAGAATATTTAGCTATCCACCTTCAAGTTTATTACAAGTTTAGTCACAAAGCGTTATGATTGAATAAGAGCACGCTGAGCTTAATTTTTTTCACTTTAAATTAAATATTAGCATGGCGTTTTGCCATAAAATTCGCTGTACGGTGTAGTAATTGTGAAATTCTTATGGCTAATTAAGTTAAAATAAGAATGTAACAATTGCCTTTAGTTCAAGTGTCTCACACCCCGGTCCTAACGACTTACCTAAGTTTCAATTTCACTCATTTGATTTAACAGTAGAAGTAAAATCTTATTATAGTTAATGTTATAGTATTAGTTTATACTTTATAGTTATACTTTTACTTATACTCATAGTCATACTGATACCGATACTTACGTTTATAGCTATATTCTATGCACTTGTAGTAGGAAAATTAGTAATAAAGTCCAAGTGTAACTGTAAGTATAACTTATACAGTTATACAATAATACTTAATCTTATAGTCATACTTAGAGTTAGTCTTATACTTATAGTTATAGTTATAATTTTAAGTTGTAATATTAATATTAATTTGAATTAAACTTTAGTTAATAATAATAGTAAATGTTACACTTATTATCTATACTTCATATTTATATTATAGTTATACAGTATACTAATAGTAATAGTAATAGACTTACTCTTACTCCTAAAGTTATACTTACTCTTAGTCTTATATTAATATACTATAGGGTTACTGTTAGACAATGACATAGTTTATGTTTTGCTGTTTAACTTATAGTTATATAGAAATAGTTGAGTTCTGGTCAGGGTTGGGGTCAATTACATATGAATGTAATTAATTACAAATATAGTTAGTACATGATGAAGATCTGTCAATTACAATTATTATTACAGTTAGAAATTAATGTAATTAATTGTAATTACAAAAAGTATTTTTGTTTTCACAAGGGATAAATAAAAGTTATGCAATCTCACTTTATAGTCTAGCTACCTGGGGAAATTTAGACAGTGGAGAACCTCCTTTGTTTAAGACAGTGATTAATATGGCGATGCAATACTACATTGAGTTAATCTGAACTTTTTATTAAACAGTAGGCGTGGTAGGAGAAGTATGAATTATTTAAGATTTAAAAATTTGAAGTAAGTAATTGAGAAGTAATTATAAAGTAACTGTAACAATCATTGACATCAGATGTGTAATTAATTACAATTATGATTACATTTGTATACATCGAGTACAAATTGCATTCAATTACTTGAAAATTGTAATTGATTACAATCAATTACAATTATCCCAACCCTGGTTCTGGTAATTGCAATACTTATATTTAGTCTTACTAGTTAGTAGTTTATATGAAGTTAAACATCTGAATGTGAATCATATACTTTTAACTTTACTATTCAGTATTCAGTTTAACTTTATGCTTAATCTTATACTTATATTCAATTTGAATTCTGATTTTGAGACTCGTAAAAGTAAATGCTAGAATTTAGTTTTACTAATAGTAATAGTGTAACTATGTTATTAGTGGGTGTAAGTCATTTCATACACAAATCGTTTTGTACCCATAAATATAAATTAACTAAATTACATATTTTTTGAAATTTATTTTTATTTGGGTTTGAAGTCAATTCATTATTCATATTGTGTACAGCGGTTTGTGTTTGAAACGACCATTTTGTGTACGAGATGACAACTGTACGAAACGACTCGTGTATGAAATAACAGGAACCCATTATGAGTATATGTAGTACTATTAGTAATTCTTGCAGTTTAGTGTCACTAATAGAAATAGTTTAAGTTTTAGTGTTACTGTTAGTAATGGTTTTACTTTAAATTTTAGCAATTTGATTTTCAATTTGAAATTTATCCATTAATCACAATTCAGACATACTGAATGAGTCATTCTATTTGATGATCATAATGATATTGGTAACGAATAATGGTATCTATAATCATTTAGTTTAGCAGACTGTTTAATCAATAACTGTAAGTTAGTATAACTATAAGTATTGTCTTAGCCGATTGAAGAATTTTTAAAGTTTGATATATACAGATAGTGATAATCACACTGACCACTCATACTGAGACTCTTACTTGTTGTGTTTTGAAATATATTGTTCAGCCTGACAATGATGCTACTTTGTAGTGTTATGATAATGAGTAACGCTACTGATTTACAATTTCGGTTAAGCCTATATTGATTGCTTGAAAAATTAGTAGTTGAGGACCTACTATGATCATCAAAGTAGCGGAAATTTATCGTTGCTTCTGTAATTACCTATAGGTTTTGACAATTGAAAGTCTGATTATGAATACAATAAATGTTTAATTGGCTCATTATTGCAAACTTACAGACATTTCAAATTAAAGCAAATACCATGTGTCATTAAAAGTATATAAAGAGTTTCAACTGCTGAGACTTAGCAAACACTAACATGCATTTAAGGTTAAAGGATTCAATATGGCCGATGATTATCGAAAGAATCTGTATAAAAATGCTGCGCTAAACACAGACGAAATGAGACGTCGGAGAGAAGAAGAAGGTGTATCATTGCGAAAACAAAAGAGAGATGAACAGGTTTGTATGTTTATAAAACTTTGACTTGGTATGTTTACTAAGATCAACTATTGTTTTTTATTATATTTGTCTAGGAAATTATGTTTTTTGTAACAACAATAAATATGATCTTCAAATAGTTCACTGATGCAGGTGTAATCTGCATCACTGTGCCGGACCATGTTTCAAGCTGCAGATTTTAGACTGCTTGTCTTATGCCTGAAGCCTTTTTCCTTGAGTGAAAGCTGCGCTATGAGTAATTTCTTGATACTTGTAGTTTTGTTGTTTACTATTCCTTAGGGAATAGGAAGGGCTGACATGCAATTCTAGTAAACAAAATCTCAATTTTTGGGCTTTAAAAAGATGAAATGTCAAAAATCTTCAGTTTGTAACTATATCTGTAAACAGCAGTTGTGTTTAGTTAATGGTTGTAAAATATTAGATAGCTCTGAATGTGGATAGAATTATGTAATTCCTTATGTTTGAAGCCAAATTCACTATTGCCCATTTGTGTAGCTAAGATAACATAATATTGTATATTTCTCATGTCAATTCAAACCACTGCCACAGTTGATGTTGTCTATATATAGCTGAGTAAGAGAAGGAATGTTGGACTTGGCCAGATAGACGACACAGAAGAAGGTGGCCCTGCCGACAGCACCATGTCAGATGCTGACTCCACCTCTTCAGTTGGAGTTGTTGACGAGGAACTGCTGCACAGCTTATACTCGGACTCTGTGGAAGTCCAACTTCAATCTACCGAAAGATTTCGCAAGTTGTTGTCTAGAGGTTTGCCCGTCTTACTCACTTAATTCCAGCGTCTGATGCATCGTCTTGCGTTCCCTTTTTCCGTAAAATTTGTTTTGCTCTGTTCTTGCTTTGTATTGTTTACTGTTTGAATATTACTAATATTAACATATCAACTTTATATAATGAATGCAGTGTAGCCTACCTCTTTCATATAACTCTAAATCATGTCCTGTAATTACTATAGGTAGAAACTATGAAATATATGGCTGTTTTAGTAGGATTGACTTGGCCTATTTTGCTGTGTTATCCTTGCACTTTTTAATACTGTTGAAAATTTCACTCTTTTGGGTTTAGATTATATGTTCTATTTTACAGAGCCGAACCCACCTATAAATCAAGTGATAGAAGCTGGAGTTATCCCCCGACTTATCCAATTCCTACATACCACTGACAATACTACCCTTCAGGTTAGACGCTATAAATTATAGTTGTCTTTTTCGCGCATTTTTTTATAAATATTCTTCAAAATACCAGGGTAACCTATGATACGACTTTTCTTCACATGTATTACAATTGTAGGATACATAATGTATGGTGGGAAATTCTTAGTATATATGTACAATTATCTATGACAGTGGCCTGCACATGGAAATGAATGTGACATCTTATGGCAGAGTTACTATTCATTGTCCGAGAATGTTAGCTGTATTAGCTTTATGTTATAGTTTGAGGCAGCCTGGGCATTAACTAATATTGCCTCAGGTACTTCCATACAAACCTCAAAGGTTGTGGAAGCCGGCGCCGTTCCTGTATTCATTTCTTTACTGGGCTCACCATCTTCTGAGGTTAAGGAGCAGGCAGTCTGGGCTCTAGGTTAGTTACTCACTTGTATGGATGTGTTGGCATGCACAGAAGGTGTAAATAATATTAATTAATGTTGTTGCTACAGTAATTGAAATTTATTTCTTAATTATTTATCTCTTAAATTTTATAATGTGTTCTAAACTTTGGCCAATGTTGTTGTCTGCATTTAAAAATGAAATTTTAATCAAGATTTGACATATTTCTTATTGTATATGTTAGCTCAGTGAATTGTTGCAAATAACAAAATACAAAATACATTCTGCATCATAAGAAAACATTTAACCAGTCTCTCTATTTGATTACCAGGTAACATTGCGGGAGACAACTCTAAATATAGGGACATGTTGCTAGAACTGTCGGTTATGGGCCCCCTTTTAAGAATACTTCAGGAACGTTCGACCAGAGTTTCTATGGTTAGAAATTGTGTCTGGTGTGTATCTAATCTGTGTAGAGGGAAAAACCCAGCGCCAGATTTTACAAAGGTTGGCATTATATGACACAATACATACAGTAGAATGTAATACATACTATATGCGAGCGCACACAGTGAAGTGGGACACCATACATATCTAACTCTCTCAGTGTTGCTGTTCGCTTTATTGTGTTGCACTCCATTTTTTTAAAATATGTAGTATTAGCCTCAGGCTTTTTTTATCATTTTCTAGTATTTTTACATATTTTTGCTTACGTTTAACGTCATTTTATCAACCACTAAAGTTGCACACAACGGAGTTCTGAGTTGCGCATTTTCATAGACCAGGTGATTAATAATATCCGTTGCAGACGTCAGTGTGCCTAGGAGCGTTGGCTACTCTAATATACTCAGACGATGAAGATATTCTGTCAGATTCATGCTGGGCCATTTCCTACCTCTCAGACGGGACTAACGATCAAATACAGAAAGTCTTAGAGTCTGGCATAGCGCGGCGACTAGTGGAGCTTCTGATGCACTCCAATACCAAAGTGGTGTCGGCAGCTTTAAGAGCTGTCGGGAACATAGTTACTGGCAACGACATACAAACACAGGTATGGTAGCATGTCCAATGTGGTAAAACACAGCTTTCTTCTGTCCCTATTCTAGTTTTTTATCAATATCAAGTGGGACTTTTAAGCATACAGAAAGGTTATATAAGCTTGAAGTTGCTATTGAATCATATTTAAAGCATATTGAGGTCTAGTTACATGTTACTGCAGTTTATTTCAGTACATAGTTTACTGAAAATGTTTGTATGTTTTGGTTCCATGCATGTATATCATTTAGCACATGGATTTATGTGATTTATTTTTGAATCTTTTTAAAATCATACAAAAATTAATAGTATAATTTTTGTTTACACATTTCAATTAAAGCTCGACAAACAATTTGTGCTCTAGGCTCTTTTTCTATAATTTAAAAGTTATTCAGTTTTGATTATTTGATTTTATCTACCATTTTATTAAATCTATTTATAAATGACCTATTTGTTGTCTGACATGTTTTTAGATTATTATCAATTGTTCAGCTTTGCCCTGTCTTCTGCATCTCATGAGTAACGCCAAAGAATCTATCAGAAAAGAGGCCTGCTGGACTATATCTAATATAACTGCAGGAAACAGGGGGCAGATACAGGTGCGTGAACAGGGGGTTCATACAGGGGTGTATAGTGTGTATAGGGGGAGGTGTTTAATGTGAGCGAAGAACAGATACATCTAGAATTAGTTTGGACAGGGGCTAAGTATCGCTTTCTTGTGTTCTTTATTTATTTTTGTAGGGATTAGTTTCTCATCATATTACTGTTGCTGTTTCGATATAACAAGTATTTATTTTAAAGTAGTTAGCTTAGGTAGACAATTTTCAGCGTTAAATATATAAATATTTTCCCACACTCTTAATTAGTATAAAAACCTAAGAGTTATCTTGACACGCAGTCTTTAAGCAAGTAGTTACAGTAGATGCTGAGGTTTAATTTGTTTGTAGTATACCTTGATTATACTAGCCTTTGCAACTAAAGTGTAGTTGAAAATAAATATTCATCATATGGACTGAAATGTTAGATGTTGGGCTACATGCCTCTCGCCTAATATTCAAAGTTATGAGAGATTGGGCTTGTGAGATCCAGCTTTTCTCACTCGAAATGGTTTTTAAAAAGATATTTAATCAAAGTAATGTTCTTATTCTTTTATTTTACAACTTCACTATCTATCAACATTATCACAACATTATTAGCAGTGAGGGTATGTTGTTTTGAATGTTGCAGGCAGTAATAGATGCCAACATTGTACCAACACTCATAGAGATTCTCCATCGGGCAGAGTTCAAGACCAGGAGAGAGGCGGCGTGGGCGATAACTAACACAACTTCCGGTGGAACTCCAGATCAGATCAGGTGACTATCATCCTACTTACCAGGTGGTCATGTGACTCGCATATAAAGCTTATTTTTCGCTATAAAGGAACTTAGAAATGTTTAAAAATTGTGGGCTGCGTGCTCAGTATTTACTGAATAGCGTATATGTGACTTGGTGGGTTTAAACTTGACTGTATCCTTTTCTAAAAGTCAGTGTTGTCTAGTGTGTTATGTACGTGTCATATATAGCAAGTGACATGTGTAACAAGTTGACATGTGTAACAAGTTGACATGTGTAACAAGGTGACATGTGTAACAAGGTGACATGTGTAACCTAGCTTCTGATTGTATTCAACAGGTACTTGGTCTCACAGAACTGTGTGCCGGCGCTCTCTGGTCTGTTGCAAGTTCCGGATATAAAGATTCTGTCGGTGTCTATGTTGGCTCTGGACAATATCCTCAAACTAGGAGAGCATGAGGCGAAGAGCATTGGCTACAACCCCTACGCCATCCTGCTGGAGGAGTGTGAAGGTATGGTGCCTGTCTGTAGACTTTACTTGTTCTCTCTGGTTTAATAGACTATTTTACGCTGCTGCGTGTGATGACCCCCAACGCCAGTCTTGTGGCTTAAGTTTTTTTTTGAGAGAAATTTAGTCATTGATTAATTACATTTAGTGATGAAATTAATTCTGTCAAAATAAATGATTTTTTTGTTGATAAATAATATGTAAGAACTGTATGTATCTATCACTAAGTTTGTCATATTTTTAAAAGGTGGTAATTTAAACTCAATGCACACTATGCATAATTAAAGTTTTGTTTCATTTTACATTCTGTCTTCGTGTTAGTTAAACATTGTTGGTGTAGCTGTTTTTGTTCTAACTAAATATGCCATGTGGTTGCAGGCCTCAACAAGCTGGAATACCTGCAATCCCATGAAAACCAAGACATCTATAAGAAATCCTATAATATCATAGACAGATATTTCTCGCACGATGATCAGCACGAAGATGAGGACAACCATCTAGCACCTCAGCAACACAACGGACAGTTTACATTTGGCGTGGCTAGCGGGGCGGCTGGTGACGCCCCTAATACCACAACGTTTGAGCTTTGAGCTGCCAACTCCTTTTTATCTGTAAATACAAGATGGCATCCGCCGAGCTGCTGTATTCCCAACTCCGTTTTCTTAATTCTCACTTCTTGGAGTTGTCTACCCACACTGTTCTAGACCCTCTACACTTGAAGGAGTCAGCAGAATAACTCCAGTCCTTCTTACACACATTCATTCTTCACCTACATTAGTCCTTCATTGCTCAACTACCTCTTGATCAGCATGACAGAAACAAGAAGATAACTCTACACACAGTAACTAATTAATTGACGAATGCAAGGCTTGTCTTCTCTTGGTTTCATTGCTTTGCTTCTTCGCTTATGGATAAGAAAGTGAATAAAACATGTCAAAGAAAAGTATTTGTGTTAGACTTTTATTCTAAGATGGTATCTCATGCCTCTCCTATGTACATAATATTATATAACTCTCTCACCATTGGCGAGAAATGTCAGCTTTTTCATACTATTGTACTTACCTACTGAAAAATTGTTTGTTTCTTTAGTTTAGATTGTCTTGCATTTATTAATCAGTTGTTTATGCAATGGTTTAAAGCTTTGCCTTAGTATATATGGTTTGTACTACTTTTCAGTGGGATGTCTATTTTATAAGGTAATTTGAAATAAATGTATTTTAACCAAACTTAACATTCAATACTAAAAAGTTAGCCAGTTGGAGCCATTTGTGGTGTAAGCTACATTTGTGCTGTAAGCTACATTTGTACCTAATCTTCTTGCTATACTGTGTATTTAAGAAGGAAATCACACTAGTTTAGGTGAGTTACTAAAAGGTTAGCCAGTTGGAGCCATTTGTGCTGTAAGCTACATTTGTGGTGTAATAAGCTACATTTGTACTTAATCCTCTTGCTATACTGCGTATTTAAGAAGGAGATCACACTAATTTAGGTGAGTTACTAAAAGCTTAGCCAGTTGGAGCCATTTGTGCTGTAAGCTACATTTGTGCTGTAAGCTACATTTGTGCTGTAAGCTACATTTGTGCTGTAAGCTACATTTGTGCTGTAAGCTACATTTGTACCTAATCCTCTTGCTATACTGCGTATTTAAGAAGGAAATCACACTATTTTAGGTGAGTTACTAAAAAGTTAGCCAGTTGGAGCCATTTGTGTTGTAAGCTAAATTTGTGCTGTAAGCTACATTTGTGGTGTCAGCTACATTTGTACCTAATCCTCTTGCTATACTGTGTATTTAAGAAGAAAATCACACTATTTTAGGCGAGTTACTAAAAAGTTGGCCACTTGGAGCCATTTGTCCTGTAAGCTACATTTGTGGTGTAAGCTACATTTGTGCTGTAAGCTACATTTGTACCTAATCCTCTTGCTATACTGCGTATTTTTTGCCTGCCCACCTGCCCTCCTGCCTGTGGCAGGCATCTGATGACCAAGAGATAGACGGCAGAAAGGCTAATCATTCTATATTAATCACTCTCTGGCAGAAGAACAAAACTCCAAAGAAAACACAAAAGAACTCATCAGGATTAGCACCAGAAAACACAGGGTTGGTTTAAACTGTCCCTCAATTGGGCGAGTTTCATTCCCATAATGCCTAGTAGAGGGAGTAAAACATTAAGTTCAACGCCTTCATAAACACCTGGTTCAATTCATGAAAAATTAGATTTAATATTAGCAAGATTACATAACTTTGATTCCAGACTTAAAAAGTTAGAATACGAGCAAACGGAGATAACAAAAAGTTTAAACTTCATGTCAGAAGAAATGCAAAAATTCAAGGTTAATCTAAAAGGTGTAAACGCTAAAAAGATTGTAGACTTAGAAAAGCAGTTAGATCAGCTAACCCACCATGGAAATAAGAAGAACCTGGTTATTGATGGAATTCCTTACAAAGCAGGCGAAGATATTTTTCAAGCAACTAAAGTGTTTTCAGATAAAGCGAGCTATGAATTCAACCCAAACACCGACATGAATAATCTTTACAGGATAAAAAAGTCAGACAAGATTGTAATGAAATTTTTACAAATACGTAAGCGTGATAAATTTCTATTTAGTTGCAAGAGAGCAAAAGTTGTTGCTAGTGATTAAGGTTTCAAGTCAAACAAAAGCAGAATTTTTGTAAATGAAATGCAAACACCTGAACAAGCCGCTCTTCTTCATCAAGTCCGAACATATAAGAAGGAAAATGATTACAATTTTGCATGGACCAATAACAACAGGATCTTTTTAAGAAAGACGTCAGACAGTGAGGTTATATCAATTAGAACTATGAATGATTTAACAATGTTGGGTTAGCTTTCTGTTACTTGTCTTTGACTCTTTTTTTTAATCACCTACGCAGAAATTCATGCCTGTGATTATATGTAAAGAATTTTCCACTAAAATTTTCAAAATAAATGTACAGGTACTGATTTTTCTTGTCCTACAACATTTCTAAATATTAGTATTCAAAGCTTGTGCTCAAATTTTAAGTCCCTTGAAGTTTTTGTGAGTAGTGTTAATAAACCTTTTGACCTTATATGTATTACTGATACTTTTTGTATGATGCCGAGGCTAGTAATTATCCTTTAAATGGTTATGCTTTTGTAGGCAAACAACGTTTAACTAGAGGAGGGGGAGTTGGGGTCTATGTGCGCAATGGTGCTGCAGAGGCATTTAAATGTAATGATATCATGATAACTGGCACAGAATCCTTGCTATTGAAGTTGAGAGGTAGAGTCTTTAGCATGTTTGGATCGTTTCTCTGCCTTACTGTTGTCTACCGGCAGCCTTCCTCAGACACTGGTGCCTTTCTCTGCGATCTCGAGCGGTATATTTTTACTAATAAGGGACACAGTCACGTTATATTGGGTGATATGAATATTGATACACTGAAATCGGATAGGGTAAGCCAAAATTATCTTAATATCCTTGCTAGCGCAAATTTCTCAAATGTTATTACTATACCGACTAGAATTAAATCCTGTATAGACCATATCAATATAAACTTTAACAACAAAGTAGTTACCTCAGGAACAGTGATGACTAAAGTTGTAGACCACCTACCAACATTTACTAGCTTTGAAAATGATAGTAGTCATTTTAAACCTACCGAAAACATCACATCCTTTGATACAAACACTTTTTTAAAAGAACTGAGTAACATAAATTGGGAAAATGAAGTTTATTGTAAGCCCGAAGTTCACAGTAAATACAGTAGTTTTGCAAATAATTTTTTAAATATTTGTTACAAGCACGCTTCTCTTGAAACACAAGAAAATAAGATTGAAATGCCGAAAATTCCTTGGATGACATTTGAAATTATAAAATTAATTAATAAAAGAGATTATGTTTATAGAAAATTCTTACACTCTCCCTTCAACACTAAACTAAAACATAAATTTAAAACACTAAGAAACCAGGTATCTAAACAGATCCGTGAAGCTAAAACTCGGTATTTTCAGACCATTTTTTCAGACATCAGAAGCTTCAAAATGTTGGAGAGTGATGAATGAGCAATTGGGAAAACAACGCAAAATTGTTTCATCAGGGCCTAATCAGCTTTGCTACAACGGTTCTGTTTTCACAAGTGATCAAGACATAGCAAATTGTTTTAACAAATATTTCATATCAGTCAGAGCATCTTTGGCAAAAAAATTTAACAACCAGGCTGAGGCAACCAATTCTAAAATTACAGCAAAAAAGCCACATTATAGCTTTTAATTTTTACCAGTTTACAGCCAATATGTAGAGGCTTTGCTAAAAAACATGGATATTAAGAAAGCTACTGGTTTTGACCAAATGCCAGCAAAATTGATTGTAACAAGCGCACATATACTATCTATTCCTTTAACTCACATTATTAATGAAAGTTTCCAAAATGGCGTATTTCCAGATACTTATATGAAAATTGCAAAGGTAAAACCTTTACACAAAAAAGGTATAACAACTGACTGTACCAATTATAGGCCTATTTCGATTCTTCCAGCTCTTAGCAAAATTATAGAAAAACTTATGAATTGCCAACTAACAAACTTTTTAGAAAGTGAAAATATTTTAAATCCTCAACAATATGGCTTTAGGAAAGACAAAAGTACTTCACATGCACTAGCTCAATTTACAAATAGTGTACTGGAAGCGTTGAATGATGGAGATTCTGTGTCGGGAATATTTTTGAATTTTAGTAAAGCTTTTGATACAATTGACCATTGTATTTTAATTGATAAACTAAAAAGTCTCAATTTTTCAAACACTAGCGTTGCCCTTATTTCAAACTACCTTTCAAATCGTAAGCAACTTACTAAGATAAACTCACATTTTTCTAATTTAAATGATATAACATGTGGCGTGCCTCAAGGCTCCATCTTAGGTCCCACCTTATTTTTGATTCACATAAATGATCTACCAACGGTTACTAAATTACTCGATCCAATACTATACGCTGATGATACAAACTTATTCTTTAGAAGCAAAAATTTAAATTCACACATTAATACAATAAATGATGAATTAGAACTTATAAAAAATTGGTGCAACTTGAATAAACTTACTTGAAACGTAGAAAAGACAAATTATCTTGTATTGCAAACACCTCAAAACAACCGCAAACTAAACCTAAATTCAATAAAAATTGGCGACTCATATTTAAAAGAAACAAATTCAATCAAATTTTTAGGGGTTGAAATTGACAAATCTCTGTCATGGAATTTGCATATAGACAAATTGTGTAAAAATCTGAGACCAATGATAGGAATGCTATTTAAATGTTCAAGTTTCTTACCAAGAAATGTGTTAATCGTAATATATAACTCTTTTATAAATTCCAAAATCAACTATTGTCTTGAATCATGGGGAAGCGCAGCAAAAAGTTATATTAACCAAATCCACTTATTACAAAAGCAATTAGTAAGAATAATTTATGAAAAATCTCCACTGACACACACTAAACCATTATTTTTACATTCCTTAACACTTCCTGTCCAATTACAATACAAATATAAATTATCATTACTTGCTCATCAAACCTTTTACTCCAATGATTCACATTCTTGCCACAATTACTTAACTAGAGCTGCCAAATATAATTTAAAACTGCCCAAACCTACAACCGCTTCCGGAAATCGCAGAGTGAGTTACCAGTGTGCATCCTTGTGAAATGGGCTGCCGAAGTCAATTCGTGCTGTTGCAGGAGATGGTGATTTCAAGCGTGCTGTAAAGTCTTATGCTTGCTTGGCTCAATGTAACTTGTTTGACTTTGTACTTTTAGACAGCTAACTGTTAGTTCTCTTCAGCAAAGGCCTGGTGCCTCGACTAGCTGCAGTGCTATTTATTGCACCATAGGCCTAAACACATTTTTTTCCTCATTCTTGTAAACTTTTTATAAGTGTTAAAATAAAAAAAAACAAACAAAACAAAAACAATTGCATTTGTTTGGTTTCATTAACTCTACTAATGTTAGCCTGGGCATAGGCTAAGGCCCCGCTTATCTTAGAATCAATGTTTACATACTCTAAAACCTAGATAGACACTTTCACTGGTGTATAGCTCTCTTAATTAGTTACTAGACTTATCACTCCGTGATGGATCTTACCATTCAACTTCCTTTAGCAGCTCACGTAAGTTTTCTAACGAAAATATTTCAAATGCGATTACCAAACCAGCTGTTTTTGTTGGTGCAGTTGCATATTGTCAATCTATTGCTATTCTAATTAAACTCCTAACTGAGGAGATAAAGGCTTCATCTTCACTATTGGTTAGTTTAATATAGTTGTAATGATTTGCATCTTGCGTTTTATTAGTATTCATTGTGAAAGTTATGCATAATGGTAATGCATTGACAAAAAAATTGAATTGTGTGAACTGTTAAAGCCTTTGTTTACTAGAAAAGTTGAATCAAATTTATCATTATTGTTCCTGCAAAAACAAGCATGCACTGTAAGTCTTCCAGTCTTAATAACTGTTTATTTTAATGCATTGCACTTCGTCTATAACTTACTGAATATTGAGTATAATAGTTAATTATGTAATGATAATAAAGCATCTTAGCTTTAGTTATTCATGGTTCAAATTTTAAAGTTAAATTTGAATCTAAATTTGTTTATACTCCACAAACATACAACAGCAAGCCGTTGCTGTGCTCATTATATTATGTTCTTTGAAGCTGGGAAGCTGCCATAAAAGTAATCTTAGCGCACGGCGTTTAGAAAATACATGTATTTAAAGACAGGTATTCTAAAGTCTTAACATTCAACCATTAGTCTCTATCAAGTTATTTTATGTTGATAGTAGGCAACTGGTAACAACATTGTTTATTCATTCTTTTTCTGCATTAGATACTTTTGCTTTATCTAAACAAATTTTAATGATACTTTTGCATCACACAGCCACAGAAAATCTAGAATGCGATGCATCAAAAGGGCCTACTTAGGTTTAGCCCTAGGATTGATATTTGCAATTCTCCTTTTGGTGTTTCACGGACAATGCCTTAAGCAAAGGCGATTCTTTACCAGAAGCAAGCTAAACTCTGGAGACTGGAGTCACCATCTGGAGTCAGTGGTTGCGTAAGTTGTTTACAGTAGGAGTATACCAAACATGATCTGTTGGTGTATAGCTATAAGCATGTGCAGTCTGTCAATATTATATTATCTTGATAATATTTTAAGTTATTTAAAATATAAATGTGACTTCACAACACATCTAGGCTCAGAATTATATTACGGCTTAGTCTATAAGGTCAGCAAACTTCAGTCAACTAAAATTATGTTTTGTAGAATTTTAAATGTTTGTTTCTCACTATTTCATGTTTGTATTATTAATAATATAAATAAATATAATAAATAAACTTAACCTGCATCATACAGCTAATTGAAGATTAATATAATATATTCTTTCCCTGAAAACTAAAATATCTGCAGTCCTTAGAATTCCATGTAGATGTAAATTAAACTAACTTTTCAAAAAGTTTTACAAACATTTACAATATAATACAATATAAACATATATAGTGGTATAATATCACATATAGTATATAAACATATACATAATATGACATAATTATACTGTAATTATAAGGACACATAATGTGAATTAAACATAGATAAACAAGTATATAATATATAAGCATGTAAAAATAAGTCTATCATTAGTAACAGAATATGCTATAAAAACCTTGCTTTTGTTTTGACAGATTGTATTTACAATTCACAAAATGAAACCTCATTTATTATAGGCAAAGAGAACAACTCCAAAATATTCAAACCTGGATTCCCCAGAATAATAATTTGTTGAGTACCATAGCTGAAGAGGTTGATGCGTTAATGAATGACTTGACAAAATTGGAAAGGAATACTCGATCTCCCTACTTAAGACATCAATTGCAGGATCCTTTATCTAGGGTATGTCAGAAGCATTACCTGGAATTTAACAGCTTTGGAGTCTTTTAGTTGGCAGCATATTGTTTTTTCTCATTAAGTTATCATTTCTTTTCAACTCACAACGAATGATATATATATATATATATATATATATATATATATATATATATATATATATATATATATATATATTTATGTGCATGTGTGTGTGCATGTGTGTGTGTTTGTGTGTGTGTTTGTGTGTGTGTTTGTGTGTGTGTTTGTGTGTGTGTTTGTATGTGTGTTTGTATGTGTGTTTGTATGTGTGTTTGTATGTGTGTTTGTATGTGTGTTTGTATGTGTGTGTATAATGCTCACAAATTTCTTTATAATGGCCTATAATTGCAAGTATGACTGTAATAGCCAAGGTTCTTTGTATTACTTACCATTTTGTGCTTTTTAAGGTGAGAAAGCTTCTAGTCAAGCTAAAGCCTTCATTCCCATTAAACAAAACATCCATGGAGGACAACTCCAAAACAAAAACCATGGTAGCCCAAGATGTATGTCCTGAAAAGTTTTCCAGTGTGGATTTATCAGGGGGCTACCCGTTCTTTTACAAAGGTATTGATTACCTATTATTTGGGTCTTGTGCAGAAGGTCTATAATTGTACTATGAGATAAATCTTTACAAATCTTCATGACAAATAGCCCATTGATTAATATTATTTCATCTACTATATATGGAATCTGTTCAAATAATGTATATTATATGCCATGTACATTGTATTATTTTGGTGCAACATAACACAGCATATAGTATTAATTAAATTACTGGGCTGATTTATTAACTCAGGGCAAACATGTTGTATTGGTAGTTTGAAAGATTACAAAAAAACTAAAAAATTAATAAACTTGAGCATGATATTATTGATACAACATTTAAGAAATTACTTTATCTACTCTCATTTATATGCAAATATATATATATATATATATATATATATATATATATATATATATATATTTATATATATATATATATATATATAATATATATATATATATATATATATATATATATATATATATATATATATATATATATATATATATATATATATATATATAAATATTATATAGAAGAAGTCTCCAGTTTAAAGTTTTAAAAAAGATGGATTCTAAATCAAATGAGCTGAATAAGCAGACCAGTGTCATTTGCTGCAATATTAAATCTCGTTTAATTTAATGAGCTCTTAACATATTATATATTTGTAGAATTGTATTGCAACAAAGCAGTGGGTTAAGGTTTATGTATTCTTAGTATTGTGGGGACAACTTCCTAAACACAGAGTTGTAATGCCAAATGACACTTAAATTCCTATTGCAATACTTTTATTTGCTTCCATTTTATTGTACCAATATAAAGTCATTATTGTCTGTTGAATAAATAAACATATCTTATTCAATGTTTTACATAATTTATTTACTATATCATTTCAGAAAACATTGCGAGGTTTTGCAATTCTTTTTTGGTGTATTTACATAAACAGCAAGTATGTGTGTTAGCATTGACTGTTTAGTTTTTATGCTGCTGAAGATTAATGAGTTTGTAAACGTTTTATCTAGTATAGTGGACTAAAGTGTTATAGCCTATAAGGAAATACTAAGTTCCATTTGCAGGTTTCGATATGTTCAACTGTACTAATGCTCCAAAGTTATCGGACGTGGTAACTCTAGTTTTTAACATTGTCAAGATGAAGGACATTTCTTATGAGAGAATTATTCAAGTATTCCAAGACATTCACTTGCTGCACCCTGGCATTCCAATTTTAGTAGCTACCACTTCAACACATGTCCAGCATTTTACTTCAAACGTTAAATCAGCCTCCATAAAATTTTTGGAGTTTTCAGAAAGGTGAGTTAATAATCTTACGATGTGAAATAAGACTTACATAGTTAGATATGCGTTAGCCTTTTCTACAACTGAGTGCTATTGATTATAATTTAATAGGCATAAATACTTAATATTTTTATAGATCTAAGAAATCATGCCTTCATTCAGATATATTTTATTTGGAACAACATTAGTTTTAGGCACATTTATAATAATATGTATTCTTACATATCCTATTAGCTTGTGCAGTGTTTTTTAATTATAAGTTATTTTATATATTTAAATTCTGCAATTTCCAACAAATATTACCTTAATTCTGAATGAATATTGATGTAAATTAACAACCAAATCAAACTTATATTGGTCGTCAAAAATTTAACTTTGACAGCCCTGAATTTTTTTATAATTCAATTTGTTGCTTACGCAATACAAAAACATGTGACAGAGAGTAAATTTTTTATCATAGCAAACAGATCTATTGAAGAGCAAATTTATTTCCAGTTTTCATTAATTTTTAAAAACAAATTAGTACGATGCTTCTGGCAATTAGTATATTATTGCTGTAACGCCATCCTATTCTAATTGCTGATTGAAGAACACTATAATTTGTGTTGCAGTGTTCTACATTTGTTCTTCTATTATAGGCTACTGCACTATATACACAATTTATTTTGAATATAGCAAAAACCTATGTTTGTGGCAACTATGTATCTCTGTTAAAAGCTCTTAGGTGAGAGTGTTCAAGAATCTCAGCATTGGGGCCTCCCACCCTGCTGGTAGCTTTTATTGCTGCTAAAGACATTTGGAAATAAAACTTTCTGGCGCCACTAATGATCTGCTGAGGGTTGAACTCAGCCTTGACCTTATACGCAATTGGCAGCTACACTGTAGTAGTAACATATTGCTGTTTCCATGATATTAATAGACATTAAATGTTCATTTTCTTGTTTTCAGTTTTTCTGACAGCGAAACTTGGAACATGGCAGTATCTAATGTGAAAACCAAGTATACTGTTATTTGCCGAGGGGTTGTGCACTTTACTTGGCACAGCAGAATAGAAAGACTGATCAGGGAGTTATCTAACCTAGAGGCAGTTGTGATAGCAGGAGCCGCACGTTCTATGTCTGGTTTGGTATGTTTTTATTATGATAAAGTCATAAAGATATACGAATAGTTTTTGTAGCTCCATTTAGTCTAGGGTCTTTACTACTTAATCGCAAAGTAATTGAATCTCCTACCAAATTAGTAAACAGATATAATAGTTATAACTATCCTCGTTGCTTCTAAAATTGGCAAACCACTATTTTTTTTGCTTCATTTGCAAATTTTATCCTGAAACGTTTAATTTGCTATATTGTAGCCAACAATATAAGGAGCCGTAACTACTATGCTACATATTAAGTAAATACAACTATTAATTGCATGAATATAATGTGATTTTATATACAAACATTTCTAGAGGAATAACATGTGTTTTTATATAATTTCAGTGGAAGGCAGGTTGCTTACAGTCAAGATTACAGAATTATACTCTCTCTTTCATCGAGGGCTATGACTGGTCACAGCATGAGTGTATGATCTGTGATACAGTTCAAGGCCCATTTGCCTCGCTCACAAGCTTTTTGAAAAAAGTAAGTTAAATGAAAGTGGCTAGTACAAAAACAAGTTCTGTCAAACAGTTCATAAACAATGTAGATACACATAATTTTTCCAAGTGTTCTGTACACAATGCAAATACATCTAAGTTTGCCATATATTTTTAAAAGTATGCCTAACGTGATTTTCTAAGTGAATCGTTGTTGAGATTTATAATGAAACTTGACTTCAGGCTAAAAACAGTTATAATGTGACTACTTAAAATTTAGCTACTAAACTGACTCGCTAAGTTCAGCCTACTTCCAAAAGCATGGCAATCAAATTGACTTGTCTGAATGAAGATTAGCTGTAACTTGCATAATATGAAACTTCTTGGGGCCTTAGCAGAGCATATTAAATATACATTGTAATATATTTTGTCCAAATATAGCCACAGCTATAGCTATAGGTTTATAACCAGAATAACAGTGATAGCACACATCTGGCTACTGTTTGCTTGTTTGCTTTCTGGATACTCAATTTTTTTATAGTAAACATTTAAAGGAATCTATATATTCACAGCGTTTCCATGCAAATCTATAGTCTAAAATCTAACTCCAAACTAAAAAACAATAAACACAAGTTCCAGTTTGTTAAGACTAGTAGATTCTTAGTCAATATTAATAATTGCTTTTATAGAACCCATTTCCTGAAGGAATGAGTCAAGTCAGTGCCTTCGAGACGTGGTTTCTAATGCAGAAAGAGGCTGAGAGACTAGTGGCTGTGTGCCCGGATTCTATGTTCTTTGTTGAGGAAGATAGAAAAGAAGACAAATCGTCATGGACAGATTTAGCTAGTTATATTCAAGTAATATCTCAGATATAAGCATAACACACACACGCACGCACGCACGCACGCACGCACGCACGCACGCACGCACGCACGCACGCACGCACGCACGCGCGCACACGAGTGAATATAATTTTATATTCCTTACCACCTCAATTAGCAACCAATCAACATTCAACATGTAACATCGCAGTATTTGTAGATCATGCCATCTATGAAGAGTTTAATTAACCAAGTGTGCAACTCTCGTGTTATTAGAAAGTTGGGCGTTTGCGCTTCTGCTTTTGCTGCTTTCATTTTCTCACAATTCCAACAAGAATTAGACCATCTTTAATGTAAGAAAAAAAACCTGAAAAAGTTTTCATATACTTGCTTTAGATTAGTAGATTTTTTTCAATCTTACAGTTACTGTGGCTGCGGAAGGGTCACAAAAAAATTCACAAAGTATAATAAAACTGCTTCAAAAGAGAAATATAATTTTATTTATTTCAGGTAGAAAAATTAAAGCTTCCTTCAGGCAAAGAAATGTTTTTTAGTTGTCAGGAAGCAAAGACTGACTGCATAAAAACTAAAGATAAAGCGCTAAGTCACTGCTGTATGAACGAACTAAGCACATTAGTCAAGACGTTTCTCAAACTTTGTAAGGTAACACTTCCCAAAATACTTAGTTTATTTCTTTTTAACTTATGCTCAAATTTATTTGACAATACAATTTCAATTAGCTATATATATCCAGTGATGTGATAAATTGGTAAAATAATTTTCTAGTTGAGGTTAAAATTGTTCAAATAAAATTTTTGATAACCTAAGCATGTAATAAAGTTTGACTATCAGGACTGACATACATCTTTTTCTTTGCAGCACATTTTATTTTATAAAAACTGTTGAAAAAGATCAATAATCATTCAAACATCCAATCCAGGCTAGGACAACATTTTAAAGTTCAACATTTTAAAAAAAAATTTACAAGCAAATGGTTTATCTCAGTATAGCTAAGACGGAGACCTTTTCTTGATGTTTTGTATTAGAATTTGCTAGCTGTATCTGCGTATATGTTTATTATTAATATATTTCATTATTTAGAAGTCTGAAAGAAATAATTTGATTCAAGCACACATGCTATATAGATTGTAAAAAAACAACATGAAAAACTTTACTTATTTCATAAGGCGACCACGCATACTGGTTTTTTAGAATATATTATAGAGCTAGCAATTACACATATCAATTAGATGCATTATCATTATAACAAAATTCACTTCTGAAGTGCTTCTTTATAAAAATTGCCTTGACACTATTTTAGACTTTACTGCATTTATTCCAAAAACTCATTGGACCTGTTAAATATAACCACAAATAATTTGCCACCTTTTGCTGCTGGTAATATTTCATTTCCTCATTGCAGGAGTCGGGTTCTCTATGTGAGCTGCAAGAGGGCACCTTACTTGGAGCTGTCAAATTCAATGGGGTGTTGCCATGGGAACGAGATGCTGACATTACGTTTCATACAAATAACTTCTCAACTATACTTGGTCTTCGTGACAAACTAAAGGAAGCTGGCTATTCCTTGCGCAAAGGCAAGGAGCCGTGGTGTTGTGTAGACGGAGTGGAGGCCGGTGGTACCTTTATGTTGGCCAGCTCTTACTGGATGGCAGAACTGTATGGTCAACATTTGATGGACTCAGAAAAGCTTCTGAAGCAAAACATTAAACCAACAGTTGTTCACTTTGATGGTGAGAGAGTGACAACTCCAACTAGTCCTGGACTGTTTAGTAGAAACAGGTGAGAGATTTTTCTATATGAAATTATAAACATATAATCAGTAATGTATTTTTGCAACTAGTTTAATTTTGTATCTATTCGACAATTTTAGGCATGTATAGAACACCAGGCAATAACAGACTTGTGAATATTAAAAACCAAAGAAAATAATATGTCTGCTATAATTGTTAATATCAACATCAACATTATTATATAAGGATGCTGTGAACAGTATTATATAATAATGCTGACAGAAATATATTGGTAAAAGTATAATTTTTTGACTTATATAATGTGTTTTCACACGCACATGAATCTATATTATAATTTAGATATGGCTATGAAATATATCAACATGCTCCCCATTGGATGGGCTCATCATCTCAAGCATCTGGATGGGCATTTTATAAACCGGGAAGCTTCCCACAATGCAAAGTACCAGGTCATCACGCTTGTTTGGATCAATACCTGGCAGATGGAAATCTACATTTCAAATCTCCATAGTAAAAAACCATTGACTTGTTTATAGTTATTTTAGTTGTTATGCATTTAGTTAGCAATGTTAACTTATAGAGTTCCTTGTAGAAACACTGCAATACACAACCTTTTTCATTGTAAGGACTGATTGAAAGTGTGTTTATGAGTGAAAGAATTTAGATAAGACTTATAATTCCCATGATGCCTGCATACCTACAGAAGTCTATTAACAAATTACATATAATAATATAGATATTATACACTTGGGTATGTTTATAGTCTCTATCCCTTTGAGAATCCCTGCTATTAAGGTTTTCTTTTTGTGTCAGTTTTGGCAAAGGAGCAATTATGACTGAATGCTCTTCCTAACATCACTAATAGTCTCTTTATTGAGACTCAAAACACTGACCTTGTGTTTACTAAACTGGTGTTCTAAGCACTAAACTGCAGCTTCTCAATTTCTTTTAGACTTAAAATAACTCGAATGGTAAACAGTCGATCATGATCATCCACTAACTCTAAGGTCAAATCAAAGGTTATATATAATAAATCTTCAAATGCTTTTACAACTTACTCACACAAGTTTATAGTCACCATCCCTGTAAAAAAAACCCCTGATGAAAAAGTTTCTTTGTTAAATCAGGCTAAGGACTTATTCAGATGGGGTACAGGAGTAATCATGACTGGATGCTCTTCCTAACATCACCAATGTTTGGATTTGAACCCATGACTTTGTGCTTACTAGACAAACGTTCCAACCCCTAGACCACTGCTGCTCCCTTCAAATACTTTTACAACTTAGCTGCTAAACTTATGCCGCAGCATGTTGAATGCTTTACTTCCTACATAAAGCACCACCCTCTGTGTTTAAAGACATGTTAATTCTGTGGATTTATCAATTAAACATCATGCATGAACCAGTTACTCATATTTTTACATTCATAATCATTTTTTATAATTATGTAATGTACTTGATTGTGTCATATTATAATGTAATCAGTGCAACAACACCAATTTTGCCAATATACAGTATGTCTGTATATATAATAAACAGTTTATGGTTATTTATAAAACTTTGTACCCATAACTATATACTGTTTAATAATTATGAACAGTTTGTTCAATTTAATCGCTATATATACTCACTGGTTTTTTCAAATTTAATTATTTATGTTAGTAAATATGTCTTTAAATAAATGAATGAAATTTGAATTAAAAAGAGCTACTAGCTGTATACATTTATTATGGTCACGGGAATGCTAAATGACATTATAAATTATACTTTGTATATTAATATAATCATAATTTGTCATGCTTCAAGATAAAACTTACTGTAAATAATAAAAAGAAAGGCAAAAATTTAAATGCATTTGACAAAAATAAAATCTAAATGCATGATTGTTGTAAGTATAAGTAATGGTCATTATGAGCTTCAACCTAACTAAACATAACAATTTGCATGTTTACAATAAACTCTCACAGGATATGCTATATCATCATAGTACTAGGTAAGAAATTCTTTGTATATGTTTGTTGAATAGCATGGAAAACTTTATATGAGGATTTTTTAGCTGATGATAATAGCTATCAATATGATAATTTCGTTTTTGCAAAATACAAGAATCCCACTTTTTTGCTAGTGTCAGATCAGAGATTACACAGTACTTTATATTTTGCAGAGTAGATACTGTACAGCAACTTGATGTATTTACAGAATGGTATGCTAATAGTGGTTATGATTGGAACTAATGGTTTGAATATATAGCTTAAGAGTTATTAGTAAAAGTAGTGGAGAGGAAAGTCAAAACTCTATCATGGCCTTGCAAAATAATCTACCAGGTAAACAGAAATAATTTTTTTTACGTAGAAAATGCTTATTTTATTGATGGGAATAGAAGTGTCAAAACAATTGTGTCCTCATGGTGACCGATACAAAGACTGAAACTATTTGCTAATGTAAACAAAATAGAAATGTTAGATAGCCTCATTTCTACGAAGTTTGCAAGGACTGCGGGAAATATTTTGTAATAATGTTAGAAGTAGAATTTCTATAAATTATGTCATAAGTGATTAAACTAAAGTATAGATATATATATCATTATTCTCAGAAAATTCTTAAAAAACTATATTCTCGGTAGGATGCATGATTACACATATACTGTTCTTTTATGTTAATTCTTACTTCTGTGCTTCACAAGTTATGTATCTGAGATATTCTGCCAGCTCACTAAAATATGGCTTCGGAGATGCTGATGTTTGCTTAAGACTTCCAGTAAGATGGCCGCTGTAGCAGGTTGATGCAATTATAAATTATTATATCTGCTCCATCACGGTATGTAGACTACAATTTATCTACAACATTTAAGAAAGAGTATAAGTACATTCAAGTAATAGGATACATGAGGCTCAATAATTGAGTGAAGTTAATGTTTAAAAGTACAAGTTTTGAGTGAGTTAGATATCTTGGTCTTGCATAGAAATTACTTTAAACAAAGAATGCATTAATATATTATATATATATATATATATATATATATATATATATGACACATGAATTTATAGCTTCTGGCAATGCAAATAGTATTATTTAGTAGTGTGGCTTTTAAATAAGTAATCGCGGTGCTGAGATAGTACTACATGCCATGATCACGTGTTAAAATTTGTAATATTGACTTTTGAAATAAAAGACTAATTGATGAACAAATGGAAATGGATAAAAAAGCTGAAACATATAACAAATGCTGTTTACAAATAGAGATATACATATGTATATGTGTGAATATTTATTCATGCTAACATATAGATGATATAATACAATAATTTTAAATGCTTAATAAATTATTTAACATTAATATAGCCTATTACAAAGATCGACACGTGAGCATTGGCTAATATATTTTATCATATTATAGTCAAAAAAATTATTCTTTAATTTATAAACTGAGGTACAATTAACGATGATATAGCCTACAAAATACAAAGATGAGCCAACAACAGCAGATCCTCTTACGTCAATCCCTATCTTGGCTGTAAACTGACAGCATACCTGACCAAATTCCGCGTCAATTTCTGCCGCCAGTTTTCGTCGGCCAGTTTTTACCAGTTATTGCCGGTATCCTTGAAATCTGAACCACCGCCAGGAAGATCCGGTATAAAAGGAGCCGCCGAATCTCTGGAAAATTATAAATATATATTGGTTCATGAAGAAGATAGAAGCGAGCAACGACAACAAAGACAGTCGGAATACAAGATATATATATATCAGTAGTAACAGTAGTAGTAATAATATTATTAACGCTAAAAGAAATATCAAGGAAACTGACTATAAACATATTGATATAGACTGATTGCAGTAAGTAATGTTACAATTTTATGTTAAGGATATGTTTATGTATTAACTTCTTGTATTATGCTATTTGAACTAACAAGTTTATCAATGTTCTTTTAACGCAGCACGAATTTATTTTAAGGAAAATTGTTTGAATTAACCTTTTTATTTTAAAGCAGCACAAATTTATTTAAAGAAATTGTTTGAATTAATCTATTAATTTAATTTTAAAGCAGCACAAATTTATTTGAGGAAAATTGTTTGAATTGATTGATTTTGATAGCAGCACAAATTTATTTGAAGAAAGTTTTTGATTTGATTTATTGATTTGAAGCAGCACAAATTTATATTTGAGAAACATTTGAATTGAGAAAATTTATTTCAAGGCTGCACAAATTTATATTTGAGAAACATTTGAATTGAGAAAATTTATTTCAAGGCTGCACAAATTTATATTTGAGAAACATTTGAATTGAGAAAATTTATTTCAAGGCTGCACAAATTTATATTTGAGAAACATTTGAATTGAGAAAATTTATTTCAAGGCTGCACAAATTTATATTTGAGAAACATTAGAATTGAGAAAATTTATTTCAAGGCTGCACAAATTTATATTGAGAAAATTTATGTCAAGGCTGCACAAATTTATGTTAAAGGAAATATTTTAATATTGATGTTCTAACTGCAATTCTTTTGTGTATTTAGTTTGGATAACTTGTCTATCTCGATTGTCAGATTTGTCAATTTATGTTTGCTAGTATAATGTAAACACAGCAAGATTTCAAAGGATCGCTAGGATAATCTTTGTTTTGGTTTGGCCAATTTCTTGTAATATTTTATTATTGTAATTTGCTTGCTTCAATATTATTATCAAATAGATATACATATTATACAAAACATATATATATTATAACTTCAATTCTTCTGGGGGAGCAAATCCCAAGTTTGTCTCACAGAATATTAACCTGAGTGCTAACCATTACACAATACACGTAGAACCACACATACACATTACTACATGATTTCCAAACCATAATATTTGTCGAGCGAAGATAACCCTCATCTTTGATTAATCAATTGCAAATTATAAAGAAATTTTGAAACTAAAAGCCAATAAGTAACTTCGCTTCATCTTAACTGACCAATCTAACTAAATCAGAAGTTCAATTTAATTTGATTCAAAACTAATTCAGTTATTTAATTCAGTTATTTAATATAACTTACAAAATTTAAATAAATTATAAATTACAAAATTTATTTTTTTATTTTACTTTTATTTTAAATTTTTGTTCGACACTAGCTTGGTCCTAGATACAAACAGGATATATATATATATATATATATATATATATATATATATATAAAATAGAATTGAAATGACACAGTTAAAATTGATAAAACATTTTATTACTAATAGTTTCATGTATGTTAAAATATACACTCTTCAGATAAAATGTTTAAATTTTAAACATTTAAACATTTTATCTGAAGAGTGTATATTTTAACATACATGAAACTATTAGTAATAAAATGTTTTATCAATTTTAACTGTGTCATTTCAATTCTATTTTATGATATGCTCTGTTTTAAACATTGAGCTCTTTTAAGCAGCGCACTATATCTCACAGTCATATATATATATATATATATATATATATATATATATATATATATATATATATATATATGAAGATAGCATACATCGTATGCAATAGTAAATAATAGCAACCAATTAAACATGCTAAAAAAACTGCAATTATTGTCCCGAACTTACCATTTGAAGTATACAGTAAATACTCTTATACAACTTCGAATTATTAAAGGAAGAACTTTCATTTAGCAATAGTTGAATATACATGCAATTGAAACAGAGTATGGGCAGAGGATATAATTGTTTAACGTGTATCGTATGTTAAATATCCTATTGATACCATATAGCCTATTAATTCATTTTATTTGAGTGGCTTTTGCAAGGCTCCTAAATATTACTATTCTATACCTACTACCGTTATAAGTATCTGGTTGCTGCAGTTGAGCTAGATAAAGAATTGACACAGTGCCAGTTCATGCAGTTCAAAATATATGATCTGCTAGAAATAGTTTAGTGCTCAAGAGCCAATGAAGTTTCTTGATTTCACAGCTTCCTTGTTAGTGGCGGTACAAAATACTTGACTTTTTGAAGCCAAATTTGGGGGTAACTGCTGCATTAATTATTAAAATGTCTTGTAGAAAACACAGCCATATGATTGGCTAATAATTTATATACTTGTACATCTCTAATTGTTTGCTTCCTGAAAGACACGTCTGGAACATTTATATTACATCACAAGCTTCCTGTTATATTTTGAATATACAGATTTATACGAATCACTCAAACACTATAAGGAAGTGTCTGTTAAACTTTCAAAATTCTGAGCATATATAAAGCAGCACACACAAGTATTCTAAACACAGACATCTACAACCACACCGGCCGGAGACACCTTCGCAGGCATTTTCTATCCAGAACAGAGCTGAAGTCTAAAACATGGACAGCAAAGATCTGAAGGTAAATTAGTTGAAACAGCCGTTATATGCAAAGAATATTTCAACTATGTATACTATATAGTCTTGCAGTTGCTTGAATAAATGATATCATTTTATCCTATGCTGCATGCATTAATTTAGCACTGTAGAATTTCAATTTTAAGAATCTAGTTCAAAATTTGCTGGCATATGATAATTTATGCAACTTAAAAATTTACAATTATGTTCATTCAGCATGAAGAAAATAAATCTAAAGTGACAGGCAGATGGCAGGTGCTTGCTATGATTACTCTCATACTGGCAGTTCTACTGACAACTACTGTGGGTGTTATCATGTATATAGCCTTAAATCCTACAACTGGTTGTACTCAAAAAGTGACAGGACCCCCTGACTATGAAGAGACGATTCACGTGGTGAGTACAAATATTTAACATTCTCTATTCTTCTACAATGAACATTTACGTCATACCACAGCATTTACTCATTGTATATAATATTATTACTATTATAATTATTATGTATCATTTATTCTGGACTTAGTCTTTATATATGCACTTAATCTTAATAAGTTAGCTTTAGACTAATCAACATTTATAGATTATTCTGTTATAACCCAACATTTAATGTTTCAGACCAACAAACCTGATGTACAACTGGCATTCAACAGCAAAGAAAATATTGCAATTTTAACCACTACAGATGGAGGTTTTGATCTGGAAGATTATGGAAAGGTAAAACCTTTAGCACTCAGTATTGTGATCTATATATTTGATATAGATATAATTGATCAATATTTGATAGATATAGCTTTGTTAATTAGTGCATTTGATTTATTATTTATGATAAAGGCACGAATCACAATGTTTGCTTGAATACACTTCATTTGCTGCTGCATTTCTAAATTTGAACTAGCTACATAGATGGCAAAATTTCTTTCAAACTAAAAATTTTTTAAGTCATGTTTCAAAAGCATCTTACAGCAGTATAAAAATGCAAATTTTTCATTTGATTTGATTTTTAAAAATTCAAAAAAGATCTAAAATGTTTTTCTTACAATTATTAAAAAAATATCAATAAAAGTCCATCACTCTAGTCCTAGTGGGTTAATCCATCTGGTGATGAAAGGCTTAGGATTTGTTTTCTATTGTGACTAATGTTCACTAATCCAGTGCTCAAACTATTAGATCACAACTGTTACCTAGAAAAGTCAATTCTAAATAATTAGTAAATTACATGCCTAATTATAAGAATAATGTACCATTTTAGTAACTATGAAATTAAAGTTTTGAAAAATTGAGATAAGTTTTAGATCTAAGTTTAGGTATTCAAATAAAATAGGATAAAAAGTGTTTAAGCAAAGTGAGTAATTTTAATAGCTTAAGTTAAAAATGATTGCAACATGATAAAATAAAAGCAATACCAAAGACTATACAAAAAACTCTATGAAAGGTTTCTGTTGGTATATTTTACTTGTATATATATTAAATAAACAGTGCTAGTAGTTATTTACAACTATGTATGTTTAGGGTATACACATAACCAAGGACACCAACTCTGGCATCTGTTACATCCTACCATCCATAGTCTCTGCTGCTGATAGTCAAATACTCAGAAGACACTTCCAAGGTCAGCAGGTCAACGTGACAGCAGAATCTCACCTCACATCTGTGACTGTACATCCTGGGAAGGTCTCTGATACCAGTTTCATACCGACTGAGGCCAAGTCATTCTGCTTCAATGGCTACCAGTGGGTGACTATTTACCAAGAGACAGCAAGCTCTAGTCATGGTAAGACATTTTTCTACTATTTTATTATGAGAGTTTAAATTATTTGCTCTGAAACAATGGCTTGCTTTGAAGTTCTATAAAAACAGAGCTCTGTTTTTTGAGCTCATTTGAAACCAATGCTTTTCAATACTTTAGGAGTTTTAACATAATGCAAGTAATGAACAATAGCATATATAAGCACAAGTAAAATAAAATCAAGTTTAGTATATGCTATTTTTTTAGGAAAACAGGATAAGTGTTTTAAAGATGATTTCTTTTATAGAACTGTGGCTGTAATGAAATATAACCAACATTGTAATTTCTTTTTCAAGAATATGTAATTGTTCTTTCTCATTAAATTGATAGATATATAATCATAAAAATATGATTTATGTTTTGGAAACCCAAAAGTAGTATATATGCCTCAAGTTATAATATATTAAAATATGTAATTATGTATATACCCAAGTTTTCCTTTGTGTAAATGATGATTTATGTATGCTGAATACTTGTAAATGCTTATTGTTGATTTTACAACGTCTTCTCAATTTTGTAGAAATAGTGAAAAGAAGAATAAAGTGGCCTAAAATAACAATCACAATAAAAATCACTATCAGGTTTTAATTCTACCTGTACTATTCTACCCTTACACTGCTGTGGGGAAAGCTACTTGGTTGACTGTAAAGCAGTAGTGGTTAGAGGGTGCAGTAGAGAAAAAACTGAGAAAAATTTTATGGTCATGTTGAAAATTTTTAAAGGATTGTTTTTTTAGAAACTTCAACAGCAATTTATTGAGAAAATTAAAGAATTTAGGCTATATATTTCAATTTCTGTACTACTGCATCTTGATATAAGCATTGTATATTGAGCATATTGTAGTTTTTATACATATATATATATATATATATATATATATATATATATATATATATATATATATATATATATATATATATATATATATATATATATATATATATATATATATATATTAAAATAAACTAACTTATGTCTTTATGTAATGTGTATTATTGGTATCTAATTTCTTGTTGAAAACAGTACTGCACGCTGTGTAATGGTTTTCTTTTTTCTAAAATGATAACAATTTCTTATGGAACAAGCTTTATGTGTTGTTAGCTGTTGATTATATTATTGCTTTTCAAGTTTTCTAAACCAACAGGCCTTTGTTTAATATTTGTTTATTATAATAAAGAAATCTTCAAGTAAAAAAATGTATTATAAAACCAGCCATTTAGGAAGATATTGAATAGATGACACAAGTGTTCCTGTTATGTTTAACTCAATGTTCATAACTATTGCACACATTCAGAATTTAAAGAATCTTTGACATGCTAGGTTTATAT
The DNA here is from genome assembly GCA_964035545.1 of Bugula neritina. NCBI lineage: Eukaryota > Metazoa > Bryozoa > Gymnolaemata > Cheilostomatida > Bugulidae > Bugula > Bugula neritina. The sequence continues at coordinate 22,518,290 of OZ037767.1, forward strand.
TGTAATAAATTAATCACATATATTTTGGCTGTCAGCTAGTTGTTGCTTCAAACATAGTATGCCTTAGCGCAGGGGTGTCTAAACTTTTCAGAGTGAGAACTATTTAAGGGGAATATTTTGTGTTGAGGGTCACATAGTAAACTTTAGCTTGAGCTGGGGGCCACAACGTCAATATTGGTCAAATTATTCTATTGTAATTTCTTATAATCATTACACAAAAAGTCCCAATAGTTAATGCAGGTTGTGTGTTTTGTATAGCATGTGTATAAATAAAACACCTAGAAGTTGGTTTTTCACTCTAATTCATATACACTGTGAAAAATAATTTTAGTTTTATGTCTTTGAGGGCCACATAAATATAGACTGGGAGCCACATCCGGCATTGGGGCTGCCTGTTAGACAGCCCTGCTCTAGCATATTGGTGCATGTAACTATCGAGTTAATTAGGAATGATGGATCACTTGTTGATGACATATTAATTAGTCACCTCACTATCCATATCACAATCAAACTGAGAGCAATTATTGCTAACAGTGAATCTTAATATTTACTGCAGGGTTGTTTCATTTGTTTTGTCACCTCCCAGCAAGTCTACCCTGTGTTGTACAATCAATTTCATGTCAAAATCACTGTATTTATAAGTTTAGTGAATATTACACCTTTTTTTAATACCTAATAATCTCAACTTCTTTATATTTAAAGTTGTACAAGTACTATAATATAGCTACACATTAATTTTTATGTCTACAGCTATCTTCTTTATTTGTTAATTGGTCTCCGTGTCAAAAGAGTTAAGCTAAAACTGCAAATTTACAGTCTTTTTCCATAGTTTTATACAAATCAATATTTTTTATTTATGGAAAAGTTTGCATGTCAAATTTTCTATATATTTACTATTTTGTGGCAAATCTTTTGCAGATATAGTGTTAGTCAGAAATCAGTCAACATATAACGAAATGCAAAACTAAAGTTCTAAACTTTCTCTATAAAAAAATATAATTATTATTTTTAAAATCTTGTCTTATGGGCAGTTGAAATAGTTAACTAACATTAGGTTTAATTTCAGCAATTTTCTGTAAGAATTCAAACATATAAAAATGAAATAGTTGATCAGGTTGATTTGCTTCTAGATAATATATTGTTTTTATGGAGATTAAAAAATGTTAGAATAATATAATTGTCAACAGATTAGTTTGCATAACAATTCAAATGTGCGGAAACAAATTGATTGTTGAAGATTCAACGAAAATAATAAAGACTCAATGCTTATTCCAAAAACCATTGTTACTCATTTCACTTGCAGCAAACTTTTGTATGCAGCTAGTAGATGTTTTCTGTACAAAATAATAATTTAATTGGTGTAAATGTAGTATTAATCTGATTTTTTTTGTATTTACAACTGATTATATATTCTATTATGCACAACATACTTGCCCTTAAATAACCTTGAAGAACTGGATAAGCAACAATTTTCTTGCTCCAAGCTTTTTTGATTGATATACTTTTAGTTTTACCATTAGTCTTACAAGTATAACTATATTAGTGCAGTAAATTTAACTAAATACATAAAATATTATACAATGTATAGTAATATGTGTGGCAATTCTTTTTCCTTATTAAAATTATACCATTAGTCTAAGTATTACTATTATAGTGCTGTTTAAATAAATTATTAGAATATTATGTTACAAGCATTCAGCATGTCAATTGCAATTTTACTTATTCAAATATGAGAAAAACTTTATTGCAGTGTTTAAAATTGTAATTAGGATAACAAATCAATAATTTTCATCCCGCACTAAAACTTGTGATTTTGTGTTTTCATGTTGAAAAAAACGAAAGTCATTTCTTCAAAGGGTTATGGAATATTTGTAAATACTTTCAACTGTGAAAGCTTAATAATACCAGTTTCTGTCTGTGAAATCTATGTACTATATGTACGTATGTATGTACTATGACAGTTTAATGAAAATATGTTGCATGAGTTATGTAATCTTACAAATACAAATAAAAGTGCTAAACGTTTTCTATTTCTTAAATTACAAGCTTTTAATTTTTTGCTTTACTGTCTGAGAAATTATGCTATGACTTACAAGTTAACCATTAAATCTCAAAATCGTTTAAAATTTGTTCAAAAGTTAAAGTATTTTGAAAAAGAATATGGCATGTGATTTTTCCTAAGTACATATATAATTTATAAAATCACTTAAAGAATTGGATAAAAGTTGTTAGACTATTGGCAGCTAACTTTCATAATCTATTTTCAATGTGATTACTTACTAAATGATATTTTAGTTATGATGTTGAACCACCACATGTTACAAATATATTGGAATGTAAATTTCTAGGTTATACATTATTTTACAAACCTGTTGACACAGTGCGCTAAGTTTTATTTAATTCATTCTGTAAAAAACTTTAAACTACATATGTTAGTCTTTTTAGATGTGATTTCATGCAACTTTGAAATACCAGTATTAGCAGAACAAGGTACTGGAATATATCATGTGCTAAAAACAGGTTCATTTTAAGAGCCAATAAAATTTCCCGGTTTTAGCGCTTTCCTTGTTAATGGCGGTACAAAATACTTGACTTTTTGAAGTCAAATTTGGAAGTTAATTGCCATAAATTATTAAAATGTCTTGTAGAAAACACAGCCATATGATTGGCTAATAATTTATATACTTGTACATCTCTAATTGTTTGCTTCCTGAAAAACACATCTGGAACATTTATATTACATCACAAGCTTCCTGTTATATTTTGGATATACAGATTTATACGAATCACTCAAACACTATAAGGAAGTGTCTGTTAAACTTTCAAAATTCTGAGCATATATAAAGCAGCACACACAAGTATTCTAAACACAGACATCTACAACCACACCGGCCGGAGACACATTTACTAGCATTTTCTATCAAGAACAGAGCTGAAGTCTAAAACATGGACAGCAAAGATCTGAAGGTAAATTAGTTGAAACAGCCGTTATATGCAAAGAATATTTCAACTATGTATACTATATAGTCTCGCAGTTGCTCGAATAAATGATATCATATTTTATCGTATGCTGCATGCATTAATTTAGCACTGTAAAATTTTAATTTTAAGAATCTAGTTCAAAATTTGCTGGCATATGATAATCTATGTAGTTTATAAACTTGCAATTGTGTTCATTCAGCATGAAGAAAATAAATCTAAAGTGACAGGCAGATGGCAGGTGCTTGCTATGATTACTCTCATACTGGCAGTTCTACTGACAACTACTGTAGGTGTCATCATGTATATAGCCTTAAATCCTACAACTGGCTGTACTCAAAAAGTGACAGGACCCCCTGACTATGAGGAGACGATTCACATGGTGAGTACAATCATTTAACATTCTCTATTCTTCTACATAAACATGCATGTCATACCACAGCATTTACTCATTGTATATAATATTATTACTGCTATAACTGATATTTCACATATTCTAGATTTAGGGCTTTTATATGCACTTAATCTTAATAAGTGAGCTTTAGACTAATCAACATTTATAGATTACTCTGTTATAACCCAACATTTCATGTTTCAGACCAACAAACCTGATGTACAACTGGCATTCAACAGCAAAGAAAATATTGAAGTTTTAACCACTACAGATGGAGGTTTTGATCTGGAAGATTATGGAAAGGTAAAGCCTTTAGCATTCAGCATTTTGATCTATACTTGACGGTTGAGTGATCCAGGCATATAGATAGATAGCTTGGTTAATTAGTGGAATCTTCAGTAGCAAAATACTGCATTTAATTTATTATTTATGATAAAAATATGCATCACAATGTTTGTTTGAATACATTTCATTTGCTGCTGCATTTCTAGCTTATAACTAGCTAGATGGTAAAATTTATTTCTAAATAACTTTTTTTAAAGTTATGTTTCAAAATCATCTTACAGCAGTATAAAAATGCAAATTTATCATTTGATTTGATTTTTAAAAATTGAAAAAAGATTCAAAATTTTTTTTACAATCATTAAGAAAATATTAATAAAAGTCCATCACTCTAGTCCTAGTGGGTTAATCCATCCGGTGATGAAAGACTTAGGATTTGTTTTCTATTGTGACTAATGTTTACTAATCCAGTGCTCTAACTGTTAGATCACAAATGTTCCCTAGAAAAGTCAATTCTAAATAATTAGTAAATTACAAGTCTAATTATAAAAATAATGTACCATTTTAGTAACTATGAAATTAAAGTTTTGAGAAATTGATATAAGTTTTAGATCTAAGTTTAGGTATTCAAATAAAATAGGATAAAAAGTGTTCAAGCAAAGTGAGTAATTTTAATAGCTCAAGTTAAAAATAATTGCAATGATACAATAAAAGCAATACCAAAGACTATAAAAAAACTCTATGAAAGGTTTCTGTTGGTATATTTTACTTATATATATATTAAATAAACAGTGCTAGTAGTTATATACGACTGTATATGTTTAGGGTATACACATAACCAAGGACACCAACTCTGGCATCTGTTACATCCTACCATCCATAGTCTCTGCTGCCGATAGTCAAATACTCAAAAGACACTTCCAAAGTCAGCAGGTCAACGTGACAGCAGAATCTCACCTCACATCTGTGACTGTGCATCCTGGGAAAGTCTCTGATACCAGTTTCATACCGACTGAGGCCAAGTCATTCTGCTTCAATGGCTACCAGTGGGTGACTATTTACCAAGAGACAGCAAGCTCTAGTCATGGTAAGACATTTTTAGTACTGTAATTCCTTTTTATAAAAATCTATTGTTCTTAGTCACTAAATTGTAAATTTATCATGAACATATTTAAACAATTGTTTATTCTTAAACATAGTGAAATATTTTAATATGATCACCCAAGTTACAGTATAAGAAAAATTGTAATACAACGTATACCTATAAGTTTTCTTTTGTGTAAATGAGAATTTATGTACATTGAACGCTTGTAAAAATTTTATAGATCTTACTTTAAGTTTTCCAATTTTTGTAGAAATCGTGAAAAGAAGAATAAAGTGGCCTAAAATAAAAATCACGATAACAATCACTATCAGGTTTTAATTCTATCTGTACGGTTCTACCCTTACTTTGCTGTGGGGAAAGCTACTTGGTTGACTGTAAAAACGTAGTTGTAGGTGCAGTGATGAAGAAATTGAGAAAAACTATGTGTTATAATAAGTTATAAATTTTGCAAAAAAGACTTTTTTTAGCAAGTTTAAACAGAACTTATTTAGAAAATTAAAAAAATTAGGCTATCTTAATTTCTCCACTACTGCACCAACTGACAAAAGCATTTTTATATTATGCATATATTTTAGCTTTTATACATGCATCTCAATAAAATTATGTCTTTTTGTAATGTATATTACTAGGTATCTAGTACACTTTTAAATGCTTCATTCTTTCGCAAAATAATAACAATAACTATTTTTATGGAACAAAATTGATGTATTATTATCTGTTAATTATTGTTATTAGTTTTTTCAAGTTTTCTATGCCAACATGCCTTTGTTTAATACTTGCTAACTATAATAAAAAGTCTTCATGTAGAAACAGTTATTATACAACTAGTCATTTAGGAGTGGGAAGTATTGAATAGAAGACAAAAGTGTTCCTACCCAATTTTTAACTCATGTTTCATGCACATAGGAAAATTTTATGGCAGTGCTTGAGATTGTAATTGAGTTAACAAGATAATATTCTTTTAATTACTAAAAAGTTGTACTTTTCTGTTACAATTTCAGATAAATATTTTCATGTCGAGAAACCAAAATCAGTCGTTCACAAATTTATTAAATATATGTAAATACTTTCAGCTATAAAATTGTGCACCTGTAACCGCTTAATAATAGCAGCTACTGTCTGCATGTGAAAGGTTTCATAAACATAAAAAGTGCTAGAATTTTTGTTAAGCTGCAACGTTTTTTTCCATAGAAACTGTTTATTCTACTGATTTCTTTTTTAAGAACAACAGCCTAATAATTAAATAAAATACATTGCTGACAAATTTATGTATTACTGTGAAAGTAAGATGGAAACGTGTTGAATAAGTTGCATAATCTCACAAGTACAAATAAAAAAAGTTAGGCTTTTCTGCCATGAAAGTTTATACTAGGAATTTTTATAAAATAACCACAACAAGTCTGATGATTTGTAAAATTTTGGATACTTTTTAGGTAAATGGTTAACAAAGCTATAAAAAAATTTCCTAAGAGTCACTTAATTACTGCAATGTCAAATATATGTATGATTTTTACATTCGTTTAAAAGTTTATTTTGTTTTGTAAATAATTATACGAGCATTTGCTATCACATTATTGCACATTTGCAACGTATTTATTTCATTGCTAATATTATAACTAAAATGTTTATATTATATATAATAGCTTAAAAACAAAACACTTGATTAATTTAGCAAATTTGCTAATATTACAAAAATGTTTACATAATATCACAGCTTTAGCTAATATTTTATTGATTTAGCAGTTTACTTGCAGTTTCTACATTTACAAAACTGCAAAGTAGGACAAGAAAGCATATAAACACTGCTGTGCCTTTCATTGTGCACCTGGCAAGTATTAACGTCTCAAAAGCAAACTAACTACCTTAGCTGCTGATGTGATAGTATGCATACTGATAGGATATGTGATGTGTACTAAGTAGAAAAAAGGGCACTTGGAAATATTTTTAGCAAGTACTTGATGAAGCAATAATCATTTGTTCTACATGATGAAATGCTGGTACAGATATTATTAATAATTGTAAATCTTAAAATTTCGTGTTTCTTGTTGAACCTAATAAAGTATTTATTATTAAAAAACAAGCTGATGGTACATCTTCTGGATAAAAAATGTATGTAATATAAAAATATTGATAATTTTTTACTAGCAAACCACAGAAGAATAAAAACCTTCAAGTATGATCTAATTAACATTAAACTGATATTTTGAAATAAACATAATTTAAAAAAAAACAAAATCAATAAAGTGGCTAACAGTTTAAAAATGCTACACAAACTGGTTTTTAAAAAGAAAACCTTCAAGGTTTTGGTGATGACATTTGTTAATAACATATTTGTATACTCCAATAGAAAATCAGATAGCAATCAGTAGCGTATAACCATTTGCTGCTGTGTATAAAGTACAGCTTGTCAGCTGATGTATTACAATATTGTCATTTCATCATAGTTCAATATATTATAAATTTTGTTCAGCATTATAGGACAGTGACATCTTAACATTATAGTTTATTATTCTAACTTAAGAAAGAACTGTTTAGCTAGAAATTTGGCTATACTTATCAACTGTTTTTTTTAGAACTGTTACGCTAGGTTCGGGTTTAGCAGTGCCTCGGTTTACCTGAACACCATGGCTTGGTAGGGTTCTAGTAGTATGAGACCCTTGTCTTGCATTAGTATTATATCTTGGCTTTGCAGTGGTGTAATACTTCAGTCTGTACCTGAACTTTCCTAAAATTACAAATAGCGACATAATATGTAGAAAACAAATTCATCTTGCTTTAAGCACAAACAAAGTAGGTAAGAGACTATGTTTATATTTTGAGCAGCATGAAGTTTTTAGTCTCTGTTAAAAAATAATTGCCTCCACTGGGAATTGAACCCGAGTCCTCTGGCTTGCAAGCAAGTGTGCTACCATTACACCACAGAGACTACCTGGTAAACTCAACACTACATCCCACCCAGTTCTCTGAACTCCACTGGCCTATCTACTACTCCTTCAGTCATCAGGCTTTCCTGGCCTCTCAACTCCCTCGGAGTACTGCAACTACACTTCACTAAAGGCCAAACTAGCTTGAAAAATAATTGCCCCCACCGCGAATCGAACCCAAGTCCTCTGGCTTGCAAGCAAGTGTGCTGCCATTACACCACTGGAGCCACTGGGTAAACTCAACTCTACAACTGTCTAAGGAATTTGATACAGTTGACAGTTTTAAAATGGCTAATAGCAAATCTGAAATAAACACAATTTGTTGTGTTTAACAAAACAAAACAGATTAATTATTAGTTTTCACCTGGTGGGTATAGACTAGGTCTTGTAGTAGGACCAGCTGTTGAACCAGTTATTGAACTCCATGTAGCTGTTGTTGGTGGTCCAACTCTAGCAGTGGGGGGACAGAAAGGTGTTGATGAAGATGGAGTTGATGACTCATGTTTAGGTTTAAAGTCACTGGCTCTGATATGTACTTCTATGGTTCCATATTCAGACAGGCCCTGCAAGTGATTGGTTAGTATAAACAGAAGTTGTAGATGTTGTGTGACAAACACATATAATGAGAGGTACAATGGGCAGGAGAGTATATACACATAAACTAATAGTATTTCAATATACATTATAAACCAGTAAGTGAGCTATGTGTCATTTTCTTTTTGTTGAGATATTGGAATTGTTGTTGTTAGATTTTCTTTACATTATTTCCAAGGAGTCATTTTTGTATGTTAGCATGTTTTCAAACCTCAATATAATTATTCTCATTTTTGTTTATTTCGAACATATACATATAGGCCTATAGTGAATTTTTTTTGTAAGGCCTTTTATGTTCTTTCAGATTTAGCATCTGCCTCGTGATATAACATACTTCTAGTAATTATCAACTGTATAGTGACTGGAGACATTGCTGGCCATTACTAACATTTTTGATACGTTTAAAATTTTTTTACACATATGACTGTCTGCCAAACAAGTAAATAAAACAGCTTTTGAAATTCATAAGTATAAGTATATAGCTATAACCTCACAGTGTCTATGTATCAAGCAAAGTTGACCATAATGTTACAATAACTATATATATTCAAGTACCCAAAACCTTACATTAGTATTGTACAATTATGCACACAGTTTTGTATAAATGCAGAAAGTTGTCTAACACCTTTACTCACCTGAGAAGTAAGCTGAGGTAATAACTTGTCAACGTCTAAAGTCAGGGTGGCCACAACTGGGTCCTAGAATTCAAAACAAACTATACAGCACCTTGGTGAAAAAAATTCAGATTGTTTGTAAGCTCAATAGCAATTAAAAACTTTCTTAAATGACAATTTGGTCAATCTTATACAAAATAAATCAATAGTATAGTTTTTTCTGATAAGATTTGAAACTTTTTATCGTCATGTATAATAATTTGTGCCAATAGTAAATGAGGATAGAATAAAATTGGGTTGTGTTACTTACACTTTCTGCAATTGTAGAGCTGAAGAATGTTACCAGACAGAGAACCAGCTGTATCGAAAGATCCATACTTTAAATATGAAAGCTGATAGTTTTAAGAGATCTGTGCTTTCAATTTTCTTTTGTAATGTGTTACCAGGTGTGTCTTGCTCGTCAAATGCTATATTTATATCTGCGTTAAATTTGCTTAGAATGTGGTATTATATGTGCTTCAGATCTTTCTACTTCATTTAATAATCAATCAGCCATGTTAATATCCATATATCTGTCTAAATAAGCTCTTAATATCTAAAAGATGTTCCAGTCAGTTAGATTACACAGAGTATGAAATGTCACAGTGAAATGTACATTATATGTATATTACATGTATATCATACATAACAGAAATAGTTGTAGATAAGGTTAGATGCCAAATGTTAAAATAGATTTTGGTGTGAATGTCCTGGTTATTTATGAAGTACCTAATGATGCTTAATAGAGCCTTCCTCAAAATACTAACTGGAGTGCCAAATTTTTTAAATAAGGCAAAAAGTTGTCAAATTTTGTTTAAATACATAATCAAGTTATCAAGCGTAACGCTAGCATATAACAAACATATTTTGGTTTCATAACTTTCCTACAATCATTACATCAGAAGTGAAGTTATAAAAGCTCATCAGTTATTACACATAAAAGCTCATCTCTATTTTGCTTGTAATGAAATGTTAAATATATAATTTAATTTAATGTCATTGACCTTCTAATGTCAAAGGAGATGGGCTGATTGTAGCATCAGTGACTTGCAGTAAAGTAATTGAAATTCATAACCCTAATAATATATTATAATCAGCAATATATGAGCTGTATATAGCACCTGTTTATATAAAGTCATTATTATATTTACTAACTTATTTATCTACTACACAAAACTGTATCTAATAACATTTTTGAGTACTAAAGAATAGGAACTAAAATGAAGTATGTTTGCAAGCGTGTATGTACGTGCGTGCGTGTGCGTGTGCATGTGCGTGCGTGCGTGTGTGTGTGTGTGTGCGCGCGCGCGTGTGTGTGTACACTGTAAATCACAACTAGTAAGAATCTCAGTGACGTGTGCTATTTATTGTGAGATTAGGATAAAGGTACTAGACAGTTCTTGACTTCTCCTAATCTAACCACATACATAACCTACATTAGTGAAATCTTGAATATATTCCAGGTAAATGATTAACAAAGCTGAATATAATTTTGCAAAAAATTCACTTTATTACAATGATCGCTATATGTGTGTTTTTATTTTGTTCTACAATGATAAGAGCGCAGAATATCACATTGATTCACATTTGCAAGCATGCTCATTATTTTACAATATTATAGTTACTATGTTTATGTTATCTAATAATATAGAAATATGACATTTTATTAATTTAGCAGTTTTGCTAATATTACAGAAGCTTTTATAACATAATATTATAACTTTAACTAATGTTATATTGATTTGACAGTTTATTTAAGTTTTCAGAATATACAGAGCTGCAGAGCAGAACCAGTTAGCATATCAACACCGCTGTGCTGTTCATTGTGAGACTAAAACATAGTTACCTGATGATGTACCTGATAAGTATTTGTGTGTTGCTGAACCCAATAAAGTTTTTATTATTACGAAACGAGCTGTTGGAATATCTTTTGGATTACAAATGTACGTGATATAAATCAAGGATACTCTCCTTAGTAGCAAAAAACAGGAAAATAAAACCTTCATGTATGATCAGATTAACATTAAGCTGAAACTTTGAAATAAACGTAATGTAGAAGAACAAAATCAATAAAATGGCAAATAAATAAAAGTTTGAAAAGTACTATACACAAGCTTGTTTTAGAAAAAAAACAATAGTAAAGATGTTGGTGATGACATTTGTTAATAACATCTTTGTATACTCCAATAGAAAATCAGATAGCAATCAGTAGCGTATAACTATCTGCTGCTGTGTATAAAATATACAGTTTGTCAGCTGATTTATTACAATATTAGTATCTCTTCATAGTTCAATATATTGATCATGTGACATCAAATATTGGTCATTATGGGGCAGTGATATCATAAAATTATAGTTTATTATTCTAAGAATTCTGTTTAGCTAGATGTTAAGGTTTGCTATACTTATCAGCTGTATTTTGTAGATCTTCTGGGCTAGCAGCAAGTTTTGCAGTCGGTATGTTTCCTTCAATACCAGGCCTGTCTATTGGTCTTGTAGTAGTATAATACTTTTGTCCATACCTGAATTTTCCTAAAGGTACAAATAGTGACACAATATAAAGCAACTTAAATCTTATTTTAAACATGCGCAAAGCAAAATAAAAAATTAGCCTCAGCTATATGATATACTATATTACGATGCACTTCTAGTAATTCTCAAAAAATAGTGACTGGATTAAGTTGTCAAATATTATTTACACATATGACTGTCTGCCAAGCAAGTAAACAAAACAGCTTTTGAAAAACACAAGTATAAGTACATTGCTATAACCTCACAGCCTCTATATCAAGCAAAATTAACCATAATGTTACAATAACTATATATAAAACAACTCTCAATCATGTGAACTTGATGAAATTAAAAATATACAAGTACCCAAAACCTTACAATCATATTGTACAATTATGCACACAGTTTTGTGTAAATTATGCAGAAAGTGTTTTCATACTTTTACTCACTTGAGAAGTAAGCTGCGGTAATGTTTAAAGTTAGGGTGGCCACAACTGGGTCCTACAAATCAAAACAAATTACAGTGTGCCTTGTTGAGCAAAATTGCAGTCTTATAGCTTGTAGTTGTCTAAATGCAATGGGAAGTGGTGCCAGTGTGTCTTGTTCTAGAACATTGACTTTATTAAACTGATAGTCAGCCCAAAGGCGCTGCAAGCCTGGGGAAGTTTGATAATTTGATTGTATATCAAAATAAAATTTATCAATTTTTTTATCTTATTGCATCAATCTAGTACTCCGACTTTATAATATTTAGAGGAAGACTGTGTCTGTAATGCACTATCTGGTATTTCATAAATAACCTGCGCATTCACCCTGACAACTAATTCAACATTTCACATCTAACCTAATTGTGCTTGTTATGATAGGTCATTACTTATTTTCACACTTCAAATATATATTTAAAAAGATTATCCAAAACTAATTATGTTTAATACATGTATATTTCACTGTGAGATTCCATACTCCACATAATCTAACTGACTGAAACATCTATAAACTATTAGCAGAAGCTTATTTTGACAGATATGGATATTAACATGACTGATTGGTTTATATAAAGGAAATAGACATATTTAAAGCACCTATAATGCCACATTCTAGGCAGATTTAAAGCAGATAGAAATATGGCATTTGATCAGCAAGACTCACCTAGTAGCAGATAGATTTGCAAACACAGACCTCTGTTACAAAACTATCAACTCCAACACTAAGTATGGATCTTTCAATACAACTGGTTCTTTGGCTGATGGCATTCTTCGGCTCTACAATTGCAGAAAGTGTGAGTAACACAACCCTATTTTATTCTGTTCTCATTTACTACTGACCTAAAATACTATTTATACAGAAAGTTTAAGAATTTCAAATCTTGTCAGAAAAAACTATAATATTGCTTTATTTTGCATATATGTGTGGTTGATCAAATTGTCATTTAAGAAGGTATTTAATTGCTATTGAGCTTACAAACAACCTGAATTTTTCTCAGCATGGTATGTTATAGTTTGTTTTGAATTCTAGGACCCAGTTGTGGCCACCTTGACTTTGGACGTTGACAAGTTATTACCTCAGCTTACTTCTCAGGTGAGTGAAAGTATTTGAAGACTTTCTGCATTTATACAAAACTGTGTGCATAATTGTACAATACTAATGTAAGGTTTTGGGTATTTTGTATTTTTAATTGACTCAAGGTCACATGACTTATACTTGTTCTATATTATATAGCTATTGTAATATCATGGTCAACTTTGCTTGATACATAGACACTGTGAGGTTATAGCTATACAGTTATACTTATGTTTTCAATAGCTGCTTTGCTTACTTGTTTGACAAACAGCTGTTATATATGTGTAACAAATATTTTACAAGCATAATTATGGTCAGCAACTTTATTAAGTAACTATGTACTTGATAATTACTAGAAGTACATTGTAATATATATATCACAGCAGATGCTAAATCTTCAAAAACACGTATGCTTTACGCCAAATATTATTTAATATGTGATATTTTTTCTATATAAATTACCTGAAAACTATTGTTGTGTTGTATAAATACTCACTATAGATATATGTTCAAAATAAACAAAAATAAAAATATACTGCCGTTTGGATGCACACCAATTTAGGAAAACCGCTCCTTGGAAATAGTATTAAAAAATCTAGCAATTTAAAAACTCTAATATCTCAACAAAAAGAATATTGTTTGAAGTTTTAGTATTGCATATTGCTCACTTACTGGTTTATAATGTATATTGAAATACTATTAGTTTAAATGTATATACTCTTCTGCTCATCTTACCTCTCATTAAATGTGTTAGTCACACAACATCTACAACCACAGTTTATACTAACCAATCACTTGCAGGGGCTGTCTGAATATGGAACCATAGAAGTACATATCAGAGCCAGTGACTTTAAACCTAAAGAGAAATATCTTCAACATGAGTCATCAACACCACTCTGTCCCCCCACTGCTAGAGCTGGACCACCAACAACAGCTACATGGAGTTCAATAACTGCTTCACCAGCTGGTCCTACTACAAGACCTAGTCTATACCCACCAGGTAGTAACTAATAATTATTCACTTTGTTTTGTTAAACACAACAAACTGTGTTTATTTCAGACTTATTGCTAACTATTTAAACTGTTTAATATTGTCAAATTGCTTAGAGAGTAACTAAAAAGCTTTATGCTGCTCAAAATATAAACATAGTCTCTTACTTGCTTTGCTCGTGTTTAAAACAAGATTTGGTTTGTTTTCTATTATGTCACCATTTGTAATTTTAGGAAAATTCAGGTACAGACCAAGATATTACACTACTGCAAGGCCAAGATATTACACTACTGCAATGCCAAGGTATTACACTACTACAAGGCCAATAGGTTATAATAGTGTGAGATTGAGATACTATACTACAAGCCCAATTAGCAGTGGTATCGAGGCAAACGTGCGAACTGCTAAACCTGCTGTTAGCCGAAAAGATCTACAAAATACAGCTGATAAGTATAGCAAACCTTAACATCTATCTAGACAGCATTTTTGGGAAAATAAACTATAATGCTATGATGTCACTACCCCATAACGCTGACCAATATTTGATGTCACGTGATCAATATATTGAATTATGATATGTCAACATTGTAATACACCAGCTGACAAACTGTATGTTATGCACAGCAGCAGATAGTTATGCTTCTGATTGCTATCTGATTTTCTATTGGAGTATACAAACATGTTATTAGCAAATGTTATTACCAACGTCTTGAATATTGTTTTTTTTTCAAAAACAAGCTTGTGTAGTATTTTTCAAACTGTTTTTCATTTGCCATTTCATTAATTTTGGTTTTCTAAATTATGTTTATTTCAAAGTTTCAGCTTAATGTTAATCTGATCATACTTGTGGTTTTTTTTATCTTTGTTTTATATCACATAAATTTTTAATTCAGAAAATGTTCCAACCAACAGCTCGTTTTTTTTAATAATAAATGCTTTATTGGATTCAACAACACACACAAACACACAACATTTCAAGATGCACGGCTATAAATAAAACTTTTTAAGGCATTTCATAATGTGGAAAAACGTCTATTTATGCATCTTCATTAACTGCTTGCCAAAAAATATCAGAATGATATGCTTATTACTTAGCAGGCATGCATCATATCTGGTCAGTAGGTAGTTTACTTCAGAGAAGTTAATACTTATTATCAGGTACACAATAAACAGCACAGCGGTGTTGATAAGCTTACTGGTTCTACTCCACAGCTTTTTAAATTCAGAAATTGCAAATAAACTGTTAAATCAATAGAATATCAGTAAAAGTTATAATATTATGTTATAAACACTTTTGTAATATTAGCACAACTGCTAAATTACTCAAATGTCATTTTGTTATATTATTAGATAACATAAACATTGCAACTGTAATATTAGCAATACAATAAACAGGCTGCAAATGTGAACTGATGTGATATTCTGTGCTTTTATCAATACCTATATACAAGGCAAAATCAACTTTTAAGCCTTAAGAATGTAAAAAACACACTTAGTAATCTTTGTAATAAAGTGACATATCTAAGATATTACTAAATATGTGTGTATGTGGCTTAGATTAGAAGTCAAGACCTGTCAAGTACCTCCATCCTAATCTCACAATTAATAGCACACTGTCACTAATATTTCTGCTGGTTGTGATTTACTCTTTGCAAATGGAGAAGATGTAAGCCTTAATAGCTAAATCAGTAGAATATCAGATTTTTAAATTAGTATCCTTACATTCAGTACCAGACGCCATGTCTTTGTAGCCCTGCATAAACATTTTAGTGCAGGATCTGGAACTTTTGGCTTCTAAAAATTTTACTTGTTTTAAATATGGCATGAACCCCAAATTAAATGTTTGCATCTAGGGCTTTCTCAGATATGGAATTATAGAGGTACAAATCAAAGCCAGTGACTGTAAATTAAAATGCCCATCTCCAGTGCAGAATCAGTTGTCTGCCAAGGTTTATTCTGCCACCATCATACCTTCACCATTATCATTCTATTATTCTAGTAGTAACACTGCGTAGATTTTTCTATTTTAATTATTGTTAAGCTCCAGCTACAAGATCAATACATTGTACTACTGCAAGCTCAACTCTAGCTCCTCCCACTATTCATTGCACTACTACAATACTAAGAGCTCCTACTACAACAAGATCAATATATCACACCACTACACGAAAAAAATATCAAACTACTACAAGACCAAGACACCACAATACTACAACACCATAATCCAAGTTACTACAAGATCAAGATTTGACACTACTACAATACTAAGGTGCCACACTAATGCAAGCTCAACTCAAGCTTCTCCTCCTATTCCTTATGCTATTACCAGATCAGGAATTCCAGGTAATACAAGACCATGAAACTACACTACTGCAAGCTTAACTCCAACTCCTTCCTATGTTCCTCGCACTACTACAAGACTAAGATACAACACTGCTACAAGACAAAGATACCACACTGGTCAAGACATCAAACTACTACTAGACCAAGACACTGCACTACTAAAAGACCAAGATCCCACACTATTACAAGTCCAAGATACCATCATAACCGCAGATCAATACATTATATATAATACTTTGAAACCAGAATATTATACACTGATTAGGACCAAGGTATTAGTTACTATTGTAAGACTAAGACTTCACACTACTGTAGGACTAATCAAGACAAATACACTTTACCATAGCAAAGCCAAAGCAACAAATTACTGCAAGACATCAAGCTACCACAACATATATTTCTAATCACAGCATTGACTCTGCTGGCCATGCTTTAAATCGCACAGTTATATAAAAGACAGCTGATGCATATGCTAAGACAGCTACATGTATTTGAAAATTAAAGTTTTATGTTATATTACCACTGGATCATAATAGTCACATAACTGTTGCTGTATTACATACCCAAGATAATAAAGTATATCTTTATAACACCCTGTCTTACAATGTTGAGGGATTTATCATATTATGAGATCAAAATATTAAACTTGTAATAATGTAACTGTCCCATAATGCCCAACATAATGTCATACTGCTTAAATTTTAGACAATAACTTTAGTTGATATTTTTAATGACTTACTTTGTTTCTTGAGCATCTAGCATCCTTACGGCTTCTTGGGGGGGGGGGGGAAGCGCTGCTTATATAAAATTAGAACAATCCTATTAATTATGAAATATAACACAGTTGATCCCCTAGCAGAAGGAAAGACAGCATAAATTGTCAGTATTAGCAATGAATCCAAATATGAGCAGTAGCGAAAACATGGAATCTACCCTTTTTTCACAAAAACAAAACCGGCTATAGATGTATAATAAAACAACAAGCGTCAGTAGCAAAATAACTGAAACAATAAAACTTTATAAGCAATGCTACCTTTTTTTCAAGGTGCAACATAATTTCCCAGAGATAACTCAGAACTATTCTGTTTGTTTAGAGCTTATAGATGAAAAGATTAGTTGATGCAGATTGATGTTTTACGGATGTTTACAATTATATTTCGCTATTACTTAAAAGTTATTTCATATTTATGCCAGAAGAACTTTTGCAATCTGCAGAGATTTTCAGTTGCTTCTATAAGACAACAATATTTAGTAGAGTAGCTCCAAATTTACAGATTACAGTGTGTAGTGAGTAAAAAGTATAAACACTTTTATACTTTTGAAATAAGTTTCTAAAAATATCAATACCAATAATTAAACAGGTATATACTGCAAAATTCCAAGTATTTATAGAAACTTAAAACTTGAAAACATTTGAGGTAAAACACATAAATTACTGAGATGTTTTTGCAGTAAGCCCTATTTACATCATCATTCTTACAAGAATTGGCAGTAGACATTATTATAAATTACATAATATTAAAAAGCTGTTGCATATATTGTCTCTATAAGATTTTTTGATGAAAGGTATCAACTGCATGTGACAAAACCAAAATCTAAAGCAGAGCTTGAGGAGTAAAGTTAGGTCTTACTCACGGTGCAAATAATTAGACGAAATGTAGGTCATGGTTCTTCTATGATGGAATACAGAGTTTTTTCAGCTAGTAACTATATTTCAAAAAAAATTATTCTGGCTATAAATAGGAATACTTGTAACTGTTATTTATTTAACAGCTTACGATAAAGTTTTATTTATAAATATTAATAATTATAATCCCAAGGAATATCCTAATTTCTTATTGCTTAGTATATAGCAGATTTCATCAGTAGGTGGCTAGATTAGGTGAAGTTAAGACTTGCCAAATACGTAACTCGGTTAATAGGTGGTTGAAGTTACAAGGGTTTAGACCAGTCAAGTGATTTTATTATAATATCACAATGAACAGCACAGCAGTGATATTATTTCTGGTTGCAATATGCAGCTTTTCAAGGGCAGAAAATGTAAGTCAGTTACTAAACCAATGAAATTAATATTAAGCTGTTATTTTCAGTGAGATTTATCAACTATATTTTACACTCATAAAGATAACTATTTCATACTTTTATACTTGTACTATTGAAATTTCTTTTCTATTAGGATGACTGTTTAATTTGTGCTAATAAAGAAGATTAGGTAAACATTTGTAATCTTCAATCTCAAATCACAGTTCTATTTTTACTTCCAGGACCCGGTTGTAGCAACTTTGAGTTTAGATGTGGACAAATTTCTGCCTCAATTTTTCCCAAAGGTGAACCAGCCACTCTGAGTGATACAGACTCAAAAGTAGAGAAATTTATAGATTTAGAAACTTTTTAGGAGTTACCTAATTTTTATGCGTTGGTTTAAAATTTGCTCTACATATGCACACAACTGCGTTGTTTCAGCTATACATTTGCCAAACATAAAAGCGCAATAGAATCACTTCATAGCTAAATGTCATTTACATTTGTAAGGAACATGTGTGTTAAACAGGTTAAACTAAATACGTTTTTATCACAAGATAAAAAATCAAGTTTATGATTTTAAAATCTGTCATTAATCTGTCGATTAATGTTGTATTATTTAATTGCTACTCACTAAAACTTTGTTCAAGTAAAATCTTTACTTGAAGTGAATCTAAAGTTATTTTAGAATCTTCTGAAAAATAGCATTACTTAGTTTATCTTTAGAGTAATAGATTGCAAGTCTATTAATTAAGTAACAACATATAATTTCTAGCTTTTTTTCAGCTAAGTTTCTATTAGATAGTAGCTAGGTCTAATGCGCTTGTGCCTATCTTGCTATATGACTACCTGTTTGTGTAACCCAGCTTACTAGAATTTTAGCAAAGGCGCAGGCACTTTTGGTTCCTGGAAATTTTGCTCCACTTGAGTATTGGGTAAAACCTATAAAATGAATTTACTTTAATGTTTCGATCTAGGGTTTTCCTAGTTGTGAAACCTTAGAGGTTAAAATCAGAGCCAGTGACTTTAAATTAAAAAACACGTCTCCTGAGAAACAGGTATCTGCCCAGTTCCATCCTACCACCACCAGACCATCACCATCACCATGGGTACCACACCATTTCTCTACCACCACCAGACCTTCACCATTACCATGGGCACCACACCATTTCTCTACCACCACCAGACCTTCACCATCACCATGGGTACCACACCATTTCTCCACCACTACCAGACCTTCACCATCACCATGGGTACCACACCATTTCTCTACCACCACCAGACCTTCACCATCACCATGGGTACCACACCATTTCTCTACCACCACCAAAACTTCATCATCACCATGGGTACCACACCATTTCTCTACCACTTCCAGACGTACATCAAGAACTAGAATAAGACCCACCAATGCACCAGCTGTTTCAATGGAGAGAAATAGTCATAGTGAGTAACAGTTGATAGCAAAAATGCAACACTTTGTGTACATAGTGGTTGCTTTGAACCATTATATTTTGTGAATTGGTGTAGTTTGTGTAAATGGCTTTGAACAACTAATTTTCAATTGCATAAAAACGTGTTCTCAATTCTGTACAGAACTCTTGTCTTTTAATTATATAAATTATAGAGTCCTAGGCTCATGCTTTTAGCCTCAAAAAGGGCCTGCATTGTTAAATGGTGGTTTCTGAGATTATATAAACTGCAATAGTAAACTATTTACAATTACATTTCAATGGCACTTGATAAACTAGTTGTGTCGCCATCTTAGTTTATGACTTCAACACATGAGACCTACAGACATCAGTTGTTTAGTATATTTTCTCTATTATATCAAGTGTATATATATATGATCTTTGTATCCTATGTAGCTGTACAGTTTCACTGGTCTCTAATCATGCGTTATATGCAAGCAGTAAATTTGAGTGCCATTCAAAAACTTTTCTATTTATTCAGGTTCACCACCAGTACCTCAAGGAGCCTCAGGGTTCAGTGGCAATGTGAACAATCCTCGATTTGGTCCCAGTTTTCAAGTTTTGAAAGATTTAGCAAATAATGCTGCTTCAATATAATTTTTAGTGATTCAAACATTTATAATGATACCTAAATTACTGCTATACTTGTTTATTACCTATGAATGCAACGTGTGTTTTTTTTAGTAATAAGGCAATATGCATAAAAAAGTGTTAAGATATTACAGTTCTATCTTTTCTAGCAAATATCAGACATTCATGGTTGATTAAATCTGCAACTATTGCACTATAAAAATTTATTGTAAGCTTTGTTGAATGTTATTTTTATTGTAATATCTATAAAAATGAAAGTGAACTTAGTTACACTTGATGGTACAATATCTAAAAATACAATGATTGCATGCATTGTAAGATAGATCATAATAATAAATAAAATGATGTGTGTGTGTGTGCGTGCGTGTGTGCGTGCGTGTGTGCGTGCGTGCGTGCGTGCGTGCGTGCGTGTGTGTTTTATTTTCATCATAATATAGTGTTTTACAACTAGCATAAGTTACAAGAGCAGACAAACAATTAGAAAGGAAACATAGTAACAAATAACTGTATATAAAAATAAAGCTGTCGGAAGTGATGATGGGGCCCAGTGCAAAATAGCATGGCTAGTGGTACGCGGGCCCAAAGTTGGCATAACCATACAAGGCACCACAGATCACTCAACATTTGTTTTGGGTTTTGTAGAATGACTCATGATTTTCAGTTTATAATGCTATATAGTTGCTTTTACTTTACAGTGGCAACCAAATTTTAGCTCTATAAATTAACAATTTTTTAATTGTTTTTGTTATATACTATATGTATAAGTATTCTATTATAACTACAATATTATAGTAACATATAGCTAGGCCTATCATCACGATGCTTGCTCATGGCTAAAGATATATGTAAAAAATAATCATTTGTGCCAGACAAATTCTGTGTCATTTGGAGTAGGAAAAACCAATCTAACTTGATTTGAATATATAACAAAACTATGTGGGCTTATTATTGCTATCCCAGTAAAAATGGTTTACTTAGAGGACTAAAGACCTTCGCTAATTTCTCAAAGGAGTGATTAGGGCTGATTGCTTTTTCTAACATAACCACTTGTCTTTGTTATGAAAGTTATAGAAATTAGAGGTTATTTGCATTGCAAATGTACAATAGCTGTAGAGTGTAGAATTATCATATTTGCATGTGTTTTAGAAATTTATAAGATGTCACTGTAGAGCTGTGTCAACATATTTTCGTCAAGTGATACAAGCATTGCAATTTGTTGCTATGTATGTCATACTATAATGTGCTAAGCTAAATATCCCAAAATGTGTTCATGAAAATGCTAATTATATGTTGATTTAATTGAATTAATTAATTTTATTTTTTCAACTCTTTTAAATTTATTTTATAATAATTTGTGGGGTGTCAATTATTTATAATAAAATTATATAATTCCTCCTAGAAAATTACTCAACTACTTCTAGTTCACCCTTTTCTTATAGCAGGAGACCCTCAAATGGAAAACTGTGTGCAACAAAAGTTTAGTATTAATGGGTTCCACCCGCTAATTTTTGTATGTTGGCAATTCCACTAAGCATATGAGTAAACAGACTAAACTACAGCCACAAAGTTCAATCTCTTATGCATTGATAAGTTGCGCTTTCACTAATACACACCATAGCTTTCTTTGGTCACCTGGTTTATGTCTAAAGTAACAGATATTTACAGTTGCTGATAAAATTTATAGATTTTCTGTGCGGATTTTTATCTGTAGAATCAATTATATATAATGTATAACATTTGCTTGAAAAAATTTACAGTCACTATAATGTATTTTCTAAATGCAAGAAGTAGTGCAATCAGTTGTTTTTGATTTATAGAGATATTAAAATTGTTACCAGAAACGTTTTTTGAAAATAGAGAGTGATAAGTTGTTATATAGTTGATTGAAAAAATGGATAAAATCAATTTAATTGGTGAGAACTATGTTATAGTTAAAAATCAAAGCACAGAATAATAAGTAATTTTAGATAAAGTTTTGTGACTGAAGGAGAATATAGAGCATTAACATTCATGCAGGTGACCATGAACTATGAGGATTTAGTTTATGAAAGACAAATACGTGTGAAAGTTGACCAGCAACCTAAAACTTATAATACCATTAATCTATAATTAATAAAATAAGCTCATAATCATGCCTTGCTGTGGTATTATAGACATAAATCATATAATCCAACCCATCAACTTTTTTTCCCTTAATACTCATTATGCTGACGTAATTAATGTGATTGTTTGAGCTGCTTTGCCTAAGGAAGTACAACCTGGCACAGATTGATGAAACAGTTTTATGCATAAATTAAAAGTATATTCAAACTGGATTTGCACTGGCATAATATTATTTACATTTAAAACTGTGAAATTTAGCAGAGAAGGAAGTATTATATTACCAGTAGAATAATATACTAAGTTATTTTTCTGTAGTGTATGCAGACAGAAAGCGAAACCGGAGATTAGAATGATTTTGCTTTACAAATAATATTATTTATGCTGTTAGCAAAGTTTATATGCAGTTTATACATATATTCTATTATATTATACACAGTATCAATCAAGTATTATGCTACTGAATTCAGCCTGGAAAGAAAGATTTTCAGACATTCCTGTCTTTGCACTAAACTTAACTCTCTGCCGTCTATACATGTAAGAGATATATTGTGTTGTATTTAAAACGCACTTATGATGGAACAAGGCCAATCTAGTGGTAGCTTCATATTAAAAAGGAAAGCTTTAACTTGCCAACATATATAGAAAAATATTGCACTATAACCAGATTATTGTAATTCTGGTTGATCGTTCAGCATATGGTTTTCCTTTTTCATCCTATTTCCTAAATTGTGTTTTGACAATTTTATTACAACTTGAGTGCGGCAATAAGCAGAGTATTGATTAAGGATAGTGTTTACACTTATATGTATGACATGCAAAGTGGCTATAAAAATTTATCTCATACTTTATTATAAATGCTAGCAAAAAATCTTAAACTATTATCCTTCTTCATATGCTTACATAGTTTTCATGTGAATCTAGAATTTCTTATTCATTTTCATTATTCAAGCTAGTGAATTAAATTATCATGCTGAAATTTTGACCATTTGACATTGTTATTTTCATAAGAAGCTTTACCTATAGCAGATAAGTGTTGGAATCCTGAATTATCATAGGTGTTTGAAAATTAAGATATGCTTACTTAATGCTTTTATTATGTTTCTAAAAGCCTCTTCTAGCTTTTTTTATTATGTCACATAGCTACATCCTGAAAAAAAATATAAGCAAAAAATTTTCATTTAATTCAGTTCTTTCATCTATCCTAAAATGAAAGCACAACGTAGATTCCGAAGCATCAAATCACCAGTGAATCATTAATAAATACGATTAGCTCATAGTAGTATGAATATTTCTCTAGCTTTGTGTTTCTAATCTCATACTTATCTTAACCTATGTCTGTTTTTGTCAACCAACGCCCAACATATGTAGCACTGATCACCATCACGGTAGAGGTAGCTACAAACTTTTGTGTAATCAATTATATTTTCAAACTTACTATGTTGGTCTAAATTACTCTTTTTTGGATGCATTTTACATATCGCAAGCAAAAGATGCTATAATACTTGTTTAACTTTTAGAATGTGTGAAATTATACATTGTAAGTGTTTTTGCAATGCTTTTGTGTTATTGGCTCTTAAAACTGCGACTTTTGACTCCATAATGTGTGTTTGACAGTGTGAATAGACCATACATTTTTTCACTATTTTACACTTATTCTATAATAGCTTTTTTTAAATATTGTAAATGTTTTTTGTTTTTCTTGCAGGTTTTGTTTCTAATTATTGAATTGTAGCTTGCCTATGTATTTAGACATATTTAAAACATAAAAGACATGTAGTATGTAGTATATAACTACTTCCTATTCTCTATTATATCAAATGACATAGCAACCAGTATGTTAGTTAAGAAAAATATAGATTGGGTCATATACCAGTGTATACACAAAGTTCTGGATATCCCACTGTATCCACCACTGGATATACTACTGTATCCACCACTGGATATCCCACTGTATATACAACTGGATATCCCACTGTACCCACCACTGGATATACTACTGTATCCACCACTGGATATACTACTGTATCCACCACTGGATATACCACTGTATCCACCACTGGATATACTACTGTATCCATCACTCTACCTGTACCACTGGCTCTTGCACTATAACTTTATTCATTACTAAATCTACCCAAAGCCAAGTATATATGTAAATAAATTTGGAAAAATTAAGACGTGCAATAGTAGTAAATGAATAATTTCTACTTACAGAACTTCACTTCAACACAATAATGTGAATTTTCTCAACATCTACACAGTTTTTAGACACTTTAGAGTGTTAGAGCTGCATAATATATAACAATTCTCAACAACTTTGTTTACTAAGGCACAATTTTTGAGCTTGTGTATGCTGTTGTATACATGGGAACATGATATTTTTGCAGTTAGCGTTTGTATTTGCTAACTTTTATTGTGGTTGGACAACCAGGAGAACATACAAATGCACAATGTGAAGGTGGCTTTTCTAGTTAGACAAATTTGTAAGCAGCAGTGAGAGCATGATCCATAATTATCTATTACTAACGCACTGACTTCGCTAAAATTGCAATAACAAGAAAAGAAATAGAAACAATTTACTAAGTCAAGGCGATGATACTGTTGAGTGGAATTATTCAAATCAAACCATCAAAATTCAACACACATCTCTATATTTTAAAAACATTAAATAAAATAGCACAGTAATAAAATAAAATTTCAAACCACATCACTATTATTTAAAAAAAACTATAAACATTAGGTACCTATCAATGACAAATTGGACAACCTTTGAAATGCATAGAAGAAATAGAAATGTGAGGCAGAGATCAACAGTTGGATATATAAATTACAGCTACACGTCTACAGTAAGAACGCTGTTATGCAAGGACACCACATTAGGTTGTCACAAAAATAATTCAATATGCATCATAAAGTTTCTGGCACTAAAACACTCAAATCTAGCTATCAGCAATGAAAGAGCTTCTAGTCACTCATTAGATAAATGCCAACTAATTTACAGAATTACCATAAAACTAATCAACAAAATTTAAAAGATAGTAAAATGGTGCTTACAAGTAAGTGAATATTACAAAAAAAATTGCAATTACCAATTGTAAAAGCTTTCTACTCTAAACTGGTAAAAGTTAGGTGATGAGAACGACTACTTTTTAGGTACAATCTCCCAATAGTCAACATCTTTCATGGAGTTGTCATCTGCTATTGACTTGTCTTCAGTTTCATTGTCCTAAAATAATTACTAGATTGTATTACAACTACTACTTAGAACTAGCATAATACTACTTAGAACTAGTAATACTACATCTACTGGGTCATAATAATCTTACATCTACTGAGTCATAATACTACATCTACTGGGTCATAATCCTACATCTACTGAGTCATAATACTACATCTACTGAGTCATAATACTACATCTAATGAGTCATAATACTACATCTACTGATTCATAATACTACATCTAATGAGTCATAATACTACATCTACTGAGTCATAATACTACATCTACTGAGTCATAATACTACATCTACTGGGTCATAATACTACATCTACTGAATCATAATACTACATCTACTGATTCATAATACTACATCTACTGATTCATAATACTACATCTAATGAGTCATAATCCTACATCTACTGAGTCATAATACTACATCTAATGAGTCATAATACTACATCTACTGAGTCATAATACTACATCTACTGAGTCACAATACTACATCTAATGAGTCATAATCCTACATCTACTGAGTCACAATACTACATCTACTGAATCACAATACTACATCTAATGAGTCATAATACTACATCTACTGAGTCATAATACTACATTTACTGAGAACGGAAGTTAGCAAAACTAAACCATTAAACATGCATCATGTTACTATGTATTTGTAGAATAGAGTTTAGTAATTCTGCGCCACATCATCATTAATTCAAAATGCTTAGTTCACTAACATTTTTAGATAGTTCATCAATATCGTCGTCATCATTGATCTTATCGGTGAGATCTTCTGTGGAGACAGAGTCAGCAGTTGTTATTGACTCATCATATGACTTCTTACTAGACTTATCAAAACTGCTCCGTCTACAACAATATTTATATAAACACTCTCTATTCATATATCTTCAATTCACTCTTCAGGTAACTGAACAATCTCCACCATTTGTCAGTGCAGTATTTGTAAATATCCAAACAAAAAGCATGCATGGGAGACAACGGATTAAACTACTTACTCGAAATCATCATCATAGTCACTCTTTGTCTTGATACTCTCATCGTCATCAGGCACTTCTAGAGATAGCAACAAACATCGGGTATATGTCAACAGTTAGCATGTATATTCAACAATTAACCTAAATTTAAACACTAAATAAATGAAAGGCTAATTAGCACTTTATTTAAGGGGTAGCTGTGACCCAGTGGTTAGATTGCTGACTTAGTAAGCACAAGGTCAGTGGTTTGAATTCCAGTAAAGGCCATCGGTGATGATACAAAGGGCAATAGAAAACAAGTCCTTAAACTGGTTTCCTTCACCAGAGATTTTCTAAGGAATGACAACTATAACCCTCATGCCGTCAAGTCTCTTTTTTAGCCTTTTATTTATTACGAAGCGACAATAAACCTGTCCGCAATAGAAATGATAAGGGACCTTCTACGACTCTGTATATCACTCAGCTGCTTCATGGCCGCCACGTAACAACTACCGACATACACTACTATGCTATTAGTTACACCAAGTTAAGGTGGCAGATATACTCACCAAATCCCAGTTCTGTAAGACTTCTCTTGTCAATCCCCTTTCTTCTTGATTCTGAGTTGTTGCCTTGAATGGAAAACATTATACAACAATACAGCAGATGCTATAATTTCTTTAATCAAATATACATTGTGAGTAGTGCAATATACATATAATAAATATACATTGTGAGTAGTGTGATATACATATAATAAATATACATTGTAAGTAGTGTGATATACATACAATAAATATACATAGTGAGTAGTGTGATATACATACAATAAATATATACATTGTAAGTAGTGTGATATACATACAATAAATATATACACTGTGAATAGTGTGATACACATATAATAAATATACATTGTGAGTAGTGTGATATTAGCTAAGCACCATTAAACTAGATACAGTACCATGCCAAACCTAGCTGCACCCAGACATACACATGTGTATACATACTAACTAGTATGCAGAAAAGACATAATCATATATGTTACATAATATTTGCTACAGAATATCTGCTACAGAACACCTAGTAGAGCACAGGGCAGTCTAACCTGTAACATTATATGAGTTAGGAGGAGAGGTTGATGGAGAGATTTTAGCGTCCAAGTCTGGTAGACCGGAGAGGAAGCTCCCTGAGTTCTTGTCAGCCTCAACGTCAGCGTTGCTGTTTGTCCCGCCTGGTTTACTAGAGAATACAAAGTCGTGGGCTGTGAGACATGCACAAGTAATGATAGGAGCCATCAAAGCATCCACGGAAATGGATGTCAAGAAAAGCAACACATAAACAGCAACAGGGTTGGGGTCAATTACATATGAATGTAATTAATTACAATTACATAAAAAAATTGTCAATTACAATTATAATCACAGTTGAAAATAAATGTAATTAATTACAATTACAATTTTTTATACATCAATTACAAATTACATCGAATTACTCGAAAAAATGTAATTAATTACAGCCATATAAAGTTTACAATTTCCCCAACCCCGAACAGCATGCAGTTTGACAGAATGACACTGAAGCACCTGATAACACAGTATACCACCTGCATCAGTGTGTCAACACAACTTACTACCCAATGAGTCAGGACTATTAAAACCATGCATTCTACAACTAGTATTTGGTTCCCAGGCAAACAAACCTTTTTCTATACAAATTGATATTAGTAATAGTCTGCAAGCTGCCTAAAGAGTCAATGCATTGTGCCGAATTGAGGCAGTCACACATTATACATGTGTACAACTGTTCTACTGGCTAATATTTGAAGTCAATAAAATGGGAAAAGACAACTCCATACGTATTTTAGCATCTAAACGACATTTAAAGTTCCGTGGCGATGCGCTTAATAACTACAAGAAACTTGCTTTAATAGGTTTTCCAACACCACAAAAATACATGCTCGTATACATTAGTAGGAACTTTTTAGGCTTCTATAACTGACATGAGCTATGAGCTTATGTTAATATAAACCGTACACAGACACATAAGCAGTAGGTCTATATAATCATATAGACACAGTAACTGCAGGTCTATATTATAGAAAGCTGTAACCCAAGCAGCTGAAACTGAAAGAACATAAGGAAAGATAACTGAACCCAATATAAAGCTGGTGGGGGAGAGAAAGCAAAGCTTGTTAAACAAACATGAACTAATTGAAATCCATGCTGGCAGAACCTTGCCTGTTACTAATAGAAACTAAAGGTGAAAATATACCTGCTGCTACCACTAGGAAATATCCCAGGGCTAGAGGCTGGTTGAGGGATTTTTGAACCCTGGCAATTCCTGAACCAATAGTAATTACACAAAATAATTCAGTCTGAAAACATATCTACAGTTTAAACACTTTTATAAACTAGAAGAGTTTATAGAACCTATTTATAAATATATTACTATAGTGTAGAATACAGCATGCATCCAGTAGCTCAACATAAAAAAGATCATAAAACCATAAAAGACTTGCCGCTCTTTCTCTACGCAATGGCATATTAATCACCCAGACAAGTTTACAGAACTTGTAAACTGCGCTGAGTATGGATCCAGTGTGACTCGGTGGTAACAGAATGTTGCTTGGTTTCAACTATATTTGGCTCAGTATTATGGCCAGCTCAGACTACAGCTCCAAAAGAATTATTTTTTGAGCGACAAATTCATCGCTCTGACAAAACAGCTGTATGATTTGCAATGAGCGTATGTTGCGCTGTAGTCTGAATGTGCCATTACAGATTACATTTTGTAATAATCAGGTACTAGCAACATTTAATAGCTTAAGGGACGCGGGTCAGCAGGTAGGTTTATGTGCAAGTCTTGTGCTACCATGTACTAACCGTGTACTAGCTGTCTACTACATGTGTACTAGTAATGTGCTAACCATATACGAGGGTTGCGTAAACAGTGTACTGACTGTGTACTAACCATGTACTAACAGTGTACTAACCGTGTACTAACCGTGTACTAACCATGTGGACTAACTGTGTACTAACCATGTGTACTAGCTGTGTACTAATCATATAATAAATGTATACTAAACCAGCACTAACATTGTACTAAGTGTATACTAACCGTGGACTAGGTGAATTGTCTTTGCGAGAAGAACTTGAAGATTGTGAATCACTCTAAATATAAGATATACAAAATAGCATAACGTATTATATCATGAATGCTGCATTACACAAGGCAATATGGATACAAAGTGATGAACATGGAGCATGCTATTATATTATGTAGTATAAAAGGCAGAGCAGCTTCTGAATAATAACCTTAAAGTAAACAGTTGAATACAACAACATAAAATCCTGACTTGAATTACAATTGCTAAGAGAGCCAAATAACTTACAAAAATTACTAAAAACCTTATAAATACTTTACTATAAAAATAATGAAAATTAAAAAATAAAATTAAGCGAAATCGATACATTTTTTCTGAAAAACACATTTCACTTTCCACTTCCATTATTTTCATAAAACAGTATTTTAAAATGCATTTAGTGAAAATGATAATAAAATAAAATAATTGGCAGATTTTGGCAGAAACTTTTAATCGAAGAAGGTTTCAACAGAACTAGTCAAGAGAAAGAAACCCTAAGAATAATACCAACAACACTCTTGGCTAGCGAAACGGCTTCCCGTTTTATAGTAATTAACAAACCTTTACTGGTATTTTAGACGATCTGGGAGAAGGACTACGGGGAGTGCTGATTGGCGCAATTATGTCAGAGAGATCATGTGACACTACAGATCTGCATGTGATAAACAACCGCCTGTATAAGTCAAGGAACTCATCGAAATCTATACCTGCAACACAAGCAACAATATATACGTAGATATGTATGTGATGTTCAGACTACTCTGCATTCTATGGTAATGTTTCTCAATACAAATCTTATTATACCAATGACAAATAAGTATACTGGATAACATATATGCATATTTCAGTATATAAAATCATATAATTATTATATATACAAAGACAGGCATCAGTAGTAAAATCCTCAGTAAAAAAGATGCACAAATGACAAGTCAAAGGTTTAAATTGGGATAAGACTATTAGTAATGTAGAAAAAATATCTTATCATTCAATCACGATTGCTCGTGTGCCACAGTAAAAGCCCCCGAGCCATGACCTAGGTTTATATGTTTAGAGTGACATGTATATTTGCATATGATCGATCTAAACGCTAAGAGCGAAATTTTCATGGATGCCACCAGCAAGAGAGACAACAGTAATAAACAATAAATACAGCATCTATTGCTATAATATATTTACTGCAAATGCAAATCTGTATCTATCGATTTTCAAGTCCATGAAAAATACACTAATTAATATTAATATATATATTAATACTAATACACACAAACATAATATTATTATTATGAAAAGGAGTATCTAATAACTAAGAATGTTCTAGTAACTAGAGTAATGAGTAACTAGAGTAATGAGTAACTAGAGTAATGAGTAACTAAGAGTAATGAGTAACTAGAGTAATGAGTAACAAGAGTAATGAGTAACTAAGAGTAGTAACTAACCAGCGGAGAAGTCCGTGTCTGCTGCTCGGAACTCGTCTGTCACGTATCTGTCTAGCATGTTTCTGTTGAAGTTAGGAAACATGTCTACAAACAGCTGCCTCAGCTCATCCTTTTCTATGGTCCCATTGCCATCCTACAGTATAAGACACACATTATAAGGACTGAGCACAGATGATGCTTATTGAGATATGTTTACAGTACATGGGAATTACTAGCATGAACATATATTGACGATAAAGATATCTTCTGTAGCTGCTTCAAATTAATTATAGATATATAAACTATACCTACTATTACTAGTGTAAATGTATATTTACAATAAATGTATCTACTATAGCTGTTATGTATATAAATAAGTATATAGAATCAGTGCATCTAAATGATAACCTAAGCTGAATCAAATACGTAACAGAGTGCTGTAAAAACATTACTGAAAAAAATTCCTTACAATACCTTAGAACTTGTAGTGTAACTCAAAAATAGTGCATTATAAATACTAGGTAGGTATTACCAATGTAGATACAATAAGGATATGGATAGGTAAGAAGAAAAATCAAAGGAATTTTGCACCTGGTCATATTTGGAAAACTTGGTTTTGGCATCAGCTATCTGTTTGGAGGTAAGATCCTGGAATAAAAGAACAAACTGGATTAATTCCCATTAGACCTGCACAGACTTTCTTTCACATTAACTATTAGGGCAAAAAGAGAAAATTATGAGAAAATCAAGGGCAGACGAAAACACATATTCCGTGGGTTACACAGAGCATACATAAAACAGATACATGATAGGTTTGAGAAAATACAGCTGACAGGCTAATGCAGGGTCAGCACGCCACATGACTCGTTCTTGTAAGAATAGAACAAGGCTAACGCAGAATACTGTAGTTGGCAATTGCGTAACCAGATATGTTCACTATATGCAGACTGACTGGTGAATAGAAAATACCCCAATAGCACAAAGGTTAAGAGAGAAGAGTAAAATATAACTGTATAGACCTTAGAGCAAGCACACCGAAACATGTCATAAGATGTAATAGACAAATACATACAACATTAACCACAGTACATTACCTTTGGGATCAGAGACTCTATCTAAGATAATAGACATAAACTGCAATACACCATATAGGCAACAATGAGTCAACCAGAGCAGCCTTAATACAAGCTTTAGCAAAAAAAGTGTTGATTTGCAAATGAAAAAGTAGTCAATAGGTGATGTATACAACAGAGCCTATTGAAAACAATACGTATAGTCTGACAACACAGGCAGACATACATTTTGTGGTCGCCGTGGTGATAATGATTGATCTCCGGTACCAGCATGAGAGTTCTTGATGACTTGGGCTAGAAGAGGAAGTTGTTTATCGGAGGGTAGGCTGATACCAAGTGATTTGCACAGAGAGGGTCTACTCATTGACTGACAGTCCTACAAGAGAGAGAGAGAAGAAAACTTCAATAAAATACAAGTATAGAGCCAAAAGCACTGGGTGTAACTCTAACGAGCAAATATTTCGAACTAGCAAGAAATGATATAACAACAGTAAATAATAATAATATAAATGACACACTATTTTACACAACAAAAACATTTTTTACTTATATCTGATATATCTGATCAAGGTAGCTTTAGCATAACAAAACAAATAGTGTGATATCAGACGGAAGTCTGATAACACACTATTTGTATTGTTATGCTAAAGCTACCTTGATCAGATATTCTTATACACTTACAAAGCCAGTCTCTGGTTCAAACACAGTCTTAGAGAACTCCAACTCAAGACAGGTGAGATAGTCAACAATCAGCCCAGCCATTAATTGGCCTACCAATAGATTCATATGTTATATATTCAAGGGATAAATATAATTCATAATAAAACAAGTTGAATGATGATAGTAGCTTCAATTGCATGGGAAGACAACCCAAGTTTAGATCTCAACAAGGTCAGAATATTTCTTAGATAGATCTGTATAAATTCATTTATGCTTAAATATGTTAAATGATATACAAGAGACCACGACTGCTTGTTATGTATCAAATCTTGTGATTGGCCAATAAATACAGATTAGAGAACAATGGTGATATGCAGCACCAACCTTCATCTGTAGCTAAACTGTCCTTTAATTTTTTATTCAACAGGTACATCTTATCCTAAAATACAAACCATTGTAGTTGTCAACTCACTGTTCTTTTTTAAAAATAAGAAATGCAGTAGCACAAAGCTAATGATGAGAAATCTTACTTGTGGAGCAACAGTTTCTTCCAGTGCAGTGAATATATTAGCTCGCAACATGGCCTGCAAATAACACATGAAAATTGAACTTTCATACTTTTGGTTCAATCTAGCCACTATATCAAACTATATTATAGTTTAAAGCACTAAATTATTCATATGTTGAAATGTACTTCCAACAATTAGCGATGACACCAGATCACCCACATCTCATGATCTAATAATATATTTTATCAACAAAATTTCATTCGCAATATTACCCCTTGAATTCACATTTGCCCACAGTTTTTATCCATGTTAAAACTGCTCATAGTTAAGTATTGTAAGTGAGCTGAAGACTGTGTATTTAGGGCACAGGAGCAATCATGACCGAATGCTCTTCCTGAGATCAGTGATGATCTTGCTGACAGTTGAACTCATGACCTGACATTTACAAGGTCAATTTACAAGACTATAAGTAACTGATACTCTACGCTAACCGCTGGTCAACTGAGTAACATTAAATCGATTTGACTTCATACTGATAATGTATAGTTGCAATGCAAAATGTGTCAGTAATTAATTTAGCGCAAATATTTATATTTCAGGCAGTTGAAAAAAATTATACTAAAGCATATAACAAGCATAGCAAGAATCTGTACCTTAGCTTTACCAACTACCCCTCGTTGGTCTAGAGTTTCCAAAACTATATCTCTAAGTTCAGTGTCTTCTTCGAGGGACATCTTGTCAATATATGAGTAAACTGTAAATTAATAAAATAATATGTATTTGTTACAGCATTGCATAAACTGTATCTGGTAATTGTATGCTTTATGGTGTTTTTGTGCTAGACTATTACTTATGCTTTTTCTGTGTTGGCTTTTAAGCTGAACTCTGCTAGTATAAACTAGTATAAATAGGTTGAAGTTTCACTG
Source organism: Bugula neritina (assembly GCA_964035545.1). Classification (NCBI taxonomy): domain Eukaryota; kingdom Metazoa; phylum Bryozoa; class Gymnolaemata; order Cheilostomatida; family Bugulidae; genus Bugula; species Bugula neritina. The sequence continues at coordinate 22,552,742 of OZ037767.1, forward strand.
CATAAATCAGTTGAATATTCTACATCGAATAAACTACAACTCAAGAATCATCAAACTTTTTATGTTATAACAGTATTGTTAAGTAGTGAGACACCGTAATAAATATAAATAAATTATCTGCAACTTTTATAACAAATGCAAGTTCACTATTGAGACAGGAAAATTTGGGGCTATAAAAATTACTTGCTTATGTTGAGCTGAACATAAATAAAGAGGCTTCCTTTAGTTATTAATCTAAAAATAATGAATTTGAGTAATAGGCTAATTTATAGTTAACTACAAGCTGGTCAAAGTGAAATGTAAAAAAATTAAAAAGGACAAATTAACTTCCTGTTTCAGCACTCATAAAACAATAAAAAATTAGCTTCAAGTTGGAAGAGTAAAAAAGGCAGCACAACACACCACTCAGCTACACTTTGTTAATGGATATAAGTAGATGAATGATTGTATGAGTGTTTGTGTTGTTATTACTACCAGTAGGAATATAACTAGGGGTATTATTTTACACGTATAGTGTAGCTGTATTGTTTTATGTAAGGCTGTTGTTAAGAAAATCGAGCTGGAGATAACTACATCATTTACATCAGGTTTAGGTATAATCTTAACATATCATAATAGCTATTTAATAACTAGTGCAACTATAACTAAAAATAACAAATACCAATTTCCAATTCAAGTCAGAAAATTTACTTTTACTCTTGCTTAGGCTCCGTTAATAATAATAATTACTCTTAGTAAAGTATTATTATAGCTAGAATAGTACAATTATTACAATAATTATGTATACTTCCATTACGATTAGTATATAGTAATAACTAACAACTAAAGCAATTTTAAAAGTAAAAGATAAGTCACTACGATTAGGTGCCACTGCGAGTGGTATTGTCAAACTCAAAGTCAATGTCATTTTGATTATCTTTGGCTCTCTCACTTTGACTTTCAGTCAGACAGTGACTCTCACGTTCAGTCTCACTCTTTGAATGACAAACTAGAGCTACTCTGAATAATCATTATCAATATGAATATCATTATGATTATCATTATGAATATGATAATTATTCATATTGATTTTAAACTTGAAGAAAAAAACTAAACTTAATCATAATTTAAATTATAATAATAATGTTATATTTATCGTAAGTATTATATTAATTAATTTTATAGTTGTACTAATAGTAATAGTAATAGATGAATAATTTAATTATTTTAATTTAAATTTTTATTAATTACAAATTAACCAATACAGATTCAGATTGGGACAATCAGTATGACTCGGACTTTTATTAATTAGGCAAATGTATTTTAATTCTTAAATGTAAGGTTTCTTAATATTATATTTATTATTAAAACTATTACTGTTGTTGATCAGCAAACATTAGTAGGGAGTTTATCACTTTATGGCCTCCAGTATCGAACGTGAAGTTTTGCTTTCATTTTCAAACTCAACATTTTTGAAGTGTCAAGGCTATTACTAGGCAAGCGACAAAATTCTTTTCCATTATGGAAGACAACTCAAACTATTTTCTCAAATCGCAATGAAAAGGGACTAGAAAATATAATTATGGTAATAATTATTCGGACTAAAGGCGTGCTAAGAATAAAAATTGCGCTCATCTACATTTGGCAAATATGATTAAGATGACAACTCTATAATATAGATAGCGTGAGATATTGTGATAGATTCTCATCCTCTACTGTTCTCAAGTAACTGCGTGTGTCAGTATTATAATTACTGTTGCGTATATTTTGAATGCTGTAATTGTAGCTAAGTTGCACTAGCTTTCTAATGTCTTATTATTGCGATTAAGCTTTCAGTATAATGTAATTTTCATTAAATACGCATTTCCAGAGTTATTTTCCCTTTTTTTGCTATTTCATCGTTTTGCATTAATACTGATACTGGAAATTTGTGTAGCTTTTATGAATGCCTTCAATAGGTTGTTATTATAGCTAAATTCTTGGCCTATTGAATTATTCATTCTCCTTTGTCTATTTTTCTTTTGTTACTGTCAAGCTTAACTTTCTTTTGTCTGTTGGAACATTCTAGATGTGAATTCTTGTGTATAAAAGCAGGCGAGTTTCCAGTGTAGATTCAGACTACTACTGGAGCTCGCTGGTAGTAGGACCACATGAGCTGTATCTGATACAATAAAGGTTATCCTCATTTGTACTCAAATACTTGGCTTATTCTTTCTAGAGCATGTAGGCACTAGTTGCATTCAGAACCCACAGTTTACTACAATATTATAGCCCATCGAACTCAGTGTTATAGCCCTTAGGATCTAGATTTTTTGATGATCAATCTAGCGCGGCAAAGCTTCTGTACTCCCATAACAAACATCATGTAGTAATGCAATATTTAAAATATTATTGTCAAGGTGGGTAAGAAATAAGTGTGATAATGAATAATTCTATAAGCAGCTTCAAATTGGCGGTGACTGAGTGCAGTGATTTGCGAATCTCAAGTTTGGAGTTGAGGGCTCGACAAACCCTAGCTCTAAACTTGAGAACCGCAAACTTCTGCACTCAGTTACCCCAAACTTGGAGCTGCTTGTAAAACTATTCGTGCATCACTGCTAAGACGAAGCGAAAGCTATCCAAGTTCAAACTCTACGTGAAATTGCTCATTCAGCTTAAAGCTGATTTTGCAATAGCAATCAGTATGAGTATCACTAACTCTCAAGCCTATGTTTAAGGTTCTTGGCGCTTTTAATTACTCAACGTTCAAAGACATGCCGATGTGCATGATGCATGATGTTGCAGTTGTCATTCATTGATTCAATTAGTGAATTAGTATTACTATTACTAATACTATTAGTATTATTATTAGTGAATTAGTAAATTACTATAACTATTACTATTTTAATTTACTTTCACTTTTAGTAATGGTATTAGTATTACTATTAGTATCACTGTATTACTAATAGTAATACTATTAGTATTAGTATTACTGGTATTACTATTAGTCTTAGATTTACTCATTTTGGTTTAGCAAATTACTAATTGTAATTCATATTGTATTAGTATTACACTATTAGTAGGCAAGTAGCTACTGGCATTTGAAAGGTACGACAAGCTAAAGGAGTCAAGTAAGGCTTGTTAAACGAAATTGACAGCTCACCTCTCATCCTAAGGAGTGCGCAGACACGTTCAACCATCATTTTCACTGACAGTTTGCCACAGATCATCAACTATTCAGTATTTATATATAGCTCTAGCACCCACACAGGAGTTACTTATGTATCTGCCTCTCGAGTAGCAAAAATGATACAAGACTTAAAATACGGAAAGGCTCCAGGACTAGATGGCTTCTGAAAAGCTGATCTCAGCATAGACATAGAACAAACTGCTGTTTGTCTCAGTTACATCTTTCAGGTTTCTCTTGCAACTGGAAAGCTTCCATCAGAAAGGAGGACAGCCAACAACTCACCTCTTAACAAGTCAGGGTTCACAAACAATGTCAACAACTATTGACCCATTTTATTGACAAGTATTCCTTGTAAGGTGTTAGAGCATTTGGTACTGAGAAACCTGCTGGATAAAATTGACTCTAAGCTAAACAATAGGCAGCACAGATTTAGAAAAGATTTCTCTTGTGAAACGCAAATATGTGCAACTATTCATGATATACTTCATTTTACAGTTACACGCCAAACTGTTCATGCAGCTGTTTTGGACTTCACTAAAGCATTTGATCGAGTGCCTCATGCCCTTCTAATGAAAAAGCTTTCAGAGATGGCAGATTTGGATGACTACATCCTACGCTGGATAAATAACTTTCTAACCAAACGTACGCAGAGAGGGGTTTTACAAGGCCACACCTCAAATTCGTTACCACTTACCTCAGGTGTGCCACAAAGATGGGTTTTGGGACTAATATTCTTCCTCATTTTTATTAATGACCTACCTGACTGTCTTGACTGCTCATATGTTTTGTTTTCTGATGACACCCTTGTCTACCAGAAGATAGCATCATTTAGTGACTGCAGCAGGTTCTAGCGAAATCTAGGTTCTCTTGGTGCATGGTCAGACAAGTGGAGTATGCCATTCAACATCTCTAAGAGCGAAATAATAAGTTTTAACTCTATAGGAGATACTTCCAATTACACATAGGTCAGTGCTATATTATATAGACTACAAAATACTTAGGTGTTACACTGCAATCAGATTGCAGGTTCAACAACTATATATCAAATAAAATACTAAATGCCAGAACACAATTGGGTATAATTAAAAGAGCTCTCTACTGGGCTCCCGATTGAGCTCGATTGATTACATACAAAGCCTTGTGTATACCACATCTTGAGTATGCTAGCACAGCTGAGAGCCAACTTTGCAAGAAGGGTGTTCTGACTTAGAAAAGATACAAGTGGATTCAGTGCGATTCATAGCCAATATTAAAAGCCGAAGATGTCGAAAGTGCCATGAAGAAGCTCTGCGTTCAGCTTCTTGAACATTGAAGAAGAACCAGTATTAATCTCCTTATGAAGATTCTGGCAAAAGAAGAACAACATCTGGCTCTCAGCTCTGCCTATGATCATCTGCTGAACAAATCAACGAACAGCACTATACAGACTCGCTCCCAAGCGAGGGGCAGCCCCGAACAGTCAGTATTAACAGTACCAATTACCTGAACGGTTTTCTCCCAAAGACTATCCGGCATCTGAAAATTGGTCGCAATCAAAGCAACAATTCAGAAATCTTCACATAGACAGGATTAAGTTCTTGTTCAATAAATACAGCCCAACCAGTACTAACTGTATGGCTATTGACTAATGACTGTCCAACATATCCATATGCGGCACACCCCTTCCTCCCTCTAGGCAGTCCAGTGTGATGATCACTTTGAGTAATTTCGAGTAGGTTATTAGCATTACTATTAGTATTAGTATAAGTATTACTATATAGTAACTCTAATTTTATTAGTAAATCAATCATGATGTCAATAATAATGATAATCTTAATCATAATGATAATAAAAACTCACGCCAGTTTATAGTCACTATCCCTGTGAGAGAAACCTCTGAGGGGAGGCCTGATGAAAAAGGACTTTTTAATTGGGCTAAGGACTTATTCATATGTGGTTCAGGAGTAATTATGGCTGTATGGTTTTTTTAATGGCATCACCAATCACAATGGCCCTTATTACTATTAGGGATTGAACCCATGACCTCTGGTTTACTGAGCCAGCTCTCTAACTCCTAGACCACGGCTGCTCCCTATAATCATAATGATGATGGTGATGGCATAATATAAATAATATTATTATTATAGTCAATATTATGTGTTCTCTTAAAGTTTAATATAATAGCTTATTCTTAGATTTTATAACTATAACCAATAGCATAAGGACTGTCACTGCCCCATAAAATTATATCATATATGTATCAGCTATTTAAAAATAAACTTTTAGTATTTATCTGTTGAATACAAAATAAATATAAAATAAAGCACTAAGATTCTCTTGGTGTAGCGTAGTTAGTCACCAATTTTTTCTCCAAAGTTTCTTGTGCTCCATTAAGGATTTATTTGTATGTAGCTGTGCAGTTGAGAAATATATGTGGGTGGGTGTCCTTTGCAGAGTTATTGCTGTAAAAAACCGATGGAGATTGAACCATCTAGCAACAGCTTTGAATATTACATCACTGATTTAAATGGGTTGAGCTTCTCTCACATTGGCTAAATTAATCACCAACAGTTTTTGTGTAATATAGCACCACTTTTTATGCTTTCATTGTTTTGCTCAACTTCATTTTGTATATGTACTTTTTTGTTGTTGGTGTAGCTACTTTTTTATACTTTCTTTACTTCATCTTCAGTTAGAAAGTCTTGCCCTCTACGAATGTGACTGGTTTGAAAGCGGCCTAATATGTTGCACTTACATACTTAGTTGTTCATGCTTTAGGTCAGTGTATATTTTTAATAGCCAATGAAATGAATGAAAACTGAAAAATGATATACTTGAAGTAAAAGGTTATATGGCCTTTTATGTTACAGTCACCTACCAACATGCAGATAGTTTCCATAATAAGATCCATTCTTTCATATCGTTCTACTTCCTTCCCAACCAGATATATTCATGTTTCCTCAGTAGTGAGACGATACAAGAAAAAATGGGTTTGTACTAAGAATTATGCATTTATGCAATTCACAGTTAGATCTGTATAAGTATCCGCTCAGTTAAATATCAATAAAAAAATAAAGTTACAAATGAATGCACACCCTCCATTTCATACAGCATTGTTTTATCTGGTTTTTATATAAATCACCTTGCCTAATAAATGAATAAAACATAAAGATATTTACTCAGTCTCATTCAAACGCGGCACTCATTTGCATATTATTTTGGGCACAGGTAGAAATGGGAAGAAAAAAAGTTTTGCCCAGAGAGTTGGCTCTATCCTACTTTGATACATACTACCCAAACATATATGGTGAAGATGCATGGAAAGACGCCCGCCTGGCTTTGCTACATAAGAAGAAAAAGCATTGCGCTCTTGTCAATAACTTTGCTGACACCAAGCAGACGACAATTGACTTGATGTGTGATCAGCAGGCCTACGACATGTTCAACCTTGTTGGCGAGAAATTTGAGCAACTTTGTGTTAGTAAAACTGATGCCTCTTTTAGTCAAATGAGTTAAATGTCTAGTGTTTAGTGAAGTAGGATAGATATATAGTGATGTTTAGGAGAAGAATGTAACCAAGTTTAGTCAGTTAAAATATTTAAAGTAAAGCTGATGCTAATGACTGCACAGTTAATACTTAGTTCTGTTTTATTATACTTTGGGTGCTTAAGAGTTTTTCTGTTACTACAAGTTATTAAAGCCATCAGCCAGTCATTTGAAGCTCACAATGATTGTTTTGCAGATGTATATGGCAATAAGTTTGTCTAATAGGCACATGAAGTGGTTTCTAAAATACTAAAAAATTTTAAGAAATCTTTCTTGTGTAGCAATATTCATCTCATTGGCTGCAAACAGTGAGCTCATAGCGTGTTATGTGTAGTCCTCGTGTTGGTTGCTCCAGTCACTGAAGTGTGTAGCATGCATGTTATACCTTCCAACCCAGGTGGAGGATGGTGTACCAGAGATCGGTTCGACTCAGCCCAATGAACTCTCGGGCTCTGAGGATAAGATCTCCGAAGAAATGACCTTTGACCTGAGTGACTCCACACCTGGCACTGTCACCTATGAGGAAACTCCAGAAGGTAACATGAATTATATGCACTTTTGATCTCTACTTCAAAATATTAGCATTTCAATTAGAAAAGTTTGTCTTACTGTTTTATTTTCAGTGTTTATTTGTAGTAATGAAATGATGGGAAGTCATTTTTATACTAAAAGAAGCCTCTTTTGTACACTTCAATTCACTACTTTTCCTGCAAACTGTTACCAGCATACCTCTTTCAGAGTAATTATGATTTACAACTACCAAGTGTAAAAAAACTGTGAAATACAGCTATTATAGGAATGACAAAAAATTGTTTTGTGCCTGAATTGTTGGATTGGTACTTTTGTGCTCCATATAATATGGGACACATGCCTGGAACCACTTTTAGTAGAAGTAATAGTTTTCACACTTGGCTCATGGTTAACATGTATTGTATATTGTATTTCACACAATGGCAGGTTTTATGGTTCCACGTCAAACAGAAGTAGAGTCGTCCAGTAAACCGAACCACCCTCCTGATTTATATGATTATGTACCAGCCAGTCAACAGTTGACGGCTAAGGATCAGCTGGAGCAAGATCTGGGCAGGCAAAGTCTAATGCTAGGCATTGAGTCCAATATTGGTTAGTGGAGATTTATGAGTTTTTAACTATGTTATTTTTATTGATATTATATACAAAACATTGTATTTAAGGTTTTGCAATGTTTACTATTGTTGAGTCATTTGATTAGTTGGTAAATATTAGACTTACAAAACGTAAGTGCAAAATTGACTTTTGCATATATCATATTCGTATGAGTTTCTTTTTCCTGCTATCAAATTTGAAATTATTCAGGAATTTTATACATTACGCATTTCATGGTGTCTCATTTTCAAACAACTGTTTGGATGGAAAGTCTTAATACTCTATGTTTTCCCCTCTTTTTATAAAAAAATTTTCAATACTGTACTCATACAAGTCTTGGCCATAAATTATATTGTTTTTTTCAAGCATATATTAATTAGACACAAGACTACCTCATCACTAACATGACTTTTTTTAATTTTTTCATAATTTATATTTACTTAAAAACCTTTCACCTCTCGCTTAATTGAAGTTTAACTATAGTATGCTATATATGTATGAGTCATGCATACATTTCAGAGATTATCCCACCTGAAGCCCTGATGATACCTCCCATGCTAAAGTGTTACATACATGAGCCTGGTAACATCAAGTCTTTCTTCTCTGCCAAACAGGATGAGTCTACTAGAATGCTACGTAAGTTGGTGTCCTGTAGCTAGCCTACACTCCTTCAGCTTTTGTTTTAATTTTGTGAGATGTAGACCACACCATTAACAGACTTGCCTTCTGTTTTTCATAAAGCAATACTTTATTTGTATCATTTTCACACAAATAATGGCTGCAAATCACAAAGATTAAAGACACATAAAAATACAATTTCACCTGTACTTAGTCAGTTTAGTGTGTTGTTGTATAAATATATAATTCATTGGTTTTCCATCTACCATATTTAACCATTAGTTGAGATCATGCAGTGTTTTACCACCTGCTCGTTCTGTTGTGAGGCACGCGGCTGTTTTATACATGTTGGGCAGCAAATTCAATCAATCAGCGGTGCTTACTACCATTGGATGGGATACAATTCTCCTGATGCTGTTGTTTGTCGGCCCCCATCGCACTAGTATAATTAATTCAGCTTTTCTCGATGGCAATGGCTTATTATCTTGTCTAACTCACTTCTGGTGAAACTATCCTAGCACTGCACTTTCTGGTGCACTATATTCCAGCCAGTCTATACATAATAATGCGAAGAAATTATACACTCAGTGATTCATTTACATGGTGATATTTTATGTATCAAGTTCTAAACTTGTTCGGCAATAAAAATGTTGGGTTAGAGAAAAACTTCTGCTGTGTAATGATATTCTACCTTGAGGTATCCAGTGGTTTTGATTAGTAAATGGGGCTTACCTGCTACTCTCTTTATGCTCTCCAATGGTGGATGTTTGTTTCGCATCAATATCGTTAGTCTTTCTGGGTGATGCATTGGAGTTGTCAATTTTATATTTTTCTCTACCCGAACTGTTACTAGTTGTTTTTCCTCTGGCACTTTCTGAGGTCCCACTACTTTTCTCTTCAGCATTATTTGTTGTGTTGACCTGATTCGTGCTTGATAAAAGCAAGGAAGTAATGTTGGTAGGCGGATTTGCACCTTCTGGGCTAAATTGGGTGATGATTGCTGGCAGCTGTGGCGATATACTGCTTTTATGGGTTTCATTTGGACTTCTGATGGTGCTTGGTGTGAGATTGGCAGACGGCCACATGTCCAAAGAGGGGTAGCACTGTTCTAATGTTGAAAGACCAGGCAGTGATGGTTTCAATGCTACTGAGGCCCGCGAATGGTTGACAGAATTTTTTTCTTTTATATTTTCTTCTTTTGCGAGATCTGGGACTGTAAAATATCAACAGTTTTGGTATAAAATTAGACCTGAATGTTCTGATTTTATTTATATAGCATTTTTCTGTTTTGTCAGTAAGTTTTACTCAATGGAGAACTGACTTTGTTTTATTACCTTTTGGGTTGCTCACTTTTCTCAGGCTTTGTAGCAGTTGTTGTATAGAAGAAAGTTGGGTGTCAGATGGTTTCTGGCTGCCAGTTTTACTTGCATTCTGCTCCTCTGCCACAGTTGGTAAAGGCACAAAAAGAGACTCTTCTTCTTTAAGTCTGTGATTATATCACAATGCAAAATTTTGATCTCTTATCTGAATTGCTTTTTTAAGTACATTTTATCGTGAAACTTGCCTATTGTTAAATTATTTGGTTTCAAAATTATAATAATTTAGTTTTTTATACTGTACAGGTTACTTTTTTGTTGTTGTCATGTGCACACTTGGGCTACATACTCAATTTTAACTGCCGATCCAAGGTATGGGCTAGCCTTAAATGGATCTGTTGCTGCTGTGTAAGGCAGCAAAAAGTCCATTGAGTCCCAATAGGCATCTTTTATTAGCTCTGGACTTTCACTGTGCATATCATCAACAATCAGGTAGCTGGTCTACAAGATGAAGTGACAAATCTTGTGTATTTGTACTTTTAGGATTATCTCAGATAGGTAATAGTTGTGCGACATCACATTTTGATGTTTGAAAAAGGTAGCAATAGTCTATAAATAAATTTATAGCGGTCAATAGTTGTGAAAACCTGAATGTTTCTGTCGAAAACCCAGTTGGTGTCAAAGTCGTCATCATCTTCTCCAAATGGATTAATCAGACTCTCTGCTACCTTCAGCCAACCCATATAAAAGAGGTACTGAAGTATGGTGAAAATGGGCACATATATGTCAATATCTCTGTCAGCATCTCCCTTCTTCTGCTCAAGAAATTGAGCACCGATAACATTGGCTAGGAAATACGCCTGCACTGCTATTGTGACTACCTACAAAACATATAGAAAAAAATGGATTTTTATTGTATTTGTCAACAATTTAATGGCCATTTATTTATTTACTACAATTGAATTTTTTATGATTTTTTTTGTTACAAGTTGTTGAAATCTAAGCAGAACTCCTGCAACTATATACATGTTAGTTTATTCTATATGCTTTCTCATACTGCTCTTATTTTTGACATAATAATTGTTCAAAAGCCCATTTGCTATCTCATTAGAAAAAATCATTATTTCTTTTAGTTCAAGCGTAAAAATTTTTTAATATTCCATTTACCTGTGTGTAAACAAGTGGTACACTTAGCCAGTCGTAATTGAACAGTGTGCCTAGCTTAGTTCTAAATTCCAGAATCAACTGAAAAGTTAATAATATATACGCTTAGTTGACATAGTTTATGGAAAATGCTGTAGCTCAAAAGAGTTGTAATTTATCTATGGTATAAGTCCAGTAAGCCTATATACATTTAAATGAATTTAGCACTAAAATAAACATCTCACCATTTCGAATTTGAATACATTTTTCAAGATGAAATAAACAACAAAAGTTCTTAAAGTAGTATGTTACAGATGATGTCTTACTTGAACCAGCATAACTTTGCCATAGTCAGAGGTTATTCTGTTTTCCTTTCGAGCTCTGGTGATCAGTGTAGTTGCCCATACTAGAGGTATATAGTATTTGTTGGCTGATGTTTTTACGTTCTCAAATATATCTTGCTCATTTCTTGTCATAATTCCTAGCAGATAAATAAAACTGCCTTTTACTCTATTTTTGAAGCGTATATAATAGCTAAATAACTAAATCGCAATCCCTGTGAAACCCTCTGATGGAAAGGGTTTTTTTACTATTGTTGCAAAGGGGCAATTATAACTGGATGTCCTTCTAACATCACTATCGTTTTCACTGGCGATAGAGCCACTGACTGCAAGTTTACAAAACCAGAGCTTTGACCCCTAAACCATGGCTGCTCCCTTGAAATTTTTTTAACTCCTCTTAATGATAAATTTGGTAAAAGTCCGATCCGTGCAAGCACACTAGTATGTGAAGCTGTGGCACATATTAGCTACAACAATCAACATAGGGCAACTATTGTTTCGGTACTTTTTAATTAGACATAATCAAGTTGCAATGTCAACTTTGGATGACAACATTTGAATTCTAACAATTAATTTTTACCTATTTCTACAATGTGGTCTAGTGTAGGAAATCTTTTCTTAGCATTGGTGCTAATGCTACATAACGTTAGTATCCATGATAGGTTGATGTACCTGTAACCAAACAATATACTCATGAACAAAATTCCTCTCGTATTTAATTACAAGACGAGTATTCTTGTCACATAGTAATGCTCACCTTACTAGTGTTCTTCTCATTAGTCTACCTCTATCGTCTCCTCCGTGAACTAATGCTGTAACGCTGATAGCAAAGTTATCCGGCCATGGCATCGCCTTTAAATTCCGAAACAAATTATGATTTTGAAATACCTACCGTACCATACCTTCTACTGAATCACGTTTAGCAATTTTCAATGATGATTAATATCTATTACTCATTGGTGGCTTTCAAGAAACATATGTTCATTGTAGAATTAAGTAACTCAGTAATTGGATCTGTATAAGCTACAATTTATTTCAAACGAATTAATGTACTGGTAAATAAATTAATAAATGTGATATTGAGTCACATCCTACGTCATACATTGTCCTTCGGTTTTTGACTCTTAATTGCTGCCAATAAATCAATTTTCAGCTAACTTACATCGTTAAGTTGGTCCCACCACCTATTCACAATGATGGTAACATAGAACCCCAAAACAAATGCAACGGGGATACCACTCGCCTCTTTCCTACAGTACAGCACCAGCTTCTCAAACACCCTAGAGTAACAAAACACACTATTTTATATACCTTTCCATTACACTTGGCTTAGTCATATATAAACTCAATAGTGATATTTTGATATGCCTCTGTTAGTTTCTCCAACAAAAAGATTTTTCAAAACTTTTCTGTAAGATTCCTTATATTAGCTTTACATAGAAACAATGTACTCGTTATAGGTGTGTTTAATAAAATGTGATCTAAGAATAGTTTCTTGATTAGAACTCCTTACAATTTCTGAGAAGAGGTCAATGCCAGTCTATAAATAGCACTCAGCGTGAAGTAGAGTATCATAAACAGCAGTCCGTCTTTCCAGACATGCTTGTAGACGCTGCCTCTCCACCTGCAATGCAAACGTCTAAATAGTAGTATATAAGCTCTCCGGGAGCTTTGAACCAACTTCATGGCAATATTTTAAAAGTGGATAAAATGAAATAATATATTATATATATTACCGCCCTACCTATTTAATAAATGCCAGAGTGTTTTGAATTTAACAGTTGCGATCTTAGCAGTGTACGTGACAGTCATCCTGGCGATATCGGTTTCGCTAATGAAACTCTGTGCTTATTGTTGAAAATGAATGTTGTGTTTTTCATTATGTTAATACACACTGATATTTCTATTGTTTATTTTACATGCCTGAAGTTATAAAAATGTTTCTATCTTCTGTCCTGGCCAGGTGTTGCCTGTTACGCACAACCCCATAGCAATTAGTTACTGTTACAGATGGAGTTACGTACATGTTTTTATTTTCTGAAATGATCGACTCTTCTCGGTGGTTTTGAGTTTAATTAGTCATAATATTTGGTGACTATTTCGTTATGTGTGTGTTAAATATAAATTACATGTTCTTTTTTAAATAGTTTTCCTAAATGGATTGTATTTTAAAACATGCAACTTCTATGCATACTAACATTTCGGTATTGAATTTTTTCATACTTAGTACTTTAAGCTTGAAAGATCGCTCAAACCAACACATTTTTCGATACAATATTTTTAAAAAAATTTCAGTTTTAAAAATATAAAAGAACTGTAGCAAGTTGTTTACAATAAGTTTACACTTTCAGTATAGTTATGCACGTGCCAATGTTTACAGAGTATTACCTGCTAGACGGTGCGTCCATTCTGCCAGTCTTGGCTCTGAATATTAAACCTGGTGACAAGATACTGGACTTGTGCGCAGCTCCTGGTGGTAAAAGCCTAGCCATGGCACAGTGTCTTATAGCAGGTGATAATGATAGTCTCAGTAGTTCATTGCAGGTATAAGTTATCATTGTTTCAGTAATATCTGTACAGTTGTGTAGGTAAGTTGTTGGATATACAAAGTTTTGCTAGTTGTGATGAATATGATGTAGGTTTGGATTAGTAAGCTACAGCTAACAGTCTTATGTTTGTGGTTGTAGTATTTTGTGTTTGAATTAATTGAATGTATTTAAACTAAAAGAATATTTTTATTGTCATGTATCCTAAAAATTCTCATATTTTTCACATACTCTTATCAGGTATAATATTTTTTTCAACCACTTTCATCAAAATCACATTTAAAGATCTTGTTCATGCCAGTTGTGTTTGAAATGAGTTGTGCAAAATAAAACAAAACTCAACTAGAATATAGCTATCAGTTAAAGCTGTTGTAAAGTCATGTCTAAAGACATACCCTAAATATTTCTTATATACCTGCAGACATTTCGCACAGAGATTCGTTTTCGTGTGCTTAGATATGTTTTCGTAATTTCAAATTACTAGTCTATAGTCCGTCATAGCCTAGCATCCCGATTGGCTGAATTGGTCACAGTAAGTGTTGATCTGCCCCAAAGTCGTATTCTGTTTGCTATAGTTCGTCTTTGTCTTTGGTTATAGATGAGATTGTGTGCGTGGACTCCTCCTGGTCTAGACTAAACCGGCTGAAGGACACTCTCAGGTGGCATATCCCGGGAGTGTTTGACACCTCCAACCTGTCTGGCACTCGTATACAGGTGATTCTTGAGAATGGGGAGGCAGTTGGGCACCAGCAGCCGGACAGGTATGACAAGGCAAGTCCAGATCACTACGTCACGTAATTGAGTATGGAATTGTGTGTGTGCGCGTGTGTGTATATACTATATATATATATATATATATATATATATATATATATATATATATATATATATATATATATATATATATATATATATACATATATATATATATATACATATATATATATATATATATATATATATATATATATATATAATTCTATGTAGTAGTATTTGTACCTTGTAATACTTACTATATACACTATCAGGTGCTGGTAGATGTACCGTGTAATACAGATAGAGAAGTATTAACCAGTGATGAAAACAACAGATTCAAACGAACTCGTGTCACTGAGAGGTTAAGGCTACCCCAAGTGCAAGCTGACTTGTTAAAGTGAGTGTTTTATTACTGTAATATAATATATTATAGTATTTAGTGTTATAAAGTGTTTTAGTAGTGGGATTTCTTTTAATATGTCAAGTATATCGTAATTTTGCCCTCTTTGTGCCATGCTATCATAGTTGCACTAAGAGCTAGTTGTTACCAGGTAATACCAATGCATCTTCTAGATCCGGTATCAGAGCATGTCGAGCCGGAGGTACAATTGTGTACTCTACCTGCACGCTGACACCTGGTCAGAACGACTACGTGGTAGAGGCAGCACTCACGCAGCTTCAAGATTCACACCCCAACATCAAAGTAGTAGTTCAGGAATGCTCCGACATCGCTGACCGGCTCGCGCACATCTTCAAGTTCTGGGCTGGCAGCAAGTAAGAATATATTGCAATAGTTCATGCCATGGTTCAGATCACTTGTAGCTAAGTTATCTTGTTAGACTTAGAGGTTTTCTGTGTTTTAGTTGATTTTCTTGTTTCAGGTATGGGCAAGTAGTGTTGCCCACCCCGTCTGCCAACTTTGGGCCGGGGTACTTTGCTAAATTGGTGAGAGTGGAGTAACCATGGCAAGCGTTCTTCATCATGAAGTGAGTTTCTTGGATGCTGTGTTTTGATTGGCTGATGACTGAGCTCCACCCATTCCTTGGCCTGTTATATGAGCCTCTACAAGTGTTCATGACATTGCGTCGCCTCTATTTTCAACACCAAGTTTGTCTAATGTTTAGTCATTGTCACTTTTCTGCTCATTAACTCCTTGCCAGCAAGCATAACTCTAAATCTTTTTGGTTCAAAAAGGTTCTTTTATAAAATTTGAACACTTGTCTATCTTATGAATAATCTCCTGGAATTGTCTGTCCAATGTAATAGCCATATAGTTTTAAGTGGTTCAGTAATCCACTGTGTGTTGTCTTCTCTATTCAGATGTTTAGAAGTAGAAGACAACTATAATGCTGTACATAAAACTGTATATATTTTTACAAATTTGTAAAATAGTTGTGTTTAGTGTTGGTGCTCATCTCTTGCATTGTACAGTATATCAGTATTAATGTATTTTCATTATCTTGTTATATTATGTTTCCATTACTAATGGCAGTACAATATTGATGATGATTACGGGTTTGGGTGCTTGAATTTCCAAGGCTTCATGTAGTTTCTTATGAGAGCAGCTCGTTGAAAAGAAATTGTCGAAGTCTAATATGTGCCACATTGAAATGTTCTATTTTAGGCCAGTTTCAGTATTCTTCCTCAAGTATCTAACTTGTACCCTGATGTCCTGTTATCTTGATATTTTGACTATGTCATACAATTTTCATTTTGGCAGCTTTCAAGTTTTATGTATTTCTATACATAAATAATAAATATGTTTCTGTAGCTTATATTACTATCAAGTGTGTGTACTTTAACATGCTAGCACAGTGCTGTAGAGTTGATGCTGTAATATGCAGAGTGTGAACTTAATTATGAAAATGAAGTTTTTTTTCTTCAGAAATTCAATTTACCCGTATATTGATTAATAACTATAATTTTACTTACTACTTTAGTAATAGTATTATATATTTGCTTTAAATCACAAAAACCCCTGTGCCCTTTTTTGATATAAAAAAAATTCTATTCATCTATATTAACATATTTTAAGACTCCAATATATTTTTATAATCAGATAGTATATGTAGAATGTGAACTGTAGACTGTATAGTATATGTAGAATGTGAACTGTAGACTGTGCTATATGTAGAATGTGAACTGTAGACTGTGCTATATGTAGAATGTGAACTGTAGATTGTGTAGGATATGTAGAATGTGAACTGTAGACTGTATAGTATATGTAGAATGTGAACTGTAGATTGTGTAGTATATGTAGAATGTGAACTGTAGATTGTGTAGTATATGTAGAATGTGAACTGTAGATTGTGTAGTATATGTAGAATGTGAACTGTAGATTGTGTAGTATATGTATAATGTGAACTGTAGATTGTGTAGTATATGTATAATGTGAACTGTAGATTATAAGCGGAATACTAAATTATTTGTCTAAACTTCCAAATACTTCCATAAAGTTTATCTTTTAATAACAAGCGGAAAGTGGAGCATTTCATGTAAATATAGATTTTATTGGCTATTTATGACAGCATTGATTGATTGTCTGCCCACTTATAGCTGACTATTCTGACAGCGTTAGTGCTGATGAACATCTATTCTATGTAATTACAGTCTATAAAGTATAAGCAGCAATTTTGAGAGATAGAAAGGTCATCCATCAACTAGAGACAGGGGCTCTACCTGTAGTATAATTACACATTGAGCACAAAGATATGCACATCATTGTAACACGTAGTACAGGTGTTCTTTCACATGATAGCAGGTATAACAGGTACTCTATTAGCATTACCCTACATACACACCATCTAGCCGCGTCTAATGGTATACCATTTGATTAATGAGTGTTATCGTGCATGGGCCAGCCTTTTCTTTACTCTTCGTACTGTGGTCAGCTCTAAAATATGAATGGTAAGTATTCATTAATAAATTATACCATCTACTTCATCACATTTGTTTAAGTGTATTTAATTTGTTAGCTGGGTAAAGACTTGTTGATTATTTGAAAATGTGAGTTAAAATTTGCATAGCTCTAATTTCACAATTATGTAGCACGTGCAACATTGAGAAGGAGTGTAAGGGCCCCATAAAGAATTTTATTACAGGCTAGGAATTGAGTATTAAAGGAGCAGCTTTAGTCTAGGGGTTGAGCGTTTGCCTAGTAAGCTCGAAGTCATGGGTCCGAGCTCGACAAAGGCCATTGGTGATGTTAGGAAGAGCATCCAGTCATAATTGCGCCTGTGCCTTATCTGAATAAGTCCTTAGTCCTTATTTAGCAAAAACCCCTTCCATCAGGGGTTTTCTCGCAGGGATAGTCACTATAAACTTGCAACTTGCATGAGTTTTTTTTAAGAATTGAGTACTTAGGGCTTGGATCAGTGGCTACAACAGGTTTATTACTGCAATGTACTCACTCAACTACTGTATACTGTTATAATGTTTTACGCAGCACCCTGCCTGCTACTCAGCTATATGGTAGTCTTTTTGCTGGTCAATGATGGCGGAGCAGAAAAAGTCAAAGATAGTGAAAATCTAATTGAAGATATCACAGATAAATTAGATGGTGAGTGTTTTTTTGTGGTTATAAGAACAAAACAGATTAGTTATGCCTGAAGCATTGCACTATATTCTGTAGTCTTTTTATGCTATGCAGCTTCGAGCATTTCGAAAAGATGTAGCAATTGGGAGTTTTCCTACCACAACATCTAATTGTTGGCATTGAAGATCTCAGTGTTGAACTAGTATAGTAAGCTTGTTTAATGTTTGCATTGTGTGTATGTGTGATAATGTAGATCAACTATACGTGGAGTAACCAGTTAATAGCAAGTGTTAATAATAGATGAGCCCAGCTATACCTCTGCCAATCCTTGCATCTTTTGTTACATGGTTTCTAGTTGCTATCAAAGATTCGGTTAAGAATATCAAGATATCCCCAGATGCCCAAGAAGCTTTGGATGAATTTGGCATTGAGTTAGGGGTGGTAGATGGAGACCAGCCTACCCAGCAGAAAGGATCATCAGCTAAGCCACCCAAAGGTATGCTAGATTTTCTATTTTTATCAGATATCATAATATACACCATAACCCACCGTAATATGAATTAG
The DNA here is from genome assembly GCA_964035545.1 of Bugula neritina. Classification (NCBI taxonomy): domain Eukaryota; kingdom Metazoa; phylum Bryozoa; class Gymnolaemata; order Cheilostomatida; family Bugulidae; genus Bugula; species Bugula neritina. The sequence goes on from OZ037767.1 coordinate 22,571,359, forward strand.
GTATTTATTTAGTTCAAGGTTAGTTATACAGGTTATTGCTAGATGGTGCCGTGGAAGTTTTCAAACTAATATATAGTTATAAATCAGTTACGAAAATATGACCTACAAATACATTTTTTTAAAACCAAGTCAATTTCATTAAAAGGATAATTGAAATTTCTTTCATTGCATTTTTAGTACAGTTGAATGTATGTAGATTTATCTTTCCTTAAATATTTTTCGTAAGATTTGAATATAGTAAGCAGTGTCAGCTAGTACATGCAAGTCTGTAGAGTGCGGGTCAATCCTCGGACATAGGAACCAAGATGGCTGCTAAACACTAGATCTTTTTATATTATTATAAAGTTTCTAATTTTCTAAATAAATATATCAGGAACAAAATAGTTTTTGGAAAGGTAGAAGTTTCTTCTGGGTGCACATTTTGTGAGATTAGATTATATCTGAATCACTGAATGATAGTTTGTTTAGTGTTATTTGTAGAATATGTTTTAAAGTATGCAAATCAGTATGATGTTTATTATCTGTAAGTCTCAACATTTTATATGGTGTAACAAAGACCATGAAATCTATATTATCAACATATACAATTTTAATTAGCTTTTATTTGTTTTAACGCCAAGAAAATCTTTTCTCTATACTGCTGCAGCAATTCTTGTAATTTTTGATACAGAGAGTTAATAATTCCAATATCTAAAAAATCTCTCTGCATCTCTTAATGCTGCCTTACGTATTTCTGGTCAACCCTGCCAATTTATTTTTATTTTTTTTAATAACTTTTAAGCATTTAACTCTTTTTATCACAAAAATTGATAATTTTATAAGCCTCTAATGTCAAGTTCACCCAGCGAAACTTGTTAACAATTTCCAACATTACACCTGACTACCAGTTTAATTATAGTTATAGAATTTTGTGGGGAGAAAACTTCTCATATTTAGAAAAAAGTGTAGGCTTCTGAATGAGATAGTACTTATGAAGAAAGTGATAAGTAATAGTGTTTTTCTTTATACTACTGGGCATGTACGTGACTGAATAATCAGGGGTACTGTTTATTGTCATACTGTTGCCTAGTAACAGCAGGAGATTAGCTGAAGAAACTGTTACAAGTTATTTTGCATTTTCTCCACTGAAGCTAGGCTACCAGATGCTATGCACATCGTCTGTTATTTTGCTATGAAAACTATCTGTTTTATTAGTGATTTTTAACTTGGTACTTTTATATGTATGATATCAATGCTGTGAGATGGTAAAAATGTATTAATAAATATATCGTTGGTTGCAATGAGTTGTTGATTTTCATACCTGTAACCCACCAGGTGACCTATTATTCAACATTACATCAAGTTTTATAATGCTTCTTATGCCTTTTCAATGATGGGGATTTCTCCATATCCTTTCCTCTTTCATAACATTGAAGTATTGTGATTATATCACACAGCTGCAATACCATGCCCTGTGATGTGGCCACTTCTTGCTCTAAAGTCTAAACTGTACTCTTGTTAGTATCCTGCCTTACATTACCATAAAGTGGGTGTCTTGAGACTATTAGTCATCACAGCGGTTACCATGGTGCTCACGGTTCAGTAGTCACCAACTGCACAACCAACCACCTATCTAGTCACCTGTCATTACTTCACTACGGATTTACTGACTGCTAGTCGTGTAGTATTCTACTAGTTGTTACTCATCTGAGCACCGCCATGTTATCGTATACGTTCGTTTTGGAAATTTTCATAATCGTCATCATACTCTGCAAATGATTGGATATGTCATAACTAAGGATATTAAACTTGACTAAAAATGAAGTTAGCGGGTTTACAGTTTATTTTCTTTGGTATAATAGGCGTGTATGCCAATAAATTTTATCCGACATCTGTTCCATTACGTGTGAAGAGTTTTAGCTCCACCGAGAATGCTGGGTTCAGGTCCCTCCTGGTTGACAATAAGGAGGGAGTGGCATACGTTGGTGCTCAGTCCACACTTTTTAAACTTCAGTTGTTTTCTAGTCAAAATGTTTTGAGAGAGACTACGCGTCATACACTAAGACCTATAAAACTGGATAAACCATCTTTTAAAGACAGGTAAACTTTTTAGAAACTCATTTCTATGATGTCTACTATGTTTTCAGCTCATAATATTGCTACTGATATTGATATAAAACTATTTTAGTTGCTATAAATTCAGCCTTGTTTATGTAATATTATATTGAGGTAAATGTTAATTTCAGGTCAACGAACAGAAATTGGTGGACAACCGTTGCTGCGACTGACCCCGCGTTTCAGACTTATCAGCCAATCACGGACTTTTTACATGAATTTAATATTCTAGAGAATACTGATTTATTTGAATCTCTTAATCTAAAGCCTCGATTGTCAGACTATTTACGTGACATTCCATTTGGTTCAGGTACTGACCTCGAAGGAAATGCAGTGTTGGAGGCTACACAACAGTATTCTTCTATATACCAGTCGCTCAACCTCACATTTAAAGACCACTGTGTACGCCAAGCGAATGTTTTGGCTCTATATTATCAAAGAGATTTGCAAATAAATTTATCTGATCTGAATTTACTTTGCGATGCTCATATTCGTGGTATGACACTGATGGGAAATGGTAAATTGTTTGCTATAAAAACTGGGATATTTGGTACAATGCCGGTTTCAGCCACAGGGACAAATAGATATGATGAATGGCTGCGGTACCAAGGACAGGTTCAACCATTTTTGAGTTGCTTATTCAATCCAGAGTTGCCTATATGTCATCCTAGTTTTGAAAGTCGTAACCCATTCAACCCCAGTGAATATGATGGTATAGTTACCGATTACCCGGAAAACTCCAATTTAGATAGATTACCTAACAGATCATCTTATCTTATGCTTTCTCCAGAGAACTACCTTGGAAAGCTCAGACACTGTGACAACACACCAGCTCCTAATAGGTTGGTGATCAGAACCTCTGACCTTGGCATTCTGAATGACGGCGTGTTGGTAGGTCAGCCAGGTAAGGAGAGCTGTACAGAAGGATCACTAGCCCAGCTTTTTCTAGGTGGTTACCACCCTGACCAGAAAACACTCAGCCATTATTCAGCCTCTGGAAATGGTGTGGCTGCTGACAAGCAAGCTATATACGTGCTGACAGAGATTGGGCAGGAGAAACAGCTGGACTTGATGAAACATTTTCTAAATTTACCAGAGATTTATCCTACAAGTAGCAGTTCAAGTTTGGCAATAGTCAGACTACTAGTTGACGATCAAACTGGTGATATCGATCCAAAAAGTATTGTCATCTCAAACCCTTTCAAATATACGTGGATAACATCACCATTGAATCGATTTGGTCGCTTAGATAAAACAAGTAGTCAAGAGCAAGTAGCTTATATTCCCAAACCTGTTGCCTTACATGAAGACACAGAGTTTATGTATTTTTTCTTCAGAGAAGCAGATTGGGAAAATACCCCAGTGCCCAGTTACGCCATCCGCAGGCATCATCATAGCCTGAATTCATATTCCCATGCCTTATATTTTCCATGGGAAAAGTCATTTATTGATCGTGAATATATAAAGCATGAAGAGGTACTTTCTAACACATACGAGGAGTTGTACGCACCTGAATATAAAGGGTGGCAGCATATCAATGACAATCTGAAGGTGACTGGCAGAGTTGCTAGAGTCAGCAAGCGTGACGCTGGGCTTCCATTGGGACTCCAAGATGTAAACCTTTTTGATTTGGATCACAGGCTTTCAATGACTACATTTCAAACATTTGTCAAATCGAGGTTGACGTGTAGAGTTCCAGTGGCAGGTAATTTAGCATTTTCTTACTGCTTGTTTTCATTTTTATTTCTGTAATTGTGATGCAATAATTTTAGTAGCATTTTGTGGAAAAATTAATCCCCACATTAAGATTTTAGAATACTAGCAAATAATTATGATTTATTGTAAATTGATGTCTTAAAGTAAATCTTCTATTTAAATATGACAATTAATGTATAACTTTGTCTATTAGGGCTTGGACATTGATTCACCTTCAGTGAGCTTGTTGCCATTACACTCTGTTACTTGTCTGCAGTTAGTACTAGTAGCAAGCAAGTTTCAATCAAAGCATAGCCTTGTTATAAATGTTGATGCTGAATCATTCATCTCATGCTTCATCACACATAAAACTATGCATTGTCAAACTGTCAAAATAATTAATCATTTTCTGAATGGATTTTGCTACAAACTTGATCAATGTGAATTTGTATATTGCAGTTGAGCTAAATTTATTTTGTTGATGATTTGCTAAATTTGTGGTTATGTAGAGTTCACCTGATACAATTAGTGTGATAAAAATATTATTGAATTTTTATTTTAAATGTTTTAAAGTGCTAAAACCAATGTCTGTGGGTTGCTAGTGTTCTATAGTTGCACAGCTTTTTATACTCCATAATTATAAAAGATTGTGTTTATAAGTTTGTATATTTTTTGTGCCATTCTGTCTATAAATTGCTGACTATATTATTTTATGTCTGCTACATTCATATTTATTACTTTGTAGGTGTTCCATTTGTATGGCGGCTTAAAAGAGATACAACTCCAATTGGTAATAACTCAGAGCAATGTTTCTCCGAAGTAAGGAAGGCAAAGAACTTATACAGCAAAGACGTTCACTACCGTTCTGTTAGCAGAAGTGAATATGTGTCTATCCAAAGACAACTTCCAGCTACCAGGGCTAATGTCCTTGCATCAAACCCCGTCATCAAATACTTTTACCTATCTCACTGCAAGGGTTATCGATGGGAGTTTGTCCCTAAACCCAAGTCAAGCTCGGCACTTTTTGTGGAATATACTGAGCTACGAGATGTATACCAAGTTGGCAACATTTTCTATGGTGTTTTTTCTACTCCATTTGCTAATGAACAGTTACATAAAGCCAATGCTATGCCAAATACTAATATAAAGCCAAGCGTAGACTCAGCCATTTGTACTTTCACTTTATCTGATATCCAGTCAACTTTTGATGGCCCTTTCAAAAAGCAAGACAAAACTACTGGAAAGTACAGGCCTTATGGTACTAAAGACGTCACCGGGATTGAGCCGAGTCCTTTTTCTCAACAGCGTGATTCGGTTGCAGAGTTGAAGGCATCTACTATTCAAAACATGACTATTGATTTTTTAGATCCAACACAGCCGTTTTCAGAAGAAATCCGAAACATAGATTTACGGCGTTATTCATCCAGGGTAAACTTTTTTGAAGAAGATGTTTATGGCAGCAGGACCATGTGGAATGATGTTAAAACTAAACCTCTTTTGACAGAATCTGGGGTGGTGTTTGAAAATATTGTTGTAGAAAAAGTTGGTGATACCTCAATATTATATGTTGCCACCAGTGAAGGATTTGTATACAAAATACTTAATACTGATTTAGGAGATTCTAAATGCAAAATGACAGATAAAACGAGTTATCTTCAATGGCTTAATCAAACAAAATCAATGTCCAGCATTTGGGACAATGAATTCTATGCTTACATGAACAGAAGTATTGACAAAGTGACATTTAAAACAAGCTTTAAATCTGATCTCACAATGGAAAAAGCGGTCAATTTTCCAGATGATATGGTTTTTGCTAGTGACTGGGACTGCACTCCTTCAACTAAATCTTCTATTTTAGCAGTTTGGAAACCATTCGGTTCTGTCAAAACAAAAATATGGGACATGAAGCTCGCTGTTACTGATGGTTCAACCAGTCTCGTTCTCTCTACAGATAAGGAAGTGTTACAAATTCCCACAATGCAATGTAGTTTATATACTCACTGTTCGGCATGTAATGAAGACCCTCAATGTATGTGGAGCAATGGAAAGAAAGCTTGCGAAATACCTAGTGGGACTGTAAAATCAGATACTGACACTTGCACATGTCACCTTGAGAAAATCACAGCTATTGTAAAGGATGATGTGGTGCTACCTGGTCTAAACCAGCCTTCAAACTTGCTTCAGCTAGCATGGTTTCTCAATGATACAAAAATGGTGTACCAAAAGTCCAGGGCAATGCTGTCTCATGATACTGCACTTATACTGTTCAATGTCATCCCATCCAATGCTGGTACATACGAGTTACGGCACACAGAAACTGGGGAATGCTTAGCTCTTTATGAACTAACAATCAGTAGTTGCGATGATGAAGAGTGCCGGTATCAGATTAAGTACCAAGAGTGGTGCAATCGGTATGATACGTTCCTAGAGGAGATGAATGAGTGGCTTACTGACTACAACAGTCACGGTTATTGCTCCAATCTCAATTGATCTGTTAAAAATTTAACCTAAATCATGTTTGTTCATTATCATTTATTTTATAAAATATGATATAGAAATTACTTAGTTTTATTTTGAAATAGTGTGTTATGTTGCATTCATTTTACATAGAGTTTATATTGTGCATATTTTATATTATAAACAATAATTATACAGAAAATACACTCTATAAAATGAAAAATTCTTCCTTAGCTTTTTTACCAACTTGTTCTTATTTAAGTTGATTTCTGCTTTCAAAAATGAAATTTTATTGGTTTTCAAGATATTCGAAACTCACGCATAGGTCTTTGAGCTGGCTATTGTTTGAATAACACATTTAAATGTCTGTTTAGTTTGTTATGAGTAAAAATAAATAGCAAATAGTACCCACAACAAGTTTCATCAAAACGAAATGAAGTCATAAAATAAAGTTTACTTCAGACCTAATAAATTTTTGCTCTCCATAGCAAAAATATTTGGTGCTATTAAAAAATATACGTAATAAGAAATATGGTTGCTAGTTTTTAAATAGACATCATATGCATGCTTACTTTCAAGTCGAGCAAAGTATCTTTAAAAGCAGGCAATTCCATGTGTACTGCACTTTAAAAAAATACTAGAACTATGCTAAATTTCAAAAGCTCGATTACTTGCTGAATATAATTTTCAGCATTTAATTGTATTCCTCGGGAATAAAAATTCATGGAACAGGGCTGAATCAGGTATGCTGAATAGCTTTTACACCTGCAACAGATAAATAACTTTAAAGTTATAATTTTAATTATTAATTGCTGGTCATTGTTACTTTGTTACATTGTTATCTCTACCTCATTACTTATGAAGAAGGCATGTTGACTTACGTGCCAATAAACTAAATTAGTTCGAAATGCCTTTCTGAAAATGAGTAGTATGAAAATGAATAAATCAGTGCTTTTAAAAGCTCTAGAAATAACCTCAATCTGAAATCTTTATCCATAGACACTTTATCGGCTATTTCATATCTGATATTATTGAAGATTTTATTCAACACCTAACATATATACTTAAATATTCTCATTTTTTGTGTTATTAAAATCAGTCATGAAAAAAACCAGTGGCCTGTGCAAACTTAAGACTCTAGAATAATTTCGTTGGATGATTTTAGATTCAATAGCAAGTGCTGCTTCTATTGTTAAATCGGTTAAGTGTTTCAACAAGCCGTAATATTTTGATTTAACAAACATTCTAATGCATGAACCTCATGAAAATTTTAGTTAGTGATTCTGGTTTCCCAGTTCAGCTAATTCAAAAAAGTTTTCATTATTTTAAGAAATGAGACGAAAATAATGTCGATTGTTTTCAAATTTAATTAGCAACTTGCTGAATATGTTAATCTATAGGTTTGTATTTTATTCATCAGCTATCTAAAATATAAAAAGCTACACTGGCAGGAGCGGTTTTTTCTGAGTAAGAAAAAATTTGCTTTATCAAAACTCTAAGCAAAAGCCTGTCACTTGGAAAAATATGAATTTTACACCGTCACAAGTTTGTGAATTATTGCTTATCGTTTTAATATTTCTCATTTATGTAAATTGTCTGTTACAGCATTTATTACCCAACATACACATTTTAGATTTTCTCTAGTAATTGTATTTTTTATTATACTTTTGTTCTGTTTCTAAACATCTACAGATGCTTTCCAAGATGGTCTGCCTTTTGGTCATGTTGGGCAACTTGCCAACCAAGTTGAGAAAATTGAAAGTAGCCTCAAACCAACAACATTTATTAATCGATATGTGAGCAGAAGTAAACCTGTCTTGATACCAGGTGAGGCTTTGCCATGTACGATGTACACTACTTAATTTAATTAATTATGAAGTTTTGCTATGTAGGATGTACAATATGTAGTATAATGTGTTATGATTTGCAATGTGTATTACTTGATTGGCAGAATATATCGCAATATGTATTCAGTATATATTATAACCCATATGCTATGTAATATGCCAGAAAATACTGTATAATTATATTTAAAGTGTAAAATTATGAGTAAACATATTTTAGTTTGAATAGAATTACCTATGTACAATAATCAAACAGAAAATAAAACATTCAATTTTATTTCTTGCTATATAAATTTTTGATGTTAAATTTACTATGTATTCATAATACTGTATATTAACATTATTCTATGCTGACATTTTCCTACCCAACACTAACAGAAATATCCTGATAAAGCAAGTCTAACTTTTTCCATTGAACTGTCATCCCTTCTTCCTGTAGCTCTGGCACTCAACTCTGTGATCACAACTATTACGTAATGAATAACTTATGGCTTCATATTTTTTTCTGAATTTCAAAACTATTATCAGCAATGAAAGTTTTCTATATGACATTAAAGTTTTGGTATATGGTGCTTAAACTATTTTGCTATGGACGTTAAGATTTAAATTCAGCAATAATTTTGTCAGTGCTGTAGAACCAAACCCTCATGAGCAAGTGAGCCATCATCCCGAATTAATTCTAGATGTATATGCACAAAATTTATTATAAAACCAATACACTTCGCCATGCTGCCCTGAAGTTATATTTAGCTGATAGCCAAGATATGAGCGAATAGTTTAATAAAATATAAAATTAACATGTCAAAGATTCTCTACAAGCTAGTGGCATACTGTTACCTTATGTTGTAGGCCTGCTAGCCAGCTCTCCTGGTATAAAGACATGGGACATCAACTACTTGGGTAACTCCCCACCCTCTGCAATGAGTCGGATCTCAGTCTATGATAGCTCTTCAGAGAAACTCACCCAGTCTTCTATGTCTATGAGGGATTTCGTTAAAAATGACAACAAAGATCTTTTCATGTTCGATGAAATTCCATCTTTTCTAATGTTAGTCACCGAAACTACTCAAGTTCAGCCATTTTGAGAATAAAAACTTAGTGTTTATACCCGTACTAACAAGATAGTAGTCTAAGTACCATGTACTTTGCTTGTTGTTCTTGGGCTATGTAGATACTATCTGTAGATGTTCAACAACATTTGTAAGTTCGAGCGGTAATAACATCATATTCAACATCTAGAATTCTCTATGCTGCCATGTCGTTCAGTTTTTCATAATGTTGTTTCTGTTGGGTGTCAAAATTAGGAGTTATTTATATTTTTTATTTGAGGTTTGTGTTTGTAGGAAGGACTTAGCTATGCCTCAGATTTTTAAATGTGATCCGTTAATGAAATCGCTACAGAAGCATGTGAGTAAAGCCTGGACCAGCTAATGTTATAGTATATTTACTACAGGGATAGTACATCACTTGGCTTTTTAGAGTTTTTAAACAATATGTTGTCTAGCAATTAATATGCTTTTTTGATACAGCTTTTTTAACTGCATACCTTCGATACCAAAAAATAATGGAACATGTAGTCATATCTTCTACTTCAACTGACCTAGTTTAGCTATAGACACAATCTGCTGCTCACTTATGGAGTATTTTAAACTCTATGAAGGACAAATTAGGGTCACATTGCTTGTAAGTTCGTCAATAACGTCTTCAACCTACTTTAAACCATTAATAATATAACCTGCATAGTCCATGGTTACTTATGTATCTATCAAATACTTTCTCTTATAGTTTCTGTCCTACAATAGAAGAGTTATCGTCACAGAGCCCGTCACTATGTCACATGATCGACTTATCTGTTCGATGATTGGCCAAACTTCATTTGTTCTGATACCAGCTGAAAGTTGGGAGTTGTCTGCTACTGATCTGCACAGCATTGAATACTCAGCTGTGAACTATACCACACACCCTTGGTTGAAGGATGTAGAATACCATATCGCTCTGAATAACAAGCCTGGAGACTGTATTTATATACCTCGAAACTGGTAAATTCCATCTCCTAGCTTGTAAATTCCACCTCATAGCTTGTAAATTCCACATGGGAGCTAGTAAATTCCACTTCATAGCTTGTAGATTGCATCTTTTTAATTGCAAGTCTACTTTCTCAGTTGTAAATTTTTTTAAGTAGAAAATTTTATCTTCGAACTCATCAATTCAGCCTTGTAGTTGGTAAATTCTATCACATAGCTGTAATTTCCACCTTGAAGTAAGTATGTTTCAGAGTTATGTTCTCTCGGCTGCTAGCCTATTATACCGTCTGCAGGTATGCTCAGACCTCTCACACTGACCCATTGAGCTCTACAGTAGAATTCACATGGAAAGGAGAGATGGAGAAAGTGAGCAAGTGGAGCTGTGGAGATCAAGATCTTGGCAGCCAGCACGAGCTCGGCTCTTTTTCCAAGTACTTTTCTGCTGCCAGACCTCAACGGGACACGGTCAAAGACGCCCTCATGTGAGATTCTGATTAAATTCTTGATTTTGATCTCTAGCTAATGTTTCTATTATAAAAAGTATTTAGGTAGGTGCAGTAAGAAAAGAGTTGAGAAAAGATTGTACTCTAGATAAAGAATGTCGCCAAAAACATTTCATTCTTGCTATAATTTCAACCCTCCTCTCCCCCCCTCCCCCCCCCCCCCTAAAGAAAATTCATAAAGATAATCAAGAACTTGGGCTTTTGAAATTTATCAGTTACTGCACCTAAATAAGTCATGTAGTTTATGCATTTTTTTTTATTCTAAATGTTTTGATGACAATTATATACTGTCTTTCAGACATTATTTCGTGTTCTATCTCGGAGACAATCTACTCAGTTCCTTTACCTCCAAGCAATTTATTAGGAAACAGAAAAGAGTAAGTTGACTGATAATCTATTTAGTTATGACATTAGATTATATCTGCTGTACCTGAGTTATATAGAATGGCCTTGACCTGATGTCAGTACAATATGTAGTGAGTAATATTCTCCTGTTTATATCTGTTTTTACTGAACAAACAACTGAAATAAACAAATATGTGTATTGCCTGAGGTAGAAGCAGTAATGAAAATATTGAGAAAAGCCTATGTTCTAGGTTAGCAATGTAGTAAAAGAAGTTGTGTTCTCCCGAGAATTTCAGCCCATGCCCCAATTTAAGAGCTTAGGTTATTGAAATTTCTCCACTGTTTCACCTAAATGTGCTGAAAATACTGTAAAGATTTTGCCAGATTCATATGTTTTATGTAGGATGACAAGATTTTCGGGAAATTAATAGACTGGAACTCTGAAGTGGAAGAGATTTCCAAGGAGGTGAGCAAGAGACTGGTGTATGTGCACATGTCTGAATTATACTCTCTTTTCTTCAGAGATTAGAATACGTTAACTAAAATATATCAATTTAAGAATTATATATAACTAATAAAACTCTATCAGTAATAAAGTGTCATATTTGATAAGTGCTGTTCTATATTGTAGTTGTTTGAGATGCTAGATATAAACTCAGATGGAAGGTTCTCATTGGCTGATGTACAAAACATCAGTTCTGAGGTAAACAGAACTCACTAAGTGTTGCTATACAAGCTTTTAGAGAAAAAGCTACAAAAAAGCTTTCAGTTAAACATAACAAGTGTTTTTGTGTATGATGATTTCATTTTGTACTATAATGTATTAAAGTATATCCAATTCAGTAAAGTAGTATTTGTGCATCTAGTAAAAGGGCTGACGCTGACTCTCGGTGTCTGGAGAGTAGTAAAGGAATTATAAATTTGATTCTAAGTTTACTTAAGTTGTCATAACATACCTCCTGCCTAAAGAAATATTCGAGTTGAATATATTTTACAATCCACACTGAATGGTTCTTTTACAGGCCCGGGATGCTTTCGTCAGTCAGATACAAGACAGACTGCAAGACTTTGGAGCCATTATAGACAAGCAACAGAAATTTAATAAAGAAAAATTAGTAAGATATTCTCACTGTTGATGTAAACTGGAGTTGAGTAAAATGGCTGTAGCTAACTAACATTGATGATGTATATAGCTTTTTGAGGATTGTGAATATTTGGTTTGTTAGCATTGAACAATGTAAGTTTACTCAATAGCAAAATATAGGTTTTATTTTTCTTTAAAAGTTTCCGAGAATTGTTTACGGTGAAGGCGTGTGACCTTCCTGTTTATTGAAGGTGAAGGATGCTAGTCAGAAAATGACGCCCACAGAATCAAAAGCTAAAGCCGCCGCACCATCAGCCAAACCAGCTGCAGCATCAGCAGGAACACCTGCTACGGAATCCTCGGATGACTTGAATCAGATGTTGCAAAATGAACTGAAGCAAGAAATGGACAAGCTCATGAAGGAAATGGAACTAGAGGAACGTTCGAAAAAACAAAGTAAATGTTTATCTGTGGTTAAAGTATTTTCAAACACTTAGCAAGTTTTTATCTAGAGAGAGATAGTTTTATGGAACGGAATCGAATAACTTGCGGATTAAAATCTCTTTTCATTGTTAGCCTAGCATCAGATACTACTTTACGACACTTCTGATGTTCACTTACACGGATTTTGCGGAAAATACCTCAAATACTTGCTATGCTACTCAAAGCTTTGTAATTTGTAGTCTAATTAAGATAAATGTTTGTTTTATTAGTAAATAAACTATCGGAACTGCTGAGGTAAAGTTAGTCCAATTTTAGGGAAATGCTATATTTCATTTGCTCAAAAGCAAAATAAGTCTTCTTTGTTCAATTGTCGTCTACAATATCATTGTTATCTAAACTGGCTGGAAGTGAATCACACCCTTGATAGTCACATAACTTGTGTGTTTATTTTATTCAGCAGCGAAAGCTAACAAGAAGCCAACTGATAAAACAGCAGAAGTGCCATCATCTAAAGATGGTAAACATAATAAAGCTAAACCAACTTCTAAAAAGGCACAAAGTAAGCATATGTGTGACTAATTACTATTGGTAGTCTCTCGTACTTTATAGTATTGTTGGTAGTCCCTCCTACTTTATGGTACTATTGGTAGTCCCTCCTACTTTATAGTACTATTGGTAGTCCCTCCTACTTTATAGTACTATTGGTAGTCCCTCCTACTTTATAGTACTATTGGTAGTCCCCCCTACTTTATAGTACTATTGGTAGTCCCTCCTACTTTATAGTACTATTTGTAATACTCATTGTCACTTACATCTGCTATACCAGTTAGTCATTAGTGGAACTCAGTGTGAATTTGTTCTGCGGTGTTTCTCAAACTTTTGTCAGTTGGGCGAAAAGTATTCAAATCTCGCTGGAGCTAAAGCTAAGCAACCAAACTTTTCATCTCAATTTATATATAATAGTTTTTTCTAAGGAATTTGTGTTCATGCGTGTGTATATTAAAACTTTGTTGTGTATATTTATTAAGTTCATATTTTAACAAGCTCAAGTGAGTTATTTTGATTATTTGATAGCTAAACCATCACCTGAGTCTGCTGGAACTAAGGCTAAAGAGAAATACAAGATGGTGGAGGATGAGGAGATTGAGATTGTAGCAGAAGATGATGATGGTGGTAAGAATAGTCAAGCTCCTAACAAATCTCCGACAAATAACTCGGGGGTGAAATCCTCTAAGCAAGGTTCTCCCAAGAAACCAACTTCTAAACAAGCTAAGACTAGTGACAGTTCTACAAAGAGCAAGAAGGAACCCAAGAAACAAAAAGAAGAACTTTAATCTCGGCTCATTCGGATTTCTTTTGTGAATATGATTTTTAGGAAATTTCATTTTATAATTTACTTTGTGACTCACAAAGTGTTAAATTTGTAGAGGCTTGATTTATCAATGAATACTTAACTATGAATTATAATCTTTCACTATAGAGTGAATGAGTTATTTAACTTTTGAAGTGAAGTTAGTGTTAACTGGATATGTGTTACAAATTTCTTTGTTTTACTCTGTCAATCATACTTTATGTGCCTAACTTTTACTTTTTGCTGTTTTAATTTTCAAATAACTGTCTGGAACAACAAGAACCTTAATTAGTGAAATGAAGCACTTAGTCTTGAACATTACAATAAAGAAACACACAAATATTCAGTTCAATCTATCTTCGGGTAATAAAATGTTGTCAGGACAGTGTCATATAAACATTATTCACTGCTGCAAGCCAAGTAACCCGTGACAGCACGGGAGAAGATAACTCCATGTGTTTGACATGAAGCACAATTGTGGAAATAAGCTCCATCTTAATATTTACTCCATTGCTTGATTTCAGGTCTAAAACCTATGCTTATAACGTCATTGCTATTGCAATCATCTATAGTAGTTGTCTACTCTTTCCTAAACAGTTATTTCAAGAACAGACGTAGCTATGTTTACAGAATAGCTGTGTATAAATGTCTCGCCTATCAGCCAGCATTGCATGCATTTTCTGTACGTGAATAAACAAACCTCTGCAATTTGCATAATCTATATGACATGCTATAAACTGTTGTAATACAATGTTTGAGTTGTCCTCTCACAGCTCCTCTTTCCTGTTCAGGAATACCGTCACTTTAGGAGCTTCCGGGTCAGATTTTCCTGGAAGGGTATGTATAGTAGGGGGACGTGGGGCTGGCTTGTAATCTTGAGCACATCTGAAGCCAATGTTCTGAGATGTAAAACCTAGTGGTCTAGCGAGTCTATAACATAATACAAATATAACAATGACTCACTGCACTAAAACACTATTCAACATTATTTTAATGTTTATTGCTTACATTGTCATAACTCTTAATATGGGCATAGCAAATAGTAACTGCCTGTATTTGTGCTTATATATATATATATATATATATATATATATATATATATATATATATATATATATATATATAGGCCCATTAGCATTGTTATTGACTAACTGCTAATAGTTGATAGAAATGCGGTGTATGTATTTGAGATTTATCCAACAGCTGAATGCTACCTTTACTAATTGGGTACCAAAATTGGTAAATAAATCCTACACTATTTGTTATTAGATAATGTATACTGTAGAGCGTAGACTGAATATAAGCCCTTACCTATTAGATAATCTGGCTGCATGGTTTATGTGTGCAGTGTCTTCTCTAAAGTCTATGAAGGAAGCGCCTTTGAGTACATAGTATTTCTGGCCAGGGTAAGAAGCTGACAACTCCAAGCTCAAATTTCCAATATTCTCTTTCTGGAAAGGAGTAGCTGTCCATTCCCATGTGTTCCCCAGTACATCATACATTCCTTAATTAGAATTAGACTATGGGAATTACTGCAGGGCATAATTTCATAACATATTTACTTGAAGTACCTGATAAGTTATCAGTATGTTCACTGATAGAGCAACCACCACCAGCACTCCTTTTACTATTTTTAATACAACTAGTACTTTCACCACTATTACTAGTGCTACTACTTCTGCTACTGCTACTACTACTTCTACTGCTACTGCTACTTCTACTGCTACTGCTACTTTTACTGCTACTGCTACTTTTACTGCTACTGCTACTTTTACTGCTACTGCTACTTTTACTGCTAGGTACTGCTACTTTTACTGCTACTGCTACTTTTACTGCTACTGCTACTTTTACTGCTACTGCTACCGCCACCACCGCCGCCACCACCACCACCACCAGCAGCAGTAGTAGTAGTAATAATAGCAGTAGCAGTATTAGTAGTAGTAGTATTACTAGCAGTAGTAGTACTAGAAGTAGTAGTATTACTAGCAGTAGAAGTACTAGTAGTAGTAGTTTGCATGTCTCACCGTAGGCATTTTGCTGCTCAAAGGCATCCACTGGGGAAAGATGTTTGTACCCATCATACATCTTATTCTCTAATGGAAATAGTCCCTGTATTATAGGGAAAGAAATATGTTTATCATCAGTCGTTACTATACTTATTTTATTTTAGTATACTATATATAGATTCAATAAACTATAAAACAAACATGAACAGCATTCATATTTGGTTGTTTTATGCAATCTCCATTTATTGGTATGACAATAAATTGTTGCTACACAAAATATGCAAGAATTTGAGTTATATGCAAATTTGTAAGACGAGTTTTTAGCTAATCACCACACTTGATTTTTAGGATACTGCATTGCACATGTTCAGAGAAATCAGTTTTTCTATTATTGGAAAGAATTGTGCTATATATTAAATAGCATTGAAACGGAATAAATTTCTTTTAATATAAATTTATTTCAATGGTAAAAAGTATCACACAAGTGCAAGTACACATGCACTCGTTGACAAGTAATTTGGTTGAATTTAGGCAGGTTTCTAACAACAGCTGTGATAAGTAAATGCAACAGCTGTTGTGCTTCAGAAAACTACAGCTGTAAACAATGACAGCAATTATTAGCAGTTATAACTATTTTTAACTTTGAAATGGTAAAATACAAATAAATTCAAATTCATCATTAAGTTAAAAATTGGTTATTTGATAATAATATACCTTCGGGTTACAAAAATAAACCTAAATTATGCAATTTTTCTTGTAAATCAATATTTGAAAATATTTATTCTCTAAAGGATTTTTTGTCGCAAGGTTGTTTTTGGAAACAACTGTTATTACTTTTTAAATTATAACAGTTAGTCCTATGTTCACATACCTGCCATAGATTAGTTCTCTTGGAACTAAAATCATCTCCCCATGGATATGGTGTCCCTAAAAATCAGGCAATGAATATATGACATGTTACGGATACTAAGTGTTAAATGCATGAGCATGTATAGAAGCATAAATAAATGTACTGTAAGTGTAGTATCTGTTCTATTGTAGGTATATGATATCATAATTGCAAGGTTATTTGATTTTGTATAAACATAAAATGTTTTTCTTTA
The DNA here is from genome assembly GCA_964035545.1 of Bugula neritina. NCBI lineage: Eukaryota > Metazoa > Bryozoa > Gymnolaemata > Cheilostomatida > Bugulidae > Bugula > Bugula neritina. The sequence goes on from OZ037767.1 coordinate 22,588,309, forward strand.
TACTATATTGTAGAACATGCAAATTCTACTATATGTTGGTTAAAACAAAGTATTACATGTCATTATAATATCGCAGAAATATTTTAGCAATTAAACTTCTTTCAAAGTTCTCTATCTAAAACTGGTTAAAATTACCAGCAGCATCATAATAATGAATTTGTTATATTTTAGAAATATTAACCAATGTAGCCATCACATAGGTTTTTAAGTGGATAGAATTATAACCACTCTTTTTAAAACGTACTTTTGAGTTTTATATATTGGCTACACTTGTTGCCTCCATCTACATTCTACAACATAGCCATATCATGATAGTTGAAGCAGATAAAAATACATAAGCCCCCCCTCTTTTCTTTTAAGGGCTACAGGTGATTCGTCTACCTACTACATACTTTCACCTTCACCAGACTGTATCAGTATAACAAGACAATGTACCTTTTAGGCCGCCACGAGCAGCAAACTCCCACTCAGCTTCTGTTGGCAATCTTTTACCACTCCATTGGCAAAATGTCTCTGCATCCATATGACTGATGTGTACCACAGGGTAGTGCATTCTGTTAGCTAAGGTAGATTTAGCTCCTTCAGGCTACACACCACAAACACAATGTTTATGGAAGTTGTGCTCTCAACTAAAGAATATGAATATATAAATCGGTAGTCTGACTACTTACCCGACTCCACTTGGCACCGCTTACAGCAAGCCACCACGGCTCTCCTGGGATCTTCTTCTCATGCAAGATCTGAGATTCATTTGTCACTGCCGTGGCAAACACGTAACTGTATTTGTTTTTCTGTGCAATTGTTCTACTCTTATATCCCGTCATTTGCTGAAATCTCCTGGTATAACGTGTATAGGGAATATATTAGTTGTATACAGGCTTGTTTTTATTGAATTATTAAATCAGAGAAGACTTTCTAGTTTTACAGCAACTTTGCATGGTATTAGCCTACATAAAAAGTTATAATATACTTATTTCATGTTCAATGTCAACTTTAAGTAACACAGTGCTATTTTAAGCACACTAATGAATTTTTCTTTTACTACCTGTTAGTTTATCTTGAAAACAAAGTACTTGTAAAGCCTTATAACTTTTGCCACTACGCTCGCAAACACACTACATAGTTTTAAACATTCATTTGAGTTATTTTATTTCAGTGAAAGTGTATTTATAATTTTTTGTGGTTAGTAAATTTATTAGTATACCCTTTGCATCACCCAAAACACTTTTCATACAGCATAATTCCTTAAAATAAGAAATTTATTTATATTTCAACGGCAACATTATTAGAAAGCAAAATCTCATTTCTCTAAAAGACCTTCTGTTACTACTAGTTAAAGCTAGGTCAGCAAAACAAGGTGACGCACAGAAAATCTTAGTTAAATTACAGCCAATCTATGTGTAGCTTTTATTGCTTCAACCAATCATAATTAAAGCCAAAATCATTATTCATTTTAGACTTTTTAATCAGCCGTATTGAAGTTAGTTGTTTGATATAGGCTATTTTTCTTCATTTTGTTTTTTATTGTTGCATTATTTGATTTTATTATACTTTAGCAATTTCTTCTATTTCAAATTTTTTAATTCATGTATTTCTATGACATTTAAGCACCATAATTCTGACATTTAATAAGTTAAGACTGTTGCCAGGCAAACAAATTGACATTTTTTAGAGCTGCCCAATATACTTACCACAAATACTATGCTCACTAATAACTTAGCTTACCAGTATTGTGAATTGGTGACGGGATATTTATCAATAACAAAGGATTTCATTAACAGTTTCTTTGGAGGATATTCCCCACTGTCGGCAAACATTGGATTTGTATTCCCCATTTGAAAACGTTTTCCTTCTATCTTCACTGTATCTTCATAAACTTGGTATTTCCAGTAACCTTTAAAATAACATTTTTGAGTAAAAGAACAATTTGAAAGTATATTTTACTTATGTTTAATTTTATTGTGTTTTTTATTATTGTAAAAACTAAAAATATCAAGTATTGTTTCAATGCGCTATTATACCAACGGCATTTGTACTGTAAAATGACTAAATTTATATTATGTATAACATCCTTAGAGCTTATATGACCTATTATAACATATTAACATGTTCAAAGATAACATTAAATTATTTATAGAATATAACATATAACTAAGCAGTTATGCTTAATATTTTTTATTTACTAATGGTATCAGACTGCATATTGTAGTTGCTGTCACACACAACTAACGCTTGAAACAATAAAACTCTAATATATATATGTAAGCTAAACAGTTAAACACTCTTTTCCCACAAGTAAACGTATAGTATGTACTTTTGTACATATTTCACCTTCAAACATGTTTTCTTCCGATATAACTAACCCAGCAAGGGAAAGCCAAATCACTATGGCGATGAGATGTAACAGTTCAAACTTCATCCCTGCTTCACTGTGAGTGGAATAATGTGAGATATATAACTGTCTAAGCAGTTGAGCCAATGTTTCTATATCTTGCGAAGTAGAAAGTTTAGAGAAAGTGTATAGCCCCAACCCACCCACAACAGAAATTAATTTGAGGATTATAGCTATTCTTGAGTTTGTTCAAGAGTGCAGCTGTTGCTGTTTATTGAATGTGTTGTATTTCCAGCTCATCATAACCAGTCTCTCTGTTATACTATATGCTGTGCACACGTGTTGTACTCTGATTGGAGGGTTGTTATGTACATGTATATACAGCATGTAACCACGACTAGCTTCGCTATTGTGCATATGGACCCTCATCACTGATTTTTTTCTATTTTTCAACCTATGACATAAACTACTATTTGATGAAAATACAAACAAACAAACGTATTGCAGCAACAACATGTGGGCTGCAGATTTTAGGTTTTTCTATAAAAAGGAAAGAGAATATAAAGGATTAAGTATAAGTTTTGACAAGAAATGTTCAGGTTTCAAAGTAATTTCAAGGAGTTGTCTATACTATTAACACACAGCTACACTTACAATAATACCAGCAGTAGACAGTTTTATAGAGGCCATATGATATTAAATAAACACTTTGATTTAGTGACAACCTTATTTGGTCATTGCGAACACATGGTGCAGCTGCATGTATAAATACAAGTGATTCTATTAGCAGCTTATCATTAAAATTATTCAAATAAGTTATCACAAGCATTAATTGCTAAGATAAGGTGTTGTGATTGTAGGATTGAAAATGAAACTGTTATTAAGTGTAGGTAAACACACGAGCACATAGTTTTCAATCTATTATTCATTTAAGTAACTCAAGTGTTTTTGACTATCGGCTTCAAGTAAACTCAATAGGCTTGTTAACTTGACGTGACTTGAAGTGAAAAACATTTTTCAAGTTAAATAGTATTATTAATTTTCTCAATTAATTTTCTAGCTATATCTATAAGTAATTGTTATTGAAACTGCAACGCCTTGTTATTACCTTAACAAAAACGACTTTACAACAATCAACTACAACTTAAAACTGAACAAGTTGAACCGTGTAAAAGTAGTGATCATATTCCCAATAATATAAACATAAAATTTAAGGTATCCTGAACGGTAAATGCAAAATTATTTGTAATTAACTTGCAGTTTTAGCTGAAATTATCTAACAAAATTTTGCTAAATTGACCAACTGCAACTAAGTTCAACTTTAATTAATGGTCTGGTAGAGAATATTATTATGATAGCTTTTGAAAAAAGTTGGTTCTAAAAGTGAATGAGATGATAAAACTGGTATGTCTGATGAATATAAAAAGCTGATACTGTAAGTTTAACCATAAACAGCAAGAAGTTTAAGCAGTAGAATATTCTATATCCAACTTGCTAATGATGGCTGTTAGAAAATACAATGCAACTGGAGTAGGTTATGTTTTCAACAAACCTTAGCAAAACCGGAGCACAGTTTAAAATGTCATGCAGATATTATTCGTTCATCATCACTAGATAACTGACACATTATTAGCAAAGCATTTGATTTCTTATGGAGCCTACAAATGTTATTCTCTATTACTTGCTTCTGCATATTATAGCTATTAATCAGGGAGTTGTCATATCTATATTATAGCTATTATTTGCCTACTCTATATTATCAGTAAAAGCTGACACACTACCTGCAACGTGTTAAGCTCTTACATTATTCTCCAATACTTACACCCAGAGACTGTAGCTATTTAATTATTTGAGCTAGGAGTTGTTTCACCAATGTAAGGTGTAGGTTCTAATATCATCATCTTTATTTTAAAGAAGCTCAGATAACAAGAAAACCTGTTTGTCAAACAAACAGAATCACCTGCCTCCAGTCAAGATAAGGAGGTGAAATGGAATGCTAAGACTCTCTCCCCTCCTCCACACTGCATGCTATTTCACCACACTATGCTACTTTTAGTGTGATAAGATAAATGGATCAATTATAAGATTAAAATGGTTGAAGCTTGCTACATCAGCTTAAATGATTCATTGAAGCATGATGTCAGTCAGTTGGGCACATCAATAATTACACACACGCACACCTATATGCGCCTATATAATATGCACCTACATATGCACCTATATATGCGCCTAGATATACGCCTATATGTATGCATATATACACTACAGCGTTCTACATTCTACCATATAAAAATTGCCAAAGCCTGATATAAGATCAAGTTTGCAAATAAAAGCTAGTGAATTGTTTGATATTACATTAATAGCTAATATGTTTGCTAATGTTACACAAAGCAAATACAGAACTTAACTTCCTTAATGTAAATACAGCACCTGGATGTTTTAGGTCAACTAAACTGACTATGAAATTCTAGCACACTTTTTGCACAAACCAAAAGTTAGGCCTAAATATTTTGTGTTGTGTTACATGTGTGTTCTGCCATGAATTGTTGTGACTGCTGATAATGTTACTGTGTCAGCTGATAATTGTTGATGCGTCAGCACGGGTGCTGTTTGACACGGATGCCTATGTATTGTAGTAGATTTGTGGGTTATAGAATGAAATCAGGCAGAGAACATAACTCCTTGTTATAGAAGAGACAAGAGAGAGAGGTTGCCGTGTGCTTGCAGTACTTTATTGTAGTAGAGAGAAGTGTCTAGTGTGAGCTCCAGTCCGCAAGTGACTGAAGCTCTAAAATGCGTGTCCTTTTATACCAGTGGAACAAAGGACTTCTAGAACCTTCTACCGACAGCTGGCCGATGTTCGGCAGGGAATGGCGACATTCGTCATGTCGGTAACCGACACTGATCATGTCGGCAACTGACATTCGGTTTGTCGGCATCCACCTGCCGAAATCGGTCCAACTGAGATCCAGATGGTTGGCTTGAGCTTGTGCCAGACACTGAATAACTAACTTCACTACTGTGACCAAGCCCATTCACACTGTGACTTTGTAGATAGTGCTCAGGCAGTATTTCTTCCAATACTTCTAAGTTCTCATGAGCGTTAACATTGCTTTGTACTTGAAGCTTACGAGCTTCATGAGAAACCCGATCGCTGCCTTCAATTTGTATTAAATTAAATCTTGAAGAGGATCGAATTGAATCGGTCATTGGTTCCTGCAACATTATTCCAAATGTGTTTTCCATAATCCTTAATCCTTGTTCTGTCTTGACCACTGTTCTTTCTGACATTACAAACGCATTGTCCAACCCTATGAAGATGTCAACAGTTGATGATTTCCTGTACAAAAGTTGTAGGTCAATGTCAGGGAAGATCTGGGCTATCTTAGTGCTGTTTGGTATCTTAACAGGATCACTTGTTATTTTGTCAATGTCATAAGCAGTCACTCTTTCTGTCTTACCTTCCTGATTGATCAGCTTTATTTCATATAGCTTCGTCTTAAGATTTTTAATCTTGTCCCCTAACACTGCAATGCTTAGTGAAATATTGCTTTTCACTGGCTTTGCTTGTGTTCGCTGGACTGCATCAAGACTGATGTACTATGAATTAGAACCACTGCCATACATGAGTAGTGCTGTGGCATTGAGCCCCTCTACAGGAACCTCTTGGACGGGAAAAATAATTCCTTCTACAGTAGGTTGTACCAGATGATTGTTGACAATTGTTCCCACAGCTTTATGGCATGTATTTTCTACTTTTGCTTGATATTTTTGTCTGTTACATAGCAATGAATGATGGTAATTGTCATTACAATTACTGCAGCTGTTTCGTGACTTGCAATCTTTCCTTCTATGAGCACCAAAACATTTAAAACAAGCTCTGTTGGTTTTCGCTAACTCAAATCTATCATCCATCGACATGCTATGAAATACTTTACATTCTTTAGTTGAATGCTTAGCATGAACATGAATTAAGCAATTTTGGCTATCGCTTTGAGATTTTGTATGGAAAGTCAACGTTTTTACATGAGTTTTATTCTGTTTTACCACGTAGGTCTTGTTTTCATCAACATATATCTGACGTTCAGCTAACCGTGATACTGTTCGTCTGCGGTCTTCAATGAATCCCATGAAACTTGGCAATGGGTGAACTTTGCGCTCAACACTCAAGCTTTCATATATCTCACACCATTGCTCTTTAATAAAATTAGGTAGCTTATCAACCAGCTCGTCAATGTGCGACATTGTAATGGCAGATGTCTGACCAATTTCTGCAAGTTGGCTGTAGCATTGCTCTATCTCATTGACAAACTGAACTAGCGCCCTGTGGTCCTCGCTCAATACTGATTTTAATCTGCTCAATTCATCATATACACTCTGCACACACAAGCTCACATCACTGTACTTTCTCTCTAGCTTATCCCATTGTCGCTCATAGGCATTAGGCTGGTGTGAATATATGGATTTTATGCAGTCGAATGCTGCACCACTAAGACTGCTTCTAAGAGCTGCTGCTCTTTCTTCTTCTGTTTGAAACTCAAAAGCCGCGTAACGCCTCCAGACTGTGCAAAACTCGGGTCATTCTTGGCGTATGCCACTAAATGTAGGTGGGGGGGGGGGTATTTTTTAAATTTAGAATTGCAAGCATATTTGCGATTAACAGGCTCATTGCTTTCGTGCCGTGATTTACTCAATGAAAAGTTATTGGGTGGAGGTTCGTACCCTGCATAAGCTGAAACAATGGAGAATCGTTCGCTGGTAAGATCTCTAGATGGAATTGCATAACGTGGAGACTGGAGTTTGCTTGCGCTATTGTTTGCTAAATAAGAATAATCTACTTGCTCATCCTTATTTACAGGATATATATTCAAGTTGCCATCAGTTAGTGTTTGTTCAGGTTGCAAAGCCCCACCGAATGAAACACCCGCTACACCTCGAACACCATCTCGCCCCAGCCGATCCTGCGCCGCATGCCCGTTATCGGTGCCAGACAAAACAGTTGAACTACTATTACGACTAACAGGCAAATGTGAAATGTTTCCACGAGCTCAGAATGAGGTTTGCATTTCCAATATTAAATTTTTTAGATCTACATGAACTTGCCCAGCTATATCAAAATATTTCTTAGATAATTCCTTACATAAAAAATATGTTCGTTTGAAATATCACAGTCATTTGACTCGTGTAGCATTTGCTCAGCAGTGGTACATGCAAACTCAATGTCATACTCTACTGGCTTTAACTTAACTCGATTAAAAGTAGTAATGGCCTCATTGTAGTTTTGTCTCAATACATCATAATAAGCATTCAAGTCTAAAGAGGAGACAACTCTGTACTCTGCATATTTATCATCTGCCTCAACTAGTTCGCAATAACGTGTGTGAATGTCATTAAATTCTGAGTAAGCTTCATTTAACTGTTTATATAACTGCTGAAAAAATTCTAAGTCACTGGAGTTGGAAGTACTTGGCTTTCTGCCTAATGAAGTTATACTGATCTTCAACTTCGATCTTTGTAACTTCAGTTATATAATTTCCTCTTTGTCCTCCATGTCGAGTGGGTAGACTACTATCTTTCAGAATAATTGTTACAATAGGAGTCTAAGTCTGAATGTGAGCTCAAGTCTAAGTCTAACTTAGAAAATATACTGTTGGCAATAGACAAAAAATAGAGTTGTGACCTGCTTCTGTGTCCTCCATTCATTCACTTAATGAGGGGTGAATGGATGGAGGACACAGAAGCAGGTCACAACTCTATTTTTTGTCTATTGCCAACAGTATATTTTCTAAGTTAGACTTAGACTTGAGCTCACATTCAGACTCATACTCATACTTAGACTCCTATTGTAACAATTATTTTGACAATTAAGTATAGATTGCCTGCATCTTTAGCAGGAGGAAAATTGAGCTACACTGACTCATCGAACAAAAACTCTCAGTAAATATAGCTATCGCGAAAGCTTTCATAAATAGCTTTTGTTACACAATGGTTTTCTGAAAGCTACCAAAAAGCTACTGCAACAATTGTCTCTCCAGACCTTTTTGAGTCCGGTTATTGACAGAGATGCAGTTGAATTTGTCCGTCAACAGTTTTAATGTCGCTCACAGACAAATTCAAATGTAGACCATTTCTTTTCTTTTCCCAGTGTTTTAAGTTTTTGCTAGATTACCTACATAGAACTTAATAGCATGAGAAACAGCTACTCGAAGATAGTGGTGTACGTAATAGATTGGTTTGATGTAAGTTAAGACTGTTGAATAAAGTAAACATTGTGTAACATCACTATATGTAAATTTACTAAATCATATCAGACGACTAACCTTTACACCCTTATCAGTGTCACGTTGTTGTTAGTTAGCTTTCCTCTTGATTTTGACATTACTCGATCTCCAGGTGCTGAACAGGTATGTTGTGCATGTTTGGTGGCTCTTCATTTTTAAAAAAAAATGCCACTAGCTGTTTCTTCTATATGTTGCTAATTATTCTATACTATATTGTATAATGCAAACCCAAGCTTGAATATATTATTTTCTACTCTCCAAATAATTTCCAAATAAAAAATATTTTTATATTAGACCTGTTTATTTAGTGTACTTGTTGTTTTAGGACTGGGGCTTCTTCTCAACAATCTAACATGTTGAAGTGGTACTTTAGTGCGGCTTTTGTATTGCTGGCATGTTCAAGTTTTTCAAGTAACAGTTTGGGTAATGCTCAGGTAAGACTTAGACTAAATTTTTTTCTATCACATTAACTTACAACTGCCACGTTAACTTACTGTTTCACATTAACTTACAACTGCCACGTTAACTTACTGTTTCACATTAACCTACAACTGCCACGTTAACTTACTGTTTCACATTAACTTACAACTGCCACGTTAACTTACTGTTTCACATTAACTTACAACTGCCACGTTAACTTACTGTTTCACATTAACTTACAACTGCCACGTTAACTTACTGTTTCACATTGACGGACTTCTGTCACAATAACTTAGTGATTTACACTAACTTGCTGCTGCCACATTAGCTTTCTGCTGTCACATTAACTTATTGCTGTGCCATGCTAATTTATTGGCGCATATGTTACTGCCTAATTAAAAATTCAAAAATTGAGAGCAACTTTAGCAGATATTATTGTATTATTATATTATTTTAATATTTTTATCATTTGATATGATAATATTATATCATTTTTCTTTTCTTATTGCTTTTATTCATGTCTTACATAATAGAAAATGCTAATTAACAATATATTTTTGCAAGTATAACTTTTAGTCACTGAAAAGCAGTCGGAAAACTTTGAACAACATAGAAATGTTTGCAGCTAAAATTTCAATCATATTTATTTTTTATTAAAAGAGTCCCCTGGTTTTGCTAAATTGCGAGTAAAACCGGTTTCCTATTTTGCTAAATTTAATAGAATTCGCCTTTACTAGTCAAGCAATTGGCAGAAAAGGCTATTTAGAAATTGCTAGCTTTTCAATGTCAGAATATGTCTACCATAGAGTTTTAGACTGCAGTGAAAATGTCTGATAATTTGCCTTACTTTATTAAACAAGGTTTTTGCATGTGTTATGTTTTAGCAAGGTATTGAATTAAAAATATATGAAACAATATAAGAATTCATTAAACCAATAATCTCTACTTTGTTAGACAAAAATACACTTTTATAATAAAATAAAACAAATTTCTGTGGTTTTCATCTGTACAAAAAATCCCTATCATTGCTTCTCAATATAACTTTTTACTCTGAATATTTTAAATCTAGAGTTTCACATTTTTAAGATGCACACAATTATAATAGCTATTGCTATATGCCATGCAATGCGCAATAAACATGCAAATCATGGATACTTGGAGTTACATCATCTTCAAACTAAACATTTACCTCTAATCAATATTCTGCTCAGTCATGTTGACTTACAGCTTAGACTTATTATTTGCTGTTAGATTAGGCAGATCTTGCATAAGTTTTTGTCATGATCAGTGGGAAAGTGTTTGAGTTTATATAATACGCATTGAGTGTCTGTTTGCGCTTAACTAACAAAGTTAAAACATTTAATATCTTTATGATGTCAATGTGTGGGATGTCTCGCCAGCAACTTGCACGTAATAATAAAAGAGTTTTATTGCAAGGCTGCTGCAAAGTATAAAAAGCTGTTATGGTATAGGTTATGTGTTTGGACCTGCTCTGCCTTGCATATTTTAGTTCCAATCATATAAGTGCAATTAAGCATAGTTTTATTTTTATATTATACTTATATCTCTGAGTTTAGGCTGTGGGCTGAACGTGCCACTTTACCAACCTGCACACACCCCTCATATTACCTGGCATGTTCACCATTGCTGACATTTCAAAATATATTAATTACTTAATTTATATTACAGCATATGTCACAGTGTTGAGACACCATATATTTCTGCAAATGTTTTTTACCATCATGCAGGTTCTACTCTAGATCTATATGCATGTATAATTCTAAATTGTTATATCTATTGTAATATAAACTGCATATCTCTGCATAGTGTGCGTATATGTTGATAGATTACACTACAGATTTTTTTCCTCTATTATTAACTTTTACAGACTACCACTGTACAGCCCTCAACAGCGGCTAATGGGTTAAATCTCTTCTCGATCTTTCAATTCGACCCAAAGGATGTGGCCCAGTTCTTTTGGAGTTCCCTACGGCCCACCTATCGTGCCGGAATCAGTTCAGACCTGGGCAATGCTTCTGAATACCTAGAGTATTTCTCTAGCATGGTTAGTGTTTGGTTGAACAAAACTTTTACTTTTGTTGTCACAAAGTTGGTGTGCAGTGCGACCTTCGTTTAAGAAAATCTGGTGTCTGGAAACATCAAGGTGTCTCTCTCTGCCAGAATTAGAGATGAGATGTCCTGTCATGATATACTGGTCTTTGATGAGCTGTGTGGTTCAATAGTGAAGTTCTTATAAACCAAAAAGCTCGACAAAGACCATTATATCACGACAGGACATCTCATCTCTAATTCTGGCAGAGAGAGATACCTCGATGTTTTCAGACACCAGAATTTTCACATTGCACACCACTTTTGTGACGTACTTAATTGTCACAATAATTTGACTCCTTCAAACTTAGGCTTCAGAAATTCACTCAATATGTTGGAAAAGAGTGCTTTCAATTTATTGATTTTGATAGCAAGAAAAAAGCTTAAAAAGATATTAAGACTCACAAATTAAACTATTTCTTATAACATATATTGTTTGCTATGCACAACTGTGTAGCCTATATTTCAACATATGTAATATAAGAAAATATTATGGTGTGATATAATCTATGACACATGCAAGTATGTTATTGGTTTTTACATCATAAAAAAGGTACTTATTACAGTATAGGGTGTCTGTACTAATTGTTGAATTGCTTTAGAGTGCTAAAACTTATCATCTTTTGTGATTTAGAAATTATAATCATTTCCGCTTTAGTGCCAAAGTATATGCATAACTAAGTTATCACAAAATATTATCAATTATTGCAGCATTTCTACTTATGTATTATATTGCTACAGGTACTTGGAAAAAATGCGACGGAAAAAATATTCAGCAACCCCTTTCTACCCACCCTGTTAGACGGGGTAGATACTCAGCTAGGCAATATATTCAAGGTTAGATATAGGTAGTTTTTATAGACTCAGAGTTCATATGAGCTCAAATTTTTGGTTGTGTGTGAGTAGTTCACAGAATGTAAAGCTAGTGATTTATCGTGATTATGGTTAAAAAATTTAACAGTTAGGCGATGATTGAGTGGCTGCTGAGGTTTTTATTTTATTTCATATTCTAATCTAAATCTATGGTATTATTGTAGCTCTGAGATGCTCAGATAGTTTGTTTTATACATCACTATGCTGTCTAAAGCAAACATCAACACATTTCGATATATTTATACATAGAATTATAGGATTTATTTAGCTTACATTTTAGTAACACCCTGAGTACTCTATAAAGTATAAACACAAGTTCTTGATGTTTGGATGCATTTATTGTGTCTTACAAAGATTTAATATATGATATCCAAAACTTCTTTTTGAAACTTCATCCTATTGTTTTTTATAGCCATGTTAGACTGAGTAGGTTGAAAGATTTTAGCCTCTTAGTCAACAAGGAATATTCTTTATATCAGGGGAATTCTTATTTAAGTCATCCTCAGTTATCTTCTTTTAAATTAATGACTAAAGTTTTGTTTAGAATGTGGATCCTAACAACATCACGGGTGATGAGATTTTGTCCCGACTGCTAAGTCTAAACCAAGATGCATTTCTGGAGGCGGCAACTCGAGGAGCCTTCCTGCAGGTGGAGACGATGCTAAATGGTGATGGATTGAAACGTTTAGAGTCCGTGATTGGTCATCTTGAGAATGACACTTCAGTCGAAAACATGCTCCATGATGCTTTTGTAATGATGGTATGTAACTTCATACTGTGTCACAACTTATAGCAAAATTATTATTATTTGTGAGCTACAGCATTATACAGACCATTCTTATTGGTTAACTTATAAAGCAGAGAATTAATATGAACTTCACAGTGAGCTACAGCCATAGAGTTATCTTCTCAACATAGACCAACACTTCAAATGCTATTTGCATTAGACTGCACAAAGCTAGCATTGATATTAAACATACTGAGCCACTATTGCATTTCGGTTGTAATTGTTCAATTCGGTGTGATTGGTATGATTAAAACTTTGAATTTTTAATTATTACAAGTATGCAATTGTATACGTGTTGTTGCCAAGGTAAACAATGCATTGCTTTAATACCACCAACACAGTTCGTTTTGCTCCTCTTGATAATATTACAATGTGTCAATAAGTAGCCACTCTAAATAAAGAAGCTAACTCTAAATCTGTAACTAATGTAATATTATGTAATATTTAACTTGTATGGTTTTATAATATTGTGGTGGGGTTTATTGTAGGGCGTTCCAGCACCATTACCTGCTTGGTTGAATGACAGCATAACTGATTTAGATGAAGATCTCAGGCAGCTTGTAACCATGGTAACTATTGAGTACTAGAAACAATATAAAATATAGTATAAATTCAAATATTAAACATGTTTACACTTTACATATTGCTATAAAATTGATCAGAGGTATATAATAATTACAAATATACTATTGCCTCAAGCTATTTACTTCAGTTGCATTCAAATCTAGTAATTTATTACTTTTTCTAATAAGAAATGCTGCAAATTTTGTTTTTATTTATAATCAATTTTGTTAGCTATATAGCCTCAAACTTCAAAATACTGAATTTTAAATTGAGGTACTTATGAAGAAGTCAAGAGAACTTCTTTGTAGAGGCGTAAAATAAAATGAGATGATTTTATCATCATATTATTTACACAGGGGCTGGTGTCACATATAAAATTTTAAATGATATGACAACTAAATACGACAATCGAGCTGTGATAATTTTTTTTTAAATTTAGTATAATTCTCAAGTAGTTTGAAGCAAGTAGAATCTGCAACATTTTGATGATGAGCCGCAAATTACAATTGCTGGTTTCTCACTACTGCAGCTTTTGTTTGGATAAAACTATGAACAAACAACTCCACAGTTTTCTTTTAACTAATTAATTTCTTTTAATTGATCTAAAGTTTTTTCCTAAACTTTTATTAAAAATTAAACATGTCAGAATAATTTAATTCAGTAGAAATTAATATGTGACTATTCTTTTCTTAAGTTTCTAGTATTTAATAGTTTCACAAGCATATAATATACAAGCTAGTCTATTGCTAGTAAAGTTTTCTATCAATTATAGCCTTTCAACATTTCCTGAAATAAACATTAAAAAAATGCTCTATTGATCATATTAATGCAAAGACAAAGCTCTGTTTTAAACCGAGTCAATTCTTTATATCTGTTACAGAGTTTGAGTTCTAATACTGATTGGAAAACCTCCTCCACACTGCAGAAATTAGGTTTAGTTATGCAGAACTTTGATTACATGCTCTTTGGTGAAGAAGTGCTAAACAATATCAACCAGAATCTTCCAGCAGATTTTAAAACCAACTTGAGGGATTTCCTTTATGTTTTGGAAAAGCCAAACCTCAATCTTCCTCTCAACCTCTCTGCTCTTATACAGCAGGTGAGAAGACGGTTTGAATTATTTCTCTCTTTTACAGAGCAACAAATTTGAGTAAAAATGTGTAAAAAGCATTATATATATATATATGTATATATATATATATATATATATATATGTATATATATATATATATATATATATATATATATATATATATATATATATATATATATATATATATATGTATATATATATATATATATATATATATGTATATATATATATATATATACATATACATATATACATATACATATATACATATATACATACATACATATATATATATATATATATATATATATATATATATATATATATATATATATATATATATATATATATATATATATATATATATATATATATATTTCACTCATAGCGCTTAATTATTACTGCATGTATAATTTGTATAAGCAGAATTTACTCATATGTATTCCACATAATGTAAACATGTATGATCATTTTTTGTTCAAAATTTTGACATCTTTCAGCTACCTTGTGTTTTATATTGACTGTTATATATTTTTGTAGAGTGACATTTTAATGATTATTTTAATTCATATATTATTATTACTATTATTATTATATAAACCACCATTATGTGATGTAGAATGTCCCAGCTCTGTATAACTACATACGAATGATGTTGCAAACACAGAACATAATGCTACCATCAATGATGCCAATTGATTTGTCCATCCTTGAAACCTTCCATGTATATGATGCTATTGAAAATGAGTTGAAAGACGCAATGACTGTAAGTTATGAAAAAAGTGTTGTTTTCTCAATTGCTTTTTAACTTCTGGTTCTTTTACTAAAGTTAAAATAATGCTGATAGGAGAGAAAAGTTGTTGTAGTAGGATATTAATCTTATATTGTTGTAACAAAGCTATAAAATACAGTTATAAGAGAAATAAAATATAAGACATTGCTGCAAGCGATTTACAAAAGCATTATGACAAATATATGATGTCTCAACATGTTTGATAGACTTTGAATCAGTTTTAATAGTTCTAGTTAACAGACTGCAGGTACCTAATCAATATGCTGCAAGTATCTGATAACTTTACATGCATCTTCTTAGCTATTCAAGCTATTATACCTTTATAGTGTTTCTTATAGATCTATAAGTATGTATAACTGAACAATTGTGTTTTAGGTGATCTTATCAAACACCACACTGTATAAATCTATGTGGCTAAACAGTTCTGTCACAGACCTGCAGAGATTGGCTAGACTTCTCTCTAATGTAGACTATCAAGAGATAGGGGAAGACATCATTGGGTTCATAATCAACATGATTAATGAGGGAACAGAACTCCGAGCCTACTTGGAACAGTTTCTGTTTGAAGTAAGCAAAACATTATCATTAGACTTAGAATATATGTTGTACATTAACGTTATAGCCTTTAAGCTGAAAAGGCGCAGCTGCAGTTTAGTAGGATGTTGGCCTAGTATAAAACATGTTAACCCTTTGTTGCACCAAAACAGCCTAAAATTTTGATATTTCTTATTTTTTAATAAGTTCCTCAGCATTGTTGAAGGGTTTTTTATTCTGCTATAAAAAAACTTTGTGTACAAAGATCAAGGTCAACTAATTAAAAGACAATTTCGAATTGCTGTTTCATTTGCAAGCCTTCCTTGTTTTCCCTTGTAGACTATTTCTATAGTAAATGCATGGCGTCCACCTATGTGAATACTAAACTTTTTTTCGCATCTACTGGATGAAAATTGAAAAAAGTTGTAAATTTATGTTTAGAGACGTGAAATCAATTATATTCAGCAAAAATATTCAGAAATTTTCTGTTAAAAGATAATTCATGCATGAAAGGGTTAAGCTAGTGAATGGTTTAAACATTAGCTGAGCTAGTGACAACAGCAAAGAAAGCATTATTTTCTTGTTTTCCAATTAAAAGCCGGTAAGCCATGTTACCAGTTGCTTTGCTAGTTGGGGGGCATACTTTATCTCCCCCACCACTAAGGATGGTTACTTACGCTAACAAGAGTGTTGATGACTCTAATACAAAACCAAATCTTGGCATAATGATTCCTAGCTTCACTGAAAATGTTTAATGACTTTAATTTCAATGTATTCTTCAAAATTTAAAACTGTTGTGATATCTTGGAAAAGAAAGCAAATATTATTTTGGAAAAAAATGAAAAATACGATATTCTTGTCACCACACTACTAATGTTGGAACTAATGTTAGAACAGTTCTCCTAGTCTAAGTTATAATGCAAAGTCATTAAAACATGCCTTTGCCAATCTGGTTGCCCCAGTTTGCATTTATGTATAGTACTTTATGCATAACTGTCTATATTTTAGATACTTTCTCCAATTATTGACATCCCAGACAATGGTACGATAAGTGCCACCAATGTCACTCTGATTACAGACCCCATCACAGAACTGGTTGTTTCCACTCTCAATGAAAGTGTGAGCTTTTACTTTCAGTTTATTGCTGCTTGAAGAAAGCAATTAGCTAATGCTAGTTTAACTTTTCTGTACAGCAAACTCAGTAGCCTAATAATGGGAAATATTCCATTTCATAATATTGCATGCAGCTTTAAGTTTATAATTTCATAAAAGAAAGTTTATTTTTATACACTTCAACAATATTTTCGGCTACACGAAATGATTTATAATATTTTGTATTAAAGTTAAGATCTAAAGCTAGTATGAAGCTGGTTTGTATGTTGCAGATATGATTGGTTAAATATTTTAGAATTATAAGGATGATTTCTTAGAATAAGCTCACTCATAAAAACTCATGATGTTACAAAATTATACGAAATTCACTAGAAAAGTAATTAAAGTGAAGTTATATAATATGTGGAAATATTATTATTATTTTACAGCTGGTTTTCCAATCTCAAAACAACACCAACTGGGCAATATACAGCAACAGCAAAAAGTTGAGAGAAGTTATAATGAATTTTGACTACCAAAAATTCCTACAGAAATCTGCAATGATATTTTTTCAAAATGGCGAAGATCTAGTGACCCCTGAGTTTAGACAGTCGATTATTGATGTGATGGCCATGTTAAAAGCTAAAGATAACCACGGACTTTATCGAAAACTGATTCACCAAATGGATGAGGTACAGTGAAAAGCGGGATTTAATTCTAGAATATTTGTTATAGCATTTTTGCAAAAAAATTACTTTAATTTAAAATTACATCATATGCCATGAGCTATAATTTGGTCACACTCAAGTACATGCAATATAATGTGGTATATATTAAAAGTCTCAAAAATGAATTAGAATATTTTAAATTATGCATCAATTTCATGTTATTCTTTCATTAGTAATTTCCTTATTTTTCTTGTTTTTAATTATTAATTTTCGATAACTTAGAATTTGCAGTTCTCCAGCTGCTTTGAACAAAATTAATACATCATTTAAAGTCAGGATAGGTATTTTGAAAAATGATCATATCAATGCTTAAAGCTAAAATTAATATTTATAACTAGTATATAAATTTTGTTATAACAATGAAAAATCTAGAAAAGGTAGCATGCCATAATTTGATAAATTTATTGCAATTAAAAATGACAGTAATAAAAACATGATAATAAAAATAAAGTTTGGAAGGGTAGGTTGGCTGTTTAAATAGTTTATGTCCAAATAAGGGCTTTAAAAATTAAAAAATGTATTTTTTACTTTCCTACAGCTGAAAAGATTAGCAAACTTTACAACTCCAAAGTTGCTGGAGAGTGTGGAGGACACATTCATGACGTCCGTCACGTTTGCAGTCATGATTGGCTATCAGGTGAACATGCAGTCAATATAGTTGCTTGTTTTGGTTACTTATAAAATCTCAACAGCCAATAACAGATCTTAAAAACCTGCAGTAACACAGAGCCATGTTTATTTGCTGCTGTTTGTTAATTGATTTTAACTGAGTTATAGAAATATGATGAGATGAAAAATATTAATATTTTAAAGGGAAATATTTTATAAGGCATTGAATATTGTATATGGGCTACATTTAAAATAATGTAATTCATTTTCTCAACAATCACTTGTGTAATAATTTAACTTCATTTTAATTATATAGCATATTATTATATGTATAATATTAATTTTGAATATATCTAATTTATAAGACATAATATTAGTAGATGCAAGGTAAAATGTGACTACTTATATATAGACTCGCTTGCGAGTAAATTAAACTCAGCTAACTAACAATGTGTTTGGCAGGATCTAAAGAGCGGTGTTAACAGCACTGTCCACAATATGCTGAGCAACAACAATATGAACTTCTCGTCTCTCTCAGACTTTGAGCAGTTTGGAGTTGTGATGACTGCTGTGGACTATCAGTTTATTGGAGAGGTGAGTCGGGAGATGAGAATAGTACCACAACTCCTACTATGATAATCTAGTTGTATATAGCACCAAGTTATTAGCACATACATGATTCAAATGGATCCGTTTGGATAGATGAATTTGTCATAACCTATGATTGTAGTTTCATGTGATTGACCTGTTTTTATGCATTAAATAAAAAATTCCATTCAAATAATGTGAATCATGGGGAGGTAATGACAGTCTAAAGTAGTAAGAACGTGTAATCTTTAAACACTTCATTATAATATAGAGATAACAAAAACAAATAATGAATATTATTATAACTAATGTTCAACATGTACTTGTCTAAATTTAGAATACATACAAGAAGCTAGACAAAGTGCTAGAAGCACGTCTGACATACTTTCTCAAGAAACTCGAAACAGGATCTGTCATACCAGAGTTAGAAGCTGCCTGGAACACTATTATTGAGGTAAATACTGTAGGCTATACTCTATAATGTGGTGATTGCCAAAAGACCTTAACTATATAAACTCAATAATACACTTAAATGTATATGCAATAATTCTAAAGCAAGTGTGAATGTGTTTTGGCTCAAAATTAATATGGAGATTAAAAAAAATTTTCTTTCATTATTTATAGCAGTTACAGGAGTAGAGTCCAGTTTTTATCAATCTCAACCAATGTAATTTTAAAAACCGTTGGTTAGTTTCATAGAATCATAAAACCTGCACTTCAATTGATCATACTTACATTGTATCCACCGCACACACATACATACACACACGCACGCACACACGCACGCACACACACACCAACGCACACACTAACACACACACCAACACACACACACCAACACACACACCAACACACCGACACACCAGCACACACACACCAACACACACGCAAGCGCTATGTTGCATAATAATTCATTGATCATAAGTATTTAAATATATTATACCACAGATAATCAAACAAATTACTATATCTTGAACTCTAGACGCTGCCCATTAACACAAATATCTCGGACATGCTGACAAAGATGGCCGGAGGTTGTGACATCACCGGACGCATGCTTGAAGATATCAATAAGCAGCTGAAACTCAGTGTAAGCAATGCAGCATACCAAATATAATATAGTATGCTGATAGTTGTACAAATCTATTATTTAAAACATATAACTAGATCAATCTATTATGCTTTATATTTCACAGTATTCTACCCAATACACCTCAGCTGAGTGGAACAATGCCAGTACATCTACACTTGATAAGATTCAGTTACTGGTTACCAACTATGACTATGCAGCTACTGGTAACGCACTTATGTTAGAAGGCCTGTGTATGATGGAGGCACAAATACCTCAACACCCAAAGAAGTTGCTAGATGATCTAATTTCTGCTATAGCTACCAGGTCCAGTGTTGTTGAAGCAATGGAAGCAATAAAAATGGAAATGGTGAGATTTAAAATTTATTTCTTGCTGTGTATAAAATGTTATAGTTATAAGCTAAATGGTTTTTTTTCACCAATAGATACATAAAGTATGTATGCTTTTATCTGCAAGATAAGAACAAAATCTTGACATAAAGTTGCAACTAAACTGTTTTTTTAGAATTAGATGCATAAACAATTTTTATATCCTATATTAACTTCAAATACTTAATAAATTAACTTGAAAGTTTTCTACTTTCAATCTCTTCTGCAGCCAATGCTGTCACATGAGATATAATAAACTTCAGTGAACAATAAATAATAAAATAAATAATCTGTCACATGAGATATGATAACAGACTTCAGTGAATACTAAATAATAAAATAATTATCTGTTTCAGCTACCTTATGCAGTCAGTCAGTTATCTCTCATGATGAAAAACATGAACTTACCAGCAAACATGACATCAGCTGAAAGAATGCTTGATTTAGTGGTAAGTAACTTATATATACTATCTAATAGTAAGTACCTATAAACTATGTAGTGCTAAGTAACTATATACATGCATTATTTAGTAGTAATAAGTAATGCTAAACTATTTAGTACTAAGTAAATATATGTCGTTTAGTAGTAAGTAGCTATAAACCATCTAGTGGTAAGTAACTATAAACCATCTAGTGGTAAGTAACTATAAACTATCTAGTGGTAAGAAACTATAAACTATCTAGTGGTAAGAAACTATAAACTATCTAGTGGTAAGAAACTATAAACCATATAGTGTTAAGTAACTATAAACTATCTAGTGGTAAGTGACTATAAACTATATAGTGGTAAGTAACTATAAACTATTGAGTGGTAAGAAACTATAAACTATATAGTGGTAAGTAACTATTATAAGCTATCTAAGCCAAAGTGTTATGTGTACGACATCATCTATCATCATTCAGCTATTTTTCTCTCACATAAACGACAATTCATACAAGCAAAGCTACTTTTCTATCATAATTACTCAATATTATAGTTTTTAAAAATTCTGTACATAAAATTAAATCCTATAAATAAAAGAAAAAATACCTGTTAATTCTTTTTTTTAAGTCATAATTTTCTGAGATCATATTTAGTACTGACCAAACATTGTTTTTTATGTAATTTTATAATTAATGTTGTCAGCTTTTCAGATACAAGTTGATTCTAGTCTGTATTTTTATGCAAGCAATATATTCTCTTTAAATAAACAGAGTCGTGTTTACTTGCAGATGAGTTACGCATCTAGAAATGCCCTGATGCCATTTTACAAGGTCATCGATCTCCACATCCAAAACTTCACAGATGTGAGTTAGAAATATCATATAAGTGCTAGACATCTTTTGCATCATTAGAAATCTTCAAACTACTATTAAAATGCACCAACAAGAATTATTCATGCATCAAAAATTATATGACATAGATATATGTGACAAAAATATATGACATAGAATGACAAAACTGTGTTATGAATACTGCTATTAAATAATGTCTAAAGAACTATTTTTGAAGCCTTTACTTATCTTTGTTGTATAACAAAGTATATGGGTTAGTTGGTATGAGTAATTCCAATTGCTATTGAATTGCTAACTTCAAATTATTATCTAACATTTATTAAGTTCAAATTCTGATGCCAGTTACAAATAAACAATTTATAATTCAGACAAAAAGTGCAATAATCCTATTAAACACTATTTTCTTGTAGCAACAATTGAATGACTGGAAATCAATTAATGGAAAACTAGAAAAGGTTTTAAAATTTGGAATGTCTATGAGCAATGATGAGATGATGACAATGATGATGGAAATGGGTAGAGGCGTGTTTACCAATGTGATAGTGCAAGTATCCGCCAACTCTCTCCCGGAGAATGCTACTAACATGATGGGAAATTTCATGAACATGCTAGAATCGGAAGCATTTGAACATTATATCAACACTACATTGGCTTCGGTGAGATTTAATTTTAATTTATTGTTTGGAACAACAACATGGGTCTTATGACTCATGTCATTCTCACCATCATACTATAATGCTAATTAATATCTTTTCACACTGTTTACTATAAAATGATAAATTGTGAGTTTTGATTCATGCAGAAACAGAGCTCAGAATACTGTGCATGTGTTGAAAATTATTCTGTGTAATTATAGTTACTGAAGAACGTACCAATGGGGTCTTCCTTACTCAGTAACAATGTTGTTCAAAGCATGATCAGAACTCTGTCCAGCTTCTTGTCTGACACTTACAAAGCAGTGAGATACAACACCGGAGATGAATGGATGAGAATGACTGCTGCTGAGAAAACTTTGATAGTCTTACTAGCTGCTGACATGGTGAGTATCAGTGCGTGTGACATGGTGAGTGTCAGTGTGACATGTGAGTGTCAGTGTGACATGGGAGTGTCAGTGTGACATGTGAGTGTTAGTGTGACATGTGAGTGTCAGTGTGACATGTGAATGTCAGTGTGACATGTGAGTGTCAATGTGACATGTGAGTGTCAGTGTATGTGACATGTGAGTGTCAATGTGACATGTGAGTGTCAGTGTGACATGTGAGTGTTAATGTGACATGTGGGTGTCAGTGTGATATGTGAGTGTTAGTGTGCCATATGAGTGTCAATGTGACATGTGAGTGCCAGTGTGACATGGGAGTGTCAGTGTGACATGTGAGTGTTAGTGTGACATGTGAGTGTCAGTGTGACATGTGAGTGTTAGTGTGACATGTGAGTGACAGTGTGTGTGTGACATGTGAGTGTCAGTGAGCGTGTGACCTGCTCTATCTAGCGGAACACGTGACATCTGCATATACAAATACGTCCTGCTTATAAAAAAGATCAGATTTAGCAATTATTTAGTATTTGAAACAACAAATGAACATTATATTAAAAACATTGCCAAGATACCAAGATAGCTATGCTATTACAATGGCATAGAAACATATTATAGTAATATACACTAATACTGTAATTTTAAATCAAGTTGATTTCGAATGTTGTAATACATTAGTCCCAGTAAGTATTATATGAAGAAGCCTGTGTTACTATGTTTTCTGCAACTATGTAAATTTTATAGCTTAGTTATCTATATAATTACAATATAGCCCAAGCTGATTGACAGCATGCAGA
Source organism: Bugula neritina (assembly GCA_964035545.1). Taxonomy (NCBI): domain Eukaryota; kingdom Metazoa; phylum Bryozoa; class Gymnolaemata; order Cheilostomatida; family Bugulidae; genus Bugula; species Bugula neritina. The sequence goes on from OZ037767.1 coordinate 22,611,676, forward strand.
AATCTTTCTACACCAGCACTGCTTACTACAGAGACCTATTGCAACCTGTTTACACACCACAGTGCGGCTGGGACCTCAACAATGTGTCCTACACACTAACAAATGTTTTTAACGGAAAAGAAGAAGATCGTTGGGTGATTGGATGTAAGTTGTACATATTTTAACATATTGGCAGTGGTTTAAAACATTATGCAGCTTTCTGGGTTACGTACTTAGGTCATAAAAGTTGGGGGGGGAGGTTGAAGTGAAGTGGGGACAGTTAATTAAAGTATAAAATGAGAAACTGCTTGAAACAATATTTTACAGCCATTTTTATGAAATAACAAGCAATTACTATTTAATATAAAGTTTTATAATTTTTTATCTTTAAAAAAAACGTGTTTTGCAGGTAGATTGTTATTTAATACAATAATAACTTATAATTCTAAAAGTTGTTATAGTAAATAAATAAGGTTCACCAGATAATGATAATAAAACTAGTTGGATATAAATTTTTAGAAAATGAAGTTTTCAAGAAGGTTCAAATTTTTTTAAAAAAAATGTTAATCTCAAATAATATGTTTTAACTTGAAATACATTTGCTTTAATTATGCTTTAAAAAGTTGATAAAACTAATTTAATGTATAAATTCTTATAGCTAAAATGTATAGTAATGTTACAAAATTTATACTTAGCTGTGTTTTCTATATTTCATTTGGATAAATATCCTAACTAACAATGTGACAAAGTAAATGTAAAGTAGTTAGTTATAAATAAAATATTTGAAAGCCTATACCAGGTGATTGCTTGCAAGTTCATTAACATGGAAGCATTTTATACCAAACATATATAAAATAATTATACTAATGATAAGTGCAGCATATTATTATTCTTAGCTGCCAGTATTTTCTTTTCTGTTCTTAATGACAAAGCTATCTTTCAAGCGTTGTATAAAACTTTTCTTAACTCTACAAGTTTTTTCCACCTGTAATCTAGTTGTTGACTCCTGGGGAAAGATACCATCCGCAATATTTGAAGGAAGATTTGTTTGGCCAGGAGACATGAAACAATGCCAGGATGTGAAGGGAAATCGAGTTTTGGTTGCTAACAACTCCACCACTGTTCTTGAAAAAGATGGAATTAAGGGAGCCTGGGGAATGGCCTATTTTTCACTGCCTGCATCACTGGGTCTTCAAGGAAATCCTGTAAGTGTAAAGAAAACAAAATTTTGGTGGTAAATTCTTGAATTTTGCATTGTTTGTAAATTATCTGCCTATGTAGCCAGTTATAATTCTAGAAATAATTTAAAATTGTGGATCTTGCTTACATTTAAGACATCTCACAATTACATGATGTAATAAGTTAAGCAAGTTCAAATTTGACTTGTATTGAGATTGAATATTAATTGATATGATTTATTGAACAGCTGTCAATTATTTTTTTTATCTTTTCAAAAGTCTTTCAAAGCCTAATACAGTGTTTTTTTCAAAATCTGTTTGCTACTATTTCAATATTTAAATCATAGGCTAAGTATTAGTATTAGTTTTAGATTGTGTAAATTATTACTAAGGAACATGTATGATGTTTAATCCAGGCTTAAAAATTATTGAGAACTCCTTTGCTAAAAGCAAAACTGCAACTGCAATTTTAGAAACTCGAAGTAATACACATACAATGTTGATCTAGTAAATGAATTATTTGGCTACTTCAACAAAAGATTTTTCTTTTTTAAAGAATTTAGTAAAACAACTATTTACAACAGTTTATGTGAAACACAATTAGTTTACTTACTGCACAATTTTTTCAATTATAATTTTGTGTAGACTGCATAATTTCATCTTAAGCCATAGGCAATTTGAAATTATTCTAAAATATAATCTTTTGAGCTTAAAAAAATTGTAAACTGCCCTAAAAAGGCAAAATTGCTATTAATAAACTTATAAAAAATTATTGAAAGCTACTTAGTTGATTAGTAAATTAAATTACGTTTAGTCCTAGCCGAGTCCTTGTGCATCCTTAACTGTATTTTATAGGCGACTGCTGCATGGGGTAGTGGTGCCATGCTCCAATATGGCTACTGTCTGCCAGAATCATGTACATATGAGGATTCAATGAAGTTCTTAGGCAGTAAGTCATTATAGTAAGCAATATTTATTTGTGTAACATATCTGTTTATTTGATCCCCAAACTTATAAGAATGATTATATAATATAATGGGAAATATTATAACTTGTAATTTTACACAATCTTATATTGCATTTGATATGTCATCTTTATTATTATTTGTTTGTAATTTAATAATTAAAGCAGATCCATGTTGTAATACAACTCTGTTGCATTAACCATGTGTACTTATATTGTATGTTTTGTCATGCAGGGGCTAGTCTAATAGGTCTAGAAGTTAAAGCTCTAAAGCCTCGCTCCATCTACCCTGTATTTTCTGGAGAATACAAAACAGACTCCAAGTTTATTGGAATATCGTGAGTCCCGTACATACATAATATGTATACATGCAATAATATGGAGAATAATTCAAATTACTTTTACACCTACTCCAAATCTATATTATCTGGTTCCACATAAATAAAATAAGTTTACACCAGTTGAGCTGAAGAAGCATTTTATATTGAATAACCTATTACAAAACATAAATTGGCACAAATGAAAATACCAATTTCCACGTAACATTGCAGTATCGCCTATATGTTGCAGTTCTCAAGTATTTTTTTAATACTTAATATAATACTATTCCTCAAACATATTTCTATACTGATTGTGTTGACCTTATACTAGCCTGTAGTTTATTAGAGACTTTAAAAAATACTGCATTAAGATTGATGTTCTCAGTTTTCATTATTTGCCAGCTCTCTTTGTTTAATACTGACGTACCAGCGTACGTACAACATTTCTGGGTTGAATTACTTCAAATTCTAATTAAGATTAGCTTTCTAATTTTCTTTTGCTTCAATAAAATTAGTTTTGTGTTTACAATTAGACTTCTACTATGTAAACCAATGATGGGCTTTAATTCAAGTTTTTGAACCATCTTGTTACCATCATTGTCCTAAAAACTCCCTGAACTTTCAAAATCACTTCTTTGCTCATATCTTGCAATATTTTTTCTACAATATTAATAATAATAGTAATTATTATTTTTAAAATGAAATAACAGATAAATGATCTGAAATTCTGCCAACTAATCTGAGAACACACATATACTGTAAAACAGCCTGAGAATTCCTTAGTGACTGACTGCTAATACTTGATCATTTCCACTTTTTGTGATCTAATATTTGCATCTATAAAACAGCTCACAAGAATAAATAGTTTTATTTAATTATGGTGCTATTTTGTAGAGTTATGTTCGGAGCGTTCATCGTTACCATTCTGTTCTGTACGCTCATAGACAGTCTTGTTTTAAAGAAGAAAAAGAACTGTGCTGAAAAAGATAATGAGAAGAACGACTCTAAGTATGCAATGACATCTTTACCAGCATACACCGAGTCAGCGGAGCCCGCTGCCGACAATGCTGTTGTCTACAACGGGGCAGACCGTGCCTACACTAATGGCGGCTATGTGCACAATGAAAAACCTCCAATCGATGGTGAGCAGGTTTGCCTAGTCGAATGTTTGATTGATTCTGTGTTTTAGATAATTTTTTACAGCATATTAATTTTTAACTTTTGTTTCAGAAGTGCCTGCAGAAACCTCAACACCATCAAAGCATACAGCAAAAGAAGTCAGCAAACCAAGTAAAGTCTTATAGGCCTATGCATTTTACAGATTAGGCATAAAATGTTCAAACAGTAAAACTTTAACTAGTTTGACTAATCTACAAATTAATAATATTTTGAAAAAGTTTGTGTCATCTAAAAAGTTGAACCAACTTGCAATTTATACAATAGACTGAAAAACTTCTAGTTCTTTTGCCGTTTGAGTTTAGAGTTTGTTATGTAACTGCTCTGTGAGGCTCAAGTTACTCACACTAATTATATGTTTCATAAGTTTGTATACATTTAAATTAAAATATATGGTAGACATTTTTTGAATAAGCTTTGTTATAGTTAACCATATGTGGAGCATATTTCATTGTTCTTGGAAATTTTAAAAACAAAGATAAGACAATGTTGTTTTTCTAGTGCATATTTATGAATTCAACAGAGTGTTTTTAGTTTTTTGAAAATGTATCAAATAACCTGAGGTTATAGAGACCAAAACTTACTGTAAGAAAAAATCATACTTGTATAGCAGTTTACAGTTAATCCTATACCAAACAAACTACATTTCTCAATTCTGTTATACAGGTGTTGGTATTCAATTAATAAAGGCATTCAGCTTGTATGAAAATCTACCCAAGTTGCTAGATTCCACTCCAAAACCAAATCAACTACAAGCATTGGATGGCATTCGATTCTTGAGTATGACATGGGTCATATATGGTCATGCAATTGTCTTCCCTCTGGGATATTTACGTAAGCATTTATGTAACCATCATCCCCATTGTCATTATACTATCAGGTTTGAGCTGTATAGCAGATAAGGCTTTACTGCATGCTATTAATAGAGTTGGTGCTGTAAGAGTTTGAATCTCTCGTGCTATAGTCTTGTCTTCTAAATAGCAGCCATAATAGAAATTCAATGCTCACCATAAAATTACTGTCAACAGGTTAATTATTTTCTATAACAATTCTTCTTCAGCATTGACTAAAAATATCTCCTCTTTTGTGCTTTTTTTAACATGATATGCTTATCTGGAAATACTGTTTCACTGCAGAGAACGTGGCAGTTATAAGAAAGCTAGGAGCTAATGGTGATTGGATATTTCACGCAATAGCTGCTGGATTATTTGCAGTTGACAGTTTCTTCCTGTTGAGGTTAGTAGTTTTTTTCTATTCGGTATAACAACTTCTAATCAGATATAAAATATTGCAAAACACAATATGATATAAACGCCTGCTCTATTTTTGTGTCAACAGTGGCTTGTTGGTTGGATATCTCTTCTTGAAAGCATTGGACAAGGTGAAGGGAAAGATCAAATGTATGACCCTCGTACTATACTATGTGCACAGATTTCTGAGGTGAGACATTCTATTACTTTTGTTTATTAAATTATTTACTTCAACAGCAGCAGTAATACAGCTTTTAAAATTTGTTAGTAGCTCTTTAAGATGTTTGGTCTAGTAAATCTGATTCTAATAAATTTGTAGACTAATACCATTGTATGGAGGAATTATTCTCCTAACAATTGCGTATCATCGGTATATTGGCTCAGGACCATTCAGCTCTTGGCACAGCAAGGAAGTCCCTCAAGAATTTTGTCAAACCAACTGGTGGGCCAACCTTCTGTTCATCAACAACTTGTATGAACCTCAAAAGATGGTAAGCTGACTATGATATTTCTTGTATTATAGAGAATGTGGTTATCAAGTAGTACTAAACTGTATATAGCTTTGATCATTTAAGATTGGAATGTTTTATCTGAACAATACAATAACTGGAACAATAATTTTAGCAATGTTATTAAAGCAGTGCTTCTTAGAACAAATGCAACAAAATACCTGTCATCGGCGCACCTTGCTGGAACTATTATGATGTCATCATTGTCAGTTTAAATTAAATTGTCCTCTTTCCCTTCAACTTACACAAAATTTTCTTTAAGCAGCTCCAAGTTGGGAGTGACGGAGTGAAGAATTTTCGAGTTTGGAGTTAGGGGTTTAGGTTGGAGCTGTGAACACTCAACTTCAAACTTAAGATCTTTAAACTCCTACACTCAGTCACCCTCAACTTGGAGCTGCTTATAGAATAGTTCATTTTGTACCTAATTTTGTACATAATATAATTATTTCAGCTAATTTAAACATTTAGTTTTATAAAGAAAAAACTGCTCATTATAAAAAGTTTAATGAAAGATGTTTTTTGCTGAAAACGTTTATGTTTGATGCTGTAATAAAAATGTTTGGAACTTATATTGTATTTGTAGTGTAATGGAGTATCATGGTATCTAGCAAATGACATGCAGTTCTACGTCATTTCACCTCTACTCCTTATACCTCTGTACTGGTAAGTCAAAAGGAAATTAATGTACAGTAATGCTGACATATTATTTTGAGCTATCAGTGTCAGTATCACCTATAATATGTCTTAGGATGTAAGCTGCAACAGTTAAAGCCTACCAACATTGAATTACTTCCGTAAAGCAACATGGCTTCCTTATGCCAATACACTTTACAAAAATATCGGCAATGAACGGAACACAGTATTCTTTTTATTTTAGATGATTAAAAAACCCGTCCATTTTTAAAACTAGCATTTAAAAACTTAAAAATTGTGTATTCTATAAACCTTCTTTAGCTAAATAGCTACTTTACCATGACTCAGGAAATATATGTTGTATACAATGGTTTATTATACATAACTTTATGGTATGCTTGCCATGTGATAACTACTAATTTCAGGAAACCTCGTGCTGGAATAGCATTCATATCTGCTCTGTGGGCAACACACATTGGGCTCACTGGATGGGAGTGGTCAAAAAGAAGTGGCGGATCCAATTTTAGGTAACCTCCCCCCTCTCTTTTTCAATGCACAGTGTGTTATGCTTTGATAAAAAACTTGTGTTTGTTTTCTTTGTAAACTGCATTTTAGTTTTTTAGTAAGCGTTGGGCATTTTAATTGTCATAACAAAGAAAAGACAGTAAAGTACTTTAGCAACTTTAAATATCCATTATTCGTTTATATTGTTCCTATATCTATTATAAGTTTAAATTGAATTAATGGATTCTATTTTCGGTATGTACTGTAAATATATACATAAAATGTGGCTTATTACTAATAGTATAATTACCAACGTAATGCTTATTGTTATTTGTAGTGACTTTGCAGTATTTCAAGACATCTACATTAAGCCCTGGACCAGAATTGGCCCTTACCTGATTGGACTGTTACTTGCTTTCATTCTTTTTAAGAAATGCAAAGTTAGAAGCGTAAGTCAACATATTCATTACTATATCAAAGGATATTGTAACTTTGCTCTTAAATACACAACATATTACATACTGCAACAATAAGAATTATATACAATATCTTTTCTGTTTTTTACTTAATTACTCTAATATTATATAATGTAACTGTACATGTTGAGAGTAAGTAACATGAAACTACTATAATAATTTGCGAAATAAATACATAAATACATGCAGTGTCATTAATTATATAACTATCTATTACTTACTTTACACTTGTTTGGGTATTAGTTTTATCTACTTCTCAATAAGTTATTATTCCCTTTAATGTAAATGATTATATATTTATGAATTATTTTGTGTAATTTATATCATTATAAACTGCTTTATAAGTGTTGTTCCCTAAGTATGAATTACTTTATATATTTATATCTTTGCTTGAAGAATGTGGTAAAAGCACTGTGTTGGTTGGTCTCCCTGGGTACAATCTGCATCTGTGTATTCATGCCATACGATGCGACCAAGGAGGGTGGAATTAGCACCAGTTCATGGGACATGGTACAGAGGGCGGCCTACGAGACGCTGTGTAAATCTGCTTGGGCAATAGCCTTAGGCTGGGTGATCTATGCTTGCAACACGGGCTGTGGAGGTGAGTCTATGTTAAATCACCTAGTTCATGGGTGCTGCCTATGTTCTTAAAATATTTAACTTAAAAAAAGGGAAAATGAAAGTGCATTGTATATATGATATCATATACTATAAACTATATTATATACTAACAATGCCAGTAAGCAAAATCTTCATAGCATATGGTTGTACTTATAATAAAAGCTAAGCCAAATATAGATTTTAGGAATTTATGATGAAGAACCTTCAGTCAAAAGCTACATGAAGTGGGTGCAGTAATAGAGAAATGAAGAAAAGCCTGTTTTCTAGATTAAAATGTAGCAAAAGAAGTTATGTTCTATCCAGAATTTCAACCCACACCACAAAACAAAAATTCAATAACAAAGTTAAAGGACTTAAGCTATCTCAATTTCTCCATTACTGCTCCTACATGAGCTACATTACATATTAACAAAAATTAAATTAGGTCTCATTTTTATGTCTAACTTTTTCAACCAGCTTTTAAAGTAAACAACATAACAGCTGAAATAACTTACCCGTCACACTTACAGTTGTGGTAAGTATATGATATATAGTATATGTAAATACTGTATTATATACATGCAATATTTGCAGGTTTCATTGCAAGTGGACTGAACTGGCCAGGCTGGGCACCATTTTCTAAGCTTACTTATGCTGCCTACTTGATTCACCCCTTGATCATGGATTCAGTTTACAAGAACAGATACAATCTAATATACTTTGATAGCATGAGCATTGTAAGTATTCATACATAGTTGACGACTTCAAACAGCATAGGCTAAACATTATGTATTATAATAATTTGATTTTGTGGGTTTGCTACAGCTATAGGACTTGTCTGCCAAGCTATTGCTGAAATAAGTAAATTTATATTAATTTGGCTTGCTTACAAATATTTCTATATAGATATTGTCCATACATCTATTACATCATAGAAAAATCTGTGACTAAATGATAGAAAAGAAATTTCAATGATTTGAACAATTTGGTACAAAGTTCGCCATAAAATAAAAACTTAGCACTTTCTTGGTAGTTGCTGTTGGCTGGTGAAATGCTTTATTTTAAAATTGTTGCTATAGGTACATAATTTTGCTGTCCTTTTGTAGTTGTTTCAAAATACGGCATTCGTTGCCCTGTCTTATCTCATTGGTGCGGTTCTACATTTGATGCTGGAGGCCCCTATGCTCACAATCGAGAAAATTATTCTTCCAAATCGGCGAAAATAAAGACAGAAAGGAAATTTAAAAACTATTTTGCTACGTTATCATATTTAAATATTTTTCCTTAATTGCTATGTTAATGCATTCCAACTATATTTTTACAATATGAATATTTACCAAATCGGAGAAAGCATATATTGTGATTACTTTGTAATAGTTTGTACTGCTGCTACAGTTTTGTTTACTTATCAAAAAGCATATGAGAACATTTGTCAAACTATTCATTATTTTTAACGGAATAGGATGAGTTTTTATAACATCTTGGTACACGCACTTGATGAAACAGCTAAGCTATGTTATTGCTGTTATGTAAAACACGTGCTTGTACATCCTAGGTGTCTTGACCTTTGTCAAGTAGAAAAAGACGCTGTGATCCATTATTTTATAATAATACAACCTATGAATTAAGTAATGCACATAATTACCTTCTCAAATAGAGCATTTATTTTTAGTCCTGAACCTATATTTAGACAAAGTGCTGTATCATTTCTTCCTTCAACTTTAACTCTAGTTAGCCTGTTCAGTACCATCATTGCAGAGCAGTTGCTTTTACTGATTAGAAATTTCATACAGAAGCTGAAGATATACTAATCCAAACTTTTCACATATTTCTAACATGCATACAGTGTGTTGAAGCAATTGTGTAACCTACGCATGCTTAAATTTTAGACAATATCAAAGTTGTTTAAAATCAAGATTAAAAAATCCAAACACCGCTGATTTCATATGTAAATTTTATCAGAAAATTATTTAAAGTTCTCATTATTAAAAGAAAGAAGACTTTTTAAGCATGAGATGGAAGCTATATTTCTAGAATTTCGTAAAAAAGTAACAAAAATATCACAGATAGTTTAAAAATTAAAGATTCAATGAAATAAACCTGGGTGAGGAGAGGGTGACTAGATAGCCCCGCCCAGTATAATACAATGAAATTGCAGTCTACTGTCCTAGCAACGTAATGTAGTACTGCAGTGAATGAATACAATCTGCTGAACAGTAGTCTAGTACTTGCTTGTTACTACACAGTACTGAGGTTATCAAATACACTGTACAGCATGACTCATTAAATCTTGAACATTCTAGTAAAAAACAGAATTTGGACGGTTTGCATCACAATATAAATAAATATCAGAGAGCCTGATAATCATACTAAAGTACTTTGATGACGACAAAACTAAATTTAGCAAAATGAAAACTATGTGAGGGAACTATGTTATTAATAGGCTTGACTCATTTATTTAATCGTGTTCTAACTTTACTGAGTAAAATTAAGGCACTTTAAAAATAATATATCTAGTTGGGCGTGAAAAATTTTTTAGTAGAGATGTTTATATAATGGTATTTGTAGTTTTAATACACCCTGTTTGCATGTGAAATGGCTTTAACTGTTAAAAACTAGAAGACTGTCTGTGATTTCAGCAGAGAGAAGGAGGTCTACAATATCTCCAACAGCTGACGTGATTTAGTAAAGTCTAAACTGTCTGCCACTTCCAGAGACAGCACCATTCATGGTGTTGTGTCGAACAATATCAGCTGACGCAGTTCGCTGTCGAGGCTGCAGAGGCTTGTGACCACGGAACCCCCTCTAAAAAATCATAATTTTTTATCAAAATTTTAATTTACTTAAACGCAAACAACACACTTTATAAGTGGCTAGAAACATTTTCATATTTCTTCATAAAAATATGAGAGCAATGGCAAAGGATAGGCAAAGTTGAAAATAAACCTAAAACACAGTTGGGAATTTTGCTAATGGGAAACCTCTGTATTTGGGGAAATGTGCAGCAGATGATGGTTGGTTGATGTGTACCACTGAACATTTTCCTCCTTGCCTTTGAAACAGGCCAAAGTTTAGTAGTTGTATATATTATTGAGCTACACAAGGTAAATTTATGAATACCACTCAAAACTGATATTATACCAACTAGAATGAAGATGGGTTTAGTTCAATGAGCAGTGAGCTGTAAGTAGAGCCATGTCATTTTTAATGAGCGATAATCTGATCACAATATTTACTGCAACCTTTAAGTTGGCTAATTTAGTATCATTCAAAATGAAAACAAATACAGACATGAATAAATAACTGAATATATGAGTATTTTTATAAAATATTTGAAATCACTCGGCTAATGCATAAATAATAAGTTTTTTTAATGCAGTCTAGTTAGGATTACGAAAACAACTGCTTCATTTGCACATTTATACAGAATATAACTAATCTTGTTCCAACTGTGAATGAAAAAAATTGTTCAATAGTCATTTCGACTACTAAACTACCTCAAAAAAAACATATTGGATTATAATACAAAATAAACCAAAAGAATATCAAAAAGCTCACAGCTGTAGCGGAGAAAGAACGAGTGCTAGAAGTGCCTGTGTATGGCGGGTGTGGCTTCAACATAGTTCGGTGGTGAGTCAGCAAACTAGTGAAGTCAGCGTGAGTATTCCCGCTGTTTACCTGAGAGGCAGAACCCGGGCCTTGGAACTGGTCAACCTAAACAACATCCAGTAGGGAGTGCAGTTTGGTGAAGCCAGGAAAGGTTGTGTCGGAAATAAAATAAGTTTACAAAATCAAAGCTTCTTGGCTGAAAGCAGCAAAATTATATGAAGCAACTAAGCAATTTATCATATTAATACTATGTAAACAGTTAAGAAATAAGTTGACAGTGCAGTGGTACAGCCCATGCAGTGCCCCATTATAAACCATGAGATATACGAACCTGTGACCGGCTAGATAGTGATTCCTCTTCCACCACTGTAACAGACCAGAGAGAGTAGAATTAGACACTCTGGTATAACTACACGAGTTCTTACAACAACTTACTGCTTGCTATACATAGGGTATAGTGCAGTGCATACAATGGAGCAAACATAAAATCAGTATAATGTAATATGCAATAGTTTCGCAGCTACCTTTCAATTTGTTGTTGAGTCTGTCTAAAGACTTCAGTAACCGTTGTTCCTCGAGTGAGAGAGCAGACATAGGCGGGTGGGGTTTACACGCCACCCCTAACTCCTCCTTATACGCACCATCAGCCATAACCTTCATGATATCTTTGTTTGAAAGACTCTCTCGGGCAGCTAACTGCTCGGCAGCGAGGTATGACATCATCGATTCTGAAACTGTCGAGAAATTCAAACTTATTTTAAATAAAACAATAGAACGACGCACTGCATACTTGTTCAGTATTGTAAAATGACATCCATGTGACCAAATTACTGGCTGGCAATACATTGAAGCCACACCAATGCCTATCACAGCTCTATGAGGAATAAAAACAGTTTATTGATCCGGTAATTACTGTAACAAGTTAAAATGAGATTATGGGTTATTGTTACGAACTTAGATACCAATAAAGTATGCCAAGACTAAAGTTTTCAGTATGAACAAATAATTTTTTTTCCTCCTGCAGCTAAGATGACATGCAATGCCATCACATTTGATTGAGAGCATATAATATAGTATCGACAGTAATTCATATAATATAGTAGAGGCAGTCTGTAACACAATATTTATTTACATGAGCTTGTATTATGTTATAATCTGCATCCTCCACACCACGTAGACATATACATCTAGTCCCTTACTCACCATGGTTGTGGTTGTTAGCTGCTGAGAGATGGGGCTCTAAAGCACTGGGTACTGGTCCATTGCTGCGATTAGAAGGCATATTTGGACCAAACTGACTAGGGTCTGTATGTCCAGGAGCCACATTACTAACACCTTGGTGAGTGTATTTCATCACATGAGTTTGGCCCCTGGTTTCGGGTTGAAGAAAAGATGGCTGGTCCTGCTTGGGCCGCTGCAGGTTGGACAGAGAGCCATCAGCTGATGTCTGCCTTCTCATACCGGTTGACTGAGCTCGACCAATCAGGTTGATGTTTGAGGCAGTTATCTATAGTGATGATTGATTCGATAGACAGACAGACAGACATAATATATAGTGACAACAGAATCTAGTTGCGATAAGCACAAGCCAATTATCAAGCTGTCACTGTTGTATCTCAGCTGTACACCTAACCATAGTCATGTGATCACACAGGGACAAAGGAAGATTACTCCACACTGAAGACTATATTATAAAACCCATACTGCTTATGAGAGTAACATGTTTGTCCTGCTAATACGGAACTTAAGCTAAGTATAAACAAGATGTCACGACTCTCACCTTTTTAATAGGAGGTTTGGGTGGTAGACTGTTGGTCACATGACTCTGTTGGAAGTCAGGTGGTGCTGACCTAACGCTGCTGACAGGAATGTCACAGGGAGGTGCTGCCGATCTGGCACTAGCGCTGGGACTTTCCTGCAGACAGTCTCTCACTTTGTCCCAGAGGATGTCTATTTCATCGTCTGTGGGGGTTCTGTCTAGTCTGATATCACTCAGACTAGGTTTAGCTTTGCTTGGTTTATCAGTCTCAGAAGGTTTGTCTGCTTTATACATACAGTATACGTAATAATACTTTATACACACAGTGTACGTAATAATACTTTATACATACAGCATAGTAATAATACTTTATACATACAGTATACGTAATAATACTTTATACATACAGTATACGTAATAATACTTTATACATACAGCATACGTAATAATACTTTATACATACAGTACACATTAATGTAACTGCTTTATACAACATATAATTTTTAATCTACATACTATATACACTCAGTGTATATATACCCACATTATACATACAGCATATAACATGAAAATACCTATTTTATACAAACAGCATACATTAATATACTACTTTATACGCAGTATGCCATGATATACTTGATATATACATGTATACACTATGCGATAATATATACAATACTATGATATTATCACTCACATAAGCAACATGATCTACTCCTATACTGTTTACATACAAAGTAATATATACTATATTTGCATCTCAAAAAGATGGGACAACTCTACAGCATATGACACTAAAGGAATATAGCATTTAAAGATCTTGACATACCTGCATTGTTAGTATGTAGGTTATGCCTAGCAACTACTGGTCCTTTGTGTTGGGGAGACGGCTGCTGTTTAGTAGACAAGGATTTATCAGTGACCTTTGGAGCTATAGTGCTGGATATGTGAGGCACACCATCTGCAGTAGCCTTAGCTTTGGATGTGTTCACAGGACGAGGGATGCCTATATCATATAACGGCAGTGATAGACCACAACTTATAAACTATACGGTTGCCAGGATACATCTCTTTCAGGCATATCAACTTGTATCATTTCTCCACAGTTGGGGAAAATTAAGGTCTTCTTTTGAATCATACAAAGCTTATTATAACAAGGATATAATAAATCAGAAGATGAATTTTGAAACCAGGCAATAAAATTATCTGTTATAATACAATCTAGGGAGTAGCCGTGGTCTAGGGGTTAGTGTTTGCCTGGTAAACACAAAGGTCATGGGTTCAAGCCCAGACAAAGGCCATTGGTGATGTTAGGAAGAGCATCCAGTCATAATTGCTCCTGTGACTTATTTAAAGAAATCCTTAGCCCGCTTTAAGAAAAACCCTTTCCATCAGGGGTTTCTCACAGAGATAGCGACTATAAACTTGCGTGAGTTTTTTTTATTACATTATTTGGTGACTTGATATTAATAAGAAAGCAGGTATTTGCTACCTGCTCTATGCTTGCAGAATATTCTAGAAGGTTATCGTGTTTTAACAAACTTACTGCTTGGTGATGATCCTTTTTGAAAAAAGACCGGTTCAGAATTCTTCTCTGAAAATCTCACAGACTTCTTAGCACTCTGTAATAGAGTAGAACTTTACACAGAGCTAAGATAAAAATATTATTTACCAACATTAAATCATTGGTAAATAATCAGTACAAAAACATATTTGTCTATAAAGTCAGTATACATAATTTGTCTATAATCTTTATAATCACTCTATATAATAAGTTGATATACTTAGTCTATAATCAGTCTATGTAGTCAGGCTATGTAATATTCAGTGTATACATTATAGGTTAAGAGTTGGGGGAAGTTCAACTTAACTAAAATCAGTTGTATTTTTAAAATACATTAAAATTCTAGATAAAACCCATTGTAGTACAAGAATATTTATTCTATAATGTATACTACAGCGTTTCACAGGGGGAAACTACAGACTTTATACTAAAACTCAGTTTAATTCAAACCATAAACATGAAACATTCAAACAAGGAAAAATCAATTGGCTGATTGCTGAAACAACATACTTTAGGAGTTTCCACTCTTCCTGCAGAGTTCTGCAAGTGCTGTTTAGTTAGCTCTACACTGTCTCTAATACTAGGAGACGAATGAGATCGAGGAAGGGCCGGTGACTTAGGGTTCCTCTTTTTCAGAATGCTTCTAGGAGCACCGCTATCACTGGCCGTGTCACTGAACATGTCTATTTGATGCCCCTGACAGCTCTCAGATGGAGTGTTAGTGTTAGTAGGCTGCACGGCGGGAGCCTGTGGTCTTGGATTTGGTTCTGTGCTTGGTGGAGAGCTGTCCTGGGTGCCCCATGCGTGAGCAGGAAACTCATTTACTAAGGACTGAGACTCAGTGCGACTCTTCAGATAGAATGACACACCACCTGGTGGCAATACACATACAAGGTGTGATAACTCTTCACTGTAAACGAAGACTCAGCCAACACTTATTTGACTGGTGCAAATCACAGCTAAACACAAAATAACTGGCGGAATAAATTTCAAAAAATAGTATTAAAATATAAAGTGTTTATATAAATTCAGAAATACTTTGTTAGCCTGCACAAACAATGTTTGCGGTGAAATGATATAAAAACTGCTGGCTCAAATCAAAATCAAAATTTATAATTTCCAACTTTGAAATGAAATGCACAGTGACTGAATGGAAATGTCGGTTACACTAGAATATGTAATCATAGTAGAAAGAGAGTCTTCAGTTAGCAGAATTGTGCTGGTGTCGTAGAGTGAGGGTAATGTGTCTTATAATAACGTAACATAGTAATATTATAAAATTCAATACCAAATGCAAAGCAAATACCATAAAATAAACATCAAATACTATAAAATATTACATAAATTTAGTATAACAATTTACATTAAACTAACAAAGTCCAATACTGAAGATAAAGCCTGTAAACCACTCAATACAACTTTTCACACCACCAAACTCTTTCCCTTTCCTGCAGCTTATTATTATTACTTCACAATAAAGTAGAAATCAATACCTGATTGGCCGTTAGTAGCATTAGCTGCGTCACCATTGGTGGAGGTGGAAAAGTTTTCAAAGCCCATGTCACCAACAGTATTGTTCACTGAACGAGTATTAGATTTCGCACCCTGAATATTTTCTGGATTATATAAGACATTAGAGTGTAATAATTTGTTCTGTTTCCCAGATGTCACATTATTAGGAGTTGTGGCCACGTGGGAGGATCTGTGCTCAGTGGTGTTGACCACTTGGAAGCCGAGGAATGCATTTGGGTCAGTAGTGGGAGTGGCAGTAGTAGAGGCCATCTGTCTATATACCGGGGCACTTTGTACACGACTTTGCACGCTAACTGCAGTCTTAGTTCTCTGGTTATGATCTGATAATACGACTGGGGACTCTTGTCTGTATGTGTCGCCACCCACATGGGATTCTAAGGAACTGATTCTATTGTGATAATTACTAGATGTGTTCTTTTCGTAATCTGTACCAAAATCTATTACATGACTTCGATAACTAGGTTGCTCAGACTCTAAACTGTCTACGCTCTCTATACTGCGGGCATCGTCCTGAGGCTCCCCTTCAGGTTTTGCAACAGGACCTTCTTCTAGTCTCATATCTTGCACCAGTTTCTCAGTGTTTCGCTGCACAATTTCTGCCTTACTTTTGTTCAATGCTGCTGAAAGCAAAACACACAGTTACCTATAGAAGAATGCTAACCCAGTTTACCAATGGAAGAAATTAGTATGTTTTTCTATTGGCTAGTTAAATTATGATATAAATAGCATCAGCAACCACATTCAATGCTGCTCAATCTGATCAACCAACAAATAAGTGCCGCCACCACAATTAGAAACTAGAGTTATCTCCACTATCTAAAACCGAACAAGAAAAATAAAAAAGATTATTGGACTTTTTCCTAGTCAAGAAATTATTCAAAATTCAACTAAAACTAGTCAAGTGAAACATTTCCTTTCGATAATTTTTCACTTTTGAAATCAGCCCAGCTACATAGTTAGGAGTGTAACATTAAAACAAAAGTTATTAATAGATTTTTACTTAAATATTATACAAATCACATTAGTAATTTATCAATATACTGTTGAAAACAGTATACAACAGTAAGCTATGTGAATATTGTATTGATTCAGAAGTGCATGACTGCTAACGACATTTATTAAGGCTATTTGACCTCACCTCAACTTCTTGACAAAAACAGAACAGCTACCTAAGGGCCACATATCATAGCCATTGATACTTTGATACATGCAATAATATTCTCTTTATTATTAATAGCCTACTAATGGTATGATAGTTATAATCTATTAGGCACATTATGTGAACTATAAAATACGACAATGTAAAACATGCTACAACCTGGGTATGAAAATTTCAGTTTTATAAGAAATCCAAATGCTTATTTGAACTCGGATTGACTCTAATAACAGAAACAAAGTTCCGCTAGTTATACGCCTCTAACTACCAACATTAAAAGAAAAATTCACAATTGAATTAAAATAATTGTGTTCTAACATTGATGAGAACCTATAACATCAACATCAGAAAACACATAACATAAACTGAAAAAAAACAGTAAACAGGTACATAATAATAATAATATAACATTACAACACATCTACCATGATATTTGGGAGTTGTGTACACATAATGCCTGTTAGTCGATACTAGAAGCATAAAATAATAAGCACCCAAGGGTTGGTTTTACATTTTGCAGTATAACCAAATGCTGAAAATAGTTTAACTAAGTGATATGTTTAATAAAGGTACGTTTGTTAAATAATAAAGCCCTTCAAATAGGCAAAAGTTCAAGGTTTATTATAAAACTTTTCTAGCTGATTCCCACAACACATGACTAGCAATAACTTTGATAATACTTAGAAACAAGTGACTACTCTGCAATAATTCTTATTAACTTTCATAAACATGTTGATTAGAAATGAAAATGACTTATAGTCTGCCCGCAGGAAATGCTGTGCTAATTGTTCGACCAACTCAAAAAATAGAAGCATTATAATATAAATGTATAAAGATAAGTAGGTACTTTGTTGTTATGAAAAGATTGTGAAGCAATAAAATTGACATCTTACTATTCAAATCATAATATGCTAGCAATCCAGTTGAAAGTTGCTAATGAACAACACATGTGCTGTAATACTGTATAATTGAGAATACAACTCCCAAGCTCTTATAACGCCATCAATATGACATTGTAACTAACACCAAAGGACAGAAGACGCGTTTAATAAACTATATATGGGTTGAGTTATTTGTATCAGTTTTAATACAGTTGAATGTTTTAAACACATTTCCAACAACCTATTGGAGCATTAGTAGTAAGCTTGTATATTTTATTAACTTATATGTTGTGTATCACCATTGTATGATACAAACACTGTACTGCAGTACAGTAACTAATGTTAGTGATATTTCCTTTCCAACACTCACCTTGGTGTTGAGCTAGCTGCTGCTCAAACATGTTACTGCTGCCATTCTCTAAGTGCTGCCGCATAGGTAATCTGTTTCTAGATAAGCTCATGGAAGCATTGTTTTCATTGGTAGTGCTTATGTGGCCATTAGCTGCCTGTAAGTGGGCTCCATATTTCTATTAATCATTACACTTGATGTTAGACATAAAACTTCACAATCCCATCTTATTAAATAAAGAGAAAAATGTGTGGTTCATAAATCATAGTAAGAACTTGACTGAAACTGTGTATGACTGAAGTTAATGAAAATGATGGTGAAATGTATGAAATGGTGAAATAAACATGAACATCTAAAGCTAGACTGAGTACCTGCAAAAATACAGCCCCACTGTCACCAACATTATACTGCAACTGAGAATTGCCTTTGATAGCTCTGAGAGCATCTTCTATGTTGATCTGGTTAGTTTTAACAACTGGTGCACTGTAAGCTCGCTCTGAAATGAGTGACATTCATACTAAAGCTTTCACAAATTCTAAAAACCTGCACAGATGTGGCATGTATACTGCATAACTACCAAATTACGAAATGGCCGTTGAAAAACAGAATAAAATTTAAACAGAAACATTTAATAAAAGAAATAAAGTAGGTTGTTTTTATGTTGCATAAACTCAGGCAACTTTAACCCCCTAGACACACTTTGCCGCACCGTAGGCCGCAACAGCAAATGTCAGCCATATTTAGAAATGTTTGCGATTCATGTATGTACGTTAGAATCAAGCACTACTTGAATCAAAAAAGTTGCAGCGGGCCCCTATTGGACAGGAAGACGTTCGCATCAATTCATTGGATATAAATGTCTAATGAGGTGCCATAGATCATACCCAATAGAGTTTTGAGAACTTCAGCCCGGACACATTAAAAATTGCTGACATTTTACGTTACAGCCTAAGGTGCGGCAAAGTGTGTCTAGGGGGTAAAGGTTTTCATTCACAACCCGTCAACAGTCTCAACTCACTGGCTCTGGGAGATTTGACTCGCTGGTGACTGAGGGTAGTTGACCGGGCTGCCCCGGCCCTTTGGTATCTGTGAGTCACATCCTGTATTCTTGCCTTCCTTTCTGCTAAAATCTCATTCCGACGTTTTTCTTCTTCATTCTCCCGGGCCTTCTTTCGATTGATAAGATCCCTACAAAAAATAGCCACTAGATTGACTACCCTAAAAACTACTTGTGGTAAACTAGAAGCAATACAAATCATGGCAAATATATATAACCATGTAAAACATAGAAAAGGTAAGTTGATGAAAAATATAATCTGAAATTCTTGATTAGAATAATTTAGAGAAGGAATTTTAAAAACTACTAGAGATTTCAAAAAGTTAGAAAATAGATTATACTACTAACAAGTTTAAGTTTAATAATAAATACATTGCAGCTATCATTAACGACTTCATTGCTTACCTTCGCCTCTTGTTAGTTTCAGCAGAAAGTTTTTTATTTTTAATTGATATGTCTTCTTTGTTTCCCAGTATTTCCTCTCTGAGTTGTTCCAAATGATGTTGCTGTAAAGCACTATATTGATTTCTATTAGATAAGTCAAGTATATACATAAGTTGAATTGTATTAATAACCATTATCAAGACTAGATTAGGTTCGAAGTTGAATCTATTGTAAGCATGATTAGGTTGATTAAATTTTAACCATGAAATAACAGTTTCAAATAAAAATGCAATCAAACTGTACACTGAATACAGTGTATAAAACTTGCTGTTGACAAAAGCAATAAGAATTTGGTAATGTGTATGTGTGTAAATGTGAACAACTACTCATCAAGTATAACATATTCAAGTTTTAAATAAATGAATAACTATGTTATAAAATAATTATATCAGTAAGTGTACTTTATTTATTTAAAATTTAACATTGAATTTTATGCTTAGGTCAAATTTGGTCTATGAATTCAAACCAACCTTCCCAATCAGTTTTGTTTTTCCATCAAACAAACTATAGTACTTCATTATAAATTGTCATAAAGCTCAAACAAACTTGAGGCTAATTACAAATTAATTTTGAGTTTACTTTGTTCCCATTTAGTAATCAACAATAAAAAATCCAATTGCTGATGAATAATATTAACATCATCATTGTTATTAAATTTAATTTTGAAACTGTTATTACTTGTAGTTATCACCGTGAACGTTAACCACTAACTCAGAGAATACTTTAAATTTAACCTATGCTTTAATTTTAAATAATTTAGTAACACTAACCATAAGTTCAGGCTGAACTCAAAATAAAATCTATTGTTTCCTTTTTAGTAAAACTGTATTAAGTTTTGGTTGAAAATGAATATTGGTCATACTCATAGATTTAGAAAAATTCAAATTATAAATTGAAAATTCAAATTCCAATTAAATGACTCAAGAAGAGTGAATTACTAATTTAATGTTCAAAATAAATATTATTCTTACCATAAAAATAGTATCACAACTTATTAATTATAAGTATTTCAATTTGGCTTAATAGTTTTACACTTTGATTTACTGAAAGTCAACTGTCACTGTCAAAGTGAAAGTCAAAGTCAAACTCAAAGTGAAAGGATACGAGTAACCGGATGAAGCAAAATGTCTCAGATCATTGTTATCCATGATATTTAAAGCAATAACTACTGTTGAGAACTAGCACCAAATTCTACAGAGCTGTGGGTTTGAATCAATCCATTAAAGTTGTAGTGCCAAGTAAACCCAATCATACGTACGCCTTGTGATTATCATTGTGCAGTTGTTTGGCAGCCATGTTTAGAAACACAGATACAAATTATCGCGCATGCGTAAATTGTAGTACTTGCTAAAAATGACAATTTTTTCAAAATAAATTGTTGTAGTATCAAAAAATAAATATTTTTTAATTTTTTTTAAATAAATGAGTAACAATAAAAATACAATTGTTTGACAAAATTTGGGTGCGTTAACATGCAGACGATGCTATTTTAAGCGCAGGTGATCGACGCGTATTTTGTGCGTGTTACTGGCAATGGTACGGTTCTGTACTTTACATTAACTTTACGGTTATGCTGTGTGTGTAAGCTGTTCTAAAATCCAAAAATGAATTTTTTCAACAAGCACCGAAAAAGTACAGTTACAAAATCTTCTGATGTTGCCCCCAATCCAATAATGTCAGCATGTTTTGAATCTCCAATAGCTGGGACTGGAAGAAACTCTCTTGCCTTCTCAAAAATGGTAATGCTAATAGTTATACTTATAGTAATACTAATAATAATATTAATACTAATAGTAATAGTGATACTAATACTAATAGTTATAGTAGTAGTAGTAGTAGTAGTAGTAGTAGTAGTAGTAGTAGTAGTAGTAGTAGTAGTAGTAGTAGTAGTACTAGTAGTAGTAGTAGTAGTAGTAGTAGTAGTAGTACCACTAATAGTAATACTAATAGCAATAGTAGTAAAATTAATCAACTTTAATTTTGTTTAGTTCTAATTGTTTAACATAATAAAATTTTCATAGCATTACCTGGTACTTGATGTCAATATGAATATTAATATACTAGCTCGTATCGATATTGATATACTTATAGTTATAGCATTAGCCATTATTATTATTATAATTATCATTATAATTATAATAATTAATGTTATCACTATTGCTATTGCCATCAGTATTACTATTAGTATTTCAGTACAATATCTACTATTTCAACTTGTCAATTATTATTATTAAAACTAATACTAATAGCATTGTTATTATTCAAATAAACTTCAACTTGTTGGTAAACCATTACTTTTATTTATCTTTAATGAAGACTGCTATTTTGTTGAGTTTATACATAAAGCATTCACTTCCAGTGTTGCTGTTGATGTTTAATATTGTGAAATTGTCTTTACCTAGCCTAGAAGCAAAGAATTTCACACTCCACAGCAAACTTCTGTCAATCCTAGTTTTCCTGTTGCTGAGTCTACTCCATTAAATTCCAAAAGTATAATTGCAAAAGAAAAAGATGGTGTCTTACAGCATCAAATACACCAGACAGCCAAGCAAAGATCTGTTGTGCATTCTGACAGTGATGTCAGCGCTGAAAATCCAACAGATTCACATGAAAAATCTTATCAAGTTAAAAATAGTAAAGACCAGGTAACCTAAACTCTTTTAATAGAAATTTTTGACTTTTATTTGGCTGCATTCTGCGTAGTTTTTATGTCTATTTTTTAGACAATCACATCTTACAATACATATAACAATAATTTCAACTTGACATTATAGTTGTGCAGCCTGTCTCAAATTGCTCTTGTTTATAGTATCTCAAATATCTGCATATATCTTAGTTATTTGGGACATTATGGATATTATATTTATTCAAATGCAGAAACCAATTACTTGTAATTACTGTTGCTGTTAAGGATTCTACAGAGACTCAGATGGAATTGCTTTATCAAAGCTTGCAGTCAGAAGCTCAGAAAATTCAAAAGTTTAAAGTGCATGCATTGGCACAGATCAAGCAGAAGGTAAAATGATGATAATTATTTAGTAACTATAGCTGTCACTAGGCATAAACAATGTAGTAAAAATATATACAAAACCTCATGATACTATATATCTAATCATTTTAATTTAGAACAAATTTATTAAGACGTTGCAAATTATGATAAAAGAAATAAAGTTGCTACTTTACTAATTCACTAGGAATACATCAAATGTGTATTTTTTAGTCAAAAATGTTTTTAATATTGAACTTGTATTTTCATTCCTATGTTGCTTGTTGTAATTGTATTATTATAAATGTAAATTATAATTATGCATAGGTACTGCCATTACCATCAAAATAATTACTGTTTATTAGTTTTACATACCTAAATTTTATAATATATTTCATTTTTATAAAAATGACAAGCAAAACTGTATATATATAAATTGTAGCTTAGAGGTTTGTTTTATTCATTTAAATAATTTCATAAGAATGACTCGGCCACATTTTTAGGCTACCTGAAAAATTAGTTATAAAGTCTAAATTTTGACCATTTAGAATAATGCAATTATTTGTAACGTGTGGGCCTGTTTCTTGGTTAACAGCAGGTTATATCTATTCATTCATATTTATAACTTTTATTGAAAAGTTTGGTTATGCGTTATTTGTAGCTGCATGTGCATAACAATTCTCCAGTCAACACTGCCATATTTCTCATAGCCTACTCAAGTTATAAAAGTTTTTGGAGCATAAATAAAGATTTTAGTTTAAATGTAATTTAAAAGTAAAATAGCAAGTAACAGATTTAGTTATTCAACATTTCTATTCGTGTTTTGTTAAAACTAGGCTATTAGCAATAGTGCTACTTTTTTTAAATAAATTTGTATTATTAGATTACAAAGTTTACTAATTTTCCATATGTTGTGGACACAATCATTGTCAGAGCAGTCAGCTGGTAAACATCTATTTACATAATTGTACCACCTGGTTGAATCCCAACAATTCTATCTATATAAAAAGTTAAATTAGTAGTATATTTACTAATTTTGAAAGTTTCTGAAATTTTCGTTTTTCAACTAAATATAATTTTTTGTTTCTACATTTCAGACAAATTAGATTAGCATTTATACTTTTTCAGATTTGTGCTTGCAACTTATAAATTCATACTATGCTAAAGCAGCCTATTATCCAGTCTGTTATGATAATTGTTATTATATTGGTTCTGGTTATAAAAATATTTATAATAATTAACATAAGTAACATAATTTTTTGCAGTCTAAACTTATTCAAAAACTTCCAATGGCAATATATTTCATAACGCTATGAATCTTTTACTTTAAACTGGGTATAGACTGACAGTATAGCTTAGTGGCTTTAAGTGGCATTGGAGTAATTGTGATTAGATGACATTCCTAACTTTCCCTGCTGAGATTTGAATTCTTATAGTCTAGCACGACTGCAGATGTCATGATAAAACCGCAAGTATAACTACTAAACAATAATTATTTTAACAGCTTTTTTTATTAATTTGCAGACGGAGGAAGTCTCTTTAAAGGAGTCCCAGATTAAAAGATTGTCAATTGAGCTGAATTCTACAAGGGTATGGCACTTCTTTATAAAAACACCTAAACATTATATGACAATGTACTCTGACTTTAATTTTTTTGTAAAATTGAATTTTTATGCCATGTTTATTCTACAACAAAGCTATTAGAGCTTCACTGCATCATGTTCAGTGTGATCATAAATATAGTATGATCTGTACACTATACGTCATGTATGCATGCATGTAGGTATGTAGTAGTATGAGATATGCATGCTAATACCATACATTTATATAAATTTTACAATGTACTTTAATTGGTATTATTTCATTTATAATATATTTAATTCCTACACTAATCTTCACTCGCATATATGTTTGTTGAGCATTTTTTTAAAGTCAAATTGTAAATTATTAAATTGCTAGGGGCTGACTTGTCATTGACAGATTTTATGATCAAAAAGTTTATTCCATGAAGCCAGCATTGATATTATTTTCATGCCCAAAGCAATAAACTTAAATTTTAGACATGAATTTGCAGCAAAAACACGGTTTAAAATGAAAAAAAAAATATAGGTGAAGAATATCAAAAATATACTTTTAAAACTAAGTTTGAGCTTTAATGAGTGTTCTGAAAAAAAAACTCAATTTATAAATAATAATGTTTAAATTGAGTGTTTCATTTTTACAGATACTTTCAATTTAATTCATCAGCAGATATTTAGTATCTGGAAAAGGCAATCTTTATTTCTAGGTTTAAAAACAAGTTTTAAAATTACTGGCTTTCTAAATTATAAACTTGCTGCTCTATGTTTTTCAGTCAACTAACAATCAGCTCAACTCTAAGCTACAAAGACAGAAACACAGTAACGATGATGTTTTGAATAAGTATGCAAAACTTTCTATTTCTTTTTGATTTTGGGCTAAACTTGTAATACTTTTTTTGTATATTATAAAATTAAAATGGAAACATAATGTGCAACAACATTGAATGTATTAATACTGGCTAGTAGATCAAAAGTCAATAAACATGAAAAATACTGCTCTCTTTATTGAAATGGCTGAAGTATATCTTATAAGACTAAATTTTCAGCGTTCAATGTTTATTTTTTAACAAAACTCCCTAACCTACTTTTTTCCAATATTTATTGATTTTCGGCTTGTGTGTCTCATAAATTGAATTATGCTGGCATTTCAATTATAGTTATTATTTAGTTCCTGATGTGTATTGTTTGTTTGAAATTAAACAATACTCACTATTATAGAGTGGCGACAACCAGGGAAATGTGCTTTGCCTTAGCTGGTGAACACAAACATCTGAAAGACAGGTTAGAAGTTGGAAAGAGTTTCCTTGTTACTACACAGCAGAAATCATCTCAGCAAACTTTAGCAGTGAAGGTCCGGAATCAAATGATATGTGGTTGCCTAGCTTATAATATATGAACTACTTTTCAGCTAACAGCTGAACAGGAAACATGTTAGCTTTGTGTTCAACTTTTTGATATAAATTATTCTGAGTTTGAGTATACAGAACAGTCAAGTTTTACAATATGTTTGCTAAAACTATTTTTAGGCTTATAAAATTTGTTAAATATACTGGGTTGTTTGTTCAGAAAACCATGGCGTCTGTTGAGCAGTTTAAGGATTCTATTGAGCAAAGGTTGAGACAAATTGAGAAAATGGGTAATTATATTTTACGTGACTCGGCATTTACAGCTGTTAATGTAAGTTTCATTGCAATTAATGTTGACTAATTATCTAGCAAATTCTTAAAAACACTATGCAACAAGAGTTTTTTTATGTTTTAACTACCAGCTATTCTTTTTTATTAGCTAAGTCAAAAAAGTTAGAGCAAGAGATGCTTATTGAAGAGTTAACTTCAAAGGAAAAGTTATTAAGAAAAGAGGTAACATGAATTGTTTTCCAGTTCCTTCAACAAAAGTTCAAAACCAAACTATTTACAAACATACATTATACGAATATATATATATATATATATATATATATATATATCTCAATCTGTGGACAGCAGCTGTTTCGGGATTTGTCCCCTCATCAGCACAGAACATATATATATATATATATATATATATATATATATATATATATATATATATATATATATATATATATATATATATATATATATATGTATATGTAATGTATATATAATGTATATATAATGTATATATACAGCTAATTAATACATTTTTGTGCTAATAATTTTGTCTGAAGAGTAATTCTCTCTTCAATTGCATTGCCATTAATATTTTGTGTCCATGTAATTTACTTCCTCCATAAACTTGCATGTGCCTATGTATATACATTGTAGCTTGAAGAAAGGAATGATTTGTACAATGAGCTGCAAGCCAGTTACGGTATGTTTTATAACTTGATAGTTTTATGCTTTACTTTGTATAGTATAATAAAACTTGATGGTTAGTCGATAGTTACTAAATTTGATAGTATGTTGACCACCACACTATAAATAATAGTGTTGCAGTTTTTACTATACTTTAAAGCACTAGTTTTAATAGATGAACATATATAAGCAGCTATCATGATATATTTTATCTAAAATATGCTTATATATTATAGATGAAAATGCTAACAAGCATTCTCTGGTGCAAACTCAGTTATTAAATGAGGGAGAGAAGATGAAATTAAAAGAGGTATGTAAATCAAAATATTTTATTAAAGTTCTTGCATCTCTCGGGTCATTCTAATGCATAACCGATGGCGATGGCGGTAGGTAGCGCCACTTGAAAACTCAATACCAATGAATGCCAACAAATTGCACAGGGTAGCTGTTATATAAAATGGCCAGGTAATCATTAGTTTGATATGTTGGGGTTTCTCACTGTAACTTGAAATATTTTTGTCATTGAAATTAAAGTAAAGAAGTAAAAGTTACTGTAAATCAATTTCAAAGAAAATATACTTGATGCTCTTCATTTTTTTAAATTTTATGATGTAGAGTCATGGCTAAAAATATGTGTTGGCAGCATATAGTTTAATTGAATACAACTAATATGCGTAAAGAAAAGTGAAATTCTAATGAATTAAACAACTAAAACTTTAAAGCAAAAAATAGAACCTACTGTGCATAATATTTTTAAGCATTTTATGTTTATTAGTTTTATTCTAAACACGAATAAAATCAGTTTTAAAAGTCCATTGTTAACCTCTGCTTAAATAAGGTGCTTCAAATTTAGATTTTAATTCTAGATTTATCATAATTTGATTTTCACTTTGATTTTGTTTTTAGACAAGTCGAATTTTAATATTTTGTACTTCTTTATGCTTGAGTAAACCCTACAAACCATAAGCTAAACATTCCTATGCTTATAGGCAGAGCTGACTGCTACAATAGACGAGCTTATTACTTCTAAAAATTCAGAATTATCTGAAGCTCAGCATAAACTAGACGTAACTGTTGCTGCTAGTAAGAACACTGAAGAGTCACTAAAGAATGCAATGCAAAAAGTAGAGAAACAACTTTTAGACTGCCAGTCTGAGTATGTATATGTGTGTAAACTATTACCTATAAAAATAGCTGTTCAATGAAACTCAATTATTTCTTGTTTAGGTAATTAATAGTTCCGTGCACAATAATTGATATATAAGCTAGCTCTGCATATAAATTTCGTTCCTTGTGCTTAGTTTTGGCTATAATTTTGAAAAAAATACCTATTACATGCTACAGCTCTAATTCTTACTTGTAGTGTGATTGGAAATGTGATAATTGTGTTTTGTGAATTTAAAGCAATCATTGTTATCATGATTGTGTTACAGTATATATCAAATAGCTTGCCTGTTTGTAGGTTAGCAGCAACAAATGCCAACTTGGAAAATGTTAAAAACATGCATGAAGTGGCAGTCACTGAGAGGGGTAACATTTTGCTAACATTAGCCTAAATTGTCTGGAAAGTACTATAATTCTTAGCAGCTCTTAAAATTTGCCTGCTTGAACATTAATATATTTTTATTTTTAAAATCTGATTAATCCACCTGCTCTCTAATGAAATATATGGGCATAAACAGTGTGAAGGTGCCACGCGATGCATATTAAACATCAGTAAAAATCATATTTTGCTACTTAGTATTTTTGAAAGTAATTACAAAGCTATATTATTTTATAAAACAACCAAAATAATTAATTGAAACACTTATACAATTTTTATTGTTTTAGACTTGCTCTAAACATTAAGTACTTAATTCACCTATGCAGCTTTATTCATTTGAAAAATGCATAAGCATGAAAGCTACTGCTTTTTACTTCAGATAATTTCCAGGAAAGTCTCATAAAAAGTGAGAGTGCTATACTGGAACTGTCTTCAGTAAAGGTGAGAAATTGTGTTGGTGCGCACGTGCATGCATGTATAGTTGTTTATATAAGTATTTATTATTGTTGCTTCCCACAGTGCTCAACATAATATATTATTATACATAGCTATAGTTAGTAGCTTCAGTTAGTTTCAAATTTCAATTGAAAATTATATTAAACTAGCTTATACTTTACTTTAGACACAACTGGAGCAAAACTTTAGTTTTCTAAAAAGTGAGTTTACTGAGAAAGAAGGCACTTTGAAAAAAGTTGAAGAAGATTTTGAGAATGAGCGCAACACCAATAGTGTGACAATGGTATGAGCTAATTTAGCTAATAATTTGAAAAACGATCAAGTGGTCACATATAGATGTGCACAATAGCTCAATATGCTGTCTATTGATTGCATGAGGTTCCGCATTCGAAGATGATGTCTACACTTTTTATTATTTATCTAATATGTTGCATACAATAACTATGGCTGCATGCATAGTTACTACTTGTACAAAGTGCCTACTAATTATATAGCCTTGTATGACCTATAATTAGTATTACTGCCAGACCAACTTTAAATTATAGAGACTGCAAAATAAATGATTGGTTAGGGACCCACTTTTTATACACTTGATGTGTGCTGCGATTCAATGAATCAGTTTCACTTTCTATCTTATTTGAAAACATGTAATAACTTCCTTCCATGACTATCTAATATAGTAGCTTATACCATATACTATACATAATACTGAAGTTTTAGCATGCTAATCTCATAGCCATCTTACTTGTTTCCTCGGATGGTGATGGGGCATGAGTTTTTTCATGCAGCTTTTATTATTTTATATCTACTCCGTTTCTAGCCATGCTACTTCATATTTTATTCATCAAGTTTTTTTTATTCACAAATTTGGTTTTGATTTTTTTAAAGTTATGTGCAATCGCAAATGCTTTTACTGTTGGAAAACCTACATGCATACTTGTACAATGTACATATATTCACAATTTATGGTGAGACATATGACGGACAAGTGAGCCCATGTAATATGTACATTTTACCAAGTTTCGGCTCAGATATGAGATTTTTTCATATCAATGAACAGTAGCCAACTTTCGTTGACTTGTTGCTTTACTGTTCCAGCAGTTAAGAAAAGCATGCCACTAGCACTGATTGCCTTGCTTGTGTATAAGTCAGTTTGTATACTGGAATTTGTTTGCCAGATTATTGTTCTTGGCTATTACTCAAGTATTTTATTTTAGTAAAGTGATATACTAAACACTTACAATTTTTGGTGTCGATTTTAAACTATTATACCTGATTGACATGCTGGTGCTACAGTGACATACTTGTTATACAGTTATAGTGACCAATATTATTTAAAGAGTTGCCGAGTGTGGACTAGCCTATTATTTGTTCATATACACTATCATATCTGTATAGGTACTGTAAACTTGTTGATCACATGAGTATATGTTTTGACATCATCGCGTTGTGCTGTCTTGCTGTAGACTAAGCTTCATGATGAAATACTGGCTAAATCGCAGGAGATCTCACAACAGTCTCAACACATTGAACACCTATGTGAAAAAACTTCAGAACTGGAGCTAAATATTTCAGAGTCTAAGGTATTCTATAAAGTTTAAATAACTTTACTTACACGGGCCCACAATTTAGGTAAAGCAAAACTTGCTTTCATAAATAACATGCTTTAGAGTTTTAAAGTGTGATAAGAAATTAAGGCCCAATAGGTTTTATCTTATTCTCAATTTCACTTCTTTCATTTAGTTGAAGTGTGAGGCTCTTGAAGTTGAATATGATGAACTTCGTACACTCTGCAAAACAAGAGAAGGAGAGCTTGCAGCTTGTAGGGAGACCACTGAAGCACAATGGTAGGGCATAGCAAATAGAACTGAGCACATTGCAAGCTGTACTAGAATTGATGACGTAATGTAGTACTCTAAAATATATCGTAATTATATAGCCATCATGTATTTATTTAAATATGTATTTTCCTTTTTTATTTTCAGTGCTGAGATCGCTAATTTAAACAAAACTTTGGAGCAAACATCTTTGAATGCTAATGCTGACCAAGGAGTTTTACAGCAATCTGTAAGTTTGAAACTGACAAGATCACCTGATACATATTAAGGTGTTGAGTTTCACTTTGTTTTGGTGATTTATTTTATTCAGTTAGCTTTTATGCAGCTCTGTACTACTAATTATTTCTCACCAAGTGTCACATCATATAAGGCAACATGTATATAAATTGCATTATTATAATATGATTATAAATGAAAGTGTCTTAAAATTATTATTTTTAGTACAATAATGAGCTGTAGTATAATGCATTAGTGTTGAGATGTTTCAATATTTATGAATCCTGTGTGTAATTAGCATGTAGAAAAATCTGTCTCAAATTGTTTACAGATCGCCCAGTTGAACTCTGAGCTGAACTCACAGAGACAAGCTTATAGTAAAACGGTAGAACAACTAGAAGAAGAAATTCAAGCAGCTAAATCTAATGTAAGTTTTATAGTACAGTGATGATGGATTTTTCACGGTTTGTTTAATAAGGTTTCTATATAGTCGTTTATTTAATGTCTTTTTTCTGTTATTTTCTAAGGTTGATGTTTTGGCTAAAAAGTTGTCGGATGAGCAAACCCACAGTGCTGAGAGCATATCAACTCTGGAGAAGGCTTTGAAGACCCAAGAAAACGAACATGAGGTCAAGATTAAGCAGAAGATTGAGGCTTTCACGAAGGTGCAAGATCAACTTCAGCGGCTGCTAGATGAGGCAGTTGCATCTCACCAGGAAAAACTTTCAGCTTTGCAAGATGCTATGAAAACTCAGAAAAAAGAGTATGAGGAATCGATGCAATCAAAAACTGACGAATTTGCAAAAGCACAAAGTGAACTACAAAGTACATTGAGTGATACTGAGCGAAAACTTGAACTGGTGTGTAATGCTTTGCCTCGTTCATTCTTGATATTGTAATTAATAGGGGTGATTGTTTTTCTGTGTCTATACACTGGGTAAATTTTTAATTTTGCACTTTAGGAAATTCAGAAAGCGGAAGATCTTACTCAAGATCTTTCTATCACCAAACAGTCGTTAGAGAAAAGTCTGCAGGATAAGGTAATTTCAAATATTATAGTAAAAATATGGTATAATATAGTATGCAGTTAGTGAAATCTATGGCTGTGATTTGCTAAATCATGTTGTAATTTCATATTTACACTATAAAGTTGTAGCCTATTGCTTATAATTGAAAGTAGCATTTTCTAGCTCTTCCTCAAATTGTAGTTGGATAAATTATTAGTTTGTCTCTATAAAATTTAGTGATAATGTTAAAATTTATTAAATAATATAATGAATGTTTATTTTAGAATACTGTGGTTTCTGCTTTGGCAAAGAAAACAGAGGAATGGCAGGATGTATCCAATAAACTTTTAGTCAAGGTTATAACCTTTAAAAGAAATTTAATTCTACATGTATATCTAACTTTTTTTATTTTAAAGTCATATTTTAGTGAATCAGACAAAGGCAAAGCTAATTTAACCCATTTTAATTTATTTCGAAAAAATAGTGTTGTTCAATCTCCATATGATTAAGAACATAATTAACAAAGGCTGCAACTCCTTGTGCTACCACTATTTGTAGGATTGTGAGTTCAACAAATTAATGTCAGCTGTGCAGAATTTAAAATCGAGATGGGCTGCAGTAGCCACACCTCTTACACCTGCATCTACTCCAACTCATGTTCCTCAACAAGCGGCTGTCAAACCCACAACCTATGAATCACCATTCCACTCTGGCACAACTGCTATGCCCACAACTCCGACTTTTAAATCACTAACACCACAGAAAAACCCTTCGCTGGCTCACCACACTACTCCAAAGTCTAGCAGAGCTCTCAAAACTCCACCAAATTTTAGTACTCCACGCACTCCAAATTCTAGCCTAGTGAGTGTAAATTCACTTCATTGTAGAGAGTCAAATACTTTTAACTGTCACGCAATAAATGTTCGGAGACAAATATTATAATGAATAGAATATACTTTATGAATGTGGTTAGTAACTTATATTGTAATATGCTGTTATTTTATATTGTAGAATTACTTTGCTGTTAATAAATTAATTTTGTGTTGTTTGCTGCAGTTTTAGTACAACTTTGTCATATAAAAGGAGAGGCACTAACTAAACCAAAAAAGTTATCTTCTCTTTTTTGTATTTCTTTGAATAAGATTTGTTGACTATTATAGGATAACCCCAAAGGGATTTTGAGAAATGAAGGGTCAGCATCAAAACCAAATAGAGTAGTTTTCAGCACACCTATTGAACAGAGAAATGTTCCCTCTGATTCGGACACCTCTGTATTAGATATTGAGGTGAGTGTTGTGACCATTCAAATATACAATATCCTACTTCTGCTTCTATCTTTTTTACTTTTTGAGAATTAATTATTTCCATTCATTCTACCATATTTAGGTATATAACCTATATAGGATTAGTAATGTAAGTACATGCCTCACATCAACAAACTAGATCAACAAGAATTTTACAATATGCTAAGCTATTTGAGGTTGACACTATATTTTTTCTACTACAAAAAAGTTACTCCTGATATCTGTACAGCTATTTGGCTAACGTAAGATTATAAATATGTAAAGTTTTGATACAATCTCGTTAAAATTGTACATTATTGGTTTTTTGCAGGTTGTCAATAAATCTTTTCAACTAAGATCAACTCCTGAGAGCAAAGCCTCAAACCCGTCACTGCTAGGGTCAGGAGGAGGTAGAGGCAGTGTGCTCACTACTCCAAGGAGACTCGGTGCAAGTCCTCACAGTCTGGGGGGTAACAAGCAGGTGTCTCTCACTCGACATGATCAGCTTAACAACTCTAACTGCTCAGCAATATCTTCACAGAGCAGTGACCGACTACCTAGATCTAGGATGATTAAAGTCAACAGTAAAAAGGTAATTTTCTGCTGAATTCAAGCTGCTTTTACATGCACAAATTTGCATTCCTATATTACATTTTATTTAAATTTAAACTAGCTTCAGGATTACCTATAACATGAGTCAGATACAGACATTCAGGAACAAAAAAAGCATTTGTACAGTAATGAAGAAATACATGCAATAGTTTAGTTAGGTTGTTTCCTATTATGTACCTTGATGTGCAAATATCTTACTTCTGTTTTTAGCGAGTTAGATCTGTAACTGGAATGTTGGGAAGGAAAGATGAGCCCGACTTGCTCACCAATGCAATGGTATGTTAAAGGGTCATTCATATTTTTTCCTACTTACTTATTATTGTATTAGTTTAAAATGCCGCTTGGCAGTAATTATAAGGTTGAAAAAGAGCCACTTTTTACTGAATTTACTAGAAAAACTTGTAGTAATACCTAATACCTTTAATGTGTGACGAGCCGTGGCATTATATCTAGTGTTGAATAAGATACATGTACTGTGTTGAGGCAATTGTGACAAAGTACTATTGGTTCTTACATATGACATGTCATAGATACTCTAATCAAGCTTGAAACAATCTAGAACAGTTTTAGCTTTTTATATAGAAGTAGAAACATTTTTAAAAGTTAAATCACAATCATACAAAGTAATGCTTCATAAAATTAGATTATACTCTGCAATATTAAAATAAATTTAAGGTGTGATATGTACTTTAATTTTGTTACTCTTGTATATATTAAAATGCTGTTTGATTTACGCTAGATCGAGCTTAAAAATTTTATTTATTTCAATTGTTAGAAAAAACATAGAGTGGTTATAGATCATGGACATTCACTAAGTGCACCCAAACCTGTTCGAGAATCAGATTCGGATTGCTTCGGCTTTGGCTCTGATTGATGTTATAACTATTCTTTGTTCAAATATTTAATTAAATGTTTTAAATTTTCAATTACTTACTTACATACTTGCTACAATTTTTTATTTAGTCTGTAAGCTGTTGTTGGAAACAGTTGTTATATCTTTCTAGTTATATTGACGCAACTTTATTTTTGTTTAACTGAAATCAATAAAATTTAAATTTAAAGTTAACCATTAAATTTAAAGATCGAAATTAGCAAAAACTGTTCAATATTGTTGTGAATTTATGCTTCACTGCAATCAATGGGTTTATTTAATGAAAGCCACTTCGCCAGGTTTACTAATTGCTAAGAGTTTATTTACTGCGAATAACACACAGCATAAAATGAATAACACTACTAACACAAACTGTTACATAATAGAGAGCTAACAATACACAACTTTACACTAGCATTTCCAAGTCCTCTCTGCCGGCCACGCTGCCTAACGAGCTTCTACTACGTGTTTGCAGCTCCGCCTACTAGTTAATTGTCAGTCCTGTTTCATTGGCCAATACGATCAGGTCATCCTGATGGCATGATGCTAGCTGCATCATGTAACTGCCCGGCGAGAAGCATCCTCTCGATACAACTAATGTACTACTAAAATCCACACAATAATATAATTAATAGACTATTAAAAACCCTTACAATATTACCATAAATTTAATGGTGCAAGTAAAATACTAATTTATTGTACGGTATACTTTATTTCTAGTAAACTACAAGAAACATAAAATGCATAAGATACATTAATAGTGTGTATTTTATTTTCCGTACTGTGTAGTTACCTCTGAAAAGAAAGCTACATACATATATGAACTATCTCGCAAAATATCAAGCAGCTGGAGAGCTGTTGAAATACTTCAACTCACTTAAAAATATTCATACTTCTAATTTCAATAGCACAAAAATTAATGCAGTGTCTTAAAAATTTCCCGCAGTAATGTGCAGATGCAAATAAGTTAAGCTGGAATAAAACAGTATTGTGAAATATGTTTAAGTAGCGTTTTAAAACTGTTTACTGCACTGCACAGCGGTGACTTTTTGGCACTTTATCAGAGGACTTGAAGATATTTCGAAGAGCAAGTCGTTTGTTCATGGTGCTTCTAAATTCTGGAGTTTGTTTAACTTCACTTCCTTTAATCATTTCTGTTGTTTTTAGGAACACTCCATATATATCATCATTCTGTTCAGAATTCTGTAAATTTTCAGCTAGTTTTGGTATAAATACCCCTCTGTAAGCGAAATGACCATTGATAGTAGCAGATAGCACAGCAAAATCTGGGCCAGGCAAATCAAAATGAGCAACTGCCCTATCTAATAACGGTTGCGGTGGCCTGGGATCTACAATAAAAACACTAGCATTACATATTATAAAGCTTGAATAAACAAAACATTTGAGTTTGTCACAAAATAGCATGACATTTAACCAAATAATTGTAAAACATAACTTGTAGTGCACAACTTAGTCTTAAAAGGATAATTTTGAGTATATGAAATCATTTGAAATTTCTAAAGTATACTGTGCATGGTGAAATAAAAGCTATGTAGACATTTAAAGATAATTATTATATTATGCTCTTGTTGTGATAAACTATTAAAATAAAGAGTCATATTACAATACCATGTGAATTTTTTAAAGGTATTATTTAATTAAAGCAAACTTTAATTATATGAGATCATTTAAAAAGGATCATTTACAAAGTAATATAAAATTGTACATAAGTAAAATTTCTACTAATAATGTAACTTAAAAAAACTAAATATCAAATAGAATATGTGTATTTGAAATTACTATACTTACCAGCAGATGAGTGTGCAAGAAGTTGCCTTTCGTGCATTTGACATGCTTGAACAATTAGTATCTATAAAAAACAAGGTACCCTGTTATTGAATAGCCTATATAATATTTATTATACATAAAGTCAGGATCCTCGAAGCCCCTGTGGTGTAGCAGCTAGCACGCCCGTTAGCAAAAAAAGCCTGTGGTTCAAATCCCAATTGGGGCAAAGGTTTTACAGGCTATGTCAACCTTGTGTTGCGAAAGTACTCTTAGGGAGTTAAGTGGCGAGTGGAGCCTATAAACCGACAGAGTACAAGGGGGCCAGTGCAGTTCTAGAGAGACCTGGGTGGGATGTTGTTAGGAATTCCAAAGCTCCTGTGGTGCAATGTTTAGCACTTCTGCTCGCAAGCCAGAGGTCTGTGGTTTGAATCCCATTGGGGGCAAAAGTTTTACACATGAGTTATTTACAGAGAGCTCTGATCAAATCTTTTGTAAGGCTACATGTTGGTGTTTCAAAAATAATATACTTTTGTCAGCATGTATTTCGTTTTTGACAACTTTGTACTTTGATAAAGGTACCCACCCACCTTTGGTTTATCATCTAGCTTTGGATTCTTCATTTGCAAAAGGATATCATTTATAGATAACCTCATATCATCTTTTGCCAAAACGCATCCTTTGTCTCCATGGCCCATAAAAGCAAGAACGAAACCCGAAATATCATCTGGTCTTATGGCTTCTAATATTTCTTCAAATATTTGATCTCGTGTCAGATCTCGATGGATCCTTGGTCTTATTTGAAATTGATCGTTCATGGTTTTCTGAAAGGCTTCCTTCTCACTTTCGGCACCCTCGCGGTCTTCTGTGATGTATATGATTGATACGATTGGTGCTGTTGGAAAGTAGTAGTAACCTTTTTGATTCTTGGCCCAACTCAATAGGTCTTGGATCTTTTCAGATGACCAAGCAAGCTGATGTGGGGTTTTTTTGTATTTGTTCTTTAGCTCAATAGATCTGCTGCGAACTTCCTCATCGGATACACTGAGAATAGCTTTGACAAGGTCGTAATGGTTGAGTCTAGCAGCAATGTGGAGAATTGTGTCACCATTGTCATCTTGATCGAAAAGTTCGTTTTGATCATAATTTTCTGGAACATAAACCAATATAAAGATATGCAATTTAAGCAGATTTATCTAATCTGTAACACACATAACCACCAAATATTGTGATAAAACTAAATATCTAAATTATAAGAATACGACAAACTCCCACAGAAACAGCCACTGAAATCTAGCGAAGTTACTGATGAATGTACATTTAGTAAGTACCTTGACTAACTTGTGCTGCCAATTCATTCAACAAATCAAGGTACGCAGTATGATTTGAATGAATTTCCACAAGGTAGGCTAGCAGAGAAATTCTTTCACTAAGTGTATTACTGCCTTGTTTTAGATGATGAATGGCAAGCACCTCTACGCTTTTGCCTTTCTTGTCTGGTACTCCAAACAGCTCTAATTTTTCTTTTTTTTCTAAGCCTTCCAGCATGGCATTAAATATAATCGTTCCATTGCTGCCGATTGGAGCTTGGATAACCGTGCAATGATCAGAGTCTTTGGAAGACAACAATCGCATTCGCTGGTCGCTGGACAAATCTTGAAGCAATTGAATAACAGAGCTCCATTCTAATGCTTGATCTGTGAGAGATTTTAAGCTGTGCAGTGGACTGTTACCTTTCCCATCTTTGATTTGGCAGACTTTAAATCTTTGCTCGATGTCAACACATTGTAATAACATTCCGCTCATTTCTACATCATGGCTATAGAATGCCTCATGCAACATGGTTTTCTTGTTGATATTGTTGGGCACTGTTAAAAGTTGGTTCTTGTGGTCTTGAGACAGCTTAGTGAGAATATGTCTGACAATGATCAAATTACCACTTTTAACATCACTCTGGCTTGGTGTGCTGCCATATGTATAACTCAAAGTTGATAACAGCTTTAGTAAAACTAGAGAAGATCCTGCAGCATCCAACATGATGTTGAGTGATTGTGTATACCCCTTTTTGGCAGCCATGTGTAAAGGACTCTCTCTGTTCAGTTCATCTGGAGAAAGAAATAGATCCATTAAATTGCATCTGTATTTTTCTCCTAGGACATTATTTACTTGTTGGAAAACATCAAATGCATTGATTGAAGCGGCAACATGAAATGCAGTGTATCCGTGATGATTCTTTTTGAGTAACAACTTGGTAATATCTGTCCACAGTAGTTCTCTAGCAACAAAGGTCTGAAGGATGGAACTCATAGTGGAACTATGACCATTTTTGACTATAATGTGCATCACAGTTTGGTGGCTGCTTTTCAAACAAATAATTCTTTGCATACTTGAAGCATCAACACTGTTTAAGAGATGCTTTACACAGTCAATTTTAGCTTCATCTTCAACAGCCAGCTGGAGAACTGATTTGCTATTCTTGTCCAATTTGTTTATAGTTGACACCAGTTTATCTGGCTGAATGGCTTTCAGTAATATGGCTAACGTAGCTGGATTGTTATTCTCTGTCGCTACGTGGAGAGCATTCTTCTGACTTGTGTTTGGTTGTAAAATCAGATTTGATGGGTTTTCTGCTAATTGTAAAAGAAGGGAAACAAGCTCAGGATTTCCATTCGCAGCTGCTTTATGAACGATTGTCTCATCTGATGCAAGCTTTTCTGATACTAACAAATTCTTCTCTGATTCTTCTAAATTTCTGTTTAAAACTGTTAAAACTTCAAGCCACTGGAACTCTACGATCTTCTCTAAAAGAGTGCCATTATCGTGGGCAGCCTGATTATTTATCCACAAAACCCTTTGAGATGAGTCAACCGTTTTAATGAAGGAACAAATTGTAGTTGGACAAACAACATCATTTTTATCTCTGCACAACTCATCAAATGATGCAGTAAAGTTCCTAGTTACTTTCTCAGCAAGCTGATTTGTTTTAAGGTGGCTGCTAGAGAGTATTGCTTCTACACACTTGACTTGGTGTTCAGAAATAGCCAGTTCCAGCGCAGTCAGCTGATCAATATTTTTTAGCATCATTACCTCCAGCCATGTTGAATCTTCTAGCTTGTCTAGCATTGCAAGAATTTGTGCTATGATATCAGCTTGTCCATTTCTGGAACAAAGATGCAAGACATTTTCGCTACGACTTATTGATCTTTTTTCAACCCAATGTAAATTTTCCTGAGCTGTCAAAGTTGAAAGTTGGGGAAGGACTTTGCTTGTGATTAGTGAATTATATTGTACCTGGTTCACCATTTTGTGAATTGCAGACTCCCCTGTATTATCCAGCGAATTGAGTAGAAGAAGAAGATCTGGTGGTTTGAGGTGTTTTAGCATGCACCAAACCACTGTATCTGAACAGCTTTCATCTAGACATTTGTTAATGACAGTTTGCCTGTGTTTAGAATGATCATTAGTGATAAGCAGCAATTTAAGTTTTTTACTATACTCCAGCCCTTCTAGCAAACAATTCACTGTTTCAATGCCACCATCATTGGCAGCTAAATGAAGAACTGTATTTCCAACAGCATCGACGGCTTCTAAACATGGCAACAACTTGTACGTTTTCAAAAAGTCAACAATAACAATTATGTGCTGGGAAAGGTTGTGGGAAGCTAACCAATGTATTAAATTTCTTCCTCCTTCTTCAGTTCGGTCTATCACAAGCCTTGGATTGGCTGATTCATTCAATAACTTTCTTAATTCCTCAGGTTTCTGAGAGCCAATGGTCTGGTGGCTTGACAAGTGTGTAAGGCAGGACATTATAAGCTAAAATTATTAAAATAAAAACAATACAAACAGCAATTTATCAAGGTTATTATGGTAAGCTTGTTCGAGTATATTAATATATAATTATAAATCATCTATTGGTTACACATGTTGACTATTAATTCATATACAATTTAGGCAATATGTACATAGTGATATAATATTCTGCTGAACACAAATGTGATCATCACTGTGAAATACATATTTTTCAAATAAATAATTTACCATAGATTTGAAAATGATAATAGCTGTAAAATTGGCATAGCAGTGTAACCACTACACCAATTGCTGTTCTGGCATAGCTTACTATGTATACATTATAATGAATCACCACAAGTGTAAATAAGCTTTTACCATTACAACATTTCAGTGAGAGAACCTACTGCAGGCAATGCATTCAACATGTAGATCACTTCGGTTGCACAATGCTTATATAATAATATGGTTTCACAGGGCAGCTCTTTGAAAACTGCTCTTTAAACCCTTTCAACCTTGTGACTAAGTGT
The DNA here is from genome assembly GCA_964035545.1 of Bugula neritina. Classification (NCBI taxonomy): domain Eukaryota; kingdom Metazoa; phylum Bryozoa; class Gymnolaemata; order Cheilostomatida; family Bugulidae; genus Bugula; species Bugula neritina. The sequence goes on from OZ037767.1 coordinate 22,652,431, forward strand.
GACAAGTGTTACACTAACTTTTGAAATACTTCTGTCTTATAAATATTATATGTAGTGTTGCTGTAAGTTTCTTAGTTGTATTGAACTAATAAATAATTAGCATCAATTAAAGGATATAAAATGTGTGGCACTGGCTGGTATTACTAAGAAATGAAATTGTTGCATAGTAGACTACGAGTAACAGCTGTCACCTTCCATCCTGTATTATAGTGCTATAGATGTATTCAAGTATTGTTTTATATTTGACATTTTGTATGCTATACCACTACAATATAATATACTACAGATATAGCATCCTACTTCCCTGCAACCTTAGTTAGGGCTTAGCCTAGAGCCACACGGTGCGCATTTTCGCATGCGAAAATTGAAATCACAAGTAGCAAAGGTGTCCACTGTAACGTCAGTGATGCGTGATAAATAAAGCTTTCATTTTTAAATCGCACTCGCTTTCAATAAAACGCAATTTACTGGAATGTAGCACTAAAATAAAGAAATTGGGCTCGCTGAATAACTACCAGCCAATTAGGTGACGACGACAGAGACGATTCGCACTTGCGTTGAAAATGCTGATCGACAAGTGCGAATGTTTTCTCAACGCGCACAGTAGACAACTTTGCTACTTGTGATTTCAATTTTCGCATGCAAAAATACGCACCGTGTGGCCCTAGGCTTACTGGAGATGGTACATCATTAGCCCTAAAAGTATACTTCTACATATGATGTTTCGCAACAGGACTTCTAGCCTAAGGATTATAGCACTTCGCTCTTTAGCTATAAGATACTTATCACTTTCGTACCCTTACCTTTTATGTTGAGTGACGGAGCTCTGCGGCTACAAGAAGTAAGCAGTGAGAGAACCTTCTGTCTAAACGTGGCAGCTTTGGTACAGGATTCCAGATCCCTTGTACACTAGAGTCCTTCGTAAGCAGACGTGACTGAAGAGAAGAATAATACCGGTAAGTGCGATACCAACTATCAACGCGTTATAGTTATACACATGTAGAATATTCTAATTGTATGCATACCCTGTGTTATATTAGGTACTTAGTAGTTGAAAACCCCCAGTACTCAATATAACAATAGGACTGTAGCCTACACAAGATATGCAAAGTCAGCAAAAGTATGACTAAAAGACAACTCGGAGATACAGCCGCAAAGTAAAAGGGTCATGAAAGAACACGAAAATGAAGTGCCAAAGAGGCACCATTACCAAGTTATCTAACACCATTATTCTACAGCTTAAGCCCTAAGTAGTAGAAAAAACTTTTACATCAGTAGCATTTGCATTAAATCCTGTAGTTTTACTTCAACAAGTCATAACTTTATTGTGCCGAGACAGTGCGCAAGTGGATAAGTAAGACTCGAAACTGTGGGTTTATAGCATAGGCTGAGGCACAGCTAGCTAAAACATAACACCACTTTCTGTGAACAATATGTGAAAGAAATTCGATTTAGGTTAATGTGTAGAATAGTATTCTTGAATTTGTAGTCAACCCACGAGTCCCAACTCAATTGAATGTTAGAAATGAGGTACTAATTAACTCACCTAGCCAGACTCTAGTTGCATGCAATGACCCAGTTGTATAATAGTAAACTATCGACAACAACTTCCTTGTTGATTGTATAATAGGGACTCTTAGCTAGTTCGTTGTTAAAAACAACACGTCATAGGTCGGGTCAATCTACTAGTGATGTTAGACACAGCTCAAAACCTTAGCTTCCTCATGCCTTTACATTTCTACAATGTGTGGGCTGTTGTATGATCAACCGCAATTTGATTTGTTTACCCTAAAAGCACAACTTTGTGATGGCACAATAGGCTATAGCAACCGTTGCATAGCATTGTGTTGAGAACAATTATTGATAAAAAAAGGCATATTATGTTGCTGATAATGCAAAAGCTCAAACTGATAGACCATTTGGTGCTCAGTAATAAGTTGGTAGACCTCCAAGTACTGCTGCCATAGTAGTTAATAGATTGTAGTTATTTTAGGCATTCCTGCTAACCATTATGATCAAACCATAATCAAAGTTATAGTTCACCACTAAGGAGCTATGATGACTCTATGTTTGCATATAATTTATACACAAATAGCATTTCAACAAATTGTTTCTTGTGCAAGTATGATTAAACTTCAACCATGACAAATAAAAATACAACAGATGAATACTCAACCAATTTTATTTGCATGTCTTGCCTGTTGAAGGTATTATTCACTGCATTCTAGACTCTAGATATTCTATTTGCCAACTTGTCATCTGAAAACTGTACAAATTGTATAATTTCCAGTAAAATTATGCTTTGGTAAATCATCTCCAACATTAACTAATTAGCTTACAACAGTAGTTTACTTTAAAATAGTAGAGAAAACAAATTATTTGAAAAGAATTATTATTCACCAAAAAGGTTTTTAGCACTGCACACTATTCTCCATCACAGTATCATACATGTGTATAATATCGATACATTTTTGGACATTTCTTTAATTTTTTTATACAACAAAATAAGATAGTAACATCATGCATGATAAATATCCATTACGCATAAAACTAGTAAAGCATTAGTTACACATCTTGCACACAGAAACAGCTAATGATGTACACCACCCTCTCCCCTCTTCCAAAGGCAATAATAATAGAGTAGACGCTATCTTTTTGATACATGCAGGCCAATCACAGCTCTTCTTTGGTGTTTGGAATAACTTTGAGCAATATTTTACCAACATTCAAGTTGGATTCCATAAGAGCATGGGCCTTGCCAATGTCCTCCAATTCAAAAGACCTGTCTATAACAGGTTTTAGTGCCTTCGAGTCAAAAGCAGGTAAAATGTTCGTCTCAAATGACTGGACCAGGTTAGCTTTGTACTGAAAACAAAACAGAGTTCATGTGAAACCAGCATTAATCTAGTGAAATATTCTCACAGTCTCAACACGCAGTATAGCTCGTGAAATAATATGACGGACTGGGGAAAGATGTAGCTTAGTTGAGAATTAAATGGTAATTTGAAAACACATTACGCATATAAATGGTATATAATGTATATGTGTTATAATGTCACATAGAGTTCACATCTTATTAGCTATAATTAGTAGATATATGACTTCTATGTAAATCATGCATTTCCTTATTATTGTCATAGTCAGCATCTATATATAATGCTTGTCTAGGTATTGCTAAACAGTTAGTTAGTTGCTAGATTCCAAAGTGTTATTATCATTTTATATTCATAGTAGTTGTACCAAATAAATCAACATGTAATACATTACAAGTCAGCACCATTCTGTCACACACCATCACGCATACCATTATAACAATATGGCAACATTATATTATCAAGTAGTTTGAAGCCTTGTTGTCTAACAAGGAATACTTATTATCATTGCTGCTACAAAAATTTCAATCACAATTCTAGTTCTTCAACTCCAAATGTAATACAACTCAGTAAAGAACAATCCCAGAGTAATTGTCGAATTAATGTCCCTAAGGAGCAATCCGGTCAGGTGGTTAGAAATCTGGCCGAATATAGCAGATACATGCTGGTCATAGGTTTAAACCCCGGCATAACTATTGCTGAGCATCCCATCATATTTGCTATAATACAACATATATGAAAATATGCTGCTTTTACCCTTTGTCAACGTAAAAACCCTCACCACCAGAAGTTCTCACAGAGGCGGCAATTTTCAGCTAACAAGATTTTCCATCATAGTAAGTTTTGAGTATAATAAAGGCTGCAGCTCTACCACCATATCAGTTATTAGACTTGAGAGCATTGTATATGGTGCTCAGTAATAAATGATAACTCGTAGGCAGTAACTGTACAGGGGAGGAGGGGGCTGTCAAAACCTCCAGGAAATGTATACGTATGAAATAGATGTATTACCTGCTTGTCCCGAGTCTTTAGTGTTGAAGGTAATATTGAAATTCTCTTGCTCAACAGTTTCCTCAATAGAGCTCCATCAACGTTAGCTCCACCTACAGGAAATGTGATGCATGCATATGGTGATAGTTGTATAAAGAAGTATAATGCATGCATATAATAGTTACATTACCACACCTACTTTGTGTGTGTGGGTGCGGTTGCATCTGATTACTATAATTAAAAATAAACAAGAAACACTTTCTATTTGCTACTTCATTTATACAAACAAAGTTAACTGATATTCCAGATACCACTGTATCCACCTTTAGTCATTTGAACTCTGAAATATTAGTTTATTTTATTTATATAAACACAGCATTGTGTCTATTAGAAAGCCAAACATGATAATAGAAAAAAAAATGAAAATAACATAATATAATAAAACATAGGAAGGCATACCCATAAGTCCGTAGAGCACCCACCGACCGTCTGTCTTCAGAACGTCTGTATTCTGCTGCCAATAACTTCCTCCCACGCAGTCAATGACAAGGTCAACCCCCTCACCTATTGGTATAACTTGTATATATACCACTGTACTATACACCACTGTACTATACACCACTGTACTATACACCACTGTACTATACACCACTGTACTATACACCCCTGTACTATAAACCACTGTACTATACACCCCTGTACTATACACCACTGTACTATACACCACTGTACTATACACCACTGTACTATACACCACTGTACTATACACCACTGTACTATACACCACTGTACTATACACTGCATACTGTACTATACACTGCATACTGTACTCTACACTGCATACTGTACTCTACACTAAACCACTGTACTCTACACTACATACTGTACTCTACACTGCATACTGTACTCTACACTAAACCACTGTACTCTACACTACATACTGTATTCTATGATACTGTACTCTGCACTTTCAGTCGCAACTCTTTAACGAATCCCCAAAAAAGCTTCTTTTTGCATTGTAAAAAATATTATAATAATGGAGTTATGCTACAAAATCAGTTGAACAGCCAGCATTTTGCTAAAAGTAGACAACTCTAAGAATTCAGTTAAGATGCACTTCAACTATCAGCTGCACATAATTTAAGCGGCTGCTTCTCCATTTATTGCTGGAATGAGTAACAAAGTATATAAAACATTAAAACAAAGTCTCAGAGCATAACTTAATCAACAAGGTTTTTACAGCCTACCATTTCCAAGCAATACATAAACAGAGTACACAACTCCAAAGAGAAACTAAGCAAATACATAACATGCCAAGGTCTTACCATCTGTAGCCTCCATAACTTTGCTAACCCAACTGCCTTCCTTATAATTGAACCCATCTACTGCACCCAGTGACTTCACAAATGCTATCTTATCTGCTGACCCAGCAGTTATAAAAGGGACAGCATTAGCCAGCTGTACTAGCTGTACTGCAGCAGTACCTACTCCACTGGCTCCAGCATGTATCAATACTCTTTCACCGGCTTTTAGCTTCCCTAATAAATATATTCGCGTAAACAGTACTGTATAATACTAAAAGAATTCTTGGAGCACTTGGATAGCAAAAACAGTTGGGGGGAAAACATTGTATTTCAACTAGTACCACGCAGTATAGTATATAACAGGGAAAGTTTTGATATAAGCAATATACATTTTCAAAATAAAATTACTTTTAAGCTTGTGAGTTCAGAATTGCAATTATTATAACATATTTATTATTAAAAAATGCCTAAAGGAACAAAGTCATGATGGGAATTTAAACAATTGAAGTTAAACAATGCTAATAATCAGAACAAAATTCCAACAACAGTTAAAACAATTCTTGTGCTCAAAGTTACTTCAAAACCTGGAAGATAATGGAAGACTCGACTAACATGTCAGCAGACGGCTACGAAGCTGAAGGAGAGGAGTTTTACCAGGCATCAAGTACAGTAGAGACTGCAGCCAATAGACATGAAGCTGAGAAGGTAGAAACAGCAGAAGGCAAACCTTCAACTGAGACTAGGGAAGTGATAGGAACTCTCTCGCTTACAACAGGGGAGCTGGATAAAGAGCTACTGGAAGATGGAGATCCCGAGTCAGAAGAAGATTACGCAAGTATCTCTTCAGAGAATGAAGAAGAGCGTAATAAAGAAGTAGAGGAAGAGATAAAGTGTGATGCTGAAATTACGCAGAGTTCACAGAATGAAATAGTCATCGAGTCTGAAAAGACTGAGTCAGACTCGAAAGAGACGTGTCCAACAAGTCAAATTGAAATGGAACTAGATGATAGTCAAGGTGTGGCGCAGGTAGAGGTTGAAGACAGAAAGGATGGAAATGACGAGAAAATTACACAAAAACTCGAAACAGATTTTAGCAAATCGACAGAAAATTTAGAAATAGTTAAAGTAGAGTCTGAAACAACTCAGGTAGACACGCAGGTAGAAGTGCAAGCAGATGCGCAGGTAACTGTACATGGCACTCAGTCACTCGGCTCTACCAACCCAAAAGCTAAGAAAGAAGTTCCAGAGAACATTTCAACCCATGAAACTAGCAGCATATTGAATAACACTGAATTGTCAACTAAAACAAGTTCACAAACAAACACAAATGAAGAGCCAGCAACTTTACAGCTAGGTACCAGAAAAGAAGGTAGAGTTCAATTTGCCGAGCAATGTAAAGAGGAAGTAGCTGAAATAGTTGAAACACCTGATGATAGCAGAGAGAGGTCAAGGCCAGAACGAGACTCAATCGAGGAAGAGGTCAGTATTTGAACTGAAGTTATTCAGTGTTTCTCCAATTTGGTAAAGTTTAGTAAGATGTGCTTTAAGGAATAATTAAACTCTTATTTTTATAACTTATTTGAAATTTTATATTTTATAACGTATATGATGATGCAGTAGCTTTATTAGAGTAGAAGAATGCTGGGTTGGGGGTTTGAATCTCATCAGGCCTATCAATGCCCTCAAACTATATGACTAACATGGTAAGAGGCAGGCCTTTAGCCAACCTGAAACTCTTGCCATCAGGTTACCACAGAGACTGAGGCTAAACAAACTTGATTTCATAGATAGGAATGTATATGCAGATGTTTTATGTAGAGAGAGTGGAAGCTGGTTGATACTGAGATGGACAGAGTGACCGAGAGGTTCAATCAGGGGGAGATAACAGCCAAAGAGCTTACCAAGACGATGAACAAAATCATTAACCAGGTTTGTTGAGTATGAAACTTTATAACAGATTACCATCAAACTTGCTTTAGCCGAACATTTTTCGCTGTTGGCACAGCATGGCCCACACACCAAGTGGCTCGTATTGGAAAATAACAATGGAAATTATTAGTAGCTTTTCTGTTAGCCTAGGGCCACACTGTGCGTATTTTCGCATGCGAAAATTGAAATCACAAGTAGCAAAGGTGTCCACTGTGCGCGTTGAGAAAACGTTCGCACTTGTCGCTCTGCATTTTCAACGCAAGTGCGAATCGTCTGTCGTCGTCACCTAATTGGCTGGTAGTTAAGCGAGCCCAATTTCGTTATTTTATTGCTAAATTCCAGTAAATTGCGTTTTATTGAAAGCGAGTGCGATTTAAAAATGAAAGCTTTATTTATCACGCATCACTGACGCTACAGTGGACGCCTTTGCTACTTGTGGTTTCAATTTTCGCATGCGAAAATACGCGCCGTGTGGCCCTAGGCTTAGTTTGGTCATTCGGAATGTCAAGATAATAACATTATGAATTAGTTAATTGTAGGTATGTTGAATATTTAATTTAATTTGATACAAATAACCGAGCAAGTTCCTTATACATTAAATATTAAATGGAACATAATACCTCATCCATAAATTACCAGACCTAAGCTATTTTATTTGATAAAAACTACAGGTGACTAAAACAAGTGACTTTTTAAACCTTAAGACCAAAGTATCTATTAAAAACCATAAAATACTAATGCTTAAACAACTTCTCCAAAACAATCGATTATTGTGTATTGAAAGAGAACAAACCTTTACTGTTATAGAAAACCAGTAGAGGTGGCATTGGTGACAAATGGCAAAAGGCAATGATGGCAAAAACAAAGAACACAGCAGCAAAATCGGCCACAAATCTGGAGAAAGGGAGAGGCAAGAGTGTCAACGCATTGGCCACCCTCCATGAGAAGACCAAGGCATCTAAATCACAAGCCGATGTGGAGAGAATGGAGAAACAAGATGGCGGAAGGGGCGTGTCTTTCAGCACTGCGCAGCTCCACCCTGATAACATAATCATAGTGGAGAAAACTACTACAAGGAGAGGCGAGAATGAAACGGGAGAGCAGGTGGCAGCAAGCCAACAGCCTAAAGGTCGGACAAGTGAGCATGAAGAGGTAGGTCATCCAAAGGTCAAACTAAATCCTCTTGGACTGTTTTATGCTTACTTATCATGACACTACAGAGAAAGATCCGACTAATTTTAGGTACATTTCACCTCCACCAGTATTAATATGTGGAAAAGCAGATGATGTCACTAAAGAAAAATAAGAAATTTCTAACTATAAAGGCGTTTCTCCTTTTCTATTGGTTATGCAAAATAAAACGAAAATCTCATTAACATATATGTACCAGAAAAATCAATTTATGAAAATTGTACAATTAAAATAAAATATAAAGTTGAATTAGATAATTTAGATAATCCTAAACTGTAGGTAACTGACATGGTGAGAGGCAAAGTATCAGCGATGAGGTCATTGTTTGAATCAGGAAGCTCCTAACTTGGTGACTAACCCTAACTAGTAACTAGTTCAACTAAAAGTATGACTCATCGAGAAGCTAGCAGTAACTCATGCTTACCTACGAAGTGTAAGATCTGATAGGCTGTGAGCCACACTTCTGGAATACCCCCAGCCTCTAGAAGTGACATAGACTTAGGAACTTTCATAGCATGCTGGCTGTCTACAGCCACGTACTCTGCATTACCACCTCCTGTAACAATAACTACGTCTTAGTCTGTATTCATTTATGTGCACTAATAAAATAACTCACATCTAAAAGATTCAGTATTCAAATTATGGCAAGAACTGAGTCTATGTGTCATGGCTTTCAGTTTAATTTGAAATTTCCTAAATTGAGTTGAAATTTACATTGATTTCCATTGAGTTATTGCAAGCAAGGCTTTAATACGCAAACAAGCTACTATCTTGACACATGGAGATGGTTCTAGTATCTGAATCATTGAGTGGTAATTGAGCAATCACAACCTTGCCATGCAATCAGTTACATATTAAAAGTGTATGTAGATTTCACTTTTTGTAGGCAATACTTCAAATACAGTCTACTACAAAAATATTCCTTTGATTAGTTCAAATTTTAAATAATGTACAATTTTCAGAATTATTTCACTGCTAGAGGACCTATATAGTTTTTTATAACAAATATAGCCCATTAAAATTGAAGCTAACAAGTATAAATTTAAGGCAAGCAACTCAGGATTTAATTTATACTTCTATTTGCTTCAAAATACTTACTTGTTTTTATTAAATAAACAAAAATGGTCACTTGAATACAAAAAATTACTGGATAAACAGTTGCATGAATTTAATTGACATAACTATGACTTAGTTCTAGTAATATAGGAAATGTAGGAGCTGTGGATATCTTACCAACATTTAAAAAGACATTTAGTATTACCAAAAAACATAGAAAAAAGATAATATTTACATAATAAAGTTCACCAATTGAAATATCGAAAAATTTATTTTTAAATGTGATACATTTTTCAATAAAATAAAAGTTGAAACATTAGGGTGAACTATTTGGGAACACTCAATGAAATAATTGAAGTTTTGTCATGGAAATTTGAAATGTTTACATTTCAAACTTCATACTAAAATTCTCAACTAGAAAGTCTGAAAATGATTAAATAGTACAATCTAAAATCACATTATGAACAGCATGTGGAATGTCTAGAAAGAAGCAATGCTACTGCAGGGTTAGCATATACTAGTAAGCTACTATACCAGGTAGCAAAGCCATAACATGGTCTCCTATGTTCCACGTCTTATTGCAAACCTCATGTATCTCCACTACTTTTCCAGCAGCTTCAAGGCCAAGGATTTCCGACTCTCCCTTTATGGGTGGATACAGACCTTTCCTCTGCACCAAGATAAAAACATACTTATATTGTCAGTATTGCTGACTTGTCTGTGCATGAAAAATAAAAAAATAAAGTTTGCTAAAAAAAAGTTCAAGTACAAAAGGCAGAGGAAAAGAAATTTGACAAAAATGTGTTCTAGCTTAAACAGAGCCTTAGATTGATGGCCTAAATTTAGAAAAATGCAAGAAGAACCATAATCTCATTAAACACATATAAGTTATAAGTTCATCAGATATAGCGCTTAATGCGAGACCAATTTCTCAAACTAAAACAAATAAGATGACAAAAGTTTAAACATATAAAATGTTACTACTTTAAAATTCAGAAAACAGTCATACTAACTACTCCTGGAAAAGCTACTCACAATGATTAATGCTGACCCTAAGCTGATACACTGTAACAAATGAGCTCAAAAAATAAATATGCCAAAGAGATATTATGAAGTCATAGTACACTGGAAAGATAACACAAACTAGTAAACAAATATATTGAAAAATTACCTGTAAAGTTTCAGCACGATTTATAGCTGAGGAATGAACCTTAATTAGTATTTCACCACTGCGTAGGGTTGGTCGAGGTACTTCCTTTATTTGCATTTGTTCAGGAAGGCAGCCACTTTCATACTGTACAGCTCTCATGGTAGCCATACCAGCTGCACTAGTCTACATGTATGTGTATACAGAATAGGAGTTCCAACTCCACAAGAAGTCTTGAACAACAAGCAAATAGATATAGTGCTACCGATATGAGATATCAATGTGACCTACCACAGAAGTGGAGAAAACAAATATTTAATAGAAAAATAAAAGTAAGTTGAAGGTTAGCAGTGTTTTAATTAGATAGAATTTTATTGGCCAAAGATAAGGAGTCCCGATTATAACAAAATAGTTATAGCTAGCTCTTCTGCTTTATAGTTTTATGTAATTTTCACAAATATTTGTTAAAGCCTAACCACGTGACTTGGATGAATGCAACAACATTTGCTCTTTCAAAATAGATCAACAAATACCCCAAGCAAGTTTATTGCTAATGTTTTGCATCAAAACCTTTAGGAAATTCATTCAAACCAATCAAATAAAACATAATAAGCTGAAGTCATAAATTTCTACTTTTATGATCAGTCAATAGTTTGAAAAATTTGATAGGAAATCACAGTTAAATTGCATATAAAAAGTAAACTTTGAAACATATTATACAGAATTTGTGGAATTTGAATCTTTGCCAATTATAAATATGATGGTAAGAGCTTGCAGTAGAACTAAGCCAACAAACACACAATGCAAACCCAAAATAGAGAGTTGATTTTCAAAGTTCTAGTTTTACAACTGGTGGGCACAGAAAGGGTGGTATTGAAGACTTACCATATGAACTAATGATGTTGAAGCTAAAGCCAAGGAAATTGACAGTCTAAACGTAGAAACTAAACGCATAACGCATTGGAACTATGTGTAATGACCTACAAAGGCAGTAGCTCATTGAGCTGTTGGCATCACCTTATGCAGCTCACATTGATTGGCAAAAAAGCTACGTTTAAACACAAAAAATAACAATTAGACTAAACATTACGTGAATGTTTCAAATGATAACTTAAAATGCAAGTATTTGGTAAAAATATATAAAGTGGTGGAATCATAACCAATTTACAATAACTATCTCTTTTCATTCATATTTGTTATTTGACATTTAAATATTTTCGATTATAATCTAAGTCAATCTCCTGCTTAGCACTAGTAGTCATATTATAGTACGGCATAGTCATACCGATACTCATAGTAATAGTCATAGTGCCCATAGACTTAGAGTTAGATCATCACCATGGTACGTTTACTATTACTAATACTGATATTACTAATATTGCCATAATAATTTATTAGTATTAGTTGCAACTCTCATTCTTTGCCTAGTATACTTAATACTTCTACTAAATGTAATGATACTTGATAGTGTTATTATAATTATTGCGATTAATATTCACATGTTCAAGATTCAACATTTTGTATCTCCAAGCTTTGGAACTGTTGTAGTTGCAACCCGCTCTTTGACAGCAAAGTTCTCAAATAGCTTTCAGAATAGGCAAATTTGACTGTTTCTTAGACCAAAAAGTCTAAATGTAAAAACTAAAGCTTTCCAAAGATTACCACCTATCAGGATACAAAACATTGTTTGCCTCTAAGACTCTGGTTTAGAAAATTAAATCGGAGCCAAAGAAGAGCATAAACACGGAGTTCACAGCCTGCTGGTTTGAGATTTTTGTGGTCCAGAGATTGTACTGGGTTATAGGGATCTTTTCCCGTCTGCGAATTTTTGATCCCTGCGGTTGTTTCTGGCTGTGAGTGGTTGGAGGTGTTGAGGGAGTGGGCTCACTTGATAGGCTATATTATTGTAATCATATTAACCAACTCAACAGTTTACTAAGTGATTGACTAACTCTGTCTGTCTTTGACTAGTAACACTATTTATTTATTTATTTACTTATTAATTCATTTAATTGATCAACTCTTGTCTGTCTTTGTCTAGTAACACTATTTATTTATTCATCTATTTATTTACTTCCTAGTCCTTAAAGTTACTATTTACTAAAAATTCTCTTTGAAAAAAAAAATAATAAAATTTAACGCTGTCTTTGGTCATTTTTGAAAATAAAAAACAAAGAATGACGAAAACCAAAAGGTCAGAATCAACCTCAAGTACTAGCTCATCAACAGCTAAATGTACCCAGAGGCAGAGTGCTATACTTAATTCTACTCCGGGACCTACCGTGTCTCAGGCGATGTGTGAAAAATGTACTAAAAAAATAGATGATGAAGATGAAGGCACCCTGTCAATTGAGTGTGAAACTTGTCTCAATTGGTTTCATTTAGACTGTACTGATCTTATGAAGCAAGACCTAAACACCATTACGAAAAAGGGTATTCATTGGTTTTGTGACCAATGTGAAGCTGTGGCATACCCAAATTTTATAACCAGACTTAAAGCCATTGAATCCCACATTGAAAAAAGTTACGATCAAGTAATGGGTTCATTTCATAATCGCATGACTGCTGTGGAATCTCAACTAACTAGCTTATTTGAGAATCATGTTTCCAAAAGTGAGAAAACATTTGCTTCGGTGGTTGCAAAACTGGAAGATTCCACTACAACAATAAATAAGCAACTAAAGAACCAAGAAGTTCAAATTAAATCTATCAAAACAGAAATTTCTAGTGAAAGCAGAGCTAAAAATATCATAGTTTTTGGAATTTCCGAGGAACACGACACTACTTTAGATGAATCCATAGGTAAACTCTCAGAAGTTTTAGATTCATGTAGTCTCAGATTTCACGCATCAAGAGATAATGCCACAAGATTAGGACAAAAAAAAGTTGACAAGATTAGACCCATGAGACTAACACTAGCTTCAGAAGTTCAAAAATGGGAATTTCTAAAACGCATCAACGCTCAGAAAATAGAAGGAGTCTTTGCTCGTCTTGACTTGAATAAAGAGGAACAAGAAAAGGATTTTCAACTGAGAAGCGAGCTGAGGGAATTGAGGCAGAAAAATCCAGAAAACAAGTACAAGATAACAAACGGGAAGATAATAAAAGTAAGACAGTAACACATGATAATCGGAGAATATTAACAGTAAATGCGAGATCAGTAAGGGGGAAAATATTGGAGATTCAAACCCTCTCCGTTGAATACGATATCATTTGTATTACTGAAACACACCTAGATAATGCATTTTTGAATTCTCAATTGTTTTCTCCCAAAGACAAAGTAGTATATAGAAAAGATCGTGATTCGCACGGAGGTGGTGTATTGATTGCCATAAATGTAGAAATTCCCCATAAGCTAATCAGGTGTGAAACAGAAGCAGAAGCAATCACAGTATGTTTTAGACTGGATAGCAAGGAATATTGCAATCTTACTTGCTACTATTGACCCCCTTCTTCACGTGACATGAACTCATTCTTTGAGTACATGAAAAATATTCACACTAAATACTCAACAAGTAGAAAACTCAAAACCAGTGATTTTAACCTTCCAGGAATCAATTGGGAAGATACTGGTCTTTCAACTTGTTGGAGGACATACTATACTGACTTTCGTAATTTTCTAAATGATAATAATTTGGAACAACTTGTTCATAAATCTACGCACATAGCAGGCAATATATTGGATCTCATCTGTACTGACTTGTCATATAAAGTTCAAAGCACAAATGTAATAACACCGGGTATTAGCGACCATTTCATGATAGAAACGGTCTTGACTGGTAAAGTTGAACGGAAAAAGAAACCATCTATCCCCCCAACCAAGCTATTTCACAAAATCGAACTCGGCGGGTTTACAACTGGTCTAGATGAGTTGCTTTATACTATTAAAAACAAAGTGATGTTGAAATATGATATTAATGTTATATGGAATACATTTAAGACTGAATTACATAGACTTGTTGATTCATATGTCCCAACTAAACAACGTAAGCCTAGAAATCTACATGAGCCTCTCTGGTTTAATGATGAAGCCAGACGGGCATGTGAGAAACAGCGAAAGTTTTACAACCGCTTTCAAACGTCTGGTGATGCTGATCACTTGGCTAAATATAAAGAATTACGTCGCCATAATAAAAAATTATATAAAAACCTAAAAGCATCTTTTCTGGTGAATCGTCTATACCAACCTCTTTCCAGTGGCTACACAAAACCGTTTTACAAATATGTTAAAGATCTAAAAGGGAATGATAATGAGATTACTTCCATAGAAAACAACGATGGTATCTTGACGTATGATAAAACTAAGATATCTAACACTCTGAATGGTTTCTTCTACAGTGTATTTACCACTCCATCACCTCTACCAGAATTACCATCAGTCACTGAGAAAGATAATATAGTGGTAACTAAAGAAGGAGTTGTGAACCTGCTGAGACAACTTGTACAAGGTAAAGCTCCTGGAGTAGATGGACTCACAAAGAACTATCTCACAGTAGACTTAGATCGAACAGCAGAAATACTGGTGTGTATTTTCAATCATTCACTCAATACAGGAATAGTGCCAGATGACTGGAAGACTACAAATGTAACATCTGTGTTTAAACAGGGTAACCGCACTCTAGCTTCCAACTATCGTCCAGTATCACTAACGTGCATTTGCTGTAAAATTCTTGAACATGTAGTTCTGCATCATTTAAACACACAATTGGAAAATTTGATACATGAAAACCAACATGGTTTTCGCCGCAACTTTTCATGTGTTACTCAGCTTGCTACTGTCAACCATGATATATTAAGGCATATAGATAAAGGACATTTTGTAGATGCAGTTGTGCTAGATTTTTCTAAAGCCTTTGATGTAATTGACCATCATATTCTTGTAAAGAAATTGATATTGTTAAAAATAAATCCCTGCATTATTCGATGGGTTTCATCATTCTTAACTGGACGCTCACAACGAGTGGTCATTGACGGGGTATCTTCGGACTTAGCACCAGTGACTTCCGGGGTTCCACAAGGAAGTGTGCTGGGTCCAACATTATTCGTTTTGTTTATTAATGACATTGTAAACTGCGTTACACATAGTACAATCAGGCTTTTTGCTGATGACACTCTTGTTTATCTACCCATTACTGATCCAAATGATCATCATAAACTACAGGGAGATCTTTCTAGACTTTATAGGTGGGCAAAAGAAAACAATATGAAGTTCAACTCAAAGAAAAGTAATGTCATCACTTTTGGTAAGAAAACAGAAAATATGGAAAATGTCTTCACTTATAAATTAGGAGAAGATCCCCTGAATAGAGTTGGAGTTGTAAAATACCTTGGAATATTGCTATCAGCAGATTTGAAATGAAATAAGCATGTCGAAAATATCATATCAAAGGCATACAGAGTACTAGGTTTAATCAAGCTCACACTAGGAAATGCCCCAGAAAATGTTAAAATTCTTGCGTATAAAACTCTTTGTAGACCTCTCCTAGAATATGCTGCTGAAGTATGGGACCCATGCAATAAACATCTAATAACAAAATTAGAAGTTACCCAAAATAGGGCTGTATGGTTCATTAAAAATTTAAAGGGTAGAGAAGTATCGGTAACAGATGCCAAAATTGACCTAGGACTAGAAACATTAAGAAAGCGCAGTCACAGAGAATTTCTTTGTTGTGTCGTATTGCTGCAAATAATGATTTATTTCCAACCTTAAATAACACACTTAAATCTATGAAATCCTCAACCCATAACATGAATACCCGTATTAACACTTTCAATGCTATAGCCTGCGATTCGAGCCTGTACCTGCAGGGTTTCCTGTTGCGCACTGTCCGGGAGCTCCGTACGGGAGAGATAGTAGCGGATTTCTGAGCCTGGATAGATCCGAGGGTCCCACAATTACTCTCTTCGAGAGGTCTTGGGACTTAACCCAATCAAGATCAAGATCAAGTACTATTACTATTAGTAATAGAGTATTACTATTACATTAGTATTAGTATTACTATTACTATTAGTATTACAGCATGAACATGAATACAATTTCTAATAGTAATACTAATAATACTAATAGTAATACGCATAAAAAAATTCCATACACCATATAACTATAAGTATACTTTGTTATATAATAATAATCATAGTACTATAATTATTATCCTTTATAATTATTATAACAATAGGAGTATAATTATAAAATTGATACTAAAAGTAAAAGTAAATCAATCAAACTAAAAGTAAAAGTAATTAACTAATTCATTAAATGATTAATGATTAAATCATTTAAATGGTAAACTTAAAATCAATAGAGTACAGACAATGACTTTTGATATTCCTAAATTCACTTTTTCCATACACACAATATTTAATAATATATTTGTGATACATTTATTCAGATAATATTTGTATTTATAAAGGAATTTTACAATAAATAAGTTAAAGTATTAGTATAACTAGCAATTAAAATGCTAGTACTTTTTGAGTTTAGCGTGAAGGTTGCTAGAAACAGCACCAAGTTAGTAGCCATTGAGTGCAGTAGTTCGGGTCTCGAACATCGAACTCAATAATAATGGTCTATTCCAGCTCAGTGGTCTCGAATTTGGAGTTTGGACAACGACGTATTTACAAATTTTACACCCAGTCACCCCTAAACTTGTGCTGTTTCTAGTGAAATTCCCTAGAATGAGCTTAGTGGTCTTGACATTAGTATTAACCCATAAAAATAACTGCGTATGCGAACTTTCGATTATAATATGATTCTGTTGTTGAAATACTCTAAAGGTAGCAATTCTTTCCCTTTGAGAGCTAAGGTTAAAGTTTCAAGATGGCCGCTTCCATAATGCCACACCTGAGAGTAATGTTAAATTCAAAGCGTTGTACCGCTATTAATTGTATGCCTGGATTGCTGCCCAATACTAAGCGGTTATGCTCGAGTTCTGTGAATGATGTTAAAGAATCTGGTAAAGCAACAAAGCTTTCTCATGGCCCTTCTCTTAAACATTTTCTTGATAAACATAGAAGGTTGGCGGGGAGTCACGGTCAGAATCAGAATCAGAATGACTATGAGAATGAATTTGAAAGTAATTCTAGTTTGAGTCAACAAGTGACCAAAAGTAAACATATGAACGCTGAACTTGAGCAATCAAGCGTGCATCCGTACATTGCAGAAAATGCTTACGGTGGTCATGGAAGAAAGGGTAAGAACTCAAAATGACATCTACTTCTAGTAACATGATCAACATGTTACATGATTGTGATTTAGATTATATTTATGATTTATCATCAGGTGATTATAATTATTCGTTAAGTAATTATATTGTAATTAACAGTTGACTAAGAAATTTTTCAATTAATATTTTATGTTGAACAATTGGTAGTAATTCTTGTTTTAGTAAAAAATAATATTGAACATCAAAATAGCTGTAGTCAAATTGAAATTAAATCTTGTAGGTCATAAGCTCTTGGGTTCTTTTTAATCATACTCCTATTCTTGTGATTACTTATCAATTATTGCTAATGTTATTACGGTCACCTAGTAGTATTACCTACTTTTAAATAGTTTTTCTCTGGTCACCATATTCTGGACAGCCTTGCCATTAGATTGAGTGAGCTTAGGCTTTTAGTTTTAGTTTTGTATGCCTAATGATAATTCAACTACTATTACGAAATCTAAAGCTCGTGGTCATTGCTATGCTTTCTGTAAAGCAATGGCTAGTAGTAATACTAAGCCTAGGGCCACACTGTGCGTATTTTCGCATGCGAAAATTAAAATCACGAGTAGCAAAGGTGTCCACTGTAGCGTCAGTGATGCGTGATAAATAAAGCTTTCATTTTTAAATCGCACTGCTTTCAATAAAACGCAATTTACTGGAATATAGCACTAAATAAAGAAATTGGGCTCGCTGAATAGCTACCAGCCAATTAGGTGACGACGACAGAGCCGATTCGCACTTGCGTTGAAAATGCAGAGCGACAAGTGCGAAGGTTTTCTCAACGCGCACAGTGGACACCTTTGCTACTTGTGATTTCAATTTTCGCATGCAAAAATACGCACCGTGTGGCCCTAGGCTTAGTCTAATAGTCATTTTAGTTTTACATAACTAAAAGTAAAATCACAACTTTTGCAAGTCAAGTTGTCAAATATATATAAACGAATGCTTTAAATGTAGTTGCTATAATTTTTCTAATCATTTCCATTTTATTTCTACAAAGTATGTATATAAATATCACATTCTGAAATATTGTAGTAAATTTTGGGCTATCTATAGTGTTAATAGCTGGTAGATAATCACTTTGAGTTTATGATGATGGCTATGTAGTTGACTCACTATGACTAGTAGTTATTCATACGATATGGCGTGATTAGTAGCCAGACAATTATATGCCTTGATAAAGCTATCATTTGTAACCCTCTAGTAATCATGTAAATAGTTTCCCTGAAGGGGGGTAGAACAATGGCTAAATCTAATAGCTACACCGTCAAGTCTGGGGAATTTCCATCTTCAGATGCATCGACTTGCCCCAGAGAATTCTAGAACTTCTGTTTGGATGAATACATGGATGGACAAGGATTGGCTGGCTGGTCCACGGTGTTACTCATAAGCTTAGGCCGGCCTGTAAATGGGCGTACCATAATATATAAGGAGGTGACTGGCGCCCAGAAAGTTGGAAAGTAGTTAAATACTGTGGCGTTCTTAGTCATTGTGTACTGTTATTTTACTACTTGATCATTTACTTTTTGGGTTAATAATAAATGGAGTAGGTTTAACCTTCAAAATAGGCAAACCTACAATACATGTCTACTCACAGAATACTCTTGTACCTTTCTTTTGAATAATAACCAGTAAATTAAGTAATAGCATTGGTTCTTCTCAATAACCCACAAAATGGAATTTATATACTCTGAAGTTCCACAACAATATATGCTATGTAAGGTTCTACTCACTCGGCAGTCTGTGTTAGAGTCCCCTCATGCAGTCTACTTTTATTCTTCCAATAGCCAATATCTAAGCTGTACAAGCTGGTTGGAAATCCGAATGCTTGTAGGGCAGTTAGCCAATCACCTCAGATTAGCTTGTAGCTAATCTGATTATAAATACCATAAACTACATTATATTCCAATATAGGCCTATACAAGTGTTGAAAGTTTTAAACTCTCTTTCTGAAATCCATGTTAGGACTGCATCAATTCTTAATTAGCAAGTTTTAATTCCAGCTAGATTTTTTTTATTTATTTGTATATATTATATAATTTATTAAATTATATATTTAATCAGAATTTTATTTAATTTTGGTTTTGATAATTGTTCTCATGTATCAAGTTTCAGTCTTGCTTTTTTGGTATTTGTGGTATAATTAACTAGTTTCACAACATACCATATATGGTAAGTGATGACTCACCAGTTTGCTATGTTGTAGTATATTTTGAGACTTATGGATGCCAAATGAATGTGAATGACACAGAAATTGTTTGGTCTGTACTCAATGCACATGGGTTTGCCAAAACAAAGAACTTAAAAGAAGTAAGTGATTTCTACTCAAAAAACTTTTGTAGATAATTTAATT
Organism: Bugula neritina; assembly: GCA_964035545.1. Taxonomy (NCBI): domain Eukaryota; kingdom Metazoa; phylum Bryozoa; class Gymnolaemata; order Cheilostomatida; family Bugulidae; genus Bugula; species Bugula neritina. The sequence goes on from OZ037767.1 coordinate 22,672,479, forward strand.
GACATTCAGTGCTGCAACACATACAATCAGTAACTAGGCAACCTTTAGTAGATAGCTTGATACTACTGTTAGAAACACTGAGTTTGTACCATAGCAAATAAAACTTAACAATAAGATTAGAATGTATCAAGCTGTTGGCTTGTCATGAGCCATGCTAACTCATGTGCCAGCAGACAGAATTTTGTTTATATTCAAATTCATATTGATAATAAGTAACCCATTATTTTATTTTACTAACAAAGCAAATCATAAAATTAAAAATTCTTATGAGATTCAGAGAAAAACCAACTGCTTATTTTTGAATTAATAACGTTGATGACTTCTAGGCAGATGTAGTTCTGCTGATGACGTGCTCAATAAGAGAAGGTGCTGAGAAGAAAATATGGAACAGAGTGGATGCTCTCCAAGCTCTAAAGCGTAGACAGAATCCTGTGAAAATTGGTATTCTTGGTATGTACATGTAATGTCAATAAAAATCCATTTTTTATTCTAGCTTTCCTACTTTGGCAATTTTTCACTCAAAAATTCTCACTGACTGTGGCGTACTAATCAGTAGTTGTGTATTGTTTAGGTTCTCTGAAAGAAATTAACAAAATAATTTATACTGTTACAGTAATAAATGTTATATTATATATTTTATGTAATTGATAATTGTAAATATTTCATTTGAAATTTTATGTTAATAAAGTTATAAAAACAGTTTAGGCATAATTGTATTGGTGTTGTAGGAGTTGCCTGTTCTGGCAATAAAACATTTTATCCTTAAAAGTTGCATCTAGTGAGTAGTGGATACATTGTGGTATTTATTTTATTGAATAAAAAATTTGAATAAGTTTTAAAATGACCTCATGCTTCTGTACAAGCAGCAACTAAAGTTCACCAAACCCGTAGCAAAATTATTTTTGTTTTTCACTATCAATTTCATGAAAGAATCATCATGGGATTAAATCAAAGTTTCTGCAGTAAAAATCTCATGCGAGTATTCATGTGGGTGTGTGCAGATGTCTAGAGTTTTCTGTCCACACGGTCAATACTTAAAGTAGTTGAACATCTGAATCACTCTTCTTTTCTGTAGGTTGTATGGCTGAAAGGTTGAAATCTCAAATACTGGAAGAGAAGAAATCAGTGGACTTGGTGTGTGGCCCTGATGCATACAAAGATCTACCCAGACTTCTCTCAGTTACATATACTGGCCAAACCGCGGGTAGATAAATCAGTTTATTCTTCTTGGGTTATTGACTAGATCATACTCTCTAATGTGCACTAACCTAAAGTACGGTTAAAGTTTCATTTGCCTCTGACTAAACTCTGTAATTAATCAAAGAAGTTCCAGGTTTTTACATGTAGTAGTTTTCTTCACAGTTATCATAACATCAACTTTTCTACCTTGTTTTAGTCAACGTCCTGCTCTCATTGGAAGAGACCTACGCTGACGTAATGCCCATCAGATTGAGTGAGAGTTCACCGTCAGCATTTGTGTCTATCATGAGGGGCTGTGACAACATGTGTAGTTACTGCATCGTACCGTTCACTAGAGGTCGAGAGAGGAGCAGACCAATCACCTCTATTCTAGATGAAGTCAAGCAGCTTAGAGATCAGGTGACTATTTTATATCTGTCTGTTTGTCTCGCCAGTTTTCTGTCAGCATGTTTCTGTGTATTATACAAGTCTGGCGTTGAGCCATATACCAATTCTTCTGTGTTAGCACTTAGCAATCTCCCCAGCTAGACATTTGTTGTGTAAATCTAAGTTTGCATTATTGAAAGGTACTTTTAAGTGTGATATAATACGGTCCTTATAAATATAATATATTATGTGTTTACAGCATTAGTATAATATATTCTTATGATATTTATGCACAGAGTCATTCTATAAGCAGTTCTGGGTTAGGGGGTGACTGAGTGCAATAGCTTGAGATTCCAAGTTCCAACTTAAACTCCAAACTGAAGAATCACAAACTACTGCACTCAGTCACCCCAAACTCAGAGCTTCTTATAGAACCATTCCTGTGCACATGTCATGTAATATCTACATGTTGTTGAAGGGAATAAAAGAGGTCACACTGCTGGGTCAGAATGTCAACAGCTATAGAGACTTGTCAGAATACTCAAGTGCTGATAACTCCAGACCCAAGTCGCCCACTAATTTAGCTAAAGGTATGCAGTAGTTCAATATCATAGCTTCACTGTTGCATGTCACCTTTCTGTGACATCATCATCCCCTTTCTGTGACATCATCATCCCCTTTCTGTGACATCATCATCACCTTTCTGTGACATCATCATCACCTTTCTGTGACATCATCATTGCCTTTCTGTGACATCATCATCGCCTTTCTGTCATATCATAATCACCGTACTGTGACATCGTCATCACCTTTCTGTCACATCATCATTGCCTTTTTGTGACATTATCACATTCTTGTGACAAATATTAAATACAAAAATAAAATGAACAAAGCCAACCGAAAATCAGACCCAGTAACAGTTCAAGGACAAGCTCCACTGTTGTATTTCATGCTAAGTGAACACATCACCTGTAAAGTATATATTAATAGACCTGCATACTCATATGCCTTCATGCCGCAGGTTTCAAGACGATTTACAAGACAAAGCTGGGTGGCCTGAGGTTTGCTGATCTGCTTCATCATGTGTCAGCCTCATGTCCCGATATGAGAATTAGATTCACGTCTCCTCACCCTAAAGATTTCCCTGACGAGGTATGTTTGTCTATAAACAGTTCTTACATCGTTTGTATGATCGTTTGTGCTGGCAGCATATTATTCATAGTTAGAGTTGATTGGTCACTGATTGATCATGTGATCATTTTTTCCATGTCGCTACTTGACTAAATTATTTCACCAGCTATCAACTCTGCACTATTAAGGATTGTGAGGGTTTTAATGTGTAAAGTTTAGATGAATATTGTAGATCTATATACTTCATTTCACTGGACACCTTGACTGATAGAATTGTTTTTTGTATTTAAATTTAATGAAATTTAAAAGTAATCATCAGACCTAATAAGTATACAATGTCTTAAATAGTTTTTATCAACTCTATTATTCTTCAAAGGCAGTTTTTCATCTTCCATCAACTTTGTCTTTTTAGTAAATGATATAAATTACAAACATTGAAAATCTAAGCTCTGTGACATTTAAAACTTTGATACCAGATGTAAGAGTGTTTCCATCATAATCATGTAGTGTCTGTGTACAGTAAAGTATTTGTGACACAGCCATCCCTTTATGAAAGTAGTTACGTTATGCACGTTTTTGCAGGTCTTACAGCTTATCAATGAGAGAGCTAACATATGTAAGCAGATTCACATACCAGCCCAGAGCGGCAGCAGTGCTGTCTTGGAGGCGATGAGGCGAGGCTACAGTAGGGAGGCCTATCTTGAGCTGATTCAGCACATTAAAGAGACAATACCGGGTGGGTGTGGTTATGTACTATGTATATAGGATATATATTGATAATGTGTAGTATAGCTGCAGTGGAATATAATGCATTATATTATATACCATGTGTAAGTTTAGTATGAAATTCAGAATACTTGCTATGTGTAGTATGACTAGTATCTATTCTAAATTCCATATTGATGGCATATATTGTCTAAATTGTGTAGTGTGCATGAACATTCATTTTATCAAGTATTTTTAACTCAATAGCATGAATTATTAAGCATACATAGCATGTCACAGTTGTTGTATAATATTTTAACGTTAGTATGTCATTTATGGTAATGTTTGTTCAACTGTGTGTAGGTTATTTTATCGAGTGCCATAAACAATATGCTATGCATTTCGATGTCAATATAAATGTGTAGTAGACATGTACAATTGTTATAATATACAGTGTTAAATGCCAGCTAAATTTTGTAATTCAATGTTTAACTTATATATAATATGATTCAAACATCGGTCAATAAGTTCAATGTGTACAGGTATGAAGCTTGCATCAACCAATGAACACGCTTGTTGCAGGTATAAAGTTATCTAGTGACTTTATCGCGGGTTTCTGTGGTGAAACGGAAGAAGATCATCTACAGACACTCTCCATGTTGGATTTAGTTCGATATCACCGAGTGTTTTACTTCCCTTACAGTCTCCGAGAGGTAGAACTTGTACCTCAACTTCCTCTTTATGCATCTGTCTTGAGTTACCTTTCTTGTTAAGTAATTAATGTTCATTGCTAGCTGTGTTTAGAGTTGTCATCTCAAATTTTAAGCTTTAGAGCCTCTTTTCATGAACATGATTTAAGGAAGCCCTACATGGCGTTACTATGTAAGCTGAACAGACAACTGTTAGACTAAGTTTTGACGACTTTTTCCTTTGGGGAGCCCCACTGATTAATAATTATAATGTTTTGTTTGCTCAATAGAAATAAAATAAAAAAGTGTAAGGATATGCTTCTGAATTATATAGAATTAGATATTCAATTGTCAGCAATAGTTTTGTAAAAGGGTGAATGACTCCTAAATATAATTTTTTAAATAGTATTTACCAGACTTCTTATTAGTAGTTATTTATTCCCCTTCCCTACACACTTATAGAGTGCAGTAAAGTGCACACAATATACATTTATCTGCATTCGCTCCACTAAGCTACTCCATTTTCTTGTTGTGACTATCTCAATTAAACATGTATACCTCCAGTCACCTCTACTGTTGTGTGTCGCTATAGAAAACCCATGCTCATCGTCGCCTCAAGGATGACGTGCCCCATGACGTGAAGTTGAGGAGACATGAAGAGATCAGTGTGAAATGTAGAAGAATATTTGGAGAGCTCAATGCGGAAGCAGTTGGTGAAACTCAGCTTGTACTCATTGAATCCGTAAGTATTGGCAGTATTAGCAGTGGGAGTTGATTGTCGAGTGTTTATCCTTGTTTCTTGTAGCAATAGTAGATTGTGGGTTGTTTCATACTTCTATTGCTTATTGATGTTTTATAATCACACCAACTAGTTTGAGGGACATCCTATATGCCACCCTGTCCGATTTGGATTTTCACTTTGGCTCCTTTGTTCTAACCAGATGAATGTGATTCTTACTCCTTGTTCTTTTCTTGTTTTAGGAAAGTAGAAGATCTCCTGACCAGTGGGCGGGACGAAACGACGGCAACACAAAAGTTGTATTCCACAAAACATCACTTCCTGTAGGCGGAGACTCAAGTTGTTCTGGTAACCCGTCTGTTGGGGATTATGTGGCAGTTCATGTGAGTGTTACCTGGTAATACCAATCTTTACTCTATACAATGCCATGGGGAAACTTTCTTCTTTTACATTGATTTATTTTTATAATAGTTATTTCTTGGAGTCTAATTGTATCGTATAATTTGAAAGATGCTGCTAATGGTGCAGTTTGCTCTTGTACTCTTGGGTGCAATTATACAAGCTATGATGTCATACTTGCTGATATAAACTGGCTAAGTAGTTGTGTGCAAGGTTTCATCAAGTAAGGCGGTAGGGGAGGGAAAGACAGGAGCTATCAATAAACTATATTTTTCCAATTGTCAGCAATGGGATGTAGCCAGTGCTTCAGCTTAGACCTCAATCACATAGTGTAGAGGGTGGAGCTGTGATATGTTAGCAATATATTATAAGGGACAGTGTGGCAATGCAATATCTATATAAGCTATTGATAACCCTCTAACCATCTTATAGATAACAGAGTCTTCATCGCAGACTTTGAAGGGAGAGCCTCTGTTTATTACATCACTGCAGACGTTCACTGAAGACATGATTCATCACAATAGGGATTCCCACAACACACAAGTTCTGAACAGATAATTCCCAGACTACTATCCAAACTAATATCCACTTTTGCTACTTGACTAAATTATATAGTTGGGCATCAATTAGCTGAACAGAACTTTTATACAAGATACAATTGAATAGCATGACTTTGTGCCACTCTATCTGTGTTTAATGGCTTTGATCTGGCCAGTTGTTTTAATGCAGTTAACCTTGTATTTCAACAAAATAAATTTTTGTATTTTTATTATTCATTAGTTTTGGGTTTTAACATTATATACTGAGTCTTAATATTGTTTTGATTGTCTCATGAACACTGAATTGTTATTTAAATAGTTGCTGTTATATTAAAACAATGAATATAAATGTTATCATAATTTATAATATTCAATCATTGATAGGAGGCTTTGTACACTAGCTACAACACCAGCAATTAAATTATCTGACCAAGCAATTAAACCTACTGTTAAATCAAATTGTGGCGCCTTTTTCAAAAAATCATGTGAATGGTTGGAAATCTTGTTCTTGGCATATACGTCATAACTAACTAAACCTCAACACTACTCAAGTGGTATTTTCAAGTTATAATATTACAGTGAGCTTTCCTTCATTTGCTAGCACCAGCTAGGGGGTTTTTGGTAGCAACTATAAAATGGTTGCACAATTTTTTTCTAGCATTGATTATTATGCACATGGTAATGCCCAACTCTTGAAGTTTAAACAATCTTCTCACACAGCGCCAACAGACTGTTTATTATTAACTATCTGGTAAAAATTGAACTACTTCCACAACTTTGTTTATAAATTGCCAGTATGTGTTTGTTTAATTACCAGCATTATAACTTCTACATAAGTATATTTAAAGTTCTTTAACAACCTTGTATAACCCCCTGTTCACACATTACCAACGTATAGTACGCCGTAACATAAAATAGCAGCCATTTTTACAAATGTCTGAGCTTCCTGTACGGTGCTACGGTACGTTAGGATCAAGCACTGCTTGATTCAAACAAGTTGCGGTGGGTTCCTATTGGACAGAAAAACTTTTGCTTCAGCTCATTGGATAAAATTGTCCAATGAGGTGTGTTATATCTTACCTAATAGCAGACTTTGTAAACTTCATCCCGGACACATTAAAGATGGCTGATATTTTACAGGGGGTAAAAGTCTTTGAGTCTAATATCTTGAGAATCTCATCTTCTCTACACTGAAATCTAAACTAAAAAAACTTTATATGCCTATATAATAAATATGCCTATATTATAAAAAATATTTATAATATGCCTATATAATATACATACATTAGGGAGCAGCCTTCGTCTAGGGGTTAGAGTATTTGCCTAGTAAACATGAAGTCATGAGTTTGAGCCCCAACAAAGGCCATTGGTGATGTTAGGAAGAGCATTCAGTCATAATTGCTCCTGTGCCCCATCTGAATAAGTCCTTAGCCTGATTAAAAGACACCCTTCTATCAGGGGTTTTCTCACAGGGCCTGAGACTATAAACTGGCGTGAGTTATATAATATACATACATTACTCATTCTATTATAACTAGCTAGTTTGGTACTAATTGTTATTGTAAAAGCTCAGCTTAAATGTAACTCCTCAAATCATATGCAAAACTTCACGGTGTCAGAATCATATTATGTATATAGATTTCATCATAGTTTAGCCATATGAAACTCAAATTGCACCACCCATTTGAAATCAGATATATGAGTTTCTGAACACCAATACCAAAAGTCAATCACCCCAAAATGATGTGACACAAGGAAATGTGAGGGTATTATACTGTTGAAACTGATTGCATGTTCACTGTTGCATATGGTTCAGTGTGGTTTATATACTTCAGTAGACTATCTCCCAGAGATATAAACAGTATGCACACACACATATAGAAATTGGCGCATGTTTATAAAGCATAGAGAAACTATCCCGACTTCTTAAACTGTAAATTTAGCTCATAATAAATGCTAATGACTGAAATATGATTTTTCGATAACCTTGTTTTTACTAAATACTTGTAGTTAGCAATTATATCAAGTACATCACATAAATAAATGCACCTTTTCACAATAAGTACATCAGTAAATTTACTTCCAGATAGCTATGGAATTAATGTATATTTTAGTAAAGAGCCTGCAGCAATATGAACTGCTGTATTCAGTTACTCACACACCTGTTGCATATCTCTGGAAAATTGCCAAGTCAAGGCACTGATTACTAAGAAACTGAAGTTGATGCCAAGTAGCTGCATAGCACCAGCATCGTATTATAACTAATGCTATACTGAGAAGGTGGATCGAAATAAGCATTACTTTAGTAGAAAAGCTACTAGAATAAGCTAAGCTGTAACTCCACAGAAAGAAGTTTGTATTAAATAATAGCTTTCCTTCTCTATTAACAAACTACTTGGCGTCAATTTGGAAATTAGGCTTTGGGTATTACTTAAAATAGTCCTAGACAAAGTATCTACTTTATAAATGAGAGAATGCATGAAAAATAAAACCTGGAAACGGTCTTATAAAAATAGTTCATTAAGCCCCTAAATATTTCAAAACTCATACTATGCTTTGTTTCTTCTAAAGGAGATCTTTAGGACTATATGACTGTTGACCATATTATGAAGATGTGGTGTACACAAAGGATTGATGATGATGTAACAGCATGTGTATAATTCTAAATAGTCACCACTGATACAAGTCAACTAAACTAATTTCCTACTATATTCATGGGGCTTACCTTAATGTATGTTGTTTGATATGTTATGCCTTTGAGACTGGAGCAATGCATTGCCCACAGCTACTTCACCTAGTGTAATATTTGTGAGTGGGGAGGGTGTGGCTAGACAAACAGGTTTCATTTAAAATATATGTCTAAATTAGTTTTAAAATTTACTAGATGGGATTGCAATTTCTTTTTAAAATCTAAGATCAAAATCGCAATTGAAGACTCGAAGAAAATTAAAAGTTTGAGTAACTTAAAAAGTGATGATAAAAATTAAAACAGAGATGAATTGTAGATGTTTCAATATAGTCAGCTTCTCCTTCTCTCATATATATGTATGTATATACCTTTCAGTGAGTGAATGCTCTTTGTTATTAGCCTAATTTCAATATCGAGGGAGTCTTGTTTTAAGAGAATTTCAGCCAATTACTGATAGAATCTGTACAAGAAAAGTTAAATGACTGCTTATCAAAATTCCTAAAGTTAATAACTGATAATAAATGACCTCTCTCTTAAAGCTCTTTACAACTCATAGTGGGGTTTATATGATTTATCTATCATGTGACGCTATCTATATTTGCACATACAAAGATACTTCACGTGCAAGAAATTATTCAGCTATTATAAAACCAGGCTATGCTTGACCTGTAAAATTACTATAGCCTCAGTTAAGTAGATCATTCAGTAGTTGTATCAGTGCTCCGTGCAGACGACCTCACAGTAACTGCAGTACTCTGTATATAAGGTAACTAACTAACAGTATTCATTGCATGTTGCATTTCAGAGTACAGTGTTTAGGGTGAAGTTACTTAGTTTTTCGAGTACAGTTTAGTAAACTGTCACTATAATATAGTGTTGCGTATATAGTTGAACGTGCATGTTGTGCGCATGCTCGTTTGCTCGTTCACTATCGTGCAAACGCTCTCGTGCGCCTGTGCGCCTGTGAGTGTGGATGTGGGTGTGTGTGTTGTAGCTTGTCCATGTCACTATTCCAGTATTTTATCATATTCTGTTTAGCTGTATTTAGTGTGAGTGTACAGAATTGTTTCGCAAGTTTTGTTATTCTGTTTAAGTATAGAAAGGATAAAATAATGATATAGTAATATTATATGAATTTCAAACTAACTAGTATATCCCTCGATTCCATGTACAAAGTAATAACACTATTTGTATTCAGATAAAGTAAGTTCAACAAATTGTATGCTTTTAGAACTTATTTAAACTTTGAATACACTTTTGAATGGGAATTGCTTAGCTGTCAGAATATTATGTTGTATGGTAGCTTTATAATGAACAATCTTCATGAGCACACTCATGCACACACACTCTCACACATACACATAATTGTACACATATACATGCGCACATACACACGTTATATATAAATACACCAAGTATCTTTTGTAGCACACCTAAACGAATAAATCCTAAAAGGAGACAATATGGAAGGCATAGAAATACAGGTGAATTTATAGAAAAACTTGTTAACATTTAGAACTAAGACTACTCAACAAAGACCATTCATACTAAAATTAGAAAAATATTATATTCCATATTCATAAACCTTAGGTATGGCCATTCAGTGAAAAGACAAGCAGATGGAAAGAGTTAGTTGATATTTGGTACCACTTCTGGCAGTATGAACCAATCAACTCGGCTATACTGAACATTCTAGAAGGGGATAACCGAGAGTTTATTGGCTATGTGTTCAGAGACATGCTGAGTTATGATTCAACTCCTTGTGTTGTAGCCTGGGATACTGTGAAAAACAAAGTAAAGGCTTTTGTCACCCATAATACAGTGCATTAAATGTGGGGGGGAATAACTGTTTGAGGAAATACAACTTACAAATTGTTAAGGCAACTTATTCACATGTATCCAGTAAGCACAACAGGATTCTGATGGACTAAAAATGCTGACTAATTTTACAAGAGAACGTGCTGTAACAGTTTTGTTTACTTTTACACTCATTGTTACATATCTGCCTTATATAAGAGCACGGCATATCACTATAATCTAATTATGTATAACAATAATAGTATTTAACAATTAGGATGAAGTAATTCCACTATTTTTTAATTTTCTGATTTCCAGGCTGTTGGATTTGTCTTCCCTATGGTTCAGTATACCCCTGAAACATTACCAGCAGATTTGAAAGGTAAAGAGTTGTTGGACTTTGGAAAGTATCCCTTCAAGCCAGATGTGCAGCAGAAATTGAGAGATATCGGAAACTTCCTTGACAAAGTGTTCACAGAATCAAATCTATTCGCTCATTTAAGGTGTATTAATATTTCATTTCTATCTATAATCCATTTGGGTGAGATTTTGAGTAGTACAACTATAAGTGTTTTACTACAAACTACTAGAGTCTTTCTCTCCTGGTGCTGTTGTACACTTCGATCTGAATTTGTTTTAAAAGCCTATAACCATTTACTACCTTGAAATTTTTATATAGCTAGTCCTTATAACTGATTCTGGCCTGCATAATGTTTTGGATACGATAAAAAATATCTACATGTAAGAAATTAAAAAAAGGTATCATTAAGTTACAGTTGAACTTTAAATCTTACACTCATACACTAATTCTGTCCCACTAAATCAGAGAGCTAGTAAATCTATCTAACCCATTGTTATTTGATAAATTCAGTAGTTCTTGAATTTCGAAATGATATAAAATGTGTTACTCAAGTGGTAAAAGGTTTGGTAGTAAATTTTGTAAGTCATGAAGCATATCAATTAAATTAGGTTCACTCATTATAAGGAAAACTTTGTCCCACATTGAGAGACAATGCTATTCAAAAAAAATGTTTTGGCAGTAAACCATTGACAGTTGTGGTGAACATTAAAAAAGAACTGCTACTGGTAACATTTGTAAATAATTCTTTTAATTTAACTGATTAAATATCCTAATTGTTGAAGCAATGTTTGGAAAAAATAAAACTCACTTTAAATTCTCTGTACTCAGCCATGTGCTATGTTACTGTTACAGTGTAGACAAGGTGTTTATGATCCACATAACCAGTGTCTTGAAAGAATACACTAGAAGGGGATTAGCCAATGAAATGACGAAGAAAGTCTTAGAAGTGGCCAAAGAAGCTGGATTTGAGTATGCAGTTTCAGAAAGTACAAGTTCATACACTCAACACAATAAGATTAAAAGATTTGGTTTTGAAAAAATATTTGAGATTGACTTTGAGAACAACTATGCCAACTATGACTCCATGCCTGCATTCATAAAAGAATCCCACAAAGCTGTAGCTGTGTTGACTAAGAGGTTGTAAAAGTGTGACACCAAGTAGCGTATTATATGCAGTTATAGTTTTAGATTTTCTTTATTGCTTATAAGCTCTATATATTAGAAAACTTCAAATTAGCAGAATGTGTGAAGTGAAAAGCTATTTGCACTATCTACAAGGACAGTGAACTAAGCATTCACATCATTGTAATACCTACAGTTTGAAAGTTGTAGTCACAAAACATACCATCTTGGTAGTCTACTTTAAATTTCATTTAAATAATGTTATTGGGAGCATTTTATTGTTTTGATTACAGACATATAACATGATATATGTTCTAATGCAGTATTATTAAGGGTATAGATGTGAACTGCTTATTGGTGACCTGTGACCTATGAGACCAATAGCTCCAACAAGTAGACTGTCAATACCAATTTTACTCAATCTTATGAGTAAAGTATTGTAAACTTCTAAATGAATCCATAGGGATTAAAGTATTTGCTACATCTATACCGTGAAAATGCAAGACAAATAATTTTACTAATGCATATTTAAAAGGTGTGTGAATTCTTATTACCTATATAAAGTTTTCATTCACTTAATGGAAATTTCTATCACTAAAATATATAATATTATTAATGGTATAAAGCAGTGAAATAAATTACAGGGTTGTGGTGAAGGAGTTATATACTATACTAAGTCAAAATGGCTTGAAGTTCTTGAAACATGTCTCCACTTGAACTTTATTTCGTATGACTGAAACTAAATTCTTATAAGACGTAGTCTTTGTTCAAATGTTACATTAACAAAGCAGCTTTTAGGTTTGCAACATTCTAAATACACATTATAAAGTTTTTTACCTATAATACATCCTCATATACATTACATGTCATATATTGGTAAAGATTCAGGGTTATTATAATTTAAGGTAACATTACAAAAACTGCACTCTCTGGTAACAATACCATGTCATAATTGCAGTTTTGATACAATTTGCAAAGGGGATTTTCCTGTCAGATACAACTTTTTGAGTTTAGACCAATAGGTACTGTAAAAATTTTGAGAACTATAAAAAAATACAATATAGCTGATAATATAGAAATTGCCCAGAAGTTCAAGGAGTTAGTAGTTAATTGCATTGTAAAATAGCATATAGTTGTCAACTGTAATGACTGCTGATCACTGCACAAAACAATATGATACAAAATATTGGCAGAAGCCATTGTTGTCTATTCTCTAGATTTGGTGCTTGCAAAGTAGTTTTCTAATTCCATACGTGGAAGTGAAACAATGAATTAATTATATACGAGCCCTAACAAGCTATAGAGTTGTCTACTAAAGCTTTAAACTAACGTGATCACAACTTCGCACTTAGTTTCTCTTTTTCGAGACAACTCCTTGTTATGATTACATCCGAGTCGGTCAAGGTTAAATGTTAAAAGGCTATGGCCCCCACCAGTTCAAGCGAGATCCATAGCAGCTCCAAGTCAAAGTGTAGCTCTTTTTAATCTTTTAAATCGTAAATAGATACTGAGATATCGGCTAAAAGGTTAAGGTTCATAAATATGTTTTTGAATACCATTAAAAGCATTATCTCTCATAAAATATTTGATCAATATGAATAACTGCTTGTCAAATTATGATTTAACTCTAAAACTAAAAGTAAAGGCGAGTCGGTCCGAGTCCAAGTTGAAGTTTATAAATTCTAATTTAGAAATATTAGATTCAACAATTTAACTTAATTTTAATACTTATAATAATATTTAAGCTTTTAGGCTATCCTAGTACTACTAGCATTATTATTGATAACTATGTGCAATCTATCGTTAAGGTTAACCTTAAGCTTAGCTTAGCATCTACTTCTACTTATACAGTTATAACTTATAGCTTTAGAATATAGATTTGGCAATTGCTGAACATCATAATCATGATGATGAAATGATAATGATAAAGCTAATTATATTAATATTTCATGTTCGGCTAGTATAACTTCATAAATAATTATCTTGTTATAATCTACTTTTAAATCATTTTTTAAATGAGACTAATTTTTGCAGCATCATTATATTTATTGTGTTATATGTAAAAGTGTGAAGGGTTATTGTAGGTTTTTTTAGTCACCATGATGTAGCACGTTTTAACAGTAGTTTTATTTTTATTATCATTATACTACGCTATACTAGTACAACTAGAATTATGTTCAGCAAATAATATGTTCATCACAACTTAGGCAGTTATAGTTGTACTAATAATCTGTAATTATATTTGCCCTTTTAAGTACACTGCTGATATTTTTGCAGTATGTACGCTTTAGATTTTGTTCAGTTCACTCATATATCTTTTTACTTTACTTACATTTCTTATATTTGTCGAATTATTGCTGTTTATACTTGCGATTAAGTTTTAAATAGGGTCTGAAATATAATGAAAGTAGATAGCTAACATTAACAGTGTAATCATATAATTAGTTCAGTTAGGTTATGAATTTTATTCAGTACTTATTTAAGATTCTATTGATTATTCGATACAAAAATTCAAGTCATACCTGATTTGAATAGATTCAATAATAAGTTATAAGTTTACTGTAAGGTTTAGTGTTGCTTGATGCCATTAATAACTTGTTTTACAGTTTTTAACCCATTAATGATGTCAAAAGTGATTCAATATCTAACTTGAAATTAGTAATAGTGTAGTAATTCGTGCAATTACTGTGCGTGAGTTATCTACTTGCGTATAGTTAGTTGGTTATTCTGCTAGTAATTACTAGGGTAGCTGTCGAGTAATTATATTTATTATCCACAATAAAGCATAAAGTAAACATCACATCAAATTATCCTATACATCAGTCAACTGCTAATACATGTTTCTCCTTCAAGCCTCCGCTTACAACAACGTGATAAATTGTTAATAACCCGGGAAGTGTCACGTGAGTCGGAAGCATATCTTCCGGTGCTGCTAATTGGTTGCTACATAAGGGTCTTAGTATTCCCAGAATAGAGAGAGGGTGATTCCCGTATTTGTACTTTGCATGACTCACTACACCGCCCCCCCAACAGAAAGCCCTACTTTCTGATAACACAATACAAAAAAAACACATAAAGAAAAACTATACAATAATCCAAAAAGAAAAACATACATAAGTAAACCCACAAAGAGGAAGAAGAGAAATAGTTGAGCACGACAACATTTATATACAGAAGTAAACAGGGTGATCGAACACACACATCTAGTCAGCTATAAAGAGAGAGGGTGCTTACCAGCACGCGGGCCAATGTCGGAGCACTCGTCACTTTCCAGACGAAATACAGCTCAACGAAAGGTGCCTACCCCAGGCATACTCATTGGGTGGACTCTGACTCTTGTAGCGAGCGTGCTCTGTGTCGAGCCTGTCGGGCACGTAGCCGCCTCTTCAGTCGCCCCACTGAGTCCTTCAACTGGTATAGACCTGTCGTCGTATCCAGCAAGTCAGGGGCAAGTTGTGTGAACTCGGCTTGTAGTCTTACAAGCCGCTCTTCTACATTAGCCAGCTGGCTAGGCCTTGGCGGGGTTGTAGTAGTCTCTGTTAGAGGGGGTATTGTTGTTCCTTCTAATTCGGGGGTGTTGCTAGGGTTGACGGGGGTAGGAGACGGGCCCTGAACCATAGGGGACTTATGGCGGGCGGATAACAGCAGTACTTGGAACCCTGACGCTAGTGCGGCCAGGGTGATAGCCTTCCTGATGACTGGCTTGATGGCATCCAGGTATTGGGGGAAACTGTCCTCATCAACAGTATGGTTCTCTCCGGCGAAGCAGCTCAGCTTATGGACTGTCACGGGATACGGGTATACGTCGTGGAACCCGCATGGGCAGAAGTGGAGTAGAAAATGGGCGTCTACATGTAGACGCAGGGAGCGGTGTGACGGGCACTCCTCGAAGCAGACCTGGCAGGTTCGGTGGGGTCCGCTGGGTCCCCAGGCTTCCTCAATTCTCCTTTCCGTCGTGGGTGACACCCAGCGGTGTCGTCGACGAAGCACCACGGGTATGCCATTCTCCATTACAGGTTCCTCTTCCATAGGCAGAGAGGTTGGCTGGTCCCGTGACCGGGAGGTGGTCACTCGAGTGTGATCTGAAAGAGTAGCAGTGTTAAAGATTATACACTGAGGTACCGTCGGCGTGTACAGCCTGACCGGTACGCTGTTCAGTTACACTCGTGAGATTCAGGCTAATGAATAGTTGATGGAGAACACACTCGCTATGGCAGATTATTTAAAATCAAAGTCGACGTGTATTCCCACCACTGTTTATCATTATCGAATCTCCAGCTCGCTAGCTAATGTAGCTAAAGCTGACTGATGCAGTCTAGTTATCGTACCAAAAACATAATTAACTCACCCTTCGATCCAGAATAGTAAGACATTTTGGAATGAGAGCGGTAAATGATTACTGTTTAGTGGCACGTCTACTCTTGACTGCATCAACGTAGGAAAAGACCGGACAGCGTGGTTGTGAAACGTGACTATGGCTTTTCACTTCCAGCGGATGAATCTCGTGTGAGATTCCGACGAGGCAAAAGTTGAGATTTCCGTGGTGTTCACAACTCCCACGTCTCTTTGCCTGTTTTCCCATGCGAGGCCTCTCTAGACTTTCGTTACTGCCGCTTATACCGCGGTCACGTACACAGTCTCTGAGACACGCTGGAAGTTGCCTAGTGTGTGGTCCTGGAGGCGTCGTCACTGTGGGAGGCGGTGTGCTCACCCGTGGATTGTTATGTCTCACGGGTGGTTTTTCCAGCCTGTTTGTGACGGTTGTTCCTACGTTGGTATCTCCTTGCGGAGCCCCTCCCACGAGGGGTTTTTGCACTTCCGGACCCGTTTCCGGTTCCGGAAGTGGTGGTGATGGCAGGCTTGACGTTGGGGGCGGTGGGCGCACTTTCAAGGACGGAAGTGGCCTTTCTCGCCTCGCCAAGTCTTCCTGAGGTGTCATGGAGGTGTTTCCGGCCAGGACGACAGTCTCCGCTTGCCAAGAACCTTCTCGCACAATGCGTCTGCCGCCCCGCTTCACCAGGGAGACGGCTATGCTTGTTGGTCTGGCAGACTTTGCACCGTCTCACTCTGCGCCGGATATCCCGCTCCATGTTGGGCCAGTACCACCGGAGTTGTAGCTTGGTGACCACCCCTTGGACTCCTCCGTGAGTCTTCTCCTGGGTGTCTTGTATCAACTCCCGGCGGATGGCAACTGGGCAGACGACCCTCTTCCTGGCTGGCTGTCTGCTGTTGGCGGCCAAGGTCATGGTCAGCAGACCATCTGGCCCGACCCGCAGAGAGTTCCAACGTTGACAGTACAGCCGTAACTCGGCGCATCCCTGTCGCCGTTGTTTACTACTGGGTCGTCGCCCTTCCTGTTTCGCTCGGTACACGTCGGCTACCACCCCAGGAAGGCTTTCCTGGAGCTTCGGCAGCTCCCTAACGTTACCAGCCCATACAGGTTTGGCGCGGAGGCTCTGGACAGCCTCCGGGGGCGTGTCAGCCCTCTGTTGGAGTTGCTGAGCAGGGGCGGTCTTCGCCGCCCGTGGTACCTCACGACAGCCTGCTCTATTTAGGCGGGCGTCGTGGTCTGTGTGGCGGAACGCCTCACTGTACCCATGTGGCAACCTAGCCATAGCCTGGCGCTTTCCGTTGCCTGTGCAGCCACGCGTCCCTGGAGGATGGGAGGCGTGGGTTGGGACGGTCCTCCGCCCTTGAGACGGGCTCTGCTGAGGACCTTCCGTCGTAGCTCCCGACGACGCCCCAATGGCTTCCTCCTGGACAGGATGGAAGCGGCCCAGCATGGACCTGGGTGGTAGGTCTACTGTCTCTGAGGAGGGGTTGACACACTGCACTGAGATCTCTCCTTGTCCCGTAAGCCGGCTAAAGCTATGGGCAAGTTGGACTCTCGAGTGCGTACTTTCGACAACTCCCAACTTAGAGGTTTGGCCACCGTCTACCTTGCAGCGGACGGTAGCCCGGGAGTGGCCTGGTATAGTACAGCTCCGTACTACCTGCACTGCTCCCGCTAGAGGACGACCAAACTTATCGACACAAGCGAGCTCCCTGTCGCCCATGATCATCGCAGATTTACTGAAATCGATGCGACATCTGTGTCGTTGTAAGAATGGCATCCCGAGGATAGCGTCCTCGTTGAGCTGCCCGACGATAAACGTCTCTTGGATGGCCTGGTTACGGACGTAACCAGTCAGCTCAATAATGCCGTAGAAGGGAATGCACGACCCGTCTGCCAGGGTGCCATGATCCCCCTCATACGGTGCCAACCCGTCCTTGACCTTAGCGCTGAGGGTGTCAAAGAATTGACGGCTAAGGAGGTTGGTGGTGCAGCCTGAGTCCAGGAGGAAGTTGGCAGGCTTGCCGGCTAGCTTTCCTGGCAGGAAGTAGCTACTTCCGTGTGGCTGCAGCTGTGTGCGCCGTGGTTGCACCTCCCTCGCTGTGGGTCGAGGGGTCCACGGTTGGCGACGACTATTGACCAGCTGCCGAGGTTGGGGCGGTATGCCTTGCGGCGCCTGTACCGTTTCCCTCGCAGGCTCTGAGATCAACCGTCTGCCGGCTCCGTGTTGGTGTTGGAGTGGCGTAGAGGACCCAGGCGGTGAGTGGCTTGAGCCTACTTGCCGCGGGGGTCGCCACTTCACAGCATCTCTGCGCGGCGCCCAGCGGGGCGGCAGACGCGCGGGCCTCCCTGGGTGATTTACAGACGGCCCGCAGGAGGTGGGAACATCTGCGGGCCGTGGTAGTTTAACCCTTGTTGGAGTTGAGGGCAGTTCCTCTGGAAATGTCCTGGCCTTCCGCATCCCCAGCAGAAGTTGTGCCCCATGCCTGGTGATTGTACCTGCGGCCCGCAAGGCTCACGGGCGGTATCTACCTGGCTTGGGGAAGCTAATGTGGCGACCAGTTTATCTAGCATGTCAGTCATCTGTGCGACTTTTGATGCTAGTGACATCTGGTTCACATTAGCCACCGCGGAGGGTTCCGCGTTTGGTTCGGTATGAGCAGTAGTGTGCTCCGTGGTCACCTGGCGGGAGGCCACGCGGTTGCGGTGCATATGAGTCGCCATGAGGTAGGCTTCTCCCACCGCAAGTGCATCTTCGACCGTGGTGACTCCCCTCGCTTGGAATTGATGGTGGAGCCCCAAGTCGTTGATGGACTGCACGAAGGTATCATAAGTATACCTCTCACGGTGTACTGGAGGCAGATCGCGGAACGCGATCTGCGCTAGTGGGTACACCGTGGCAGCGTGCTCTTGTAGCGACGTGTGAGGATCACGCCGCAGCCTTTGTAGACGGGCCCGCGCATCTATGGGGGAGATGCCAAAGCGGGCCCGCAGAGAAGCAAAGATTCCGTCTATGTCAGGTCCCGCTCCGTACGGCTTAGCCTTGTCCGTCAGCGCCATCCTGAGCTTGAGCAACGCCACCCTTGGCGGCCACTGTGCAATCTCCATCACATCTTGGAATTCTTGGATAAACTGCTCCACTGCTTCTTCGCCTGTGAAGGTGGGCGCCTTCAGCCGGTATCTGTCTTCACCATGCTCTCTAGGAATTCTCACTTCTTCTTCTAACACCACTGGTTCCACAGGTATATCAACATTATCTCTCTCACCTTCATTCAGTGGAATGAGTAGCTCCGTGCCGTCTTCTGCCATGACTGCTATACGCAAGATCCCACTGCTGCCACCACTGTAGTAATTCGTGCAATTACTGTGCGTGAGTTATCTACTTGCGTATAGTTAGTTGGTTATTCTGCTAGTAATTACTAGGGTAGCTGTCGAGTAATTATATTTATTATCCACAATAAAGCATAAAGTAAACATCACATCAAATTATCCTATACATCAGTCAACTGCTAATACATGTTTCTCCTTCAAGCCTCCGCTTACAACAACGTGATAAATTGTTAATAACCCGGGAAGTGTCACGTGAGTCGGAAGCATATCTTCCGGTGCTGCTAATTGGTTGCTACATAAGGGTCTTAGTATTCCCAGAATAGAGAGAGGGCGATTCCCGTATTTGTACTTTGCATGACTCACTACAATAGTTTTATTTTTATGTGAATTTCCATATTCAAGCCAATGGTATACTCTAGTTGTTATTTTCACAGAGAAAGATCTTTGTATATGTTTAGTGTAGATATTAGAAATGTTGTAATCAATTGTCAAACTGAAAAGGCTATAATTGAACGGCACTATTTGAAGGTTTTTATAATAGTTAGTTGACTCACTCCTTTAATCATTAGTATTGTTTCTGTTGACTTAAATTAAATTTCTGTTGAAAATGTTTTATCTTTTCTTGTAGCTATAATTTTTGCAAATATTTTGTTTTAGATTTATCAATGGAAAATATAGAAATTCAGGTAATTTCTTTAATCTCCACAGACTCTCTGCCAGAGATTTATAATTTTTACTTTTTTTGATATTTCATATTTATTATCAGTCAACCTTCACGGAAAGTAATAGTTGAGTTTATCGGATCTACTTTAATATGTAACCTGTTTATATGTGCCAACCCTGTCAACTGCATCTGATAAGGAATCACATTTAAGATTTCTTGTTAATCTAAATAAATAAACTGCCTGACTTTATCGGCCTTTGTGACATATATTAGTCAAATTACCAGTCCCTCCCATTTTTATTATCAGGTTTGGACAGCGAATGAGAAACTAAGCAGATGGAAAGAGTTGGTTGACATTTGGCTGAACTTTCGGAGGTATGAACCCCTGAGCTCTGGTATCATGGACCTTGAAGATGCAGAGACAAGGGAATATGCAGGATATGCATTCAGAGACATGCTGAGTTATGATTCTACTCCCTGTGTTGTAGCCTGGGATACTGTAAATAACAAGGTATACAGTGTAAATTTATTAGTTCAATTACTCAAGTATAATGGGCTTAGTTTTTTTTAATAAAGTAAATGCACTTTATAGGAACCTATGCTACATGAATTTTAGCTCATCTCTTATTGACCTTCTCTTTTTATGTTTTGTCTAATGGTATTAAAGGTAAACCTTAATCTTACATTATAACTACTGGATTGTTGCACCGCAGACATTTCTCAACTGTACCATCTATCTATTAGTTATTCAAATATTTTTCATTTAATTTTTTGTAGTTTACCAATTAATATACACACGGAATATATACAAGCAAGCTGTGATATAATAGAGCATGTAGATAAGTTGTATATAATATAAAGTGTGTCTCAAAGAATTAAAAACGCAAACAGACGGTTGACTATTGTAAATGAAGTCAGGTTCTGAAATTAACACAACATATTTGGTGTTAGCCTAGGGCCACACGGTGCGTATTTTCGCATGCGAAAATTGAAATCACAAGTAGCAAAGGTGTCCACTGTGCGCGTTGAGAAAACCTTCGCACTTGTCGCTCTGCATTTTCAACGCAAGTGCGAATCGTCTCTGTCGTCGTTACCTAATTGGCTGGTAGTTATTCAGCGAGCCCAATTTCTTTATTTTAGTGCTACATTCCAGTAAATTGCGTTTTATTGAAAGCGAGTGCGATTTAAAAATGAAAGCTTTATTTATCACGCATCACTGACTCTACAGTGGACACATTTGCTACCTGTGGTTTCAATTTTCGCATGCGAAAATACGCACCGTGTGGCCCTAGGCTTACAGGTTATTAGATAATATCTTTACTGTATATTAGGCAGCGGGATTTGTGTTCTCCATCGCTCAATACTCTCCTGAAGCGACTCCATTAGAGTTGCAAAGCCGATGTCTTCGTAGCTTCGATAAATATCCGTTTGGTGAAGGGGTTCTGAAAAAACTAAGTGGCGTTGCAACATTCTTGCATGAGCTGTTCAACAAAGCAGACGTATTCAACAAACTCAGGTGAATTACGTTGTGCATACGTACACACTGTAAATTACCCATTATATATATACTGTGTGCACACATGTTTTGCATTGCGTGTTTTACACTCTGTACTTAGCTATGTGCTATGTTACTGTTGCAGTGTAGACAAGGTGTTTATGATCCACGTAACCAGTGTCTTGCAAGAATACACTAGAAAAGGATTAGCCAATGAAATGACAAAGAAAGTCTTAGAAGTGGCCAAAGAAGCTGGATTTGAGTATGCAGTTTCAGAAAGTACAAGTTCATACACTCAACACAATAAGATTAAAAGATTTGGTTTTGAAAAATTATTTGAGATTGACTTTGAGAGTAATTATGCCAATTATGACATGATGCCGCAGTCATTGAAGGAGACCCATAAATCTGCTGCCGTTTTGGTAAAGAGGCTGTAGATTATGTCATACTGATAGTTCATGTCATAACTTTCTTTTTTTTTAAATATTATCGACAAATCATTCCTCGTAATAAGCTTAGAAAATTTTCACCGTTAGTTGGAAAAATAGATTTACCTTCAAATATTATCCTTTGATCAACAGTCTGTGAACTTAGAATTTACCTGCTAAATGTTTTACTGACATTTGTGCAGCAGCAGGTTTTTAAACTAAGTTACAATGATTAGCAGAAGGGCTGTCTCATCCATAGGCCAGGAAAATGTCTCGACAGTCAACATGATGTAGGATCCCCCCAACTAGTGCTTCATCATGGCCTTTGGTTTGTAGTAGTTTTGTCTTTCATATTAAATTTATCATGTTTTCTCCTGTCTATAGGCCAATGAATACTTTCTACTATTGTAGTTCATCTAGTCAAATTTACTGTAGTAATGTTATTTATTTACACAGATGCAATTTTTCTTTCTGTGCTGTATGTCTAGTCATATTACTATAGTTATTGCTATACTTGTATAATGTTGTTACTGCTAATTTAGACAAATTTATTTTTGCTATAAATATTTTTATTCATATCTTTTTTGTCTAACAAAAATACAATCGAACAAAATTGTGAATGATTATTGATTTTAACTTGTGCTATACAGTACTACACTTATTTGTATAGTATCATCATAAATAAATAGCATTTTACATTATTCACATTATTCATATTCACATCTCCTACATTAGCACCACGTCCTTAGTAAAGTGTTTGACACAATGCTTCATTTTAATTCTACAAGTCAAGTTTTCCTGAGAGAAATAATGATGATTATAACAATAGAAATACAAAAATAGGAGACTAAAATATACTATTGCCGCTAGCAAATAGATAAACATGTACTAAACTTCAAAATGAATATTCTAGCATATAATTAACTTTTAGTTGTTTATAAAATTGCTATTTGTAATTATCAACTTGTCACTGTATTTTTAATTTTGTTAAGGACATAACCTTTAGGTAACTTATTAGGCATAAAACAAATACAATGCTTGACTGTGAAATAAACAGTACATTAACAGAAAACAGAAATAGTTACAGAATATCAGACTGAGACTGGGTTCTACCACGACTACTAGATGTCAGTTTGGACTCGGTGGTGTAGCTACTCCCCACACTGAATATCTCCCTGAGAAACACTGCAGGCTGGCTTCTCTGTCTTGTATGTTTAGCAGCAACTTTTCTTGGGAGAGTCAGTGAGTTAGCACTCATTTCTAATCTCTTTAAGTTACCTACAAACAGCAATGTATAAAACATTGTTTTTGTTAACTAATTTACTAAGGTTTATTTATACAGAGGAAAAATGAGATTTATACTAATCAAATAAAGAAATTATAAAATGATCAAAGTTAGTTTGTCCCACCCAATACTCAAGCTGTACTCAGCTTCCTGTTAAACATAGACAGTATGAGAAGGCCTCTATGATGGCAAATCTATTGATCTAGCATTTTATGAAGAGGAAAAACACTATGGCTTAGAAATATTCCCAATAGGATATGGCTAACAATGCTTTAGAAATTTCTAGTCGGTAGCCTGAGATAACAAAATCCTAGCACACTCTAGAAATAGAATGCTGTCTCTTTTATTAGCATAATAATTATAATTGTTATTTCTATTGTGTAGAGAATTTTTTTCCTTCTTGGATGTCAAACTTGAATTTCGAAATGTTTTGTACATTGCTTATCTCTCGACGAGCCTTTGATTGAAATATTCTAGCTAAACTGAAGTTTTAGATTGAAAAAACCTTCTAGACAAAACCACTATAAAAATCAACAATATTCCAAAGGTTATATAGATATAACTACTATAATTATAGTCGCAGTACGAACTGATATAGTAAGAAGTGTAGTACCTGACGACTGAGACTTGTTCAGATACTGCTGGCTACCAGATGCTACGGGAGTGACCTTTCCGTCATAATAGACGCCTCGTGCTGTCATTAGTGGGCTGATCACTTGAGCTGCCAGTGTTTCTAGTTCATAGTACTGCTTATGACAAGGAGTGGATGCACTCTATAAAATAAAGCTACCATGTATATGATGAAAGGGGGTGAGTGAATACATTATGCAATATGAACCAGTATAAAACAAGGGGTGGATAAACCCTGTACATCAAGTCTGGTTAGTTTGCACAGCATCAAGTGCTCTGTTTATAATAGAGGGTGCTACACTGTGCAAAGCTGTTATACTGCCTGTTATTAGCTTTCCATGATTCAAGTTAGCAGAATGAGCATATAGTGAGCAAACATTTTCATGCTTCACATAATAACTAGCTTAGTAAGCTATTACAAAAAACAAGGAAGGAAAACTTCATAAGTTAGAAGTTATATATAGCCTTGCTTTGTATCATTCACATTTGTCACTTTTTAAGCCATAAATGCAAGGGAATTCAAAACAACTTCCTACAGTAAAATCAATGCTTGGGTATTGAACTTCATGACGTTCATGTGAAAGACAATGCACATCATGCAGCACTTGAAAGCTGGTGCATGATGGGAATTCAGCATCTAGCTGTTCATATAACAATATACTGTTGATGACAGAGAAAAGATATGCAGCACTCACCAAAGTAACCAGGAACATTTGCTGTATTGCTGCTGTAATTCTGTCATCTAGTATGTTGTTGTTGTTACTATAATTTGACCGTTCCCAAAGCTGTCGATGTTTGGATCTGGATATTAGAATTATGCTGCCTACAAATTAAACTGACACAATTAGACCACCCTTACTTTGCTGAAGTCAGCTAGTTGGTTTAAAGCTTTTAATTTTAGCAATAAGCTAGAATCATTATAAAAAATACTGTTTTCAAACAAAGAAACAAGATGAAAAAATTGACAAGGGACTGCTACATGCACAACTGAATACAAAATAATAGCAAAGAAGACAACTACAAATTACAAGTAAAGCTATATGCATTAGAATTCTAATATTATCATCAATGTAGCTGTGGCTAGCTGTTGGCAACCAGTCTTAATTTCAAACAGCTAGAGCAAGAAACAAATTTTATTATAGTTTTTGAGAAATGAAAAATTTCACTATGTTTATTTTGTTAGAACTTTGACAATAATATTTATGGTTGTTAATCTAAACGAGAAGCTAAAATAAAGAATGTAGCTAAAGGGTGTTCGTCTTTAAACAAATATCCATGAAGAAAATAAATAAATGAAATAAAACTCTTGGAGAAGTTAAAAATATACTAAATATAAAACTGATAATAAATACAAAAACAACAACATTTTAGAAAGCCATGAAAAAAGAATGAATGCCAGACAATTACAAAGGGAACTTCCCTAATTTCAATCTGTTGAAGATATTGAATGAAGCTGCAGGTTGGCAAGAATGATAGAATAGCATTGAAACAATTGACAGCAAACATACAAGACTCTACGATAGAATATAGGGGAAGTAACTTCAATGTAAACAAAGTACAAGTGGCTGAGATGAGGTGATGTAGTCATCGAGACTGAGAAGTTTTATATTGGAAGAAGTAGATAGATTTGCAGAAGCATTCAGAGGTATAAGTAAGACATTCTGCTCAAATATTTAATGAAAACACCAAAGTTAGGAAGTTGGAAAGCAGAGAAGACAAATCTAAAGTAAGTATAAAGACTGTGTTGTAACATAGAATTAGTAGTTATGAGAGAGAAATGCGCAATATAAGATGTACAACACTAATTTTACCTGAAAGTGAAAGCCATTTCTTAAAATAAAAAACAGAGCATTGCTTTTAGATTAGGTCATTTGACATAAAAGTTGTTTAGTTAAAAATATACATTTATATGGGTTTGTGAGGATCAAGTTTTGGTTGCTGCGTGTTAAATTAGAGTATATTGTTTAAAATCTATTTAATGATTAGCATAATATAGATAACTTTATAGTGCATGTAATTGGTCTCAAGAATAGTAACTTTATTTAATTACCTCGAATATTTGTTTTCAGCAACATCTCATCTCTAAATGCTATCAATGTTCTTTCTTCTATTGATAAATTCTTATACTGAATACAAGTTTAAAAATTTAACAATAATTAGAAAAAGTTTGTGTAACAGCAGAAGTAAGAGCAAACATGCAGTACTGTATTTAACAAGATATTAATATATAATATTATAGATAACTTATTAATTATATGTAAATTTAGGATAATACCAATAGCAAAAACTATAAGTTATAGAAGTGAAACTTAAAGTAAAACAAGTTTGTCTTTGATTTTGAACCTTATGTTAGATAATTAATGCAGTATCCCAATAAAATAAATGAGCAATTTTAAAGGGTTGATCAGAAACTAAGTAAAGTATAAAAATTATTCTCAGCTGTGGAAAACAATAAATTTACCTATATTTTCATGTCATGAACTTTCTTTTGATTGGGCAATAGTTTAATGTCGATTTTAAAAACTCAAGTAAGCCTATAATCTTTTAAATACGGTTATGAAAGGTTTTTGAAAGTTTGTTTAAGCAGTAAAATTATAAAAAGTTGATGTTTGAGAACCTCAATTGTTCAGCCTACGTGGTTGCAAGCACAAAGTCTTAATAAATGTTTAAGTTGCGTTTGCACCTTCACAATTTTAAGTCAGAAGTACAATTTGGTTGAATGGAAATTTCACTGAGTTGAATTGCATTGTAAAAGTCACTCATCAAATTTTTTTGAAGTGAAATTAACAAAAATTCGGTAATTTTTCCTGCAGAGGTATAAACGCTTTTTTATAGTGTGCTTCGCTTTTAGCTGGTGGGACTATTTCAAGTTATGCATGTTTTGGCCTTTATTTTTTTCTACTTTGAATACCTGTACCTCTAAATGCCCTTACCTCTAGATACTCTTACCCATAAATACCTTTACCTCCGAACTTCCTTACCTCTGGTACTCCACAGAATATGACTTGTAAGGCAGGCAGCAGTTCTCTGTAAAAATTGTTCCAAATATCAGTTAATCCGACCAACAAGTTTTCTCCTTCATCCTCCTTGATGTCTTCCCTTATTATCCACATTCCTTTCTTGAGAATTCTTTCCTAGACGTTAAAAACAGCAAATCCTAAAAATAGCAGTCGTAGATATTCTGTGTGCATAACTATAGTCTAGGCTCTAGTGTTTAGAGCATACTATTAGTAGGTTTATTGGTGTTAGAATTAAATCTCCTGCTTGATAAAATATCTAATAACAATGGCTTCACAGCCTGATATTCACAAAACGTTTGTCACAGCAAGTTTTAAAATGGTATTTCAAGTTCATAGCACAAAATGGACTTGCCATGTACAGCATAGCAATCGTTGAGTTTCTAGTTTGGTTTCTATGCTTCAGTTTCCAGCAAAAGAAATTTACAGAAATGAGGGCAAAACATTATTATTTCAGACCAATGAAATATCATAATGATAAAATCATTATTGTGAAAAATCAGAAAACTTGGCATAAAATTTTATGACAAAATTCAAACCTTTTTTAAATCTTTTATTCCAACCATCAAATCAGAACTATACCTTCTGATTGAGAAATTTGCTGTATGTTAGTAGAACTATATACAATGACACCCACCATAACCAAATGATCTCTATAGGTTCATAACATATATGTACAATACAGAATGTTATAACTTGCAAGGGAGAAAACAAAGATACCTCATAAAACGGCACAACAAACTCTCCAATATCCAACTTGATTAGTGATTTGACTTTTGAGTTGAGACTTATCAAACTTTCCTCAGGAGATTTGCCTTGGAACAAAGCAATAATTCCTTTCTGCACACTAAAATTATTTACTATTTCTTTGACATAAGTACCACAGGCTATATAATGTCCTGACATCTCAGATACAATATAGTGTATTATCTCGAGAATCGTTAAATACAGCACAAAACTTGGGGTCACTGATTGGAACGTTCGTATGCACATAATTGTCCTAACTCCAACCCCAAACTCTAGAGTCCCAAACACTACATTTAGTGACTCTAAACTTTGTGCTGCATCAAATGGTTTCCTAGTAACTCAGGTGTTGAGGACAAACAAATAGAAAGTTAAGCATGATGTCATTAACAAACAAAAACAATCCACATGTGTTGAATTCCTTAAAGTTGACATAAATGTCATGAGGTTTTTAAATCAATTCTGATAGACACAAATGAATTAGAAATCAAACTTTCAGCATTTGAAGTTAGTTTAAAAGAGTATTGAAACTTAATTAAAGTTGCTTGTATTATATAATAAAGACCACCAACTAAAATATTTTTACCATTATTTTACATGGTATATGGTATGCTGGTGTGCA
This sequence comes from Bugula neritina, assembly GCA_964035545.1. Lineage (NCBI taxonomy): Eukaryota > Metazoa > Bryozoa > Gymnolaemata > Cheilostomatida > Bugulidae > Bugula > Bugula neritina. The sequence continues at coordinate 22,700,764 of OZ037767.1, forward strand.
CATACATGCAATATCCTGATATACATAACTCTACGTCACAGTTGGGTGTAGTAGCATTAAGAAATGGCTCTAAATTTTGATAGGGCATGCAAAATAAAGGATACGATTTATATAATACATAATATTTATAGATTTTAAAATGTACATTTAGAATTATACACAGCAGTGAGCCAAACTACTATATTATTCTTATATACACTTGCATTATGTTGTACAGCAATTTAAAATATATACTAGTATAGTATAGTATTCTTTCAATCACCAACTACAATTTCATTAAGAACTGCTGGAACACAATATAATAGCAGAGCTTACAGAGGTAGAACTAGCGTTGTAGACTCACACACTGAGTAGTTCATTGCCATACAGCTTTGGTAGGTTAGACTTGTACTTAGCTGTTTCTTCAGGTTCCTGTACATAGCTGAACACGCCCTCTGCACCTGTAACATCCCCCAGGCCACCTGTAGAGACACCCAGGTCACCTGTGGAGCTGCCCCTTCTGTTAGCAAGCATCCCACCGGTGTGACTCATTCCAGCATCCAGTAACTGAATGATACAGTTCAAAGGTGACACTTTAACTAAACCTTTAGTTGTATACTAAAAGACAATTTTCTTCAAATATATATACAGCGAACAAAGCATAGCTGATAATTTTTTTACTTGTTGGGAATATTCCTGAACTGTACAAAGTCTACACATGTGATATCAATAAGTATATTTCAACTTACTTTATAGTATATACTAAAAAAGTAAGTATGACTATATAAAGAGGTTATACAGTACCTACTAGTAAATACAAGTAAGTACATACGTGTACACAAGTAGATTAAACTGTTACCTATACCAACGGTATGGTTTACCTATCACACAGTTGCTAGTAATGTGCTTACTTGAAGGTATAGTTATCTTCTGTACTTGACAAGATATACAAATACGACAGAGATAACACATAGCTTTAAACCTTTAACCTTTAAAGAGCAACTTACAGGGCTGCTGTATTTACCCACCATTACAGATTGTAAATTGCCAAATTAAACTTCACAGCTAACTCCTGTAGAAAACAAAAGGTTGTATCGTAAAGGAAGTACAACTTTCATACAAAGCAAAGCTGTTTAGGAAAACACCATGAAGTCATTTAATTCTACATCAAATACACATTCTAAGGCAATTAGAGCTATTACACCCATACAGCCTTAATATTACCTGAAATCAAAGGTAATTTAGCAACATTGCAATACTGTACACTGTCAACAAGAGATGTTAGTTTTCTTCTGAACATGTCACCAATAACATATTTTTATAAGACTGTGAAATTATCTATACACACATCAGTGTTAGTTCAAATAATAAAGCCATGTTATTGTACATAATAATATTAAGGTTTGATATAAGTTTAGGAGATAAGGAAATACAACTCCAACAATCTTCTTGGGTCAGTTGCTAGCTTAATAAATAATACAGCGCATGTATACAAGTACAGTGCAGCTGTCATATCGTGCATACCTTATATCAAGCATTACACTTATTCTATATATAAAGAGATAAATATTAATATCTTTTGCTGCTGCAGAAAAAGGCAAATCATTAAAACTCTCCCTTATTATAAATGTATTTAGCACCAATGCTGCTATCTAAGAATGAATTTAACATTTTAATGTCACAATTGAATTAATTATTGCATAAATTTAAAAAATATAATGCCTAATATTTGTAAACTGGTTGTTTAGTAAGCAAAAACAACTCTACAGTTTTGAAACTCATGAAATGAGAAAAATATATAACTTTGTGAGTGTATTAATCGTAATGTTATTTTATAGCACATATGTACTATAAAAAAGAATACCATGATTGATGGATTCACAAAATAAAAGCTTAAAGCATATGATTTATGTCAGCATGTGACATACTAAATAAAATATTGGCGTTGGTTTAAACTTAAGGCTAGGTTCATAAAGACAGGGACTGTTGAGAAGGCAGAGACTGTTAAAGAGAGATAGAAAATGTTGAGAGAGAGAATTAGATAATATGGAAAATAGTCTATGCATTGTAGCTTTAAATATTAAAAGAGACTTTGCAACAAATTAATTAGCACCTCCTAGCATTTATTTCCAAAGAGAAAAGAAAATTCAAAATATAATATAATATGGCATTACTAGTAGCTGGAGCATGAAAATAACTCTAAGGTTTTTACTAGCAACATTACTTCTATCTAGAATGGCTGTGAAGTGTAAGAATTAGTAATTTGAATGTAATAAGCTAAAGCGAAAAGCAACTCCAGGCAAACTGAACATAAACTTTCCAAGGAATGCAAAGAGAATAATACATAACAAATAGTTAAACCCAGGATAAGTAGACCACACAGACAGATTCTACAATGTTTCATTTTGAGTTTAGGAACCTGCTATGTATAACTTAATAGTAACTAAATTATATATTTTTATGGAACGGTTATGTTTCCAGTACAAACTATAGATATTATGTTACATTATCTCTACATTATGAAAACCAGGCAAATAATATGCAACTATTTGGGAAAATAAAATACAGCTGGACTATATCAATAGTTGAATAAGGTGACAAATGAGAATAGAAAAACTGGACAGATCATTATTGCGTCAAATGCACATAATTATGAACTTGGTAATGGCTGCAAGGCATATAAGTTTACATGATTGCGGATAAAGCAGTTGCTATATCAGAAGACAGCTATTATATGATAGTTCAGTGATAGAGTAAGAGTGGATTGTCATGTAACTTCATTGCTGTCAAATCTATCTAGTTATTACAGGAAGAACAACTTCTTTCCAGTGCTGCTCCCAAGTCACCTCTTGAAACGATTTGAGATTTTCTCTAAATCCGTTAAGTCGCTTCTGATTGGTTGGAAAGCCCTCCAGTAACTCCTACAACACAATATCATTATTTAACAACCAGCACTTGTTTAAATAGAACTATTTGACAGCTTTATGACACACAAAGCAGTGGCCATAAATGACAGTGAGGGCAAGTGCTTTTCAAAGGCTGGTATACAAGAGTAGAGCTTCTCATTTTCAAATTTAGCCATATTAGTGACACTCTATTTTCCATTGCTACATATTCAGTATTGCAAGTATGTTTCTACAGTAGAAAAAAGCAACCATAGCGAATAATTCTTTTTACCAACAGACAATATGTGAGTCCTTTTTTGTCCATGACACTGTTGAGTGCCACATGTGGGTCATTTTACTTAATTTAGTACACATTGGAAATATCCAGTTTTTAGTTATTTTTTACAATTTAGCTGCTAATGAACAGGGTTTTTGCCCAAAACTAGTAAGATATCAATAAATACACCTAAATAATCAAGGTTCTTCTTAATTTTGCTTGATTTCCCATGATTTTCCTATTTATTTAGCTAATTTGAATTGCGGACTGTTACGAAAAAACCCTGTTCATTAGCAGCTAAATTGTAAAAAAATAACTAAAAACTGGATATTTCCAATGTGTACTAAATTAAGTAAAATGACCCATGTGCTGTGTGACTAAAACATCCCAGTGTGGTGAAGAGATGCATAGTAACTGTGATAATTATCATGAAGTTGTACAAAGAAGGTACTTAGCTAAATCCTTACCATTAATTGGTTAGCCAACTGTTTTTCATTATCAAAGACCAGCCCATTTTCATCATGTTTTACCAGCTCAGATAAACTACAATTCACATATGTAATACTAAACAATATCTTAATATAGTAACACAATATTTGATTATTATGTAATTATAATCAGCTACACAATACAGTGCATTATGTCATGCTAGGCCCATTATATAACAATATAATAATAATTATACAATATATATTCCTATACAAACTGAAAGCATACATATAACCAGAGCTAAACATCTGAGAGTTGTCAACACCTAGTGATACATTTATATAATAGTAAATAGACGGCTGCTAACAAAGTTAATTTCAAGTAAAATGTTCCAATTACATACAGTTTGTATAGTTGAGAATTGCAGAGTTGAACCAGAACATGGTGTCACAGCTTAATCACATGACCAGTGAGACCACACACAGAGCACCTACCATTTGAAACCAATAGCACACACTGGCAGTCCTGTGCCAAACATGTCAACAACCTTCATGGGCAAGTCGAGACCACTGGATGAGTAATGCAGACACACACCAATATCTGCAGACGCTACAAAGTACAGGGCAGTATCAACAGTTATAGGGCAGTGTCAACAGTTACAGGGCAGTGTCAACAGTTACAGGACAGTGTCAACAGTTAGAGGACAACATCAACAGTTACAGGACAGCAGTACGGAGATTGGCTCTTGCAGCTCATAATTATATAGCACATAATGATTTTCAGCTGAAGCATTTTCTGTCAGAAAAGAATTGTCAAATTTCAAAGAAGATTTCTAACCTGTGCAACTTCCAACAACAAGTACATTTCTATACAAAGTAATTTAACGACTGTCAAGTAGACAGTTTTTTATTCCTAATAAATACACAAGCTTTTCCCAGCATGAAAAAAAGCTGTGTTGAAAACCCCAATACTTATTAGCATAACCCAGTCATGACTGCATTTGACTGTATGAACAGTTGAATTTTAAAGACTTCTGAAAAAGCAAGCAACTATTTCCTACTACTAGATCCATGTAATGCAATATTGATAACTAGAACATTATCACATATAAAACTTGACTTAAACTACTACTAAGCCCTTTCAAAGTAATACACATGCTATAAAAGTATAGCATAATTATACCCTGTAAGCCATGACCCTTATAACAATATTGTCTAGCAAATTTTTTTACAATGTTATGGTTTACTTAGCAATGTCATAGTATAACGGCTCCATCTATTAACAAGATAAAATTAGGCAATGAATATTTACTAATGAACCCCTTGTTCTAGCCTATTTACCTAACAGTTTCGGATAGTCTTCAGCCTCTAGCCAAGGGGTCACTACTCTCACTTTACTCCAGCATTTCTTTGATATAATTTCCATGTATCTTTCTTTCTGAGGTCCTTTACCAGTTATCAGGCATAGCAAAGGTGGCAAATCAGTGTTGTCTTTCGTATTTATATCATATACTAGAATATATGTGTCATAAGTAGTACTGCTGTACAGATAACATTGTGATATCATAACTAGTACAGCATGAATACACAAACACACATATTGATCATTCACACTAGCTAAACACCAAGTTCATGACTAATGGCTTACATTTTTCTATTCTATTTCTATTTTATTTCGCTTACACAAAACTTAAATAATGCTTTCATCCACAAAACTCTCAGTTAAAAATGACATTTGAGATATAGAAACTTGCAGCCTGCATATTTTTCTTGTATGAAATTAAAAGCATATTTTAAAACGTGACTCATTTACAGACACTGCTACACAACATAAACGTACTCCAGAGCACAATCTAATAAATAGACTAATACTTGAAAACAATACCTTCTAATGCAGATAAGAGGATATTGAAATCTTCATCTTCCGTCCAGCTTGTACTACTGACTAGAATAGCTGGTCTGTTATCTAGAAGTTGTGTCCCCTCCTCAGTTGGTTTGGTACAGACAGTACTTTCTCTAGGGTAAGATCACATTGAAACATGACAAGGTTTTAGATTTAATCTGCATAACAGTAGTCAGTCACACTTCTATATTAGAGAACATGCAGGGCATATATAGTTTTGGATCCAGACAATGTCAAGGTCAAAGAAAGCCTAGGCAAACAAACTCAGTCGCCTCAAACAAAACTTTTAATTTTGTTTGAGACGATTTTTAATTTATATTCTGGTCCAAACATCTGATTATAAAATGGCTACAAAAGCAAGAATGTTTCTATATACACTCACGCCTCGACTCCTTTAAAATCTGGAATATTCTTAGACAACTTGAGATATAGCTTATGTTTCTCATCAACAGATAGAGATTTGAATTGGGGGGCAGCCTTGTCGTACAAAACATCTATACGGCTGAAGCAAAAAAGAAAATGGGTGCATAACAATACTATACAAAGTGTCAAAATTGTGAAAAAAATGCTGCAATAAATGCATTTAAATACAAAGAGTTTAGGTAGTTGAAATCCTTCTGTTATTGAAACTAGTTTAGCATTGATTGAATACACATAGTTGAAAAGCATATATACATATAAATAATTGAAAAATTACATATCTGCTGAGACTAAATGTGACGTAATAAGAGAAGTGAGCTGTTAGCAGATCTAGGAACTGTTGTTAATGGTAAAACAAAGTTAGGTTAACACAAATAGCAGCCTTAGAACCTACTTTATATTCCAATTAGAGCTAAGATCATCTCTCATAGCCTCAGTGACTGAGAAACCCCAAAATGCCAACTGACCAAACCACTTTTCGTACCTTCAGAATAATAAATCAATATATATTTGAATAACTGTAGCTACAATTGCTGGTGAGAAACACCCAATAGCAGTGTTACAAACATTACAATCATCACTTAAAGAATTTATAGCTAATACGCACTACATACAGGCACTAAGCTAGGACTACCCCTTAAATTATTTCAATTTACAAATACTTAAGGTGCACATGTATATTAATCAACTTTTCATATATATATATATATATATATATATATATATATATATATATATATATATATTGTATAATATAATAAACAAGAAAAAAATAAAAGACAAACCATTTTGAAAATCGGACCAATGGGTGATTAGATCTGGTAGCCAAGGCTAGGATGCTGTAACCATAGTTATGCCAGTCAACTAACAGCCGAGTACATCTGAATAAACAGAAGAGCCAGGCCACAGCCAAGGTTGGTATAGCTGGTGGGTTCTAGTAGTACAATACAACAGTCACTTTAGTAATACATAAACACTGCAAACTTGAATGATTTTTATAAGACAAGCTAGAAAAGGGTAATTTTTATTTCCATTCAAGTTATAAACCCATGTTTTATTATTATAATTCACAGTGAATAGTTTAAGAGAGCATTAAACTTGCACTATTGGCTAATTTCACTTTATAGGAAAAAACATCAAAATATAATCTAAACCGTTTAATCCATTATGTTTACATAATAAAGTGAGTAGGTAAAAGTTTTTAAAGGCATTAAAATATCTATTTCTTAGCAATTGATTTGAGAGAAGGAATACTGGCACATAGAACTTGCAGTATAACTTTGTGTTTAAAAAGTTATACTCTGTCTGCAGTTTGAGCTATATAAGTCACATAAATAAGTGTAGAGTAAAAATCAATATCTAACAGCTCGTCAGTAAAAAAATTTACCTGCAAGAGAAGGTGAGAAGACTTGCTTGTTTGACAAAGAGTCCATAAAAGACATACTGTCTGCCATAAAACCTTCACCCCATAGGCAGCTAGTCTGGGCATATCTGTAGAATATTAAGTAAACAGAATGCAACCTTTTAAATATCATAATGAGTATTTGAAAACAATAGTAGAAAATTGCATAATTGCAATGCAAAAATATGCAAAATTAAATAAATCCTAATTTAACTTTCACGAAAATCTGCTACCATAGCACTCAATAAGTATTATACTTTATTTTTTAAAAACTTTTCAAACATGTTTTAAACTACAAGTTTAATGACGTTTATTTAGAACGTAGGTTATCAATCAAATGTATTGTTGCTCAATATAACCATTTCTATTAGGCTAGTACGTTAAAAGCTCTACAAACTACCTATATATTATTATTGCCAAAAGAATTAAATTATAAACTGACTAATAGTAACTTTACTAAAACATTCTATGCATAAAAGTAAAACTAAAAGCAATATGGTTTCAATATCAATATGAATATTTATATTACAACTACATTACAAAAATTAAATTGATAGCTGTAAAAATAGCTGAAATTTTACTAATAATATTTATTAATGACAACAACTTTCAATAATCGTTAATGTTTAGTAGTAATGATACTCTATCAGTATTAGTGAATTTAGTAACTAACTCTAAGTAAGCCTACATTTATGAAATTCTGGGGTATCCATGACATAAAAGACATCGATGTTCTTGTTTGTTACAAAAGATCTATGTGGCGTTGTTCCAGCATACCCAACATGCTGAACTTTATATCCATTTTCAGCAAATGAAACAGCGTGGTTTCTCATTCTAGGGCTCCTGCCAATATCTCCTAAAACTAAAACTGTTACGCAGCCATCTCCACTCTTGCTACCATTGCGCAACGTCAACACTAACACAACACTGAGGCAAATTATTATGAAGCCCATCACAAAAAGAAGAATTTCTACCAACATAATTTTGTTTTATAGGTCTTCAAAACAAAATGCAATAATTCAAGTTACTGTAAAGAGTAGAATTTCAATTATGACCAACAAAATTTTTAACTTGAGTAAAATTTTGCCAAGTGAAGCTTGACGGAAACTGTCAACATGTGTGCGTACTGGAATCACGCAAACAGTACTTTCTATTGGCTGTTGAATGGTCCACTAATAAATCCACCGTTTTGACGACACGATAGCAACCAACAAAACATTTAATCATCTCATTGAACAATTTATTTACTTTATTTAAGAAACAAAAAGAAAATAGTGACCAGGGTACAAACTGTTTTATTTATGGACTCATTATGAAAGTTTTTTAGCAAATTGTATGACAACACGACATCAGTTGGTTGTTTTAATTTTTTGCCGTTAGATTTTAATTTACAAATATTCATACTGAAATAGTGAATCACACATTTTTATTTTCGATTTGCAATCAATTTAAATTTGTACGAACGCTGGTGACTATCACTATGATTAGTCTTTAGTAAAAGTAGGTTGCTTTAGTCAAAATTATAATTAAAATTAGAAATAATTTTGGTGTCAATATTAGGAATTATCAATTTCTTAAACTAATCTCAATTTGATCAATAATTAGTATTACTGCGTCCTAATAGTAATAGTAGTACTTACAGTTATAGTTATAGTTATACTATTAGTATTGGTATTGGTATTAATAATTTAGATTATTTTTACTATTAACAATGCCAGCAGCATAATAGTAAGTATAATTTTAATTTAAACCTAGATAACGTTAGAAAAAAGGGTTTGACTTCCAATTACCTTATGAGTAATTGTAGTATAGTTATTAATGACTAATGAGTAGGACTAAGAGTTGTGTAGTAGGGCTGCAACCTTTTGCAATGATGTGCCATTGTTTTAATATTGTGGTAAGAGTTTTCTTGTTTTACTTATGTTTATACTATGAGTTGATGTTAATAAATTTTACTATCTGGTTTTAGGTTCTGGTCAGGCTAGACCCCTAAACTCATAGAACTTATTTGTTGTTTAAACGTTTTTAGTGTTTCTTTCAATTGCTTTTAAAAAGTGATACATTTGAAATGTTGCTACCTTCACTTGGAAAGTTTAAGATTAATGGTCTACTTTTTATATAACAGAGAAATATGATAATTGATAAGTAATTAGTTGTTATTGTAAAAATTTTAAAACACTAGTAACCAACTTGTACATTAATGCAATAAAAGCTCCACAGGGTTAGTTTTATATTAAGTTTCACTTATTTGCTCTATACTCTAAGCTTTATTTTGTGTACATTTAATCAAAATATTTAAAAGATTGTGTGATTGTACTCATCATTTTACTTAGTGGTTAAAACATTGATATTCACCATAAACATATTGCTATTAACAATGGCTGATTTTTACTAAGCCATGAAAATTAAACAGAACTTATTGCTCAAGAGCTATATTTGCGAATGTGTTGTTTTTGATCTTCTGCAAATCTGGTTTGTGTTGACTTCAATGATACTCACTATGAATTTTGTAGATCATTTGCAGCTCTACTTAGTTTCTAAAAATGGCGGAGAATGTGAAAGTTGCTGTCAGAGTTCGCCCATTCATATCCTTTATTACATACATAGTTTATAGCCTAGGTTATTCTTTTATTTAAATAGTACATATATTTCAACCAAGGAAAGTTTTGGCCCAGTGCACTTTATTATAAGAGAGCGGCATTTACTTTTGCTTAGTTACTTGAACTACCTATTATTACACATATTAGCCACTTTTCAGCAATCTATGAACTTCAATTTTTGATATGTAAGTAGAGCAATAGTGAAAAGTTTTTAGGTATTTTGGCCATCAACTAAGTTAGTTACAAAAATTGATTTATTAATACGCTGCTGTAATTTATAGCAAGATCAATTATTAGTAGCAGAGATTAGTAAACAAATTACTGTATCCAGTACTTGCTTTCGTTAATTTATATAAGAGTGTGCAGACTTTCTATGACTCTAAAGATGATGTTAATGCATTGTCTAGAAATAAAACTACATGCTTGCCTATTGAAGTTCATCTTAGAATTAATTATTTTACTAATAAAGCAGTTCTAAACAGGCTGTTCTCTAAATGTCCGCTTCACACATTTTTATGTGTAGTACATATATGAATATAATGGTGCTATCTGTATAGAATAAATAAATATTTGTAGATCTGCAAGCTACTTAATGCCTGTCAGCTCTTATCTAATAATGTAATGGTTACTATGATAGTATTTAATTTCCTTAGTGATGAATGAAAGTTGTGTTCCACTTGTATTGACTATATTTTGTATTCATCTCTTGTTTGTATATGCTAATGCCTAATGTCTTATTATATCATCAGCTAATAATGTCATGTGTTTGTCTATAATCTTTTCTTCTATTACTTTCTCTGGTTTAATAAGGCATCAAAACCATATCTTTAATGTTTATATCACTTACACAATACCCAAGTAGTGGCTAAACTTAACTCAATCCAACAAAATTATTTTGATTTATTTCATAATATGCATAACAAAATGTTAGTTTGTCCTGCAGTTATATATACACTGCATGCAACTTGTCCAATATTGTGTAGCATCTAAAGAAATTTGTTACATATATAAAATTAAAAAAATTGTGGCTTTTATGATGTTTTAGCTCTGTATTCTGAAAGCTCTGTACAAATTAGGTACTGTAGCAGTGTGCAAAATGTTACTGCCTTTATTTTCTGTTGAGAAATCAAATATGTTTATTCTTAACTCGTGCACACAACTCCAGAGAAGTCCAACGAAATGCCAAGCTGATTATTGGTATGAATGGGAACACAACTACCATTAAAGATCCTGGTCAGCCAAATGAAGAGCCTCGAAAGGTGAAACTATCAGTTGATTATTATGGAAAGCATCCTAGCTAATACTTTGCTGTGTAAATTTAATTGTCCACTTTGAAAATTGTCGTAAATTATATATTTAAAATTATTTAATTATTTCAAACATATCCATCTCTGTTTTGAATCAACTATCTCTCAATGTATATAACCTTTTGCACGAAATACACCTGAAACTAGAGAAATTATTTTGTGTCCCCACCGCTAGTTACTTGCCAATAGGTTGAATCTGACAAGACTGCTTTCACAAGCATATCTTTAAAAGTTATTCTAGAGGAGTTTTTTTCTCCTCTAGCAACTGTAATGATAATTATATGATTGCCTCTCATTTTTATCAAAGTTTACAAATATATAATTCAACATATGACGTGTTTGCAGTTTGCCTTTGACTTCTCTTACTGGTCACATGATGAGTATACTGAGGGCGGTGATGGCTACTTGAATCCTTCCGGCAGCAAGTACGCTGACCAGAAGAAAGTGTTTGAAGATTTGGGTATGTATATCGCTTGTATAAATAAGTCGCCACTAATATTTCAATTAAATCAAAACTGTGGTGTCAGAATATATAATTTCTACTTTTGTATTATAATTAGGTAACTTTTACCTTGGTGGACCATGGCAATTTAAACTACGTATGTGAAATTTGCAGACTATCGTAAATGTTTCTTTTGTGTGAGGCACTATTTTCTAAAATCAGTAAAATTAATCTGCTATTCACAACACATAACTACGATTTCAAATTGTTGAGATGACATTCAGTCTACAATACGTGCTACACACACATACACGCATGCACGCACACACACTTCTTAGATTCACCTACAGTGCATAGTATACATAGTATACCTTAGTTGATAATGTAATATTATTTCATAGGGCGAGGTGTCCTGTCCAATGCATGGAATGGTTACAATGTTTCACTATTTGCTTACGGGCAGACTGGGTCTGGGAAATCTTATTCCATGGTCGGATATGGGGCCAACAAAGGTTTGTTGCTCACTATCATAGTTTTTGTCATAAATTTCATACAATTTTTTATAAATATGTCACAAAATAGCTATTTGAAAGCTGAATGGGTTGCCGTATTGAATTCAGGAATTGTTCCTGTATCATCCGAGACTTTGTTCACTGAAATTGAGAAAAAGCGAGAAACGGCGGTGAAAGGTGAAGAGTACCAAGTGACGTTCTCCATGTTGGAAATTTACAATGAGCAAGTTCGTGACCTCCTGAACCCAAAGAGCAATGTCAAAGGTGGACTGAAAGTAAGAGAGAAGCCTGGCAAAGGATTCTATGGTAAGACATGCAAGTAGCTACTAGCTCTTCTCTGTTGGACACATGAAATGTTTCTGGCCGTGATTGTTGTCGACTCCAAGTCAAATTTTGGTTACAGTGGCATTGAACAATGCAAACTGATGATCATAAACTTATTTATTGTTCAAGTATAGTATTAAGATTTATATATTGTAATACACTACTTTTAATAAAGCTGAATTAAAAACTGAGCAATATACTGCAGCAATACTTATTCTGTGCTCTTCCTTACAGTAGCAGCATAATATACAAAACTTTTAAAAACACCTAAAATTGGAACCGCTACATTTCTATGCCTTAATCAACCATGCATTGTTATAAATTATTTGATGTTTACTTATTTACTCATTGTTTGCTGTCGAAAGTTAACAACTTTCTGGTGCATGTTTCAGTTGAGCAGCTAACCGCTGCCGCTGTCAACAGCTATGCCGAGATTGAGTCTAAGGAACAGGAAGGAACTAGAAACAGGACGGTAGCAGCTACCAACATGAATGCAACCAGCTCCAGAGCTCACACTATTGTAGCCATCAACTTCACACAGAAAGCCCCGAACGCAGCTGGAGAAAGCATGACTAAGCAAGCCAGCATCAACCTGGTGGATTTGGCTGGCAGGTAAGCTAATAAGCCCTTTTGAGAAGTCCCTTTAGGGGTATTTATAATTTGGGATTGTCTCCTCCCACCCGGTGCTAGGGGAACCTCCATGATGGAGAGCAAGTACTAAAATTCAGTAGGAATTTAAGGTTTGTGAGAAGATTATTGCTGATTTTATGTACTTTCTCTCCATCATGAAGGTTCCCCTAGTACCGAATGGGAGGAGACAACTCTAAAATATAAATATTCCTAGAAGGACTTCTGAACAGGGTTTATTGTGTTATTTGTTAAAGTGATATAGTCTTTTGGAGTTATCTTTCCTTTTATGTTTGTGTTGTTAAATGTGGGAATGTTGATAAAATTGATGAAATATTTTTAATTCACATTTATCTGAGCATAACTAATCATAACTTCATTAGTATATTTTAGCTAAATATTTTTGGTGTTGGAAATCTTTGTGTCGTTTTGTGAAAAATATAAATATTTTTTCAGTTGTGCAGTTCTAATCTCTGTTATAATTTAATTTTTTGGACGTGAAGTTGTGTTTCCATGTAGTGAATATGTTTTACAGTGAGAGAGCTGAGTCTACAGGAGCTACTGGAGACAGACTGAAGGAAGGTTCGGCTATCAACAAGTCTCTCAGTGCCTTGGGAAATGTAATCAAAGCCCTAGCTGACCAGTCTATGGGGAATACCAAAGTAATGGGTGAGTTAGAGCTGCCTGTATCTTATCAGAGTAGTATATAGTTGGTGGTTTATGACTATGTAGAATTAAAAAATCTAAAATCTGTTTGTTAGCATCTTGAGCGGTAACCATAGTAACTGTAGTTTATTTCTGACTGTAAGCCAGCTAATAAATTTTTTTATTGCATTGGTATTTAATTGTAGCTTTTCCTTTTTGGAGTTTTTTGCTTATAGCCACGAGTTGAAATTAAATAATATAATTGTTTTTTGGCAAACATATACATTATATATTGCATAGCTTACATTAGATCTAATGTAGTATCCTCTTTTTTACAAAATTCAGACAATCTACATACATATGGGCTAATTTTATGTATATTTTACATAATCATGTTATATATGATTTACAAGGCAACCCGCTTTACTGGGATTATAAGCTAACTTTTCAAATAGTCTGAGAACTCACAACCTTATATTTCTATTCCAGTGCCCTTCCGAGACTCAGTGCTCACCAGACTGCTGAAGAATGCTCTCGGTGGAAACAGCAAAACTATTATGGTAAGCAAGTTTTTAGATAGAATGTTCTAGAATGGAATTATCCTCAGTTAATTATTTTAGTTCAATTGCAAGACAATTGCTTTCTAACAACAGACCGTTTGATTATGTGACTTTTAGATAGCTGCCTTGAGTCCTGCAGATATCAACTATGAAGAGACGCTGTCCACTTTGCGATTTGGTGAGTTTTTATTTAATGCATACTCTCACCTTGACTCACTTTAGCTTGCCTTGACTCACCTTAGCTTACCTTGACTCATCTTAGCTTACCTTGACTCAACTTAGCTCACGTTGACTCATCTTAGCTTACCTTGACTTGCCTTAGCTTACCTTGACTCACCTTAGCTCACGTTGACTCACCTTAGCTTGCCTTGACTCACCTTAGCTCATCTTAGCTTACCTTGACTTACCTTAGCTCACGTTGACTCATCTTAGCTTACCTGACTTTCATAGTTAACCTGAACCACTGACTAACTTACATCACCTGACCCATTCAACTCATCTGACTCACCTAACTCACAACTCACTTAACATGCCTTACTTGTGTAACCCAGCTTGACTCACCTAAACCACAATGACTCATCTATCTCATCTGACTCACCCAACTCACTATACTAACAAATCTCTACCAGAAAAGTTAGTTTATATTATGTGGATTGTGTGTAGAATACATGCAGTCCTTCCAGTGAATATATATTAATGTTTTAATCAGTCTTTGTATAAAATATATTACATCGTCTATATAAGTAACTCATCGAGTTATAATACATTTGCAATTTTAAGTAAAATATGCGTGGAGGATAAGGCATATCAGAAATCAACTATTTGAGTTTGTGACATGTTCACAGGTTATATGCTTATAAAACAATCTTGTTCACAGAATAATTGTGTGGACTAAATATACAAATAATACTTATGTATTATTAATAATATATAATCATGTGATCAGGTTCTATTTTTTTTATAAGTTTGTATATTGAGATGCTTATTGTTTTTTTAGAGGTAATTGAGAGACTATTTTTTCAAACAGTATTCTATGCAAAGCACTCCAAATAATAAAAACACATGTTGGTATCAATGTTACTTATATTTAAATATTTGATGATAAAACTGACTGTTCTGAAGTATCTAGAATATATTTTGTATATAATATACTTATATTTTATATGTATTATATACAATATAAAATATGATAAAATTGTTCAAATGTCGTCTATTCCATAATTAGCATACATTCCAATGTAGCAAGCTGCATTGAACAGTTTGTTACTTGTAGAAATTAGAAATGTTTCTCTAACCCGTACTATTTGTGTGTAGCTGACAGAGCTAAGGCTATCAAGACTACAGCTACAGTCAACGAAAGTCCAACTGATAAACTTATCAGAGAGTTGAGAGAGGAAAATGCTAAGCTAATGGAAATGCTGAAAAAAGGGGGAGTTCCTCCAGAGATGATGGCAGCACAGCAAGAAGGTGGCGGCAGCGACAGTTCTCAAGAAGGTAAGAATATTTATATCCAGTGAGAGTGAAGTATATCTAGTTATATCTGACTGAGCTGATACTTGGTCGGCCATTTTATGATTGGCAACATGGCCAATTTAATGCACTTTTTGGAGTTGTATAAGTTATGCATGTTGTTTCAAATGACTAGAAATGGAAGAGATGAGAAAACAGATGGAGGAGGAAATGAAAAGAAACCAGGAGGAAATGGAGGCCATGAAAAAGTCTTGGGAAGAAAGACTCAAGGAACAGCAGAATGAAAACTCTGTAAGTATAAAACAATAAAAAAATATTAGTTAGTAAAAACAGCTTTGTAAAGTCTATGCATTCATACAGTATTTATAAATGTTTCAATAAACTGGTAAAATGTTTTTTCTTGTGATGCTTTTTTAAATAAAATTATGCATTCGTCAAAGCTTTGTTGCTATTTGCCAGATAGAAATAAATTCAAACTAATTTGCAAAAATCTCAATAAATGATTTAATATGTATGTATTTCATTAAAATCTATCTATGCATGATATGCATTATAACTATGACTATTGGGAGTTACTTCTAGAACTCAGTTACAAAAACTTTCTGTGAATCATAGCCTACTGTTTATAGAGCAAAGTAGCTGAGGAAGCCAAGCATGCTGAAATGAAGAAGGTTACCCCTCACTTCTGGAACTTGAATGAGGATCCCGCTCTAACCGGCATGGTTATACATCTGTGTCCAGAAGGAACTACTGCTATTGGCACAGACAAGGCTAAGAAGGCTCCTGGGATACTTCTCAAAGGTCTAAAGTAAGTGAATCATACCTAACAAAAATCTGTGTTTCCAGTTTATATTCCAACTTCTTTAGTAGTTGTCTGCTCATTGAAGACAGTAGCATGTCAGTGTGATGTTATGTTGTCATTCTTATGCTATGTAAAAACTGCAAAATATAAAAGCTAACTGTCGTTATAACAATATGCATTTTAATTTACTTGCTGTGCCATTTCTAATACTGGAGTTGCCTTCTACTATGGGTTAATGAAACCAAACTTGTGCTTGTAGCAGAAGTCAACAACATGGTAGAATAACTCTAAGCTATTACTCCATTGCACATTTAGCTAGTACTGTAAAAAACCTTAAAATACTAGTTTATTATTTGAATATAAAATGAGTTGAATTTTATTTCTAATTATGAAATATGTTTTTGTGTAGCTAAAGATCAACAAAATTCTATAATATTGCATAGGTGTACATTCTGTACTCATAAGCTGACTCATGTGAATTTTAGTATTTTGCCTGAACACGCCTCCGTCACAAACAAAGGAGGTACTGTGAAAATCAAGTGTCTCGGTGGGGCAAAGCTGTTGGTAAATGGACAAGCAGTGACTAAGGAGCGAGAACTTCATCATCATGACAGAGTGCTGTTTGGCAGCAGCCATCTGTATGTGTTTCACAGCCCTAAGGTGAGTGATTGGTTACTCTGTAAGTCAGCAGTTTCATGGGGAAGAGTTATTTTGAGTAACTGAGGGCCAGTTGGATTAAACACTGCAAATTTCAAGTCATTAAATATGTGGTTTGGCCATAGCTTATAATTGATCTGTTTGAAGAAAAGAATCACATTGATCTTAGCCCAAAGATTAAAATTCAAACACAATATTATTATCTTGTAACACTATTGCCAATTAGTTTTTGAAAATGTTTGCAAAAATAAGTAAATGTAATGTTGAAGTAAATGTGATATTGTAGCCTACTGGGTTGAAACACTTCCCTCTTTAATAATTAGTTTACAATAAAACTATAATCAGGTCTTGAATCATTAAAGTTTTCAGAGCAAGTATTATTCTCATACAGTTAGTATATATAGCTTTGTGTTGACATTTTTGTGACGTTTATTTTGTCATCTACAGTTGCAGACCTACAAGTCACGACGTTGATACTGTTTTCTTAAACTATTAACTAATTCTGCTCAGCAAAATAATTCTGCTCTTTTATAAATTAAGTTGTGAAGATAGTAATGATAATATATATAAAAGTTAGTTGAATAATCCTGAAGTTATTCCCAAAAACTTGAGACGCTGCACTGATACTGCATCTTTCTTTCTCCTACTGATCTATCCCCCAGTCTGTCTGTATTTAAACAGCCATGATTATCTGTCTACTTCTACTTTGCTATTAGAATTTTACAGCCAAGCTGCTAAAGCTCTAACCTCGTTTGATGCAAGTTTCTGTTTTGGTGAATCTATTTCAACTTCATTTGACTGACCACCTGCTCTTCTAATGGTTGTCTATTATTGCCTAAAATTTAGCACATTTCTGAACACCCGGCAGATTTAGCCCACCCGGCATTCAGCGTGCAGATTATTAAAATTTATTTGTAGGCAAAAAAGATAAAGACAAACTTTTTTGAACATAGGCAACTGTCCTGGACTGAGACTGAGTCGGTTAGTGGTACTTCCTGTTTCACCATATGTCGCTTGCTGCTGGAGTTGTCATCACATGTTGTTTGCTCTATCTGTTCTGGGCTATATTTCAATTTAACATTTTGTTGATGAGAGGAAAGACTGAAGGCATCACAGAGTAGTAGCTTCTTATTTTGTTCTATTTTGCCTTAGTTCTGCTTTCATTCTGCAGTAGTAGTTTTCTGGTTACTGAGGCTAGGTCTACCTTCTGCTTTTTATCAATTGTAAGTCTCTATATAAAACAGCTTAGTTGCTCTTTTAATCTCTTTCTTCACACACTCTTGACTATAAGTATAGTAGCAGCTGGTCATTTTACTCTGTCCTCATTCAATAGCTTACAGGTGAACTGAAAATACTTGCAAGAAAAGCAGAACAAAATTCTAGTTTAATTTAATTTCTTCCAGTAAAACCTTTTTTAATATGAAATAATTTTCTTTACCTGGACAATTTGTTAGGATTTCGCCGAAAGACAAAAGGCCAACAAAAAGGATGAAACTCCTTCCTACGAAACAGCTCAGGAGGAAATTGCTGAGAACTCTGGAATGGCCGCTCTCTTAGGTGGAGCAGGTGGAAAGTCGAAAGGTAAACCAACTGTAAATATGTACCTGCACTGCAAGTTTTATATCCATGTATTGCACTACATCTTGTTTTAATGGTGTGTGAGGGTCCTAAACTTATCCTGACGTTGTTTGCTGCCTTTTTCAGAGGACCTGCTGCTGCAGGAAGATCTTATTCATATGCTGCCGATGGTTAATGAAGCCAACGCTATGTCCGAGGAACTTGATAAGAAGGTCAAGTTTGAGGTGGCTCTGATTGCGCCTCAAGCTAGAGGCCTCAAAGAAGGCAGAACTGAGGTAAAGAATAATGTGTTGGAGTATTGGCCTGCTAGCTCATGTAGATTGTGATGTCATGTTTTCACTGCATGTGACATTCTCTCAGCTTGTTTTGGCAACAATCCGGGAATTTTAAAGACTTTTGCTAATTTTAAACAGTTATTTAGATGTTTATGTCTAATAGTCACTTCTACCCTCTTATCTGTAAAACACGTGAGTTAAAGTAGAAAGCACAGTTAACTAGATGTTATTATACAAAGCAATTTTGATGATTTTTAACATTTAATTTTAGCAAAAAAAGTTTCTTTCACCGTAGAAAATTTATGACTTTACACCTTTCAACTCCGAATCTTATCAGTTAGTTGACAATGAATGTACAGAGTTGCTGTTTGTTACGTCACACCTTCTTATGTCACATTTTCTTACGTCACACCTGTCATATCTCCAGGTGAATGTGAAGCACAAGAACTTGGAGACAGGAACTGTCTTCATGTGGGACAGAAACAAGTTTATTGACAGGAAGTTTATGATGCAAGAAATGTACCAGAACTATGTGGAGGGTGACAAGAACTGGAACGATGGAGCCGGGACTGTATGTATCTACTTGATGTAATGTTACCTTTTTTTGAAGTATCAGTGTTGGTGCATTGATGTTAGCATATTGGTAATGGTGTATTGGTATTAGTATTATGGTAATGGTACTTATATTGGTTTATTAGTGTTATTGTATTGACATTAGCGTACTGGTGTATTAATATTAGTGAATTTGTATTGATGGGAAATGTTATACTCAATTGAAGTTTTGTCAGGATTTGTATTGTGGTATGGAGGGAAGAGAAACTGAAGTGATTGAAGAGTTGTGTGCTCCTAGGAATTTAATCAGAATTTAATATTACAATAATAGTAGTTTAGCAAAACTGTTGTGTTCTGTTAATTAGTAATATTCTCACTTGTAGGAAAGAGATCCCTTCTGGGTGGACCCCGCAGGCCCCGTACTTATCGGTACATCACAGATTATTCTGAAATCTCTGGGCTATCTTATTGAAACACAAGAAAAACTGCCTATTACAGACTTCAAGGGGAATGATGAAGGTTGGTTATAGAAATAATTTTTTTAAATCTGTGAAGTTTAAAAACAAATTAGTAAAATTCTTATTTTTTTTATTATAAATATTGTGTGTAATTTACGAAAATAATTAGTTTTATTCATGATCGTTTTTTTGGTAAAGTTCTTACACACAAACAAAAAGTAGTAGAATTTATTTATTGTCTTTAGATCGCACATTAACTTTTAAAAACCTCATCTCCTTCTGGCAATTGTTTTAGTTATGATTTTCTGACGCACATTACCTTCAAAACTGTTGTTTGTGTTTGTTTCCAGGCTACCTTCAGGTGGAGATAAATCCGTGTAACAGTTCAGGGGGTGATTTGGGTGATGACGACTTTGTGGATAATCCACAAGATCTTGTTGGCAAATCTTTATCCTTCAAAATTCTGATTCCACATGCAAGAGGACTGAACTCCAAATATGATAAGGTAGCATATATCAAACACGCAGTAACTATAGTCACTCATGAATTATGTAATTACACAGTATTTTGAAAAAAGATTTTGGAAGTGGCAGACTAATTCATTTTGTTATGACTTTGCCTGATTCTGATTATATATAAGCATTTGCTGCATTATTAATTTTACTCAAGACGCTCGGATTTAATTTGAAAGAAATTAAATACAAGATTAAAATTGATTCAAATAAATTAATTTAATAATATTATTAATTTTTTTCATCCTGCCCTTAACCTGCTATGCCATAGACAGGTAGCCTGCAATGCGCATGTGCTCTTTGCTAAATACTGATAGACTATCTCAACCTGTATCACCCACATGAACATGGTGTGAGATTAAATTCTATACTAGTGATAAAATAACCACTCAGTCATTTTGCTCATAACTTATACTCGGGCTGGCAGAAGAGCATAAAGCTTTTATTCATCACGCTATGTACATCTGTCTGATAATTTTTTGCAGACGTTTGCCAACTATCGCTTCTATCTGGACGAAGATCCTGCTAAAACAGAAATGGTGGCAGGAAGTAACCCTGAATATAAGCATGAGAAAATGTTTCACTTTAAAGTCGTCACCGAAAGTGTAAGTGCTGATCAGTAACTCATGTATGACTCATGTATGACTCATGTATGACTCATATATGACGCATGTATGTATCATGCTTGCTGACATAAAATCACGCTCATTAATTACTGGAAAATTTGATTTGATAATTAGTTTTGCTGGATATGCTATAGTTAAAAGCACAAGTGGGTTTACTCGTGTGAAATAAAATGCAGAAAGGCTTCAAGCCCATGCCATGTTACATTACAATCAATCTGAATAGAATGTTGCAAGCTGTTCATGATATTCCAATATATTATCATAATCATTCTTGTGCCACAGTGAGAACAAGTGCTTAGCTAGCTCTAATAATCCCTACAATCAGGGGTTCTCACAGGACTGGAGACTTAAAAACAAGCGTTAATTGTTTTGCGATTGCAGATGATCGAGTACATTGAACAAGGGCAGCTTATCATTGAAGTTTGGGGCTCTCAGAAGGAGGTCCCAAGATCTACCCCAGCTGCAAAGGGTGCCAAGGCTACTGGTAAAAGCGGGGCAGCAGCTCCGGCCAAGTCTACTAAAGAGCTGATGGCAGCTGAAAAAGCAAAGGTAATACTTTGCTTCGTGTCTCATTAAAGATCCACCTGCTGACTTTTGTGAACTTAAATAAGATTGGCAGCGACTTGTGTGTGTATAATTGCAGGCAGCACCAAAAGTGGCTACTATGACAGGAAATGAAATGTCTGTCTCCTCCATTCAGGTTCATGTTTGCTCAATCTTAGAACAGTCTTGCCGTGTGATGCTCGTTTATCTGTTTAGCATTTGTTATTGCCACTAGCTCTTCTGTTGGGGTCATTGCAAACTAGTAGCCTGTACTCAGGCTGTCAAAAGTAGTTTGCGCTGAGGCTACTAGCATCTTCAACACAAGTCCTTCATGTAGCTTCTTTTTGTTTCCTCCGTTCTTTTGTTTATTTCTTTCACAGTATTTTTGCACAACTTTGTTTACATAATTTATAATTCACGTCACCTTCATTTTAAAGTTTTCCCTCATAAACAATTATATTATTTAAAATCAGCAACATAGCTTTTTGAACATGTGTATATTATTATCTCATATCACACTGCTAAGCTCTTCTACTGTAAATTTAGTGTTCGAAGCTCTTTCTACATCTCAACATCTGCATTCTGTTACCTATAAAATTCTTAATCACTAATCAACTATATTTACATTCTAAAGCATGTAGCTTTAAAATTAGAAGCTTCTAAATTAGCCCAGTGTCCGTTAGAGCTTGTCACAGTGTAATTCATGTGTAATTCTAAGGTTAATTTTTCTTATCCCAATATATTTTTTTCTTTTAAGTATTACTGGATGCATTTTACAGTAATTATCTAACATGAATGATCGACAAGGTAACTGCCTACTTTGATCGAGGTTGTTCATCATTGGAAAACTCTCTAAACCATCATAGCATCATTTTTAAAAAGTATAGCAAGTATTAGATTATGAGTATTAGATAGTAAATTTATGAATTTTTACCTAGTACCAAAATGCTTCAATATAAAATCTGTTTATATTGAATTTTTTACATTCAATCATGTGTGAGCAACTATTGGCTGCTTCTAGGATAACTCCAAGGAAAAGGAGGCAGCAAAGAGAGCTGATGCTGCTGAGTCAAGAGCTCGTGCTGCCGAAGATAAACTTAACAAGATTGCTAAGCTGGCATCTGCTTCTCCCGATAAAAAGATCAGTGTAAGTTGAAGCAGTATTCTAGTGCTGGATAGGACAACTGCTATAATGACCTTGCTGTTGTAGAATTAGGTGCCATTATTAATGTAGGGGTGACAACTCCTAAAGGTATAAAATTGGTTACTTAGTTTTGTGCTTTCTGGTCTACTATTGTGTCACCATTTGCATTATTCACCAACTATTGGTTTATATTTATTATTATAATGAAATAGTTTTATATTCTGAGATTGACCCTCACAATTTTAGGCTGATCAAGTGATGGCTATAATGAACAGTGGTGGGGGCGGTGCAGGATCCTCCCATGATAAGGCCCGAACTGAAAATATGGGTGCCGAAGGCTCAAGAGCTTGTAATATCATGTAGCTCTCTGTTGGTCTAGTGTCTTTAGGTATATGCAATGTTTAATAGATGCCAACTTTTATGCTTATGCAATTGAAATAAGTTTGTTAAAATCTTGCAAAAACATGATTTAGAAAACATCATCTGTTACATAACATAACTTGATCACAGTTTCTATAACTTATAGAGTAATCACTGAATGTACTGAAAGGTTTAACAATGTTGCCTATGTGATAGTTATATATTTAATTTCTTTTGCCTTATAATGAATGGTTTTATTGACATAATATAACTTCTGGCATTTAATGGGATAATTTATATAAAACAAAAATATAATGATGTAAAAAAACAATTTTTTATAAGTTTGTGATTTGAGTAAATCCTATATTATTGTGTCTTGTTTCTCAATAACTTTCAGCTTATACTTATTTTTTGTGATCTTAATTTTTATATATTGTCATTTATGATTTTTACTCTATGCTTATTTCAAAAGCTTCATTAATTTTTATGCATTCTAAAAATTATTTATTACATTTGTAATTTACTTTATAATATATTATTTAAATCTTCTTTGGGAGTTGTCCACTTATTTCTTACATGTAGAAGTGTCACATGATAGTAATGCTACTGCGAATTACACTCGAGATATTATAATGTAGATTTTTTATATGGTCTAAAAACAAAAGTTGATTTCATGACCAGTATTCACGCACACAAAATGTTGCAACATGTAATATATTATTCCGCATTATAACCTACAACAAATGTAAGCTTATGGCCAGCAACAGTAATCTACTGTGAGTTTGCTTTCTAAGCTTGAATATTATTACTAGGCTTTCCTTGCTACCGTTTTTGATATCCTGCAAGTTCTAATTGCACAACCAAAAATGTATTTTACATCTTCACTTGCAAAGAATTGACCTCGTATTGCGATCATTATAACCTTAAACTTTCAAGACATGTTAATCTGTATAATCATCTTATACTAAAATCATTCAATAAACATACACATACATACAAACATACATATATAACAGACTATAACAGATCTAGAGCAATCGTCCAACAATCATGATATAAACTGATAACCAAGAAATGTACTCTGTTTCTAAGGTACTAAAGTAATACATAATTCATCAAGACATAGTGATAGATGTCACTAACAGAGCTTTGCAGGAGCTATGGTGCATCGAATCAGGATTGCAATACAATTTACTAAGAGTTCTGTTACTTATCCCATAAATATTGTCTATTATAACCCATGATAGTGACAATTTTTTCAGAAGATAAACTCAATTGAGGCTGCATCTTTATTCTACATATTCATGTTATATTAAAACATTTACAGAGTATTTACAGATAGGAATACCTTTACAAACTGGAAAGCAACAGATTCTGTACATAAGAAAGAAGTGGTATGATATTGAACATGAAGATTACACTGTTAATTGACTATACAATTAGAAAGACGTTTATCATTTAGGAATCAATAACGATTGAAAGAGGGGACAATTCCTGTACACACAACAGTTCTGAAGTCGAAATAGAACAGTTAGAACACACTTATAAAAGTAAATAAATAGTTACAACTGCTATGTCCTATGGTACATAATTTACAGCATGTAATAATACAAAACTTTGAGCATGTTGGTATAATCTATATGACTATAGATAAATAACCATGCTTAACTTAAAAATAACATAATAATTGCAATATTAGTAAACGCAAATATCAACATTGTAGTAATACAAGCTGCAATCATGCATTTAAATTCCTAAGAAAATATCATTACTCTAGTTTATAATTTCAATCGGCATGAGTTATCAGCAGGTACGAGTCATTCACATGTACGAGTTATTCACAGGTAGGAGTTATCCGCAGGTACATAGGGTAAAGGTACACAGTGTCGCAGTAGCACGAAGTGGTAATCTCTCTGGTCTGCATGCATTCTGAATCTCTGCTTTCCCACTCCACATCTCATTCATATCTGAAAGCAAGTCTAGAATTTCAGAGACAAATACTCCATTACTCCTTCATGTCATCAGCTTGTTTGAACAAATATTTGTTAAAACGGACAGCTTTTCAAATACAACTTTCTAACAAATTCAACATTAGATATTATCATGAATTAGCAACTAAAAGCATCTACAGATGCCATGTCTACAGGTTAATAAAACAATGTATGACGTATGTTGAAAAATAACAATTGAGCAAAAAATACTCCAACACAAACCTAAGGCTATATTTATAGGTCTAATTGTTGTAACCAAGGCTACGAATCTTGTCGCTGTACTTGTTGTATTTCCCATAAGCAATTGACTATCGGACTAGAAGCCTCCATCGAACTGCCAGCTATCAGTGCCAAGTCACTCTCATGTTTCTTCAGCAAACTGAAAGAAAAGACCAACTTAACATCTGTTGGTGGAAGGCAAATGGAATCTCATGAGACCTTAGCATCGGTTGTAGAGTGTTTATACTGCTAACTAGCACATTCTCAAATACACTTAGCCCTGTGAACACACTCCATACAGCGAATTAACATCCCGTATGATTGGTCTAGCATATCACTGTCTACCCGTGCACACAGCCGAAACATGGCGTGCACTGTGTATATATATACATATAGGTACACGTACATATATGTATATATATATAATGTAACATATGCATTATCTTATATTTACTGTTGCTATAGTAGTACAGAACAAATAAAACATTTATATGTGAAAGACTTACGCTCGACCAGTAGATGAATAGCGACATATATTACGTAATATCAGGGCTGCAGTAAATCTTATGTGCTTAGTTACTGGACCTTCTCTGGCATCCTAAACACATACAAGTATAATTAATGGCTAGTAATATTTTAAGGCAGGACAATTTCTGTTAGCTAACTCATTTTTTAAAACAAATATTGAAAAACCAGAAACGATCTGTCAGTTAATCAAGACACAATGAAAAACTTGTCTTCTTTTTTGCTGCATCCATATTGGCTAAACATAAGTGAATAAATAAATACTTCTGTATAAAATCAACAAATGATTGCCAGGGCTCTGTGGGTGTAGCCTCAGAGTCTATACGTACCATAAACTCAGGGTACGGGGGTTTGGGATAGTTCCTAGTAATAGCTATGCGAGATGCCTGTGGGGTGTATATGCTAGCACACTGCTGGGCAGACTGTGTTGGTACGATTCCCTTCTCTCGGTCAGCCAGCGCCTTGGCCAGTGCTGAGTCACTCGTGTGTTTCTCCTACAAGACCGAGTAACAGACTTGGCATCAGAGCTACTTACAGGGCGGCAGCAAAGAAACCTGAACTACATGCTGCTACGGCAGCATATGCATTCAGCAAGTGTTTTCATTTGACGATTTTTCAGCTCCAATCAGCTGTTTTCAGCTTTTACTCTTGAGATGTCTAAATCTAATAATTAATTTAATAAATACAAACTTCTGCCTATAAAAAAGCAGCCTGGAAGGCAGCGCAGAATGACCAACCAATCACAAGTTAGTAATGCAACTGCAAGCAATTTATTATATGCACTTTTTGTGGTTCCAACTTAAAAGAGAGTAGAGAACTATCAATCTACTCCTTAGCTTACTGATGAAAGAACCAACGTATTCCAACACTTACATTAACGTGCGAGACAAGGGCCCAGCGCTTTCTCTCCACTCTATCACAACCAGCCCAGAGGCATGTACCGGCCTGGTTGGTGTGACACCCACTGACGTGCTTCCTGAGCAGCGAGCAGGTGCTGAAGCAAGAGCCACACAGCTCCCACAGACACTTGTACTGGCCAGCCGAGTCTGGCAATGACTGACGACTATCGGTGGACGCGTTGGATCGTCTTCTCTTGCGACTGGCAGACTTCCTGCCAGAAGACGAGGCAGGGGAGACTAGAGGTAATTTGGAGGAGGTTAGAGACGTGTCTGCCGTGCAAACGGTGACGGGGTTCAGGGGCTGGGTCGGTACAATGATGCCACTTTTCAATGGAGGTGTAACGGAATTAGATATACTGTCAACTACAGTGGGTATATGGTTGGGTGATTGCTCCAGAGTGACTGGTGTTGATTTGCCTGAACTTTGATTGGCTGATGGGTCTTGAGCTGATAGCTGATTGGTTGATAAGTTATGAGGTGAACGTTGGCTAGAGAAAGTGTCAGGAGGGTCTGGTTTGTCTGAGGATTGAGAGTTGTGGGAGACGGAGAGTTGGGTGGAAGAGGAGGACTGGGAGGCCAGACTGTCCCCTGAATGGTGACGTCGGTGTTCTACAACGAGTACACATTACATACAGTAGATGTACACTCGCTGACTCTACACACACTCTGCTGACTCTACACACACTCTGCTGACTCTACACACACTCCGCTGACTCTACACACACTCTGCTGACTCTACACACACTCTGCTGACTCTACACACACTCTGCTGACTCTACACACAATCTGCTGACTCTACACACACTCTGCTGACTCTACACATACTCTGATGACTCTACACACACTCTGCTGACTCTACACACACTTTGCTGACTCTACACACACTCTGCCGACTCTAAACACATTCTGATGACTAGTTAGTGATACATACAGATACTAACCTCATCATTTTACACAACTACAGCATCAACACTACAAACTCAGCACAAGAAGACCACAAAGTGCCAGACTTACCTGTTGGCTGTTTCAGGGAGCTGGTGAGGGGTCTCTCATCAGGTATGCTGGCGATCATCTTCTCCAGTCCATTAATGAAGCCGTTTTTAGAGAGCAACGGCTTAGTTAGACCATCTCCTTCGCCGTTCACAAAGCTCGCAATATCCGCCTTTTTGTGATTGGCCAGATGACTGTTCCCATTGGTCAGCTTCTTGCCCGCTTTACCTGGCTCAGCATGCATGCTGTCACTATCACTACTCAAACTACCATTGCATACGGGAGCAGAGTTCACGGGTTCTGCACCACGGGGAGTCGCCTGCTCTACACCTTTACTGTCACCCAGTTTGGTAGACTGGCTGTTCGAGTCAGCTGTGTTCATATTCTCACCAGAATGTTTATCACCGGAGGTACTTATCGAATCGTTACTGCTGTGGTCATTGCCTGCGGCTAACACTCCATTCTGCTTGCAGTCAGGATTGTCAGTAGGCAACGCGTCGCTTGGCAAACAGGAAGTCACATCATGCCGCAACTTCTTACTAGACTTTTGATTAGACTTAGAGCTTGGAGTAGTGGACACGGGCAGGGGGTTCTCCACCCTCTCTATCTTAGCCAAAGAAGCACCATTCACGAAACTCTCTACCTTCTCTGCAGTGCCACAAACCTAAACACAGATGAATATAGGTGATGCTAGCGTATGCCCAGTGAGAAGGGGAACATACAGTATGAAGCTACAGGGAACCAACACTACACACAGCACACTGTACCTGCAGTTCCATTGAGCTGGCCGGGGAGACTGGGGGTAGCGGTGAGTCTCCAATAGACCTTGATCTTGGAGAAGTGCTGTTTGAGGCGAGGCCACCTCGACGTCCCGACTTGAGGCTGCTGCTCTTAGCCTTAGTGGAGAGAGTACTGCTGGCACTACTGTTGGATCTCGGTCTATCTACTGGCTCACCAAGCAGCATGCTGCGTAGCATGACGTCAGTCGGCTGAGAGGAAGGAGACGATACTCTGGGAGGCATTACGGCAGCGTTACCTACAATAAAGTCAGCAGGTTTAAAACAAAACAGACTTACCAGTGATGTAATGAAATGATACACCACAAGAACTGCCACTCATCACGCCGCGTAACGAACCTGATGCCAGCATATGCTGACTATTGTACGCTGGAGGAAGGGGGTTGGTTGGTCTGAGAGAAGGAGTGGATGCAGGCTGCAAGTGCTGGGGAGGTTTCCACCGGATGCCTGTGACATAAAAATAATGTATTATAGTACTGAGAATACAATTATATGCTATGAGATGTAGAAATCCGAGCCATGTGTTTGAACTGTGTACAGGCAAAGCTTTCTGCATGTCACCAGAGAATTGGTATAATAGTATGAAATACAAAAGGTGAAGAAAACCAACTCAAAACTTTTGAAGCTAAAAGCAAATGGCAAAGTAAAGACAACTTCCGCTGTTGAAGCAAATGATTTCATTTAAATGCAAAACTTAAAACGGGAGAGTTTTCAGTCTATCTATTTCATGTATATACATATTATAGCCGTTTGCCTCTCACCTTGTAACTGACTTTCAACTCCAGATGGCACCAGCTCGCTGTATGGGAACACCTTCTTCACACAGCTAACAAATATATTGGGAGAGACGGGGTGGGCGAGCAATCCGCCCCGTCTCTGCAGCCACGTGACGTACTCATGGTGTATCTTAGCAGTCAGCACCAGAGCCCCAGGGTAGGGCTCATAGTTGGCTCTCAGCCAATTGCATGCGACCTGTAAAGTTCACTAGCCGTGAATACATCGTCATGTTATGTGTGGTCATGCAGTGTGGTGTTACAGTGTGGTGTTACAACGTGGTAGTATAATGTGTTAGTAGAGTGTGGTAGTACAATGTGTTAGTACAGTGTGTTAGTACAGTGTGGTAGTACAGTGTGTTAGTACAGTGTGGTAGTAGAGTGTGGTAGTACAGTGGGTTAGTACAACGTGGTAGTAGAATTTGTTAGTAGAGACACTGATTTCAATTTAACTCTTCAAACTGGACTCCAATGACAGGATTATGGAGTTGCCCACACACAATCATTAATCAAAGGTTTAAAGAAGGTCACAAATTCAGATTAAGATATGCTCAGCCATAGCATGCAACAGTGTTTAACAGATGCAGTGTGCAACACAATTTCACTACAGCCTAACTGTACAATACACAAGGAACAGTTACCTGCTCAGGGCTCATTGAGGCCAGGTTCTGGGGCGTGGCAGGAAGTATGTGTTTCTGAGGGGGTAGCAGACCTGGTCGGACGGAGGACGGCGAGCCGGGGCGGTAGTGGGGAGAGAACGGAGCTTGCGACTGCGGAGATCTTTGCAATGCGGCAGCGTGAGGAGGTGGAGGCGTAACGGCAGCTGGAGGTGTGACCGGTCTGGGTGGCAACGCGTGCATAGGTTGACCTTGGTGTGTCCTTGAAAGCGGACGAGAAGTAGATGGTGCAGCTGGCGGGCCCATCATTGTGCCGATGGGACGCGAGTGCGGTCTAGGTGGTTGATGAGCTTGAGATTGCGAGGGCACACCGTGATCTCTCACAATTATACCTCCCAGCGCGGATTCACCGAATGACTGAGTCTCCACTGTGATCAGGTTGAAGAGGAAGTCTAAAAGAGAGGGAATGCAGCATATAGTATAGAGTTGTATATATAAAGTTGAAAATATAGAGTTGTATATTATACAGAATAGTATATAGAAATAGATATAGAGAGTTGTATGTGTATAGAATATTAACTACTCACCTATTGAATGTCTTACACCGGCTATCGACTCACACGGACCTTCACCAATCTCAGAGAGGTAGTAGAGGGCGTCTAGAGACGCGACAATGAGCTGCAAGTCATAAAGTCTGGCCAGAGCAACCACCTGCACGTAGATGTCACGGGAGAGAGACTCAACCAGTATGTCTTCATTCCGCTCCACTTGTGACAGCATGGCGATGGTCTGGAGAGCTAACGGAACAGTAGAATAGTATAGACTACACATTAGAATAGTATAGACTACATATTAGAGTAGTATAGACTACACATTAGAGTAGTATAGACTACACATTAGAATAGTATAGACTACACATTAGAATAGTATAGACTACATATTAGAATAGTGTAGACTATATACTTTGCCTCTGTGAGAATAAATTGGACTCACAGTCTATGTGAGAAAAGAAAATATTACTTATGAATTTTGGGTGAAAATTTCTAGTCCACTGCTGATGAACTCAGTGCACAGGATGCATTATAGGGAGAGTTGACGACTCCCATTACAAGAAGAGAAACCTACAAAGAAAGACCAGCTGTAGACTTACCATTGACTAGTTCCAACTTGTCTGTTGATTGTATCCACTTATATACACTTCTGATGACCAGCTGGGTAGATGATTCGTGTATCGCAGGTAAAATATACTAAAAATAATAGGAAAAACGGAGTGAAAGGACATCTACTGCAGCCGTAGCAGGCAAGTGGCTTTACCCACGGAGCAGACAGTAGAGGCAAAGGCACGAACACAGACAGGCTCACCTTTTTAGATATATTGGCTAGAAGATCCATTCCGTTTCGCTTGAGTTGAGGGTAAGAGCTGTGACAGCAGAGTAAAGTAAAGTTGAAGACGAGTGGACTCTCTGACAGAGCGACAGCATTGGCAGCATCAAATGAAAGATTCCGTATTATGTTAGACACCTGCGGGCAAACACAACAGTACACATTAATGTAACCAGGCAAAGCCGTCATAGTCGGGTTGCCTAGGAACAACAACTCCAAGTATTTTCTATTATTATCATGAAATGAAAAAATGACAAAAGCATCACACCCAAATTCACTAAAAAACTAGGATAAAACATAAAAAATTAAACAAAATTAGAAAAAAATCTTGCTTATTCAGCTGTGTTTGTTAATATTTTATCAGCTTAATACAAAAAAAACTTTATACATCAGTTGCTAAACTGTGAAAAATAGCAGAAAACTAGAAGTATATAGTGTGTACTAAATTGAGTAAAATGACTCAGTTTATGAAAGTTGAACTGGATTTATAGATTTCTCAAAATATTACCAAAATAGAAGGAATACTTCAGCACTACTGAACAAAGTTTAATAAAGTAGAACAAACAGCCAGTAGTGTACGCTGCTAACCTGATGCACTCGACAGTAAATGCTGTCGCTGCCAATATGGTCCCTGCCAAGATGGAGGACAGCGGAACCAGCCTTGCGGCGCTTCCGACTAATATAGCACTCCTCGTCTTGCACTCTGTGTTCACTACATGATATCAGGTCTTGGAGATCCGACCCTAAGTCTAACTCATCACAGTCTAACGACTCGTACCAGAACTACAACGAACCAATGGTAAGTATATAATATACTACTATGTATATACACAGTGGTATAAGTACATAATATACTATACATACACAGTGGTATAAGTATATAATATACTATACATACACAGTGGTATAAGTATATAATATACTATACATACACAGTGGTATAAGTATATAATATACTATACATACACAGTGGTATAAGTATATAATATACTATACATACACAGTGGTATAAGTATATAATATACTATACATACACAGTGGCATAAGTATATAATATACTATACATACACAGTGGTATAAGTATATAATATACTATACATACACAGTGGTATAAGTATATAATATACTATACATACACAGTGGTATAAGTATATAATATACTATACATACACAGTGGTATAAGTATATAATATGCTATACATACACAGTGGTATAAGTATATAATATACTATACATACACAGTGGTATAAGTATATAATATACTATACACACAGTTATCACCAGTAACAACAGTCTTGTGCAATGTATTAAATGTCACAAGACACTGAGCTATGATTTATTTAGCCATTCTTAAAGCTAATACAATGCAATAAGAACAACATAATGTATCAACACATCCACTCTTTCCACCAAATTGAAAAAAAGAAACCTTTGGCAAACCAGTTGGTTTGTTCAAGTCTCTCATATTAGTTGATACAATATTTCAAGTAGAGAAGACCAAACATAAGATCATAGGAAATTCCACCAACACCTGCTACTCAAAATACCTGGGTAAAGTTTCTGTTGGTCTTTGGGAACCATTCACTAAAGTAGAGAGGTTTGAGAGAGGAAGAGTGGGAGAAGAGGCCGACATGGGCGAGGAGCAAGTCGATGAGGTTCCTGTGACGCAGCAGTTTGATTGAGTTGGGACTCTCCACCGACATCAGGCAGCAGACGTTGATGGCAAAGTCCACCTCGTTTGGCAAACCTGCAACAAATAGGATAAGCTATAGTACATTATATAATATTGTATATCTTCCAATACTCTACAGTATACATTGAGCAGCTTCATATATTATAGTATATTTCATGCTTTCCTATTTTATATATTGTACATCTTCATACATCGTATATTGTATACCATACTATAATATATATTGTATATTATATATATTCATACAACATATATTGCATAGTTTCTTTATAAGCTACAAAGGACTAGCCTACATGTGTGATGTCAACCAATAGTTTTGCAAAGAAACAGTCCAGTTTTGACAAAAAGTGTAAGACACACGGCAACAACTGAAAGTGGGGCTATGCTGGACCAGCACCTGGCAGCACGTGTGGGCTTATCCTGTTGTATGGCCCTGTCATTGAACTTCTCTGCTGCACCAGTTGTAAGCTTGCAGCAAAAGTAAGAGGAGGGAAAATACCAGTTTTTACCACGGAATTGATTTTTTGTAAATAGTTTGGCACCTGTCTACTTGCTCTTACTATGCTGATAGCTAGGTAATCCTTTCTAACATCTAACCTACAGAGACCTCAGCTACTGTGTTGTATTAGTATTGTGGTACAGTTGTATAGGTAATTTAGAACTTTTTATATCGGTGATTGTGTAAGCCACTAACCAAACATATGTCACATCAGGGCATACCTCTTTCATCACATTATAGGCACGAGTTTTTGTGACTGAAATAAACAGCTTCAACATTAAGCCAATCATATAGTCAGTTCAAAAATGCATTTCCTCTACAATGCTAAACATGCGTTGAAAAATTGAATTGTAAAAATAAGCATCAAAAAGCTAAGCTTGCCAAATATGACCATTTTCACATTTGCAGCCTTTGACACCAAAAGACTGGATCGAACAGGTGAGGGTATGCTATGACATGGGCACAGTGTTTTTAAGGAGCTAGCCTAAGATGTGAGAACGTAGTAGTACTGTATAGAGGGCTGAGTATAATACTGCGGACAGAGTATGCCCACTAAATAGTGTAAACAATCAGTAGTCAACACACTGGAGCACAATGAATATAACGAGCATACGCGCCTCCCATTGGACTAGTAGCTATACTAGTAACAGACGTAACGCGTTCAATCGATGCTCACTCGGATGATACATTCTTAGCAGCTGCCACTCACACAATGTACTGCATAGCTATGCGTGCGTGTGGCAAACAGCATCTTGTGGCCGAGCCTGCTCTGCCCGACTGAGTACGCATGTTCGGGGAGAAACTAACTCGCATGGCCCTACTGCGTTAGGCAAAGCACAAACATGACATTTTGAAAATATTAATGAAAATCAAATTTCCACAACAACAAAAATTAAAAAAGTTTTAAAAATGCAACAAGTGAAGAGTAGCTTCCCATTTCTTGTCCAATCTCATCGCACACTGTAAAGTGACAGAAGCCAAAGCTTGTTGATTCTATAACCAACTCCACAAAGAATCCCTATACATGCAGGGTAACTCGTACTGGTTCTACAGATGCAGTACCCTCTATATTGACCGTCTATCCATAACAATATTATACTAGCAGTACACGACAGTGGCAAATAAAGTAGAGCGGTTGTACGATATGTTGCCTTGGTAACATATTTAAAGGCCGTAAGCATCCAGGTTATTTATTACATTTGAGCGAAAGTTTGCATGCTTTTCAACTGTTTTATCAGCATTTTATCCAATTTCTTATACGAAAACACTACAAAAATGCAAGTAAAAGTGGTCATATTAGGTGTCTTAGACTTGCCCGCGAGCTTGCCCTCCGTGTCCTATTCTGACGTGGGGATGGCAAAATAGCCCTATTGTAGCGTGAGTTTATATCGCGTAAAGTTATTAAGAAGCGGGTTTGTCACAGATTCTCGTTATTCGTAGCTCAAATCACATGAATGTTACTCTTCGGGCGGCTACTAATAACTAACGTTAGCTACGCAACATCAAGAAAGGTAACTAATTTGACTGTTTTCAAATGGACTATTCCATTTCGCTAGTTTGTAACTTGCTGTAAATCACAAAATAATTATTTTTCCTATTTTAATTTCAATTATCATGTCGACCACACTACCAGAAAATTACTCTTAAATATGCAGTAAATGATGATTTTCAACCGTTTTGTGATGAACTATAGGTTAGTAGTTGTCTACGTAAAACCAAGTTTTAAAATTTGTAATTGAATCAGTGAATCACAGTATCACTATGACTATCAGTAGAGTATGAGTATCACTAGTCTATGTCTATGACTCTCACTCTAAGTCTATGACTATCGCCTATTAGTATTGGTGAACTATTATTAATAATATTCAATGGTTATATTTATTAATACCATTATTAGTCATAATGATAATCATATGACAGTATCAGTATGTTAATGTTACGGAGCAGGATCAGTTTCGAAACTAATACAGTAATAGTAATACTGGTAATATTAGTTATAACTATAAGTATAAGTTATACCGATAGCTATATTAACATAAATATTTATATTCATAGTAATACTAATAGCAAATCTAATGTTATTATGTTAATAGTTATACTTGTAAGTTATAATATAAAGCAAACGACACAAGTATTAATTTGAACTGTTGGTCTTAAAATAAAAAGTAAAATAAATATAAATAATAAAATATAAATTATAATAATTTAATTATACTAATACTAATAGTAATAGCAATACTTATACAGTAATATAATTATAATAAATTTATAAAACTTAAACAACTTTAGATTTAAGGAACAACTTTAAATACAAACATAAAGATAATATTAAATAATTATAATCATAATGATCATAACAATAAATATAATTATGCTTCCAATAATTATCAATATATTATTTAAATTATTTTAATTTATAATTATAATCATAATTTTTTTAGTTATAGTGAATAAATTCAATTTGACATAATAACTATAATATTATAAAGCAGTCAGTCTATCTCTAATGCTGATTGATATTCAAATTGTTATGACTGTATCATCATTCACTAACTCTAAGAGTAAGTGACTACAATTATTAGTATCAATGTTGTGTTAGAGTACTATACCCATTGGAATTTTGATATATCCATTATATTTACAACTCTGCCTGTTACAGCTATAAATAAATTGAACCAAAATACCAACAGTGCCTAATCATCGCCTTATTTATAAAATAATCACAATCATAATGCTCAAGTTAATAGATTGGAAATTATTGAAAATTATGTTGATGCCAATATAAATATGACATTGTATGCATCCAAGTAGTGATGTTGTAATATATCTTGGAAGATAATTACATTATAATAAGAGTTAAATTCCTCTAAGTAACTTTTTTTGCAATTATTCCTTAGAATAACTATAACTTATACTCCTAACATTAGTTTTAGATTGAGCTACTAATTGTATTTGTTGCATGTGAAGGTTTGTTATTCTCCATCAGCTGCATGAATGCGACTGGTAAATTTTGTAACCTTTGGCAGTAATCACTTTGTAGCATAAATTAGACACATTTTATAAAAATACATAATTTTAATGCTATAGCTGCTAGTAACTCTAATGGGTGTAATAATATTAATTAATTTTTACTTTGTTCATGCTTCATAAAGCATTTTCTAAATTCTTTTTTGAATAAATTTCTACAATACATATAACGTGCTGAATAGATTACATATGTTGGGGTTCTTCCTATACTGCAGCTCAGCCTACACTCCCCGCCACAAATGTTCCTAAACTACTAGCTTCATCAGGATACAGATTGATGGAGCTGTATTGATAAAAACTTCTCTTTTTAGCAGTAGAGGCATCATGAAAAAAAAGGTAAGTATTTTACTCAATAAGAATGCGGTTTTTTACTTCTACAAATTTGATAGCCTACACTATTCTATTTAAATGGAGACTGGTCTGACATAATGTGTCTGCAATTTATTAGTTATAATATAGTAAATACTATGCGGGCCTATAGATCAAATGGCTCAAAAAAAAATTAAATAAAACATTACACAACGCTGTATTTATTAGCAATGTGATACTTAGCAACTAATTTCACATTATTATTGTTTGCAAAGTTTTATATATCTACATATGTTTGTTCAATTCAGTGTTCTGAAGTAGAAGGTTCCAACAGCAGGGAAAAGCCTTGAACAAGATATTATGTTCTACATCTCCAACTCATTTTAACTTTGCTGGTCAGTTCATTGTGTATCTGGAGCATAGTTTTGTATTTTCAAGTAGTCCATCAGATACCTTTGTAGGTAGTAAAGATTAAAATGTTTGTGCAATGATGTCCATAATGTTGAACTGATTTATTGAAACTAAAACTGTTCTTAATTATAACAAAACTTGACAATCTTTACATAAAGAATAATGTCCTATAATCTATCTTCATTGTAAACAAAATTAGAAAGTTCCACATCAGCAAATTGTTTATCATCATTTGTAGGTGGAAGAAGCTTGCACTCAGTTATAAAGGCAAGCTGACGGTGGTTTTCTTTGCCTTCTATGAAGATTTGGAAAGAGCCAGAAAATTAATACTCTATAACTGCAAAACCATGTTGTAGTGTCTTGTGTTATTGATTGAATCATCTAAAAGAAAAATTGTTGTATCATTATAATTTTACTGTTAATGAATTAGCAAATCTACTTATCTTGGTAAATATATTCAAGAACAAATACTATAGTGTAACTCAGTTTTGGTTATGTGTATGCTCCTTAAGCGAATTTACAGCAGATATCAAACTATATATTAGAGACTGATATAGGAATTAAATTTAAGCTAACCATGATGATGTAAATAGCTGTTGAATGTGACTTCGAGAACTCTGCTGGCCATGTCAGTTCAAATACACCAGGGTGATATGTTACGAATGTCATGTCATTATTGAAATTCAGCTTTTTTAAGTGCCTCTTCACAACTCTGGCAGCATTCTGACTGCTCCTTAGCTTTCTGCGCCTGAAATTTCTTCTACTTGCACCATTCTTCTATTGGTGGAATGTTAGCCTATAACAAACAGGTGTACCAAAGCTAAAAAATATCTAATTCACTGCACTAGGATATTATTCAACTCATTTAAATTTAATATATAGCAGTAAAACAATCATATACTTGTATTTATTTTATCAGCTTTACTTTACAAAGCTGAACCATATGATTTAGTAACTTGTCACCATAATAAACATTGTACAACATACAAATTGAAAACCTGATGTGATTGCTTTTTTAATAGAATATACATCACAAACATGTTACTTTGATAAGCGTGTTCATAATAAAAGTATTAAACCAGTTTGAAAAAAATTATTTTGTTTTGTAATGGATCACAAAACTACATCATTTTAGACCTGTAGCTCGATGTTCTTCAAGCAACGGGCTGCTATGACTAATTAATTTTCTATCATTGCATTTGATTGTTCTACTCATAGTGTATTGGCGAGTTAAAATTATTGGTAATTTAATGTATATTTTAGCTACCTCTGTACAATCAATGTCATAGTAATATCAATTAGGTTTTAAATTTCACTGAGTTTATAGTAAATTATTGCAACTGTTACATAACATTTGGCTAGTTCTCTAGTTCATTAAATAACCATACGAACTTAATTTTATAACATGACAAAACACACAAAGCAAAATTAAAATAAGCATATTATGAACCAATGTAATTGATAAGTGATAATGCTGTTGTAAAACATAAATTATCAAATTTAAATAGTTATTATTACTATTAGTATTGCTATCATTATAACAACTATAATCATTATTACTATTACTATTAGTATTAGCATTAGTAGTAAAAAATGAGTAGAGTTCAACATATACAATCTAGCGTACTATAAAAGTAGAAGTAGAACTTCTAAAACTATCATCTGCATCATTAACAGAACTATGAGTAATACTAGTAGTTGTACTAATAGTAATACTAATTATTAATACTAATAGACAATAGTAATAGTATCACTATGAGTATGAGACTTGGGCTGGCAGTGATTATCACTATGACTATCAGCATCGTCATAGTCAAAAGTTACAAGAATTAGAAGCCATATTGATATTCATATTGATATTCTCATTGAGTTATGCATAGTCATATTCATAGTATTAGTCAATCACTGATTGAGTTAATGTCATAGTGATACTCATACTCATAATTAATTTATACGATTACGACACTCATAGTGATAGTCATAGTGTATCATAGTCATAGTGATAGTGATACTTCTTCGTGAATTTAATAATAATTTAATATTATTATTTATTATCATTGTTGCTAATATTATGTCTTACTCTTAGTCTAACAGCAGCTCTATGAAGAAGTTAAACATAACTGATAAAACAAATTTAAAAAATAATACTGCAACAATCAATATAATGTATACCAATATGCTAGCAACCTAATTTTCAGCTCAAATGGTTAACTTTCCGTGCAGTATTGTCATAGAATAAAGTTATTAATGGTGACCTTGACATCTTCGTCTAAATGCCTTTCACATCAAGCCCCGAACCAATTTGTAAAAATTTTGGATTTTTTACTTTTAAATATTTTTTACGAAAAGAGCTTCAAAATAAATTTTAAAAAAAGTGAGCTGTTGTCCACATGAAAGGAAATATATGAGCCAATTTTCTAAATTCTGGAAGTTACCAGAGGGTCACAATATTTTTTTTTAAAAATCTTTATTTTCACGACAAGCTCTATATATTAATATAGAAAAAAAGAAGACAACTCTTCTTTCAGATTTTTCATGTGCCACGGTCACGTCAATATTAGTGCTATTAACACATATATTTTAATTCATTTTTTCTGGTATATTGAGTTGAGATTTTTTTTATATATTTTGTGAATGTAACTAAAAAAGTATGATCTTTCAATTAACAGTAATTGATTTTATCAAAATAACCTGGATGCCTACGATGTTTAACTATTCAAGTGGAAACATCGAGAGTAGCTATGGTTATTATTAATCTATCACAGACATTGATTTCAACTACAACCAACCAGCCATCAACTGTCTAACGCAGACCGTAATAATAATATATATGGCCAGTACCTATGGAACAGGTTAAATATTGAGAGTATAAAAAAGTGTTTTGTAGGCTAAGAACTTCAACTTCGTGTTGAGCGTATGGAAGGGGGAAGCCTCTGGCAGTCCCAATGTCCTGTTACAATGGAGCACATTTACATTTTTAAAACTATTTGTGAGGAAAAATATTTGCACTCACTGCCTGCAACTGTAACTAAATTGCAAGACTAGAATTTATGTATACACTAAATACAGCATGAATATTACAGCTAAACTTTTCCACTGGTGACTTCAATTACAAGTAAAATTATTCAAAGTAATAAATTAACTTATAAATAATAATCATAAAAAGTCTAATCATAAGTCATAACTAGTCAATTTTGTTCAAAGCCTGTTGCCTTCATGCAGGGATGACAGAGATTCAAAAGTTCGTTTTTCTCAGCACATTGAACTAGCTTAAAACCAGTAACTTTGCTAAAATCAGGAACATTTTCAAACTTCTAAGATTTGGATTCGTATAAAGTCCACTACATCACGTTAAGCATTACTGTGTATAATACAGAGACCTAGCCCGTGACCAGGTGTTTGAATGCTACAGATCTTAATAATTCTGGGGCACACCACCTCTAACACATCACTAGCCTAGTAAAGGTGACTGGTACAGGTTGACAGCAGCGTTAGCTAAACTTCTCCTGAGATATTGATCATGACATCCACATAACACATGAATATGCAAACATTATTGGAAATCACAGCATTAAGTTGTGCTGCATTAATAAAGTAACAGCAGGAGCAGTAGTGACAGTAGTGGCAGTATTAGTATTAGTAGTAGTAGTAGTAGCAGTACTACTACTACTAGTAGTAGTAGCACTAGTAGTAGTAGCAGTAGTAGTAGTAGTAGTAGTAGTAGTAGTAGTAGTAGTAGTAGTAGTAGTAGTAGTAGTAGTAGTAGTAGTAGTAGTAGTACTAGTAGTAGCTGGTTACTGCAGTTATATTACAAGCTATTAAGACAGGGTTACAGAACCCTATAGCCTAGTGATGTCCACAATTTCAATAGTAAGCAGGTGTAGACACTCTCAGCTGTTATCATGACAAGATGTTGTTGATAAGCTCTGCAGCTATGATTAGTTCAGTTATAACCAGGATTACCTTGTCTCACTCAGCATACTAATTACTAGTAATAGTTACCAATAGTAGTAATAGTTACCAATAGTAGCAGCAGTAGTAGTAGTAGCAGTAGTAGCACTAGTACTAGTAGTAAAGTGAACAGAGTTTAGTACTGCAGAGCTGGTATATCAGGAAGCTCA
Source organism: Bugula neritina (assembly GCA_964035545.1). Taxonomy (NCBI): domain Eukaryota; kingdom Metazoa; phylum Bryozoa; class Gymnolaemata; order Cheilostomatida; family Bugulidae; genus Bugula; species Bugula neritina. Next base: position 22,742,306 of record OZ037767.1, read on the forward strand.
CCTGAAAGCAGAGATTTCTCCAGCCGCTCATACTTGTTTTCCCTGGCCATGTTAGTGCTGAGACCGAGGTGGGCCCTGTCATTGTAGTGCACATTGTGCAGCCGGAAGTTGTAGGACATGGGCACCTGATGCACCAGAATACGGCCACTCCGAGCTCCTCTGGATGTCGAGTCTTCATCATCCGGGTGGTCCGGGTCATCACCGTGTATGAACACCCTCTCGAAGAGATACAGATACCTGGAGAATGTATGCAGTATTGTGAACATATTGTAGATAGAGTAGTGTAGATATAGCATAGTGTATAGTATAGTGTAGTGTATAGTGGGAGCAGCCGAGTCATGGGTTTGAGCCCAGACAAAGGCCATTGGTGATGTTAGGAAGAGTATCCAGTCATAATTTCTCCTGTGCCTCATCTTAATAAGTCCTTAGCCCGATTCAACAAAAACCCTTTCCATCAGGGGTTTTCTCACAGGGATGTGACTATAAACTTGCTTGAGTATAGTGTAGACATAGTGTAGTGTAGATATAGCATATCTTGTAGATACAGAGCAAGTTGAAGGCTCACCTCATATAGGTCTGTTTGAGATAGAGCTCAGCATTGGTACAGGAGCGAGAAAAATGGAAGTACTCAACAGGTATGAGGTGCCACAGATTCTTGTCACACACCTGTTAAATGAGCAGTAAGTAGTACATAGCATACCTGCTATACAACTTAACATGCACCAAGAAGTAGCTTTTGCTATTTTAATGCAACACAGTGCTTTAGAATCTGAAGATAAGATGTTACATGTTCATGACAGATGACCTGTTGTTTCACGCAGTCAGCAACTTCTGAATATACAAACACCATTGACCTTTCACAACCAACACCAACAGTGATGTCCAGACAACCTGACTGAATATCACAGATAGTTTCTATGGCAGCACATAAGTTAATGAGTGTACCTTGTGAAATCCTCCATGTTTAGTGACCATGAGATAAAGGCGGTACAAATCAACCGGCTTTCCATTTACAGTCGGTAGGTCCAGAAAATGTGTACTAAAAATGACACAGAAAGACATTTGAGCACCAGAGGTGACTAAACTGTACCAGTATTGCTAGTTTAATAACAATCAGTAAGCCACTCGATTGTTTCAATGCAGTGATGTAGTGTATAATCAATCATACAATAGTGGTGCCTCCGTGTGGCATCAGGGAAATAGAGCTGAAACAGGATGGGGGAGTGATAACGCAACAATGAAGCATAGCTAGATGGTATTTCCCACAAATCAATAGGGGAAAGCCTCTTGAATGGCATATATACAGGGAACTCCTAAACCTACCAAAAGACATCACTAATCATTTCTCATATGATGATATTAAATACCAACCGTCTGCCAGAGTGAAATTGGAAGAGCTCCTTCTGGAAACGCTCTTTCTCCTGGGTGTATGTGTAGACATCCCGTCCCATATATTTATCAGGTTCAGAAGTCATAGTGATCTTGATCAGTTACATCTCTTGGTTAGTTAATACATGAATTGAGGAGCTGCAAAACAGAATCCATATAGCTTTTACCAACAAGAACAACTACAGATAACAACTTGCTCTATGTTCTACACTAGCACACCAACTCATTTTCAACTGAAAAGCTACTTTAAAAAGAAAAACAGATTACATTTAAGTGTTATTGATAGCTTGAAGCATATTTTCTCCCAAGACATTTAGGTATTCCCATAGCAACAAATGGGGACACAAACAATGGTTAAATATATTCAGTTTCTTGTGATTAAAACCATTGAAGGTAACTGTCAAAGTTTAGGGCAAAATAAAAAATATTTATTAAATTGAAGAGCAATTCTCAACTTTATCCCACAGACTCAATGTATTTAATATAATTTGAGTAATATTGATGCTAAAAGAAACTGGGAGAAGGCAAGTAAAGATTGACAGTGTGATGTGAATCCAGTCAAAGTTAAAAATTCAGAAGACCTTTAGCCAATCAACACACAAAGCAAGCTGTTGACAGCCAGGTTTACTATCATGATAGGTGATATTTCCTGCCATATAAGTTTATATGTGATTAATAACTTCATCAAATACTTACTAATACCTTTACATTTGAAACTTAATGGTAAAATTATTGTTAGTCTCTAGCAATAACTATAGACATATAATGCGATGAAATAAAGTATACTAAATTCAAAATATTTAATCTCTATTTAGACTTTCACTTTTAGTGTTTTTCACTTCTTAGCACTTAAATATAATTGCCATTATTTTTAACTAAAAACAACTCATCATCATGGATCAGTATGATTATAGCATTTTTATTTATAATAATATTGAAAACATGTATAAACATAAATTTGTATAAGTACTAGCATTATAAAATATTTCATGAACATCTATTACAAGTTTGAGATACAATTAAATTTTGACTACAATTCCAATACAATTTTTTTAAAGTAACTGCTACGCCTAAAATCAATTATAAATATATAGCATCATCCGATTAGTACTATTAGTAATAGTGATTTACTTTAATTCTATTTCACAATCAAATTTCAGATTAATTTTTCTATTAGTCCTAAAACAAAAATGTGTATAATATAAAATATTCTAATTTAAATAGGTTATTATATGCATTATTAGTATTACAAATCTAAATTTAAAGTTAAATTTTAATAAATGAAAGGTGAAGACTACTTTTACTTTGTCTGTCGATACCTGTCAAATTTTTCTTCACACTAAACCACCTTGTTGGGTAGAAGGGGTGTGCCACATTTTAATCATGGGTTGCACGTATGTACCTGTGGTCAGTAAAGATGCGCTACTAAAGTGCCCTAATCATAATGATAGTTAAAACTTCTTCAAGCTACAGTACTATAACTAGTACTAACAGTTTTAGATTTTTTAGGATCACTACACTCTACAGTGAGGCCAGTGAGGATGATTATCACTATGAGTATGACTATGAGTATCAGTATGAGTGTGACTGACCATGAGCATGAGTGTCAGTATGATTATGAGTATCAGTATCGTTGGGAGACTCTAACTCTAAGTAATAACTGTTACACTTGGGTACTGTAAGTGTAATTTAAAGTATCAGAGTATCACTATCACAGTGACAGTATGAGTATCAGTAGGAGTATCAGACTCAGTATGAGTATGAGTATCACAATCACCATAGCATTCTGAATCACAATGACCATAACTGATAACGGCATAACATATACAATTACAATCTGAATCAGAACGACAATCACAATCACAATGTCAATGTGAATGACAATCACAATGATAAATGATTTAGACAATCACAATGACTATCACAATGTCAATGCGAAACTGAATATCAAAATGAACCAGAATGAGACCGACTATCACTATCGCTATGAAAATGACTATTGACTATTACTATTAGTATTACTATTAGTAAGTAGTACTAGTACTAGTAGTAGTTGAGTCATACTACGACATTGACTCAACAGTGATTGAGTTTGACAATCGCTATGAACTTGAAGTATTACTATTAGTATTAGTATTAGTATCACATGAATATAATTATAATAGTAATACTGACTTTCACTATGACTATTACCATTAGTATTAGTATTAGTATTACTATAAGATTAAGTATAACCAAAGTATAAGTATAAGAGGGAACTATCACATTCACTATGCTTATTGCAATTGAATATTACTATTAGTATTAGTATTACTATAACATTAACTAATTACTATGAGTATAAGTACTACTAGTAGAGGATTCCGATTAGGTATTGAATTTGATTATATTTATATTAAATTTATTTTCAATCTTAAAGTTAATGACTAATGAGTATAAGAGTGAGCTCAATTACCTTATTATACACTAATTGGTTCTTGAATATCTATAGAAGACGTAAGCGCTAAGTTAGTAGCTGATTATTCGCCTCAATAAATAACTCAATCTACTAAGCTAAAGCTTCAAGCTTTGGCCTGTCAAAGATATTTGTGCAGCTTGATCTGGTCGCAAAGCTTCAACAAAGCAGAACAAGTTACGGACAACTCCAGTAATTACGCTGAGAGGGGGATGCTAAATTTAAAACGCGTATGGGAAATGCAGCAAATTAGGTTAAACATGAACGCCTCCGTTGTATCATTCAACCTTCACCTTCATATAATAATTAACGGGGCTGAGCGGTGTCTTGATAACCAAGTCGATTAATTTATCCAAAATAAGTCTTACACACCTCAAGAAAAGTTTGTAGAGCATAAGAGGCATGTTGTAGCAGTTGAAATCTGTAAATATACGCAGTTAAAACGACGCTTAGTTGCAAAATACGCATTTTTAGTATATAACTATTATATTTATTAAACCATTTAATTTTATTGCAAAACTAAAATTTCATATTCATATTGATAATGGTTAAATTTAATAAATAAACTTCATTTTTCTGTTTTACTTATACTTATACTTGCAGTAATACTAAGATTTATACTAATATTTTCCGCTGTATTTCAATTTGTAGTAATCTGTAATGATAATACTTTACCTCACTCTTTACTTTTACTTTTACTTTTAGTAGTACTATACTAGTGATAATAGTTTTAGTGATACTATTAGTATTAGTAATTATTAGTTATGTTTATAGTTATTAGTGTGTGAGCTATGATCACCTATTCCTAATTGAGTAATTGGTCCTGTAGTACTACTTGTAGTTGTAATAAAACTAAAAATTAAGTTTAGTAATACTAATAGTAATAGTTGGTGACACACACTTACTCTTAGGCCTTATCTGGTGGCCAAACAATCTTAGTCGCTAATGGCAATGCTGGTAGGAATCACAACTGACTGTTGGATTTAGTGACTCACATTGAATTAACCACTTATGCACATAGTGAGGTATCAAGTGATATTCATTTTGACTCTCAACACTCATGTAAAGCTGAAACCCAGAATGAGTGCCATACTCGTAATTACTATGAGTAGAATTGTTATTGCTGTGTGAAAATCAGTGTGACTTATACTACATTTTAATTTAAATAAAGACTGGCTTTATATTGGCAAGTTTGTAATAACAATTGGTTTACTTATGGGAAGTGTAATAGAAACAAGCAACTCTTTTTCTGCAATTTCAGACGCATCAAGTATTTAAATATTCTAATATATTTAGACTAACATTAAATAATTAAAAGCTGGCTGTGGTTTATCATTTTCAAGTGAAAATTTTACACTTTTGGTTTTCTTGAGGTTATGCTTGAAATACAATATCCTAAATTTAGCTTCAAATAGATTGTTACAATAGCAATTACCTGTTGAAACCCAGGTGTTTTGTGCTTCTCTCATCAACCTTCTATGTGAACGGATGTGTAGTTGGAGTTTGTATTTGCAATTGCTTTATTAATTAAGTAGTAGCACAAAATGAGAAAGTTGGTGCATTAACTTGATAAATTGATCGAGTTCGTAGTTCTTCATCTTGGAAGCTCATAGGACTTCTGTTTAAAGATAAGGCCTAAAATTAGGTCTTTGCATTCGTATAACTGCTGGTGTCCAGCTGTTTTTACAAAAGAGGCAGAATTGGGTCTATTATATGCTCCCTGATGAAATGGAATTCATTCATTCTGTACTTCATCTATCCGTTTGTTTATTTATTATTGCTATTCTTGGTAGCCAAAACAGCCTGTACAAAATATTCTATGGTCACAAGTTTAATCAGAAAAATTATGGAAAATGAAAAAAAAGTTGCCCTCAATTATTGAACACTCTAATACTCTGTTAAAAAAATTATAAAATGGTGAATGTTTGAATAGAAATGAAAGTTTACGCATTGTGAGTTGTTAAAAAAATTATCCAAGCATCAAAAATGCATCCTAAAAATTTATCAAAATAAAATCACATGCATTATACAGCTGTTTCTACTTTTTTAGTAAGAAGTAACATGGCAAGCAAATATATCTGGCTTAAAAACTAAATTCAGTTTAATTAGTTTAAATTTTAGCCTTTTTTTGAATAAAAATACGGTGGAAGAGTTTTTATTGAAAATTTGTAACCTGAACAAGTAAATTTGCAGCATTTTTACTAGAGGCTTTGTTTCATTGATTAGCAAATCAAAAGTAGAGATGACCTTTCAAGTATTAACAAAATTGCTGGTTGTACAGCATACATTAGGTCACAGGCTAAATAGACTGTAGCTATAGTACATCAATAGAATAAATAACTGAATAACTCATAGTTTTAATTTTATATTGTGCAAGTGAAGCAACAATGAAATTAGATTAGATTAGATCAGTACATCATTATGTGGAAGCATTTGTATTCAATAACTGATATTTTGCATGAAAGGTTTACATTCATGTAATGCAAGCTGCAGTTTCACTGTTTGTAAAGTTTGATTTAATGACATGTATAAGATTTATATTCTCTGTGTAGAAAATTCTGATCTACAAATAATATAGTTGAGAATTTCCAAAAAAGTATTGGCGCTTCTCTTAAAATATTCAATTTTCAAGCATTAACAGTTATCTTGTTGCTGATATGGCAAGTTTTTCATTTTGAAGTTGTCTACCTTCCTGGTGATGAAACGGTTACTGATTATGTTATCAACATAATAATATTTGAACGTTTGCCAACTATTGTATACTAATCATCATGTTTTGCAGAACGTTCTATCACATTTCAAGCAGCCAATGAAATTTGAGTTATGTAACTCTAGGCTTTCATCTCCACTCCAAGCAAGGCTAGTATTGGGACCACCCTTAAATGTTCCTGAGAGCTTGTGGAGCTCAGGTTACAAGATGGGTTATATATGCAGGGTGCCTGCCATCCTGCCCCCTCATTAGATACTCCATCAGGTAAGTTAGCACACTAGGCTCTGTTGATCACTTTCAGTTCAGTAGTACTAGTGTACTGTTTGGTGGGGGTGTAGGTGTGCCCAACTGTGTGAAAATTCAACTTGTAAGAATGTAGTCTAAGCATATGTGACCAGTCGCGACAAAACCGGGGATGTGGCGGCGTTTATACAATGCAGTAATTGAACAATGAATGTGAAATTTGTCAAATTTAGAGTTGTCATTTGAAATTTAGAAAACCAACTTTTCTGATAGATTAACAGTCAAGGATTTCAGAAATCTTATTTTCGCAAGCATCTGACTACTCCTTCATCTATAAAACTGCTGCCAAAGTTGGTAACTAAGGTTTTTTTGTTTTTTCAAAATGGCGGTTCATGGTGATTTCATACGGAGTTGTTATTTCTTTAGAGAGAATCTTTGCTTAGCTTTTTCTAAATAATATTTTAATTTTGTTTTTGCTTGATAAATTTTTTGACAATTTTTAATAACATTTTTTGCTTAGTAAAATAATATGAGAAAAATATTGGATTAACTAGTTGAAGAACCTATACGGTTACATGTTTACGAAGCGTCGTTTTTACGCCCTTCATATGCCTAATTTCTTATACTAAATATTTTTTGGCGCTAAGTGTCAAACAATAATGGCGGGCAATAAGCTTTCGTTTCATGAAGATGATGTTGTGGGGCTTTTAGACAGCTCTGAGAGCAATAGTAGCGACTCAGATAGTGAACATATATCTTTAGAAGAAAGTAATAACATTGATTATAAAATACTATCAAGTAATTATTTATTGACTTCTCAAAATGAGAGAAAGTTACTACTTGCTTCAAACTCTCATCCGCAGTCTCAGTTTGATACTGAGTCACCAACAGTGACCGAGAACGAGTCACCATATACAGTTACACAGTCACTGACTGCAAGTGAGTCTGCTGCATCAACACATCCAGTTTTACCTAAGGTCTGTAAAAACAAAAATTATATAGCTCATAGTCATTGTATTCAAACTGATCGTGATCCTGATGATTTTGGAGGTCATGATGATGAACATAATTATAGTCATAATGATGAGCTCATTAATTTTATTTGCAGCTGCACAAAACATTGTATGTCTTTGTTCAATTTGAATGATTTGATTGCCACTTATTTTGATTGTAAAGAATTGACTGTGAAGGAACTGGATTTGGTTTTAACTGCAAAGTTACAAGCGTTGATAAGTTGTGATTCTACAATTATTGCTAACAAAAAAATTTCAAAAGAAAGAATTAAAAGCCATACATTTTATATGCATTATGGAAAATCAGTGTGTAAGCAATTTTTTCTCAAGTTACATAACATTGGTCATCATAGGCTTGATAACTTGGTAGCTCATCTTAAACAGAATGGCCTTTCAATACGCCAAAAAAAATCAGGTGGGAGGAAGAATAATACACGATCCATTAATTTTCACTCAACTAAGAATGTCGTTTCTTTTCTTTCCAACTTCACTGAGGAACACGGGATTAAACTTCCTGGACGTGTGCCTGGGTTCAAGACTTACGACATATCCCTTCTGCCATCAGAAATGACAAAATATTATGTGTACAGCCAGTATGTCTCTGCATGCTCCTCAAAGAGTGGAACCATTGTAGGCTTTACAACTTTCAAAAGCATGTGGAGTTCTTTATTGCCATTCATAATTTTGAGCAAACCCGCTACTGATCTGTGTTGGGTTTGCCAATCAAACAACGCCCTGATAAACAAGTAAGTATAATTTAAATAGCACACTGATAATTTTTATTGCAATTTTCTAACAACTACTAATTATACTAACATACTTCGTTGCTATAAAGCTTGCTAACACTACTAACCTTACTAAATCATGTTTTTACAATGTAATATAGGAGCAGCAACCAGGAGCTTCTACATAAAACAACTCGCGTGCAGCAACAACTAGCACATTTGCACTCTGCCAGCGAGGCACGTAGCTATTATCGTAAATGCAGAGAGCAAGCTCGCTTGTCAGCTGTATTACACTTATCTTTTGACTTTGCTCAGCAAGTAAGGGGTGCTTTTCACTACTAATATTTACAACACCTTCCTTTCTAGTTTTATTCAATAGCTAAAATACCACCTAATTATATATAGTTTACTAATTTAGGTAGCTATATAAGAGAATTATATCTTAACTGATTTGTATTGTCACCTCATTATTCTAAGGCTTTATTTGTAGTTTTACAACTAGCAGCATTACTGGTTAACTGTTACCTCAATTATCTATTAGCTTTATTGACTATGTTTTTCGCACGTTCTTCCAGGTACACTATCCATCTAATCCATTACAACCTGGTCCCATTTACTTTAAAACACCACGTAAATGTGCATTGTTTGGTGTCTGCAATGAAGGTAAGAATGAACAATTGACATACCTTATTGATGAGGAAAAAGTGACAAGCAAAGGAGCTAACACCGTAATTTCGCTTGTCCATGATTATCTAGACAGGCATGATGTTGACCATAATGCACCACTTGTGTTGCATGCTGATAACTGTTGGTATGTGTGTAATATTCTTAGAGAAATTATTTTTGGTGCATGTATATTCCCTTGCAACTAACTCTTAATACCAAGGTAAATTATACAAGTTAGCTTAGATAAATATGGTATCTGAAATAGCGAGCCTACGTTTATCATTTAGCTTAAGATATAAATTGTTCAGCTTTATAAAATAACAGCTGTTGATCTAGCATGGCAGCTTACAAACAGAGATATTCCATTACCTTAAATAAAAAGCTGCCAAGCGAACTGTGTTTTTTTTTCAGTGGACAAAATAAAAATAACTTCATGGTACATTACCTTCTTTGGAGGGTGCTCACTCGAAGGACTACTCAAAGAATTGAACTCAACTTCATGATAGCTGGCCACACGAAGTTTGCACCCGATCAACATTTCGGCCATATAAAGAGACGTTTTGCAAAAACTTTTGTTTCTTCTCTGCCAGAATTAGCTCAGGTTTGTTTGTGATTGGTAATTTTTGTTCACATATTTTTTAATAAAAGTAGATAATTATTTTGTTTGCTACTTTCCATTGTTTGTATATAACTGCTGTTGTAGGTCGTTAACAAATCTGCAATTAATAACACTGCTGTAATAATTGGAGACAGTACTGGGGAAGATAAGGAGGGAATTATGTATGACTGGGTTCAGTTTCTACCTCAATTTTTTCGCCGGCTGCCGAACATACTATCTTATCACCAGATAATCCTCACTGCCGATGGTGTGGCTCAATGCAGAAAGTTAATCGGAGATTCTGCAACAACTCAATTTCTTCTTAAGAAACCTCCTCCTGCTGATCTACTACCAGCTGTAATTCCACCAAAAGGCATTGATCTCCATAGGCAGTGGTACCTCTATGAGCAGATCAGAGAGTTCTGTAAGCCAGGGACTCAAGATCTCGTTTGCCCAAAACCATGTTACCCTAAGCCTAAAGGTGAGACTCTTGTGCAATATGATGTTATTATATGATATGCAACTTTTAATTTACAAACATGCTAATTTTAATATGTCTATAGTACAGATGATGATTAATAATTGTAGCTAATACAGCTGCTGGGAGAATCAACACCAGCTTTACTGTTGCACCATCAATTGCACCAGAAATAAAAAGAGCCAAAAAAAATAAATAATAGAGGTTTTGAAGATTTATTACCATTATTTCAAGGCATGATGTGTAAGTAATTTATGTAGAGGAAAAATCGAAACATTCTTATTGCAATTTATACTTATTTGTATACCAATGTACTTTATATTTTAGGTGTTGGAATCTATGTTATGGTCTGTTCAGATCAGGACCTAAAACATCGGAGGTCTCGTGTTCAGATGGTACTGGCACGTAAAAGATCCACCTCTGCCTTTCTTCGTAAAGAGTAGCCAGGTATCTGGCGAGGCATGTGTAAATCTCTCTGCGCGGTCTGTTCAGATCAGGACCTAAAATACCGGAGGTCTCGTGTTCAGATGGTACTGGCACGTAAAAGATCCACCTCTGCCTTTCTTCGTAAAGAGTAGCCAGGTATCTGGCGAGGCATGTGTAAATCTCTCTGCGCGGTCTGTTCAGATCAGGACCTAAAATACCGGAGGTCTCGTGTTCAGATGGTACTGGCACGTAAAAGATCCACCTCTGCCTTTCTTCGTAAAGAGTAGCCAGGTATCTGGCGAGGCATGTGTAAATCTCTCTGCGCGGTCTGTTCAGATCAGGACCTAAAATACCGGAGGTCTCGTGTTCAGATGGTACTGGCACGTAAAAGATCCACCTCTGCCTTTCTTCGTAAAGAGTAGCCAGGTATCTGGCGAGGCATGTGTAAATCTCTCTGCACGGTCTGTTCAGATCAGGACCTAAAATACCGGAGGTCTCGTGTTCAGATGGTACTGGCACGTAAAAGATCCACCTCTGCCTTTTTTCGTAAAGAGTAGCCAGGTATCTGGCGAGGCATGTGTAAATCTCTCTGCGCGGTCTGTTCAGATCAGGACCTAAAATACCTAAGTTTTGGGTGTGGGAAAAGGGATGCCAGCAGAAAGCCTCCACGTGTCGCTTCCTGGAAACTATTTGATAAAAGTTTTGCTTTGTAGGCAAATTTCTACCAATATATTTGAATCTTGTATGTTTATTATGATATAATTGTTACATAAATATTAAATACATTTTAGCTGCTTTCTTATGTTCATAGTATTTTTTTGATTATTTTTTTAAAAAAAGTATGGTGCTCTGAATTTAAGACTTTAAATATTAATTCAATAAATTTCGTTGTTTATATATATTCATTGCAGAAAAATATGGGGGGGGGTGGGGTGGGGTGGGGTAGAGTGGAAATGAATGAGAAATAATTTTACTCTGCATATAATTGGCTTTTGTTTGACATGTTACATGCATAGTATATCATTGTATTATATTATATAAGACCTCCCAACCTGCCCCTCCCCCCCCCCCATCTTTGCCTCAATGATTCAATATGGCTGCTTTTGCATTTCTTGCATTTCAATAATTTAATAAATTATGTTCTCCATTATAATTTGACTAGATATACATTTTCAATAATAGTCAAAGTAGCAATTTTCCTATTTGATTAGAGGGTATTGTTTAGGCAGCCATGTTTGACCTATTTCTCATAGTTGACAAATAAAAAAATTTTAAAGAGAAAGCCTAAAGCTTCCTGAGCAGATTGATACCAAATTTGCTAAGGTTGCAGTTATATAAACCCCCGTTGCTAAGACTTTAAAAATGTAAACAAAGAAAGTGGGGAAAAGTTTGAAGTCCCCATCTTTAACGGCCATTTTCTCAGAATCGCAAATTCAGAACTTTCGAAAATAGCTCATCGAAAACAAGCCAAAACATGGGTTCTAATCATGCTAGAAAGATAAAACAAACACCAACATGCTCAGAAGATGTTGCTCTACCTAACTAACTAATAAACTCAATTTCTATGATTTTATATACATCCCCTGGTTTGTGGTGCCAGGTCACATATTATTTGCTTTATCTTGTGTTTATAATATGAGTCATATTTTGAATAGACTAGGGTTTTTACATACAGCATGCCTAAGTTATTTGTGAATACCAGTTGTGACATGTGAAGGAAACAAGTGTTGTCCTCACTTGTCTACTAAGAATGTTGTACAACACTTGATATGTTATATCATTATCTCAGTGTCTGAAGAGATGGAAATAAGAATTTAGAACTTGTAGATTTAAGAATTAGTCCTAGTTGTTTTCTCTGGCTCTCAGGGTATATAATATAACTTATGGGCTGTGTTGGGATAAAATAGACTAGTTTCTTGTTAAGTATCAAAATTATTTGGGTGATCTCAATGAATATTTTGCTAAGAAAGCCATATTTGTTTTGCAGACTACCAGCTAATCTACTACATGCTACTTAAATAGTGTTGAAATTTTATATTGGGTTTTGCCCCTTTGTTTGCTGTGCTTATTTTAAACACTATTAACACTTTATCCAGTACATCCACCCAAGTGTGGCCTGCAAGTATGCAATACAATGGTCAGATCTGGTGAAATGACCAGCTATCTGTTTATTTCGTTGACCACTATTTGTCTCTTGTTACAGTTACCATAGACACTATAACCACCATAACTACATGTGATAATGATCTCAAAGATAGCCCTCCTGTTTCTTGCTTCCTCCCTGCTCTGCTGCAATGCTGATCTCTCACAGATTGTCTCTCAACTCCTGAAGGCTGATTTCAAGCACAGTGGTCACTCAACCCGCAGTGAAACTCTTCCAAATGTAGATCCTGAAGCTAACATGGATTTTGTAAGTGTCAAAGTTTGTAAGCTACACTATGGACTGAGTTTTTACTTCATATTATGTTGAAAATATGTATTTTGCATTTTGGCACTAGCACATCATGTATGTATCTAATACTACCACATCACTGTATGTAACTAATACTACCACATCATTGTATGTAACTAATACTAGCACATCATGTATGTATCTAATACTAGCACATCACTGTATGTAACTAATACTACCACATCATTGTATGTAACTAATACTACCACATCATTGTATGTAACTAATACTACCACATCATTGTATGTAACTAATACTACCACATCATTGTATGTAACTAATACTAGCACATCATGTATGTATCTAATACTAGCACATCACTGTATGTAACTAATACTACCACATCATTGTATGTAACTAATACTACCACATCATTGTATGTAACTAATACTAGCACATCATTGTATGTATCTAATACTACCACATCATTGTATGTAACTAATACTAGCACATCATTGTATGTAACTAATACTAGCACATCATGTATGTATCTAATACTAGCACATCACTGTATGTAACTAATACTACCACATCATTTTATGTAACTAATACTACCACATCATTGTATGTAACTAATACTACCACATCACTGTATGTAACTAATACTACCACATCATGTATGTATCTAATACTACCACATCATTGTATTGTAGGTATTATTTGTGTAGAAACTTACTATAGTGTAGTAAAATAAGATCTTTAGCTGTAATTTGTAGCTAACTGTTAGGTTTTCAGTTGGTCAAACATACATGTTGATTCTATACTAGATTTATTATGAATTTGAAGCTCTTAGTAACTGTCTATCACTATCACAAGTTCAATGTTGTTGTGGAAAGGTTGCATAACACTATAATGGATGAGTTTTATCTTTAGGCAGTGGTCTATATATAGCCTAGCTAGCTAAGTTCTAGAAGTACATGCGGTTAGGGGATTTTTCAGTCTATCTTTAGTAGCTGAGTGGATTTGCATAGAATTATTGTCAGTACTAATGCAGTGTGAATTAATAAATAGCCAATATCTTATCAATGTGGACCCCAGAGCCAAATTGTAGAGCTTCCCATTTAGATTTTGGTAACTTAACTTTGTGTGAGAACCATGGTGTGTGTTGATATGGCCTGATATTTGAGAGTGCAGGCTCCTCTATCGTCCCATGTGCCTGAGCAGTTAACTCAGTACACTTCCCTCTAAGATTGCACAAACTGCAGCCAGTCCACTCAATTCTCTAAATTCACAAATAGAAGTGTTGTTTTTATTGTCTTTGAGTAAACATGAGTTGTTGGCTGGAGACAGAACTCTGTAAAATGTTACAACTCTTCTGTGTAGTAATGGGGGAAAATGTAAATAGCCTGTGTTCTAAGTAAGAAATGTAGCAAAAGAAATTATGTTCTCATGAGAGTTTCAGCGTAGCCCCAAACCAAAATTTCTTAAGAAAATTGAAGAATTTGAGCTATTTATATTGCTCCTCTGCTGCATCTAAATGGATAGTGGGGGGGGGGGGTAAATATCATTCTGGTGTATTCCAACTTTAACTAAAGAGCACATGAAATCTTCTTCTGTATATTATATTATGTTACTTGGTTAGTAGTAACTAAAGTAAATATCTGCATTATGTCTTATTAGTATTTTGAGTTTAAATGTTTTTATTTCTTGTAGTGTCAGATCTCAGCATATCACGGCTATAATTGTGAAGAATATTTACATAAAATTGAAACTAAAGATGGATTTCTTCTCACTCTACATCGGTATCTGTCCATCTTGTTTAGAATTGATAAACTATAATATATATTCTGTATGATATATATTCTGTATGATATATATTCTGTATGATATATATTCTGTATAACTGTGTAGGTATTATTATCTTATGTAGGTATTACACTGTGTAGGTATTACACTGTGTAGGTATTATACTATATAGGTATTATTTCACAGAGTCAATGGAAGGAAGAACCAGACTGTCTCAAACTCTACCTCCCGCCCACCTGTGTTTCTCCAGCATGGTCTACTGTGTGACAGCACTTCCTGGGTGTCCAACCTGCCCAACCAGTCTCTTCCATTTATTCTGTCCGACGCCGGGTATGATGTGTGGCTTGGCAACAGCAGAGGCAACACCTACTCGAAGGCCCACATCAAACTCAAGCCTTGTCAGCGGGAGTTCTGGGCATGGAGGTTTGTTGTTATATTGTGTGTTTCATCATCAGGTCAATATGTGGGGGCATCAGCCTCCATATAATAGACTGTCTGCTTCCATAACTACTGTCTCCACAGTCAAATGCACACGTTATGTTGCTTTAGTATATCTTTTTGAGTTTAAGTTGTCTTTGTACATGTGTAAACATAAAATTTATTTCTAAAGACTCCCAAATAGTTATTTGCAGCAGTCTATCTTAGCCTGGTGGTTCAAACTCAAACACTTTATAACATATTTATCAACTGCTTTAGTTGATTCTGCTATTATAACTTCTCTGTGTTCACATTCAGTTGGGACGAGATGGCTCTGTATGACTTACCAGCTAATCTTGAGTTTGTTGTCTCACACACTCACGTAGAGAAACTACCTTACATAGGACACTCGCAGGGCACTCTCATGGCCTTTACACATCTCTCTGTGACACCAGATAGCAGGGTATGTCTGTATACATCTCTCTGTAACACCAGATCTCTCTGTAACACCAGATAGTAAGGTATGTGCTATATTTGTATCAGGCTCGTACACGCAGTGTTTTGTAACTGTATTTAGATCTCGGAGATTATAGCCATGGGACCTGTCTTCAACGTCTCTCATCTGATCAGTCCAATCAAGTTCCTCTCTCCGATATCTAATGATCTCGCTCTAGCTTTCAAAATCCTAGGAGTCAACGAATTCCTACCAAACTCATGGGTAAAGTAGCCTTGTTATTACTTGTGCACACGTGAATAATTCCTTTGCACTTTTTTACTTACTAGCTTTGTTACTACTTGTGTACACGTGGTTAACTCTCCCCACACACGTTTGTTAGCGAACATCTCCACAACGTGAGGTGTCTCATTGCAGGTATTCAAGTTTCTAGCTGATACGGTGTGTGTGCGCACCGACCCCTTAGATGTGCTCTGCAGTGACATACTCTTCATTCTGGCTGGGTTTGATTACAGTCAGCTGAATATGGTAAGGACTCCCGAGCTATAGCTTGCATTTCTATAGCAACAATAAATATAACCATTACAATATTGTGAAAGGTTGACAACTACATATCACTAATGATATTGCTTAAGACAATTTGCTTTTAGAAACATGAGAAACTTGTTGAATATTCTTCTGCTGATCCATGTTTCTGGTGTCCGCCATTTTGTAGTCACGGTTGCCTGTCATCATAAGCCACACCCCTGCTGGTACTTCTGTCCAAAACATACTTCACTTTGCCCAAATGTATGGCAGCAAGAAGTGCAGCAGGTTCAACTTTGGTTCGGCAGCAAAGAATATCGAGCATTACGGAGTGCCTGATCCCCCCTCCTACAATATCTCCAATATCAGAAATGCACCCGTGTCCATCTTTTGGGCTGAAAATGATTGGCTCGCGGATCCTCAGGTTTGTTTATTGTTGATATGATTTTGTCTGTTATATTAAGTACTGAGTGTTAGCCCCTCATGTAACGTCGTTTCCTAATGGCCAACAGTAACAAATAACAACCACAGTAAGGTAAGAAATCAATTGGTTTATATCAACTTGTTTTATCACAGCGATCTTGCTTCTATGTCACAAATATTTAAGTAGTTATATTTTAGTTACTGTCTCAGTTGACTGCTGCACCTTCCACTTTCATCCACTATGTACCCTCCCTTCCACCCCCCTGTACTCTATGTTGAACAGTATGGTGCTGTTTTAGGATGTCCATTACATCATCAAGAACCTACCCACTCTCAAGGAAAGTTTCTACATACCAAAGTGGGACCACCTGGATTTCATATGGGCTATGGATGCTAAGCCACTGGTTTATGATCACATTGTTAAGATACTGTCAAGGACAAGCTACTAGCCTTCCCTAACTGTTACACTCAGTAGATTTAGTCTGTGGAAATCTAAATTTATGATAGATAATTGAACATTATTCTAATTTTTGATCTGCAAGATAAGCTTATCTCGAAATTCAAATGACTCTTTCCGTTTGCTGAGTCGAGAATAGTGCTTTGATTTTACTTTTGCTATCGTTACCAGCTGCAGCTGGATATTGTGTACTCTTCTTGTAGAGAATTCTAAATTAATACCAATATAATAAAGATTTTCTTCTTGTGCTCTCCAAGGTATATAATGATTCTTTTTTACTCTGATGTATTTATATTTTTTAAATCGTTTAGAAAAATTAACCCATGTGTTTGTACAATCTTTAGAAATTGTTTTACATTTTAATCAGTGCTTTGAATTTGGATACTTTTTTGTTAACAAAAACTATGAGTATTGGTTTTGCAGCTGCTGCAGAATAAATTCTGAATTAAATCATCTAATACAGAACTTTGAAAGTCTGTTTCCATTTATTGTTCCAGTTAATTAGGAGTTGTGTCCTCTCAAAATTTCCTTTTACCGATAATTATACCTAACATTTAGTTTGCCTATATTTTATATGAGGAATTGTTCAATATTCTCCATGTGCATATTTTGTTATTATATCTTCAATTTTTCTTTTATAGTTTGTGTTTTATATATCATTAATGGCGTGGCAATCATGCCGTATTTCTCTATGATAAATATTGACTTGTTTACCATTTCTTGCTCAGCTTTTAGCTACCTCCTTTGCCAACACAATTTCTACTTCCTTTTCATTATTGAAATAAAGCTGTGTGCATTAAGAACTCATTGCTGAAATTGATTTTCCAGCCTGCACCAATCCTAACCGTGATAGGTTATTTTGCTGATATCTGTACTACTACTTGTAACATTATAAAGCAAAGTTTTGAAATATGTTTTTACATTTAAACTGTTTTCTGTCTAACTTGAACTGCAGAAGTTTTCAGGCCTTTATTGTGTAGGTTTGGTAATAATTATAAGTCATACAGAAAAATTGAAGCTCAACCAGTTTGCTACACCTTTCCTAGAGAGAAGACAACTCATTCTTTGAACCACATACAATTGACTCATGGGTAGTAGGTAAACAAACTTATTTGTTTACTTTCAGAGGTCGGTGCAGTAATGGAGAAATTGAGAAAAGCCTGTGTTCTAGATTAGAAATGCAACAAAAGAAGTTATGTATTAACAAGAATTTCAACTCGCGTCCCCAAAATAATTTGTAAATAAATTTAAAGAACTTGGGTTATTTCAATTTCTCCACTACTGCTCCACTCACGTTTTAATAAGCTCAAAGATGGTTGTTTCATAACATGTTTCAAGTATTCACTCATCTAACATTAATGTCACTAGTGTGTATACAAGTTCATCATTATCGAGTGGAAGTTAACTTTAAGTTTGTTACAAAACTTTGTGATCTCAAAACTTTCTTCAATTGAGAGGCAATGCAATAGAAACAATCTTGCTGCATCAGATAGCCTCTGTTATGGTGTCCTGTTATGCTACACGTATGCATAGTGAGTGGAGCAGTAGTGGAGAAATTGAACATCGCAAATGCAACTTTTTTTCTATTCAATTAAATTGTATTATTCATTTATGGCGTCCTGAGAAGTCCTGGTTTGGCAAAGTCAGACAATTGTTACATCCAATAGAGATGCAGGTTGTCAGTTATTTGCACCTGCATGGCTGCAAATCGCCAGATTAAAACTCTATTGTTTCACTCATGCAAAATCCGTACAGCCATTTTTCCTCACAATAAGTTATTTTGTCCAGTGTGATTTTGTACCTTCTGAAATACAAGCAGACAATATTTCCTCTTACTATATTATCAGCTTGTTCGTGCTTGTAGCCTCCAACAACAATTGAAACTAGCTTATCTGTTTGAAGATAACAGATAAATTTACAAGTTGATAGCATTGTTTTGATGAGTAAATTTTTATATTAGATAGCCAAGTTTGATCAAAGTGCACATGATTGTATAGCAGCTAGCTCAGATTTTCTTTGTGTGCGGTCTGTGATCCAGTGTTTGCAGAACTAAATTAGAACATGGACACATTTATTAAATTTCTGTTTGTCATAACTTTTCTCTCATCAACTTTTCTTATTTCTGCTGCTGGACATGGCTGGAAACCGACCTACCGTCTTCACGAAGATCCGGAAATATACATGAACTTTGTAGGTTTATACTACGGTTTCTATTTTGATATAATATGTGGTTGCACATTTGTAAAAACATCTAATTGTGTAGTTAAAATGGAGACATTTGTGTTTTATGAAACTGCAATTAATTAGTAAATTTAATGCTTATAGAGCTACACCTCAAACACAATGTTGTATAAATATAAAACTTTTGTTGACAAATTTGCTCATGTGTATTTGTGTATCTATCCCTACATATCAATTATCAACATACACAGCTGGTTGAATAATTGAAACAGGACTATTTGCTATAGTATTTTGACGTGGGTAAGGAGCAAATAGCCAGGTATGCCTGAAGTTTAGTTTGCTGTGTTCTCTTTAGTGTCAAATGGCCAACTACCAGGGCTTCTATTGCGAAGAGTACAAAAATCAAGTTCAAACTACCGATGGATATTTACTAACTATACACAGGTATGGCTATAATGCAATAAAATAGCCTCATTCAAACCATTCAGTTAAAATATAAGTATTATTTTAAAATTTTGTTTTTTAGCAAACTTGCTTATAATTTTTCAGAATGGTAAATAACAAACAAGGTTGACCCAAGCTTTTTTGAGCTACAATTTAATAAATTATATGCAAGTTCACTTATAGATAGAGTTACCAGCTGCACCAATATTTCTATTGTAAAACTTTCATTCACCACATGCACTTAAGTAGTCTTCGCTTGCCCCATATAGTGTAATAAACAGACTACTCTGTGTATATCATGTATCCTCTCTTTGCCATGAAATTATGTTCACACTATTAGCATAATATTAACTGTATAAAGTGTGTCTTAACACAGGATTAATGGACGCCTGGGGGAAACAAGATCAGCATCTAGGAAGCCTGTATTTCTTCAGCACGGGCTTGTATCCGCAAGCATTCACTTTATTATGAACCCAGCCAATGAGAGCCTTCCTTTCATCTTGTCTGATGCCGGCTATGATGTGTGGTTTGGCAACAGCAGAGGCAACAGTTACTCTCTCAAACATATTAAATACAACAACAGACAGAGGGAATTCTGGGATTTCAGGTATAGTCTTTCTCTCATTTTACACACAATTTATTAAATAATTATAGTCTGTGGTTCGGTAGTCTGCAGACGCCATGTCATATCACATAGTCTGCGCTCTTCTCAAGTTTATGCCGTCAAGTGTTTCAGCACTAAAACTATTTCTATTTTGTGTTATAAAGACTGTTTTAAATTAAATAGGCCATTGATATGATAATAAATAATTGTATGTATAATTGTGTATGTGTATAATGTATATGTGTGTGTGTGTGTGTGTGTGTGTGTGTGTGTGTGTGTGTGTGTGTGTGTGTGTGTGTGTGTGTGTGTGTGTGTGTGTGTGTGTGTGTGTGTGTGTGTGTGTGTGTGTGTGTGTGTGTGTGTGTGTGTGTGTGTGTGTGTGTGTGTGTGTGTGTGTGTGTGTGTGTGTGTGTGTGTGTGTGTGTGTGTGTGTGTGTGTGTGTGTGTGTGTGTGTGTGTGTGTGTGTGTGTGTGTGTGTGTGTGTGTGTGTGTGTGTGTGTGTGTGTGTGTGTGTGTGTGTGTGTGTGTGTGTGTGTGTGTGTGTGTGTGTGTGTGTGTGTGTGTGTGTGTGTGTGTGTGTGTGTGTGTGTGTGTGTGTGTGTGTGTGTGTGTGTGTGTGTGTGTGTGTGTGTGTGTGTGTGTGTGTGTGTGTGTGTGTGTGTGTGTGTGTGTGTGTGTGTGTGTGTGTGTGTGTGTGTGTGTGTGTGTGTGTGTGTGTGTGTGTGTGTGTGTGTGTGTGTGTGTGTGTGTGTGTGTGTGTGTGTGTGTGTGTGTGTGTGTGTGTGTGTGTGTGTGTGTGTGTGTGTGTGTGTGTGTGTGTGTGTGTGTGTGTGTGTGTGTGTGTGTGTGTGTGTGTGTGTGTGTGTGTGTGTGTGTGTGTGTGCATAAATGTTTATTGCATGGGTCTAAGTTCCTGAGCTCTATAATTATTTGGTAGTTGGCAAGAGATGGCTCTGTATGACCTGCCTGTATCCATTGATTTTGTACTCAATAAAACTGGTGCTCAGTCTATGCCTTATATTGGGCATTCTCAAGGCACCCTCATTGGGTTCATCCACCAAGCTCTTACTAAAAGCAGCAAGGTATACATAATAAAGTTATATTTTGTATAAATTTCCTATTTGGAGTTGTCTACAGCTAATAGGGCTATAACAAAAAACTTGCTCATTTAATCTGAGTTATTATAAACAGCTCACAATATGCTCACTACTTTAATTTTGCATACAAACATTGCAAATACATAACAAATTTAGGCAGTGTATATTTCTAAATATTTTTATTCTAAAGCACACATAATGTGAGGTTAACAGAAGCAGGTAAGCATTTCCATATTGTAGCAGTTGTCTCTATGTTACAGATCTCACACCTTATAGCACTGGCTCCAATTTTTCATTTGGGCCATATTGAGGGACCTTATAAACTCCTCATACCTTTCAAAAGCATACTTGGAAAAATATTTGAAGATATCAGTAATGGGAGTTTTCTACCCTTGAATAATGTAAGTATGTTTATAGAATGTTTGCATTACAGCAGAGGCTGTAGATATGCTAGTATAACTGACTGCTACAAACTAAGAAACATTACAGCTAAAAAGCTATTCAACTTCACATTACTGAGGTAATAAAAAAAATCAACTTTATACTTTAATTAAAAAGATGGATGGTTATACTATACAATATTATCATATGGTAATAGTGATATTTTTCTAATTTTCATTCCAAAAAGCAGTTGACAGATTGTTCAATTTAAAGTATTTTTTATTATTACTTTACGCAATACCCTGTTTAATTGTGCTTTATGCATGTAAACAAGTTTTAGCTAAAGTTTTCTCTCATGAAAATTGTTATTCAACAGTTGCATTAAAATTAAAAGTTCCATTAAACTGTACGCTATGTGTATATGGCTAACATTGTCATGAATGTATACAACTATCATGTTATGTTGCTGTATTTAGGGTTCACAGTGGGAGGCAACCCACCTCTGCAACCATCCCCTGTTGGTGGACATATGCAAGGCCGTTCTGTTTGCTACTTGTGGAGTGGATTCCAAATACCTCAACCAGGTAATGCAGCATTATACCTATATACAGTGCAATTTCAGATATCAACTACACATGTTACTGTATAATGCAGTTGCAGGGTCACTAAGTGTGTACTGCAATTTATACACAGTGTAGACTACAGTGTGGACCCTATAATATATTTGTGCCATACATTAATACCCGATAACTTAATTAGAACATATTTATGCTAACTCGTGACTTCTGCTCAACAGATGCAACTACAAAAAGTATGAGTCCAACACTCTGGTAGATGTTCATAGGAATGAGCTATAATAGTGTTGCCAATTTTGAGAACAGAAATAGCTTATCCTTAATTAAAGTATATGTATTTTCATACATGTAACATTTTTTCTGTAAAAGGTTTTGAAAAGTTATGAAAATTATAATGAAAGTTACTCTATATTACATCCATTACAACCTCATGTCTCATACCAACTAATCAGTAAAAAGTTCTGGGAAGGTAAAGCTGCACAATATCGGATAGCATTCGAGTTAGCATTCAAATCAGTGCTTGAACCTTTGCTTGAGCTTAATTTTCTAACTAATTTCTTTTAGTTTAAGTGCACCTTTTCTTGAAGTTATTTTTATACCATGGTTTGAAAAATTGTAACAACTCACCGTTTCTCACCTTACAAAATTTTTTAACAACTATTAATAGAATATCCTGTACTTTCACAATTAGATGACTTAAACTTCTGTAGACAAGAATGCCGGTGTACGCTGCCCATACCCCAGAAGGTTGCTCTGTGAAAGACATACTGCATTACGCACAGATGGTGGTTTCTGGTAAATGTTCCTTCTATGACTATGGAACTCCTGAGGGAAACGTGAGGAAGTATAACCAGTCCCGGCCTCCATCATTCACAGCTCAGGAGATCACAACTCCTTTGACAATTTTTTCTGCTGAGCATGATACCCTTGCTAACCCAGTGGTAGGCATCTCACAATCATATATACAACACAATATGTCATATAACAACATAATATATGTGTCATATAGCACAATTATATATGTTTCATATGACACAATAATATGTATCATACACAACATATATAAGTGTCATCAGCACATTATTATGTATATAATGATAAAGCGTTGGTTGGCGATTCAGCACACAGTGGTCGGTATAGCTATCTTATAAAGTGAAAGATAGATTAAGTTATAAGATACAGCTAGCTCAGTTTATATGTATACTGATATTATTATAGCCATATTATATTCTGCAGGATGTACAATACTTAAGAGATAATCTACCAAACTTGATCAACGATGTCTATATTCAAGATTGGGACCACGCTGACTTTATTATAGCCATTAATCTGCCAACCAAGATGGCAAGATTAATAGTGGACATCATTAAGTCAGCCTAACTACTCTTTACATCTGTGCTGACTTTTACTGATCGAAAAATATTCTAGAATATTTTGTGCTTCCAAAATTAGAACTGATTTCACTTATGGCTAATTACATGAGTTATTTGAAATAATTTAAATATGTTGTTTGATGTTGCACAAAATTGATGATGTTTTAAAATGTTGTACAGAATTATAAAAGTTCTATGTTCGATTACGGGGTATTATTGGCTTAGATTTTAGTATTGGAAGTTGTTTGCTCTTAGAATATTTTTGTACACTTGCTACTTGGTATCCTAGCAACCAACTTTATGCATACATTAATTATTCAGCATATTCAGCTGTGAAGTTGTTAGTGCATTTCTTCCATATTTGTTTATTGTATGATACTAAATATGAAACCTCAACTATTTATTTGTATTTACTGTTCAACTTTGACACTTTGCAACTCTTCAATCTTACTAGTCCTTGATGTACTTGTAGCTACTGTAAGAGTGCAACCATTATATTATTTTATTTATCAACTTTTTCATATGCATTCATTGATAAAATTATTCCAATAAATAGTAATCGACTGAGATTGTGTTTTAGTAGAACTCCTCAAATATGGAGACATTTCTACTTTGCAAAAGGTTGCAAAGCATTGAATTAATTTAACAAGCTATGGACTAAAATCTGTAAAACTAAAAATTCTGTTTGACAAATCTGGCAAACAGTTACATAATTGAAAAAAACCGTTTCTGT
The DNA here is from genome assembly GCA_964035545.1 of Bugula neritina. Taxonomy (NCBI): domain Eukaryota; kingdom Metazoa; phylum Bryozoa; class Gymnolaemata; order Cheilostomatida; family Bugulidae; genus Bugula; species Bugula neritina. The sequence continues at coordinate 22,766,872 of OZ037767.1, forward strand.
TTCTAAGCTTTTATCACACGTTTTCATTTTTTGAAGGGAAATACATTATATTATGTAACTTTATAAAATCACTTAGGGTTTTTGAAAATTTACTTTTTATAATTACTGGGAAGGTTGAAAACTTTTAGCAATAGGCTAGGTCACAAACTGGTGAAGGCCTACATAAGTAATTTCTCCTGGCCATTAATTCAAGCAGAGATGGCTTATATATTTTGATGACTATACAAGCATAAACATACAAATGTATTCATATTTCTCGTATGAAGCTTATAAGTCAACCATAAGCATTGAAATAGAAAGCGTTATACACGTGCGTGTGTGCGCGTGTGTGAGCGCATGTGTGTGTATATGCGCTCGTGTGTGCGCGCGTGCGTGCGTGCGTGCATGCGTGCGTGCGTGCATGCGTGCGTGCGTGCGTGTGTGTGTGTGTGTGTGTGTGTGTGTGTGTGTGTGTGTGTGTGTCTGCGTATGCGTGCATATGTGTGTGTATGAGGGTGAATCACAGCAACACACAAACCAATACAGCAGGATTTTCTAGGAGTAATTGAAACAATAGAATTGGTTTGTTACTTCGATATTTAACCACTCAAGTGTTTTCCAGTGCATCACTCCTTCAATAAATACCCAACATTACGTACAGTAAATGATACTTTATATGAGCGCAAAGAGCTATGAGTAGATGATTTGAATATTAAATGAATTTGTTATATAAGATGGTCTATAGGGGCTTTGCTCAACTTATGAATAATTTGTGTGCTGAGACCTGGTGATATCTGGCGCTGACACAAGCAGCAGCATAAAGAGTTATATAACACTCTGAGTGTGCTCCAGCATATCAGCTGTAACTAACCTCTATTGCAATAAACCACCTTATCAGATACAAACAGCCAAACATCACTTTTATGACTTGTTTTCTACAAAGTATAGCATAGGAGACCACAGCTTCATTCTAATTATATACTCACTATAGGCAAGGTTGCTATTTATAGATAACACTTAGTGCCTTCTAAGGTAAGTATCTTATTTATAACTGTAAGTCACAACTTACTCAAATATTTCGAAAGGAAAAACTTGAAAGAGAAAAATTTTCGAAAATACAATATAGAAATCTGTGTTTTTGCTTCAAGCAACTATAGTGTCTTGTATTATGCAACATTCATTTATAACATTCATAACCTAACATTATTTTTTTTCTTATATATTGTACTTTTATTCGTAAAATGTTATACAGTATGAAAACATTGATTATATAAGATCTAGTATACACACAGATGATAATATAATAACATGTTATAAAGTCACTTACCAGTTAATTGTATACTAACTCGGTGCCTACACACTATTGGTTTAGTATGCTGAGCAAAAATCAGTAACCACCCATTTATCAAGAAAAATGTTGTCATCAATAATAAGTTTAGTTGTTAGCAAAATAACAAGCTTTTATTTCTTCTAGAATTTAATATATATCTTGAGAAAATGTTTTTCCCCTTTCAGAAGAAGCTTTTTAAACACAGTTCAGCAATGTTCAAGTCTAGAAAATACACCAAGCATGTTACCAATAATAGGGTATGACAGGTAACCTATGTGACCAAGCAACTTTAACTGACTACTTTAGGGCTGCTCACCTATCCCTTCCCCTCAATGAGCTCTGTAAAAGATGAGACTGAGATGGCTGTTGCTCAACCTAAAGACCAGCAAAGTGATTACAGACACTCTGGTAAGAATTAACTGGGAATACAATTCCGTATGCTTAAGAAAAGAGTATATATTAATGTCTATACAGCAACCTATACTATTCTCCAAAGAGTATATATTAATTTCTATACAACAACCTATAATAGTCTTCATGCAAAGAGTATATAATAGTTTTTATATAGCAAATTATACTAGTCTCCAAAGAGTATATAATATATTAATTCCTATACAGTAATTTATGCTAGTCTCCAAAGAGCTAGTATATGTATATTAATTTCTATTAGCAGAAACCGAAATGGTCATATCTTTTATTTTGTTTTTTTTTCAATTCACAGAAAATTAAAAACGTAATTTTTTGCCAGTTTCTTTTTGGTGGAAGATATATTGGCTACAACTCAAAGTGTGAGCGTGGTACCTCAAAATTATGCTTGCAAAATTTTTTATTGTTTGTTTTGACCAAATTTGCAGTTGTGATGAGGACAACCTCTTTTTTCGAAATTGGCACATATCTTCACACCAGTCATGCATATATTTATATTTTCAAAAAAAAGTCAGTACAGCTAGATTGATTTTGATTCTTTTTGCAATTAATCAGAATACGTTACCATTCAGTAGATATTTGTCAGCACCACACGATCCACCGCTGCCGATGTGCCAGCAGGTCAGCCTCAACATTTCGATCTGTCAGTGATGCTACCAACACCTATCACCACGGCAGAGTAGAAGATGCGGTACATGAAAGTCACACTGAATCAGACCCTGCAGCCCTTAACATCAGCATGAGACATGTTGGTTCCAAGGCTTCTCTCCCATTATTCACTTGTTTACAGGTTAGCCTGTTTTCCCTTCTTTCTTGTAATAAATGCATGCGATTGTTTAGGGATGTAATTGTGCTGCTATGGAATTGGTGCAACGGACAACATTCATCATATGCACTTGTAATAGGTCTGAAGGCCAATATTCTCAAAAATTACCGATAATTCTTTAGCTTGTGCTCCTATGATGTATAAATGCAATGTGAATGAGGCCTTATTTGGAATCAATGGTAGAGAGTGAAGAGTTATGAATATTTCATGCTAAACTAATGATTCACAAAAGTAGTAACCAAACTTGCACTTTCTTATTTAGTAAGCTTTTTTAACTTTGAATGCTGTATTTAATATAAATTCGCTATATTTCAACAATTGACCAATCTATTCCATTTAATTTGCCAACATAAAATTAAAATTCATATTTTATTATTATATTTGTACATTTTGCCACACACACGCACACGCACACACACACACGCACACTCACACGCACACACACTCATATGACGTCCTGTTAATTGCAGAGTGAACCACTAATATCAGTATTAGATGTGAGCTTCAACTCTCTCGGTGAAGCAGGGGGAATAAATCTTGTACTTTCTCTGATAACAAACCGCCGTGTTACATCACTGGTAAGTTACTGTTAGCTCCTTCTACATGTCCACCTGCTGAAATTTACATATCTGTTTCATGTTGTGTATAGCCAAATACACCGGTGACCCAGTAGGATGAGTGGGTACACTTGGTGCAGTGCTATGTTGGTAAAACATGGCCATTGGTGACGCTATTACTATTCAAGAATCGCTTGATGCAGCACAAAGAATGGAGTCACTGAATGCAGTGTTTGTATACACATTGATGTCCAAACTCCAAAACGCCAAAACCACTTCAATTATTGACCCACAACTTTGTGCTACTCCAAGCGATTTCCTCACCTTTCTGCTACTCTAAGAGCCTTCATACCATATTGTTGGTATAATGCAAGGCTTTTTCATGGCCTTCCTAAGACTAATGAAGTTCTCCCAGAGATCTGGCTATGAAACATGCATGAGGCACACATTTTATATAGTAATTAGGCTAAGCAATGAACTAATCTGCTATCTTAGATTTTATTCGAATTGAACCTTACATTTAGAAAGAGTTCCTTGAAAACCATGTCATATGATGAATAGTATTACAGCCATACAGTGTATCGTTGCAGAATATTTCTGGGAACGACTTTGGCAATACCAAAGTGCCAGCATACCTGATGGTGCTGCTTTCTCATAACAACATTCTTCTTAACCTCAACCTCTCCAGTAAGTACTCAATTCCACAAAATACAGGTTTTATAAAATATATTATTAGCTGTCAATGTAATAGACTACTGAAGAAGTACATTAGGTCCTGAACTTTACTTACTTTTATACTCTACATACAATTCAACTGCTTCTAGTGACAAACTTCGCTTACCAACACGATGTAATTCTTATTTCTAACAGAGAACAAGTTGACCGATCGAGATGCGTACTATATCGCTGGAGGAATAATGGTAAGCATAGTATATACTGCTATACAGTGCTCTAGCATAGCATATACTGCTATACAGTGCTCTAGCATACTATATACTGCTATACAGTGCTCTAGCATAGTATATACTGCTATACAGTGCTCTAGCATAGCATATACTGCTATACAGTGCTCTAGCATAGTATATACTGCTATACAGTGCTCTAGCATAGTATACTGCTATATACAGTGTAAAGAGATAGTGTAGGCGATAGGTGCAGATGGTGGGTGTAGGTGGTGGGTGTAGGTTGTGGGTGTAGGTGGTGGCTATATATGGTAGGTGTAGATGGTGGGTGTAGATGGTGGGTGTAGATGGTGGGTGTAGATGGTGGGTGTAGATGGTGGGTATAGATGGTGGGTGTAGATGGTGGGTGTAGATGGTGGGTGTAGATGGTGGGTGTAGATGGTGGGTGTAGATGGTGAATCAGTACTATTAGTTCTGAAATAGGCCATAACACATTTTAGGAAAACAATTACATCACTGATTTGGACATGAGCAGCAACTTATTTGAGGAAGAGGGCGGAGCGTATCTAGGGAGAGCTCTGGCTATTAACAACAACTTAGCCTGTGTTTCCCTGTCTGACAACTGCGTGAGGGGAAGTGGGGCTGCACTGCTCTGTAAATCTGTAACAGTGAGCAACAATAATCTGTATACTACCTTGACAGTCAATATACTTCAATAGTTCATATATAATGCAACATATTACAATAATATTATACCTCCATGGTTGTCATACCAGATGAATGTAAAACATAGAATAATATTCATCAAACTTTCATTCAGAGAAATTTTATTTGATTTGCATCAATTTGTTCGAAGTTTCAAGCTGAATTGTTTTTCCAGTCATTATTATGTTGATGGAAACAGCAACACATGTTAAAATTTTATTATATAAAATGTTTGTCAACTATAGCTACTTTAACATTTTCATCTTTTGCACTAATAATACCATTAGTAGCTTTGTTTCATTTAATAGAATGAAACATACTATATTATCTTTTAAACTATGCATTACGTTGAAATATAAATTAAACTATTTATTATGACAGATATTATGCTATCTGTTATATAACTGTAGCACAACAATGTGTTGACAAGCATAGACCTGAGTTCTAATGGGCTGGGCTACGAAGGAGCTGTGGCTATAAGACAATGTCTATTAAAGAATACATTCTTGAAGCACTTGGATATCAGCAGCAATAGAATAAACTGGGAGGGAGCTTTGGTGTGTCTTGTATTCTGCTATTATATTTATATGTATATATGTGTGTGTGTATGGTCATCATCTGCAAATAGTGACTTTGAAGTGTTGCTTTAGATGGTATCATCACAATAATGTCTGCACTATACACACACACACACACACACACACACACACACACACACACACACACACACACACACACACACACACACACACACACACACACACACACACACACACACACACACACACACACACACACACACACACACACACACACACACACACACACACACACACACACACACACACACACACACACACACACACACACACACACACACACACACACACACACACACACACACACACACACACACACACACACACACACACACACACACACACACACACACACACACACACACACACACACACACACACACACACACACACACAACACACATATACACACACACACAAACACAAACATACACATGCGCACAAAGTAAAGCAGTGTAAAGCAGCTAAAAGCTATAAGCTAAAACCACTCACCACTTGAAGAATATTCTACTCCTTTGCTTGTGTAAATGTAAAGTAATGCTATATGTAGTTAGACTAATCACATATGCGTACCATATATAATATTATACTCTCCTTTTTAGGTCCTAGCCCATGGACTAGAAATAAACACAACCTTGAAAACATTTGCGGCAGGAAAAAACCCTTTAACAACTACAGGATGTATGGACTTGATAGATGCTATCAGTAATAACTGTACTTTGAACATACTTGATCTAAAGGTTGGTGTGGGAATCTAGCCATTAGTAAGTAATAAATTTGCTAGGAAAGAAGGCTATTGCTTACTCTCTGTTAGGAAAAGTTGCCTCCTATTATATTTTATGCACATGACCTACACTGGCAGAGGGGGATTAGTTATATATTATATATCTAAATTTGAAATGTATTTATGTATATGCACACTTGAATTTTTAGACATGCTTATATATACTTCCAAGAGAGTAATTTATTCCATTTTAATAGCAGAATTACTAAAGCAGCCGCATATATATTTGACTTAATAAAAAAAAGTTGCATATACAAATATACAGGTTACAGAAATCATATAAATAATACAGCATGCTTTTTAACAGCCATCAATTGTATAGTTTTATTTTTGGTGATTCCATAGTATTTAAGAATTATGCAATGCAAATTATTGTTTCAATTTCCTGAGCAATTCTTATATTGACATTCACTGGAGAGCTGATATAGGTAATGTTTTTATACTGCATGTGACATACTAAGCAGTTTTCTGAATATTCATCTCATCTTGAATATTGAGGGCAGACAACTTCCCCTGTACACCAAATATTTACAACATAGCCTGATTGATTAAAACTTGTATAAAATGGAAAAGGGTTACTTCAATCTTTATTGGAATAATTATATACATCATAATATATATTATGCTGTTGTATTAGTGGTGAGATAACTCCTGATTATCTTGCTTTGAAAGTGAGTCGCCCACTTGCTCCACTTTGAAATTCTATCTGCTATAGAATGTGAATGTGGTGAAGGAGTTCAGACAAACAGTTCAGTCAGTTCAAGAGGTCAACAAGAAGTTCACAGTCAGCCACGGTCTTGTCGTTAAAAGTCACGATGTTCTTGGATTTCGAAAAAGTTGGTACATAATGCATCATTTTCTTTTATTACTTATTTCATAAACTATTCAAAATTTCTCTTTGTGTGCATATATATATATATATATATATATATATATATATATATATATATATGTATTGGTATGCCACCCAGAAGTATTGGCAGGCAGCCAATCATTAAAGCTTTCAAGCTTCAAAAGCTTTCACCAAAGCTACTATTAGCTGGCAGAGCTAGTTCATTCACTGTACTGCATGAGTCAGTGTATCATGATCAAACCGCCATATTTACACTCTTTGTATGAATAAACTATCGGTTTCGGTATTGTGATGGCTAAGATTTTTATCCGCGCATCAATATTGTAAGTTTATTAGAATTACAATAGTTCATGTCAATTTTTTGGTTCTGTAATATTCATAGTGTTCCTCTGAATTTTGATTTATATTGTGACTACTAATTTATACAATTTCTAATGTTTCCCATTTTATAGGGTACGATTTGACAGTTAATAAACTCGAAAACCTGTTGCCAAGTTGGCTAGTAGTTAAAACATATCTTGCAACCAGACACAAACACAAACCGATACAGTACCAATATTGTTGAGGCTGGCATGGACCGACAGGACATAGTTAATCTCAAGAAGCAACGTACTACTCTGAGGTCTAAGGTAACAATGCTAACTAATCTCATAGAATCAGCAATCTCTAGTAGCAACTCTACACAAGTGGAATGCCTGCGATCTCAGCTTGAATCTACATATCAAGAGTTTCTAACTATCCATTATGACTTTTTGGAATACGTTTCATCAGATGAGTCTATGGAAGACATTGCTTATGTTAATAAGATGAGTCCAGTAGAGTACTATCAAACTGTAAAGGCTAGTTATGACAAAGCTATTTCTGACTGTAATACTTGGCATAGCAAATTCTATAAAATCAAGCACAGCCTTATTTTAGCAATTAGGAAAGCCAATGGATTAGTTACTGATTGTACTGACAATACTCTTATCACTGAACATCATAGGAAATGTGTAGCTCTTTCAGAAAGTTTAGCAGATACCATAGGTTTTTCTGATTTATTATTAGAACTAGATGAAGTTATTTTATCTTTAGATTATTGTATGTCTAAGTTTACTCTTATGTCAAGGGCTCAGTCACAGAGCATGAATTTCGAACAACGTGAATCTGATCCGTCCGTGGTCCGGTCCGGTCTCGCGGAGAGCGGTATGGGTGGGGGGTCACCTTCAGACGGCACGAGTCATGCACCGACTATGATCGCGTCGAGTCGGTTGTTTTCTTCTAGATCACACCCTAGCACACATGAGGCTACTCTTGCACCAAATCCAGGTATCACAGCAAGCGGTAGTGATAGGCAGGTACTATGGGAAGATCACACATCCGGTGAAGCTTTGGCATCAAATCCAGGTGTCATAGCAAGTACCAATGTCAAAGATGTTCGTTCTTCTACGTTCTCAGTACGTGATCTACAAGGTAGTACTGATCGTGCAGCTCATTCGGAATCCTTGATTCGCGGCGCAACTTCCTCGGTTGTCAATGCATATGATAGCTACCCTAATGGAACTAGTCAAATAAGTTATGATTCTAGACATACAGATGGAAATAACTTCAATTCATCTATACATAAAACTCATTCACAACCCAAGCCATTTAACGGCACCAGATACCATTGGCCGGAATTTAGGTCAGTGTGGCTAAGGTATGCCACTATGTTTTACGATGATGTCGATAGGGCTTGTGAATTAAAAAAATTTCTCACGGGCGAAGCTCTGGAGATGGTTCAACCAATCTTCGCAACTCAGCCTCAAGCTTACGAGAGAATGATGTGTAGATTAGAAGAGGTCTACAATGATCCTAGCATGAGTGTACAAGCAGTCTTCAACAATCTACAAGAACTAAAGCCAGTAAGGGAAGGAAATGCACGAGAACTCGTCAAAATGGCCAATGCAGTGGAAAGTTCGTACAGCCAACTCGGTGAAGTGGGACTTTTGCAAACTGTTACGCTGCCACAAGTCGATACTCTTGCAAACCTATTACCTACAAGCATTAGACGGGACTGGGATAGACACTTTCACTCACTTACTCACGAGGAGAGAATCAAGCCATTCCCACACCTCATGAGGTTTCTAGAGCAGGAACGGCAGATAGCCCTCAGACGCATAGACACCGTAAACCCACAGTCCTCCAGTATGCATAAACAGAAGGTGAAAGCGTTCCACACTGAAAGCAGTGGCCCAAAGTCTGGTAGTAGCAGGTCTACTAATAATGGCAAAATCATTGATAGTGAGAATTACTGTTTTATTCATCGCAGTAAGCGTCATTGTCTTGTTGAGTGCAGAAATTTCTTGGCGTTGTCTGTAGATGAAAGATACAAGTTAATAAAAACTAATTCTCTATGTGTTAGGTGCTTGGGTGCCCATGAGCCTAAGTGCTGTCCAAATTTCCGAACCCCTTGTCCAGTCTGTGATAAAACAACCCACCATGTATTATTGTGTATCAAATCAGCTGAAACTAATACACATACCAATTGTAATACCAACAAGAATAAAGTAAAAGCTGATCAAATTAAGCACAAGAGTAACGAGAATTCTGAAGCGTCTGCTGTTAGCACCACGGTCCGTGTGTCTCCCAATCATGGAGCGCACAATCATCCAGGAAATGCTACAGTATTTGCCATTCAGCAGGCCCAAGTAGTGGGTACATCTCATACAGCTATTATATTCTTTGACGGCGGATCCAATGCTTCATTCATATCGGAGAGAGCTGCTAAAGCGTGGGGTGCGCGACAGATAGATAAGGTGAATTTGGAAATGAACACACTTGGTGAACACGAAGTTAGCGAAACTTCTATTATTTATGAAGTAAAGTTACAAACTCCAAAGGGAAGGACCTTTGCGATTTTAGCTTACAGCCTTCGGAAACTCACAGGGGCTATCAACAGGCCACTTGATGCAAACATCCTCGAATCTCTCTTCCCGAAAGTAGATACTCACAAGCTATTGAAGAAGACGGGACCCATCGACCTGCTAATTGGTAACGATTTTCTTGGATTGCATCCAAAACACCAAGTTGATCAAGCAGGACCTCACCTCTATGTATATTCCGGACCCTTTGGACTGTGTGTGCAGGGATCACACCCTGCCCTTAGCAACTTTTCTACACTTCCATCCTCATCTTTCCATGTACAGGTTACCATGGCGCATGAGAAGTTAGAGGAAGTTGAATTCACTCAAAGCATTCACAACGACACGCTCAACAGTTGTGATTTTGAATTGTCTACAGTTTCTACGCCGACTTACAGTGTCAATAGTCCCGACGCATCTCCCAGTCAGTTTGCAAAGTCATTTTCAAGACCTCAGACTATTATAAATTGTGGTGAATCACATACTATAGCCACTGAATGTGGTATGATTGAGTCAGCCGATGATTCCGACCCTTTACAGAGCCCGGGAGACCCAGACACTGAGTCTGCAGGACAAATCAGTTCTGGACAGTTGAACAGATCTTTAGAAGTCAATGACTCTATGTCCATGTCTATAGAGATTAAAAGAAAGTATGAATTTACTAGCAGTACCTCTATCACACAATCCACGCCTGTTCCGGCCAATGAGAGGGCAGAATCTAAAGCGACTGCTAAAGGGGTAAACAAAGCTACAGCTAAATGTCGTATAGCACCCATAAAACAACAACTCAAGATTCCTCAACTAGAACTCAATGCGGCCGTATGGTCAAAGAGAGGCAGACAAGTTATTAAGACTGAAATGCGCTATGAGTTTGAGAAAGTTTATCAGCTTATCAATTCTAAAACGGTGCTCAAGATGTTCCAAAAGAAGTCAACAAGGTTTCATGTTTACGAGGGTGTACGCATTGGAGAAATTCAGGGAGCAACCAATGGGGATATGAGCTGCTGGCACTGGGTAAGTGGCAAGGAAAACACGGCAGATTGGCTTACAAGAGGGAAGCCTGTCAATGATATTGGACCTGCGAGTGAATGGTGGAGAGGCCCAAATTTTCTCTATCTGCCTGAGGATCAATGGGATATAAAATCGCCATCTGACTCGAATGAGCTTGTCTTTGGAGAGAGGAAAATAGTTTACACCGTCACTGCATCAACAGAAGTCCAATCATTTATTAAATATGAAAATTTCAGCAGCCTCAAGAGTCTAACATGGACAATAGCTCGAGTTCGCAACATCTTCAAGTACAAAAGTTTTAAGGGAATCCAACCTGATCTCGTCACCGTGACAGATCTACGGCAGACCAAACTCTACTTACTGAAGCAGGTACAACGCACTATAGATTCTGAGTTGAACAAGATTAAAGGGAAATACACAAGACTTCACCCCATTAAGACAGAGAGTGGAGTATGGATAGTAGGCAGTAGACTCCTAAGGCATAACCCCATGACAGCGATTAAAACGCACACGCAATCAATCCTTCCCACCACTCACTACTTTACCTACTTGGCAATGTGGCAGGCACATACAGACAGCTATCACCGTGGCCGAGATGCAACACTCGCAAGATTCCGAGAAGAGTTTTGGACTATGCAGGGATCTAAAGTTGCTAGGGGCATAGTAACATCATGCCAAATGTGTCGACTCAAACAACCTCGCTTTACTGATCAACTGATGGGAAGTCTACCTACAGAACGACTAACGACCGGACCGCCGTTCAACAATGTAATGATAGATCTTTTTGGTCCGTATATTGTGAGAGGAGAAAAACAGACTAGAACTTCGAGCAAAGCTTATGGAGTAATATTCACAGACATCAGTTCACGAGCAGCACACATCGAAGCAGTTTTCGGATATGACAGTGATTCTTTCCTGTTGGCATTAACTCGATTTGTCAACATTCGTGGCTGGCCATCCAAGATTTATTCTGATCCTGGAACACAGTTAGCTGGAGCAGAAAAAGAACTCAAAGATATGTGGAGACGCATGGACAAAGGTTCTATCAAGAAAACCAGTGCAGAAAATGGGTTGCAATGGGAATTTGGACCCGGTGATAGCCCCTGGTATCAGGGCGCTGCTGAATCACTCATAAAGGCTGTCAAGAGATGTTTCACATTTTCAATGAGCAACCGCCGGCTTTCACCTACAGAATTTCTCACAATCTGCACTGAAGCTGCAAACACACTAAACGAGAGGCCATTGGGATTACTGCCAGATTCAGACTCCGAGATCAACATATTAACACCTAACTGTCAACTTATTGGACGACCCTTCATCAAGAATCCTGGCAACTGGAATACAGACTACTCCTTAAGGGGGCGACTGGCTTTGGTAAATACAGTCTCAGATGACTTCTGGCGGAAGTGGACCGAAATGTATGCACCCACACTGATTCATCACCAAAAGTGGCATACCCCAAGACGAAACTTTCAGGTGGGAGATGTTGTAGTGGTTATGGATCCAAATCAGCTGCGTAATCAGTATAAACTAGCTCGAGTACATCAAGTATATCCGAGCAAGGATGGCGTAGTAAGAAAAGTAGCCCTTTCCTACAAAAACTATAAGGTAGCAGGGAAACTGAGGGACTATGTAGGCTGTAAAGACAATATCATAACCCGCAGCGTGCATAGGTTGGCTTTATTAACCGAAGTGAACCCATAAATGACTGATCTACCTTCTTGGCCGCGTGTACGCTCGTGTCGCTGGAGGGGTCTGCATTCAACCGTTTTTCGGGGGACGGGCTGGTGCGCGGAGGGGTCAGCGGATTGGTGCAAGAATTTCATGGTCTGTGACTGATCCTATTTTGTTTTGTTTGTTTTGTTTGTTTTGATTTACATAATTTATCAATATTTGTCAGATAGTATCTGCCAAACAATTCGACCCCACCGATGTATTGGTATGCCACCCAGAAGTATTGGCAGGCAGCCAATCATTAAAGCTTTCAAGCTTCAAAAGCTTTCACCAAAGCTACTATTAGCTGGCAGAGCTAGTTCATTCACTGTACTGCATGAGTCAGTGTATCATGATCAAACCGCCATATTTACACTCTTTGTATGAATAAACTATCGGTTTCGGTATTGTGATGGCTAAGATTTTTATCCACGCATCAATATTGTAAGTTTATTAGAATTACAATAGTTCATGTCAATTTTTTGGTTCTGTAATATTCATAGTGTTCCTCTGAATTTTGATTTATATTGTGACTACTAATTTATACAATTTCTAATGTTTCCCATTTTATAGGGTACGATTTGACAGTTAATAAACTCGAAAACCTGTTGCCAAGTTGGCTAGTAGTTAAAACATATCTTGCAACCAGACACAAACACAAACCGATACAATATATATATATATATATATATATATATAATTATATAGAAAGAGCACTGCATCCCATGACAAAGATACTAAACTACTTATTGGAGAGAGAGCTGCGGCCAATGGAGTTACTGAGGATGATGGATAAAACTGTTTCCTTTAAGCTGACTAGCGATGAGTTCATCAAAAGATGCCAGGTGTTGTATTTTCATTGGCTCTTCTGCTGTAAGCGCTTTACTGTTACTTATTTACCAGTTGTTGCTGCTGAAATCAGATAAAAAAAAAATAAGTAATATACACAGATCAAAACTTTTTTAGTTTCTAAACATAAAATATGCAACTTTATAGCTTATATAAGTTTATTATAGTTATGTTGACTGTGACTGCAAATGATACACGGGTATATTAATTTTATGAAAAAAATTTGAAAACTCAAACCTTTTGTAACACAATTGCATGCACATTGCCTATTTGCAGTTGCCTTCTCTTGCAGTGACGTGCAATAGTTGCTTTAATTCAAAGTCAAGTTTTAAATAAACTTGTGAATGAATATCCCTAAACAAGCTGAAGCAATCCTCTAAGTTAAGATCTTCTTCTAGCAACTCTCATAGCTTGGACATAACGACATAATTTAGCCTGAGCGATAGTTGTACTTTTTACACAAGCAAAATGATGCATCTCAAGATTGCAGCAATATATTTTACTTCTAACTTTTAATAACAATAAAGGTAGCCTATTGAAGCAACTTGATAATAATAATCAATACTGTGCACATGGAACATTTATGTGTTGTCACAAAAAGTCAATAAGTTATGATTTGTTCCCATTCCTTATTCAATAGAATTTAAAAATTATGAAATTTAAATACCAATCTTATAAGCTACATTTTTCTCATGTTAGGTTATATTACCATTCGGCTAGGTTATATTACCATCATCTTAGGTTATAATACCATCACCCTAGATTATAATACTATCACCCTAGGTTATATTACCATCAGGCTAGGTTATATTACTATCAAGTTAATTAATATTGCCACCATGTTAGATTATATTCTCACTCTGCTAGGTTATATTTTCATTACATTAAGTTATATTCATTTTGTGTTAGGTTATGGGAATTGATGTCAAAATATACGAAAAGGAAGAGCTGCTGAAATACATTTTCTCGAGTTCTCCCAAATCCAAACCCAAAGCCCCATCAAGTGTAATAAGTTACACGTAAGTTTGTTGCTTATGAAGTGACTGATATTATAAACTCAGTGTGTTTACTAATATATGTTATTCCAAGTGACACAATAATATATGTTGCAATTACTTCAATAGTAGCCAATATTGCAGAGCCTTTACACAGATTGATAAGAAGGAGTTATCCTTTCATACAGCTACCTGATTTTCCTTCTTTAGTAGAAGCAATTCACTGTTGATTAAAACTTTTGTGTAGCAAAAATATAAAAACAATGCAAAAATGTTTGTTATTTTTGTAAAATAAAGGTTAAAACTAGATTTAATTCCTTTAACAATTAAATGAGAAATAAGGTTCATATAGATTGGTGAAATACCAATATTATTGGAGGGCAAATAAGATTTATATAGCATATGAATAAGATATTGGGAGGTAGGTGCAGTAATGAAGAGATTAAGAAAAACCTGTGTTCTCGATTAGAAATGTAGCATAAGAAGTTGTGTTTTCGCGAGAATTTCAACCAAAATTTAGCAATAAAATTAAAGAACTTAGCCTATCTTATTTTCTCCACTACTGCTCCTAAATGAGTACTGGTAGGTCTATCTTGCATCTGCTTTAGCGTCATGTTGGAGAGTATTGAGAGATTTATCGAACAGGAAAGAGCTTACAGGAACCAAGAGAGGAGGGCGGCTCAGTCAGCCATGAGGTATCAGCGGTACCTGCTGCACAAGCCGCTGCCGCAGGTGTCAGTCCACAAACAAGTTGATTTTCTCACGGAAGGTCAGTAAATTCCTCATTATATTGTATTATATAATGTTGTGAATTGCAGGCGGGTATATCCTGTTTCAATTGTTGTCTGAAATATGAAATGCTTAGCAGATTTTGCCATCTATTTCTGTTATTATCTATAAGTTATGTGATGCTAAGGCAATATTATTTTTTAAACCCATTATTTCCAAAATATCCAATGCTAGGAATTTGTGAATTTGCTCCATAACAAAATCGCTGACCAAATAGAGTTCCATGGTATCAGTCTGCATAGAAAACAAACAGTTCAATTGTGGAATAAATGCACTAGGAATCTATGAACATCGTCGATTTAGAAGATTATTATATATATGGTGATGCTTTAATGATTTTGTAGCTGGTGGTACATTGTGTATATTAGTACTTGGTAGTTTGGTGCATATTCCTACTCTGTAGCTACTCATGTGTATATTACTATTATGTAGCTAGTCATGCGTATATTAGTATTCTTCAATTCACATTGCTTTACCGTAGGTTTACTTGAGGAGCTGTTCAACAGTAAAACTAAACAGGAAGTGGTGGAGCAAAGACTAGCTAAAGCCGTTCAAGCTATACACATGGAAAACCTGTACTGGAAGACATGACCAACAGCTTTTGCTCCACCTATAAATGAGTTTTAGTGAAGCAGTTTTAAGCTGGAATGTCGCAATACTGCTAGAAAAAGTATTATTTAACTATTATGTATTGCGAGTAAAATATTTATTTAGAATGTTATTTAAAGTAATTGTATTCAACTTTGAAAGTTGGCATAGAAATGGAGTAAACACAATCAGAAAAATAAGATATAAAAAGTTATATGAAAGATATGAAAAAAGTTATTTCAATAAAAATAATGAATAGTTTTGAAAAAACCCAATGAAACTTAAATTTTGAAAGAATTGAATGTAGAATCTCAAAACAACAAAATGATGGAAACATTTAAACAAAATTATAAAAGTGATAATAATAAAAAAAGAAACATGGGAGTAACAAATAGTTTGTGCTGCTAAACATACACTAACTACAGATGTGTCACACAAACTTAGCACCTACAGAAATGAAAAATACTGGTTACACCCAATGGACCTCGGATGAGCGCAGTGTATCGTAGGGCACACGAGTAGAGCCGGACTTGCGTCTTCTGTTGAAGGTAGGAAGGCTTTGCTTTTTGCTCAAATTAAACTTTTTGGATGAGTTTTGAGACTCGAGTATTTCCGATGCTTGGTTGGCCTTCTCAACGCTGACAGACATGCTGAAACAATCGGGTATAACAATAAGAATATAAGAAACAGTAACCAATAAAATCACGCCAAGTGTTTAAAAATAGACAGCATTAGACTATCTATATATATTTACGCACGATCATTAGACGAAATGTAAAGATATATGTCTTTACATTTTATCTTATGATTGTGTGTCATGCACATGAAACTAATAGTAATAAATGTTTTAAATCAAATTTTATCGTACAAGACTTTTATTCACTTTGCTCTGCACCACATTGAGCTCTTTTTTAGTAGTAAACTATAAAACATTATATATATGTATATATATATATATACATATATATATATATATATATATATATATATATATATATATATATATATATATATATATATATATATATATATATATATATATATATATATATATATATATATATATATATATATATATATATATGTATATATGTATATATATATATATATATATATATATATATATATATATATATATACATATATATATACATATATATATATATATATATATATATATATATGTATATATATATATATATATTTTTTTTTTACAATGGCAAGTGTGGTGTATATAAGCTAAGATTCCCAACCTGTTGATAATTTGGTTAAGAGATGAGGTGTTGGCTTCATTGGCTGACCGCGAAGAATTAGCCGGAGCGGCAGGAGTGGCCGTAGATGAGGGATACAACTTGATTGAATAGGACTGATGCAGTGAAGGACTTGTGTGCTCTGATTGGACGGCTGACATGCTCTCGGAAGCAACTTGCTGACGAAGTTTCTTGGAAAAACCTGTGACAGAAGACTTCCGGCTTCCAGCCTGCAAAATGGTGACATGGTGTGAATTGGTGGGCAGAAGTAGTATTGTCTGGGTACACGGGAATATACAAGTAATAGAAAGTAGAAGTAGTACTACCTGGGCACAGAGAGAAGTACATCTGCTTGCATAGCTGTGGTATTCTGCATCATGAAAGTCAGCACGACAAATCTTGACCAGTGAACCCAGAAGATGCCGCGTTTGACTCGCTCCTGACTTCCTCTGTTTCCTTCACCATGCTATCCCGATACTACACATAAATATATACTATATATAACTAAGTTATACTGATATACTATATATAACTAAGTTATACTGATATACTGTATATAACTAAGTTATACTGATATACTATGTATAACTAAGTTATACTGATATAATATATATAACCAAGTTATACTGATATAAAATATATAACTAAGTTATACTGATATACTATATACAACTATGTTATACTGATATACTATATACAACTATGTTATACTGGTATACTATATACAACTATGTTATACTGGTATACTATATACAACTATGTTATACTGATATACTGTACACAACTATGTTATACTGAACATAACTGTAAAGTTCACCTGATTTTTATGCAATTTCGCAATGTCTTCCCCCATACCACGCTGGTGCCAGAGAGGTGCTTGAAGTTTGACCTTACCACCTTTTCTGTCTGTAGCTGTAGCGAGTAATGTGGCTGTAGCAAGTAATGTAGCTGTAGCAAATAATGTGGCATAAAGCCCAGGTGGATATAATGGAAAACACTTACTAGATGTTCGGCGCTTAAAAGCTGCACTATTAATGGTGGAACAGTGAACGGGTGCCATATTATTTAGCTCCGTTGATTGAAGACTTGGGCTAGGTATATCAGCCGCAGGAGAAGTATAAGGTGCGTTGCTGCTTGTATGCAAGTGTACCTGCAGCAACAGAGTACAGGTCTACATAGTCTGACAGATTTGATGAGCCAGCGCTATTTATCCTTTTATTCAGCAATCTATATATATGTGTCTGCGTCTCAGCGAAGTAGGTGCAGTAATGGAGAAATTTAGAAAAGCCTGTGTTCTAGATTAGAAATGTAGCAAAAAAAGTTATGTTCTTGCAAGAATTTCAACCCGTGCTTCAAACCAAAATTTTACAATAAAATTAAAAAACTTATGCTATCTTAATTTCTCCACTACTGCTCCTAAATGGTTTTAGCACTTTAAAGCATCTTCGTGATGATTCTGTGTATTGCAGAAGCTAAAATAACAGATAATAAGAAAAGTAACGAGTATTAGTTATTTATTGAACACTACAATGCAAACAGCGGCAACTGGAATTAAAGACATTCGGCACAAGATTCTTTATATATAACCTTACTTTATGGACACAAAATCACAAAACTGTATTCAAATGATAGCCAAGATAGCTTTGGATATCCTAAGTCAGTTCTTGATGGAGGCTAACCCCCCCCCCCCCAGCTAACCATCAATTCTGGAGAACTCACTTGTCCACCTTCTAGTGAAGAGCCCAGATTTGTGTAGACATCAACAGCCTTATCCAGTTTACTGCCATCATCAAGGTGAGATCTGAGAGAGAAGCTCAGCTTTTTCGATCTTCTCTGCCGTGGACAAGATGTGTTGTTACTGGAGAAAGTCTACAGTTAATACAGAATGGAGGAGATCATATTGAAAGTTCTCATGAGACATTACTAACAGCACAAAATTCAAGACACAGTGTTGTAGTACCCTCTTACAGGGGCTATTACTAATATCTTCACTACACCACTTTATATGGGGGTATTACTATTATCTCCACTACACCACTTTATATGGGGGTATTACTATTATCGCCACTACACCATTTTATATGGAGGTATTACTATTATCGCCACTACACCACTTTATATGGGTGTATTACTAATATCGCCACTACACCACTTTATATGGGGGTAGTGGGTGCAGAAGTAACTCAAGGGTACCTGCATGGGTGAGTTGGTCGGAGGACAAAAAGGTTTGTTGAGACAGTAAACCCCCCAGGTAACACTTTTCTCCTCCGTCACTGGCGTGTTGGGGTTCGGGTAGTAGGCGCTGTTGTCCGGAGTTTCAAATACAGGAAACTCTGCAGGTAAAAACATTAGAGAAGCTGATAGATGTGCGACGTTAACCTCGCACACAATACTGCGGTGCACGTGTAGTACTGTACTTTTATAGTTTATAGTATGCAGTCTGTGATTGGTGCGCAGTGAGTGGTACAGCGTAAAGTCCAGATATTGTAAGAGAACTGGTGACGCTAAACTACAAGCAACCATACACACTTACATGTAGCACAGCACATAGTTATAATGTAATGCAAGCTTCATTTATTACCTCCACCATAAGAAATAGGATAGTAAGAGGGAACTCATAAGCGAGGCAGAGCATACAAGCGTTAATACATACCTGAGTGTCAGATATACACCTATACATATAGCAGAAGCTATAGATACATAGTCATGACTAAGGCTAACTAATAGCCATGCAAACAATCTTAATCATAGCATACCAATGTGCAAAATTATCAGTATTCGTAACAAACATACAAGAGAGATGAAGAAAATAAGAACTAGTGAGCTATGTAACTTCTGGACATTGAAAATGGTAGTATATTATTACAATTTAGACAAAACTGGCTACATTAGACTGGATTCTGTATACATATCAGAGAGAATTAATAACTTTACCACAATCATCAGCACACACGTTGGTGACATCAGCACACTTACCAGTGACATCAGCACGTTCGTCAATGTCATCAGCACATTCGTCAGTGACATCAGCAAACAAATAAGCGACATCAGCAAACTTATCAGTGACATCAGCACGCATGTCGGTGACATCAGCAGTGGTAAATAGTTCTTTGCTTTCAGTGAAATCAGTTCCATTCTGCTCTGTACTCATATCATTCACTACAACATAAAGGAGGACGGGCCGTGTGAAGGCCACAACTGATACAATCTGTACATTATAACACTTCCTATAATTTTTCACGATGATATACTGCATTAATTTGGCTTACCAAAAGAAGATTTAGTATATGTAGTATTCATCGACATTTTCTGATAGTTGGTGAATAGAAGCATCGGATTCTGGTCAGAAAATGTGTCGGCAACTGTAGAACTGCAATGTTTAGATAAGTCCAAAGTTGTTGAGCTGTCAGTTGTAGATGCAAGAGTGTTTGCAGAACTTTGAGATGAACTTAGAGAACAAGGTTCAACACCTTCTTCTATAAAATAAAGCAGCATGAGTTGAGAGCAGGCTTGGTGTACTGGTTAGGCAAATTAAATTTATAACTATCATGCATAGCCAGGGGTTCTACTGATATATACAGTTAACAGCAACCCTAATGTCACACTCCCATCTTGTGCAACACAGCCATACTGAGATACCCTTGTTATACATTGCTAGCATTAGAAACTAAAATACTACGTACCTTGTGTTGCGAGAGAATCAGGGGAAACCCATGCCATTTTGTAATAGTTCTTGGTGTAAAGAGACTCATCACCTTTAAAAGAAGAAGACAACTCAGGGCTATTCGTAATACAGTATATGAATCTCTGCTCTACATGGCTAGATAAATACATGGTGTTGAACACAGCTGTTACGCTATGATATTATTATATCATTTAGGAGCAGTAGTGGAGAAATTATGATAGCCTAAGCTTTTTAATTTTATTATGAAATTTTGGTTTGAGGCGTGGGTTGAAACTCTCGCGGGTCAAAACATATGTAGCCTCTAGAATTCATCTTCAAACACCAAACCTGGTGAACTAATTGTTATCTGAGTAACATTTTTCAGTGATACAGCAGCTGTTTGATTGAGTGTTGATTGCGTAAAAGTCACAGGACAATTGAAACACTCCAGGAAAAAGTTGAACTTCGAACTGATGACCTTTGTTCATAGAACTTCCCAATTGCTCCAGTTGGACTAAGAATAGTTTTCTGGGCTTAGCCATTGGGAAATTTTGTATGAAGTAACTGGGTTGGAGAGCACAAGGGCACGAGTGTTACATTTAAAACATAACATAAGAATTCAAACATAGGCTAGAAATTTGTCAATTTCAATGATATTGTCCACAACTTGTTCAATTGTCATTTGATAGACCTACAAACTTTGTTTCAAATGCCTTGTGCTACTTACTACATATGATGGAAAAATTACTCTCTATATTTTATGTTTTGCAATTCACATTAAGACAGGACTTCCATACCTAGATCTGAATGAGGACTGACTGATGACGAATTATGAAAACTGAATGAATTTGCAATACTCTTCTGGTTACAAGTATTAATTATCAGCCCTCCCCTGTCTACAGCTAGCGATTTCACTGGTAGGGCAGAATTTGTTGTTAAGCAATCGGTAGATTTCATTGACAAGCAATCGACGTCGTTCACCTCACAAAGTTCAGTTTCATGTCTAAAATAGCAGGTATTAGTTATTACTATATACGTGCATTTGGTAGAATTTGTGTGCTCGGTTAAGAACAATGAGTTCATATTACAAGATGGAAATCAATTATTTACTACAGACAAAAGTTTAAATCTTCGCGTTGTTCACTTACACGTTCATCAATTTTTTATTTTCTGGTTGTGGGCTGTTGTTTTGAAAACTAAACAAATCCTTTGAATACAATACTCCGCCATTAGTCATGGAAATATCTACAAGATGGCAGTAAATACTCGTCAATATCGAGTAGCAAGACTTGTGAATAATTACAAACTATAAGTTGCATTTTCTAACCCCAAAAGCTTGATCTTGTATATAACTAATTGTATTATTTTAACATTTGACACAACATTATCAAAATGCAAACATTTACAAAGTAATTTGCTCTGACTAAAACTGTATTCAGTAACAAAGTTTAGCAAAATGAGAAAAAAATTATTTGCAAAAACGATAGTCACTTGCAAATAATTGCTGACAATTTATTCTTTATTATTATAAACAATATCATTATACTATCCATACTGTAGCCGTTGCCATTGATTGTAGGCAAAATGAAAGAATCTTGAAGTTTATAGGGAGGAGAGTGACATTCGCTTGACTTGTTCTTACGTTTACAACAACAGGTCATAGTGAAACTGAGAATTAAGATCAGAAGGCCTCAGTTTATATTCAACCTACAAAAACAGAAACTGATGTTGAACATTTCTTTGAATGAATACATTTTTTGTAACAAACATCTACAAATAATATAAGGTTTTGCTACGATCAACTAAACAAGCTCAATACTTGTACTTACTAGCTAGTAGCTACTAGACTATATTCACAATTACTAACGGAGTATAATACCAACCGCATTACTAGTAGTACTACTAGTACTATTACTAGTAGTAAATAGTAATAATAGTAATACTAATAGTAACACCAATACTTATACTTATAGTATTACTAATGTAGTCCACCAATTACAAAAATTTAATATAAACATTAAAAAAAGGTCTAAGAAACAACTACAGAATATGAGTACAAAACTAAGAGCAACATTTTTACTAAAAGTAAAAGCTAATCATTTAATTTCAAAATTTCATTTCACTGTTATTTAACTGAACAGTAGAATGAGTGATAAAAAGTTATTTGCACTGTCTGTGTTTATTTTCCTAATAGTGAAAACGAAAATTCAAGTCTCACAATCATCAGTCTCAGAGAAGAGTGGGGAAGTTCAAGTCAGCTGAAAAAAAAGAATTAATTTTGCATTAAAACTTATATATCAATACAAATTATACAATTATATTACACATAAAACAGTAACGCTAACACGTTCAGTTACTTATAGTTATAGTTTTACAACTACAAATACTGACATAGCAAATGCAATACGCAAGCCCAATTTGCAATGCAAGCCCAAGCCCCAAGGTGAAGGCACGACAACCATAATCACATTGACCTTGACAATTAAATTATGAATGATGATTATCATTATCATAATCATTATGATAATCATAATCATAATGATAATTGTTTTATGTTGATTTGTGATATTATTTCAGCTATCGTGAAAAGACAGAACGTGCTCGAGTTAGTTGATAAACGTAAGAGGCCGAAGCCGTGATTTATTACCACAATATATATACACGAAAATACTAAAACTATTACAATAAGTGATACAATTAATTATTAAGATTATGACAAAAAATAGTAAAATAATAAAATAACAAATTAGAAATAAATGTTTACATGAACACCGAACATCTCCCACAGAATAGAAAAAAGCTATTTAGATATGATTGTTTTAAGAGGGCACATAGTCTGCCATCCAACTAGGTGGCTTCCGTTCTCTGGTTGAACGTCTTAGATTGTCGCTATGATTGGCGCTCTCGGTGGTGTCAACCTGGGTACTACTAGCGTTTTGTTTAGGATCCTTTGGTGTCTCAGGACTCGCTGGCTCCGTGACGAGTGGTCTGATGTCTCGCCGGTTTCTCCGAAAGAGGTTGTTGTTAAGTTGTATGGCATAGGCTCTGCTACTCAATTGTTTGTTAATTTGCGCCTCCTGCCATTTTCTCCGGTGCTGACTCCAGTCTCGAACCAAAACTGGTTGCCCTTCTTTCAGCACTGCCAAATCTCTTGCACCGTCATTGCATCTCTGCTGCAGTTTTTTCATTGCGGCCCTGCTTTTCCCACCAACCTTGGTTGTTCTCTGTTTCTGGCTGAACTTGTGGGAGTACTGACCTGGTGGGTCTTCCGATAAGTTGCTGAATTGGGCTGGCCGTCAGGCCTTCTTTGGTGGTGTTGAGATGTTCCAGTAACGCAAGTTCGGGCTCTTCACATCTGCGGAGTATACGTTTGGCTATCTTCACAGCAGACTCTGCCTTCCCATTGGACTGAGGATGATATGGAGAGCTGGTGGTGTGTGTGAAATTCCATGATTGGCTGAAAGTGGAAAACTGGTGCGAGGTAAACTGTGGTCCGTTGTCAGTGTGAACCTGTCTGGGTATTCCCAGGCGTCCAAAACAGCGCTTTATGGAGTTGATAACAGCCTCTGCTGTTTGGTTGTCCAGTCGGTCATATTCAAGGTAGTCAGTCGTATAGTCAACAATAGTAATGTAGTGAGTGTGATTGTATTCAAACAAGTCAATTCCTACTTTGGTCCAGGGTTGTTGGGGAACTGTGTGGAGTAAAAGTGTTTCCTTCTGTTGCCGGGGAGCATCCAGTTGACATTGTCGACAGTTAGCAATATTGTTTTTGATGTCATTGGTGATGCCAAGCCAAAACACTGTGTGGCGGGCACGTCTTAGTGTGGAGTTAATCCCATTATGGCCGGTGTGAAGTAGTTGGAGAAACTTTCTCTGGAGTGTCTTTGGAATAATGGCTCGTAGTCCTTTGTAAACAATGCCATTGTCAATAGATAGTTCGTCCTGAAAGTGTTTGTACTTGTCGTGAGTTGTGCAGTTGGCAATGTTCCAGTCATGTTTAATAAGGTTTGTCAGTGTCATAAGTTCATTGTCCTGTGCAGTAGCAGTCCTAATGTTGTCAATTAAGTCGTCACAAACAGGAGCATCATTATTTTGAGAGTCAATGTGAAAAATGTGTTCTGGTAGTTGTTGATAGTTGGGGGAGTCAAAGTATGAGTCTCTTGAGAGTAAGTCAGCCGTGATCTGTTCAGCACCCTTTTGCCAAGTTACCTTAATGTTGGGGTATCTTTGTAAGTGAAGAAGCATAGCCTGCAACCTCCGAGATGCCTTATGAATGGATTTCCTGAAAATAGATACAAGGGGTTTGTGGTCAGTTTGGATAGTGACAGCATGGTGACCAAAGATATACTGGTCAAAGCGTTCAGTGCCAAACACTATGGCAAGGCACTCAAGCTCTAGTGGCACATAGTTCTGTTCCGATTTTGTTAAACTGCGAGATGCATATGCTACAGGCTTGCCTCCTTGCATGAGTGTTGCACCCACACCAGCATTTGAAGCGTCAGTTTGTATAGTTACTGGCTTGTTGCAGTCAAAGTATTGTAGAGTTTCTGAGTCAGTTAGTAAGGTCTTCAGTCTATTAAAAGCGTTCATTTGGTCGTCAGTCCAGTGAAAGTCTTGAGCATTGTCTTGTGTCAGTAAA
Organism: Bugula neritina; assembly: GCA_964035545.1. Classification (NCBI taxonomy): domain Eukaryota; kingdom Metazoa; phylum Bryozoa; class Gymnolaemata; order Cheilostomatida; family Bugulidae; genus Bugula; species Bugula neritina. The sequence continues at coordinate 22,792,213 of OZ037767.1, forward strand.
CGTCGTAATGGTTCAGATTCCGATGCTAGGTTGCTAATAAATTTTGACATGTATGTGATGTGACCAAGGAATCGTTTTACTCCCTGTGGAGATGAGGGAGGTTTCATCTTAAGAATGGCTTTTACTTTGTTAGGATCTGGTTTAAGTCCATTAGTTGTCAGTATGTGTCCAATGTAAGGTAGTTCGTCCTGAAGGAAGCGGGATTTTTCCTTGTTCAGTCTCAGTCCTGTCTGTCGAGCACGTTTGAAGAGCGCTTCAAGGTTTCTATCATGCTCTTTCCTTGTGCTTCCAAAAATTAGGATGTCATCTGCAACTATGGTGATGCCATCAAGACCAGCAAGATTTTCCGTGAGCCTTCTCTGAAACTCCTCCGGCGCTGATGCAATTCCAAAGGGTAGCCTTAGGTACTTGTACTTTCCTATGGGAGTCCAGAAAGTTGTCAAGTCTGTAGATTCCTCAGCTAGGGGAATTTGATAGAAACCTTCTTTGGCGTCACACAAGGAGAAAAACTTGGCACCGTTGAGTTGTGGCAAAACATCTTCCAATGTTGGCATGACAGCGTGGTTTCGTTTAATTGCTTGATTGAGATTTTGCGGATCTATGCAGATGCGTATCTTTCCATTAGGCTTGCGCACTGGTTGTAGATGGCTTATCCAGTCTGTAGGTGCTTCTACCTTAGCGATAATTTGACGTTGTTCTAGTTCAAGAATAGTCTTGATGAGATCTGATTTCATCGACAAGGGCACCTTCCGCGGTCGGACTTGCACTGGTACAGCTTCAGGTCTTAGCTCTATCCTATATTCCTGTTCAAACTTTCCAAGTCCGGTAAATATGTCATCAAAGTTAGTCAGTAAAGTCTGAAGGTCTGGGTCAGTAGTGGCAAAGTTTACATTCTCGCTTTTGGTGCTGGGCATTTGTAATAAATCCAGGTGCAAACATGATTTCCATGACAGCAAGCTATGTTGGGTGGTTTCCACAACTAGGAATTTTAATGTAGTGTAACATCCTTGCTTGTTTAGTATCTGTATCCGTGTCCACCCTAGTGGTGCACACTTGCTCTGGTCATATAAAGTTAGTACAGTATCAGTCGGTGTAAGTTTCGGTCTACCTAGCTTGTCGTAGTCGATCGTATTCAAAGTATTGCATGATGCACCAGTGTCAAGTTGGAATTCAATGTCATAAATAGTATCTGCTTGCTTAGCAGTGAGCATCGCTAATAATTTACGATCTCGTACAGTAGTGGAGATAGTACTTACATGTTGAGAGTCACTGTCTGAAGAGTAATTCCAGGTGACTTGATTGGCTGTTTCGGTTGAGTCGCGATAATGATGCATGCGTGACCTGCAGTATGTAGCAAAGTGGTTAAATTTCTTGCAATGATTGCACTGTTTCCCATATGCTGGGCATGCTCGAGGTGGGTGATTGCCTCCACAGTTTCCACACCTAGAAGCACCAACTGATTTTCTGACGTTGGGCTGAGAGTGAGTGTGTGAAAGTTGTCCTCTGTGTTTATCAGTGTTACGAGTGTCATTAGAGTGATATTGATGAGTCGGAGGTCTATGTTTTACCAAGTTCACTTGTTCGAGTCCATATGTGTTATCCTTAGTCATAGTCTTGTAGTCAATAGCCGATGCTTCTTCTCGTCTGCAGAGTTCAATTGCTTTGTCAAAGTCAGTCAAGTCAAACAGTTTCTTTCTAATCTTGTCACTTTCAATTCCCAGTATCAGTGCTTGTAGTATCAGTCGGTTGTACATGTTTTTTAAGTCACATAGTCCTGCAATGGTATGTAGTTCAGTCAAAAATTCGTCAATAGTTCTATTTCCTTGCTTACAAGTCAGTAGTGAGTGAGTCTTAGCCACTAAGTTTATTCTTGGTTTGCAGTAGTCATCAAACTGCGTCACAACTTTGTCATAGTCAGTTTTGTCATTGTTGTCAGTCCAGTTGAAAGAGTCGTATATTTGGTTGCCTCGGCGACCGATAGTTCTAAGTAGGTATGCAGTTTTCACTTTGCCTTCGGCTGTATCTTTCGATGTGGCAGTTAAAAAAAGTTCGAAGTCACGTTTAAAAATCTTCCATTCCTCAGGTAAATTCGGTCCATCTGCTAATGGTTTTGGCGCTAGTAATTGCTCCATGTTATTTCAGTGTAATATTAATAATAATTAGACTCGGGGCACCATGTTTTATGTTGATTTGTGATATTATTTCAGCTATCGTGAAAAGACAGAACGTGCTCGAGTTAGTTGATAAACGTAAGAGGCCGAAGCCGTGATTTATTACCACAATATATATACACGAAAATACTAAAACTATTACAATAAGTGATACAATTAATTATTAAGATTATGACAAAAAATAGTAAAATAATAAAATAACAAATTAGAAATAAATGTTTACATGAACACCGAACAATAATGATGTACTTTAAGTTTTACTTTTAGTTTTAACCAAATTTAAATTATTCCAATTCTTAGGATAAAAATCAAATTAAACATGAGTAACACAAACTGTTAATCTAAGATTAAATAATCCAGATTTAGTCTTACACTCACAGTTCGAGTTACTAAATGCACCAGCGGCTAAAAACCTTAGGCTTAGCTTTTTATTTATAGTGATTAGATTAAGATATCACCGCAAGATCCAAGATGAAGAAATGTTCTTTTAAAAACTACCGCGCTTTGAACGGAAGCGCACATGTCAATGTCAAATTTTGTAAGCAGGTCGTCACGCAAGCGCAACGACCGGCTTCCTCGATTCAATTTGCCATAGAAATATTCGATTACGAGTAACTACCTGTAACCACCTGAAAATATTAGTATTGACTTTTAAAAGAATTCACACACATTATTGAATCGCGACTAATCATTTGGTGGAATATTCTATAAATTATGGAAGAATAAACTGCATGTGATATTTTAACACGCATAATTCTCAAAATGGATGATATTTCACACATCAAACGTAGAGAGCTGTTGACAGCATTGATAGAGGAATGGAATGCCAACAGGCTAGATTTGTTTGAAATTAGTCTACCAGATGAAGTAAGTCTAATTCAAAGTAGATTGGTTGAAATTTTATTTACACTTGAGCTCACCTATTAAATACATTAAGAAGTGTAAGTAGTTTACAAACTGAAGCCCAAAATTAAAAGTAAAAGCTCAACTTAAACTTGGTCTCAAAGACTTGACCATTAAAACTCACCATTGACTGTTGACATTGTCAGTGTCGCTATCATATTCATTGTGTTTGGGTTAATCTAAAAGTAAATCCTGTAAATGTAGTTGTACTTCTACTTCTTGTTTAATTTTGAAATGAAGTATTATTGAATTTAATAAACTAATCGTTATACTTTTAGTTTTAGTGAATGTAATAGTAATACATATAGTTATAGTAATACTAATAGTAGTACTAATACTAATAGACATAGACAGTAATAATACTAATAGTAATACAGAATACTAATAGGTAATGTTATTATAATGAAAATTACATTAAATTACAGGATTAATTATACTAATACTAATAGGATTAAATTTACTTCATCATTTAAAACAATAACTCAATAAGTATAACCAATACTAATGGATAAAGGAACAGTTTAATTAAAATCATAATTATAGTTAGATTTCTAGTATTTCTTAGTATTGGCAAAACTGAAAGTAAATTTATATAAGTATCTATAATATTTATTTTCAGAATACAAATCTTTGCAATACTCAAAGTTACAGAGTATCTTTACTATTACTAATGTTAGGTAATGGTGATGGAAATTACCAACTTTCATAAAGTAATTATGTCTATAACTATTTATAAACAAAGTATCTAACTTTGAAAATTATTTTCGTGGTTTGACTTTCATAAATAGTTGATGCCAAGTACAATTTTGGGACTGCCAGGCTTGCTAAGTTAGTTTTAGTCAGTTGTCCTTGACATGAACTTTCTCAAAAGCTTTAAAGTTTCTTGAGCTTCACAAATGTAGTTGCCAAGCACAGTCATTGCTAAGTCATTGCTAACACTAGCCACTATCCCAAATTTCCTGCATATTTCATATCACTCCAGCCGCACCTAGCCTAACTTGTCATGGTGATTCCAGTTTGTTGATTAAATTTTTTAATCTGGAGTGTCTATTCCTATTCTAGAAAACTAGACACAGTTTGAAAAATTATCCTTGCTGTTGACTAAAATAGCACCAGATTACTTCAGCTTCTATTACAATGCAGTACAGTAGTACTAATACAGTACTATTAGTACAGTACTGCTAGTACTGTACTAATAGTGGCGGTACTTGTACTGGAAATTTAAGTTTTTATGCATCAGGTTTTTGACATCAATTTTTTATTAACGTATCTTGTGAATCATTTTTGCCATTACTTGCAAGCTTGAGCAGTATCATTATTAACCAGTTGATGTACTCTCGATGTAGACTCTGCAATGTAGGAAGACAAAACTGTCAAACAAAAATATTTAAATAGTAACATTAAATGTAACATAACTCATTTTCCAGACATATCACTCTATTATATCATAAACTTGATTTTCTGATGCTACACAGGCTCCAGTTTTGATTAGCGATGTTAAAAAAACAAAAAATTCGAACATAGTAAGTAGGTCATTTTAATTGCCTCAACAGGAACTTTCAATAGCCAAAGTCCATCAATTTCTATACTAATTTTGGTTTTGAATTGAAATTTAAGTTGTTGCTTTTATAATCTGCTAGCTCCAGCTTGTATCAACTCAGTCACTGATAGTAAGAAGGAAATCAGTGAGGTTTATTTTTAATTACTAAGAAATATTTTCATTTTATAAACTCTCATTACTGAAAATATTATGCAGATTGTGTTTGCCACTTTTCATTCTCAGGAAATAGTATAATTAGTAACTGATATCACTAATAAGTCATGTAATCAGTTCGAATAGCTTACTCAGTGCAACTTCTATGATTGTGACTGAATACACAATGTGTTTGGAGATGACTAACCCCAATACAAGATGTCCTTGTATTAATTCACGAACGAGGTGAAGAGGTGAAAGTTGATGACAATCATTTTGACAAACATTAACTTTATCTGGGTATGCTTGTACCAAAGATAACATGAAATAAATGAAAAGACATGTAAAATAGATGTGTGTCAAAGGACATGCAAAATGGCCATGTAAAACTGTGTCCTGGGTGTGATGACTAACTAGTCAGCACTTCTTGGAGAGTTAAGTTCTGTCAAGTAACCATCTTTCACTTATATCTGGAGCAGTGCACGTGTTTTATATAAAACTTTAACTCTATGATGGTATATTCATTATAAACCGCTGTGACTGTCGTATTTGCTGTAGCTATCGTATTTACGCCTACATAGCCCGCATAGTTAATAATGGTTTTGATACACCCTACATACCATTCATTTTTGGATGAAAGTAACTGTTCTACCTCATGTTCTAGTTGTCTTTTCTCTGATTTGTGAGCTTCAGGGTTGTGATATCATCTAAATTCTAAACCAAATACTTCTCACATCTACACTCTCAGTGATGAACTGTGAAATGTATTCAATTCACAGCATCCTTAGGCACAATGCACCATCAGTTCGGAAGTTTCCAGTTTCCCAGTGGTTAATTAGAGTGGAACTTAACACCACTGTGGTTCTACTTTGATTGATAGTCTTAAATTCTGACTCGGTAGGGTCCAGATTGGCTCAATCTCAATCTATCCTTTGACCCTTGTTAAGAAATTCATTCACTCAGTTGATAAATGGAAAGGATTATGAGTAAAGAATGGAATTATGATTAAGCTCTGATATAACTACTACACTCCAACTCAAGGGATTACCATGATTCTTGTCATCCTAATCTTTGTCTTCACTAGTTTTGTCTGCCTACCAGTCTAATTTTAATGCAAGGAATTCCAGATTAACTTCCTAAGAACTTTTCTCTCCCCCTCCCTCTCTCTCCCTATCCCCCCCTCTCTCCCTCTCCCCCCTCTCTCCCTCTCCTCCTCTCTCTCTCCCCCTCCCTCTCTCTCCCCCTCCCTCTCTCTCCCCCCTCTCTCTCTCCCCCTCCCTCTCTCCCTCTCTTTCTTTCCCTCTCTCCCCCCTCTCCTCTCTCTCTCTCCCCTCCACCTTTCACCCCTCTCCCTCTACCTCTTTTCTCCTCTCCCTCTCTCCCCCCCTCTCTCTCTCTCTCTCCCTCTCCCTCCCTCTCCCTGTTGTCCTCTGTAGAGGGTAGAGACAGGCCCTGACTGACTGCATGTGATGAGTGGCCCAAGAGAACCCCATAGATTCTCTTGCACACTGTTACCAAGATTTCAGTGTTCAAGAGGCACTAACCTTCCATAATACACTATAATTATAGTCTGTGTCAGTTTGAATAAGTCATTCCAGGCTGATTGACATGTTTTCACAATCATAATATTGATGAAGCAATGCATCGAGTCAGATTGATTTATTTAAATAAAAGTTAAACGATTTTAAAGAGATTTGGTCAGGCTGTTTTTAGAAATGCTCTCACTATAATAGGCTACTTCCCTTTCCTCATTGTGCAGTACTTCATAGCAGTAATTGCTCGCCAACCACTACCCTGCAGTTGTCTAATGTGTACAAGGGGCACACACCAGTGTACAAGGTAGCCACTGCTGCCCTCACTCCCTTCAAGCTAGTATTATAGGGGGTATAGTGTGTCTATCAATTAAAGCCTCCTCATTCTACTCGCATTCCAATCTACTGCCATCACAACTATACATGTCAACGCTAGTAGAATACCTCCAGTGTTGGTAATAAATCACCCACTGCAAGTATTTGTGTCACAATGTTGTTTTAGTAAAGCCAGTTGGTTTCCTTTCACCTACAACCTGGTCAGCTTAGCCATCACACCTGTTTCGGGGTGGTAGTAGTAGTAGTTGTGATAGTTGTAGGTCTAATAGTAGTAGAAGTAGTAATAATACTAATAATAGTAGTAGTTATAATAGTAGCAGTTGTAATAGTAGTAAAGCTGCTGTGATAGTCCTACACTAGTAATACTTGAGCGCTGAACATAAGTTTGTGTGTCACTTGAACACTAAATAGCTATATTAGTATTCCTAACTTAGGCATGTTTAACCTGCATGTAAATTAATCTACTTCAATTGAGCCTTTGTCCCACCAGACAAGACTGTGTCCCATATTTGTTGCTATCTTTAGAGTTGCAGGCTACATGCAGCAAGATCAGCTGTTCATTTCTTCCATAATGGGTGAAACAAAAAATGTATAATATAATTAGTTCAACTGATTTATTAATTACCATTCTTACCCAACACTCTAAATATAAACCGGGATACTGTTTTCATTCCATGTTGTGGTTTTTGAAAATAAAAAACCAAAAGAATTTGGAGACAGAGATGTTCTTAGCAATACATGTAACAGGCTAGTTATGAACAACGTTGCTTTAATTTTTATTGCTGTCTCTGTGGCTGACTTATAAGGAATGTTGCTACCTCTCTCAGCATCAAAATCTTGTCTTGTGACCATTTTCTCTCAATTTATTCAGAACTTGCATTATCAGTGCGCAACTCAAACTAATATGCATACATGCCTTTCCTTTGGTAGTAAAAATACTTTAAAATTAACATTTCACCGGCGATTGTGACTTGCAACTGTCTGTAGTGACCCAATTAATTACCTGACATTGCTCTACCTCGTCTGACATTCCATTCAAATAAATTACCCCACCACTACCTATTATGTTGTAGGCTTGTTCTCGTACCTTTGCCATGTATTTTATCACAATGATATCTCTATTGAAACCACTAATGGGCTATTATGGTTTACTCTAAGAATCCTGTAGACCTGGGAATACTTGCTTCTTCAGGGTCACTTGCACTTATTGCTATATAAACATCAAACTTTGGGTTGAAAAGAGAAAAGAGATCTGTTCCTAGGAGTTGACTTGCAGTTCCTTTGATACCTGATTGATGTTTTGATATGGAGTAATGGGTGAATCAGTTTATCAGCTTCGGCTTGTCATATCACTAATGGTTAGATGTCGAGCATGTTGAAATTTTTGAACAAGTGCCAGTAAAGTGGCATCATTTGATCTGGTGGGTTGGACAGATTGAGTAGCAGAGAGTTATAGTGGAAGCATAAGCTTACTAGCTCCAGTATAGCCTTCTCACTTACTTTTCTCATCTTGGAGTGGACACAGCATGTCCCACAAATCCCCCTTCCTTCCTGTGCTCTAGCTCAAAATTCTAACTGAAATGGCTTGTTGGGGGAAATAAAGAAATTGCTCCTTATTACACCAGTGGTTGGTTTTCTTGCTGTGTGGTCCATGTTGTGTAGCTGTAGTTACACAACCTGTGAATAATGCTGGTACTAGTCATTAAACCATCATCTTAGGTGACTTACACCATGAGTCATACCTGTATGCTGACTAATAGATGAGTAAGCTGATGGTGGAAGACATCATGGTGCAGTATTGAACTCATAGCTAATCTAGCTTTCTCCTATATCCTAACACCTACTCACAAAAAGTGAAAAAGTTAATGAGAACTAGTTGAGGTGCAGGTGATGTTAGGAGCACATGTAGGTGTAGTAATAGAAAAATTGATAAAAACCTGTATTCTAGATTATAAATATAGCAAAAGGAATGATCTTATCGATAGAGTATTTCAACCCACTTCCCAAACCAAAATTTATTAAAAAAATTAAAGAGTTTAAGCTATTCTTCTTTTGTTCACCTAAATGAAATACCATTATTTGCTGCTCGTAAAGCCTTAATTTCAAAACTGCCCAGCCAGCCAGATAACCCAGGTTTCAAAACACTGTACAGTACTGTAGAGTCTACACTGTGCTATGTCACGTGGCTGTTGAGTATGCTGTACAGTCACCCCATAGGATTAGCTAACTATGATTCACTCTGCATGATTGTTTTATATGATCTCATCATATTTTAATCTCTTTATTTGCTTAAATGTTTGTACAGGTCTGTTAATGCATTGATTTATTAACCTGCACACAGTCTGTTGCAGTTTCTTACGGCACTAACACAGCTGAAAGTTCAGATTCACATGTGGTTAATCGTAGCACCTAATAATACAGTTAGTGTGTAGTTGCAACTCACTGGTGTTTGTAGTTATAGAAATTAGTCTAATGAGAAGCAAATGTGTAGCGCATTGGCCAATTACTACTGAATTCTTTCCCAGCCCTTGACTTAAAGTGCCTGCCTTTGGACTAAGTGTGTCACTCTTACCTGCTGTACACCCTCCCTACCTGCAGCACACTTCTACCTGCAGTACACTTCTACCTGCAGTACACTCCTACCTGCAGTACACTCCTACCTGCAGTACACTCCTACCTGCAGTACACTTCTACCTGCAGCACACTTCTACCTGCAGCCCTATCACCACCTGCAGTAACTGCTGCAACTGTTACAAGCTGATCAAACACAGCATGTATATACAGACTACTTGACTGAATAGTTCACATACTTCAAGTGCATCCTTCATGTGTTGCTTAGCATTCCTCCATCTTTTCTTCTATATTACCAGCTTTCCTGTTACTGTAATATATAACTTACTATACCAGTAGTACTATAACCTGCTATACTAGTAGTACTTTAACCTACTTACTATATCAGTAGTACTATAACTTATTATATCAGTAGTCCTATAACCTTCTGTGTGAGTAAAAAGTTACAAGAAAACAGAGTCAACCCCTAGCTGGGAGTCACCAAGACTTATACTAAAGTTTAGGCAAAGTTTTTTCAAGAAGCAAATTTTTGGCTCAAGCTTTTTGCAATAAATTCCTTTGCATAATAAAAGTTATATAAACCTATTATTATATGCTACAAAAAGGAGTTTTTATGGTTTACAAACACAAAAGACAAGATAAAACATTTTTAGTTAGATGAGTGATGCTATTCAAGTTGAAGGTTGGAATTGTTTCAAAGGGTATCATATAGCTTTCTATATAAACTGTTGACATTCTCTACCCACTTATGTACCTACATATCTATCTACCTACCTGCCTACGTACCTACATATATACCTACGTACCTACCTATGTACCTACCTACCTACATACCTACATATATACCTATGTACCTTCATATCTATCTACCTACGTATCTACCTATGTACCTACATATTCATATCAAATCGTCTGATTTCAGAACCTGGAGTACCATGGGGTGATGAGGTTTCTGTTCCAAGACGCTGGAGCCAAGCTGGCCACAAAGTGTATCAGAGTGGCCAGTTCAGCCAACACTCAGAACGTGATTGAGACGCTGGTGGAGAAGTTCCGACCAGACATGAAGATGCTCACAACTCCCATATACCACCTGTATGAGGTCGACTCAAATGGAGGTAGGGGTGTTTCTCTTTGCACTTAGCCACATGTCTGTATGCCTTGACCAGTGTATTTATTTGCCACTGGATCACATAGCAGTTGTGTAAGGATTCACTTCACACCACGTTTACTTTTATTCACTGCCTGCTGCTAGAACTTGTTTGGTTTATTTTAGCTGAACGTCGACTTGATCTAAGCGAGTACCCATTGGAGGTCCAACTCAACTGGACTCGTGACGAAAAGGAAGGAAAGTTTGTACTCAGGAATGCAGCTCACAAGCCAATCAATGTACAGAAGGTAGGCCACGCCCTCTCCCGTGTTTATATACATGTGTGTAGTGTTGATAATATTTCAATTGTTTGTGATTTCGCCGGCTGCTTTGACGAAGTAAATTGTGCCAAATGGGATACTTTGACCACCCAGTTTTTCTTATGCAAGCAATTCTTGATTTTACTGTTGGGATACTGAAAATATTTTAATCTCATGAAATGCTTGTCATTCTGCTTTTAATAACCAGAGTTTAGTCTCTGATAAGAGAAATAGTTTCCCACCTGCAATATAATGTTAAGGTTTATAATATAATGAAATAACCTGCACGGCATGACATTCCGTGAGGATTTAAGTACAAAAGTCTACCCACTTCAGCTAAGATGTCTAATAACCAGCTATTTACTTTCTACTGTATTTTATTTACGCTTCGAGTAGAAATCAATGGGAGGTCTGTGCTGAATAGCAAACTAGTAACACATAAGGTAACTTTTTGCAGGCGGATAAAAATGAAAGCAGCTTTAAAAGAAAACTGAGCAAACGTGAGAAGAAAGAGCAAAAGAAGAGACAGGAGAAAGGGGGAGACGAAGACAAAGAAAATGATGTGAGTTTATAACCTTTTACTAACAGTATATACTCTTCACTAACAGTGCATATGTGTACTGTATAGTATATACTCATCACTAACAGTGTATGTGTGTACTGTATAGTATATACTCATCACTAACAGTGTATGTGTGTACTGTATAGTATATACTCTTCACTAACAGTGTCTGTGTGTACTGTATAGTATATACTCTTCACTAACAGTGTCTGTGTGTACTGTATAGTATATACTCTTCACTAACAGTGTATGTGTGTGCTGTACAGTATATACTCTTCACTAACAGTCTCTGTGTGTACTGTATAGTATATACTCTTCACTAACAGTGTATGTTTGTACTGTATAGTATATACTCTTCACTAATCATACTATTATGAGGTCAACTTAGTGTCAAATTTACTTCCTTTATGTGCTTCAAGAGCACACAACTCCTTACATCCTGCTTATTGCTGTTTTCCAGGAAGAACCTTCCGGAGTTTTTGTGAGAACCAAGTCCAACTCTGAGGCAGTTATGAAGCGGAGAAGAGAGCTGAAGGTGCAGAAGAAACTGGACGAGATCCAGAAGGAGGGGGACCACGGTGGTCTGCTCAAGATCCATGGTGACAGCTTGAACCCCGGTGTGCCGTACAAATCGCTGCTGCTCAGTGCCACAGACAGTGCTGCCTACGTTGTCAAGGAGATGCTGGATAAATATGGACTCAACAAGGCAGCCTCTGCAGATTACTGTCTAGTTCAGGTGTTCAACGCGAACGCTGGTGAAATTGGGGGTGGGCTCCGGCCCCAGGAGCACATCCTTCAGGACGATGAGTGCCCCCTGGCTATTCTTCAGCATCAAGTGAATAGAGGTGACTGCTTGTTCCCATTTACTACTCTGCAACTTTCAGACAGCGTTTGTTTTATTCTAAGTTTGCTGTGGTTTAGGAGCATTCTATGTAAGTTTGCCATAGATTAGGCTTTCACAGTTAAATTTGGCCCATTTTGATATTCATATGTGACGGAAACCTGTTTTGATATTTATTTGTGAGGAAACTCACAAGGAAAAACAGTATCTTATTATTATATAAACTTTTCATCTTATTATAATATATAATTATCCACACACTTCCCATCTAGTTCCTTCTAAACTGTGTTGCTATGTGTTAAATGTATGTATTCAAGAAACTAGGTTCCAATACTGATGTAGTGATTATACCAAGACTCAGTGAATGCTGTATCCCTTCTCTCACCACTCCTCTCACTACATCCCTTTTCCCAACACCCCTCTCACTACACCCCTTCTCCCAACACCCCTCTCCTAACACCCCTTCTCCCACTACCTCTCTCACTACTCCCCTTCTCCCACCACCCCTCTCACTACACTCCTTCTCTCACTGCACCACTTCTCTCAAGACCTATTTTCACAAGGCCATGTTTAACCATTAGTCTTACTCTATCTGTTTAGGCAACGTGACGTTTGATGTGAGAAGAAGAGATGGAAAGAGGACAACTTCTGAAGACAAAGGAATTCCTTTTCTCTTGGAGCTTAATTTAGATGGCAGTGATATCATGAAGCCTATGAAACATTTATTACACACAAACCTTACAGAAGTCGGCAGCATTGCCCAGCCTAGCAGCGGTCAACATCTAAGGGTAAGACTCCCCCCTTGCTAGTCAGAAAGATAAACTTATCTGTTTCAACTTGTCAGGGTTTGTCACTGACTGATATAGCAGGTCATATTCATGCCTCGCTGACTTTGCTCTGAGTTAAAAGGGTTGTGTAAACTTTGCAGTTGTTAATACAAAGAAGTTTAAGTGGAACCGTTAGCAGTCGGCTGCATCGTGAGAAGACCTCAAACCGCCATCTAGTGGTATATTTGGAATGCAGTGAATTTGGCTTGCCTCAGAGATGCAAATTGATCTCTTACAGTTCTAGGTGTTGTAGACGTTGTTTTTCTATATTGCCTGCATGGAGTTTTCCTTGTTCTCAATGTTAAAGTATTGTAATATGCAAGTGCTGTTGAGGCGATTTGGAGTTGTTATCTCTGTATACATTAGTTGTAATGAGGTGTGCTACCTGGTACGGTGCAGTGTGTAACTATAACGTGGCATGAGTTTGTAAAAAGCCTTTTACCTTTTTATATAGAAGACTGTATCCCATGTCATTACTGGGCCACTTGCAGTATCCGGAGTTGTCTGCTATACCTTGAAATCTCTCTCTTGAAATAGTTTGCTATAATTTACAATTTTAGCTTCCAATCAGTAAAAAGCGTAGCTTTATATATAAAAGAGTTTTATGAGCTTCCGTGTCTTGTCAACTTGTAGCACCTTGTGTAGGTTGTCAAGATAGCAGCTGTATCTCAAAACAGTTGGATAGCGCAGAGGTTGATTATTAAGAGCATTGCAAGTGTTTATGTTGATTAGTAGTATTGTACTGATTTTTGGGTTGAATGATCATTAAATGTCGCGTATTTCCAGAATGGCTTGTATGAGGTGAATAGTTTGTTATAAGACCTTTAGTGAACTTTTGGAATGTGTTGAAATTGTATGATTCTACCAGATGGAAGGCTATAATGTTATTAGCAATATTCTAATACACACCAAGTATACAGCATGCATATATATATATATATATAGGCTTGCTGTGTGTTACAGTTATAGTTTGTTCTGACTTTTAAACTGTTGATTGTTAAAATGTAGATGATTGGCCCCACCATTGAGCCCCACCACGCAGTTATAGCCAACATTGAGGGCGTGGTCACAGTGACACCAATTGCACCCGAAGCCGAATGCTACGTAGAAGGGAAGCGTATCTTTGAGACTACGGTACTCAAACATGGCAAGGTTGTTAGGTTCGGCCACCACCATGCATTCAGGTTCTTTGATCCATCGGAAGATGAGGTAAGAGCTTATGGTGAAGGAGATTAAAATAAATTGTGTGCGAAAGGTTCGGGCAGAACTCTTGGGCTAAGTCGTATTGTTGTTACTTGCAGGTGAGAAAGAGGAATATGCCTGAAGGTGTTGATGGCGTAGAGAATGGTCCCTTAGGCTACAGTCCTCGTATGGATGACGTCCTGCCAGCTGGTTTAGAGTTCAGAGATGAAGGTGAGCTACACATCTTACTAGTAGATGCTGCAAAACTGTGTTAACTTTGCTACAATCAACATACATTGCCAACATTACTACTTGCTATATGTGTAAATTCCCACTAAAATGACAAAACACTTTGAACACATAGGCCCGTTCATTCCCTATGCTTTCCATGTACTAACTTGTTGTAATGTGTGACAGGGGAAGACGGCTTTCTATTCTCTGTCATAACTGAAGTAACGGAAGGGATCTGCCAGTTCAAGTTGGCCCCGTGCTACACGGTGTATTTAGCCTGCAGGTACAGAGTAGATAGACTACAACAGGGCATGTCTCTTGACGAACACCTACATAAACTGCTCATGTTCTGTAACAAGGTACGTCAGTTTACATCCTCTTGCAGTACATTCTATATTGTGCTACAGCATATTCGGTAAAAACCTTCTTATATATCGTGATACACCATTATATATGATAATACACTTTCTTATATGATAATGCACCAACATATATTGTATATCATGATACATCATTATATATCGTAATACACCATCATATATTGTGATAGGTGAGTTATTTGATCAGAGACTGCGTGAACCGATATAAAGGCTCACCGCAAGAGCTTGCCTTCTGGATGGCAAACATGTCTGAACTTCTGCACTTCTTCAAGATGGACAAAGATCTCCAAAAACAGTCTCAGCAAGCTCAAGTTAGTTTCTCTTCTACACTAAGTTATACTTTCTTATCTGTAAAGTTGGTCTAGAATCATATTCACTATTATATTCCCCTACAATAAGTACCCTGGTAATGCTAATCTTACTCTAGTATTGGTCAACGTAGTAAGGTCATGTTGATTGAAAAATATTGTGTGGACACAACTCCTTTGAAAGGAAATATGATCATGCAATAAAATATTCTGGAATTATGGATACAATCAGAAGTTGTTTAAATCTTTTCTCAAATGCTTTTCAACCTTTTCAACTCGTTTAACTTACATCTATTGATTGATTATTGGATTGGCTGAAGAATTTTGGTCAGAAAATTGAAATAACGTGGCTTTTTATATTGCTGTGTTTTGAAGCCAACACCAGAAGCAATGATTTGAAGCATGTTGTGTGTTTTGTAGAATGTGTTAGCTAGCACAGTGCAAGATGCGTTCAAAGAGCTGGTGTATATTATGCAAGGTGATCTCTACTCCAGTATGCCAGCCTTCCTTGCAGAAGGCGACAGTGACGTTGAAGCAGGTGTGTATATGTCGTAGTAACTTGAGGTATAGTGTATGGTGACAAGTGGTGATGTTATCTCTTGTCCTTTCTGTGTTCTCTTAATTTTTCAGATTCTACAAGTTTATATCACAAACATATTTTAGTATAATATGATTATATACAGTATATACTATACATACACTATCTGCTGTACATAATGTACATGTACATAAAGTATGTATATTAGAGACAGTATGTACTGTACATAATGAACTCACTGTATATACAGTACATCCTGAGTGGTCTGTTAATACTCTGTATTATATTTTGTTCAGAGAGACATGGGGTGGAAGCTGGACGTCCTAGTATAGGTATATCATGGTACTATGTAGTGATACCAACATATCTAGTAGAACGTATCTAGTAGAACGTATCTAGTAGTATGTCTGTAGTATGTAGTATCCTGCTTTATTTAGAAGACATTGTCTACTAAACCAGCCATCTTCCTGCAAGTTATTGAAGCCGTTAATGCTGTTGTAGAACCTTATATTGTATTGTACGTTGTACAGTGTTTCCAGAACATTCTTTCATCCCCTCCTCAATCCTCCCCAGCGTGTCTGCTGCTCTCTCCTTTCCGTACTTTCTTAGTCATCACAACTCTCTGATTCGTCGGTACATTCTTGTTAATGTACCTCGTGTGGGTGAAGCTTCCCTCCTCTAACCCATACATGTAGTTGTTCAAAGAAGTAAATTTTGTATTCCCAAGAATTGTCTTGCCTTGATTTCCCTGGAATCCCACCATCCTCAAACATGTGTCCTTAAACTAAGAGTTCAGATAATTTATTGAGTGGTATTATAGCTGAATTGGTTGTGTGAATAGCATTTCCTGTGATCTTTCTTTAGTGATACGGTAATAATTCAACCCTCGAAATTCTGTACTAGTGTTAGACCAACCATTTCTTTCATTTGGGTAAATATCATTCTCGCTCATGTCTTGCTATTCTATCTAGCTGTAGAACAGGCCTATTAGGTTGTTGATTTCACGTTTCAGCTAAATTCTATAAATTTCTACTTTGTCTTTCTAATAACAAACCATTGCTAGAACTATAATGTACTAATACTCCTGCTATTTTCTTCTCTTCTCAGATGATAATACTAATGATTTAATACTGTTTCTCCTTCAGGGGAAGTACTTCATGTGCTGTCATCTGCCATGTCGCTTCTCAGACGCTGCCGTGTCAATGCTGCCCTCACTATTCAACTCTTCTCACAGCTGTTCCACTTTATCAACATGTGGCTGTTCAACAAGCTAGTGATGGAGCCCCATCTGGGACTCATCACCAGACAGTGGGGCGTACGGCTCAAAAGGAGGCTGCACCGAGTGGAGGCTTGGGCCGAGAAACAGGGTCTCGAGCTAGCCGCAGATTGCCATTTGTGTCGTATCAGTCAGGTGCAGTATATAACTGTGTAATATACATATAATATGTTGCTCTAACATATATCATCAGTTGCACACCATGTCTGCACATACTAAGTGTTGATAGGGGAGACTCACACTATAGCCATCTGTGCAATTATAAGTGGACTGGACACTGTGAATACACCTCCATGTTGATTCTGTTGCAGGCAGCGCACCTGCTCCAGGCACCGAAGCATAGTGCTGACGACATCGCCTCCATCAGCTCTCTCTGCTTCAAACTCAACTCAGTGCAGCTGAGAGCTTTATTAGAGCAGTATAAGCCAGAGCCTGGGGAGATGCCACAAGTACCTCAGGTATAGCATGTTGTCTCACTGTAGTGTATACTGTCACTACTGTAGTGTATACTGTCACTACTGTAGTGTGTACTGTTACTCTGTAGTGTATACTGTTACTATGTAGTGTGTACTGTTACTGCTGTAGTGTGTACTGTCACTACTGTAGTGTGTACTGTTACTCTGTAGTGTGTACTGTTACTATGTAGTGTGTACTGTTACTGCTGTAGTGTGTACTGTTACTCTGTAGTGTATACTGTTACTGCTGTAGTGTATACTGTTACTGCTGTAGTGTGTACTGTTACTATGTAGTGTATACTGTTACTGCTGTAGTGTGTACTATTACTGCTGTAGTGTGTACTTTTACTCTGTAGTGTAAGCTGTTACTACTGTAGTGTGTACTGTTACTCTGTAGTGTGTACTGTTACTCTGTAGTGTATACTGTTACTCTGTAGAATGTGATAGAGAGTGTAGTCAGCGTAGCACGTAGCACTGCTGATGACCTCACCAGATCTGAAGGCAGAGAGGTCACTCTCAATGAAGACGCTGACTTACAGCTGCCTTTCCTACTTCCTGAAGACGGATACAGCTCTGACATCATCAAGGGAGTGCCTCAAGGTGTGTGGAGTTGTCTCTCTCTTGTGTTACACTGTAATATTCTACCTACGCTGTAATACTCTACTTACGCTGTAATACTCTACCTACGCTGTAATATTCTACCTACCCTGTAATATTCCACCTATGCTGTAATACTCTACTTACGCTGTAATACTCTACCTACACTGTAATACTCTACCTGCTCTGTAATACTCTACCTACTCTGTAATACTCTACCTACACTGTAATACTCTACCTACTCTGTAATACTCTATCTACACTGTAATACTCTACCTACACTGTAATACTCTACCTACACTGTAATACTCTACCTATCTGTTTATCGGCCATTAGTCATGACTCTGAATTCAATGTAATGTATTTCTTGGTAGTTAAAGTGTCATATTTGGAGGTGAAAGAAGTTAGTTCAGTTGTATTTGTATATTTATATGTCGTGCATTGCTCGTTCCTGCAGGTCTAGCCGATTTCCTAGAGCCTGCGATGGGAGACGGGCTGTGTAGACTAACCCCCCTTCCCACTCCCACTGGTAGTTGGCAAGTCTTCATGAACGAGCTGGACGAAGACAGTCAAGAGGATGACGCAATGTTGCCACCTGGCCAGCCGGGCGTACCGAATGTTCCCGATAGTCACGGAGATGGAAGACAACCACCGCTGGTGGATGTTGACGGACACATGCATCTGCCTGCTGAGCCCGAGATTATACACATACAGTTGCACAAGGTGAAGGGCAGCATGGGACTGAGCATTGTGGCTGCTAAGGTGAGCTTGATTTTTCCAGCGGCATCTGCCATCCCTGCAGACGCAGTAAACTGACACGTCTGCGTTAATCAGAAATTATTTCGCTTGTCTTTCTTACATGCACTGCAATGCAGGTACTGTTGGGAATATAATAGCACAGCAAGTATACTTTATATACCTTGTAGGGCGAGTCTCAGGTAGAGAAAGGTATTTACGTGAAATCAGTGGTGACAGGGGGCGCTGCTGATCAGGATGGTAACTTGAAGGCGGGCGACCAGCTGCTGGAGGTCGACAGCAAGAGTCTAGTGGGGCTGACGCAGGAACGAGCGGCTGACCTCATGAAGGATACTGGCCAAGTGGTGGACCTAGTTGTTGTAAAGCAGGGGGCCATCTATCATGGCCTGGCTACACTCCTTAATCAGCCCACCCCGCCTATGTCAAGGCCAGGTGGCCATCCACTCCCTGCTCAAGATAATCCGTCATACATGGTGCAGAGCAAGTCAACACCAATGCTAAACGGTGAGATTTCCTGTAACTATACTGTAGTAATTGTATATTATATGTATATTACTATATCTACTGTACATGTGTATTATATATAATACTGTATATGTCTACTGTACCTGTGTATATGTAACGTATGCAGACGACAGCTATGACCAAAGTTTGCCCAGATTCGGAGGAGGTGCAGCAGAGGACATGAGATCAAAATCTCAGGGTAACCTGATGAGAGAAGATGAGAGAGGGAGGTGGCAGCAACAGCCTACCATATCTCCTCCGGGAGACAACAGGTCTGTCTACAAGTATCTCTACAGTATATTACTACTAGTATCTCTACAGTGTATTACTACAAGTATCTCTACAGTATATTACTACAACTATCTCTAGAGTGTATTACTACAAGTATATCTACAGTGTATTATTACAAGTATCATGTGTGTTGTTTGTTTCAGAGCCGATGCTGATAGTCCAAATTATCAAAATCTTCCAGAAAACTTGGCACCCGGCCAGAGATCTGCCCCACACTACAGAGATGGTGGGAGCGGTCCTGGCCCCGTGCCTGCTGGCCAGATGACAAACAGACCTCGGTCTGAGTTTGTTGACCCCAACTGGTATCCTCCACCTCCAGATGATCGTCACCAGCCGATATACCAGAACCACCAGATTGGTAAACCGCGGCCAGGGTAAGTGTTGTAGTGTGTTTGCAGTGTGACCTAGCTTATCTGTGGGTATTTAGCTCCAAGTAGAGTATAAGTTATGGTCTAACCAACTGTAGATATGACGATAGAGAATTACCTTCACCTCCTGGCAACGAGAGACCCCCACCTGTACCGCCTCACCCATCTGAGGAGGACCAACTCCCCCTACCACCCCCTCCCTCTAGTGACTACATGAACTATCACATAGGCAGTGCTCCTCCCCCCAAGCCTAGCCAACCGAGCATGTCACAGCAGAGACCCAGGTGTGTATTCTCTTCTGTTTTACCAGAATTCCATATTCCAACCGCTAATAGGCCCAGCTACTTGCTTTCTTACATTAATATTTCCAGTCAATCAATATGTGAATATCTAGTAAGAAGCTCCGGTGTATTTCTGTAGAATGGATGCACCTTCAGATCCCAGATATAGCAGACCAGACCAGAGAGGACCTCCAGAGGCCCCGAGGGCAGCTGCAGAGCTTCCTCCATGGGCCAGAGGCGCTCAGAGGCCTCCTGGCCCTGTCCCGAGTGCTGGGCCAGTTCGAGGGGGTCCACCATCCCCCCGCAGTCCAACTAGTCAGCAGCCCGCTCGGCCAGGTTTTCATCCTCAAGGTTCACGACCCTTGCAGCCGGGTGACCTGATGAGAGGACCTCCAGTCATCCAGCCCTACAGACCACCAGTCCCCGGGGACTCATATAGGGGACCCCCAGTCAGGGGCCCCCAACCCATGGACCCATATCGGGCACCAGGTCCCAGGCAACCCATAAGGCCAGTGAGTAATCAAGTCTATCAGAGTCAGCCAATGAGAATGCAGAGACCACCAGCAAATCAACAAATGCCACCCAATCAGATGAATCACAACACGATGAGTAAAGATGGCGACTCTAGAAGGTGAGACTCTAGCAGTAAACCCAGTAGTGTGTGTATGGTGTGTGTATAGTGTATATAGTGTGTGTATGATTTTTGTATAGTGTGCGTATAGTGAATGTATAGTATGTGTATAGTGTGTGTATGGTGTAAGTATAGTGTGTGTATAGTGTGTATAGTGTATGTATGATGTATGTATAGTGTATGTATAGTGTGTATAGTGTATGTATGATGTATGTATGATGTATGTATAGTATCTTTATAATGTAGTATTCTACAAGGCGGTATGCTACTAACATATGTACACATGACGTCTTCACTCACGGTGTCTGTTGTTACAGGATGTCAGATGACAGACGGATGGCGCGGGAAGATAGTATCAGAGACTTGGAGTCTAAACCGTACCGCTCTACGGAGGAGGAGGAGCGTCTGGGTCGTCTCCGCTTAGACTCAGAGTTTGAGAGGAGAGCCGAGATGGCCAGAAATGAGTCAGAGGATGATGGCTCTATGGTGAGTCATAGTTAATGATTCATCCGTCTGGTGTAATAGAGATGATATAGTTCAGTTCATTACTTTGTTTTCAACTCATTTTTTCTCCATGCTGAATCTTTCCTAAGACAGCTGACTTGAGTTCACCCTGTTTTTAGAATCGCCCATATGCCAGTGGACCAATGCTTCCCAATAGGGGGTACCAGCAGCCTCCCCCACCCCAGCTGCAAGGTATTCGCAGGTAGGAATTTCTCTTATATGTTCACATAACCTGTTTGTAGGTTGATCACAATGTTGTGCTATATCCACCATTTTATACACATGTTCACCTCCGCTACTCAACACACAGTTTCTTCTGCTAGTAACTCTTGTGATCTTCTCTCTTTGCTCCGATTCATGCTCAAACCTTGTTCTGGTGTCCGGCTTTTGGCAACTAAAATTTAGGCAATTTGTAACTTTGTTGTATTTAGTTCGGTGAAATGTTCCTCCATGCTTCATACACTGAATTAATTTTTATGTAGCTGATGCTTCACTGTTTGGCATCATATTTTATGTAAGACAGGGTGTGAGGGTCATTTCATATGCAGGCTTATAAAGAGCTGTTGCACTTAAACTATTCGCTTACGACTACTGGTTGCATATTTCAATGTCAGTGTTTCTCTTTAGGGCTGGGCTGCCCGCCCACTCGCAGGCTCCACCCACCTCACAGGTAGATTCCGCCTCCTCAGTCAAACGGGACATGCTTCAGAGTAAGACTGTAACGTTTAAACCTGCATACCGGGGCGATGAAACCATACGACCAGGAGATTTCTCTAAACACACTCTGAAACAGGATGACAACAGGTAACTTAGTGGTAGCCGTGCCACACTGCAGTACTCTGGCTCATCTCTCGTGTCTGTCTAATGTAACAAACTAACGACAGTACTGTATTATATTGTATTATACTGTATTATACTGTATACTCGACATTCAGTATTAAATGTTCTCTTATTATTGCAGAGCACCCGATTTCCAGCGGAACCAAAGGGTGAGTCACCCAACTCTGTGATCCCACAATATTACTACTACTATATATGTATATGTATATACGTATATGTGTATATCCGTATATATGTATATGTGTATATGTATATGCATATATGCGTATATGTGTATATGTATATCCATATATGTATATATGTATAAATGTGTATCCGTATATGTGAACTGTAGTATAACTATATAACTGTCAGCCCTTAGATTGGCTAATCACTGCTTTTCCATTGCTTCGAACGGATCTGCACGGATGGATTTGTGGTTGCGGTTTTCATTAACTTGTGATTTCATTCGATGCAACTGTTTCCAAACCCTGAATGAAAAATCCATTCGGGTAATGTGAAGCAATGGAAACGCAGTGTATGTCCGTCTCGTATATTCCTTTACTCTGTAAAACCACTGTTTGATTTCTGTTAGCTGTGTGCACACTGTTGCTATGTTTCCACTTCCTGTGTGATGTCAAAGGTTCCGAGACGCTTGCAATATGGTCGCATGATTTTCAACGGCATTTTCTCAAACTGTAATGTCACAATATTTCTAATTGACGTTTAATTTCTTGGAACATTTGAGTATCATGCTTATAAATCTGTACGAGTGTCACGGAGCGCTTGAGTTGTAACACATTAGAATATTTTGGGTTTACAGTATGTAGTCAATATGTGCATGCAGTCCTTCTTAGCTGCTCTTGGGTATATTTACTAGTATGTACTCGCATATACACTTAAATGACTAGTATATACACTTACACTACTAGTATATACACTTACACGACTATATATACACTTACACGACCAGTATATACACTTACATGACTAGCATATACACTCACATGACTAGTAGATACACTTACATAATTAGTATATACACTTACACCTCTAGTATATATACTTACACGACTAGTATATACACTTACACTACTAGTTTATACACTTACACTACTAGTATATACACTTACATGACTAGTATATACACTAACACGACTAGTATATACACTTACATGACTATATATACACTTACATGACTATATATACACTTACACGACTAGTATATACACTTACTCGACTGGTAGATACCCGAGTATCACCTGCTATTGGTTCTGTTATTATTTGGTGCATGCTCACTGCTGCTTCTAGGACCAGTCTTCCTATTCGCTAAGCACAACCGACAGAGAGGTTCTCAGGTCACGTCTGGAAGAGGTAGGACCTCCATCTCTACCTTACACCTTGTCCCAGTACTACACTGCATGCACACTTCCACTTATGTATTGATATGTGTTTCGTTTCCACTCCTACCACTTTCTTTTTTCCGTGATTGTCTTCTATTTGAATACATGTGGCGGCTAAGTGTGTTCTAGCGAGCACACTCACACAACTCTGTTACATACAGTAGTAACTGCAGCATTACACCAGCCAATTGTTTGTGTTTAGGAGCTGCGAGAGAAACAAAGGAGAGATGCTCAAGATTCTAGACGGCCGTTTCACCATCAAGACTCTGTAAGCACCAATTTGTAGTTTGTAACGCTGCCATCCCAGACTCTGTAGTCTCACCACTCATATTTTTCTTCCTCTCAACGCATTGGGTGACAAGTTTAGTTGGTGATTGGTTTATTTGTCGTTGAAGGATCGAATGATGAACCAAGGGCGTTACGGAGCTGAGCCTGGACCTATGCCTGCACAACCAGTGCAACACCGACCTCCTGGGCCTCCAGGTCCAGCCTATGGGCCTGGAGGTCTAGCTCCTGCTGGACCACCTGGACCACAAAGAGGTAAACAGCTTATAGTCCATAGTTATTAGTCACTACACAATAGTATATAGTCACTACTCACTAGTGTGTAGTCACTACTCACTAGTATATAGTCACTAATTACTAGTGTATAGTCACTACTCACTAGTATATAATCACTACTCACTAGTGTATAGTCACTACTCACTAGTATATAGTCACTACTCACTAGTATATAGTCACTACTCACTAGTGTATAGTCACTACTCACTAGTGTATAGTCACTACTCACTAGTGTATAGTCACTACTCACTACTATGTAGCGTGTGCTCTACTATAGGTTGTATTAGCTACTCACTCATCACCTGTGCTGTATTTAAATACAATGTTAGTCTACCATCAGCACAATACATACTCTACTATGTCATTGAAACATCTGCTACTTTAGGGTAGACTTTTGCCTTCCTTTTGCAAAACTGAATGATCACTTCAATATAATATGATTTAATAAATAGAAATGGGGAATATATTGTGTATTTATGGTGTTGACAACTCCTACTTAATATGAAGCAAAGCTAGTTAGTTTCTACAGCTGGTTAAAGCACTGTCTCTACTGAACTTAAGTGTAGTTTTTACAAATACAGCTGAGAAAAACTGTTGAAATTTTAAGTCCACTCTGCGGGGATCAAAGAGCTTACTTAATAAGCACCGAAAGTGCATTTCTAGTGACTGCATCTTTCCTAGCCATAACACGGTTTTATGAAATAGGTTATGCGGTGTTGTAAACCCTGAGGTTTGGTTATCTATCAGACAGGGAAACTCAGCTAAGTTACCTAAGTTTCCCTGTTAAAATATTAAAAATACTTCTAAAAACTTCCCTAAATCAGCAGCTCGCGTGCAAAAATAGGTTCGAAATATGAATGTAACTACTAACTTGACATCTGAAATTGGTATAACTGGTGTAAATCATAGATGGGTGCTATAACTTGTAGTTGTCAATTCAAATTCACTTTGATTTGCTACACTGGTGAAACACATTTCAGCTGCTAGCAACTTCTAACACAGCTCTTTGCTGCTCTAATTAGTTTAAAGTCAGCTTCTGCTTTTTCTTAGCCCAAGTTTTTTTTATTTTTATATTATAGCCTACTATTACCATTGATGAGGCCTGGCTAATATATAACCACAAAGAGTAAGTGTTTGAATTGTCTGCTCCATCAGCCTTGCGTTACTTAAAAACCTTGACCTGTTTGCTCGTGCTTGTGAATGAAAAATATGGCCTGCATTATTCTTTTGTACACTTAAGGTTTCACAATGACTAGAAGAACTATGTACAAGTGCACTCTGTTTAGTATAGCTATACTAATAAGTAAATTATATACTATATTTATACACTATTAGCTAGTAATTACTTCATTGCGAACTTATGTTACAGTTAAATATTGTACAAGTGATAGAAACCAAATATCCTTCACGTTTTAAAAATGTGTGTGCATAAATATCTAATCTGGTTTGGGTGAATTAATCATTGCTAACTTTTTATCTAACTACATGGAAAGTGAAAATACTGACTGCGTTGGTTTCTAATAGGTCTGCACCACTTTTTATGATGGAATACAATAAATGGACTCGTTAGCTTTCAGCATTTCTTGTGGGTTCTTGTCCGATACGTGTAAAGCTCTAATATACCTAGCAACTAGGCTGAACCTTTTTCTCTTGGGAAGTTTGCTATGGCTTCTAGCAACGGAAAATTACCCTCTACTAGTTTTTATTATCAACCATTCTTGGAATATGACTTAACAAATCTCGTAAATTCATAAACTGGTGTTTTTTGTATTCCACCATAAACATTGTGGCTCAACGATAATAAATTTATATTACCGGAAGCTTCCTCATTTTTATAATTAATGTGGCTATTATATTTTATATTACTATGTTATCATGTATAGTGTTGTTTTTCTATTATGCATTATATCACTATATTCCTATATAATGTATTTCTATTCTATTATATATTATATTACTATATTGCTATATTACTTTTTCTGAGTTACATAAGCCATTTTCCTCTTTTAATTTGTTTCACTGTGAACGGGAATAAGTATTACACCATCTTAATGTGCTGTGTCGAATGGTAAGGGGGTTATAAGAGTAGGAATCTACCTATACGTTTACTAGTGCTAGTAGCTTGTTACATTTCTCATACTATTTTACTTCACTCTGCTGCATGCCCAGATTCTTATTCATCTGTTTTGTTACAACTTCTGAACCGAAACTTTTCTTTTAGTTTGCTTGTTTGTACATGCACATATTGGGCAGGAATTTGGTGCATTTTTGGTGTTGTATATCACAGGCTGACAAATAATATTATTTTAATGGCCATGTTTAATTTATATTTTGAGTAAACTAGAATTTTCCACGCACGACCCTTTGATGTATCTAATTGAACTATTTGCATTGCAGGTTAATTGCTGTATTGCTTTTAGTATAGGAATTTAACTAAATTACTAAACATCCACTAGTCTCTTTGTTTCTACCTATTTCTGCATATGGGGCTGGGCACTTTACCATAGCATGAGTTAGAGGTATTCTGCTAGATTTGTAGATATTCTAGTTAGCCAATTCATTGACGTTCTGTGTGCCTTTTTAATTTTCAAATGTAAATTTATTTTTCTCTCGATGCTAAATATTATTTTATGATTTTTTTATATTGAATTATTGACCTGGCTGGTCAAATCTTTTTCCAAATTCTGCTTGGAGTAGAAGTTACTAGAAATCTCTCATTTTCTGCCTTGGTCTTTGCAGATTATCAACCTTCTTATGACAGAAATGTGCGAATCAGTCAGAGTAATATGTATCGTCCTGATGACGTGGGAAACAGAGCTTCATACACTCCGCCACAGCCTGCTCAGCCACCCCCACAATCCAACAGGTTCTCACAATATAACAATTCATCCTTTTCGGGGCCACAACCCTACCGCCCCACCTCTGAGGTATTTAGTAACTACCGCAGTTCTTCCCCACCCAACAGCTATGCTGCTAGTAACGCCAGCTATGGGAACTCTCAGCTAATACAGCAACAGCACACGCCAGCGCAAGAACCTAGTATGCTGGCCGACACAGAACTCTCCTCTGGAAACACGCCTGGTGTGATTGGAGCTCAGGAAGTCTATCGCGATCCTCGATCTCGAATTGAGGCTGAACAAAGGTCACAGAAGCCTAAAGGCGAAGCTGGAGATAGGCTGAGTTTCCGAGATAAGATGAAGATGTTTGCTGCAGAAGCTGGTGAAAACACTCCTATTCAGAGGCCCAAGTTGAGCAAGTCACAACGTGCTCTAGAGGAGTCTTTAGCATATGGCAACGGGCATATTCCCTAAAGCTAATAAACCAAATATTTATCTGATGGTTTTAATTTAAAATTTTGGGTGTAGATTTTGTATTATGTTGATGTGTGCAATGTACAGGTATTATAAAATTTATTTAAGTTATATTACTTGACCATACAATCGATTGGAACTGTACTTGTCCATATATCCTTTAGTAGTAGAGTCTAATATTTATCTTTCTTAATTTGAAATGAATAGCTATGAGTTACAAGGTTTTTAAACTAGAATATCAAATTATCAATTTTTAAACTTAGATATTAGTTTCTAGTAGTGATTTTACTATTTGTATATCTGTTATGTACATAATCACAATATGCATCAACTAGTGGCAGGCTTTGTTTCTCATATCTACTAATTATTGCCAATAGTTCTTTTTCTTGCAACACAACTTATGCAACTAGGTTTAGGACATTTTATGTGTTGATTTTCTACTTTTGCAGTGTACAATTAATATTCACAAAGCTTATATATGCTGCCTGGTAGTGGACATTTCTAAGTTTTATAACATATTAATCAATAAATATTTGTTTAATATAAAATTCATAAGTAAAATATTTAGTACTACTACTACTACTACTTAGTACAAACTACAGTAACATTAAAAAAAGAAATTCAGTTTTATTTGGTGTAAGTCACCACAGTAAAAGCATAAATAATGTACATACAACACCAATAAATCACAATATTCGTTCAGCAATCTTTCTGAATGTAATGGTGTGGACCTGAGACCCTACAGTGGCCACCAATGTACAAGAGTTCATCACAGTTAACTTATTTATGCCATCCATACAATTAGTTGTGGGAAGTTTTATGGAGTAGATGAGACTACCACTTTCTAGGTCCCAGAAATAGAGAGTGTCTCTGCCCCCACTAACCAGTAACGTGTCCACTAGCACAGTGATGGCTCCAGAGTAGCTACAGTTATTTTTGTGTATGGAATGTACGAGGCGACCCGAAGATTTGTCCCAGATACACATCAGAGATTCCAGACTAGATGCTATGACGTAATTGCTAGATATTTGGAGATTGAGAACGGGGCCTATGAGACCAGTTAGTTTATGAATACAGGCACCGGTTAGCAGATCCCACAACCTTATGACCCCGTCTTCAGAGGCCGTCTGAGCTGTGGCTGTTTGCTCATCGGCTTGCAGCAGTATTATAGTGTCATTATGTCCACGCAGAGTGTAGAGCAGATTAGCATCATCTGACCTGTACACATTGATTATCTTGTCTTCACAGGCTGTTAGACAGCGGCCACCTACATAGAGAGGACAATTTCCGTCAGCAAACAACTATAGAAATATATTCGATTGTAACTAGTAAAGCAATAACATTGAATATAACATAATATTTGCTATGGCCAGCATTAGCAAATCAATAAAATTGAATATAACATACAAGGCTATGGCTAGTAAACCAATAAGATTGAATATAACATACTTGTTATGGCCATTAAATCAATAAGATAGAATATAACATACTTGCTATGGCTAGTAAACCAATAGTACTTTGATGGGCTTTTACACTATGCAAAGTGTTGCAATGCATATCCATGTGTCGCCAACTTGGGTTAGTGCCCAGTGATCTTATACGCCTATGGCCTCGGTATGGGCCGGGATGAACGCCCCCCTCTTCAGTCTTGGTCATAGAAAGTGAGTAGCAAATCTCTATAAAATCTAGATATCCATCGGTGCGACCAGCTATCACTCTGAAAAGTAAGAAAAAGAGGCTTTGCTATGAACTTTTAGATTTGAAGATTGTTTCCAATAGCAGAGTAGAAAACCATAAGTACTGTATATACATGAGGGAAATTTATATGCAGCCGAATAAGTTAGTTTTTAAACTTGAAAAGACTCTTTGAATTTAATCGATACCTGACCTTTTTCTGGAGGAAATTCTACCTTGTCTGTCATAGTGGGGGTGCCAACATGCAAAAATGGGCAGGTGGAGCACATCAATACTAACCTTTGTTGCTATATATCACTGCAAAGCCAACATTCTACTGATCTCAGATCTACGAGTACCTTTTTTGTATCTGGGGGGGTTCTCTCGTGAGAGGGGTGGATATACAGGGGTTCAGCATTTTTCAAGGGGGGACTATGGAACTCTAAATATTTAATTTTCTGAGTAGTTTAAGTTTGACATTAAAAATATTTTCAAGGAATGTTGTACACATATGAAACTTTTTCTAACAAAAGTTTTGACCAAAAATAAAAAAGTGGGCGGAGCCTATAATACGACAAACTACTTTTTTGCATATACCGGATATTCTCTAAACTGCTACTTTTCTGTTCTAGCATTTAGAATGTTGATTTTTGGTATGAAAATACTCTATTGTGTTCTAATAATGCTCTCCGGTTTTCATTACATTCTGAACTATATAACATCTTTCCCAACCATGACAAATAAAAAACATAAAACGGGAGTTATCTCCTCTGTTATAAATTATTGCATTTCTACCCAATTATATTGCTCTTTGTTGATAGGAACAACATCAGCACGATGAAAATGTATTCTTAGTGTATTTATATTAGCTTATTGACTTATTTTGAATAATTGATTACGATCAATACTATTAAGTATTAATATTCAATATTTACTGTATAAATTGAGTGTCAGCAATAATTAACAGACCACTAATATTCGATTTTTTTATCCATAAGTATAGTAACATAAAATATAGTTCATAAAAAAGTAATATTATGATTTCAGCATCACAAGCAATTACTATGCTCTTTTATATCAGATATTGGTAGACATTTGTAATTGTATTTATTTATAAATAAGATAGTATTTAAAATTTTAATTTACAATAGATCAAGCTTTATTGCAAAGTTTTGTTATCTCTAGCGTTTATATACCAAATGAAATATATTATAATTCTTCATCAGAACTGTGTCTGTTGCCATCATCATCATAATCAGGCTCTCTGTTTGAAAAAGAAGACTGGCCACTTTTGTTGTCGCAATCGAAACATTCACATAAACCACAGCATTTCATCATCAGGCTCTTGCATTTGCATGCTTTACTCTTACAGCCTGCTTTTTTGCATTTACATGCTGTTAAAATCACATCTGCGTTGCTCTCAAAATCATATTTTATTGGAGTCAAGTTAGTATCCCAACCATGGTCAAAAATTGGCTGATGAAGTAAAATAGGTGTAAAAGCAAGTTGCCAAAGTGTAACTTGATAATTGGCTCGTTTCACGTGATATTCTAGGGAAATCCTACTAGGTGGTAGCTGTGCTTCACTGGAGACATTTTTAAAGCCAATATTTTATATCTTGCTTCAGTGATATCATCATAGGCACCATATAGGTTGGAGACAAATCATTCACACTCTAAGTATGTTTTTTCTGATACTGGGGACCAATCATCAGAACCTAAAGACAGATTATAGCTTTCCTTTTCAAGTACCTCTAAAGCACGCTTTTTAGATATTCGGAAGATAAAACTTACTGAGTCACAACCTGTAAGTGCGTAGAGTGATAACAGATTCTTGAGAAATTTTTGTAGATTTTTTTGGCTAATTCAAAAAGAGATATATATCTTCTGTGACTCCCCATTCCAACGAAGATTACTAAATCTTTATTAGCCTGCTCAGTTAAAACATTACTAAGATGATGTTAAGCGCAATAATAGCAACATCGGTATCTACTGATCTTATTACTACCAAATCGTAATCACTCAGTGCATCAGCTGCGTGAAGGATTAATCTCGTGTCTGCTTCATCATGATTGGATTTCAATTTGTTACAATTGTAACGGTAATGGTTTTGCAGAACACAGACTTCTTTGACACTACACACTAAAAATGTACCAGCTGGAATTTCCTCAATATGTCTACTCCATGCACCTTCACTATGTAATCTACCAACTCATTTTTGTTGTGAATATTGCTCAGAAAAGCACTCCAGTTTTTAGGAACAGGCAGGTTGTTATGAATAATGGAAATAGAGCACATCTATTGGGCACCCCGTCTAATACGCTCTTGTGCTTTAATTGATGTTTCAGAATACACGTCAAACACTACATCAACCCTTGTATATCCTTTGCCACATTCAAGAAATATTTCCAACATCTTCAGAGCATATAGCTATAAAAAGTGCCTGATGTTTTTGTCGAGTGAAGTATGCACATACCATCAATAATGATCGATTTGTTGGTGGACAGTTGACTATCATCATTGGAGACCCTGTTTCCAAGATATTTCTGTTCCAAAATATGCATTAGTTGCAATTTGCATGTTTTTCTCATCTGTTCGTTTTCAGAAAATAGAGCAAAAGGAATGGAACCAATTTCTTTCTCTAGAACTGTATGCAAATCTTTGGCACTTTTCGCACTTATGAGAAGTTTAGCAAATGATATTTTAGGAACGTTTGGTTTAATGGCCGGTTGAAATGATTTAGCCACAAAGTCAAAGGAAGGGATTTTAAGCCGGTGAATAGCAGTGTAAAATGGTTTTATTGTATTCAAAAGTCTATCTTGAAAAAACTTTTGAGCCATTTCTCCTCCCTGAGCCATAGCAGTCACTATTGACAAGGAGGTCTCCGCATCGGGACTTACTCCAGTAGCAATATTAATAAGTTCAGTTGAATTATTGCTAAACAACTTAACATCAAACTGCTGCAATGTAAAAAGAATTGCTTGTATATCAATCTCATCCGTCATAGTTGTAATGATTGTGTCTTCCTTGTGTAGTGTTGATGACTGTGAGGCTATTTGGCAAAAATCCTTTTGCAAAGAAAGCAGTTGGGCTCTGATATGACTAGTTAAAAACCATTTTGTCCGAGCTTCTTCATGGTTGCTAATGCCAATAATGCCTCCAGATGTTTTACTGTCTCGGTTCAAAGTTTGCTCCAAGACCTGATCTGGAGCCATATCTGCAAATTTTTTTCCTGTCCTGTTTATGGTGAATGAGCCCTTCGCAAACATTCCATAAACTTCTGGAGCAGATTCAGGCAAATTTAGCATATCAATAAGGTATATAGGCAGCCACCTTGAGTAGTTTGTGCGATCATACACAAAAAATACTGGTAGCATTGCCTGCATACTGTCCAAATATAATTGCCAGTTGCCACTACGCTCAGCTCAAATAAATCCCAACATGGCTTCTACTGCATGAAGGTAGGAATTCCAGAACATTGAAAGGTTAGACTTTAATTTAGTATCAGAATCAAGCTTTTTATAGCAGTAGCAACTTTATCTGCGACAGTGGTCCATTCCCGTAAGTTAGCAATAGAAATAGTATGAGAATCTAATGGGTCAAACTGATCATTTTCTTGAAGCCATTCCGAAAGAGATTTTAGTTTCTGCCTTGATATTGCCTCATACAAAATCTTGTGCGCCCGTACACCCCTGTTATAATGCTTACCACATAGCACCTGTTTCACTGTAACTTCAGAATATATATCACTGTGTACAAGAACTTGGGCGAGGCCGCTTGATTTTACCATTTTGCCAAGTGCTGCGATGTAATTCATCAAGATATGAAAACCGCCCATTCGAATTATTGTGTTTGAAAATTCAGTTGGTTTGTTTCATTGAATCTCTTTGGCAATCTTGTAGATAGCTTAGTCAAATGTAATTACTGAATGTTTCTGATTTAAAACTTTCATAGTTTTCTTTAGCTGCAGAAGGATTGTATAAATTGTTGATGGATCTGTTGATGGTGCATTAATCATTGGGCAATACCCAATGACTGATCTTTTATTATCTTCTGTGGCAACCAATTTTCTTACATTAAAGCTACTCCAGCTGGGGCAGTTATGTGTAGAAGGACTTATATCCAATTGAAATAGTTTGATTGGGGCAAGTCTTGCCAATAGCCATGCTGTATTTAGATTACATGAATCCTCAAGTGACTTTTTCATATTCAGCAATGTCTCTTGACTAAGTTTTGTGATATCATATAAAATATGATTTTGAGAGCAACGCAGATGTGATTTTAACAGCATGTAAATGCAAAAAAAGCAGGCTGTAAGAGTAAAGCATGCAAATGCAAGAGCCTGATGATGAAATGCTGTGGTTTATGTGAATGTTTCGATTGCGACAACAAAAGTGGCCAGTCTTCTTTTTCAAACAGAGAGCCTGATTATGATGATGATGGCAACAGACACAGTTCTGATGAAGAATTATAATATATTTCATTTGGTATATAAACGCTAGAGATAACAAAACTTTGCAATAAAGCTTGATCTATTGTAAATTAAAATTTTAAATACTATCTTATTTATAAATAAATACAATTACAAATGTCTACCAATATCTGATATAAAAGAGCATAGTAATTGCTTGTGATGCTGAAATCATAATATTACTTTTTTATGAACTATATTTTATGTTACTATACTTATGGATAAAAAAATCGAATATTAGTGGTCTGTTAATTATTGCTGACACTCAATTTATACAGTAAATATTGAATATTAATACTTAATAGTATTGATCGTAATCAATTATTCAAAATAAGTCAATAAGCTAATATAAATACACTAAGAATACATTTTTATCGTGCTGATGTTGTTCCTATCAACAAAGAGCAATATAATTGGGTAGAAATGCAATAATTTATAACGGAGGAGATAACTCCCGTTTTATGTTTTTTATTTGTCATGGTTGGGAAAGATGTTATATAGTTCAGAATGTAATGAAAACCGGAGAGCATTATTAGAACACAATAGAGTATTTTCATACCAAAAATCAACATTCTAAATGCTAGAACAGAAAAGTAGCAGTTTAGAGAATATCCGGTATATGCAAAAAAGTAGTTTGTCGTATTATAGGCTCCGCCCACTTTTTTATTTTTGGTCAAAACTTTTGTTAGAAAAAGTTTCATATGTGTACAACATTCCTTGAAAATATTTTTAATGTCAAACTTAAACTACTCAGAAAATTAAATATTTAGAGTTCCATAGTCCCCCCTTGAAAAATGCTGAACCCCTGTATATCCACCCCTCTCACGAGAGAACCCCCCCAGATACAAAAAAGGTACTCGCAGATCTGAGATCAGCAGAATGTTGGCTTTGCAGTGATATATAGCAACAAAGGTTAGTATTGATGTGCTCCACCCGCCCATTTTTGCATGTTGGCACCCCCACTATCAAATAACATTTAATTGACAACGCGGTTGTGTGGTGTAAGCATATTATAATACTATAATATAGTGTAGGTATATTATAATATAGCATAGTGTAGGTATATAGTACTATAGCATAGTGTAGGTATATAGTACTATAGCATAGTGTAAGTATATAGTACTATAGCATAGCGTAAGTATATAATACTATGATATAGTGTAGGTATATTATAATATAGCATAGTGTAGGTATATAATACTGTAGTATGGAGTATAAAACAATACAATACCTATTTCCAAAGGTCTTTATGCTGGCAATTCCACTATCAATATGACTGCTGGGATATCTGTGTTTAAGAACTCCGTTAGAACTGTCCCAGAATTCAATACTACCGTCGCTACAGCCAGCTACTATTAGACCGTCGTTGAAATCCAGACACCAGATGTTTGGTGAAGAGTAGAAGTGAAGAGGTCCTTCACTATAAACAGTTTAACTGATGGTGTTGAACAGAGAAATAAAGGATTGATAATATAATAAATTATATTTACATAACTGGATGGTGAAAACTTAGCCAACTGCACGTCAAGTGACTATACGCCATGTGACTACACATCATGTGACCACAAGCCATGTGACTACAGGTCATGTGACCACAAGCCATGTGACTACAGGTCATGTGACTCACCCCTGAGGAGAGAGAGACCTCCCTTTATAGTCAAGGTTTTCATGAGCTGACGCCATCATATTACACTGTAACACAGCATAATATTATATTACATCTATTATATACTGTAGCACATTATATTACATATATCCTATACTGACGTATATTATGTTTCATACAACACTTTACTGTAGCATAAGATACGACATATACCACATACATGATCATTACATTACAGCATATTAAATGACATATATCATATGATTATGCCGTATATGTATTACATATACCATGCAGGGATTACACAGGTGGATCTATTTAAACTTAAATTACATTGCAGCATATCTTATCACAGAGTAACATATCATTTTATACTTAATATATTATTTGGTACTGTAACAAATCATATTACCCTGCATTATAATATTGTATTGTAGCATATAATCTTCGATTGTTAAGATGCTATACAATATAGAAACACATTATAGTATATCACCAGGAAAGGTGGATGAGGAGTTATAATACCTGATTAACTCTTTCCTGTTCAATATCTCTAAGGCATTCTGGGAAGCTTCTTTTCTGCATGCTAGTGAACTGCGTGGAGACAAATGGAGCCAAGTCAAACGACGCCACATCACGAGACTTTCCCAAGAAACTACACTTATTATACTCCCCGTTTCTTGGCGAATCTCCCGACGACTGAAACACATGCAATAGGAAACAGCCTTCAGCCATGCAAGTTAATTCATTTTTATTCTATAACAATATTTGATAAAACTCGTGATTATACGAGTTGAAGAGAACTGAAGGCAAGTGAAATGCTGACTAGAGCAATAATCGCAGAGACGTGATTATGGCAATGATGACTCACCTGCTGCCGGTACAGCTTGGAGTCATCGTCAGCGTTACTGCTGAACAGAGGCAGACAACTCCTGTCAATCTGCGACAGCGTCTCTCCTGTGTCACAGTTCCACGTGATGATGTCTCCAGCGAGGTCAGAGCAGACGATGCTGTCGGAGGAGCAGACGAGACATTCTATTGGCTGAGAGAGTCCACTCATGTAGAGACTCGTCTCGTCACTCAGTATTTCCTGGTACCTCGGCTGTGCAACAATTAGTGTGTCATATATATATATATATATATATATATATGTATATATATATATATATATATATAATATACAAGTAATTTTATCAATAATTATCCATAGTATTTTCATAGCAATTTAATGAACTCAACATACAATGTGTATACGAGATAAAACATGCACTTGAATAGAATTTATCAGTAGAGGTTGATTTCGTTTTCCTCAACAGATAACGAATTGGCAAACAGAGCAACTGGGTGATATTACTGTACGTGACAATGTCTAGTGTAACCAAAACTAGAATGTAACTACGCGTTCAGTTCACTGAATTCTACCATAAGCTGCAGCACAGGCCATGCTGCAGTATATTAACCTTACACTTACACATATATATACGTACTTTAATAATTAAAACAAAAAAATGACTGCTTTTTGTACATTACTAGTAAAAATAACTTGCTTAGAACTTTAAGTAATTACTTTATTGGTTAGCATGTATTTCCAGTATAACAATTTTAGGCTCTTTCTTAACCCCTATCATAGCTTTAACCCCCTCCTGCACATGCCCTGTAGGTGACTAAGTCTATTAGCGACACAGCTAAAGGATGGGAACCCACCAAACGGCTGGCCAGACTGTATTTACTGGAGGACTTCCTCCACTTGGCATAATCTCTTCTACACATAATGCTGTAGAGATAGCTGATGAACCAGAACAAGAGAACGAGGGCGGTGAGTATGACCAGCCCCAGTAATATCTTCTCTGTGCCACTCAGTGCTTGTAGAATAGCGGCTAAAAGGAAAGATGACACACAAGTTGGTTATTGCTACAGCAGTGGAACTATTTAATGTGTATAGGCTAGTAAGTAAACTAGAGTCTAAAGTAGATAAGTGTATACCTATAACAGAGATGATAACTTACCTTTAGTGTAGATAAAGTGTAGAAATGAACTGTTGGAAGGAGATACAAGATCAAAATCTTCTGTGTCTTCTACTGCTGAATATTCATAGTTGGGGTCATCAAACATTTGACTTCTACAGCATAAACGTGTGTAACTGCAGACTCTGGTGTGTATACATGTGTAACTGCAGACTCTGGTGTGTACACATGTGTGACTACAGACTCTGGCGTGTATAAACTATAAATGTGTAACTACAGACCTTGGTGTGTATACATGTGTGACTACAGTGTGTAAATATGCATAACCAAAATTCTAATACAAATACAATGTCGGTAACTATGATCAGCTGTGAACATACAGACACAAGAACTATGACTCAGGCATACAAACTCATGTATACAGGTGCACAAAATTCTTCCAAATTCACAGAATTCAGGTGAAAAATGTGTTTAATTTGTCACTTTGGGCCATTAACTGTTAATCAAACGTAACGAAGGCAGCAACTGTCACTTCAAATGATAACATATCAGCACACTAGAAGTAGTCATTGATTATAATTATATTCACTATACTGAAATTCTCAATTACTAGTTGAATTTTCAATAAACAAAGATTTAATTTTCCCCCAATTATAAATCAGTAACACGAGTAGACAACCAACACGGATATAAATATCTTTAGAGCGTTAACACTGGTAAACTGTATATTGTATAGGGAGTTACAAGAGAGCAAGTTGGTAGTAAAACATACTGGGACTTGAGGTGGCTGGCCTGTTCAGCTGTGATAATGAGAGAGAGTTTAATTGAGGGCAGGAAGGTGACGTATGTACCCACAATGCTCTTGTTGTACAGAGAGAAGACGGCAGGCCAGTGCATGAATGAAACCTTCTTCCAATTCTCTCCACCATTCATATCCTGGCAACCAAACACAGCCAATACTTAACATATTACAGCACCATTATAGTAAATATTATATAATATGTTATATAAATATTTGCTATATTACATATTATATAATATATTATACAAATATATATTACAACACCATTATATTACATAATGTTTTATAAATATTCATTATATGATATATTATATTATATAATATGTTATATACATATATATTTATATAATATAATATATATTACATAATATAATAAAAAGCACATTTATTTAATCTATATTATACAACATATATACTATAAATTGTTTATAAGTCCATATCACATTAATTGGCTGGTGAAATTAATCTATAGCTCAGAATAACTTGATTGAGTTCATTTGAATTGACTTTTAATTCCTTGAACAGTTCAATTATAGTATCAATGCTCATTCAGCTATTGAATCAGTCTCAAACTTGCCATTAATTTCAAAAATAAATATTACATTTTGAATTTTTTCCCCCAAATTTTTGACAATTTTCAACACTTGCAAAGCCATTTCAGATTTCCAAGTCAAATTAAATCAATGCTTGCAGCAGAGCAACTTAAATGAGGAATTTCAAGTATTTTTTCAGCTTTGATAAGAAATACGTTACAAATGATTAGTTATGATTACAACAAATAAAAGTGTTGATAAAGAAAAGCTGTTGGCAAGTAATATCCATTTAACAATCATAACTGAATATGTCAGATATCATTTGCAGTAACCAAACACTAGTTCTCTTAGCACACTGTTGCCTGACCCCCCCCCCCCCCCACAGTATGTTACAGCCCCTTTGGACACACACTTACCTGGTCTATGACTTTGGCAGCCAGTGGGCGCATGTCCGGGTTATTGAGGATATCCCTAACAGACTCGGGTAGCCTGGTGTGGTTGGTGTTGAAGTAGGGGGGCGGGGTGGGGGCGTCCTGACTGTACAGAGTCACCTGGGAGATGATGCTAGAGATGATGCCGGTCTTGTAGAGCACCAGACCGATCCATATGACCGTACAGAGCATCATAAGTCTCTGTACAACACGGAACTGGGCCACAAAGTTCATCACCTTTATTCTCTTGGGTATGTGAAACAGAGAGGCTACTATAAACGTGTCGCTCTCAGCTGGACTGGGATTGAGGTCAGGTTGAACTGTGGTACTGGCGTTGTCTGCCAGCACTCGACCTGTATCGCTCTAGAAAGTGAGAGAATAAGGCTACAGAACAACTCATCTGTATAAAATAGGCCAACAACTATAATTTACCTACACATGTAGGTATGTATGACCTCTTCCAAGGTCACTGAGGTAGTTACCTGCACATGTAGGTATGTGTGACCTCTTCCAAGGTCACTGAGTTCCAACCTCCTGATGTCTATACTCAGAACTGTAGCGAAGAAGAACATTTGAAGATAGAAGTCAACGAGCAGCCCAATGGAGGCAAAGAGGCAGAACTCCTGGATAGCCGGCACAAACGTCAGAAACCTGCGCGATAAGAAAAACAGCACCTCAACCTCGACATCTACAGTTTATTTCACAAAGGAGCAGTACAAGACGTAATCACAGGAAAGAGATGGTAAAGACGTACCCAAATGCCAGGATGACCAGTTCCGTCATCAGATGCTTTGTTATGTTCCAACCTTCCATCCTTAGGCCTTCAGCAATCCTAAACTTCACCTGAAATGTAACGTGACGCAAGTGTGACACATGAAGAGCATGAAGCCAATATTAACTCCTGCAGAAACCCAACTACTACCATTATTATGTCTAGAAAGC
The DNA here is from genome assembly GCA_964035545.1 of Bugula neritina. NCBI lineage: Eukaryota > Metazoa > Bryozoa > Gymnolaemata > Cheilostomatida > Bugulidae > Bugula > Bugula neritina. The sequence goes on from OZ037767.1 coordinate 22,831,874, forward strand.
TATTACTATTGATTAGAAATCTGTTAAATGTGATTTTATCTGTTGGGTTCAACTTAACACAAGAGAAGACAACATTGCACAAATAGCCACTGTTCCTACCTCAAGGTTGAGGGGCGTGCTGACCACCGACCTCGTGACTACAAGGACGTTCTCAAGGCCAACAATCACAACAAGGTAAGGGAATATTTCCCCACTGTTGACAGAGGGAGTAACTCCAAATACAGCGCAAATAGATATGCTCATCAACAGTGAACAAACAACAGTAATCACAGCAGAAAATGCCAGACCCCATTTGGATTTAACCTAAAACAGTAGAAAACAATGCATGCTAATCATATTGCATAATTTCACTGGTGACACAGGTTTAATAATAGAGATACAAGAGCTAGTGATGATAGTAGTCATTAAGCACTACTGGTACTTGTAGAAGCAGAAAAAGTACAACTACTAGTAACAGTAGTAGTAACAGTACTAGTACTGGTAGTAGTAGTAGTAACAGTACTAGTACCGGTAATAGTAATAGTAGCAGTACTAATACTAGTAACAGAATATTAAAAGTCTTGACATAGCGAACTTGATAAAACTATTCCATAACCTATTTGTGCAAAAAAAGACCATGAAAATATTCTCTAAAACAAGATCAAACTTTCTTACTCCAAGAAAATGTCAGCTTGTCTTACCATTTCAATCTTCTGCACGGAGAAGTAAATATAAAGGAAGAGAATAAAATAGGCAGCAATCAGGGGAGTATAGTCAGCAATGTATGAAGTGGTGTGCTCCCTGTAACTGTAACAAACACATCAGATATACGCTAAAGTCCGTGTGAGAGAGTGCAAGCTGTGTGTATCACTCAACCTGTATAACAACTTCTTCAAACTCATGGCCAAGTTATCAAATTCCTGAGGTTGTTTGGAATTATACTGAAATGTTTTAAAGATTTAATCCATCTCAACTGTAACTAACATCGATAAATCCAAATAATTTAGTAAGGCTGTCTTTGGCTACAAAACTATTTAAGTTGAGCAGCTATGAGAACTACAATGTTTGTCACAGTTTGCTACTTCTTAAATAATAACAGGATTTGGGGTTGTATATCTGGTCTAATGACAGTAAGTGTATACAGATGTGTAATGCACACTCCTATCAATTCCAACATACTGACAATATCCTACAACAAGGAATTGATTGTCACATTATTCTACACTCACAGTCACACTGAGTAGGACCCACACTCACCCTGAGTAGGACTCACACTCACACTGAGTAGGACTCACACTCACACTGAGTTGTACTCACACTGAGTTGTACTGACAGTCACACTGAGTAGTACTGACAGTCACACTGAGTTGTACTGACAGTCACACTGAGTTATACTCACACTCACACTGAGTTATACTCAGAATGAGTAGTACTCACAGCTACACTAAAAAGTACTCACAGTCACACTGAGTAGTACTCAGTCACACTCAGTAGTATTCACAGTCACATTGAGCTCTCACCTGACGTGTGTGATTGTCTGTGAGACATTGGAGTTAACTAGACTGAGTGGGTAGAGAGACAGCAGTGTGTCTGTAAGCTGTTTGATATACTCCGGGTTATAAGTCTTGTATATTATAGTGATGGAGTACTGTACCGTCCTCTCTCGGTTTCTAACAAAGTACTTGCTCATCCCTGGTTAACAGAGGTAAGTATACACTAGACAGGTAAGTATACATTAGAATGTTAAGTATACAGGTAAGACAGGTAAGTATACATTCGACAGGTGAGTATAAACTAGACAGGTAAGTATACACTAGAATGTTAAGTATACAGGTAAGACAGGTAAGCACCTACCACTCTCCCTCCAAGGCACACCAAATAGCAAGTCTCTCATGCGTGGAGATGCCTCATAGGAGTTCTGGGCCGAAGATTGAACAGTCTGTAGAATCTCCTTGTCATTCTCAAACACCTACAAAACCAACAGAGAGATACAGTGTTTACAGTGAGGTCATCAACGTTAATTGTAATATATGGACAGCAGAAATCCATATAATTTCGAACACACTTTGAACAGCTGCAATAAAGCATTGAGCTCCACACGCCCCTTTGAAGTCTAACATTAGATAAAAGTTGAATCCATAAAGCAGAGTAAATACTCACCTCTTTCTGGTTGTGCCAGAGGTTAGCTGGAGAGAGAATAAGACAATCAAACTGAGGGAGGAAGCGAGAGCCCTGCATGTTGGCGTCAGGCTCAGACACGTGGAGACAGACATCAGAGATGGTTAACTTCTTGCTTGATGTACCATCACCCACCTGTTCACAGTGTCACAGAGTCATTAATCAAAGGCATACAGTATATATAATCTAGCAGCTAGTCAAAACTAAGTCTGAGGACAAGCCCCTAGTTACAATAATTAATTTTATAAACAGAACTACAAACTATTTAAATTTATTCATGATTTAAAAACACAAATTGTGGTGTTGTTATCACAATGAATAGTTTAATAACAACTTTATCATGTAATGCTTCCAAGGATCTTACCAATAATGATAGAGTAACAAAGTTAATAACTAAAGTTAGTAATGTACTCATACTACAGTCAGTAATCTACTCATACTACAGTTAGTAATGTACTCATACTACAGTTAGTAATGTACTCATACTAAAGTCAGTAATGTACTCATACTACAGTCAGTAATGTACTCATACTACAGTCAGTAATGTACTCATACAATAGTGAGTAATGTACTACTCACCTGTAACCGGTTGATTTGCTCTAAGATGGTGAATGAGGTGTGTAATGGTGCGGTATACAAATCAGCCAGAGTTGGGGCCTTGTAAGGGTGGGAAGGTGCCACTGTTGACTTGACCAATATTTGTTGAACATATCCTAGGAACACATAGTAGGCGATACAGTCACTGGATGTGCTATAAAGTGTTCATCATATACACCAGAAGTTTACTGTTCAGGCTGCTACTTTCAAAAGCATATTATTTATAGGTTTAGGCAGTGCTTATACTATATAAAATAGATGTGTACTTCGAAAAAAGAAATGAAAGGAAATAGAAGCTATGTGCTGGTGGGATAGTATATGCTATGTCAGAACTGATTATAGATGTTAAAAAGAATGAGTGAAATGTCTATACACTATACACTGATATTTTAACTATAACTGCATTCAACAATCTATTTGTAGAGAGACATCAAGCTTAAACTGCTCTTGACTAACAAAAATAGCATCTCCAGTACCACAGTGAAACTAGATAACTGCAATATTAGCCAATTTCAGTCTTAACTTTGTTGGTTTTATCAACAATCATTATGCTAGGCACTTTAGTATCAGCTATAATTGCCATCTGATTCATAATACTTCACACTGGTTAAAATGATTTCGATTAACTAAGCTTTAATGTCAACAGGTTTTAAAAATGGGAAAGAAGTTTTCTCTGTAGGGAGGGCTTTGAAAACCCTGATAGCATATTACTCAGTGACACAGGTGTGCTTTTGGCTCTTTTCCATCAAACCAGCTTTCAAAAGCAATTTAATAAGTTGTCACCCAGTTAACACTTTCTTTGCTACAACCCATAACTGGATTATATTATATTCTATTAGATACAATTGATTGCACTAGTAGATATGCAAGTGTAAAATTTTACAGTCACAGAAATAGATAACAGTGTACTCTTTGTGCTAAACAATGCAGTGTTCAGAGTTATCTCATTCTGTGTTATTCTGAAAGGTTTACATTTGGTTTAAATTAATAATGTTTACTGATTTGATAATCAGAAAATAGAACTAGGCTTATTAGTATGTTTCGGTGACAAACCTAGGCCTATACTGTTTCACATCGAAAATATAAACTACAAAACTATTGAATATTAAATGCTATGTAGTCTTAACCAGTAGATATTGAAGACAATTTTCTTTCAAATGTTCAGTTTAAATGATACCTAGGCAAATGAATGTTTGTAAATAAATTATGCAGTTTCTACATTCCTAATTCACTGGGTGCATTCAGCTTGTGTGCTGTTACCAACAGCTTGGTCAACGAATTTGGCATAACTTGAAACTTTCCCTTTAGTTCGCTACCAAAGTTCAGCCGTATGCATATTGTGGCTGAGGGTCACAATTAGTAGCTAAGATAGTCCCCAGCTAAGCTAAGCATGGGGCTGTAAAGTAAGAGATGTTGGGTGACAATAATAGACCAACCAAGAAAACCATCAAAACATTTTACTTGGAAATTAAAATAAATATGTTTGGTGGCTATATTTTAAACAGGCATCATTAGCAGTGGCACTTAGAACGGCAAATAGACAAACCCCTAGCTGACAGGAAGTCATCACTCACCTATGGGAGGTCCGGAGTACCACCTAGGTGATGCCGAGCTCTTCTCATCCACATTGTAGTCAGACAGCGGCATCTCATACATCTGTGAGGTGTTACCCAAGATAGGTATGTTTCTCAGTGGGTAGATCACAAATAGAACTGAGATTACGGCAAACAGTATGGTACTGAGCTGTAAATATTAGAACTAGTGTCAGTGAGAGAGAGAGAGGGGGGGGGCAGAAGGAGAATAAAAAGAAAGAAAAACATGAGAGAAAAGAGCCAAGAAAATTAAAAAAGAGAGAGAAGGGAGTCAAAATAGGAACCAAGGATGGTAATGCACAATTCAGTCAGTTGATACAATAATGCTGTAAACTAATTTCTTGTCACTATTAGCATAACTATAATACAGAAAGTTTATTACTTTTGCTGGGTCTATTCATGACTCACATTTTGGCAACAAAAACAGAAAACTATTTTCTATACTCTGACAATACAAATTCTTGCAAAGACAAACCTAATAACGAAAGCTAACAAAAATTAAACTTAGGATGTCCAATAAACTTGTTATTTCCCTTATTAAGAAGTACAATTTGCAGTTTAACATATAAAAAAATAATAATTATATTAATGGCCTAATGTCGCACTCTCACCTGATGAGTAGCGCAGAAGAGGCCATATGAATAAAATAGCGACTTCACTCTTTCTTGTAACTGTACAAAACGTGGAAAGGCCGGCCTAAACATCCCTACTTTTTCTGTCACAGCTGTATATAACTTCTACTTGTCCATATGCTATTTCTATCCTGTAACAAGTCACCATGTAGTGTTCCATCACTTATCCTAGTGAAACTAATGCATGAAACCCTGTAGCTAACCTTCAGCATAACAGCTATGATCAAGTAGCAGGCTTTATATATAATAAATTCAAAGCAGCTTAATTATGACATGAAATCAAATTAGTAAAGAGAAACTAAATTTAGAAACAAACAATTCAAATTATCATAAAATTTACATCCACTTCCTTTTATGACGCAATAAGCACATTTAGCTAATCATTAAAATATTTTTCAGGACTATGACTAAAATTCATAATTATTATCCCCGATGTTATGATATTTGAATAGTTTAAAAAGGCGGGTGACTCATCGCAAAGTATGGGTTAGTCCAATCAAACAGAACTCCCAGTAAGCTGTTCAGGAGAAAACCAAATTACTTGCAAAAGCAAAATATGCTTTGCTATTCAAATGGGACACAGTGTTATAGATGTTTGGTAGCTCAGGTTGTAAGGCACATCTTTTGTAAATGAAGCCAGCAAAAATATGTATTTTTGTGATTATCAATAACTTTGAAATGCTTAGCACTTGCAACTTCGAACTTGCATCTTCTTAAGAGCTTAGTTTTAACCAATGTGCCATTTAATTTCATTTTATTCATGAAAAAAATTTTTTAGGCCAAGACTTAGATTTACAATCTTACTTAAAATAATTACGTTTATTGACTAGACACTAGTAATACCGTGCAAAATAGTATTATGTTTTGAGTACAATTCTACTCTTACTCAGTCACTGAGGTTAGAACTACTATGACTATGAATACATTTAAGAGGATTGCCACTGTCACTAGTTATAGCAGAAGCAAGTATACTAGTGCTAAGTATTATGTTCACATTAGCACTAGACACAATGGAACTAAACAGTATAGTTGCAGAGTAAAGCAGCAAAAGCCAAAATTAAATTTAAATTTTAAAACACTATCTTCCAATGACACTCACAGAATCACTGTGTAACTGTGAGTGTCACAATTCGTTTGCAAGATGATCATATTTAGGATAATTAATGTGACTGTGAGTTTAATAGTGACCAACCCAAATGTAAGTTCATTTAAAATTAATTTAAAAATTTTTTTGTTGAACTGTTTGTGCTTTGAAAACAGAGTGAGTTTAAGATTAAATTCACTTTCAGAGACTTATACAGAAAAAAATTCAAGTTTTTACTATCATTGTTGCCATTGGTATTGCTGAATACTCAACATAGACTGATGGAGAAGTAATAAATACAACAATATGAATAACTTATATGTAATCAAAATAATTTTGGCTAAACTTTAAGTTTAAACTAAGTGTTAGCATGAGACTAGCTTAGAGTTTGAGTTAGTCTTACTCTTACAGTTATACTTTTTACGTTTATAACTAAAAAGACCTTATTACTATTAGTATAATATTAGTACTACTAGTTAATATTAATATTGATATTGATGATAGGAGTACACTGTACAATTAGTATTACAACTATAAGTATAAGCAATACAAATGCTAAGCCCGATTAATGATTAGGTTAGCTTAAAGTTGATAAGTTAGCTGTTAGACTTACTCTTACTCTTAGTATTCAACTTAATCACAATAAAATGTTCTAAACTTGTTAGAAGTTAAACTAAAAGTAAATGATGAAATACTAAATATTCATTTAAAATTTATTTTTAGCCATTATCATTATGATTAGATTTAGATTTAGTGCGACTTGAACACGGCTTTAGGTGGCAAATTTCAATGCAAAAGTTATTCAAGCGTTTTATTTTATTAATTATTGTAAATATATTACTTATAATTATATAAAAAAAACAAAAATAATTATATTACTAATTTAAACTCAACGTGACGGTGAACGTGAAATTATTTGGAAATCACGGTCACCAGAAAATGAAAATTCAAATTGAAATGAGTCATAGAAAATACTAAATATTCATATTGACAACATGCTACATTTATATTACATAGTACTGTGTATTATATTAATCAAACAAACCGAGGTAAATGTTGACAGAAAGACGATTTGTAAGTCTTTTAAGAATTATTCAGATTGAACAAAGTTATTGCATAACACAGATTTTACAGCGGCTTCAGTTCATATGACCAGAATGAGCGATCCATTCTTGGCGAAATTGCTTTAGCAACCCGTTGAGCTCCCGAGCAATGATGCTTTAGCTAAGTTAGATATTATTTTATATAGTTGGACTCTCACAGCTCTGCGCTTTCATCGCAAAAATATCGCCCAGTTGCACTTGCCAGTAAGAAGACAACTTTGCAACCAAGAGAGCATTGAGACGATAAATCTACAAATTCGCACCCACCAGTGGTCTCAACCACTGAATTAAAACTGGTTATATTTGGTTATAATATAATGGTCTCAATCTTGAAAGGTCAGCTTGATATCAAAGGCTTAAAGGTCATATATATCACTCTGCGTGACACATGGCAAACTCCTTTATAATATACTTTTCCACAGCCAATAATAAAATTATAGCTTGCCTATATGGCATAATTTTTGATAACTGCGCAATATATGATATGCAACTATACAAAAAATTTTGAAAAGAATGTATAGTGATTATTTTGGAATATCATTTTCAAACTTGTCAAAGCATTATATCATCTTGTACGAATGTAATTAATATTAAGAGCTTGCACGCAATAAATTATAATAAACTATTAATTTATTAAATGGATTTTGAATATTCTTTGTTCAGATAATTTTCCTAAAAACAAATCTTCCAGCTGTTATAGTTATAATAATTTTTTAACAGCACTCAATTGTAACTTAATTTAAATTTGCCTTAATTGTGGACTTTAACAGTGTTACAAATGTGTGTGGGGTATGTTTGTGTGTATGTTGTCTGTGGGTGTGTTGGTTGCGCATGCATGTCTGCATGTGTGCTAAGGTGTCAATTATTCCTTCATAATTAATTTATAACTACAGTTATGCTTTTTGGTAAATTTTATCAAAAGTCTAATGCCAACAGTTAAGTTATACTTGGTATGCAAAATGTGGAATTTTTAGCATTCAAGAAAAATTTTAAAAATGGCTCAAACTTCTAATACTTATAGGTTTTTGAAGCAATTGATTATAAAATAATTGGAGGTAACAAATGGTATTCAGGTGTTGCTTTACACTTAGATATACCAGTGTCTATGGTCAACACTTTTAAATTCTCTGGTCGACATGACTACAAAGGTTACAGTTAAATCGCCAGCAAAGAACAATGCAAAACCTCATAATTCAAGTGGAGACCGAAAATTGAGCAAAGCTGCTGCAGAGCAAGAGATGTTCAGCATAGATGAGATCATCAAGTGCTATCATCTGTCTTATCCTTCTAAACACAAGCCACCTCCTGAAACCACCTCTCCTAAAACTACAGAAAAACAGGGTGAGCGGCTGTTTTGAATTTCATCACATAATGCACACAAGCACACATGCACAGGCACAGATAAAGGCACATGCACACGCACACACTCACACAGTTACAATAACATACCTACAGTGGAGAAACAAATCTAAGTAGTGAAACATATTGAAGTTAACTATGTGCCTGTTGCATTATTAGGCACTGTGGGTTTTTATCAAAATATTCATGTGTTGCTAAATTATAAGAAGTTCCCATCCTACTTCTCAACTGCAGCTATCTTTCATTTTACTTCAGTGTTCTCCACTGATACATAACACAAGTTCAGTGCTTGATTTAAAGGTGATATTTGATTTCAGCTAAATACATACATAACCTATAACTTTCAATTTTTTGCAACAAAATATTTTTAGTTATATTATTTAAAGCTGTTACAATAAATTTTAACCAGTTTTTGATAAAATAAAAAGTTTATAGATTTGTTTTTATACTAATAACATGGTACATTCTTGCTGATTTAACTGCAACAATGTCTGAAACATGTAGTTGCTAATTTATAGGTTTGTTATAATTTTAAACTGGTATGTGTATCTATTTATTGAGCATATTTCGTAAACAAATTCTAGGCAGTTATTTGAGAAAAGGGGGGGTCTGTCAAAAAGCTCATATTGTTTTAGCAAGAACATACATAATCATTGTAATTATCATACATAGAATGTTGTTTTATTACAAATCACTTTTATACAACTATTATTATATATAGATGAAAAAGCAGAAGTTATAGAAAGCCCTCCAGAATCTAGACGTAGTGCATGTACAGTGCTAAGTCAAGGTTCTACAGCTAAACCAAAGCCTAGACATATACACAGAACTAGTATAGCGACAAGTAAAAATAGGAAGAATTCTTCTACATCATCTTTCCATCACAGACGTTCATCATGTGAGTATAATATAATACATCAGTTGTAAACATGCATCGTGTTATGGGGTGGGGGGGGGGGAGGGGGGCGGTGGGGTGATACTGTGTGTGCTAAATTGCATGTGCAGCCTTTTGATGCTAGAATCACCAATACTACTCTAAACTTTTACATGTGGCATTTAATTTCAAATTAGAGCAGAAGCCCGACATGATGCAAAGTAGTTTTAAATTGCAATCAGTTGCTGTATTTTTCATTGTTGTAGCGGTAGTCATGGCGATGCAGAAAATGCTACAACCCACACAGAGAGTTTCAATTACAATGTGCACAGTGCCCTCATGTATAGGGAGGAAACATTCTCATTCCCACGACAAGGAAATGGGCGAAAGCAGTAGAAAACCGCAAGTATACACTTGATACCAATATTTACCGCACTATGTGTTCAGTTAAGGTGCCTATGAAGTTGACATATTGTATAGGTATATATGGTGTATATAGGTGTATATGGTCTATTGATCGCGTAAGGGTTAATGAACGGAATTAGGAAGATATACACATGTAAACTATAGTCTATTTCTTAATGAAATAAAATGCCTTATGAAGCAAGAACATGTTATATTATATTGCTATAATATATAATATAAGAATCGTAATACATTATGATATAATGAGACAACTCCTAATGTTACCCGCTTCCTACTCACTTTATGCTCAGCAATGATATTCAGTGACAGAGCCTCTAACCATGTTCACAAACTCAAGCTGCTAGCATTTTGTAAGGATCATGACTGCTAGAGTCACTTGAGCTCTCTGCTTTAGTAGAAACATACGTTTCTACTATTGCGAAGATGTGGGCCATGGTACTCTGTTCTGTGCTGATGAGGGGACAAATCCCGAAACAGCTGCTGTCCACAGATTGAGATGTGTGTGTGTGTGTGTGTGCGTGCAAGCGTGTGTGCGTGAATGCGTGTGTGTTTCATATAAATATATATTACATATAAAAAATATATAATTAATATACACATAATATATATAATACACACACGCACACACGTATATACAGTTTGAATTGCATTATAATTATCACTTTATTACTTAATCTCTGATTTCTCTAGATCGGAAACTCGAAGATTCTCAGCACAAGTTAGTGGGGTGACCCTAGCACCGCCCCCTCCAGTAGGTTAATACAACTAATCATTTTAGTTAAACGAAATCATTGATGTTTTGTTTACATTCAACGCATTACAAATTAATGCAGAACAATAAGCAATTTGTAAAAGACATGTGGCATTGCTTGGCTTTGATTCTGACCCAGAGAATAAGAGGATAACAATTGCATCATACAACTCATGTAATATTGTACAGAGTTCTACTTATAACATGGTTTTACAGGGTGTCATATATATAAGGTATTACCTTGATGCCTTCATAGAACTGTGTAAACTTTTGAGCCAGTTCGGATCAACATTATCTTTTGTCGTGGAGAACTTGATGCGAGTCATTGGCGATATAGATTTCCATATACAAAGTGACAAGGGAAGCAACTATGAGGATGTTGAACAAATGATCAAATACGAAACTAAAAGCAAATTGATACAACGAAAGGTGATTAAATTCTAAATGAAATACTGTATGTATTGAAATAAACAGCAATCAGTGTATACGGAGTTATATTCTCATGTTCTTATCTACTAGTATGCCTAATACAAGGCGGGGCGCATGCTGGTGCTAAAATATGCAGCTATAACTCTTCATGAACCTTAGAAAATTCGCATTTATAATTTAAATATTATGTTATCTTTAAACTCATGATAGAATACAAAAATTGAAATTGCTGGAGTTGCATGCCCTTGTTTAGATTAAAGGCAAAGACTCAGGTACCAAGTCTCTTTTGCTACTACACAGGAGTCTGTCCTTTATATTAGAGTTTATTCTTGGACTAAAAAACAGTGGTGGGAAGGCTAAGACATCAGTGATAGCACAGCAAGCCTTTGATTCCACTATCGCCAAGTACTACAGCTGGTTAGTGAAACAGATGGTGAGCATGGCATTCGGCTCTCTTCCTTCAGTGCAGGTATGTTGTGTGTCAACCACTGAGTATTAGTTATCAGTCTATTCTAATACCTATTGACTGTTAAATTTGAAAGCTGCTAACAACAGCCCAGAGTTGGGGGTGACTGAGTACAGTACTTTGAGGTTCTCGAGTTCAAAGGTTAAGAAGGTTGGAGCTTTGAACCAGTTTTACTGGCAACCACACTTCTGTCTTCTAAGTTCTCCTAAGAAAGCTTTAAATAAGCAGAGAATGTCCTATAAACTATCTGCATTGTAGTCTACCATTAAACATCATAGCTTATTCATACATCTACAATGTAGTCTACCATTAGACATCATGGTGTATTCATTTTTTAGGAGTGTTTCCAGCGAATCACAAAGGGGGATACTAAAAGCGCTATAAACAACTTAAAGAGGTTATTGGAAGCAGCAGCGCCAGTGTATAACCGAGTGCATGACATCTACAGTAAATATCAGTTACTCCGATGTATCTAGATACTCGACAAGTCCAATGAACATATGCCGGCAAGTTGGAGAATAAATGACCAGATGATGACTGAACATGCAGTGTTACATACACAGCTACATTTTATGTAATATGAAATTTTTTTCAATTAACTGCGGAATATGTGAACTGTTGAACTCAAATTATTACACTTATTACCCCTACATATCTTTTTATTAGCTATCATTATAACCAGATTTGGAATACGATATTTTGAATTGTTAAACTTTGTTAAAATATTACATCTAAATGTATATATTCTCTTCTGCTTGACCCGTTGTAACATAAATTATACTGAAAGATTTGAAAGCTGCTAGATTATAACAACACTGTAGTGAGATTATGAACACATAGAACTTTATTTCGAGTCTGGTGTATGTATATTGCTAGGTTTACTGAATACAGCCCACACTTGTTGATTTACAATGCATGATGCTACATCTAGATTCAACAGTTCGTATGGCTAGAGAGCCATCTTGTTTCACACGACAGTCTTTCCCCACCCATTTGTCCCGCCCAGCAGCTGCTCCACACTAAAGGTTCACTATGGGTCATGTGGCTTACTGAGCAATTACCAAATATTATAGAGATTTACAACACATTTACAATCACACACTAATATATCAACTCATAAGGAGCTGGGAACAGAAAACAAAACTGAGGGCAATAATATTATTACAACAGGGGGAGCCTTAATCTTATAGAACTGAGTCTAGAAACTACATTGGCCAGATGGATCCAACCAATAAAAAATTGTATAATAAACTTCACTAGAAAGAGACAGCTGACAAGCCCCGTTACTTGGTGACTGTAGTGTGAATCAGGATGGCTCTCTGCCACTCATATGTATATAAACCATAACCTGTCAAAAAGCATGACTGAATAGAAGCACATTGTTAGAATATAACATTAAGTTGTGGGTAGAGGCGCCCACGCTGTGGGTTACGCTACCCACGTGTGCCGTATAGACAACAAGTAGTCAAATATTGCCGATAGAGTTTATTGTGAAGCTGCCGGCTGGTGGTCTCCAACAGAGGTGGTGGGTGGGGTTTCCGATTCAGACTTGAGGGGTGAAGTCGGACTGTATCTAAAATGATGCGGAACTTCAATAGGAATTTATTATAAACACGAGAACAATGTCAAGAGTTGCTCAAACATGTGGGACTGAACTAGACATTTAGTAAGAGTGACCACGAGTCACGCCAGCAGAGACTAGTTACCTGGATGAGGTCAACACTGGGGCCGGTGGATGGGGTTTAGAGTCAAACACCTGGTCTTGTAGGATATAGACATGGTCAGGTCCAGATGTGATGGTAGGGCTGCCCAGTTTAGGTGTCGTATACTGCCCAGTGGCTGCAAACAGACAACCCCCAGTTACTCGCATAACTGAGAACAACTCAAGTAAACAAGATATAGAAGGAATAGTCACACAAAATTGCTGAGTTGCCACTAATATGATATTATAAGCATGTTATACGCCTCTAGTGCAGGTACATGAGGAAAGGGTTCAGTCATCTAAAGCCAAAATCAAATTAACCAGCCATGGAAATATTACGATGTAGGAAACGTTTTACTTGGAGCCAGATGACATAGTACCAGCTTACATACCAGATGGGACAACTTACCAACAGGGTGGTCTGTATACATGGAGGGTGACTTACCAACAGGGTGGTATGTATACATGAAAGAAGGACTTACCAACAGGGTGGTCTGTATACATGGAGGATGGAACCAAGGCTAAAGAATCATTTATATGAGCACGGAGGCGCACTATTTCCATGTCTTTAGCACCCATTAGTTCTGTAACAGATACCAAACACAATTATTACACACCACAAAAGTAGTTATACAGCCTTACTGCAGTAAGTGTATGCCAGAAGATAGGATAGATCAAGAGTGAGATAGACTAGGAAAGGAGGGTTGACTAGGGGGTAAGGTAGACCAGAAGGCAAAGTAGAGCAGGTGGTTGGAGGTTGTGACTGGTAACGAAGAAACGCCATAAAACTAGCGAGTAGCTTATTGACAAAGAGAAAGATTTTTAGTCGGTGCAAAATTTCAAGGATAAGGACAAAATACCAAAGAAATGACCACAAAAGTCAAACTATGTGCTAGACTAGGCTGGTCATATTTCATCTCTGCCCAACAACATTTAATATTTGCATCACAGGCTGGTATGTTTATTGACTAGTTTCGTATGGCAAAGTTGTTTTGTCTGGCAGTAATCTTACACACCTAGTGTTGGTTATAAACCAATTTATTTTTATTAGTTTTAAAGCAACATGAAAAAGGCTATTTCTCACTTTTTCTAATTATTTTTAAATGCTGAAATCAATAGACAGGTTTTTAGCATTTTGTAGTAAGTTGAAGTGAAACAGAAAGTGTAAACAGCAGTGTAACACTTGTACAATACAAGTCACCAATAATTGACTAAGAGAAGATAACTACCAGATAGGAAGCTTGCTATGACACATGCTGCCTAGGAGTTAGTAAATGAAGGGATACACTAAAACACAACTTGGCGCCAATGCTATGTTTTTCACTTCCTCCCTGTGTGAATCAACCACTGTGTCAGTTTAGAAAAGTCAGGCAATCTCAACACCAAGTGACCTGAGAATAGGCCACTGTAGTAGAAGAGTGAATGGATTATGGTTAATTGATAGAATTTACGGCACTCACGGGATTGTAAGTCAAGTTGCCGTTTATACTCATTGGCAGCACTATAGTAAGAGAGCTTAGCCCGGCTCTCCTCGCGCAGAGTGTTCTCCAGGTGAGTGTATCTGGCTTCCAGAACCTTAGTTCTTGATAGCAAAGTATTGTAGTCTATGTTAGGATCTCCCTGTAACAAAATGTTTATATTACATTCAATACACCTGCCTGGATACACTGCATTTCCATTGCTTTGAATGGATCCAAACGAATGGATTTGTGGTTGCAGTTTGCATCAACTAATGGTTGTGGTTTCATTTGATGTAACTGTTTTTATTAGGCGAATGAAAAATCCATTCGAATCATGGAAATGTAGTGAATGAAAAGCAATGGGAATGTAGTGATAGTGCACATACACATTCTATACTACATAACTTTCAGCACAGAGCTCTTACCCTCTACCCCCCTCCCCGTACCCCCCTAAAGTTGTGACCACACTCACTTCGAATTTCCGTCTCCACTCCATATTCTCCGACTCTATTATTCGTATTCTCTCATCTTTTCGCCCAACAGCCCACTGCAGCTTAGAAATGTCTTCTTCCAGAGTATGCATCTTTGACTTGCATTCCCCCACACAGTCGACATTTCTAAAAGGAAAACATCATTCATATTCTTGTTTTGTGATACTCTTTCCCAGCCCAACTGCCAGCACTACTAACCCACCTGCCAGCACTACTAACACACCTGCCAGCACTACAAACCCACCTGCCAGCACTACTAACCCACCTGCCAGCACTACTAACTCACCTGCCAGCACTACTAACTCATCTGCAAGCACTACTAACTCACCTGCCAGCACTACTAACTCACCTGCTAGCGTTGGCAAGGGCTACAGCTCTAGCTGCCACATGTTCCTCTTGTCTCTTGGTTTTCCTCTCACTGGCTAGCAGACTGTCGCTCTTCTCTCGCAGTTTCTTCTCTTCTGCAAGTTTCTTCTCAGCGTTAGCTAAGTTCTGTTTATCCTGCTGACGACTCATAACGAGGTTGTGTAACCTGTAAACCACCCAGGTATAGGTATTATATACAGAGCAGGTGCTGTAGGTATAAGTGTTATATACAGAGCAGGTGCTGTAGGTACTTGTCACTTTATATACAGAGCAGGTGCTGTAGGTACTTGTCAAGTTACATACAGAGCAGGTGCTGTAGGTACTTGTCAAGTTATATACAGAGAAGGTGCTGTAGGTACGTGTCAAGTTATATACAGAGCAGGTGCTGTAGGTACTTGTCAAGTTATATACAGAGCAGCATCATGATTATATCATACTATACACCTGCTCATCAAACTACAGAACTGATAGCACCATGTAAGATAGACATGTTTCAACTACATAGATTCATGAAATCAGACCTATACTATACTTGTTCTGCAGACTATCGTTATTTTGCTGCAGATATAACCTACTCGTTCTGCAGACTATCGTTATCTTGCTGCAGATATAACCCACTTGTTCTGCAGACTATCGTTATCTTGCTGCAGATATAACCTGCTTGTTCTGCAGACTATCGTTATCTTGCTGCAGATATAACCTACTTGTTCTGCAGACTATTGTTATCTTGCTGCAGATATAACCTACTTGTTCTGCAGACTATCGTTATCTTGCTGTAACTGCGCCAGACTCACGGCCTTCTGCCTGTCATCTTTTGACTTGCTGTTGAGTTGTGACCTCAGCTCACTCTCCGTGTTTCGACTAGATTGCAGATCTGCCTTCAGTCTCTTCACGTCTGACTCGAGGCGACTGGAAAATTTAACACGAAGTCTGTCTGTTACTCTCCCATCCCTTATTTACATACACTTTCATTTACGGCAAGTGACGCTAAATTAATCCCATGGAGTGAGTCAACGTAAATGTTATTCAACATAATGTAAATTTCCGCAACTGCTAAAGAAAACTATTGTCACAATATAATACAAGGACTTGGCAATACTTTCAACTACAGATACTGGTACTAAAGAGGGCAATTCCAACATTGTAAGTGATGGCATATCAGTGCACAATATTGTAATGACCATAATTGTATAAGCATCCAACGGAGTAGATTATACGCAGCACCAACCTTATACTATACTCCAGTTTAGTGACAGTATCCCCAGAAGAGTGCACAGTGTGTCCATTGCTAAGTGGGGTGGTGAAAGATATAGAGTTACCGCTGCCGTTCTGAGTGGAGGCGAGTGTGGCGGGAGAAGACGAAATGTTCTTATTCTTTTTGCTGCCGAGTTTCCTGGGTTGGGCGGAGCTGCCGTCTCTATTGCTAACTTTATTGTTTTTGCTCTCATTAATCATATTCTCCGTGTCCTCGTTCACGTCGTTTACGTTACGCCGGTGCATTTGGTAAACTCCGTTCTCATTATCATTGTTGGAGTCAAAGTCCTCAATATACTGAAAACAGTAACAAAACTCAACATAAACTCAAACAGCACGCTGTGTACTCTAAACAAAACTTCAGTACTCGTGGAATTTCACATAAAGTGAAGGCACGTGCAGTACACTGTCTTTCCACAAACTGGAGCAGGTCGTTGTGTCTTTCAATGAAGAAAATCAATACATAATTGGCTACACAGCAGCTATGATGTATGGAAATTATTCTAAATAGATTCTTGACTTAATATTTTACACTTGGGGTTTAATGAAATACAGCAATTAAAGTAAAGTAGCAGTGAAACAGTCCATCAGTAAAGACTGGTGGCTTAACTTGATCCAATAAGATTCAGAAACATTTTCAGATCGAAGAAGTACATCATGTATTGTTACAGAGATCACATGTAGGTCTTCCAGCTCTGCTAGAAGCTAAGTGAGATGACACATGCAAACATAAAACCTTCAAACTGGCATGTCTAAATATAATATTTTGGGATCTAACAGCGGCTCAACACTTTTACCGGAAGTTTCTGAGAAAGATGGCCCTGAAGAAATGTCCCAACCAGACCATACAAAGCAGCCAACTGACACAAGCAGAAGAACACTTACCGCAGATTTATTGTTTTGGTTGCCATGGCTAGTAGTAAACTTCTCCAGAAAGGAAGAGGCAAAGTTGGTTGTAGTCAATGAGATCGGGCTAGAAGTGTTTTGATTGGTCGAGCTGCTAACATCAGACGACTCTGAGCCGTCGTCTGACACATCATCCAGTTTATCTGCAGCAGACGATCATACATACGTATAGTTATATGATATATTACAAATATATGTATAGTTGTATGATATATTACAAATACATGTATAGTTTGTATTATATATTACAAATATACGTATAGTTATATATTACAGATATACGCATAGTTATACGATATATTACAAATATACTAAAATAATATAATCATAAACATATATTTATATGATATATTATAGATATGCGCATAGTTATATGATATATTACAAATATATTAAAACAATATAATGATATATTACAGATATACGCATACATATATAGCATATCACACTTACTGTCTTTTTTACTTTGGTCTTCAGAAGATCTCACATTTCCTTCATCGACATTTTCTGAATCCCTCAACTCCACGGGTAAAGCTTCCTGAACCAGGTTCTGTTTCCACCGGTTGCTCTGTTGCACCTTGTTTCTAGTGCGCTGCAAGTAGACAGACACATTGTAGTGCAGACTTCACATACACGCAATACATGTGACACACTAAAGGAAGCAACACCATGCGGTAATACACAGCACACAGTGTGAAAATAAATATTTATACATTACATTTTTTCAGTGTAAAGTAATAAACTCTTATATAGAGAAGAAAAAGCACCTTCCATCTAAATAAGTACTAGAGATGAAAATACTCAGTAACTAGTGAATTCATGCTAAGAAAAGACTATAGAGAAGCTCCTGGGACCATATTTCTACAGCTGAGTCGTTGAAATACAATAAACGTACATGTAAATATATCATAACAAAGAGAACAACTCCCGATTTCCACCCCTCTGCGACCAGATGACATTATTGCATTTATTGCCTAGCAGCAAGATGTTAATGAAGCCATGTAAAAGAATACAGATTTCACGACACAAACTATTATTAGAATGTGTCACAAATGTTTTTAGGAAATTACCTTTCGTATAGATTCACTAGCAGCAGTTTTTATACCATATCCAAGTGTTACCACTGGGTATCCGATGCTGCAAAATGAATGGAAACAAAATACTAATAATCATACTTTTGTCTATATATTTATGTAGTTTATATATTAATGTAGTGTATATATTAATGTATTGTATATACTGAAGTAGTGCATATACTGAAGTAGTGCATACACTGAAGTAGTGCATATACTGAAGTAGTGCATACACTGAAGTAGTGCATACACTGAAGTAGTGCATATACTGAAGTAGTGCATACACTGAAGTAGTGCATATACCAAAGTAGTGCATATACTGAAGTAGTGCATACACTGAAGTAGTGCATACACTGAAGTAGTGCATATACTGAAGTAGTGCATACACTGAAGTAGTGCATACACTGAAGTAGTGCATATACTGCAGTAGTGCATATACTGAAGTAGTGCAGAATAAGGCAGGGGGAAATAACTTACCAATGAGCAGCAAATGGTCTACAGAGATCCATGTTGAAAGGGAGGGACTTCTGATCTTTCATTCTCAGTGCAGCTTCCACATAGACGAATAGGAGCCAAAGTAGTATAGATGAGGCACATATTCCCCTGTCTACAGCATAGTTAGTATTATAATACACACTACTGTATAGTTAGTAGTATAATACACACTACTGTGTAGTTAGTAGTATAATACACACTACTGTATAGTTAGTAGTATAATACACACTACTGTATAGTTAGTAGTATAATACACACTACTGTATAGTTAGTAGTATAATACACACTACTGTGTAGTTAGTATTGTAATACACACTACTGTGTAGTTAGTAGTGTAATACACACTGCAGCATAGTTAGTAGTATAATACACACTACTGTATAGTTAGTAGTATAATACACACTACAGCATAGTTAACAGTATAATACACACTACAGTATAGTTAGTAGTATAATACACACTACAGTATAGTTAGTAGTATAATACACACTACTGCATAGTTAGTAGTATAATACACACTACTGTATAGTTAGTAGTATAATACACACTACAGCATAGTTAACAGTATAATACACACTACAGTATAGTTAGTAGTATAATACACACTACTGTGTAGTTAGCAGTATAATACACACTACTGTATAGTTAGTAGTATAATACACACTACTGTGTAGTTAGTAGTATAATACACACTACTGTATAGTTAGTAGTATAATACACACTACTGTATAGTTAGTAGTATAATACACACTACTGTATAGTTAGCAGTATAATACACACTACTGTATAGCTAGTAGTATAATACACACTACTGTATAGCTAGTAGTATAATACACACTACTGTATAGCTAGTAGTATAATACACACTACAGTATAGTTAGTAGTATAATACACACTACTGTGTAGTTAGCAGTATAATACACACTACTGTATAGTTAGTAGTATAATACACACTACTGTATAGTTAGTAGTATAATACACACTACAGTATAGTTAGTAGTATAATACACACTACTGTATAGTTAGTAGTATAATACACACTACAGCATAGTTAACAGTATAATACACACTACTGTGTAGTTAGCAGTATAATACACACTACTGTATAGTTAGTAGTATAATACACAGTACAGCATAGTTAGTAGTATAATACACACTACAGTATAGTTAGTAGTATAATACACACTACAGTGTAGTTAGTAGTATAATACACACTACTGTGTAGTTAGTAGTATAATACATACTACAGCGTAGTTAGCAGTATAATACACACTACTGTATAGCTAGTAGTATAATACACACTACTGTATAGTTAGTAGTATAATACACACTGCTGTGTAGTTAGTAGTATAATACACAGACATAATACAACAGCTGTAAACCAGCAAACAAATGCAAGAATACATCTTTACAGACTATGGAGGAGATGGGCTTGGCTGAAGGTTTGTGAATTAACAGTAGAAAATGATCAATAGGATGTTGACAGCTAGAAACAAAGGAAGCCTACCTACGGCCTGCAGGTGTGCTGGACTAACTACTTTTGCAGCCAACAACCACCTATTATACATAACCAATATAGACTCCTTCTATTTATTACTTTGATGAAAATAAAAGACCTACATACATAACCAGGCTAGTAAAACACACGCCCACACGAATCATTGTTATATATCCAGATACTGATGCATCATATATTTATAATTAATTACAACAACACTGCTAACACCAATGGCTGGGTGCCCCTACCAAATATGCCCCTGAACCCCTCGTTCACACTTTGCCTTATCATATGTCGGAACAGCAAATATCAGCCATCTTTACACATGTCTGAGCTTTCTGTACGGCGTTGCCGTAGGTTAGGATCAAGCACTGCTTGATTCAAATGAGTTATTATTGGACAGAAAAACTTTTGCGGCAACTCATTGGATGTAATTGTCCCATGAAGTGTCATATATCGTACCTAGTAGCAGACATTGAAAACTTCAGCCTAGACACATTAAAAATGTCGGATATTTTACTTTATGGCGTACGTACGGCTAAGTGTGAATGAGGGATTATAATAGTTTTATTCATATCTACGTTTCAAAGTACACCTCAGAACTGACTCTTTCATTCAAAAGCTAAGCACTGAAATGTCTGTTACTCATCTCAGAAGATACATTATATAAGCTGCCATTCTCGACCTCTTGGAGGGGCAGCAGAGCCCAGAGTACTCTGAACTGCTAATACTGCAGGACGGCAGCAAGCATATGACTCATAGGCAGCAGCTGCCGTAAGACTTTTGTCTACACATTAAGATAAAGTTCATGTAGTAGTCTACTGATGCTAACAGCTCATGTCTGCATCCAATATTGCTATACATATATTTTATTATAAGCTGTTAGTTGAAATAGAGTAGCAGTACCTTGATATTGCTGCTGCAGCCTGCAGGGCATAATAAGTGCAGGTGTAGTTTGTTAACTAGCTGTAGTGTAGATTGATTTGTAACTTACAGCATTACGTAGGAGCAGAGAGCAAGAGTGAGAGAAGCAAGGTGAAGCTGCTAAATCAATATCACAGCAGTTACAGGGTCAACAGACTGGAGACACTAGACATAGTAATCCCTAATACATGTTCTCTCCTAGCATGGCACCTCTTTGACACCATGTTCTCTCCTAGCATGGCCCCTCTTTGACACCATGCTCCCTCCTAGCATGGCCCCAACAACCCTTAAACAAAGTCCTCAAACAGGCCAAACAATTTGCTAAATAACAGCACTTTGGGGCCCTTGTTGGTTGAATTCATGGACTGTAAAAGAGTGCCTTTCGTTGTTTGTTCTTTTATAAATATAAATTTAGGAAGATTGCAATTCCACCATAGTAAGAATTCTCTTTAGGAACAAAAGCAGTTTGAAAATGCTAAAATGGCATTACAGCTTTCACAGTTTTACCTGGTCAACTCCGTCTGACAATCAACGCTTAGTTGCCTTAATTTCTCCTACATCTAATTGTTACACTTTACACAAACTATGAGGCATAGCCCAAAGCTGTTAGCTGTTCAAATCAACAAGTTTCATTCCACGACAAGAATTACTGAATCAGAGTAGTTAAATTTTAGTCCTCACAACAAAAAACAAACAACCTTGAACAAACAAATAGCTCTATACTCAGAGCTGGTTTCTCTTGACCACAAGTTCAACATGTATCAATGAGTGAGAGAAGTAGCAATTCAAAGGTGCTTCAATCTACACAAGGGTCTTCACTAGTTGCTAACTTGTAGCAGATTGAAGCAATTGGAGAGACTAGACCAGCAACTGTTGCTACAGGCATATCTGCAACTGAGTGACAGTGATGAATGAAAACAAGTGCAGGCAGAAAATAACTTTCTGCCAGATAAAAATACATGAAATGATGAAAGAACATGAATCTATGTTAATAGACCCTTTTCAAATGTCCCTCTAGGGGCTTTTATAATTTGAAGTTGTCTCCTCCCACCCGGTATATGGGGGAGTCTATATGATATATAGAAAGTCATAAAATCAGGAGAAATTTAAGGTTTGTGTGAGGACTATTGCTAGCATGAGTTTTTTCTTTTCTGAGATAAATATTTTGGCCTAAGCATACATAATAGCAGTTCCAGAAAATTTTTAAAAATTTTCTTTCTTGACAAATCTTGAGAAAAATAAACTTCAAAGCATGTTTGTGGTTTTGGTTACTGAGCAAGTTGAAGTGGTAACTATGATACAAGTCTCATTAATTATTTGTTATACTGGCTGTCATGTTCAATTCATAGCTGTTGACCTTTCAACTTTTTGGTCAGAATCTGCTGTTAGCACAGTCTTAGAGCTCTGCTAGTGAATGAGACAGCAGATTAGCTGTTAGCATTTTCAATTAATTATATACTTATGCACTTATGTTATGAGAATAGCTAAACTACCTACCTCAATACCCATCAATTTCAAGAAGCATTCTCACAAAACTATAGATAAATGATATATTATTAAATAGACTGGTTAAATTTGTATCATCAAACGAATATGAAATGTGGATTAATACATGCCGTTTAATTTTCTAGCAACAATTGTGCTCAAATAAATATATCTAGATAAACCCCGATAGCCTTTTAGCTGTTGGCATTCAGGTTTTTGTGTTACAGTTTTGTTATTTCTTAATATTATGCCTGTGGCTTGTAGTATAGGAACAGTAGTGAAGAAATTGAGATAGCCTAAGTTTTTTGAATTTCTTTATAAATTTTGGTGTTGCACATAACATAACTTCTTTTGCTACATTTCTAATCTAGAACAAAGGCTTTTCTCAATTTCTCCATTACTGCACCTACCCGTGTGTAGTAGTCATCTCTGTCAGCTGCAGTAGACTCAAGGTCCTAGTTAATGTAGGTGGTAGGTTAAAACATAGTTATATAATGAAATAGGTAAAAGGCCAACCTAAGCCAGCCATTACTGAACCTGAAAACCCAAGTTTCTCAACTCATCAAATTGCAACATAGGTAAACTGAATTATCTGAAAACCGCTTCTGAAAGAATTTCTGGTTGAAAAGTATGAAGCAAATTCTGATAAAGGAAGCAGTGAAAGTATGTTGAAAATATTGAGTTATTAACTTTTTGCTTGGGTTTTCAGTGAAACCATTTAATGTTATAGCTTCTCAACTTCTCATGCTCTAAATATCTACATCAGCTAGTCTTATTGAAACTTAGCTGTAGTTTTACAGCTGGCTTGGCTGATCCTGGGTCACAAAATGTTATGCATAATCGAGGATAAGTTCACCCCAAGTATAACATATCGATCAATTAGAACTTTCAAATAAAACTATTAGACCTGTTGTAAAACATGCAATAAAGATATAGGGCAGACAAAATATTTCAAGATGATATTGAATTAAAAGATGTCTGCCTCTTGTAAATACTTTAAATGAGCTTCTATTTTAAATATTCCTACAGAGTTTTGACTTTTTTTTCATTCATTTTTGTTCATGCCTACTTATATTATAGCCAGTATTTACACTGAATTTCGCAACATGTTGTCGTGTCTGTGATATGCAATAAATCAATCAACTATATAAAATATGTTAAATAAATTTTTGCCTAAACTGAGCTTTGCTTCTCTTAGTAATATTTTTCTTTTAAAAAAGTTTTGGCTATAACATGAAACTATGTAAAGCATTGACGGTCCTTTGAACATAATGTAGTACAAACTCTTCAAAGTATAATTATGTGTACATGCTATAACACAGCTAAGCAGGCATGTGAGTAATTACATGTAACTAGCAGTGAAACTGGACCACTGCAGAGTTGAAAGGTCAATTCAGCTATAAATTGCATGGCCATAACAGACAGGACAACAATAGATAGTCGAGACTTAATCATAGTTGCTATTTCTGCATTGCCCAGCAACGGAAACCACAAAAATGCGTTCAAGCATATTTTAGGCAACATTTTTGCATGTTGGGAGGACACAACTCTTAATTTTAGCAGGACATTGGAGACCACTGAAAAGGGTCTATTAATAGTCTATCATTCTTCACTATGACATCACCAGAATCACCAGTCTAGAACCTATAGACTGAGTACCAGTGATAGACTGAGTACCAGTGAGAGACTGAGTACCAGTGGTAGACTGAGTACCAGTGATAGACTGAGTACTAGCAGTAGACAATTCATTCACTATTCGCCCAACTGTGATGACAAGTAAATACATTATCAGATTATGTTCTGCGTTGTATGACATCATAAGGGACAGATATGCAGGTTGACACATTGACACAGAAGTGATGGGAGACTTACCTGTATGCCACACGTACTGCACCCATACATAGCTGCTAGCTGCAAAGAATAACCACTGGACAGGTATCAGGATGTAACAGAGGACGTCAGTTCCTATGGCCGCAATCAGGAACAGCATAGTTAACAGCTGCAAATAACATACAATATAGCCTTTGTACCTCAACATTGGCTCACAGCTGTTCACAGGATATAAAAGTGATAAAATGACTTAAAATTAAATTTCAATAATAAAAAGAATCTCCAGTTGCCCAGGTAAAGTTCTTATTCTTAGATACTACTCGACTTAAATTCAAAATTTTAGCTCATAAATTAAGACTGTTGGGGCTAATGCAGATAGAAGTATCAGTTTGCATTAGCGAACGTCAATATGAAAGATGTGTCAAAAATCAGGAAATGCGTTTACGATTCAGATAGAGGTAATAGGGTAATCCATCTACGAGCTTCCTATTTTCCAGTCAGTGACTGCCAACGTTACAGAAAGTAATACAGATAAATCCTATGTGCAGTATAACTGCTCTCCAAGATATCATCAATCAAATCCTTCAACTGTTTGACAGGAGTTTATAGCCACTTTCAGCTGGCGTCAAGCCTATGCAGTGCTGGCCAGCTCTCCATAAAGAAGTAGACCAAATTTTAGCAATATCTGCTAACTGATTGGGTTGTCATAACTCGGCACGTTTGAGAAAAATCAGTTTTTATTTTGAAAAACCTTAATATTTCAATTAATTTTCAAGCATTAAACAAACCACAAATCTTTCAACTGCTTTGCTTTCAAATTTATAGTTTATTCTGCATAATCCTATTGTATTGGTCAGACACTGCAGCTGTGAATGATATAAGGTTAATGTAATAACTATACCTGCACTTGTATTTACATAGCATTTATTAGAATATAGTCTGCAAGCTACTTATAATTAACAGCTACTTACAAATCCCTGGTATTTATATGAATCTTGAACGGATCGAAGTAGCAGCCACACCGGATACAAGTATTCAAACCGAAATTCCAATATAAAGTCAGCCAGCAGTACCAGAATCCAGATCGTGAGAAATTTTAAACAAGCTAGAATACTAAAAATAAAACAAAACAAAACTAAGCCATGTGGTAATTGTGCTATATGTTCCTTCCCTCAACTAAAATCACTGCAGAACTTTGTTGAACTATTTTTATTTTAGCAATAGCAAAATGACATTTTTTAAAAATTTGTCAACTATTATTACTTATGAACTCCTATTTGAGAAAATTGCCCACAATTGTTTACAATATGGCAATTTAAAAGCACTGCAAGCCACTAATTTCCGTTAATATTAGACTATTAGGATTATTATAAAAACCAATCAAACAAAGTACAGTTTATTTCAACTATTTGAGGCAGTTTATGAAAGCTGGCAGAGAGTTTATGACCACTTTCAGCCATTATTTAGAGTAACAGGAAGCAGATTATCTACAGCACCAATCAATTTCACCCATTCTAAGTCTCCAGTTACACTCATTACTGTAAATTAAACTAAAACACCTCCCCCCTACTAATAATATGATCAACCATAGTTAAATTTCCATTTGCCTTTCGTCAAACCTGCAAGTACTTAAAATGATATTTATTGGTAACAATGTGAGCGTGTGTAAGACCAAAGTAAAACTTAAATTAGGAGTAAGTCAACATACCTTAGGCTTAATATTTACTATTTAGTCAGTTAAAAACAACTGAAAGAGTGACTGAAATTAAGTGCAAGTACCAGACTGCTTCGTGAAAATATTGATAGAGATCACTACTGATTAGTACCGTTACCATAACAACTTTTAACAGTATCACAATGGCATAGTAGATCTAGAGCACTGTTACTTTAATTTCAGCAGTTGCTGATGGTTTTACTTTAGGTCCAACTATTACCATTGATTGTAGTGGTATCATTTTACAGATTTATAAACGCTAACAAGTTACTAATTGGATTTATTATTTATTAAATACAAAAATATAATTATTATATTTGTCATGTTAACAGATAGCCTACTCTAAACCCATTTTAGCACAATGATATTATCATTTTAAAAATGGATGATTGATGTTTATATCTATGACTATAACTACATTATTGACAGAATTATAATGCTAATTATCATAATACATTTGTTGTCATACTTAGCAACTCTTAGCCATTAGTTTTGGTAATTAATAAGTACTATTTATTAGCCTTGCTTTGAAGTTTAGGCAGTGAAAATAAAATAGTAATACCACATTATGTAGTATACTGTATATGTAGTATATACAAGTATTTGGACTAGTCTATCAACTTGGAGAAATGCTCACTTTAGATTTTAGTATATAATTTAGAATGAGAATCAGAATGACAGCCACAATGAGTCTATGAGGATCAAACTTTGAATGAGGCTTAGAGTTAGTATTAGTATTAGTATATTAAAAAGAAATTGAAAGTTCTATTTACACAACTGATTACTTTGGCTTCAACTTTATAAGTTTAGAACTCAATATTTATTTTTATACTTTTAATTATAATTTTAGTTGTTCACTCTTCAGTCAAGTTTAGGTTAAATTCATTATATTTAATCTCAAAGCTAATGATTTATAGTACTAATAATAATTTAATAATATCAAAGACAAAAGTAGTATAATTATTATTTAAGTTATGACAAGCCTAACATTTACTTTTACTAGTACATAATAAAACTATAAGTAAACTTAAGTATAACTATTACTATAACATAAACTTGAAGCTAAACATAACACTAGCAGTAAATTTATTATTTATCATTATATTAACTTCAAGTGAGTCAACAATTGAAGTTTTAAACAATTGCAAATTGAAATTATACTGAAATAGTATACCTGCTGTAACTATAAACGCGTTCAGAAATCTTTTTTGATTTCATAGGACGCCGAAGTTTTCCAGATTCGACATTCCGCCTCTTCATTCTAACATAACACACCCAAAGTATAATTTTTTTTATGATTTGTAGGCATTCACACCAAAGTTAAGTATTTCGATTTGGCTGCTAAGCTATAGGCATATACAGAATTTTAGATTACTAAGAGTATTGTCGCTTTTGCGCAGTGATACTTCCGTCTAGCCACAGACCATAAAATATACAGTGCGGCCAACTCAATAAGCTTTGCTTAATCGAGGATGCAAAATATTATACGATACTCTATTGTTATTTTTAACCATAATCGTCACAGTTTTAGAACTATAGCTACTTTTGGTTTAAAACAAAATATTGAATCATATTGCTTAAAATTGAATGTTTCATTAAAGTTGGCTTCAGAAGTACCAGAGTTTTTGCTGTATTTTTGAAGGTTTGCGGAAATGTGCCTTTTAACTAATGCGTTTAGAGGGGCTTGTCGCCCCTACCCGATTGTTGATTTTGGCCTAACCATTCGCTCTCGGAAATTCCCGTTACAAGCATTTTTCTAGTTTTTTCTTTATCATTCATTTTGATTTTATTTCTAACTTGAACGAATTTAAAACTATCACCGCCATGGCTATGCACATACCAAGAGCACCTGGGTTTTCTCAGATGATTAAAGATGGAGCAAAAGTAAGAATTTATAAATATAGTGATAACATCAACTTGAGACGACGAGGGCTCAAGCAGAGTAACTGTTAGTGTTACTGACTTACTCTTAGACGCAGACTGACTTACAATTACATTTGCTGACTTACAGTTAGTGTTACTCACTCTCAGTCGTTTAAATGCAGATCTAGCTTTAATTGAAATTCATGAAATAACTATATTATTTTAGATTTTTCTAGTCTTAAATGTTATTAAAATGTCAACGTGAAAATAATAATAATAATAATTATTAAATATTATTATTTATATTCGTATTGATATTGTAATCATTTTTATTTTAGACATCATAATCATTCATTTATGAAAGTGCAGTAAAAATAATATTAGTATTACTATTGCCATTGGGCTTGGTATTACATTTACTAATACTAATAGTGATAGTTATAGTAATACTATCACTATGTAGAGTACAGCTCAAATTGCGTAGTTTTTTTCCTTAAGCTTAGCATTAAATTTATATAGGAATAATGTATTGTTTTATAATACATGTATGATGTATGCATGTAAATTTTGAAGATGTCTTTGCTGCTAACAATAACATCTCTATAATAAAATTGAAAGACTAAACAAAAATGATAAAACTTATACAGTCTATGACAAGAATGAAATTTTAGACAACAACTAAGAACATGCTTTGTATTTCAGCATTTCTCTGGTTTGGACGAGGCTGTGTATAGAAATATAGAAGCCTGTAAGGAGCTAGCCAAAACGCTCAAGTCGGCATACGGTCCTCATGGGCAAAATAAAATGGTCATCAATCATCTTGAGAAGCTGTTTGTCACCAATGATGCTGCAACTGTGTTGAGGGAGCTGGAGGTAAGTAAATTACTACATGGTGTATCTCCCAGCACATTATGTGCCTTTGAATTTTTATTCATAAGTTATTCTTCGCACTCGATATATGTTTATGCTTAAACTCCTCACTTACCTAGCTGGATAAATCACTTGTGGAAAATAAATCCTTAGCTGTATGTGTTAAGGATTTATCTACCAAACTCTTGGTAAGTTTTTATGTCTCTGGTTGCTTTCTCAGGTTCAGCACCCTGCAGCTAAAATGATTGTCATGGCGTCTCAGCAACAGGAACAGGAAGCTGGTGACGGAACAAACTTTGTCATAGCATTCGCCGGTGCGCTGTGTGAACAGGCTGAGGAGTTGTTGCGAATGGTAAGTAGTTTGGGTTCTAGTGTTGGTCATTTGGCTATGTTGGGGGCTTTTAGTACCCGCCTCCTTATCTAACCAGCCTTCATTTCAAAACCTAATACTCATTTCCAATAATGTATTGTACTCGAATACTGTCCACTTTACAACTATGAGTGGCTGTAATATACGCAAGAACTCCTCTCAAATGTTTTTCTGGTCTTCTGTTGGTCAGGGAGTCTCGGTGTCGGAGGTTATTTCAGGGTATGAGCAAGCCACAAAGAAAGCTTTAGAGATTTTACCAAGTAAGTTCTGTAACCTATTATGTAGGGCTGGCACGGTTAGAATAACCTATTCTGTAGGGCTGGCACGGTTAGAATAACCTATTCTGTAGGGCTGGCACGGTTAAAATAACCTATTCTGTAGAGCTGGCACGGTTAGAATAGCAAGTTGGCGTTTTAGAGTGTTTGAGATCATTTTAGTTTACATGAAATTCAATTGAGTGTGGGATTTGGGAGCTTCTTGAATAAGTCATATTTAATCATTTTCATGCGAATTAAGTTTTTCATCTGTCACTATATTTTTGCTAAACTGCAGGAGTGGATTGAAGTACGCAACAGATATTAATTGCTGTTTTTCTCTGTAGATGTCCTCTACACCACTCGCTTGTCACTAATTTGTAAATTATTAAACTATCGCAACATTCATCGAGTCATGGCCATAGTGTTTGAGTGGCAGAGAAACTGAATGTGTAGGGAATAATGTGATGTCCGTACTGAAACAAGCTCTTATTGAACTGTTTCACTTGAAGTACACGGTCAAATAATTGAAGTAATGGCTGCCAAAGTGGTCTAGCAATACATACATGATATACCAGCAATGCAGCATGATAGGCAGCACTTTACTAGCTTTTGATGCATTTGTCAGCGCTGGAGTGTGGCCGTGTGAAAGATCTGAAAGACAGGGACAGTGTGGCAGCTTCTATCAAAACTGCTGTCATGAGTAAGCAGTATGGACACGAGGACTTTCTCTCTAAACTCATATGTGATGCCTGTCTCAACATCATGCCTGATCACCAGAAGTCTTTCAATGTTGACAAGATTAGAATCTGCAAGATTATGGTTTGTGCCATTTTTATTCTCATCTCTATATAATATAGTTTATACTGTGACTGTGATATGTACTGTCACTGTGGTATGTACTGTCACTGTGGTATGTACTGTCACTGTGGTATGTGATATCACTGTGGTGTGTACTGTCACGTAGATTTGTGCTGTGACATAGTATATGCTGTGACTTGTGTGGAATGTGACAATGAGTGTTATAAAATGCCATCTTCGCTGTACAGGGGTCTGGCATAACTTCATCTAGTATAGTGAAAGGCATGGTGTTCAAGAGAATGGTAGAGGGAGAAGTAAACAAGGCGGAGAATGCCAAGATAGCTGTTTACTCTTGCCCACTGGATGTAACTCAAACTGAGACCAAGGTACTCGATGCTGCTTTACTTTACACACTCTATACTAAACATTACTATAGATATAGAAATATGTGCATGTTTTGGAATTGTCTGCCCTTGAGCACATGCTGGTGGTTTACTTACAATGTGTAAGCAGGTAGTGCATGAATATGTGTTGATAGCAAACTGCATGTACAGCAAGGATTGGTTAGCTATAAGAATGTCAATATGATTCACAGTGATGGAGGAGATGCGCCTGCGTTTAAAGTTCCGTATTCAATTGAATATTTATGTGTTTGTGTTTAGGGAACTGTTTTAATAAAGACAGCCCAAGAGTTGAAGGACTTCAGTTCAGGAGAAGAGAGTATGGTGGAGTCGGTAAGTACTTTGTAGCCTCTGTTCTCTGCATAATATAATATAGCTGTATGCTGCAGTCACACAGTTAAAGTGCTGAAACAATCATGTCAGATTGTCATAATGCCCAGAGTCAAGCACTTAGCCGTCTATGCGCTGAAGTCACATGGTTCTGCCTCCTAATGAACTGAATATTTGTTAACTGCTGGTGAAATTATTATTAATTTTTTCATCAAGTCTAACAGTATTTCTTAGATTTTATGCTATTCATTCTTCAACTGTTCACTCTCTGGATTGAGTTAGTTTTATGAAGTCAGTTGATAAGAATATTTGTATTACAGCAAATCAAAGCCATAGCGGATACCGGGTGTAAACTTATTGTAACTGGTGGTAAGGTCGGCGAGCTGGCTCTACACTACTGCAACAAGTACAACCTGATGGTGCTTAGGCTATTGTCAAAGTTTGACGTGCGTAGACTTTGTCAGACTGTGGGGGCCACAGCCCTTCCCCGCATTGTAAGTAATAACGCACTGCCTTGTCCATTATAAATTATTTCCAGCAAGTTTGCTGTTGTGTTTAAGAAGTAATGCTCTCCTGGAGGTTTATGTGTCACGGACAGATAACTCCGGAAAAGTATAGCTTGGCCTCTGCCTACATTTTCTTTGGTTATTTAATATCATCTACAAACTATTAAAGACGGTTTATGCAACTCATTACATTATATGATAAACAGTTCCTAACAAAATTGCAGCATTATCATAGTCTTAAGAAAATACTTTATCCCTCCTTACCCAATGTGTGTAGGATTATATTATATGAATTGTACTGAATGATGAATATTCAATGCAAAGTTACAATTCTTGCAACTCTAAGCTGTATTTTGTTTTGATTTTGTGTCTGTGAAGCATCATTTCTTCATCCAAACTGTATTGTGGTCATTCGGAATTATATATCAATATTGCTATTCTATATTATACTATAAACTATTTGTCTACTATCTCCTTTAACTCATGCTGTATATCTGTATACTATAAAGTATCAACTGTAAATCTACTAATGATATATTATATCTGTTCTATCTACTCTATCTTGTAGACACCACCAACAGCTGAAGAGGCTGGTTACGTTGACCATGCCTATGCTGATGAAATCGGTGAACAAGCCGTGGTGATTCTACGACAAGGTAAGTGAAATGTACAGGTGAGCTACTAGTGTACAGGTGAGCTACTAGTATACAGGTGAGCTACTAGTATACAGGTGAGCTACTAGTATACAGGTGAGTTACTAGTGTACAGGTGAGCTACTAGTGTACAGGTGAGTTACTAGTATACAGGTGAGTTACTAGTGTACAGGTGAGCTACTAGTGTACAGGTGAGTTACTAGTATACAGGTGAGTTACTAGTATACAGGTAAGTTACTAGTATGCAGGTGAGCTGCTAGTATACAGGGAGCTACTAATATACAGGTGAGCTACTAGTATACAGGTGAGCTACTAGTATACAGGTGAGCTACTAATATACAGGTGAGCTACTAGTGTACAAGTAAGTTACTATTGTGCTCTACTGCCACCATTGCAGAGAAAGAAGAC
The DNA here is from genome assembly GCA_964035545.1 of Bugula neritina. Taxonomy (NCBI): domain Eukaryota; kingdom Metazoa; phylum Bryozoa; class Gymnolaemata; order Cheilostomatida; family Bugulidae; genus Bugula; species Bugula neritina. The sequence goes on from OZ037767.1 coordinate 22,864,998, forward strand.
TCCCAGCTGGCCACCATTGTAATCAGGGGATCTACTGACAACCTAATGGATGACATTGAGAGAGCTGTAGACGATGGAGTCAACACATTCAAGGCTCTCACCAAGGACAATCGACTCGTGGCTGGCGCTGGAGCCGCTGAAATAGAGCTTGCAAAGCAGATATCATCGTATGGTGAGGTAGGGCAACTCCTCAACTCTTCTGCTATTGCACCTACATTACACTGCAGTGTACCTACATTACACTACAGTGTACCTACATTACACTGCAGTGTACCTACATTACACTACAGTGTACCTACATTACACTGCAGTGTACCTACATTACACTACAGTGTACCTACATTACACTACAGTGTACCTACATTACACTGCAGTGTACCTACATTACACTACAGTGTACCTACATTACACTACAGTGTACCTACATTACACTACAGTGTACCTACATTACACTACAGTATAACTACATTACACTACAGTGTACCTACATTACACTACAGTGTACCTACATTACACTACAGTGTACCTACATTATACTACATTATACCTACATTATACTACATTATACCTACATTATATTACAGTGTACTACATTGTATTGCAGTGTACCTACATTACACTATATATGTATTTTCTGTCTATTCAATAAGCCCTCGTCAAATATGAAACAACAATTTTATTCTGGGCATTAAATACTCAAACTGAGAGCTCAGCAAAAATTTTCTCCAATGCATTTTTGAACAAATTGCTTCCTTTTTATAATTTCATTTTTTAACTTAAACAAATAATTTTAGTTACGTTCTATACTGTGGCCACATGGCTTTTATGTACATTATATAATTCGTTATGTTCTTCAGACTTGCCCCGGCCTGGAACAGTATGCTATACAGAAGTTTGCGCAGGCCCTCGAGACAATGCCCAAGATCTTAGCTGAGAACACGGGGGTCAAGGCCACGGAGGTTCTCTCTCAGCTGTATGCGGCTCACCAAGACGGCCAGAAGAATGTCGGTGTGGATGTGGAGGTGAGTAGAGTCGGTGGTTGTCTCTCAGGTTGTCTCTCAGGTGCTCGGTGTATGCTGCTGTTAGTCATCGGATCGGCAAGTTTGTTGACGATATGAGGGAGGGGATGACTTTGTGTGGGTTCAGTTGCCATTGCTTAGACCAGCTATATCTCAGTGTGTTTGGAGTCATCTTCTATACCAAAAGCCAAGAGTGCTAAAGAATTTAAACCTTAAAATTTTCAGTAAAACACCTTTGCTTGCTGCTACCTGTTGCAATAAAAAGGCAATATTTTAGAAGAACTTTTTTTGTAAAATATTGGCTTATTGTCACAGTTTGAGTTAACCGGTAATCAATCAGTGTTTTACACCCAACTTGTTAGTCATTTAAGGGAAGCACTACTTTGAGACCTTCTCAAGTCATTGCTCTGAGCTCAGCATGGAATACTTACGTTTCATGTTGACTTACACTGTGCGAGTGTTTGGTAAGCTGATACCCTCAGCTGATCCTAGCTCTCAGCACTACCACAAGTGAGGCAGAGGGAACCTTACTGTAGCTTCTTCTTGAAAGAAATTGAATTCTTTGATGACAGAAATTTAAACATATTCATTTCTAAGGTGTTGGCGTATCATTTGGGTATCAGGTGTCAGGTTCAAGCATTCTTTGTTGTAATTGTTATTTGTAAAGCCTATCAGAGCACACTAGTGCTCCTATAAATCTGGTATATTAATAGCATTGATACACGCTGTATATATTTACATGTCTCAGGAATATACAGTATTTATACTATGCATGGTTCTATTAATTTATATTCAACTCTGGTTGGCCAATAGGAACGAAGTATAGCTTAATCGTCAGATTTTCATTATTGGCGTAATGCCAAAGTCAGAGATGAGTTGGATATTTTTTCAAAGAAGCCCAGCCAATATTTAGCTCACCATACTGGCATGTTGAATGGAAGAGGTGTGGTAAATATGTGTGATGCAAGGATTTGTGGGGAGGGAAGGAGGGAAGGGTTATAAGATAATAGTGATTGTTTGTATTATAACCTGTGATATGGGCAGGGTCCAAGAATATGGTTTCATATATAACATAAATAAAGTTAATGCAACGGATGTCTAGGATTTCATAATATGTCACTCATGCAAAGTGCTTTAAAGTTCTTATTTCAAATTACTGTGAAATAAATCTGGTTTTACTCATGGTAGTTCACCAACTCTGCTCTCTCTAGCTTTCTTCTGAGTAGGATAAAAAAACACTGTCTCCTTTTGATTCATGGTTAATAACGCTTAATTTTCAAGAAGATTTATAGATTTTTTGCTTATTTGATAAACTTTTTTGCTATTACTAGGCTTAGAGAAAATTTTAAACTTTGTACCACCAGTCTACCAGCATGTATTTAATGTTAAATATCTGCAATTGTTCTCCCAAACGTCACACAGTTATTTTATAAATACCAGTTTCTTTGCTGATTTTCTTAATTGTAATACTTTGTTTGAGTGTTGAAATATTGCTACAAAAACATCAGATAATTTGTCTCATTGTCCAAAGTTTTGTGGCACTATACTTTCATGTAATCTTTGCTGACAATTAAGATAGATATGCTGCCGTTATTTGCTGCTGTCTCCTCACTTGATCACTTGGCTGTTACAGGCTGAAGGACCTGCTGTCTGTGATGCTGTCAAAGCTGGACTCCTGGATCTCTATCTCACCAAATTCTGGGCCATCAAGTTTGCGTCCCAAGCTGCCACCACAGTCCTCAAAGTTGATCAGGTAAATATTCACTCCTCCAGTTGATGGTGTTCCATTCAGTACACGGTTATAGAATAGTACTATTACATGCTATATCTCAGTCAGTACACAGTTATAGAGCATTACTATTACATACTATATCTCAGTCAGTACACAGTTATAGAGCAGTACTATTACATGCTATATCTCAGTCAGTACACAGTTATAGGGCATTACTATTACATGCTATATCTCAGTCAGTACACAGTTATAGAGTAGTACTATTACATGCTATATCTCAGTCAGTACACAGTTATAGAGTAGTACTATTACATGTCTTGCTACACTTATGTACAACTGTATCCAAGACTGCAGATTTGTAAAACTGGTAGTTGTCTTTTCTTGTATACTAATCTACATATATGCATGTTGTGGTTATGCCTCTGTGTGTATTTACTTATAGATTATAATGGCCAAGGCAGCTGGTGGCCCGAAGCCCCGAGAAAATAAGGACTGGGATGAGGATGATTAGAGCACCTGTTCTACTAGTCATTACCACTGACTGACCTGACTATAGCCAATCTGCCATTCTGTCACTCTTTACAGCTGATATTATGACATTTTATGGACTTTCTTAATTTGGTGTGAGAGTGATGTTGTAATTTTTTAACTTGATGTTTGTACATGAAAATACAGGTTCTACATCTTCATATTATTTCTCCTAGTTTATTATAGTCAATACAGCCACATAAGATCAACATTTCCCATCAATTGGTATCTGGTATACTTATGCAACTGGTAGACTTCACATTAGCGTAAAATCTGTAAATATTATCAACTATCCAGCATATATATATACCTGGAAATGTGCATGAACGGGTGTTTATAGAAAGACTAAATATATGTAATGTGAACAGGCTTTTAGCCTATATATATCATCTTGAAATTTACACCCTTTGACTTTATTCATTAATTAGCCGAGTTGACAATAATTAGAGGGTTGCATTTACATTGTCTATCTGTCTTGCAATCTATCTGCAATTTCATCTCAAATATTTTAACCTGATCTGTATAATTAGCTAATCAGATTATAATTTGAGCTCTAGAGCAGATAAGGGTCGGACATCAAGGCCTCTGTCATACTTTTGGTAGATTGTTCATATCTACTGCTCCACTTTCTTCTGACTGGATGCAAATGTTTATTGTAATTCGTCTCAAATAGATTAGGCATGTATGCAGCCCCCCAGTTTTTAACCATAATTTGAAACCGTTTTTTATTGGTAGCTGTATACAGATGCTACAGATATTTGATATTTATAATTTTGCATACTGAATATGGAGATTAAAGAGCATCCAATTTTCATATTTTGGATTTTTCTCTAAAGAGGATCAACACATTTGGCAAATAATAATAGTTTTTGGTGACTTTGTTTTGCTTATAATATTTGGTCACATTTAACCCATAACTCGGAAATGACAACTGTCCACTAGTCTTGGTATTGTTCAATTGTATACTTGTTTATACAGCATCAGTTATTAGTAATAGTTCTTAGTGATGGTTGGCAGTTATTAAAGGTAATAATTAGTAATAGTAATTAGTGGTAGGTGTTGGGGACACGTATGAGTCATTCCTAAGTAGTTTTGTGACATCATTAGAGGTTTGCTGTCTGGTCTTTTCTGAAAATATCAGTATTAATGTCAACCCTGGTTGGTAGCGAGGGGGAGATGATGTGGATGAGAACCCCCTCCCACTCCTCAGCGTCCAGTAAATAAATTGCTATTCTATTGGGGAAGCCTTCATCATTAATTAGAAATATTTCATCTAATAGTGTAATTATATTTGGCTTCCTTTGCAGAGTCAATTTGACAATCTTGACTAATCAGTAGCATCTTCTATTGTGTGGAAGCTATTTTTGTTCTACCTCAAATTCCAAAGTTACACAAACATCACATCATATAACATCTCGAAAGAGGCTCTTAAACGAATGACACTTGGTAACGTGCACTTCTTTGCACAAATGACTATGCATATCAACATTTATCTCTATTTACGGAAATTAAATATGCAAATGCAAGCCCATATCAATTTAGCAAAGAATGAAAAGTGACAAGTAAGACTATAATTTTAAAGTTATTGTAATCTAATGACCCCTGATTACACCATCTTTGGCTATTGTTAAAGGCAAGTGGCACACGACTACACTTCAACTGTAACACAAGTATTTGTACGCAATCTAAGACTGACTACTGCTAGCCGCAGCTGATCTGTCTGGTAGTTTGAGGCGTTATAGATGGTGATATAGCTTATGCCTACAGCTAACAACTAAAACGTATTGTGCTGTGTATCTGCTGTGGGCGTGCTTCACAGATTTCAAAGTGCTAAGGCTATAAACTAAACTTGCAGGTTAATGCTCAGCAAATATAATTATCTATCAGTTATAAGGAGTAAAATATAATAACTACTAGGTCCTAGGATAACCGAAACAATTGCTTGTGGTTAGAAAATTTCAAATTACAGCATAAGCTGAATTAGAATGTCTTGTAGAAATAAATAATAAAAGGTTATATTTAACATGGCTTTTGCTTTTTCTGTTTTGAATATTTTCTTTAAAATAGTCATTCAATAATTTTCTTTTGATTTCTAGATCAATACCATTTCTGCTTAGCCTGATACAAAGTTTACTACAGACATTTTTAAACCAATAGTTGAATGTGAATCGGTAATCTTAATAATTCTTTATTCAAAAACTCTTATTGTTATAAATTGGTGATCAGTTTTATAAAAATCATTGCTGCTGTTGAGTAATAAATAAGATAGTAGTTTGTTTACAAGAGCTGTTTGCACAAGGAGCTCTTAACCTAGGATACTATATAGTCTTCCCAGAAAAGGGGTGGGCAACTAGGGGCCCCAGAGCCACATGTAGCCCTTTGTCCATTTTTCAGTGACCATTTTAATGCTTAAGGTAAGTAAAAGCTGTTATATGCATTCTGATAAGCACAGTATAGGTTTATCGGCAAATTACTTTATTATACTAAAATTAAATTTGTTTTAGCTGACTTCTGAACTTGGTGCTCATACAAAGGAAGTTGCCTATCCCTGTCCTACAGGTCTCTCCGAGAAATGTGGGGGATGTCATTTAAAATCTTATTAAACTATACACTGTGTTGTAATTATAATGTGATGAAACCATAGGTACAGTAATTGTATTATGATAGTAGGGGTACTTGAAACTCTAGAAGGAAAGAAAAGGGTACACGGGCTGTGAGGGTTGGGAACCACTGGCCTAGTGTACTTTTCACCCTATACAGTAATGTTGTCTACATTACAAGTTATTTCCATTTATAACCACAGCATTTCGCTGAGCTAGTCAAGACTTGAAATTAAGTGACATTTATTACAATGTCAACAAGGGAAGCTGTGACTCTAACATGACATTTAAATTGTTATCAAACTGCCTAAAGAACTTGATTGCTTTGTAAAACTAAACAAGTTATTAAAATCTGCAAACAAAATTCAAACTTGCTCGGCAACTTAGTATAAATGCTATTTATGTTTATCAGCATATGATTGCAAAACCTTAATAAGTGGACACTTTTTTGCAAACTGCTGCTAGAAAAAAAGCAGCAGCAAAGGTGATAAGTCTACCTGCCCCACCAGGTCTGTATTTAGTCTCACATGAGCTATAATACAATATGTTAAACTTATTAAAACAAGAACAAGCCAAGTTGTTCCTTTTACCATTTTATACTCCAATAATTCCTGAATTACTGTATACATTTGTTATTATTATTATGAAAGAAGGCTGTTAGCATTGGCCAAGCCCATTCCAACTTCTGCCTCAGCCGTGTACCAGAATAGTAAGTCCTGCTTGTTAGGTAAATTAAGGGCAACTCAAGCTGATATTTTTCGTTTTCAAAGTTAATTAGTTTACATGTACACAGCTCTTTAGACTATAATGTAATTTTTATGCAAATATATAAAATAAAATATTCAGCAAAGCTATAAGAGTTACCCAAATATTTCTGTCACTGCGGTCAAAAGCGGCATGGAATCCATTTCAAATTCATTTCCTTAAACACACACAAACTCAACCATGATGTTCGGCAATTATTTACAGTTCCTCCTGCATAATAAAATTGCATTGTCTTCTCCTATTTCGCAACAATCCATCTTTCTTAGTTGCCAACTCTTCCCCCACTCAAACCGTATGGTGCAGCAATCACTATATCAAAGCCAATAAACATGTATGCATACAAAATAATTTTTAATAATTTCACAAAAAAGTTAAATAAGTTTTGGTTTACTCACTAGCTAAGGTAAAATCTAGTTAAAAACAATTTTATAAGACAACGGTTATATAATGCTTCTAGCAGTGGTAAAATTTGTTACTAATTACTTGCCATAATTGACATTCTTAAAAGCAAAACTCATTTTAATTTGAAAATTCCATTGTTTTAATTTTTGAATACCATATATTATTACTTCCATGTAATTACTCTTGTTCTATACTAATATAAATTTTTAAGCACACCTAATATAGCCTCAATTTAGGCTTATGCCATATTATATAAAAGTGTTTTCACTATGTTTTATTATTGTTTTTATATAATAATATTAAGAATGAGAGCTCGATGACATTTAATTCATTTTGATTTAATAATTTAATTCATTCTGTTATTCTGTATTATTCAGCATTTTTCTCTCAAACGGATAAAATATAATAGCTAACTTTAGGATTCCTTCATGTGAACATTGAAGTAATACAGGAAATACATAAACTGGTCTTAGCACCAGGTGACTCAGATAACTGACAAGGAACTGCCTTCCATATATCTGCAACCATTCCATTTGGAAGTTAGATGAGACTGGATGAGTTGAAGAAACTGGTGTGAGGGAATATTAGCACTTGAACCACAACTAACAGAACATTGAATATGTGGATTACTCCTGTCTTACTTATGGTGACATTTTTACAGGAGAATAACTCTACATCATAAGTTGAATTACAGCTGGTTGGAGGTGCTGTTTCTAGTTAGTTAATTTAAATGCATTTTGGTATAACAAGCTATGTGCTTGATAGAGAATTAGTAATAAAATGTTAGTAGAATTACTACCCACTAAAATAGCTTGGTCAAAATTTGGGGACACCTGTGCATGCATTCTGCTATCAGGTTGATCAAGATCCTAGTAAAATGCCATCATGCATAGCGGTATTTCGTGCTGATAAGTAATTGCTGCTGGATTAAACTCTTTTGTGCGTTACTATCTCTCCTAGCTGCAAAAAGTCGTTGCCATGAAAATGAGAAAATCGAGTAATTAGGTCTCGTCGCGATTTACAGTCAACTGCTTTTGAAAAGAGAGAATAATTACGGTCATGTAATAGCAATAAAACAGCACTCGCTGTAGCGTGACTGGCTATGATTATTGGCTTACATCCATTAACTGATTGAAAGTAAACACACTCGCGTTTCATGACACTGGTTAGGGCGGAGCTTATTTTAAGTGTCCCGTAGAGGGACGCGATTGAGACGCGTGTTTGGCTTGACACTGGCGTTAAGCCGTGATTGAGCTGAGAAGTGCTGGTACACTGTGACAGAATAGCGAAGCAACAGGTTGCTGCTGCTAACATTTCTAGTTCTCTCTCTCAGCAGTACCTATAACTATGCCTCTAGAAACTGCTGCCTCTGACAGCAAGCTTAGCATTGCTAAAACTAACCGGAAGGTAAGTGCCTACAGCTCAATTTGTACAATTCTAGCAATGTGCTGAAAGGTTTCAATTCTAATAAACTTGATTAATAAAGTTTACTCAGTTCTGATTGTAACTGCAGTGATGAGAAAATTTCTCCGTCTATTTTTAACAACTAAACTACCTGCTATATATATATATATATATATATATATATATATATATATATATATAATTTAAAAAAAAACAATAAAACATAAACATTTACACTGGTGCTATCTGCTGTGCGGGTATTGTAAGATTTTTTAATTGTTTTATATGTAGTATTTTTGCAGGTAATGTTTAACTGTTGTGTATTGTATTTAATTTAGCTTTTGCTGTTGTTTAATATAGACCAGAGCCATGTCAAATATCATAAACCAATTCTTAAGGCAGCATAAAATATAAATTGCAATCAAAATTCTTCTCTAACGGTTCGAATTCCTCAGCTAAAATATTTTGAACTTGAAAAAGAAAGTTTACTAGGGACACCTAAACTAATATATCATTGGGGCAGCAGCAGCAGCTTTGATTAGGGAAACAGCACGCTGTGTGTCAGCTATTACACCAATGAGTATTACATATAGGACCTCCCTGCATTACAATTACAGCCTACTTAGATATGCCATAATAATATAAACATGAGTTGTTTGAATGCCTACTTGGTTTGTTTGAAGGGTTCATTTTCTCACGCTTTCCTACCCCTAGCTTCAACTAGTCCTATAGTCGTGATTTGATAAGCTTATCTCTATGCACCCTTCTATATATCTATATAGTGTAGCTAGACCAATTACCACTGACTTTTTATCTCGGGTCTATAATACGCCCCTCTCCTTCTATAATTATATACAGCTCTCTATTACCTACATCTTTCAATATGTAATACAGCACGCTCATTATGTAATACATTTCCCTAATTCTGTAATACACTACCTTAATTCTGTAAAACAGTACTGTTGTTCCATAATCGTATACCTCTCTAGTACTTTGACTATCTTTACACTTTAGAGTTTAGACCTGTACATTGTAAATAAAATAGAACCAAAATAGGTTGGGATCCTAGGTCCAATTATATAATACTTTGGAAATAACTTACATTAGTTAGATTTTGTTACAATTTTATTAGCTTTTCAAAACTTCTACTGACAACTGCCTTAGGGAATGGTTTGGTAAATTACAATCTAGATTAATAATTATGGGAAATTTTGGATTTGCAGATTGCCAAGCCGATAATGGAGAAAAAAAGACGGGCAAGGATCAATGCGTCCCTCAATGAGTTGAAAACATTGTTAGTGGAAGTGCTGCAAAAAGAAGTGAGTTCGTTCCTTCAATTTTAGAATTATAAATGAATTTAAAACTCACATTACATTTAATCAGTCTTCAAACAAATTTTGTTTGCAGGCTGTGATTTTATACCATTTTTCTTTCATGGCATCATAAAGGAAAAAATCTATTGAGGTGTCGACAGTTTTTCTTCAATTTCAGCTCCTTTTACCCATACAGTTGAGGAAAGGGTCTTGTCTAACGCCTCAATTGCTGCATATTGATATTATTCTTTCTTCAATTTGATTAAAAACTGTTTAAAATAGCAGAAGAATGCAAATGTCTTGAGTACAAACATCTATATTAAGTATTCAGGTTTCATGATTTTCTCTCTTTGAATTAGAAATGACTGTTAATATAATAACTTCTTCTAGTGTTTGTACACTATTAACCATCACGGTTATTTGTAATCAATTTGCATTTGAAATTATAATTTACTTTCACTGGTTGCTAGCTACACCCAATAGTAAGGGTCGGTATGGCAGACCCACTATGACTTGCTGTAAATTTATTCTTTACTGGCTTGATTTTCTCTTGAGCAGAGATTTCGTGACTTTTTGCCCTATTTTTGTACCTATATAGGTTATATATTCGTTATTAGTGATAGCTTGACCTTTATCGGTATTGATTATTGAACTGTGTTCTACTTGCTATCAAAATTTCTGTCGGTTCAGTTTCTTTGCTAAAAGTTAAGATAGTTTTGTTTCGACTTACCATATTTCAAACAGCAAATATTTACAGGTGACAGTTTACAAAGCAGTGTGAGTGGCACGTTTGTTAAACAGGGCATAGAGCCAGGCACGCTGCCGAAAGCTGCCTGTGACTGCCACCGTGTCATTATGGTGGCCTACATATCTAATTACAGCCTATTCACTTTGTAGAGGGTAGTGTTACCTAAAGCCTACAGTAATGTATATAATAGGCTAGTCGCAGTGGAACACTTTAAGTGTATTGTGTATAGTAGAATAAATCTCATAAACCTAGAGGACCTCATGTACTGTCAACAGCGCATGTCCCATACATACTCCCTGATATTTGTCTATAACTCAAAGTTTCTTATTAACCACCCATATTTTCAACTTTATTATTAAACCTCTTTATTTAATGCGACACAAATAAATAATCTGCTGAACATTAGACCCTAGTTGGGTATTATATTACTATACTGTAGAGCTCAGTGCTAGATAAAAGCACTTCTTTATGTTTCGTAGTTGAGCTGATTATAAATATCTTTCTATTATTTTGAAAGCCAACTTTACAGCTGTTTGCATAATTATTCCTATCAAATTATTTGCTTTTAAAGGCATATTATGGAGGTTATAGTCATACCTGCTCTAATATGCCATAAGACCTCACCCAAGAAATGTAGTAATCTGCTAAACTAGGCTAGGAAAGATTAGGGATATATTGAATTATATAATATGCTAATTATTTAGCTGGAAAAGATAAGCTGGTAAATTAAAGAGTCCCATTGTCTGTTGCAGGGCTGCAGACACTCGAGCAAAATGGAGAAGGCAGACATCTTGGAGATGGCAGTCAGACATCTAAAAAACCTCCAAAAGCAGCAAAATGGCTCAGGTACAATTATATACCAACCCTGCATTATAACCGTGTAGTAATCAGCCAATTTGTGCTGTACTCAGTTTGTTAATATTTGAATAAACTCTTTGGCCTCTGGCGCACGTAACCCTCGGCCATATTGTTTAATCAAACTGGCATAGCAGCATGTAATTAGGAGGTTTCTAAGCGTGGAGAGGTGGTAAATACAGCATGTAATGTGCATATCTAAATTAGCCAGGTAATAAGTGATTTATTTTACGGCATTCTGTGGGAATCACTCCCCTAACTATGCCCCAGCTCTAATGCCTCTTGTTATCATATTAGAGCTTACACGGATGATATTCACTGCTTTTCAATTTGCTAAATGAAGCTAACAAAATAATATGGCATTATCTTAGCCTATGACAAATCGGACATTGTGTAATGCTAACACTCTTCTAATATAATTATAGTATCATTTTATGGTGTGAAAGCAAAGATAATATTTGTGCAAGTATGCAATAATAGTCCATTGACAATTTAGTTTACAATCCTTTAGGGGTTGACTGGCTACGAGCTAGACTCCACTGTTGCGTGGCTTTATTTTCCCTGACTGCATTTAAAATAAGGAACTGTATCCTTTGATATATATATATATATATATATACAGAACTTATACATAGGGTTTCCTGCTTTTCACAACCTTTGATACAGGCACCCAGTTGCTAGCGGTTCTCTAAGAGCTTTTAAAAGGACATTTAGTCTGCCCAGGTCTGGCTCCATTTCCATTATAATGAAATGCTTCACACAAATATCTTCATAGGCAAGCTATCTGCCTATATTAATGTATAAACTCATAAAAGTAGAGAGAAAAATGGAAGCTTTCTATTTGTTTACATTATGTAACCATGGTTACCATAACTAGTTACGACTTGGAGGTAATTATTTACTGTGGTTACTTTGTGCCTAAATTTAGGGAACCTAGGTATAGAATACAAATCGGTTCTGCTTCCTTTTAGCCTGGTATACTTTTATAGCTATTAAAGCTACACTTAATAAAAAGAAACTGGACATGCCTGACGTGTATACACTTAGTACATCTCAGTAACAATCTGTTATATATTTAAATGGTTATACTATACACTGGCTGTTGAACAATTATTAGGAGATGAGTGTTGCACACGACTGCCCTCTGGCCTTGTCTTATCTGTACAGCATAGAAACACCCACCACTGATTAACACAAGAGAACAAACACAACCTTTGACTCTGTAGAGATAATTTACCACCCCTTCCTCTCATAGCTGTTCCTGACTCAACTACCAACCACAACACTCTTCTAATGATATAGGCATTCTATTTATAGCAAGTGTAGACAACTGCAATAAGTTCATTGCCTAATCTAGCTCTGACTATATCATACTACAGAACAAGCATTGTCGATATAGTGGAAAGGGAAATATCTGCCTGCTTAGTTTGATGTGTTGATTCATGGCTTGACATGTGCTGACAACTCAGAGCTGTTGCTGAGTAGGAACACAGGCTATAACTTATAAGATATAGTAGAGAGAGTCTAGCCTTAGGTTTATAAATTCTGTTGATGTTTTACAGCTAATCAGACACCCACCCTCAGAGACAGCTATCCTCCAGCCATCCCTCTAGAGAAATACGCATCAGCTCTACCACCAGACTGTTTGCCTCCCGAAATAAAGTACTTGAGCCAAACTACGACTGACTACAAATCCAGCCCACAAGTAAACAGTCCCGACTCTACTACAGTTACTAAACCAGACACTAACAGAAATATCCTTCCAGCACCTCAGCCTGTCAGCATTAGCATTGCTTCTCTAACTAGCCAATCACAGAGCATACAGCCGGTGATGACTCAGGCAGCTAATGGAGAAATAACAGTAGTACTACCTCAGCAGTTACTCACTCAAGTTGGTACGAGTAACAATGGACTGATTCTGCCGGTGTATACAGTGCCTACCATGCAGTCGACTCGTCAACTAATGTCGTCTGCAACTATGCACCAGGCAACGTCTGCAACTACTATTCAACTCAACGTCAAACAGCCTGTTCAGCAGTCACCTAACTCTGCGTTTAGTCAAACCTTGTCAGCTTCAAATGGTGCTTCTTCTATGGCCAAAGCTCCTTCATCACCAGTTTGGAGGCCTTGGTAGTTATAACATACAAGTTATCAGTCTGATTTTATATTCTATTTTCTATGCAATGCCATAAGCACAACTAACTAGTGATAAGTTGAATATTACGTGCAAAAACGTAGCCTTTTCTCGTATTACACCGCTTAATTATTTATGCATTTTATAAAAAATTATATTCTATTTTGTACACTTACAATCAAATTTTCATGAAATACTGAATTCATGCCCTTATAAGATTATATTCATGTTACGCTGTGGCATGTGTATACTACAACTGCGTAGCAGTAGAAATAATTCTTCCATTTCTGTGATATTTTTTATAGTAATTAATTACCATAGTTATTATACATTTCCTGACCAACTGCAAACAACAAATCACCGTCTTCCATTTGGTGTTGTCTTGTTCCACAATGCTGTGTACATAAACATTACATATCTATTTATTGTATAGTAATTTCTTTACCACTTTTAAATGCTTTACAATAAAGTTAAATTGGAAACTAGAATTATACTTGAAAGTTGCTAAACAACAAAAATGAAATATATGAAGTTGTTTTATGCAAAGAAATATAAAATATAAGGTGTTGGTTTAGCCAACTGTTTGCTTACTGAATTTATTATTTACTGTTTTAGTTTTCATAATATAGTGAATTTAAAATCCGCCAGTTTAGTTCTTAATGAAAACTCATAATACCACGTATTAGACTGGAATCTAAACCATCTAATGAATTGCTTGCTGACTTTCAAATTTAGTTATGATTCATACAAACTTTGAACGATTACCTGGAAAATGAATTTTCTAAAGTTAATCGCAACATACTTTCTAAATTAACATTCATAAATTTTGTTCTGATTATTTATGGATATTTTATTTCATATAATAAAATATAACATAGTTGAGTATAGAATTATAAAATATATACTCAATGTTGCTAACCAAGAAGTATCAAGAGTATGAGAGCCATGCAATTTCAATACCATTTTTCAGCAAGCCAATCATTGGCAAGGTTGCAACACAATAGCCAATCACGTATTGGCCACTTCACAGCGGACTTTAATGTATATAATTATACTCTGATGAGGATTCCCATGCTCCAAGTCTTAGAGCTAGGGACTGTTTATAGCAATCTGAAGTGTGACTATGTTTGGGCTGGTCTGCTTTTATTTGCTTAATGAATAAGTTTTATTTGTATCCCCATTGAATAAATAGCTAATAATTTCTTACGAGAGGGATTAGTGAGAGCAAGGTGCCTACTGTATTCCTACGAGATGCTAATATGAGAACTTTTCATATTGAGATAGCAAAACAGTTTCAGATAAAAGGTTGATAAAACAGTTGAATTGTAGCTATAGAGACAGTTTGTGGTTTTTGCAACTTGCTTAAATACATATACGTATGTGGAAATTATCAATTTAGGTGCATTTTTAGAAGATAGCTGAGATTGCCCAGCCTTTCATTCGCCACCATATTGAATATGTTTCTTCACAACACACAAACTTTCGAACAAATATTCCTTCAAAGCACAAGCATAGTCTACAAATACACTAAACAAGTTAACAATTTCAACAATAATAAGCATTGAACCTTGATATTTGAACAGAGTTACCCCAATTCTAAGCCAAGAGTGTATGTTATATGTGATTGCTTTGACTAGGATTAAATAACACTGCACTAAGCAGTCTGTATGACTCAGGTAAAAAGTAATACTGTAAACCAATAGAAACTGCACACCTTAATGTCAAACAGGTGTATAATTGACATTATAAAAGCCAAATTAGGGAAACAGCTTCACTTAATTTATACAATTTTGATATAAATAAATTATATTATTTTGCTCCCTCTTAAAAACATAACAAATATTTTGTAAGAAAAAATTCGTCTTATTTCAAACACCTGCATTTGCTATTATGATAACCATTTCTTAAAAGCAAACTTACTTCTGAGTAATATTTTACAGTGTCTCTGCCTTTCTTAGTTTTGCTTTATTGGGGCTTTGTAGGTCACCAGACTACTTTCAATGCACGCAATATTGTTGTTGAAAGAGTCAGTGGTTTGTAGACTGTTCTGTATCTAAACAGAGTAAAGGTTCTTAAGTAGACACTTGAGAGGTTTTAGGCCACTTGAGGTCTTCTCTCTCTAGACTCACTCTTTATACTGACTTATCTTGACCATCCACTGATTGGATCAGGTTGATTCAGCAATGAAACTGAGAGTGAAATGCTTTGAAGAGTTTAGATAATTTTAAATATTTCATGATTTTCTCCTAATCAATTTACCTCTTCTACAACTTCTGAAAAATAATTTATATTGTCTAAATATCAACTTTATTCTATCATAGGAGTGCTTAAACTTAAAGATACAACAAAAAATGAACAATTGGAAGAATTTTCTTATGCATGGAAAATATGAATGTCATGAAATTTGCTATAAAGTCAATATATTCCCATAAGTTTATTTAGGAAAAAGATGAACAAAATCAAGAAATATATTGTTTTGTATATAGAACTCAAATGCAAAAAAATAAAAAATTGAAAGCAATTATAGTGAAACTAAATAAAATAAAGTTATAAAATCTTAAATATCAATTGAAGCTGAAAATATTTTTCCATTTTATTGTTGTTCACTTGTTCTTTTGCAAAAGCAGTGTCTATTTATATCATGCTGTCGAAATGCTTTAGGCAAAGCTAAATAACTACCAGTAAAGTGTTTAAAGTGTTTAAAGTACTTTAATAATTGCTCCAAACATTAAACTAGTGTTTAAATTTTAATTTAGAAATATTATTTTGGCTAAAAAAACTAAGTGAAATGTTATCAAAATAGGCTGAATTTTTTTTCAGCATTCAAATGTAACTTTTGCTGAAAGTTGATCTCCAATTTACGTAAAATTAAATAACTTTAAAATAGGTGAGGAATAACTAAGAAATTTTATAAACCATGAGAAACTTTTGCCCAGTCTTCTTATGGCTTACCATATTGCAACAATAAAGATATAAATTCTTTAGATTCACAGTAAGCAAATCTGAAATTAATCTCAAAATTTAACTACCAAAGACCATCCATACCCAGTACTGCAAAATATCTCATTACAAATATAGACACTTACCCAATATCAATATGTTAATTTGAATACAAAAATTATTTATTTCAAACTCCACGGAATGCTACAAATCTAATCTGGTTTATTATATTTGGGTGTTTGTTCAGTGAGTTCAGTTATTTTTCATTTATCACACACAATCTTATCGTGAAATCAAAGATAGTTGGGGATAACTGTAGCAGACAATGCAGCTGTGGTGGCCACCATTGTTAGTCAGTTGATTACAAGAGCACACGTGTAAGGCGCAAGCCACAATCATCAACAACTCATACTGATTGATACAAAACCTATCAACTCAACAACAATAAGCATTATCCTAACTACTACAGTTAAGTTTTAATTAAGTAAACATCTTTATAAAAACACAAATTAAATTTTAAACACTTGAATGTAAGCTGCTGTTAATAACGGATCTATAAGTTTGCCAATTATAAATATTTTGATTTTACTTGAACAATTTTTTGATGAATAGAAAATAAACAGAGCATAGAGGTTTGTCAACAATCCTTTACAAACTGAAAAGTTTATACAAATCAAGTGATTTAATTCGGCCTTTTAAACAACAGCGTGGGAACTAGCTTGAAAGAGGAATGCTTTGTAATACCGATGTTTCAAATTATACTAAGTATTTGATCAGGTAGACTGAGTATATCTGAGTAACTCAGCAATACGTCATGTCAGCAATTTTGTGCTCTCCATGTAGCATTGTCTTTTCTTACCTCACTGAAAATGTGATTCATACCAGGACATATGTATTTGTTTACTTGCACATTATGTAGATGTATGCATATGAATTTATGTCAGCTCACAATGTTTTGCAATTACTCACACATGCACACACCAGTTATATAGTGTGTAGCGTCTACCTAATAGATGGCTCAGAGAACATTTAAACTCAGCCCCATTGAAATTCAACACGTAATGTGTAGAGTTCAATGTTAGTTACTAATTGCTGAATTTTTCCTTCTGTATAGCAAGATCTCTAGAAGCCTTCAACTGCTGACATTGTTCGTTTGGCACATCAAGTATCTCAACTCAATTATATAAGCTCTATCTACTTGTCATTTTATTGTGGTGGTTTCTCAAAGCAAAAATTTCTCCGCCTTTGCTGGGCTGATCACTTAAACCGCATGTCAAAGCACCGCATTTCACACATCTTGCTTCATGGTGTATTGTTAGAAGGATCCCGTCAAACTGGGAGACCTTATCTAAGGTTTAAAGATGTCTTAAAGCAAGATCTCAGAGAATTCCATATAAATCCCAGCAGCTTTACCACACTTTCCTATGATCGTGCTAAATGGAGAAAAACCTTCAGACCGGACAGACATTTGACTCAGATAACAACGCTAAGAGTCTTGTGGCTAGACGTGCAAGACACCAGCACTGAAGATGCTATGCATTGTCAACACTGACAGACGCTTGCCAAACCCCTCACCTTAGGTAGTATTCAAGTTAATATTTCAACCGGCCTGTTCCTAGAAAAACCTATAACCTTCAGGTGACCATCACACAGCTCAGAGGACACAAAAATGTTGGGCAAACTACTGCTTTCTATCCTGAAAAGATGATCCAGCCAAATCTTTGCTTATTTATATTTGGTGATAGATCTTCACTAGCTCCAGATTACAGCTTTGCTTGCTTATTTGTATGCTTATTCTGAACCACAAGTGCTTTTTGGTGGTGAAAGAAAAAGCTAAAATTTCGGGTACATAGGACTGGCACTTAGCAATAATATTTTACAAGTGTACTTCCATGTGTTCAATAGAAACAATTTTCTACAACTGCTGTCTCTTTTGCGTTTGATTGAGAAGAAAACATTAAGCGTAGGGCCACACGAAGCGTTTTACACGTTCTTGGCATGACGTGACGGGTTTTCTCGCATGTCACAAACGTGTAAAACGTGTGGCCCTACGCTTGGATAACAAGAAAGCAAAATAATATTATTATGGAGTGAAATACAGACAATAGGTAAGCAGCTGGTACAAGATAACGATTTAACTTTTAATAAAAGTCATTGCATATATCAGAAATTATTACAAATTTTAGTTCTATTCGTCAGATTTTCATAGTAAGGTATCATATTGTAGTACAATTTTCTAACTAGAACACTTTAATCAGAGTTGTCTACCCAAAAAGTATTGTTTATAAATCAATGCAAAGTTTCAATGCAAGAACATAAGATTTAAGGTCTAAGCTAATATTTGATAAACATAATTTTATGACTATAGTAGTGCAATCTTATTTTGCAAAGAACACGTTCATGCCATCCAAAGTGCTTACGTACACCATTCTTCATTTATTGCATGCGCAAGCTGCATATTTTAATGTAGTGTTTTAGTATGCACTGTAAACATTTACCATTCTTTCATCAACTCATACCGCAAGTACCATTTACTGTGTTTTAATATATAGGAAAGGTATTTATCCCAGACTGAAAAAAATAGCAATGTGAAAATCGTTATAAGCATAGTTGCAAGTTGCAAGTGTGAAAATAAGTGAAAATGTTGGGTTTTTATACCAGTCAAAATGGTCAGCTATTCTGTCGTAGCCATAATGAGTGTGGGAAAAGCATAATAGAGCTGGCATAGCTGTGATGATACATGAAAGGCTATAATGAATTAAGGAAAAGTTTTCCAAACTTTTGTAATGTCCCAACACCAATACCGGTTTTTAGGTTCAAAGGTGCTTAGTTTCTTTCCTTCTGAGCTTTACACGAGATAAAACAAAACATTTTATTTTCCCCCAGCAAATTAATTGGAGAACAAATATAGACTATGCTAAGCATAAGCAAATTGTTAAAGTGTTCAACATTGAAGATAGTAAAGTATGAAAGCAATATAAAATGTCTTTGATGCGAGGATTGTTTTTATCTTATTAAAGATATTATATTTTTAGCCTATGTAGTTGACACAGAGCTAGCAGCTAGTGCGAAGCTCCAAAAACTAAATGAGGCCTTTTAACTCTATTATATGTTTCACACTGAGTTAAGTTTTACATTTCAAAACAAGCATAGTAATAATATTAGTAGTACATAGTGTAATTATCAAGTTTAACTTGTAACTTTTTGATCTTTTTAAACTGAATTCAAATTCATATAAGCTTGCTAAATTAACAAATAGTTCTGGCTGTCCAATGCTTTGATATTATGAAGTTTTGAAATTATAGAACTATTCAATGCTTTAAAGTCATAGTTTTATCTGAACAATCTTTTTAATCTCTAACTTTATTCTGAACTGCTGCAACCTAAAAGCACACGGAGGATAACTCCTAACAAATCAGAATATAGAATTAAGAGTTATCTCCTTTTGACCGCTTGGTGCTTTAGTATATTAAAGCCATTGGGTTAAAGTTATCATCCCTAAGATGCACACTAATAATAGTGAAAGATGCATTTTTAAACTGTTTATTTTATCTAAAACTTTTTAAGATAATTCTATTAATTTAATTAACGTTATAACTCTATATATTATACAAACATATAGCTAAATGTAAAGCTAGAACAAAAACCTTGTAGTTGTTTATTGATCAGCCAATAACATTTCAAACCCACATTTTGCTTAGACAGGTTATTTATGATGCAATGCATTTATAGCTACTTAATAAGTTTTTCGTGGCCATAAAGTTACGAAAAAATTTGGCATTTTACTCATGGAATATCTTACTGATACATTATCAAGCTTTTTCAATCACTTTAAATAACGTTTATAGAAGAGTATTGTTTAAACAGTATAAAGTTGTACAAAGAAAAGTGTTGACTACAATGCAGTATAGAATTCGTATAGTTTGTCATAAGCAGGTTCGAATATGTAAATGAGTATTGAATGCACATGTTTTTATAATAAATACCACGCAGGATAGTTAAGCGCAACCTTTTAGCTGCAACTGCCTTGCTGAGGTTTACATTGTAATAATATAAGAATTCAGTACCTTTAGCAAATCAAGGCTGATTGCTAGGTGGCAATTAATACAGATTTCCCTCTTATTGGTTTATATTTTTCTGGCTCTAGCTTTAGAGCTCTCTTTGTGTAGTACATGTAAAAGGTTATTGAGATTCGCCATTTAGAGTTCAATATTTTTCTTTATTGATTCTAATAACGTAGCATGAAATCTAAGATTACACAATAATCTTCTTTCTACAGCATAATATAGCAAAACTGCATCATATAATAATACTCATTTGTTCAACAGAAAAAAATATAACTTTTAAAAATTACACAATACAAGCTTTAATAACATGACACATAACTACACAAAATAATGTCTAACAAAGCAAACAAGTAAGCATACTTTTGTAATTCATACAACGCGTACTACTTCTATTTTTTATCTTTTTTGAATACTATTATAATCTCTTCTGCATGAATCTGTGACTGGTCAGCTCAACTGTTACATGTGGACTGATCACTTTAGGAATGCTACAGTTAGTAGTACCTAATAGCTATTTGAACTAGCCCTTCCCATTCCTCAAGGCAGAGACGTGCATGCCCAAACCTATTCATGACAGCTACAGATGATATTAGCTGCGAGTGTTGTCTGAATAGAAATTAATTACAGTACCTGTATAACTGGTTGTGTGTTGCCCACAATGACCCCATTAACTTCCTATCTATGTTTAGGTGACATAGTCAGCAGGCATTACTCATCTACCTTGTGCTGACTATTAGATTTGTGGTTAGGTCATTGTGGTTGGGGTGGCTGTCATTCTTGCCCTACCTGTACCGGGCTGGGTTGGTACCCTGAGGCTACCCAGTGAATGTTTACTATGTTTTGGGACACAATCATTGTGGTATTTTTTAGGGACAATAGTTGTTTATGCAATATGTTTTTGCCTGGTACAGTAACAACAACCAGAGTATATAAACACTTTACAAACTTAATACAATCAGTTGGCAGCACTCTTTAACAAAACTGTAATTACTATTTTATTAATCTACTGGTTTGAGAATATATTATTTACTGGACCCAAGAGTTTTTACCAGCAAGTTTAACAACAAGTATAACCTTCAATAAACTTCTGCGTTTGGAAATCCTGGTTTATTCATATTCATAAAATAAAATTTCACCGAACTGTGCTAGAACCAAAATTTGAAAACTGTGTTGTAGATCTTTTTTTCCCCAGTGCAACTTTTTTGGAATTTTCAATTTTAATTTTTTCTGTAAAGTTATAGACAAGAAACTGCCCATTTTTGGCCAATTTTGCTTGAAAATTTAACTTTTTCAGTACCAGTGAAATATCACCCCAGGAAAACATGATACCTGAATAAAAAAAGCACTGTTGAAATCCTAAAAAATTTCTGCAGTGCAAGCTGTTTTTGTCTTTTTTTCCAATAACTCTTCTTGATTTTATATAAATTAGTGATTTATACACTGAAATTGCTATATTTTTCTCAGTAATTAATACCTCGGTTCAGTGACACCCAGAGATGAGAAGATCATGGAGCAGCCACGTTGGTAGATGATGCAGCCTTAATTTAAGTTGCTGTTTATTGGCTGTAGCTTGATCTCAGGCTAAACAATTGCAAGTAGGCAACAACCATGCCACCCACAGATCAATATTATACAAGAACTAAAACTACATTTTAAAAGATATTTATGATATTCTTAGTAAGGATACTCCTACAGTTCCACTGCAGTTCCCTACAGTTTCACTCACTGAATTATATTTAGATATTCAAGGATTCAATAACTCAGGGGATAAAGCTACTACACAGTACGAATAGTAAAAACTATATACTCGTTCACAGACTTCATACTATCACAGAAACGCATATTGCTCCTAGTCAAACCATTCATCAGCACTCAAAGGTAAGCTAATCTTCTGTAAATGTCGAGCTTATCAGTGGCTGATGTTAAATAATAAATATGACTCAGATAATGCTGTGATTATTTAGAACATCAAATATAGAAACTTTTACCAAAAATCAACTCGCTGCGTGTCATTTGAGAGAAAAATGGCACAGGTAAAAATGGCACTGGTAATAAGGGCACAAATGGAGAAGCAAGAAAAAATGGCAAACTGATGTTAAATTTTCTCAAACCTCAAACTCAAACTCAAACCCTCAACCCTTAAACCCCAACTCCAAACTCAAACCCCCATTCCCAAACTCCTACCCCCAAAGGGTGTCATCCCAGATAGCCGTTTCCTAGTTAAACGCTATTTATTTATTTTAGTACACTACTATATATAGTTTATGTGCAATTTATTTGAATATTATTAAAATATATGTATGCTTAAAAAATTGGATTAATGTTTGTTTTTTAGCACATATATAATTTTTTTCATTTTACATTAACTTATTAATTTTGGATTTTCTATACTTCTTGTTGTTTTAAAAGATATTTTGTTAATAATTATTTACTGAAGATAATGTCTATCATTGATGTATTGCTGATTTTTGGCTCACCCAAATCTGTGAAAACTGGCACATTATTTTAAATAATTTATATTAGCTATTATAGCTATTAGCATATTAGTTATTTAGCAATCAATACAACAGTTATACAGTTATACAGGTATATATAATATATATATATATATATATATATATATGTATATATGTATATATATACAGTAGGTATATTACAATATATATGGCACCAAAATAAAAAATAACTAAAGATGAAACCTCCTGAAAACCCTATTCCACCCCAGACCCTAATATTAAAAATGTGCCACTTTTACCTACTTTGCTATTTGTGCCATTTTTACTTCAAGTAGAAGAATTACACAGCATACTGATTATTACATCAACCTTTGGTGTAGCACTGTTTATTACAAAAGATAAACGCATAATCTTCAGAAGTTTTCAAATATTTGTTAGCTATTGCAATTGTTACATAACCTATATGAAGTACTTAAATTAGGCAGTATTGTAATTTTAATAACACCTATTGACAAAATGTAGCTAAGTCTTAGTCAAATTAAACTATGTTTATATATTGTATAACAGTTAACTATTTGCTGACTTTACACTTACATTTCCCATTCCATTCCTGAGTATGAAAATAAAGTCAAGAGAAGGTAATCTTACAAATAACAGATTATCACCTTTGGTTGTACTTTCTTGGATAAAAATTAGTTTTAATGTTTCTCTTTTAAAATATTTCAAGATATTAATATCATAAGATATAAGATATCAAAATACCTCACGAAATGTCATAATTTATGTACATATCGATCAACCTTCAATTATGTGACTAATATTTTGATGCAGTAGCAGAGAATTTCAATAACTTTATAAGTCTGTTAATTGGTCAAAAGAATTTTAATTTGGGCCATGTGTGTGCTGGCTACAGTATTCATGAACAAACAATATTCTTAATCAGTAGTTAATTGTTAAGAATTTAGGCTTTTCCTCACTTCTCCATGATTGCAGTTACCTCGTACATGTGTAATGAAAACTTTAAACTCTTACATATATGCGTAAATCTTTAATAGTTCTTAAGCTTTATTGATATAAAACTGACTGTGGGGAAGAAAACCTTTACAGACACCTCATGAATGGATACAATGTAAATAATAATCAGTTTACAGTTGTATAGAAATTAAGTTATCTAGAAATAAATTTAACTAACTGAATAATTTGCTGTATAAGTTGCAAGTGCTCACCACTTTATATATTGTCTATATCTATAGAAATATATAATATTATTGGTTATTTAAAAATTTAATTCACCACGATAACTGGCTTCTATAAGCTGACAGTCTGAATACAGACTTCCCACACCAACTTTAGCTAAGGGTATCTGTTGAACACTTGACATATGTAATACATTGCAAACAACCAACAGTACATTGTAATAGTTAGTATCACTGGTTATTGCCTCCACATGACTTTCTATACTCTGTTACTCTGTACCCTATAGGTTCAATAAGAAAAAGCAATGCTTTTGTGTGGTTTGGAAATACCTCTGTGGGTTCTACTGATTTGTATTGTGTGTCCTCTACTTTACTGGTAAGCTATCTAGCTTCTCAGATCTCAAGTTGTAGTCTATCTTTATATTAGTTATTCTATATTAATTGTGATACTATACTGTATGTCACAATTTTATCTTTCTGAACTTACCCTTATATTAGTTTCAACAATTTTTAACTTGGAAAAGTAAAAACTGCTGTCAATGTGCATGTTTTGAGTATGGAATGGCTGAAAGGAATATAGTTTAATTTAATACCCTAAACATTTACCTGGTATTATTGATTACATAACAACTTGTTGTGTTTGGTTGGTAGGCATGGAACATCAACATATGATACATTTAAAAAGATGGGAGTTCCTTATAGACCTGTTTCTATACCATACGTTGGCAATGCACTGGAGATTCTAACTACAGTGAGTGTAGGAAATGACAGTGCAAAGTAGAGTAATGGCCTTTTAATCTAGAAATAACCTCCTAAAAAGTGCTCAAAAAATTGGCTTATTACACTAGTCTGTCAGTAGCCCTTAAACATCTGTAAAAGTCAAGAAGTTTCTGTAAAATGATTTGAATAAACAGAAACATGAGGGATGATCAAAATCAAATTGTTTGAAACAAAACATATAACAAATGTCTAAAAATAGTGCTTTATTATGAAAAAGTATTCTCACCATCATTTTCATTGTCATCAGTCTCATCAGATTCTTCTTCCCAATATAGCGCTTCTCTTCAGACACACCTTACATTGACAAACATCAGGGCACTGCATTTAAAACTTCTGACATCCATATCTTGATGTATTGCAGCTGATCTTACAGGAGCACTATGTGCTCTTCAACACATGTTCAGGTTCAGGAGCTTGTGTCATCCATTTTATATTTATGCTGGCGCCATTCTCAACAATCCACCCATGATGTTCTGAGGGCAGTGCATCAATATAGGCTGTTGCTGCCCTTCTCCATTGGGTTGCCTGATAATTTGCTTTTTTATGTGCAAATTTAATTCATCTTTTGTTGAAGACAAATTTTATTGAAAACAATACAGTGCATCTGACATTATATCTATATTTAAATTTCCTGCCTCAGCTCCATAAACTTAACAGGCAAAATTGTTCTACCTGAGCCGCTGTAATGGCTGGTAGCTTGAAATACTTTTCGAGCTGTTCAAAGCTTCCCATACATTATGGATATTTCTTTCTAAAGAGAGTAGGCTGTGCAGTTTCCTTTTGCATAAAAAGCACTTGTCAAGTCACAACCTATTGAAGCGGGGAATCCAGGAAGTGCTGCACACAGCTAGAATCCGACCTTTTTGCTGATATGTTGACATCCAAATACCTCACATGATTACGGTTTCATTCCGATTTTTTTCTTTTGGCACCATATAATATAGTAATATATCTATATAACTGTTGTATTGATTGCTAAATAGCAAATATATAGCTATACTGGCTAAAATGAATTATCTGGAAAAGTATTATATATAAAGTTACCAACACATCTATCACCATCTGCATAAGTTTTTTCCTGGATATATGATAAACAACCTTCAATACTTTCAAGATAATACGGGGCCAATTTGGACAAAATTGTGGGAAGACAACTCCTGCAAAAGCTTGAAGAGCTTTTGTGGCTAACTGGGTGCACAGAACAGTCTAGAGTTTTCACAGAGCAATTAGGACTCTTAAAACTCTCCATTTCTAAACAAATTGCTCGGCCACCTCTAGGAGTGTAATGAGTGAAAGATAATTGGAGGTTACTTCTAGACTATTTACCCTGTTTGTGCATTTGGGAGCAGCTTATAATGCAATCAACCATTACGTCAGCAATTTTAACTATGATGTCACTTATTGATCATGCATAAATTTGATTGGACAGTTGGACTAAAAAGCAACAATATGTAATACTGTTGTGTTTAGTTTGAACTGATGACATCAATCTGAATATTAAGTAATCTTCAAACCAGCTCCTTACAAAGCCGTTGTTGTACATGCAGCTTGCAAGCTTATTATACATTTTTTAATAATTTAAAAGTCCTACAAAACAAATAGTAGTTGTCTATAACTGTAAAGAGTCACTATATTATACTGTGAAAATTCATAATATGAACATATTATAACACTATATATAGTGTTATATTATTTTCATATGTTGTGTTTTAGGCAGTGCCAATGTTGGACATGAAACTAGTCAAAGAATACCCTGGAAGGATTTATGGGTAATTTTTATTTGTTTCCAGTCTTACTGTTCCAACATTACTGTCGCATACCTGAATTCACTTGTATTGTTCAAAGTCCTCACAATGACACCTAAAGGTATGGTACTCTATACTAAACTTACTGGTGGAACACCAGAGAGCTGGTTCAATATACTATCATATAATATATCAACAGTACAAACAGTTTAATTAATCAATCTGCCGATGTTTGTTGCAACAGGATTTGAACTTTAAGTTCTGGTGGATTTGTTTTGAAACCTTCCATGTTTGAGGAGTTTAGACATTCTTAAATTAAATTGTTCAAACGAAAAAGACAGATATCTGGTCAAATGAAACAGTATCAATGCAGGAAGACAGGACTAGCCTTCTGAGACTATTTATATCCAGATGCTATAATTGTCCAATAATTTTTGTAAATGGAGATAAAAATATGTAGACAAAACTTGCTTTTGATGACTTGGCAATTTGCAGTAAATTGAAAAGCTTGCCAAGTAAAATTATGAAAGCCATCATTTGGTGGGTTGATTTTATGCTGTCAACTTCACTAACTCACTATGTTTTCAAAGGGCATCAAATGGCAATTAGATGGGTCAGATTTCACTTTTTGGAAGTAAGCTTTCGCATCAATTTGATTTTAATGGACAAACATTATTAACTGAAACTCGGAACTTTTTTCAGCATAAGTATAAACGCAACTTATCCTAGTTTGTGTTTTTAGAAAGAAATGGATAAAATTTAGAACCAGTAAAAAAGTGTCTATTGAGAAGAATTGTCAAATGGTATTTTTTTTATATAATATTGGTATTTAGGAAGCCTATGTAATTATAAAAACAACTCTCTATGCTGCTACTGTTGCATAAAATTTCATGGCAAACGTGTAAACCTACAGTTTCTAAATGTTCAAAGTGTAACAAAATGACTTAGAGAAAGCAGTTTGAGTCACAATAGTAACTTAAAAGGTCACTACAAATGCTTTATTACAAAGCTTAAATACATTGATTGTTCTTTCAATTTTATAAAACATCACTTTTTTAGGTTGAAATATACTATACACAGCTCTGTCTTACATTTGAACTAAGCTTTAAATCATATAATCAGGTCAACTGTTGCTAAAACACCTTTAATTTAATCAAAATTGTTTGCAACTTTACAGAACATTTCAAGGGCGGCAAGCAGTGCTACAAGTTGTTGATTCAGACGTTGTGAAAGAGATTGCTATTAAAGAGTTTGCTTCTTTTACTAATAAAAGAAATGTTATAAATGAAAACAGTTTCATTACGAGTCAGATACCAGCATTGAAAGATGATCACTGGAAACATGTTAGATCTACCATTACACCAACTTTCACCTCTGGGAAATTAAAGCAGGTATATATCCTATGTGTGTGGGAGCAGTTGTGTAATGTAGTGGTTAGAGTGCTGGTCTAGTAAACACGAGGTGAGTGGTTTGAGTTCAAACATCAGCAGTGATGTTAGAAAGAGCATCTAGTCATTATTGCTTCTGTGCCACATAAGAATAAGTCTTTGGCCTGCTTTAAAAAACCCTTTTCATGCATCAGGAGTGCTTACAGGCATAGTGACCGTAAAATCTTATAAGTTTATACATTTCATTTGTGTAAAATGAAACTCTTAAAATGGTTGCAGTGAATGGCGTTAATAATTACCAACATTTTATTGAACAAAAACATAAATATACAGCAACTATTGCTGAATGCTAACCAATTATTGACTAGGAAAAAAGGTCACCATTTAAGTGCCATTGGAAAATATATCAGTTATTTTCTCTTATTAGCGTATTTGATCAAACTCTTGTAATTTTTCGTAACTTCTACTTTGGCTGGTTTCACTTAGTCTAGCACCATACCTATACAACTGTAGAGGAGATGTTTGATTATAATTAGTAAAATCTAATAGTTGTATTATTGCATTACAATGTCTTATAGCATTATCATATCATTATAATGTTACATTGCTATTATATCAATGTATTATATTTCACATCAATATATACTCTGCAAAAGATTTATTCTTTTATTTAATCTGATTAATTTAAAGATGCAACAAACCATCAATGCATGTGCAGACAAGCTTGCTGAAAAACTGATATCTCTCACTGAATCAACGAAATCCCTAGCTGTGGGCGTGTGAGTATTTTCTAGCTTTCGTCACCACTTTGATGTGCTATAGCCAACATTGTTTATTACTCTTAACTACCACTTTGATGGTGATTGGTTCTATTGACTGTACTGATGAAACAAATGATTTTTTTCAAAAATAAATGCATAAATGTTGAGTTTCCCTCCAGTAAAGTGCAGACACACTAATACTATTTGCTATGTAGACACACGGCAGCCTTCACTATGGATGTTATTGCAAGTACTGCATTTGGTGTGGATGTCGATGCCAGCTCTAACCCAGATCACCCATTTGTTTACCATTCCAAACCTTTCCTTGGACTTGCCAAAAGTGAACAGTTTTTTATCAAAAACTTGCAGATTTTTAGAGTGATATTGATTGGTGAGCAGTATTTTTACTTAACTAATACCCTAAACAGTTTTTAGTTTTGCATCTTCTATAATAGCTTGTAAGTGAAGACTTCAATTTACTGACTTTTAGCTAACTAAACAAAAAAAAAACTTTTACATTAATTTAAAGAATAGAAGAAACTAAAGCTCTGAATGCGATTCATAAAGAAAAAAAACTTTTTAGCCTGCGTGCAGAAAGCAGTGGTTACAGCATTGGTTTAGTATGTTGAGGCGTGGGTTTGAATTCAGATAGGCCCATTAGTGATGACCACAAGAGCATCTACTTATAGTTAATGCACAGTTCTGTTTAGCAAACAGTACACACTTTACTTGACAATTTCTACCAGAAGTTTATAAAAAACAGAGACTTCAAAAACTTGAGCTTTTTAAAAAATATTTCTTGTTTATGTTTTGCAATTGCAGTTTTGTTGCCGAGAAAGGTGAAAGAACTGCTTGGTAGTTTCTTTGACATGAAGTTTGCTGGACAGGAAAGTATGACCTACTTTGAGAATTTAGTCAACAGAGTCCTTGACCTAAAAAGAGAAGATGCTCAGGTATGCTTAAAGTAAAACTAGTGTCTACTAAAGTAACATTCACCTTAGTCCTCAAATTACAAGCTGATAGAAGTAAAACACAGCACTGGAAATATCTCAAAGCTGTCCTTATAAAAAAAGCTCTTGCATTTAAAATGTGTTTTGAGAATTAACATCAATTTTCCAAAGTCCTTTTATATCATCTACAAAACTATTATGATTTAGTAAAAGGAATATAATGTAACTGTTTCTACGCTGAACAATGATGTGTAGTATTAAGCTGTTTATGGTTTTCTTGTTCCCAGAAAAGAAATGACTTTCTATCAATGTGTATAGATAATATGGTTGATATAAAGGATGTTGATAGAGATTCTGTCAAAATCTCAGATGGGAAAACCTGGACAACAGAGGGTTAGTTATGTATTTATAACTTAGCTATCACATATCATTCTTTAGTACAAGGACTAGTAATTCATACCAAGTAATAGTTATTAGATGAGTTAGCTGAAAATTTCTACGCTCTACTGCGAAAACCTGAATCTAAGTCCATGCGCAGTCTATCTTATTTACTTCACTGGTTTTCCACGTGAATATAGTGATTATAAACAAATGCATAGAATTTTCAAAAGTAACCTATGCGTCTTTGTATGAGCTGTAAATTATGTTTCCAACTCATATATCTCCCTCTCTTTGCTATTCCTTTAAGCAGAGTATGATGTCTGCCTACAGATGTTTGTGAGTAGCTTGATGACTTCTGCATATGCGGTCACAGCGGAAGCATTTGAGGTCATCACTCGGTGTGTCTGTTGAGCTAAGCCTTTTTGCGGCCATCTCTAAGTTCGCCTCTGTGTCGCATTCTTTCTTCTTCAAAGATTTGCATGCCTTTATGAATCATAGATCTCCATTTGGTCCTCCTTGCGGCATTCCATTCCCAGGTCTCTGTTCTGATGTGAGAGCGCTTCATACTGTCTTTGAGACAGTCTTTAAAGCGCTTCCTCTGTCCTCCTTGCAATCTTTTACCTATTTGTAGCTTCCCATAAAGGATCTGTTTAAAAAGTCTGTGTCCTTTCATTCTCACTACATATCCCGACCAACAAAATTTGTTCTTGATGATGAGGCTTTCAAGGCTTGAAATCTTTGTTTGTTGGTATACGCTCTTATTAGTGTGCTTGTCAGTCCATTTGATGTCCAGCATTCCTCGCAATTTCTTCATGTGATAATTTTCTAGCTTCTTTATGTCAGTACTGTAGGTAGCCCATGTCTCAGATGCATACAAAAGTGTTGGTATGATGACAGCATTGTACACTTTCAGCTTTGTGCTTACCTGCAGGTTAGAGTTGTCAAAGACTCTCTGCCTCAGCTTGCTGTAAGCAATACTAGCAGCTTGAAGCCGTCTGTCAATCTCTCTCTCCAGATCTGCCTTTGATGACAGGTTGCTTCCTAAGTACACAAAATCGTCAACAGGGCACAATGTTTCACCCCCTGTCACAAACTTGAGGAAACATCCAATCTTTCCAAGTATGGTCCAGAGGGATGTTCTGTCCACAGTTTCAAAAGCTTTTGTCAGATCGATGAAGGCCATGTACAGGTCCTGGTGCTGTTCTCTACAATTCTTCTGAATCTGCCTTGCAGCAAAGATCATATCCACTGTGCCTCTACCTGGTCGGAAGCCGCACTGAGATTCGGGGGGAATGTCTTCTGCTATGTGTGAAAGTCTTATACATAGAATCTTGGCTAAGATTTTACCAGCTATATAAAGAAATAACAATAGTTGCATGAAATTAAATTTTATTTTGAGGATGAAAAAGGATATATGTTAATAACTTAATTTGAATATTTATTTTTTAGGATTAACAAAGGAAGAGATTATAGGAAATGCAGTTATTTTTCTTATTGCTGGATACGAATCAACTGGAGCAACTTTGCAGAATCTGTTTTATCTCTTGGCTTGGTATCCAGAAATACAGGAAAAGGTAACATTCCTTTATGTCAACTAACTAACAAGTAGTTGTGACTGGTGGGCATGAGACTGGTGGTTAGAGATCTTGTGATTTGAGAGCCAACAAATAAACTAAGAATAGCTAAAAATCTGAAAGGTGGCTTGTCTAACTGTTAAAAAAAGGATCTAATTCTTAGAAATGGTAAAAATATTTCAAGGCAATTTACAAAACACATTCAGATAACTTTAACTGTGCACACATAATATTACTCATCTATTACTTAGGCAAGACTGAGTAGATAGAGGTAAAACAGGTAAAAAGTCCATATATAGAATAGTTGTTGTTGAAGTAACAGATTAGCAAGTATGATCAGAGCTTTCTAAGCTAACAAACCTGATTGGTTGAATGATTGTAGCTTTATACACTCACATCTGAAATATCAGATACAGATGGTAATTGTGATTATGAAGAGCTTCAGAAATTGGAGTATTTAGAGTGTTGTATTCTAGAGACATTGAGATTATTTCCTCCATTACCAAGGTACACTAGAAGCATGCAACTGTATTGAGTGTCAATGTATAGCTACTAAATACCATGGTCAACTTTCTTCTGTTGTAATTGTCGATTATTTCATATCAGAAGTATTTTATAAGGTCACTTTATACTCAGCAAAAAACCGATTCAAAGTACTTGTTAGGACAATCAATGCAATACCATATTACACACGCACACACACGCACACATATAACAGCGTAAAGCCACACCACGAGGATTTTATTGCATGCGGGTCTGAATAATTGAAAATCTGTTGCGGAAACGACCTGCCACACACAATGCCTTGGTTGTGGGTGCAGAAATTTATTGGCTAATGATCTTGGCGCTTAAGTGTAGGGCCACATGACGCGTCTTACAACGAGCGTGACGTGCGAGAAATCCCATTTAGCCCAAAAATTGGGCATTGCGTGCGGATTTTCTAGCGTCTAACATGCTGAGCAAGAAGTGCGACACGCTTGTGTGACACAGTTTGATCTAATTGGCTTATTACCATGTAATATTTAGTGAGCACATTTTTTTATTTTAATTTACGATTTAACTTGTAGCGAGCTGAATTAAAACAGTTTTATATAGTTTGCATTTCCGCTTTTATAATATCCAAATCCGATGACGTAGTTTAAAAACAAACGTCTGTAGGCGAGCAGTGAAGTCTAACGTTAACATCAGTGGCTAATATTTTTTTGCACTCGCAACACATGCACTGTGTGTGGCAGCTCACTAGCGTGTATTCTAATGGGATTTCTTGCACGTCACGCTCGCGTAAAATGCGTCGTGT
Organism: Bugula neritina; assembly: GCA_964035545.1. Taxonomy (NCBI): domain Eukaryota; kingdom Metazoa; phylum Bryozoa; class Gymnolaemata; order Cheilostomatida; family Bugulidae; genus Bugula; species Bugula neritina. Next base: position 22,898,033 of record OZ037767.1, read on the forward strand.
GGCCCTACACTAACTTTACTGCTCGCCTGCAGGTGTTTGTTTTTAAATCTACTTCATCGACAAAATGGTTTTAGATATTATAAAAGCAGAAAGTTCAAACTATATGAAACTGTTTTAATTCAGTTTGCGTAAAATTAAAACATGAATTAAAATTCAAAAAAGTGTGCTCGCCAATGGAAACCAGCCAATTAGATCATACCCGCACAAGCTTTTTGCACTCTCTGCTCAGCAAGTTTTCCGCATGAAAACCCGCACAAAACGATTTCACATATGGCTGGTAACCGCCCTATGCTTACACTTTAACTTTAAATTTATTTAGTTTCCTACAAAGCACTTTATCATGTATGCTTTAATCAAGAGCTATTTCCCATAGTATTTAAATTATGAGGTAGTCAGTTTACTGTTGAATAGCATTGTATTTTGTTATACAAAATGTAGATTGGATAGAGTTGCCAACAAAGATGTGACAGTTAAAGGTATCAGAATTCCTAAAGACATGATTGTGGAGTTTCAAGTCTACGCCCTACAACATGATCCCAAGTATTGGCCAGAACCTGAACTATTTAGACCTGAGCGGTAATAATAATACATGCTTACTATAAATCACATACACTATATACAGAAATGTATTTCTACGAACATATTACACACATATAGGAGTCTCGGATTAGTTACTATAACAAAAGACAATCAATATAATATATGTTATATATCTATACTACTGCCATATATACTGCATGTATGTAATGTGAGTGTTACTGATATAAATATAATATAATATATTCAGATACACAAACACTCTCTAGTAATATAACAATTTACTAACATTTTTACATATACTAATAGCTATATGCTGTTACTGCATGGGTTTATTTGATTAAGTTATTTGTAGGTTTTCTTCTGAGAACAAAGATGAATTCAACCAGTATGCATTTCTATCATTTGGTGCTGGGAACAGAGCGTGTATTGGAAAAAGACTTGCTATGCTAGAGCTAAAAGTCGCCATTGCAAAAACTCTTAAAATGGTAAAATTTGAAAGAGGTGCCGATACACCAAGTCTGGTAAGATTTAGCACTTGACTGCAAAGAAGTTAAATACTAGATAAGTTTGTTGTTGTTTAGTTATTCGCAAAAATTCTGGTCCAATCGTATTATTAAACTTATATATGCTTTCTCTTGTGTTGTTTGGAAACTTTATAGACTATGCTCCAGCATGGTGTAATGTAAAGTCCACAGTCTACTCAACACCTTTACCAATAATGTAGTTACAGAGGCTACGTGGCAGTAATTAACCTGTTTCATTACTAGTTTAAGTTGTTTTTGCATTTTACTCAAAACTGCTCTACCAGTATGATGCCCTTACACTCATTATGCATCAATCAACTTGTTTTTTATCCTGATAAATTGACTATTTTTAGGAAAATTTGACCTATAAAAAAGGACCAGGACTGATACAACCCATAGAGCCACTAAAAATTAATATTGTCAAAAGACAGCCAGACTAGTTTGCTGGAGAGTTGCTACTTTTATTATTAGTTTATGTCATCACAAAGGGATATAAATATACATAGAAACAATCAAACTGTTGAAATGACTCTGTAATCATGTTATTGGATGTGCAATCTTGATAAGACTTTCAAAGAGCTGAATACTGTACTTGACATGGTTCAGTCAGCCATCTTTATATTCTTTTGAAAATCAATATTACAAAGCATAAATATATATATTTCCATCTATATAAATGGAAAATATAGTGTTATATTTGAAGCACTTTGGTAATTAAATTGTTGTAACATTCAATTGATGTGTTTGTAGTAAAAATATGGTATTGCGTTGACAAATGCACAACAACAGCTAGAAGCAATCTACAATGTACTATAATTAGTGCAAACATTCAGCAAGGCAGCTAAAACATTGGTTTGGTATATTTATGGTAAAAAGTACAGCATTTCGTACATACATTGTCAAAAAATTAAGTTGAAAAATCAAAAGTTTGTAATTTAGAACATGAACAGTGAAAATCTTTTGTTAAGCCTACATAATTTTTTTTAATTGTTTTCTAATCCAAATTTACCAAAAAAATTACCTTCACTGTAATGCATTCGGAAGTGAAAAAGTTTTCAATTAAAGTAGTGAAAAAGTTTTCAATTAAGGTAGTAAAAAATATTCAATGTGATAACAAAAATACTATAATAACCTAATTATGTCAAAATGTACAGCCTCTTAATCTTGAAACTTGAAACTTGAAAATTACTTGACAAGTTAAATACTTTTAGCAAGAAAATTGCTGTGATTAGATTCTGAACTGTTTAATATGAACAGCAAACTATAAGTGAAGCAGTTGCGTTCCCTTGCCGTGCAACCATGCAACCGTGCAACTTGCAAGTTGCAAAATACTCAATGGTAGTAATTAAGTTTAGATAACTATTTACATGACTGGGAAAATATATTCATTTGATATAAAATTTGAGCTAGCTAATAACAACTTTTATATTCCTGTGTAAAGCTTATATAGAATGAAAACCTTGCAGTTGTTAATTGATCAGCCAATAACATTGCAAACACACATTTTGCTCAAACAGTTTATTTATGATGTGATGCATTTATAGCTATAACTTGACACATTTCACTGTGGTCATGAAGTTAAGAAAAATGTGTATCAGTACTATTGGCTTTGTTCAGCTGCAGGTATCCTACTAATACATTATCAAGTTTTTCTCCAGTCACTTCATATGTTTATAGAAGAGTACTGTTTAAACAGTATAAAATTGTACAAAGATAAGTGTTCAATTACAATGCAATAGAGAATTCGTATAGTATGCCAAATGCAGCTACTATTATGTAAGCCGAGTATTGAATGTACATGTTTTTGTATAATCAATACAAGTTCCACCCACTAAATTCTGTTTAGCTACTCAAGGATTCAATAACTCCAGGGCTAAAACTACTACACAGTAGGCATAGCAAAAGCTATATTCTAGTGAGTTTATTGACTTCATACTATCACAGACACGCATATTGCTCTCAGTCAAACCATTCATCAGCATTCAAAGGTAAGCTAATCTTCTGTAAATATCAAGCTTATCACTGGCTGATGTTAAATAATAAATCTGACTCAGATAATGCTGTGATCATTTAGAACATAAAATACAGAAACTTTTACCAAAAATCAACTTGTTGCGTGTCTCAAATAGAAGAATCATACAGCGTACTGTTAAGTATATCTACTTTCACTGTTTATTACAAACAATATACAGTGTTGTGCTTTAACAATACTGCATTGAGAATATAATGCTTAAGTCACATCAAATTTTCCTTTCAGTTTCATATTCAGCATTCTCCAACTACTTTCAATATCAGTTCTTAAATTGCAAATTTTATGGTTTTGAATTTATTATTACTTGACAGTTTTAAAGGTTCATAAATAGTTTTAGTAAGCTCTTGCGTTGCACCTTATAAACTTTTGCAAACAACCTTAAGCCTGTTTTTAGTGAATTACTTTTTCTTCTGTAATTATACTTATTACCGTACAAATTACAATCACATAATATAAATTGCAAATCAAAACTATGTTTGGGAAGCGAAATATCACAAGTTTGACAAATATAAATATATAAATTATTTTCAAATTCACAATTTTATAAAATATAATTGTTACTAAACACATATTTTTTAGTCTGAATATTGTGAAAGCGCTAAAATTTAACAGGTGTGTTGGTTAAGAAAATGGTTTTTATGATGCACTTTAGCTAAGTTTCTTTTAAAATTTAAAAGCCACGATATCTTTTAAATTCTAAAAGAAACTTAGCTACACATTTCTTTCGTAGATATATGCTACGCAAGAAATGTGAAGTGTGAGTTGATCACCAAGGGCACATTTAATTGTATGATCACGGCTATAATAATCTGTTATGCAGTGTTGTACATATTATATTACACTTAGTTCAACATTCAAAAAGTTAAAAAAGGTTAAAAAAGAGCTTAACCTCCGATAGTGCAGCTGCTATAAGGGTGAATATGATACATGCATCAAAGCTTTAATTCAGCTTGATTTATTTTAATGCATATCAGCCCTGGAAAACCTTCTTATATAAAATTAATGTCAGCCTTTACATTCTTAATGTAAAGTTATCACATAGCATAAGTTGTAAAAGCAGCATAACGTAATGAATATCTAACAGTTTATTAAGCATTCAGCATTGCTAACGTAACGTTCCACTCAAATAGATTATCACATCACTTGATTCTCGCCTATACACGCAACGCAATGACTGCAATAGTTGTCAATTCATTATAATTAGTCAACAGCACGTCCTTGCCCATTGGCTGTGGCTTTACGCCGTGACAGCCCGGATGTTTCAGTGCAGACGTTGAACCTACAGTTAGTAGAATAGTAGCGCGCTAGCAATGCAAGTTCCATCGCATAAAGAACAATCAATTTTAATGATATCATTAACAAAATATAAATGAATTTGAATTGGAATTAACTTAAAGAGGCACAGGTTAGTTTTGTTTTTCAGTATTTGTAATAGTTTAAAGCTTTCCTTAAGTATTTTTTATCCATTTCAACTTAATAATAAATATTTGTTTTATTTAACATATTTAGGAGTTTAACAAGTTTGGAATGCCAGTGTGGTCGGTGCATGATAAAATTATGGCTATGTGTTTACATTTTAATAGATTTCTCATAAAATTGTGAATTCTAAAGGCAGGCTCTCCAGTTATTGATCAGATTGTCACAGGATAGAACCCTAATTTGTAGCTTAAAGTTTTACTTTTATTCATAACAGTATTTTACTGCAACTACTAATTCAAGTCGACTTTGAATACAAGTTTAACCTTTGTTTATGTAATACAAGTTTAACCTTTGTTTATGTAATACATACATTGTTACTTGTCTTAACTGATATAATTACTTAACTTTGTCTATGGCAATTATCATTTAATGTCATTTCTTATTATATAAACTTTAATATTTTTAGTAAACCTACAATGTCGTTTCCTAGAGTCAAACTCACCCTAGCTAGCCACTAAAAGAAGGCAAGAGGTGGTTAATCCAAAATATGTATATATGTTTGAATACTTTAAAAGTCATAAATAATTGTTGGTCTTTTATTTTTGGTGATTTTATTTTAAAAACCTTTTATAATTGCATATTTTAACCTACTTTTATAGTTTCTTACGGCGGTTGGAATAACTAAAAATAAAGTTAGTAACACCAACACCAGTACAACTCATCTATAGTTAGTGGCAACGCTACACTTATTTATCATATTTTGTGAATCTCATCTAATAACACAGCAAATTGGGCTTCGAGCTGTTTGTGTAGATACTAAGGGTTAATTAAATAAATATCTAAAGCTTATAGAATAAACTCAACTCTAGTTCAATGCTGCAGCATGTGAACTTAACTTCATGCAGTGAACTTAACTCCATGCAGTGAACTTAACTCCATGCAGTGAACTTAACTCCATGCAGTGAACTCAACTCCATGCAGTAAAGTCATTTTTGTTCTAGGCACAGCTTTTAGAAATGGGAGAGGAGTTTTTTGACTGTCCAATAAATTTAGATGGTTAGCTGCATTAGAGAGTTTATTATTGTAAATATATTTATTTTGGTGTATTTGAACTATTCGAGGGAATAATGACCTTTAAGGACATTCCATGCTTATCAAGTTGTCCAATTAGATGACAGCAACCTGTGCATACTTATTGATGAGTCGTTTAATATAAAAGCCAGCAGAAGTGAATGCACTTGTAATAGTTGTAACAAAAACCCTGTGGTGAGCTCTTTAGTTTTACAGTTTTCTGTCATCTAACACTTATTCAATGATTCTAACTAGAATTATTTTTATTAGTTAGTGAAAATATCTTCTACTGTATAGGAAACTGAAAGATCTTAATTTATGTATAGATCAACCTTCTATTATGTGACTAATATTTTGATGCAGTAGCAGAGAATTTCAATAACTTTATAAGTCTGTTGATTGTCTAAAATAATTTTGATTTGGGCCATGTGTGTGCTGGCTACAATTTTCATGAAAGAAACAGTATTTTTAATTGGTAGTTGTTTTAGAATTCAGTCCTTTCCTAACTTTTCTATGACTTCAGCTACCTCGTTATACATGTGTAATGGAAACTTTAATCTTTTGCAAATATGTATATCTTTATTATTTCTTAAGCTTTAATGGTATAAAACATGACTGTGGGGAAGAATATATTTACAAACATCTCATAAATATATAGAATGTAAATAATAATAACCTGTTTCTATACCATACGTTATGGCAATGCACTGGAGATTCTAACTACAGTGAGTGTAGGATTCTTCCTATCATGGTCACACCAGCTACAATACTAGTGGATTATGTAGCCTACCGTATATTGTATATTGTATATTGTATATTGTATATTGTATATTGTATATTGTATATTGTATATATATATATATATATATATATATATATATATATATATATATATATATATATATATATATATATATATATATATATATATATATATATATATATATATATATATATATATATAGGCCTACTGCCCAGCCAGTACCTATATAATATACCCTTTTACCATCTAAACAAAATAATGTAGAATTTTTGAACATATTAACTTTAGTAGGGATATATGAATTTAAAGATTACATGACTAAATGATCTGATTAGACTTAGTAAAATTTCACTATCAAAATACAAAATTTAACATTAAATAAAAGTGAGGTTTTTGTTAAATTATACAACTAAATTTGCACTAAACTTTCTATAGTCATCATTATAGTGTACATTTTCTTGATTATTTTGCCTCGTCAGAAAATTTCTCTTTATAGCTGCTGGCAGTAAAAAATGAAAAAATCTTACACAGCATCTAATCTTTTGCAGTCAAATAAGAAATGCTACCACAGAGGCAGCTGTTATCAGATAAATAGCAGGAAATGACAGCTCAAAGTAGAGTAATGGCCTTTATGCTGTTTGTGCATTAATTGAGAGCAGCTTATAATGCAATCAACCATTACGTCAGTAATTTTAACTATGATGTCACTTATTGATCATGCATAGATTTGATTGGACAGCTAGGACTAAAAAGCAACAATATGTAATACTGTTGTGTTTAGTTTGAACTGATGACATCAATCTGAATATTATGTAATATTCAAACCAGCTCTTTACAAAGCCGTTGTTGTACATGCAGATTGCATGCTTATTATACATTTTTTAATAATTTACAAGTCCTAAAAAACAAATAGTAGTTGTCTATAACTGTAAAGAGTCACTATATTATATTGTGAAGATTCATAATATAATTTTATATCATGTTAACTGTTGTGTTTTAGGCAGTGCCAATGTTAGACATAAAACTAGTCAAGGAGTATCCTGGAAGAGTTTATGGGTAATTTTTATTTGTTTCCAGTCTTACTGTTCCAACATTACTGTCGCATACCTTAATACACTTGTATTGTTCAAAATCCTCACAATGACACCTAAAGGTATGGTACTCTATACTAAACTTACTGGTGGAACACCAGAGAGCTGGCCCAATATACTATCATATAATATATCAACAGTACAAAAAGTTTTAATCATTCAATCTGCCGATGTTTGTTGCAACAGGATTTGAACTTTAAGTTCTGGCGGATTTATTTTGAAACTTTCCGTGTTTGAGGAGTTAAGACATTCTTAAAATAAATTGTTCAAATGAAAAAGACAGATATCTGGTCAGATGAAACAGTATCAATGCAGGAAGACAGGACTAGCCTTCTGAGACTATTTATATTCAGATGCTATAATTGTCCAATACTTTTTGTAAATGGAGATAAAAATATGTAGACAAAACTTGCTTTTGATGACTTGGCAATTTGCAGTAAATTGAAAAAGCTTGCCAAGTAAAATTATGAAAGCCATCATTTGGTGTGTTGATTTTATGCTGTCAACTTCACTAACTCACTATGTTTTCAAAGGGCATCAAATGGCAATTAGATGAGCCAGATTTCACTTTTTGGAAGTAAGTTTTTGCATCAATTTGATTTTAACGGACAAACATTATTAACTGAAACTCGAAACTTTTTTCAGCATAAGTATAAACGCAACTTATCCTAGTTTGTGTTTTAGAAAGAAATGGATAAATTTAGAACCAGTAAAAAGTGTCTATTGAGATGAATTATCAAATGGTATTTTTTATATAATATTGGTATTTAGGAAGCCTATATACTTATGAAAACAACTCTCTATGCTGCTTATGCTCTTTATGGCAAACATGTAAACCTACAGTTTCTAAATGTTCAAAGTGTAACAAAATGACTTAGAGAAAGCAGTTTGAGTTATAATAATAGGTGTAAAGATCACTACAAATGCTTTATTACAAAGCTTAAATACATTGATTGTTCTTTCAATTTTATGAAAACATCACTTTTTTACGTTGAAATACTATGCACAGCTCTGTCTTACATTTGAACTAAGCTTTAAATCATATAATCAGGCCAACTGTTGCTACAACACCTTTATTTTAATCAAAATCTTTTGCAACTTTACAGAACATTTCAAGGGCGGCAAGCAGTGCTACAAGTTGTTGATGCAGACGTTGTGAAAGAGATTGCTGTCAAAGAGTTTGCTTCTTTTACTAATAAAAGAAATGTTATAAATGAAAACAGTTTCATTATGAGTCAGATACCAGTATTGAAAGATGATCACTGGAAACATGTTAGATCTACCATTACACCAACTTTCACCTCTGGGAAATTAAAGCAGGTATATATCCTGTGTGTGTGTGTGTGTGTGTGTGTGTGTGTGTGTGTGTGTGTGTGTGTGTGTGTGTGTGTGTGTGTGTGTGTGTGTGTGTGTGTGTGTGTGTGTGTGTGTGTGTGTGTGTGTGTGTGTGTGTGTGTGTGTGTGTGTGTGTGTGTGTGTGTGTGTGTGTGTGTGTGTGTGTGTGTGTGTGTGTGTGTGTGTGTGTGTGTGTGTGTGTGTGTGTGTGTGTGTGTGTGTGTGTGTGTGTGTGTGTGTGTGTGTGTGTGTGTGTGTGTGTGTGTGTGTGTGTGTGTGTGTGTGTGTGTGTGTGTGTGTGTGTGTGTGTGTGTGTGTGTGTGTGTGTGTGTGTGTGTGTGTGTGTGTGTGTGTGTGTGTGTGTGTGTGTGTGTGTGTGTGTGTGTGTGTGTGTGTGTGTGTGTGTGTGTGTGTGTGTGTGTGTGTGTGTGTGTGTGTGTGTGTGTGTGTGTGTGTGTGTGTGTGTGTGTGTGTGTGTGTGTGTGTGTGTGTGTGTGTGTGTGTGTGTGTGTGTGTGTGTGTGTGTGTGTGTGTGTGTGTGTGTGTGTGTGTGTGTGTGTGTGTGTGTGTGTGTGTGTGTGTGTGTGTGTGTGTGTGTGTGTGTGTGTGTGTGTGTGTGTGTGTGTGTGTGTGTGTGTGTGTGTGTGTGTGTGTGTGTGTGTGTGTGTGTGTGTGTGTGTGTGTGTGTGTGTGTGTGTGTGTGTGTGTGTGTGTGTGTGTGTGTGTGTGTGTGTGTGTGTGTGTGTGTGTGTGTGTGTGTGTGTGTGTGTGTGTGTGTGTGTGTGTGTGTGTGTGTGTGTGTGTGTGTGTGTGTGTGTGTGTGTGTGTGTGTGTGTGTGTGTGTGTGTGTGTGTGTGTGTGTGTGTGTGTGTGTGTGTGTGTGTGTGTGTGTGTGTGTGTGTGTGTGTGTGTGTGTGTGTGTGTGTGTGTGTGTGTGTGTGTGTGTGTGTGTGTGTGTGTGTGTGTGTGTGTGTGTGTGTGTGTGTGTGTGTGTGTGTGTGTGTGTGTGTGTGTGTGTGTGTGTGTGTGTGTGTGTGTGTGTGTGTGTGTGTGTGTGTGTGTGTGTGTGTGTGTGTGTGTGTGTGTGTGTGTGTGTGTGTGTGTGTGTGTGTGTGTGTGTGTGTGTGTGTGTGTGTGTGTGTGTGTGTGTGTGTGTGTGTGTGTGTGTGTGTGTGTGTGTGTGTGTGTGTGTGTGTGTGTGTGTGTGTGTGTGTGTGTGTGTGTGTGTGTGTGTGTGTGTGTGTGTGTGTGTGTGTGTGTGTGTGTGTGTGTGTGTGTGTGTGTGTGTGTGTGTGTGTGTGTGTGTGTGTGTGTGTGTGTGTGTGTGTGTGTGTGTGTGTGTGTGTGTGTGTGTGTGTGTGTGTGTGTGTGTGTGTGTGTGTGTGTGTGTGTGTGTGTGTGTGTGTGTGTGTGTGTGTGTGTGTGTGTGTGTGTGTGTGTGTGTGTGTGTGTGTGTGTGTGTGTGTGTGTGTGTGTGTGTGTGTGTGTGTGTGTGTGTGTGTGTGTGTGTGTGTGTGTGTGTGTGTGTGTGTGTGTGTGTGTGTGTGTGTGTGTGTGTGTGTGTGTGTGTGTGTGTGTGTGTGTGTGTGTGTGTGTGTGTGTGTGTGTGTGTGTGTGTGTGTTTTATTTCATCATAATATAGTGTTTTACAACTAGCATAAGTTACAAGAGCAGACAAACAATTAGAAAGGAAACAAATAACAGCATATAAAAAATTAAGCTGTCGGAAGTGATGATGGGGCCCAGTGCGAAATAGCATGGCTAGTGGTACGTGGGGCCCAAAGTTGGCATAACCATACAAGGCACTACAGATTACTCAACAGAGTGGAGGTGATGCCTCAATTCCGTTTTAAATTTACCAAGTGGCTGTATAATTTTTAAAAATGTAGGTAACTCATTCCACACTGCAGATATTACAAAATTGGAGGTGCGTTGACAAGCAAATGAGGAATAAAATGGAACAGGAAGAGATTGCAACTGATGACGAGTAGTATAGTGAGAGTGCATGTTGAAAAGCTTCCTGAATAATAGATTTTATGAGCTTTAATTAGCAGTTTGTACTTATACAACTTGTCAACTGGTAAAATGTCTGATTTCCTAAACAGGTCTTTAGAATGGTATCCAAAAGGTTTGCGGTGAATTATACGGACAATTTTCTTTTGCCATTCTATCACTCTATCTAGATGGACCCTGGATGCATTCTCCCATGATTCTATAGAGTAGCACAGCCTGAAATGTATAAGTGAATAGTATAACATAATCACAATTTTTTTAGGAGCGAATGCATTTAAACGATGAGAAAGTCCTGAAATTGGTCGGAGATTTAATAATATTTTCTGAATGTGGGATGACCAGTTTAAATTTCTATCAGTTATCACACCTAAAAATTTTACTTCGTCAACTGCTGTTATTGGTTTGTCGTTTATTGTTAATTTTAAATCAAATTGGAACTTATTTTGATAGTTCTTAAAAATAATGTAAGATGTTTTTTCATAATTAATTGTTAGCTTATTTATCTGGCACCATTCACATAGTCTTTTAAGATCAGAAGAGATTTTCTCATATTCATTGTTTAAATTTTTTGATTTTAGAAATAAGTTAGTATCGTCAGCATATAAAATTGGTGTTACATATTTTAAGGTTTTGCAAAGATCGTTGATATATATTAGGAACAAGGTGGGACCTAGCACAGATCCTTGGGGTACACCGCAAGTTATAGTTTGTGTATTGGATCGTGTATTGTTTATTTTTGTGATTTGGGTTCTTTCTGTTAAATAATTATGTATCCATTTGATAGCAGATGAGCTAAAATTATATTTTTTAAGTTTATAAATTAAAATGTTGTGATCTATAGTATCAAATGCTTTACTGAAATCAATAAATATGCCTAGTACGGATTCACCTTTATCAAAAGATTCTAGAATTTGTGTTTGGGATCAGTTGTAGTGTACTAGTTAGAGTGCAGGTCTAGTAAACGTTGAGGTCAGTGGTTTGAGTCCAAACATCAGCAGTGATGTTGGGAAGAGCATTTAGTCATTATTGCTTCTGTGCCACATAAGAATTAGTCTTTAGCCCGCTTTAAAAAACCCTTTTCATGCATCAGGAGTTTTTACAGGCATAGTGACCATATAATCTTATAAGTTTATACAGTTTATTTGTGTAGAATGAAGCTCTTGAAATGGTTGCAGTGAATGACATTGATAATTACCAACATTTTATTGAATAGAAACAGAAATATACATCAACTATTGCTGAATGCTAACTAATTATTGACTAGGCAAAGGTCACCATTTAAGTGCCATTAGAAAATATATCAGTCATTTTCTCTTATAAGTGTATTTGATCAAACTCTTGTAATTTTTAGTAACATCTAATTTTGCTGGTTTCACTTAGTCTAGCACCATACCTATACAACTGTAGAGGAGATGTTTGATCATAATTAGTAAAATTTAATAGTTGTATTATTGTATTATAATGTCTTATAACATTATCATATCATTATAATGTTACATTGCTATTATATCAATGTATTATATTTTACATCAATATAATATACTCTGCAAAAGATTTATTCTTTTATTTAATCTGATTAATTTAAAGATGCAGCAAACCATCAATGCATGTGCAGACAAGTTTGCTGAAAAACTGATATCTTTCTCTGAATCAACGGAATCCATAGCTGTTGGTGTGTGAGTATTTTCTAGATTTCATCACCACTTTGATGTGCTATAGCCAACATTGTTTATTGCTCTTAGCCACCACCTTGATGGTGATTGGTTCTATTGACTGTATACTGATGAAATGATGTTTTTAAAAAATAAATGCATAAATGTTGAGTTTCACTCCAATAAGGTGCAGACACACTAATACTATTTGCTATGTAGTTACACGGCAGCGTTCACTATGGATGTTATTGCAAGAACTGCATTTGGTGTGGATGTTGATGCCAGCTCTAATCCAGATCACCCATTTGTTTACCATTCCAAACCTTTCCTTGGACTTGCCAAAAGTGAACAGTTTTTTTATTAAAAACTTGCAGATTTTTAGAGTGATTTTGATTGGTGAGCAGTATTTTTACTTAACTAAAACCTAAAGCCCTAAACAGTTTTTAGTTTTGTATCTTCTATAATAGCTTGTAAGTGAAGACTTCAATTTATTGACTTTTAGCTAACTAAACAAAAAATAACTTTTACATTAATTTAAAGAATAGAAGTAACTGAAGCTCTGAATGCTATATTATAAAGAAGGTAAACTTTTTAGCCTGCAAGCAGAAAGCAGTGGTTACAGCATTGGTTTAGTATATGTTAAGGCCTGGGTTTGAATGTAGATAGGCCCATTGGTGATGACCACAAGAGCATCTACTTATAGTTGATGCACAGTTCTGTTTAGTAACCAGTACACACTTTACTTGACAATTACTTGACAGAAGGTTTATAAAGAAATAGAGACTTAAAAAACTTGAGCTTTTAAAAAAATATTTTTTGTTTATGTTCCGTAATTGCAGTTTTGCTGCCTAGAAAAGTGAAAGAGATTCTTGGCCGTTTTTTCGACATGACGTTTGCTGGACAGGAAAGTATGACCTACTTTGAGAATATGGTCAACAGAGTCCTTGACCTAAAAAGAGAAGATGCTCAGGTATGCTTAAAGTAAGACTAGTATCTATTAAAGTAACATTCACCTTAGCCCTCAAATTACAAGCTGGTAGAAGTAAAACACAGCACTGGAAAAATCTCAAAGCTGTCCTTATATAAAAGCTCTTGCATTTAAAATGTGTTTTGAGAATTAACGTCAATTTTCCAAAGTCCTTTTATATCATCTACAAAACTATAATGATTTAGTAAAAGGAATATAATGTAACTGTTTCTACGCTGAACAATGATGTGCAGTATTAAGCTGTTTATGGTTTTTTTGTTCCCAGAAAAGAAATGACTTTCTATCAATGTGTATAGATAATATGGTTGATATAAAGGATGTTGATAGAGATTCTGTCAATATCTCAGATGGGAAAATCTGGACAACAGAGGGTTAGTTATGTATTTATAACTTAGCTATCACATATCATTCTTTAGTACAAGGACTAGTAATTCATACCAAGTAATAGTTATTGGATGAGTTAGCTGAAAATTTCTATGCTCTACTGCGAAAACCTGAATCTAAGTCCATGCAAAGTCTATCTTATTTACTTCACTGGTTTTCCACGTGAATATTATAGTGATTGTGAACAAATGCATAGAATTTTCAAAAGTAACCTATGCGTCTTTGTATGAGCTGTAAATTATGTTTCCAACTCATACATCTCTCTCTCTTTGCTATCCCTTTAAGTAGAGTATGATGTCTGCCTACAGATGTTTGTGGGTAGCTTGATGACTTCTGCATATGCGGTCACAGCGGAAGCATTTGAGGTCATCACTCGGTGTGTCTGTTGAGCTAAGCTTTCTTGCGGCCATCTTTAAGTTCGCCTCTGTGTCGCATTCTTTCTTCTTCAAAGATTTGCATGCCTTTATGAACCATAGATCTCCATCTGGTCCTCCTTGCGGCATTCCATTCCCAGGTCTCTGTTCTGATGTGAGAGCGCTTTATACTGTCTTTGAGACAGTATAAAGCGCTTCCTCTGTCCTCCTTGCAATCTTTTACCTATTTGTAGCTCCCCATAAAGGAGCTGTTTAGGAAGTTCCTCGCAATTTCCTCATGTGATAATTTTCTAGCTTCTTTATGTCAGTACGTACTGTAGGTAGCTCATGTCTCAGATGCATACAGAAGTGTTGGTATGATGACAGCCTTGTACACTTTCAGCTTTGTGCTTACCTGCAGGTGAGAGTTGTCAAAGACTCTTTGCCTCAGCTTGCTGTAAGCAATACTAGCAGCTTGAAGCCGTCTGTCAATCTTTCTCTCCAGATCTGCCTTTGATGACAGGTTGCTTCCTAAGTACACAAAATCGTCAACAGGGCACAATGTTTCACCCCCTGTCACAAACTTCAGGGAACATCCAATCTTTCCAAGTATGGTCCAGAGGGATGTTTTGTCCACAGTATCAAAAGCTTTTGTCAGATCGATGAAGGCCATGTATAGGTCCTGGTGCTGTTCTCTACAATTCTCCTAGATCTGCCTTGCAGCAAAGATCATATCCACTGTGCCTCTACCTGGTCGGAAACCGCACTGAGATTTGGGGAGAATGTCTTCTGCTATGTGTGAAAGTCTTGTACATAGAATCTTGGCTAAGATCTTACCAGCTATATAAAGAAATAACAATAGTTGCATGAAATTAAATTTTATTTTGTAGGATGAAAAAGGATATATGGTAATAACTGAATTTGAATATTTATTTTTTAGGATTAACAAAGGAAGAGATTATAGGAAATGCAGTTATTTTTCTTATTGCTAGATATGAATCAACTGGAGCAACTTTGCAGAATCTGTTTTATCACTTGACTTGGTATCCAGAAATACAGGAAAAGGTAACATTCCTTCATGTCAACTAACTAACTAACAGGTAGTTGTGACTGGTGGGTATGAGACTGGTGGTTAGAGATCTTGTGATTTGAGAGCCAACAAATAGACAAATAGCTAAAAATCTGAAAGGTGGCTTGTCTAACTGTTAAAAAAAGGATCTGAATCTTAGAAATGGTAAAAATATTTCAAGGCAATTTACAAAACACCTTCAGATAACTTTATCCGTGCACACATATTCACATATTACTCATCTATTACTTAGGCAAGACTGAGTAGATAGAGGTAAAACAGGTAAAAAGTCCATAATTATACAGAATAGTTGTTGTTGAAGTAACAGATTAGCAAGTATGATCAGAGCTTTCTAAGCTAACAAATCTGATTGGTTGAATGATTGTAGCTCTATACACTCACATCTGAAATATCAGATGAAGATGGTAATTGTGATTATGAAGAGCTTCAGAAAGTGGAGTATTTAGAGTGTTGTATTCTAGAGACATTGAGATTATTTCCTCCATTACCAAGGTACACTAGAAATATGCAACTGTATTGTGTGTCAATATATAGTAACTAAATATGATGGTCAACTTTCTTCTGTTGTAATTATCGATTATTTCATATCAAAAGTATTTTATAAGGTCACTTTATACTCAGCAAAAAATCGATCCAAAGTACTTGTTAGGACAATCAATGCAATACTATATTACAGGCACGCACACACACCACACACACACGCACACGCTCACGCACACGCTCACGCACACGCTCACGCACACGCTCACGCACACGCTCACGCACACGCTCACGCACACGCTCACGCACACGCTCACGCACACGCTCACGCACACGCTCACGCACACGCTCACGCACACGCTCACGCACACGCTCACGCACACGCTCACGCACACGCTCACGCACACGCTCACGCACACGCTCACGCACACGCTCACGCACACGCACACATATAACAGCGTAAAGCCACACGACGAGGATTTTCTGCATGCGGGTCTGAATAATTCAAAATCTGTTGGGGAAATTGAAAAAGCATGACCTTAAACTAACTGTGTTGGCAGTTATAATAAACCTGTACTATGTTATATCGTGATATGCAGTTTGGAGTTATTACAACTCACCGAAAAATATAATTGGGTTGTAGTCTTCAGGTGAGTATACAGGCACAGGTTGCTTGGCTTGGCTGCGAGGTAACTCCAGCTCCTGTCAGTCTGTAGGAATGAAGTTAAGTCTCTGGGTTGGGATATTTGTCTGTAAGTGCTCCGCCGTTTAGGACCCTGGGCTATAAGCACTCACTAATACACCGTATTCTATTCTATTCAGACTCATATTCTCTTCTGTTCACAATCTTCAATCACTTAATTCACTTACTCCTCCCACACTCTGTTTTATATCTCAACACTCACACAAGCCATACCCACCCTATATGTATGTTTATGCAAATATCACAGAGTTGTGCACTCCCTATACACACAAGAGTAAAAGAAGACAACTACAACTAACTTACAAATTGGGATACAACATTTCACCCCCTGCTTGTGATTACATATCCACGTGTAAATACTTGGCTAGACAGATTGAGAGGTAAATGTTGCAGCAACTGGGTCACACTATTAGTTATATGTGCAGTAATATCAATGACCCTATTTTCTTAATCTGGACCACTAGATTTGTGTAGCACTGAACCCATATCAACATTCGCTTTAATCTAATTGTATATGTACGACATGAAACAGAGAATTATAATTTGACTACAGTGGCAGTGTTAATTACTTTTAACTTTTTGTTTTCAGCTATGATAACCTACATTTATAAAGCTTGTATTGCAACTATACCCATCTCTATATACACATATCAACCTGGACTAGCTGCAGTGCTATAGCGCCATGGGCCTTCTCATTTCGTTTATTTTCCTCAACTGTATGTATTTTTTCCGTCTGCGACAAAATAAAACAAACAAACAAACATTATATGTTATCGCGATAGAAAAATGCTGCAACTGAAATTGAGGTATCAGGGTATCAGTATATACTAATAAACATGTAGTCAGCACTTAGGGCTCTACATCAACAGGTTGTCGCATTTACTGGGGTAAGAGTATCTCCACATAAGGATAAAGCTAGCATAATTGTGAAATGTTTGATATATGTGATAACTGGATGAACATGTTGTAGACTAAGGTGTACATATATGAAGGAAATGGTAATTGTTATAGGTAATAGGCGGTTAGCATGGGTATCACTATCACATTAATAGAAATGTTTACGGAGTAAAATCTAGAGCCTAAAAACGAGAATGGAAATATTTCCATCACACAGAAGTTGTGTAACAATATCTTAAAACAACCATTCCAAGCTGTCTTGTTGGGTATAAGGCTTACAGCTCATTAAGGTTTATGTCTGGTTCACTATATTCTAAACTATCTAGTATGACTCGCTTAGGACCAGCTATCAGTTTAATCAACAAAATTACTTCCTGTTAGGTTATATATAGCTAATTACTTTGAATTAGCAGAACCCAACTATGCTAACGTTTTGCTAGAGAATAAAAATTACTTGATTACCACCCAGCAGCAAGATGATATCAATTCAATCAACACTGAACATATAAATTCAAAAGACTTCATAGCTCGCCTACATACTGAACCTTTCCAGTTCATTGATCATACACGCCAATTCTCGAAAAATAGTGGTATGGTGCACAAGTCACAAACGGTACCATGACTACCTACCAGCTTGAATTTGTTAAGATATGTATTCCCGCATGGTTCGGGATAAGCTTAATAGACGATTACTTCAAAAAAATTCCTTTAACATAATTAGATTTACTATCTATTAACTCAATTAGTGTACCGCCCCTCCCCCCAGTTCAATTTACACGTTCATCATAGTTTGACTAAATAGTATTGACACTTGAGTATAAAAAGTTTAATTAGAGTTAACTAGGATCACAGTCTAGGACAATACATGGGAGTGACTGAGGCAGTATGGGTGGCAGCCGACATGCCACATGTGCTGCAGTCACATGTAGCAATGTCAGCCCCACCACCGTGCCTGTCTCCACATGTATTCTGCTAATAATAAAGCTTATATTCCTTTTTTATAGTTGCAGAAATAATTGCTAACTAATAAACAACCTTAATTCCTGGTAAATATCATGTGCGACTGGTACAACATAACTACAGTATATATGTATAATTACGGCTATTTGCAGATAGGTTTCTATATAAATAAATGAGCTTATACTGGTCTATGATTTTTAGTGTATGTTGTGTTATAATAGATGAGGTCATGCGCCGTTATTGTCATGTTGTGCTTATATGTGGGTCTTCGCCAGGCCGCAGCGCTTCATTAGTAACAAATTCACAACACACACACACGCACACGCACGCGCACGCGCACGCGCGCACGCGCGCACGCGCGCACGCACGCACGCACGTACGCACGCACGCACGCACACACGCACACACACACACACACACACACACTATATATATATATATATATATATATATATATATATATATATATATATATATATATATATATATATATATATATATATACAAAGATATAAAAGCAGCTGCATGTAGTTAACTTTTATTTTGTATGAGAAAAGGGGATATATTTTATTAACCCAATTTGAATATTTATTTTTTAGGATTAACAAAAGAAGAGATTATAGGAAATGCAGTTATTTTTCTTATTGCTGGATATGAATCAACTGGAGCAACTTTACAGAATCTGTTTTATCTCTTGGCTTGGTATCCAGAAATACAGGAAAAGGTAACATTCCATTATGTCAACTAACCAACAAGTAGTTGTGAATAGTTAATGGTATATGAGACTGGTGATTAGAGATCTTGTGATATAAGAGTTTGAGCTATTAAAAATCAAAAATTAAATTGTTATTAGCTTGAAACTTAAAATGAATAAATCATTACATTGAGAAGCAAAACAAAATTAATATCAGAAACATCTTGAGAAGTTAGGAAGGAGATTAAATAAACGATACTAACAATGAACAAAAGAATGGGTATAATAATTATTGTTGAAACAGGGGCACAAAAATTAATAACAAAGATTTCTAACCTAACGAATCTGATTGGTTGAATGATTGTAGCTCTATACACTCACATCTGAAATATCAGATGAAGATGGAAATTGTGATTATGAAGAGCTTCAGAAGTTGGAGTATTTAGAGTGTTGTATTCTAGAGACATTGAGATTATTTCCTCCATTACCAAGGTACATCATAAGCATACATATGTATTCAGTGTCAATATATAGCTAATAAACTTTCTTCTGTTGTAATTGTCAATTATTTCATATCCGAAGTATTTTATAAGGCCATTTTGTACTCAGCAAAAAGCCTATCTAAAGTACTTGTTAGGACAATCAATGCAATACCATATTACGCACACGCACACACACGCGCACACACGCGCACACACGAGCACACACCCACACACACGCACACACACGCGCACACACGCGCACACACGAGCACACACCCACCCACACGAGCACACACCCACACACACGCACACACACGCACACACACGCACACACACGCACACACACATATAACAGCTTAGAGCCCCACCATACAGGTTTTCTGCATGCGGGTCCAAAAATTTGAAAACTCGTCCGGAACGACCTGCCACACACAATGCGTTGGAAAATGGATGTGAAAGTTTATTAGGTAATGATCTTCACAGTTAGTTTGAGGTCATAACTTTCCAGATTCAGGCACTGCTTTATGTTCTATATAAACGGTTTCCAGGAGATAGCTCGAACAGTTTTTGTCTCAAATTAACAAATTATACATGAAAAGATAGCTCTCGCATTCCTCTTCCATACACTTTTTTATTTTTTAAAATAATTTTTTTGATGAAATTGTTATACAATAAGTAAAACTTTACACCCTCCATGTTCCACTGCTGTAGTATAAAGGATTAATTCTATTAAGTCTAAAATCTAAACTTGACATTCCTTGATATGTTTTCCCTGATATACTTTCTTTGCTATTCAAAATTCAGTTCATGCTCTTCACAATTTCGCCAAAACATACACCATTTTTCAAGTTTCACTGCAGTTATCTACATTCTTCATATGATGGTTCTCGCTATGCTCCTGTGACTAATTATAACTTTCTTAGTACATTTGCAGCTCTGGCACTTGTATAGTATAAGTAAAGGCAGAGTTAGTGAAGTGGTGACTAACGAGCACTCAAATACAAGACATATTGAGATACAGTAACAAGTCAGGAGTGTATAAGTTAGGAAATATTTGAAAGGAAAACAATATTTTTCAACAAGCTATAACTTGAATATAAAAAGACTTTCGAAAAATTTAAAAAGGTTATTGAAGAACATAAGTTGCTTTATTTTTTCGTATTTTTGTTGTTGCTGTAACACTCAACCTGTTCGCGCTATCAGTGGAACATTGTTCATAAAGAACGTAAAGCACCTGGCAAAAAGCCAGAAACTGAAAAAGCATGACAAACTAACTGTGTTGGCATATAACATTACTGCTCGCCTACAGGTGTTTGTTTTTAAATCTACTTCATCGACAAAATGACTTTAGACATTATAAAAGCAGAAAATTCAAACTATATGAAACTGTGTTAATTCAGTTCGCTTAAAATTAAAACATGAATTAAAATTAAAAAAGTGTGCTCGCCAATGGAAACCAGCCAATTAGATCAAACCCACACAAGCTTTATGCCCTCTTTGCTCAGCAAGTTATCCGTGTAAAAATCTACACAAAACGGTTTCGCATATGGCTGGTAACCGCCCTATGCTTACACTTTCATTTTAAATTTATTTAGTTTCCTACAAAGCACTTTATCATGTACGTTTTAATTGTGAGCTATTTACCATAGTATTTAAATCATGGTGTAATCAGTTTACTGTTGAATAGCATTGTATTTTGTTATACAACATGTAGATTGGATAGAGTTGCCAACAAAGATGTGACAGTTAAAGGTATCAGAATTCCTAAAGACATGATTGTGGAGTTTCAAGTCTACGCCCTACAACATGATCCCAAGTATTGGCCAGAACCTGAACTATTTAGACCTGAGCAGTAATAATAATACATACTTACTATAAATCACATACACTATATACAGAAATGTATTCCTGTGAACATATTACACACATATAGGAGTCTCAGATTAGTTACTTTAACAAAACACAATCAATATAATATATATTATATACCTATAATACTACTGTCATATTATATACTTTATGTAATGTGAGTGTTACTGATTTAAATATAATATATTCAGATACACAAACACTTTCCAGTAATATAACAATTATAATCTAACACTTTTACATACTAATAGCTATATGCTGTTACTGCATGGGTTTATTTGATTAAGTTATTTATAGGTTTTCTTCTGAGAACAAAGATGAATTCAACCAGTATGCATTTCTATCATTTGGTGCTGGAAACAGAGCTTGTATTGGGAAAAGGCTTGCTATGCTAGAGCTAAAAGTTGTCATTGCAAAAACTCTTAAAATGGTAAAATTTGAAAGAGGTGCCGGTACACCAAGTATGGTAAGATTTAGAGTTTAGCACTTGACTGCAAAGAAGTTAAATACTAGATAAGTTTGTTGTTGTTTAAATATTCACAAAAAGCTTGGTCCAATCGTATTATCAGACTTATCCATGCTTTCTCTTGTGTAGTTTGGAAACTTTATAGACTATGCTCCAGCATGGTGTGATGTAAAGTCTACAGTCTACCCAAGACCTTTACCAATAATGTACTTATCAAGATTATGTGGCAGTAATTAACCTGTTTTATTAATACAATTTTAAGTTGTTTTTGCATTCTACCTAAAAGTTCCCTACCAGTATGATGCTCTTACAAGCTTTATGCATCAATCAACTTGTTTTTTATCCTGATAAATTGACTATTTTTAGAAAAGTTTGACCTATAAAAAAAGGACCAGGACTGATACAAATCATAGAGCCACTAAAAGTTAATATTGTCAAAAGACAGCCAGACTAGTTCACTGGAGAGTTGCTACTTTTATTATTAATTTATGTCATCACAAAGGAATATAAATATACATAGAAACAATCAAACTGTTGAAATGACTCTGTAATCATGTTATGTAATGTATGATCTTGATAAGGCTTTCAAAGAGCTGATTATTGTACTTGACACGGTTCAGTCAGCCATCTTTATATTCTTTTGAAAATCAATATTACAAAGCATAAATATATATATTTTTCCATCTATATAAATGGAAAATATAGTGTTATATTTGAAGCACTTTGGTAATTTAATTGTTGTAACATTCAATTAATGTGTTTGTAGTAAAAATATGGTATTGCGTTGACAAATGCACAACAACAGCTAGAAGCAATCTACAATGTACTCTAATTAGTGCAAACATGCAACAAGGCAGCTAAAACAATGGTTTGGTATGTTTATGGTAAAAAGTACAGCATTTCGTACATACATTGTCAAAAAATTTAGGTGCAAAATCAAAAGCTTGTAATTTAGAACATGAACAGTAAAAATCTTTTGTTAAGCCTACATAATTTCTTTTAATAGTTTTCTAATCCACATTTACCAACAAAATTACCTTCACTGTAATGCATGCGGAAGTGAAAAAGTTTTCAATTAAAGTAGTGAAAAAGTTTTCAATTAAGGTAGTGAAAAATATTCAATGTGATAACAAAAATACTATAATAACCTAATTATGTCAAAATGTACAGCCTCTTAATCTTGAAACTTGAAACTTGAAAATTACTTGACAAGTTAAATACTTTTAGCAAGAAAATTGCTGTGATTAGATTCTGAACTGTTTAATATGAACAGCAAACTATAAGTGAAGCAGTTGCGTTCCCTTGCCATGCAACCATGCAACCGTGCAACTTGCAAGTTGCAAAATACTCAATAGTAGTAATTAAGTTTAGATAACTATTTACATGACCGGGAAAATATATTCATTTGATATAAAATTTGAGCTAGCTAATAACAACTTTTATATTCCTGTGTAAAGCTTATATAGAATGAAAACCTTGCAGTTGTTAATTGATCAGCCAATAACATTGCAAACACACATTTTGCTCAAACAGTTTATTTATGATGTGATGCATTTATAGCTATAACTTGACACATTTCACTGTGGCCATGAAGTTAAGAAAAATGTGTATCAGTACTATTGGCTTTGTTCAGCTGCAGGTATCCTACTAATACATTATCAAGTTTTTCTCCAGTCACTTCATATGTTTATAGAAGAGTACTGTTTAAACAGTATAAAATTGTACAAAGATAAGTGTTCAATTACAATGCAATAGAGAATTCGTATAGTATGCCAAATGCAGCTACTATTATGTAAGCCGAGTATTGAATGTACATGTTTTTGTATAATCAATACAAGTTCCACCCACTAAATTCTGTTTAGCTACTCAAGGATTCAATAACTCCAGGGCTAAAACTACTACACAGTAGGCATAGCAAAAGCTATACTCTAGTGAGTTTATTGACTTCATACTATCACAGAAACGCATATTGCTCTCAGTCAAACCATTCATCAGCATTCAAAGGTAAGCTAATCTTCTGTAAATATCAAGCTTATCACTGGCTGATGTTAAATAATAAATCTGACTCAGATAATGCTGTGATTATTTAGAACATGAAATAATAGAAATTTTTACCAAAAATCAACTTGTTGTGCGTCTCAAATAGAAGAATCATACAGCATACTGTTAAGTATATCTACTTTCACTGTTTATTACAAACAATATACAGTGTTGTGCTTTAACAATACTGCATTAAGAATATAATGCTCAAGTCACATCAAATTTTCTTTTCAGTCCCATATTCAGCATTCTCCAACTACTTTCAATATCAGTTCTTAAATTGCAAATTTTATGGTTTTGAATTTATTATTACTTGACAGTTTTAAAGGTTTATAGTTTTAGTAAGCTTTTGCGTTGCACCTTATAAACTTTTGCAAAGAACCTTAAGCCTGTGTTTTAGTGAATTACTTTTTCTTCTGTAATTATACTTATTACCGTACAAATTACAATCACATAATATAAATTGCAAATCAAAACTATGTTTGGGAAGCGCAATATCACAAGTTTGACAAATATAAATATGAATCATTATTGTCAAATTCACAATTTTATAAAATATAATTGTTGCTAAACACATGTTTTTTGGTCTGAATACTGTGAAAGCGCTAAAATTTAACAGGTGTGTTGGTTAAGAAAATGGTTTTTATGGTGCACTTTAGCTCAGTTTCTTTTGAAATTTAAAAAACCACGGTATCTTTTAAATTTTAAAAGAAACTTAGCTACACATTTCTTGCGTAGATATCTGCTATGCAAGAAATGTGAGGTGTGAGTTGATCACCAAGGGCACATTTAATTGTATGATCACGGCTATAATAATCTGTTATGCAGTGTTGTACATATATTACATTTAGTTCAACGTTCAAAAAGTTAAAAAAAGGTTAAAAAAGAGCTGCTATAAGGGTGAATATGATACATGCATCAAAGCTTTAATTCAGCTTGATTTATTTTAAGGCATATCAGCCCTGGCAAACCTTCTTATATAAAATTAATGTCAACCTTTACATTCTTAATGTAAAGTTATCACATAGCATAAGTTGTAAAAGCAGCATAACGTAATGAATATCTAACAGTTTATTAAGCATTCAGCATTGCGTTTAACGTAACGTTCCACTCAAATAGATTATCACATCACTTGATTCTCGCCTATACACGCAACGCAACGACTGCAATAGTTGTCAATTCATTATAATTAGATAACAGCACGTCCTTGCCCATTGGCTGTGGCTTTACGCCTTGGCAGCCCGGATGTTTCAGTGCAGACGTTGAACCTACAGTTTGTAGAATAGTAGCGCGCTAGCAATGCAAGTTCCATCGCATAAAGAACAATCAATTTTAATGATATCATTAACAAAATATAAATGAATTTGAATTGGAATTAACTTAAAGAGGCACAAGTTAGTTTTGTTTTTCAGTATTTGTAATAGTTTAAAGCTTTCCTTAAGTATTTTTTTTTATCTATTTCAACTTAATAATAAACATTTGTTTTATTTAACATATTTAGGAGTTTAACAAGTTTGGAATGCCAGTGTGGTCGGTGCATGATAAAATTATAGCTATGTGTTTACTTTATAATAGATTTCTCATAAAATTGTGAATTCTAAAGGCAGGCTCTCCAGTTATTGATCAGATTGTCACAGGATAGAACCCTAATTTGTAGCTTAAAGTTTTACTTTTATTCATAACAGTATTTTACTGCAACTACTAATTCAAGTCGACTTTGAATACCAGTTTAACCTTTGTTTATGTAATACATACACCGTTACTTGTCTTAACTGATATAATTACTTAACTTTGTCTATGACAATTATCATTTAATTTTTCATTATAAACTTTAATATTTTTAGTAAACCTACAATGTCGTTTCCTAGAGTCAAACTCACCCTAGCTAGCCACTAAAAGGAGGCAAGAGGTGGTTAATCCAAAATATGTATATATGTTTGAATACTTTAAAAGTCATAAATAATTGTTGATTTTTTATTTTTGGTGGTTATATTTTAAAAACCTTTTATAATTGCATATATTAACCTACTTTTATAGTTTCTTACGGCAGTTGGAATAACTAAAAATAAAGTTAGTAACACCAACACCAGTACAACTCATCTATAGTTAGTGGCAACGCTACACTTATTTATCATATTTTGTGAATCTCATCTAATAACACAGCAAATTGGGCTTCGAGCTGTTTGTGTAGATATTAAGGGTTAATTAAATAAATATCTAAGGCTTATAGAATAAACTCAACTCTAGTTCAATGCTGCAGCATGTGAACTTAACTCCATGCAGTAAACTTAACTTCATGCAGTAAAGTCATTTTTGTTCTAGGCACAGCTTTTAGAAATGGGAGAGGAGTTTTTTGACTGTCCAATAAATTTAGATGGTTAGCTGTATTAAAGAGTTTATTGTAAATATATTTATTTTGGTGTATTTGAACTATTCGAGGGAATAATGACCTTTAAGGACATCTCATGCTTATCAAGTTGTCCAATTAGATGACAGCAACCTGTGCATACTTATTGATGAGTCGTTTAATATAAAAGCCAGCAGAAGTGAATGCACTTGTAATAGTTGTAACAAAAACCTTGTGGTGAGTTCTTTGGTTTTACAGTTTTCTGTCATCTAACACTTATTCAATGATTCTAACTAGAATTAATTTTATTATTTAGTGAAAATATCTTCTACTGTATAGGAAACTGAAAGATCTTAATTTATGTATAGATCAACTTTATATCATGTGACTAATATTTTGATGCAGTAGCAGAAAATTTCAGGGCCGGGTGCTGGTTACAATTTTCAAGAAAGAAACAGTATTTTCAATTGGTAGTTGTTTTACAATTTAGTCCTTTCCTAACTTTTCTATGACTGCAGCTACCTCGTTATACATGTGTAATGGAAACTTTAATCTTTTGCAAATATGTATATCTTTACTATTTCTTAAGCTTTAATGGTATAAAACATGACTGTGGAGAAGAATATAGTTACAAACATCTCATAAATATATAGAATGTAAATAATAATCAGTTTACAGTTGTATAGAAATTAAGTTGTCTAGAGATAAATTTGACTAACTGACTAATTTTCAAACAGGTGTTCACCACTTTATATATTGTCTATATATATAGACAATATATCATATTATTGGTTATTTAAAGATTTAATTCACCACCAGAACTAGTATTTAGACAGACAGTCTGAATACAAACTTCTCACACCAACCTTAGCGAGGGTTACCTGTTGAATACCTGGCATATGTAATGTATTGCTAACAACCAACAATACATCTAGAAGTATTATTATAATAGTTAGTATCACTGGTTATTGCCTCCACATGACTTTCTATACTCTGCTACTCTGTACCTTATAGGTTCAATAAGAAAAAGCAATGCTTCTGTGTGGTTTAGAAATACCTCTGTGGGTTCTACTGATTTGTATAGTGTGTCCTCTACTTTACTGGTAAGTGATCTAGCTTCTCAGGTCTCAGGTTGTAGTTTATCTTTATATTAGTTATTCCATGTTGCATGTGATGAGCTAATATATTGCTTTTTAGATAATACAGGTTTAAGATCTGTATAATATACTGTATGTCAGAGCTTTATTTTTTTGGATTCAACTACCCTTATATTAGTTGCAACAATTTTTAAGTTGAGAAAGTAAAGTTTGTCAATGATATGCACGTATTGAGTATGGAATGGCTGAAATGAATATAGTTGAGTTTAATACCCTAAAAAATTACCTGGTATTAATGATTACATAACAACTTGTTGTGTTTGGTTGGTAGGCATGGAACATCAACATATGATACATTTAAAAAGATGGGAGTTCCTTATAGACCTGTTTCTATACCATATGTTGGCAATGCACTGGAGATTCTAACTACAGTGAGTGTAGGATTCTTCCTATCATGGTCACACCAGCTACAATATACTAGTGGATTATGTAGCCTACCGTATATTGTGTATGTTGTGTATATTGTGTGTGTGTGTGTGTGTGTGTGTGTGTGTGTGTGTGTGTGTGTGTGTGTGTGTGTGTATATATATCTCAATCTGTAGACAGCAGCTGTTTCGGGCTTTGTCCCCTCACCAGCACAGAACAGAGTACCATGGCCCACACCTTAGCAATAGTAGAAACTTATAGTTTTACTAAAGCATATTTAAAAGGTGTGTAAACCCAAGCCAGAGTGCTCAAGTGACCCTAGGGGTCACCTAGGAGTCACGAGCATTGCTAAATGCTAGCAGCTTGAGTTTGTGACCATGGTGAGAGTGCTCAATCATTTAATGTCATTGCTGAGCATTAAATGAGAGCATTAAATGAGAGCATATATGTTGAGATTGAGATATTATGCTCTCATTTAATGCTCAGCAATGACATTAAATGATTGAGCACTCTCACCATGGTCACAAACTCAAGCTGCTAGCATTTAGCAATGCTCGTGACTCCTAGGTGACCCCTAGGGTCACTTGAGCACTCTGGCTTGGGTTTACACACCTTTTAAATATGCTTTAGTAAAACTATAAGTTTCTACTATTGCGAAGATGTGGGCCACAGTACTCTGTTCTGTGCTGATGAGGGGACAAATCCCGGAACAGCTGCTGTCCACAAATTGAGAGATATATATATATATATATATATACATTATATACATTATATATATATATATATATATATATATATATATATATATATATATATATATATATATATAGGCCTACTGCCCAGCCAGTACCTATATAATATACCCTTTTACCATCTAAACAAAATAATGTAGAATTTTTGAACAAATTGACTTTAGTAGGGATATATGAATTTAAAGACTACATGACCAAATGATCTGATTAGACTTAGCCTAGGGCCACACGGTGCGTATTTTCGCATGCGAAAGTTGAAATCACAAGTACCAAAGGTGTCCACTGTGCGCGTTGAGAAAACCTTCGCACTTGTCGCTCTGCATTTTCAACGCAAGTGCGAATCGCCTCTGTCGTCGTCACCTAATTGGCTGGTAGCTATTCAGCGAGCCCAATTTCTTTATTTAGTGCTATATTCCAGTAAATTGCGTTTTATTGAAAGCGAGTGCGATTTAAAAATGAAAGCTTTATTTATCACGCATCACTGACGCTACAGTGGACACCTTTGCAACTCGTGATTTTAATTTTCGCATGCGAAAATACGCACAGTGTGGCCCTAGGCTTAGTGAAATTTAACTATCGAAATACAAAATTTAACATTAAATATACGTGAGGTTTTTGTTAAATACAACTAAATTTGCATTAAACTTTCTATAGTCATCATTATAGTGCACATTTTCTTGATTATTTTGCCTCGTCAGAAAATTTCTCTTTATAGCTGCTGGCAGTAAAAAATGAAAAAATCTTACACAGCATCTAATCTTTTGCAGTCAAATAAGAAATGCTACCACAGAGGCAGCTGTTATCAGATAAATAGCAGGAAATGACAGCTCAAAGTAGAGTAATGGCCTTTATGCTGTTTGTGCAAAAATTGAGAGCAGCTTATAATGCAATCAACCATTACGTCAGCAATTTTAACTATGATGTCACTTATTGATCATGCATAGATTTGATTGGACAGTTAGGACTGAAAAGCAACAACATGTAATACTGTTGTGTTTAGTTTGAACTGATGACATCAATCTGAATATTAAGTAATATTCAAACCAGCTCTTCACAAAGCCGTTGTTGTACATGCAGCTTGCAAGCTTATTATACATTTTTTAATAATTTACAAGTCCTACAAAACAAATAGTAGTTGTCTATAACTGTAAAGAGTCACTATATTATACTGTGAAAATTCATAATATAATTTTATATCATGTTAACTGTTGTGTTTTAGGCAGTGCCAATGTTAGACATAAAACTAGTCATGGAGTATCCTGGAAGAGTTTATGGGTAATTTTTATTTATTTTCCAGTCTTACTGTTCCAGCAATATGTATAGTCTGTAGCATATCTGAATACACTTGTATTCTTTAAAATCCTCACAATGACATCTAAACATGTGGTACTCTATACTAAACTTACTGGTGGAACACCAGAGAGCTGGCCCAATGTACACTATCAAGTATCATATAATATATCAACAGGAAAAAAGTTTTAATCAGTCAATCTGCCAATGTGTGTTGCGACAGGGTCTGAACTTTAAGTTCTGACAGATTTGTTCTGAAACCTTCTATATTTGATAAGTTTAGACATTCTTAAGTTAAATTGTAATTGGTCTGTGTTCAGACTAAGAAGACAGATATTTGGTCAGATGATACAGTATCAATACAAGGAGATAGGACTAGCCTCTATTTATAACCAGATGCTAATTATCCAATAATGTAGCTCATTTGTAAAGGGAGATAAAAATATGTAAACAAAACTTGCTTTTGATGACCTGGCAATTTGTAGTACCTATTATTGAGATTGCCAAGTAAAATTATGAAAGTCATCATTTGGTGTTTTGATTCCCCAACAGCAAAAACAGTATAAAATGAATTGCTTGCTGTCCCATGTCATTGAACAAATGATTCAGCATTACAATGCATTAGAAATAACCCAGCATAAGTGCTGCTAGTAGACATTTACAAACAGATAAATAATAGCTGTTATAGATAATCAGATATAATTGAACACTAAGTATCCTTGCAAAACACAACTTATTCTTTTGCTGTCAGTCAGCTAATATTCTTTAAAGTATTTAACCCCTTTCCCTTCATAACAGCCAGGTTTTTGAGCGTTTTTTACAAAGTTGTTCACTTCCATTCTAAAGTATTATCCTAATTTGTGTTGTTAGTAAGAGATGGATAAATTGAAAACTAGTAAAAAGGTGTCTTTTGTGTTCATACTGTTCAGATTGCGTATTTTGATAACTCATTCGAGAAATTAGTCTTGCATAATTTACTGTAACTTTTATCCCCCATATCAATTTTCCAATTGCTTTTTATCTTTGCTAAAAATTGCACAATTTTTGTGTTTCATCTCTTATCTCAAGCTCTTGAAACTATGTTTTTAACCAAATCAATGAATTTGTTATTTTTTAATTGAAATGTAATTTAAAGTCTTGTGTGTGTGTGTGTGTGTGTGTGTGTGTGTGTGTGTGTGTGTGTGTGTGTGTGTGTGTGTGTGTGTGTGTGTGTGTGTGTGTGTGTGTGTGTGTGTGTGTGTGTGTGTGTGTGTGTGTGTGTGTGTGTGTGTGTGTGTGTGTGTGTGTGTGTGTGTGTGTGTGTGTGTGTGTGTGTGTGTGTGTGTGTGTGTGTGTGTGTGTGTGTGTGTGTGTGTGTGTGTGTGTGTGTGTGTGTGTGTGTGTGTGTGTGTGTGTGTGTGTGTGTGTGTGTGTGTGTGTGTGTGTGTGTGTGTGTGTGTGTGTGTGTGTGTGTGTGTGTGTGTGTGTGTGTGTGTGTGTGTGTGTGTGTGTGTGTGTGTGTGTGTGTGTGTGTGTGTGTGTGTGTGTGTGTGTGTGTGTGTGTGTGTGTGTGTGTGTGTGTGTGTGTGTGTGTGTGTGCGTGCGTGCGTGCGTGCGTGCGTGCGTGCGTGCGTGCGTGCGTGCGTGCGTGCGTGCGTGCGTGCGTGCGTGCGTGCGTGCGTGCGTGCGTGCGTGCGTGCGTGCGTGCGTGCGTGCGTGCGTGCGTGCGTGCGTGCGTGCGTGCGTGCGTGCGTGCGTGCGTGCGTGCGTGCGTGCGTGCGTGCGTGCGTGCGTGCGTGCGTGCGTGCGTGCGTGCGTGCGTGCGTGCGTGCGTGCGTGCGTGCGTGCGTGCGTGCGTGCGTGCGTGCGTGCGTGCGTGCGTGCGTGCGTGCGTGCGTGCGTGCGTGCGTGCGTGCGTGCGTGCGTGCGTGCGTGCGTGCGTGCGTGCGTGCGTGCGTGCGTGCGTGCGTGCGTGCGTGCGTGCGTGCGTGCGTGCGTGCGTGCGTGCGTGCGTGCGTGCGTGCGTGCGTGCGTGCGTGCGTGCGTGCGTGCGTGCGTGCGTGCGTGCGTGCGTGCGTGCGTGCGTGCGTGCGTGCGTGCGTGCGTGCGTGCGTGCGTGCGTGCGTGCGTGCGTGCGTGCGTGCGTGCGTGCGTGCGTGCGTGCGTGCGTGCGTGCGTGCGTGCGTGCGTGCGTGCGTGCGTGCGTGCGTGCGTGCGTGCGTGCGTGCGTGCGTGCGTGCGTGCGTGCGTGCGTGCGTGCGTGCGTGCGTGCGTGCGTGCGTGCGTGCGTGCGTGCGTGCGTGCGTGCGTGCGTGCGTGTGTGTGAGTGTGCGTGTATAATATATTAAGATGAATTATCAAACAATATTTTTTATATAATACTGGTATTTAAGAAGCCTATACGTAATTGGGGAAGCAACTCTCTATGCTGCTATAGCTGCATGTTTTTTTATGGTAAACATGTAAGCCTACAGTTCAAAATGTGGCAAAATGTAGCAAAATGAAATAATAAAAACCAGTTTGAGTTATAGTAGTAGGTATAAAGATCATAAAAAAATGTTTAGTACAAAGCTTAAATAAGTTTATTGTTTTTTTCAATTTCATACATACATAACCTTTTTAGGTTGAAATGCTACACCCGGCTTCGTCTTGCATTTGAACTAAGCTTTAAGTTATATAATCAGGTCAACTGTTGCTAAAACACCTTTAATTTAATCAAAATTGTTTGCAACTTTACAGAACATTTCAAGGGAGGCAAGCAGTGCTACAAGTTGTTGATGCAGACGTTGTGAAGGAGATTGCTATTAAGGAGTTCACTTCTTTTACTAATAAAAGAAATGTTATGAATGAAAACAGTTTCATTACGAGTCATATAGCAGTATTGAAAGATGATCACTGGAAACACGTTAGATCTACCATTACACCAACTTTCACCTCTGGGAAATTAAAGCAGGTATATGTATCCTGATCCTATGTGTGTGGGAGCAGTTGTGTAGTGTAGTGGTTAGAGTGCTGGCCTAGTAAACACGAGGTCAGTGTTTGAGTCCAAACATCGGTAGTGATGCTAGGAAGAGCATTCAGTCATAATTTCTCCTGTGTCACATCAGAATAACTTCTTAGATTTAATAAACCTTTTCTATGCATCAGGAGTTCTCACAGGCATAGTGACCATAAAATCTTATAAGTTTATTTGTGTAAACTGACGCTCTTGAAATGGTTGCAGTGAATAGCAAATTAATAATTACCAACATTTTATTAGATAGAAACAAAAATATACATCAACTATTGCTGAATGCTTTAATCAAAATGACTAGGCAAAAGTTACCATTTGAGTGTTATTAAAAATATTTCAGTCATTTTCTTTTATTAAAGTGTATTTGCTCAAACTTGTGCTCTTAGTAACATGTACTTCAACTGGTTTCACCTAGTCTATTTAATTCACTGGCACCCATACTCAGACAACTGTAAAGGAGATGTTTAACTACAATTGATAAAAAAAGCATTTTACTTGTTGTATTATTGTATTGCAATGTTATATTACATCATCATATTATAATATTATATTATTCTTATATCTATGTATTATATATTACATCAATATCTACTCTACGCTGCAAAAAAATTTATTCTTTTATTTAATCTGATTAATTTAAAGATGCAACAAACCATCAATGCATGTGCAGGCAAGCTTGCTGAAAAACTGATATCTCTCACTAAATCCAAAGAATCTATAGCCGTGGGCGGGTGAGTATTTTCTAGTTTTCATCATTTTATTGACTGTACTGATGAAGCAAATGCTTTTTTTCCAAAGTAAATGCACAGATGTTGAGTTTCACCTTAGTAAAGTGCAGATGTACAAATACTATTTTTTGTAGACACACTGCTGCATTCACTATGGATGTTATTGCAAGTACTGCATTTGGTGTGGATGTTGATGCCAGCTCTAATCCAGATCACCCATTTGTTTACCATTCCAAACCTTTCCTTGGACTTACCAAAAGTGAACAGCTTTTTATTAAAAGCTTGCAGATTCTTAGAGTGATATTGATTGGTGAGCAGTATTTTTACTTAACTAAAACCTAAAGCCCTAAACAGTTTTTAGTTTTGTATCTTCTATAATAGCTTGTAAGTGAAGACTTCAATTTACTGACTTTTAGCCAACTAAACAAAAAATAACTTTTACATTAATTTAAAGAATAGAAGTAACTGAAGCTCTGAATGCTATATCATAAAGAAGGTAAACTTTTTAGCCTGCAAGCAGAAAGCAGTGGTTACAGCATTGGTTTAGTATATGTTAAGCCGTGGGTTTGAATTCAGATAGGCCCATTGGTGATGACCACAAGAGCATCTACTTATAGTTAATGCACAGTTCTGTTTAGCAAACAGTACACACTTTACTTGACAATTTTTATCAGGAGTTTATAAAGAAGTGGAAACTTGAAAAACTTGAGCTTTTTAAAAAATATTTTTTGTTTATCTTCCGTAATTGCAGTTTTGTTGCCGAGAAAAGTGAAAGAGATTCTTGGTAGTTTCTTTGACATGACATTTGCTGGACAGGAAAGTATGACCTACTTTGAGAATATGGTCAATAGAGTTCTTGACCTAAAAAGAGAAGATGTTCAGGTACGCTTAAAGTAAAACTAGTGTCTACTAAAGTAACATTTACTTTAGTCCTCAAATTACAAGCTGATAGAAGTAAAACACAGAACTAGAGAAAGTTTAAAAGCAATGTCTGGGGGAGAGGAAAAGAATTTTTTTAGAACATGCCTTTAAAGAATTAACACCAGTTTTCCAAGGCAATTTTTTGTGATCTATAATAGAATAGTTATGATTTAGTAAATATAATGTAACTGTTTCTACGCTGAAGAATAATGTGTATTAAGCTGTTTATGGTTTTCTTGTTTCTACTTCCAGAAAAGAAATGACTTTCTATCAATGTGTATAGATAATATGGTTGATATAAATGATGTTGATAAAGATTCTATCAAAGTCTCAGATGGGAAAACCTGGACATCAGAGGGTTAGTTTTTTATTACCAGTTCCATCAACAATTGTTACCAGATTATTATATAAGACTGTTTAATACAGACTGCTCCTCAAGAACTTAAAATCGGCAGGAAAAGTGTGATAGCCTATATATATCTGGTACATACAGTGCAAATGTAGACCAGTAATCTACACTAGGTAATGGTTATTGATGAGTGAGCTGAAACCTTTTATGTTCTGCTGCCTAAAAACCTGAGCCCAAGTCCATGCACAGTCTATCCTGTTTACTTCACTGGTTTTCCACGTGAATATAGTGATTATGAACAAATGCATGGAATTTTAAAGAGTATAACCTATGTCTTGGTATGAGCTGTAAATTGAGTTCCCAATTCATGTATAAAGAAATGACAATAATTTCATGAAATTAACTTTTATTTTGTAAGATGAAAAAGGATATATGTTATTAACTTAAGTTGAATATTTATTTTTTAGGATTAACAAAGGAAGAGGTTATAGGAAATGCAGTTATTTTTCTTATTGCTGGATATGAATCAACTGGAGCAACTTTACAGAATCTGTTTTATCTCTTGGCTTGGTATCCAGATATACAGGAAAAGGTAACATTTCTTTATATCAACTAACGAACAAGTAGTTATGAATAGTTGGTATATGAGACTGACAAGTAGTTATGAATAGTTGGTATATGAGACTGGTGATTAGAGATCTTGTGATATAAGAGTTTGAGCTATTAAAAGTCAAAAAATAAATTGCTATTAGCTTGAAACTTAAAATGAAGAAATCATTACGTTAGGAAGCAAAACAAAATTAATATCAGAAAGATCTTGAGAAGTTAAGGAGGAGATTAAATAAAAAATACTAACAATGAACAAAAGAATGGGTATAATAATTATTGTTGAAATAACAGCATAACAATTAATAACAAAGATTTCTAAGTTAACGAATCTGATTGGTTGAATGATTGTAGCTCTATACCCTCACATCTGAAATATCAGATGAAGATGGAAATTGTGATTATGAAGAGCTTCAGAAATTGGAGTATTTAGAGTGTTGCATTTTAGAGACATTGAGATTATTTCCTCCATTACCAAGGTACACTAGAGGCATGCATATATGTATTCAGTGTCAATATATAGCTACTAAATATGATGGTAAACTTTCTTCTGTTGTAATTGTCAATTATTTCATATCCGAAGTATTTTATAAGGTCATTTTATACTCAGCAAAAAACTGATCCAAAGTACTTGTTAGGACAATCAATGCAATACCATATTACAGGCACACACACACACACACACACACACACACACACACACACACACACACACACACACACACACACACACACACACACACACACACACACACACACACACACACACACACACACACACACACACACACACACACACACACACACACACACACACACACACACACACACACACACACACACACACACACACACACACACACACACACACACACATATAACAGCGTAAAGCCACACGGCGAGGATTTTATTGCATGCGCTTCTGAATAATTGAAAATCTGTTGCGGAAACGACCTGCCACACACAATGCCTTGGTTGTGGGTGCGGAAATTTATTAGCTAATGATCTTGGCGCTTAACTTTACTGCTCACCTACAGGTGTTTGTTTTTAAATCTACTTCATCGACAAAATGACCTTAGATATTATAAAAGCAGAAAATTCAAACTATATGAAACTGTTTTAATTCAGTTTGCGTAAAATTAAAACATGAATTAAAATTCAAAAAAGTGTACTCGCCAATGGAAACCAGCCAATTAGATCAAACCCACACAAGCTTTTTGCACTCTCTACTCAGCAAGTTTCCCGCATGAAAACCCTCACAAAACGGTTTTGCATATGGCTGGTAACCGCTGGCTGGTAACCGCCCTATGCTTACACCTTAACTTTAAATTTATTTACTTTCCTACAAAGCACTTTATGATGTATGCTTTAATCAAGAGCTATTTCCCATAGTATTTAAATTATGAGGTAGTCAGTTTACTGTTGAATAGCATTGTATTTTGTTATACAACATGTAGATTGGATAGAGTTGCCAACAAAGATGTGACAGTTAAAGGTATCAGAATTCCTAAAGGCATGATTGTGGAGTTTCAAGTTTATGCCCTACAACATGATCCCAAGTATTGGCCAGAACCTGAACTATTTAGACCTGAGCGGTATTAATAATACATGTTTACTATAAATCACATACACTATATACAGAAATGTGTTTCTATGAACATATTACACATGGATAGGAGTCTCGGATTAGTTACTATAACAAAACACAATCAATATAATATATGTTAAATACGTATACTACTGTCATATTATATAGTATATACTGTATGTAATGTGAGTGTTGCTGATATAAATATAATATAATATATTCAGATACACAAACACTTTCCAGTAATATAACAATTTACTAACATTTTTACATACTAATAGCTATATGCTGTTACTGCATGGGTTTATTTGATTAGGTTATTTATAGGTTTTCTTCTGAGAACAAAGATGAGTTCAACCAGTATGCATTTCTATCATTTGGTGCTGGGAACAGAGCTTGTATTGGGAAAAGACTTGCTATGCTAGAGCTAAAAGTCGCCATTGCAAAAACTCTTAAAATGGTAAAATTTGAAAGAGGTGCCGATACACCAAGTATGGTAAGATTTAGAGTTTAGCACTTGACTGCAAAGAAGTTAAATACTAGATAAGTTTGTTGTTGTTTTAATATTCACAAAAAGTTTGGTCCAATCGTATTATCAGACATATCCATGCTTTCTCTTGTGTTGTTTGAAAACTTTATAGACTATGCTCCAGCATGGTGTGATGTAAAGTCTACAGTCTACCCAAGACCTTTACCAATAATGTACTTACAGAGATTACGTGGCAGTAATTAACTTGTTTCATTACTACTTTAGGCTGTTTTTGTATTTTACTTAAAACTGCTCTACCAGTATGATGCCCTTACACTCATTATGCATCAATCAACTTGTTTTTTATCCTGATAAATTGACTATTTT
Source organism: Bugula neritina (assembly GCA_964035545.1). NCBI lineage: Eukaryota > Metazoa > Bryozoa > Gymnolaemata > Cheilostomatida > Bugulidae > Bugula > Bugula neritina. Next base: position 22,935,831 of record OZ037767.1, read on the forward strand.
TAGGAAAATTTGACCTACAAAAAAGGACCAGGACTGATACAAACCATAAAGCCATTAAAAGTTAATATTGTCAAAAGACAGCCAGACTAGTTCACTGGAGAGTTGCTATTTTTATTATTATTTTACGTCATCACAAAGGGATATAAATATACATAGAAACAATCAAACTGTTGAAATGACTCTGTAATCATGTTATGTAATGTATGATCTTGATAAGGCTTTCAAAAAGCTGAATATTGTACTTGACATGGTTCAGTCAGCCATCTTTATATTCTTTTGAAAATCAATATTACAAAGCACAAATATATATATTTTTTCCATATATATAAATGGAAAATATAGTGTTATATTTGAAGCACTTTGGTAATTAAATTGTTGTAACATTCAATTAATGTGTTTGTAGTAAAAATTAGGTATTGCCTTGAAAAATGCACAACAACAGCTAAAAGCAATCTACAATGTACTATAATTAGTGCAAACATGAAAACAAGGCAGCTAAAACAATGGTTTGGTATGTTTATTGTAAAAAGTATAGCATTTCGCACATACATTGTCAAAAAATTCAGGTGCAAAACCTAAAGTGTGTAATTTAAAACTTGAACAATGAAAATCTTTAGTTAAGCCTACATAATTTCTTTTAATTGTTTTCTAATCCAAATTTACCAAAAAATTACCTTCACTGTAATGCATGCGGAAGTGAAAAAGTTTTCAATTAAAGTAGTGAAAAAGTTTTCAATTAAGGTAGTGAAAAATATTCAATGTGATAACAAAAATACTATAATAACCTAATTATGTCAAAATGTACAGCCTATTAATCTTGAAACTTGAAAACTACTTGACAAGTTAAATACTTTTAACAAGAAAATTGCTGTGATTCGATTCTGAACTGTTTAATATGAACAGCAAACTATAATTGAAGCAGTTGCGTTCCCTTGCCGTGCAACCATGCAACCGTGCAACTTGCAAGTTGCAAAATACTCAATGGTAGTAATTAAGTTTAGATAACTATTTACATGACTGGGAAAATATATTCATTTGATATAAACCTTGAGCTAGCTAATAACAACTTTTATATTCCTGTATAAAGCTTATAGAATGAAAACCTTGCAGTTGTTAATTGATCAGCCAATAACATTGCAAACACACATTTTGCTCAAACAGTTTATTTATGATGTGATGCATTTATAGCTATAACTTGACACATTTTACTGTGGCCATGAAGTTAAGAAAAATGTGTATCAGTACTATTGGCTTTGTTCAGCTGCAGGTATCCTACTAATACATGATCAAGTTTTTCTCCAGTCACTTTAAATAACGTTTATGGAAGAGTACTGTTTAAACAGTATAAAATTGTACAAAGATAAGTGTTCAATTACAATGCAATAGAGAATTCATATAGTATGCCAAATGCAGCTACTATTATGTAAGCCGAGTATTGAATGTACATGTTTTTGTATAATCAATACAAGTTCCACCCACTGAATTCTGTTTAGCTACTCAAGGATTCAATAACTCCAGGGCTAAAACTACTACACAGTATGCATAGCAAAAGCTACACTCTAGTGAGTTTATTGACTTCTTACTATCACAGAAACGCATATTGCTCTTAATCAAACCATTCATCAGCAATCAAAGGTAAGCTAATCTTCTGTAAATATCAAGCTTATCACTGGCTGATGTTAAATAATAAATCTGACTCAGAGATGCTGTGATTATTTAGAACATAAAATAATAGAAACTTTTACCAAAAATCAACTTGTTGCGTGTCTCAAATATAGAAGAATCATACAGCATACTGTTAAGTATATCTACCTTCGCTGTTTATTACAAAAAATATACAGTGTTGTGTTTTAACAATACTGCATTGAGAATATAGTGACTAAATCACATTAAATTCTCTTTTCAGTTCCATATTCAGCATTCTCCAACCACTTTCAATATAGGTTCTTAAATTGCAAATTTTATGGTTTTAAATTTATCATTACTTGACAGTTTTAAAGGTTTATAAATAGTTTTAGTAAGCTTTTGCGTTGCACCTTATAAACTTTTGCAAACAGCCTGTTTTTAGTGAATTACTTTTTCTTCTGTAATTATACTTATTACGGTAGAAATTACAATCACATAATATAAATTGCAAATCAAAACTATGTTTTGGAAGCGCAATACCACAAGTTTGACAAATATGAATAAGAATCATTATTTTCAAATTCACAATTTTATAAAATATAATTGTTGCTAAACACATGTTTTTTGGTCTGAATATTGTAAAAGCACTAAAATTTAACAGGTGTGTTGGTTAAGAAAATGGTTTTGATGATGCACTTTAGATAAGTTTCTTTTAAAATTTAAAAGCCATGATATCTTTTGAATTTTAAAAGAAACTTAGCTACACACAAATGTGAGGTGTGAGTTGATCACCAAGGGCACATTTAATTGTATGATCACGGCTATAATAATCTGTTATGCAGTGTTGTACATATTATATTACACTTAGTTCAACATTCAAAAAGTTAAAAAAGGTTAAAAAAGAGCTTAACCTCCGATAGTGCAGCTGCTATAAGGGTGAATATGATACATGCATCAAAGCTTTAATTCAGCTTGATTTATTTTAATGCATATCAGCCCTGGAAAACCTTCTTATATAAAATTAATGTCAGCCTTAGCTTGAGGCAAGTCGTTTTTACATTCTTAATGTAAGGTTATGGCATAGTACAATAATTTCAAGTTGTGAAAGCAGCATAACGCAATGAATATCTAACAGTTTATTAAACATTCAGCGTTGCGTTTAACGGAACGTTCCACTCAAATAGATCATCACATCACTTGATTCTCGCCTATACACGCAACGCAACGACTGGAATAGTTGTCAATTCATTAATTAGATAACAACACGTCCTTGCCCATTGGCTGTGGCTTTACGCCTTGGCAGCCCGGATGTTTCAGTGCAGACGTTGAACCTACAGTTAGTAGAATAGTAGCGCGCTAGCAATGCAAGTTCCATCGCATAAAGAACAATCAATTTTAATGATATAATTAACAAAATATAAATGAATTTGAATTGGAATTAACTTAAAGAGGCACAGGTTAGTTTTGTTTTTCAGAATTTGTAATAGTTTAAAGCTTTCCTTAAATATTTTTTATCTATTTCAACTTAATAATAAATATTTGGTTTATTTAACAATTATTTAGGAGTTTAACAAGTTTGGAATGCCAGTGTGGTCGGTGCATGATAAAATTATGGCTATGTGTTTACTTTGTAATAGATTTCTCATAAAATTGTGAATTCTAAAGGCAGGCTCTCCAGTTATTGATCAGATTGTCACAGGATAGAACTCTAATTTGTAGCTTAAAGTTTTACTTTTATTCATAACAGTATTTTACTGCAACTACTAATTCAAGTCAACTTTGAATACAAGTTTAACCTTTATTTATGTAATACATACATCATTACTTGTCTTAACTGATATAATTACTTAACTTTGTCTATGACAATTATCAGTTAATGTCATTTTTCATTTAAAACTTTAATATTTTTAGTAAACCTACAATGTCGTTTCCTAGAGTCAAACTCACCCTAGCTAGCCACTAAAAGGAGGCAAGAGGTGGTTAATCCAAAATATGTATATATGTTTGAATACTTTAAAAGTCATAAATAATTGTTGATTTTTTATTTTTGGTGGTTATATTTTAAAAACCTTTTATAATTGCATATATTAACCTACTTTTATAGTTTCTTACGGCAGTTGGAATAACTAAAAATAAAGTTAGTAACACCAACACCAGTACAACTCATCTATAGTTAGTGGCAACGCTACACTTATTTATCATATTTTGTGAATCTCATCTAATAACACAGCAAATTGGGCTTCGAGCTGTTTGTGTAGATACTAAGGGTTAATTAAATAAATATCTAAAGCTTATAGAATAAACTCAACTCTAGTTCAATGCTGCAGCATGTGAACTTAACTCCATGCAGTGAACTTAACTCCATGCAGTAAACTTAACTCCATGCAGTGAACTCAACTCCATGCAGTAAACTTAACTTTATGCAGTAAAGTCATTTTTGTTCTAGGCACAGCTTTTAGAAATGGGAGAGGAGTTTTTTGACTGCCCAATAAATTTAGATGATTAGCTGCATTAGAGAGTTTATTGTAAATATATTTATTTTGGTGTATTTGAACTATTCGAGGGAATAATGACCTTTAAGGACATCTCATGCTTATCAAGTTGTCCAATTAGATGACAGCAACCTGTGCATACTTATTGATAAGTCGTTTAATATAAAAGCCAGCAGAAGTGAATGCACTTGTAATAGTTGTAACAAAAACCTTGTGGTGAGTTCTTTGGTTTTACAGTTTTCTGTCATCTAACACTTATTCAATGATTCTAACTAGAATTAATTTTATTATTTAGTGAAAATATCTTCTACTGTATAGGAAACTGAAAGATCTTAATTTATGTATAAATCAACCTTATATCATGTGACTGATATTTTGATGCAGTAGCAGAGAATTTCAGGGGCGGGTGCTGGTTACAATTTTCAAGAAAGAAACAGTATTTTCAATTGGTAGTTGTTTTAGAATTTAGTCCTTTCCTAACTTTTCTATGACTGCAGCTACCTCGTTATACATGTGTAATGGAAACTTTAATCTTTTGCAAATATGTATATCTTTACTATTTTTTAAGCTTTAATAGTATAAAACATGACTGTGGGGAAGAATATATTTACAAACATCTCATAAATATATAGAATGTAAATAATAATCAGTTTACAGTTGTATAGAAATTAAGTTGTCTAGAAATAAATTTGACTAACTGACTAATTTTCAAACAGGTGTTCACCACTTTATATATTGTCTATATATATAGACAATATATCATATTATTGGTTATTTAAAGATTTAATTCACCACCAGAACTAGTATCTAGACAGACAGTCTGAATACAAACTTCTCACACCAACCTTAGCGAGGGTTATCTGTTGAATACCTGGCATATGTAATGTATTGCCAACAACCAACAGTACATCTAGAAGTATTATTATAATAGTTAGTATCACTGGTTATTGCCTCCACATGACTTTCTATACTCTGCCACTCTGTACCCTATAGGTTCAATAAGAAAAAGCAATGCTTCTGTGTGGTTTGGAAATACCTCTGTGGGTTCTACTGATTTGTATAGTGTGTCCTCTACTTTACTGGTAAGTTATCTAGCTTCTCAGATCTCAGGTTGTAGTTTATTTTCATATTAAAGTTATTCTATATTAACTGTGATGAGCTAATCTATTGCTATTTAAATAATACAGGTTTAAGATCTGTATAATATACTGTATGTTAGAGCTTTATCTTTTTGGATTCAATTACCCTTATATTAGTTGCAACAATTTTTAAGTTGAGAAAGTAAAGTTTGTCAATGATGTGGCATGAAGTGGCTGAAATGAATATAGTTGAATTTATTACCCTAAGCTGAACCCAGTAGTATTGATTACATAACAACTTGTTGTGCTTGGTTGGTAGGCATGGAACATCAACATATGATACATTTAAAAAGATGGGAATTCCTTATAGACCTGTTTCTATACCATATGTTGGCAATGCACTGGAGATTCTAACTACAGTGAGTGTAGGATTCTTCCTATCATGGTCACACCAGCTACAATATACTAGTGGATTATGTAGCCTACCGTATATTGTATATTGTATATTGTATATTGTATATTGTATATTGTATCTTGTATATTGTATATTGTATATATGTGTATGTATATATATATATGTATATATATATATATATATATATATATATATATATATATGTATATATATATATATATATATATATATATATATATATATATATATATATATATATATATATATATATATATAACATATATATATAGGCCTACTGCCCAGCCAGTACGTATATAATATACCCTTTTACCATCTAAACAAAATAATGTAGAATTTTTGAACATATTAACTTTAGTAGGGATATATGAATTTAAAGATTACATGACTAAATGATCTGATTAGACTTAGTAAAATTTCACTATCAAAATACAAAATTTAACATTAAATAAAAGTGAGGTTTTTGTTAAATTATACAACTAAATTTGCACTAAACTTTCTATAGTCATCATTATAGTGTACATTTTCTTGATTATTTTGCCTCGTCAGAAAATTTCTCTTTGTAGCTGCTGGCCGTAAAAAATGAAAAAATCTTACACAGCATCTAATTTTTTGCAGTCAAATAAGAAATGCTACCACAGAGGCAGCTGTTATCAGATAATGACAGCGCAAAGTAGAGTAATGGCCTTTATGCTGTTTGTGCATTAATTGAGAGCAGCTTATAATGCAATCAACCATTACGTCAGCAATTTTAACTATGATGTCACTTATTGATCATGCATAGATTTGATTGGACAGCTAAGACTGAAAAGCAACAACATGTAATACTGTTGTGTTTAGTTTGAACTGATGACATTAATCTGAATATTCAATAATATTCAAACCAGCTCTTTACAAAGCCGTTGTTGTACATGCAGCTTGCAAGCTTATTATACATTTTTTATTCAAAAGTCCAACAAAACAAATAGTAGTTGTCTATAACTGTAAAGAGTCGCTATATTATACTGTGAAAATTTATAATATAATTTTATATCATGTTAACTGTTGTGTTTTAGGCAGTGCCAATGTTAGACATAAAACTAGTCATGGAGTATCCTGGAAGAGTTTATGGGTAATTTTTATTTATTTTCCAGTCTTACTGTTCCAACGTTATGTATAGTCTGTAGCATATCTGAATACACTTGTATTGTTCAAAATCCTCACAATGACATTTAAACATGTGGTACTCTATACTAAACTTACTGGTGGAACACCAGAGAGCTGGCCCAATGTACACTATCAAGTGTCATGTAATATATCAACAGGAAAAAAGTTTCAATCAGTCAATCTGCCAATGTGTGTTGCGACAGGGTCTGAACTTTAAGTTCTGACAGATTTGTTCTGAAACCTTCTATATTTGATAAATTTAGACCTTCTTAAGTCAAATTGTAATTGGTCTGTGTTCACACTAAGAAGACAGATATTTGGTCAGATGAAACAGTATCAATACAAGGAGAAAGGACTAGCCTCTATTTATAACCAGATGCTAATTGTCAAATAATGTAGCTCATTTGTAAAGGGAGATAAAAATATGTAAACAAAACTTGCTTTTGATGACCTGGCAATTTGTAGTATTATTGAGATTGCCAAGTAAAATTATGAAAGTCATCATTTGGTGTTTTGATTCCCTAACAGCAAAAACAGTATAAAATGAATTGCTTGCTGTCCCATGTCATTGAACAAATGATTCAGCATTACAATGCATTAGAAATAACCCAGCAGAAGTGCTGCTAGTAGACATTTACAAACAGATAAATAATAGCTGTAGATAATCAGATATAATTGAACACTAAGTATCCTTGCAAAACGCAACTTATTCTTTTGCTGTCAGTCGGCTAATATTCTTTAAAGTATTTAACCTCTTTCCCTTCATAACAGCCAAGTTTTTGAGCATTTTTTACAAAGTTGTTCTCTTCCATTCTAAGTATTATCCTAATTTGTGTTGTTAGTAAGAGATGGATAAATTGAAAACTAGTAAAAAGGTGTCTTTTGTGTTCATACTGCTCAGATTGCGTATTTTGATAACTCATTCGAGAAATTAGTCTTGCATAATTTACTGTAACTTTTATCCCCCATATCAATTTTCCAATTGCTTTTTATCTTTGCTAAAAGTTGCACAATTTTTGTGTTTCATCTCTTATCTCAAGCTCTTGAAACTATGTTTTTAACCAAATCAAGGAATTTGTTATTTTTTAATTGAAATGTAATTTAAAGTCTTGTGTGTGTGTGTGTGAGTGTGCGTGTATAATATATTAAGATGAATTATCAAACGATATTTTTTATATAATACTGGTATTTAAGAAGCCATATGTAATTGGGGAAGCAACTCTTTATGCTGCTATAGCTGCATGTTTTTTTATGGTAAACATGTAAGCCTACAGTTCAAAATGTTCAAAATGTAGCAAAATGAAATAATAAAAAGCAGTTTGAGTTATAATAGTAGGTATAAAGATCATAAAAAAAATTTATTACAAAGCTTAAATAAGTTGATTGTTTTTTTCAATTTCATACATACATAACCTTTTAAGGTTGAAATGCTACACCCGGCTTCATCTTGCATTTGAACTAAGCTTTAAGTTATATAATCAGATCTACTGTTGCCCAAACACCTTCAATATCATCAGAACCTTTTGTAACTTTACAGAACATTTCAAGGGAGGCAAGCAGTGCTACAAGTTGTTGATGCAGACGTTGTGAAGGAGATTGCTATTAAAGAGTTCACTTCTTTTACTAATAAAAGAAATTTTATGAATGAAAACAGTTTCATTACGAGTCATATAGCAGCATTGAAAGATGATCACTGGAAACACGTTAGATCTACCATTACACCAACTTTCACCTCTGGGAAATTAAAGCAGGTATATGTATCCTATGTGTGTGGGAGCAGTTGTGTAGTGTAGTGGTTAGAGTGCTGGCCTAGGAAACACGAGGTCAGTGTTTGAGTCCAAACATCGGTAGTGATGCTATAGGAAGAGCATTCAGTCATAATTCCTCTTGTGTCACATCAGAATAAGTTCTTAGATTTAAAAAACCTTTTCCATGCATCAGGAGTTCTCACAGGCATAGTGACCACAAAATTTTATAAGTTTATTTGTGTAGAATGAAGCTCTTGAAATGGTTGCAGTGAATGGCATTAATAATTACCAACATTTTATTGGGTAGAAACAAAAATATACATCAACTATTGCTGAATGCTTTAATCAAAATGACTAGGCAAAAGTTACCATTTGAGTGTTATTAAAAATATTTCAGTCATTTTCTCTTATTGAAGTGTATTTGTTCAAACTTGTGCTCTTAGTAACATTTACTTCAACTGGTTTCACCTAGTCTATTTAATTCACTGGCACCCATACCCAGGCAACTGTAAGGGAGATGTTTAACTACAATTGATAAAAAAAGCATTTTAATTGTTTTATTATTGTATTGCAATGTTTTATTACATCATCATATTATAATATTATATTATTCTTATATCTATGTATTATATATTACATCAATATATACTATGCAAAAAATTTATTCTGTTATTTAATCTGATTAATTTAAAGATGCAACAAACCATCAATGCATGTGCAGGCAAGCTTGCTGAAAAACTGATATCTCTCACTGAATCTAAAGAATCTATAGCTGTGGGTGGGTGAGTATTTTCTAGTTTCCATCATTTTATTGACTGTACTGATGAAGCAAATGCTTTTTTCCAAAGTAAATGCACGGATGTTGAGTTTCACCTTAGTAAAGTGCAGATGTACAAATACTATTTTTTGTAGACACACTGCTGCATTCACTATGGATGTTATTGCAAGTACTGCATTTGGTGTGGATGTTGATGCCAGCTCTAATCCAGATCACCCATTTGTTTACCATTCCAAACCTTTCCTTGGACTTACCAAAAGTGAACAGTTTTTTATTAAAAGCTTGCAGATTCTCAGAGTGATATTGATTGGTGAGCAGTATTTTTACTTAACTAAAACCTAAAGCCCTAAACAGTTTTTAGTTTTGTATCTTCTATAATAGCTTGTAAGTGAAGACTTCAATTTACTGACTTTTAGCCAACTAAACAAAAAAGAATTTTTACATTAATTTAAAGAATAGAAGTAACTGAAGCTCTGAATGCTATATCATAAAGAAAGTAAACTTTTTAGCCTGCATGCAGAAAGCAGTGGTTACAGCATTGGTTTACTACATGTTAAGCCGTGCGTTTGAATTCAGATAGGCCCATTGGTGATGACCACAAAAGCATCTACTTATAGTTAATGCACAGTTCTGTTTAGCAAACAGTACACACTTTACTTGACAATTTTTGTTGGGAGTTTATAAAGAAGTGGAAACTTGAAAAACTTGAGCTTTTTAAAAAATATTTTTTGTTTATGTTTCGTAATTGCAGTTTTGTTGCCGAGAAAAGTGAAAGAGATTTTTGGCCGTTTCTTTGACATGACGTTTGCTGGACAGGAAAGTATGGCCTACTTTGAGAATATGGTCAATAGAGTTCTTGACCTAAAAAGAGAACATGTTCAGGTACGCTTAAAGTAAAACTAGTGTCTACTAAAGTAACATTTACTTTAGTCCTCAAATTACAAGCTGATAGAAGTAAAACACAGAACTAGAGAAAGTTTAAAAGCAATGTCTGGGGGAGAGGAAAAGAATTTTTTTAGAACATGCCTTTAAAGAATTAACACCAGTTTTCCAAGGCAATTTTTTGTGATCTATAATAGAATAGTTATGATTTAGTAAATATAATGTAACTGTTTCTACGCTGAAGAATAATGTGTATTAAGCTGTTTATGGTTTTCTTGTTTCTACTTCCAGAAAAGAAATGACTTTCTATCAATGTGCATAGATAATATGGTTGATATAAATGATGTTGATAAAGATTCTATCAAAGTCTCAGATGGGAAAACCTGGACATCAGAGGGTTAGTTTTTTATTACCAGTTCCATCAACAATTGTTACCAGATTATTACATAAGACTGTTTAATACAGACTGCTCCTCAAGAACTTAAAATCGGCAGGAAAAGTGTGATAGCCTATATATATCTGGTACATACAGTGCAAATGTAGACCAGTAATCTACACTAGGTAATGGTTATTGATGAGTGAGCTGAAACCTTTTATGTTCTGCTGCCTAAAAACCTGAGCCCAAGTCCATGCACAGTCTATCCTGTTTACTTCACTGGTTTTCCACGTGAATATAGTGATTATGAACAAATGCATGGAATTTTAAAGAGTATAACCTATGTCTTGGTATGAGCTGTAAATTGAGTTCCCAATTCATGTATAAAGAAATGACAATAATTTCATGAAATTAACTTTTATTTTGTAAGATGAAAAAGGATATATGTTATTAACTTAAGTTGAATATTTATTTTTTAGGATTAACAAAGGAAGAGGTTATAGGAAATGCAGTTATTTTTCTTATTGCTGGATATGAATCAACTGGAGCAACTTTACAGAATCTGTTTTATCTCTTGGCTTGGTATCCAGAAATACAGGAAAAGGTAACATTCCTTTATGTCAACTAGCTAACAAGTAGTTGTGACTGTTTGGTATGAAACTGGCGGTTAGAGGTCTTGTGATATGAGTCTGAGCTATTAAAAATCAAAAATTTAATTGTTATTAGCAAAACAAAATTAATATCAGAAAGATCTTGAAAAGTTAGGGAGGAGATTAAATAAACGATACTAACAATGAACAAAAGAATGGGTATAATAATTATTGTTGAAACAGGGGCACAAAAATTATTAACAAAGATTTCTAAGTTAATGGCTCTGATTGGTTGAATGATTGTAGCTCTATACACTCACATCTGAAATATCTGATGAAGATGGAAATTGTGATTATGAAGAGCTTCAGAAGTTGGAGTATTTAGAGTGTTGTATTCTAGAGACATTAAGATTATTTCCTCCATTACCAAGGTACATCTGAAGCATACAACTGTATTGAGTGTCAATGTATAGCTACTAAATACGATGGTCAATTTTCTTCTGTTGTAATCGTCAATTATTTCATATCAGAAGTATACAGGTGTTCGTTTTTAAATCTGCGTCATTGGCAAAACAATTTTAAATATTACAAAAGCAGAAAATGCAAACTATATGTAACTGTTTTAATTCAGTTCGCTAAAAATTGAAACATGAATTGAAATTCAAAAAAGTGTGCTTGCTAATGGAAACCAGCCAATTAGATTAAACCCGCACAAGCTTTCTGCACTCTCTACTCAGCAAGTTTTCCGCATGAAAACCCGCACAAAATGGTTTTGCATATGGCTCGTAACCGCCCTATGCTTACACGTTAACTTTAAATTTATTTAGTTTCCTACAAAGCACTTTATCACGTATGCTCTAATCAAGAGCTATTTCCCATAGTATTTAAATTATGAGGTAGTCAGTTTAAGCTGTTGAATAGCATTGTAAAATTAAACTTTGTTATACAACATGTAGATTGGATAGAGTTGCCAACAAAGATGTCACAGTTAAAGGTATCAGAATTCCTAAAGACATGATTGTGGAGTTTCAAGTCTACGCCCTACAACATGATCCCAAGTATTGGCAGGAACCTGAACAATTTAGACCTGAAAGGTAATAATAATACACAACTATTATATGACACATGCATTATATAACTGAAATATATTCTTATAAACATATTACACATAGATAGGAGTCTCAGATTAGTTACTATAACAAAACACCACCAATATATACTGATACTACTGCCATATATAAGGCCTACTGTATTAATTTCTGAGTGATTGTTTACTGATATAATTATCATAATATAGTATGTTCAGATACTTTCCTGTATTATAACAATAATCTAACACTTTTACATACTAATAGCTATATGCTGTTACTGCATGGGTTTATTTGATTAAGTTATTTATAGGTTTTCTTCTGAGAACAAAGATGAATTCAACCAGTATGCATTTCTATCATTTGGTGCTGGAAACAGAGCTTGTATTGGAAAAAGACTTGCTATGCTAGAGCTAAAAGTTGTCATTGCAAAAACTCTTAAAATGGTAAAATTTGAAAGAGGTGCCGATACACCAAGTATGGTAAGATTTAGAACTTGACTGCAAAGAAGTTAAATACTAGATAAGTTAGTTGTTGTTTTAATATTCACAAAAAGTCTGGTCCAATCGTATTATAAGACTTATCCATGCTTTCTCTTGTGTTGTTTGGAAACTTTATAGACTATGCTCCAGCATGGTGTAATGTAAAGTCTACAGTCTATCCAAGACCTTTACCAATAATGTACTTACAGAGATTACGTGGCAGTAATTAACCTGTTCTATTAATACAATTTTAAGTTGTTTTTGCATTCTACCTAAAAGTTCCCTACCAGTATGATGCCCTTACCCGCATTACGTGTTAATCACCTTGTTAGTTATCATGACAAATTGATTTTATGCTAAATTTATTCAAGTGATTGTTAATACTTTTTAGGAAAACCTGACCTATAAAAATGGACCAGGACTGATACAAACCATAGAGCCATTAAAAGTTAACATTGTCAAAAGACAGCCAGAGCAGTTTACTGACGAGGTGTTATTGTCTCATCACAAAGAAATATAAATATACATCAAAACAATCAAACTGTTGAAATGACTCTGTAATCATGTCATATGATGTACAATCTTGATAAAGCTTTCAAATGGTTCAGTCAGCAATATTTATATTTTTTTTTTAAATTAATATTACAAAATACAAATATATATATATATATATATATAAATATATATATATATATATATATATATATATATATATATATATATATATATATATATATATATATATATATAAATAGGTATACGAGAAACATTGTTGATTTATTACTTTATTAGGTAAAGTAATTCTACTGATATTTCGGGTACCACTGTACCCATCTTCAGAGTAGCAATGAATGAAATTCAAAAATTATTACGTTACGTTAGACGTTAAGCATGACACAAAGAATAGAGAGTGGCAGTTATTGTAAATTATTAAAACTTAGGGAGATAATCTTATTTTATATATTACGCAGGTCAAAAATTATATTGATTTTTTGCATAAAAATAAATTAGAGTTGACAAAAAAAATAGATATCCAAATATAAAAACAGCAAGAATTAGTGAAACTATGTGAGAGTTGAGTAGTGTGGAGTTATTGATAATTTTCATCCTAACATAAAATTTACTCACAAACTAGAAACCAATAAATCACTTTCTTTTCTGGATGTTACAGTTTTGCGACACAATAGCTCAGTGGAAACCACAGTATTCCGCAAACCAACACATAACGATACATATTTACATTGGAACTCTTTCTCACTAAAAACGTGGAAGCTAAGCACACTCAAGTCACTAGTATTAAGGGCTAATAAAATCTGTTCTACTCCAGCACTTAAGACCCAAGAACTAAACTATATTCGAAATGTTTTTGAACATAAAAATGGTTACCCTAAATATGTAATAGAGAAAACTATTAACAACATTGGTGACGGACTACTCAGTGAAAAAGACAACAGGAAACACATTTTACTCCAGCTGCCTTATAAAGGAGTAACAGGAGAAAAACTAATCCGCTCCCTCAATAAATTAATTACAGACTCTTTTTCAAATGAACTCAATGCCCGGATTTTATTTAAAGGAACCCCCTTAAGTTCACATTTTAATCTCAAAGATAAAACCAATAAAGAACACATTCACAACCTAGTCTACAAAATAACCTGCCCTGAAGCTACCTGTCAACAAACATATATAGGCGAAACCGGACGTCGCCTATCACACAGGATACATGAACACTGCCATGACATCAATTCTAAAATTTATCAACACATCTCCACCACTAATCATGGAAACATATCAATAGACAATGTAACAGTTTTAAATCATTCATTTAAAGGAATCCACCATCGAAAAGTAGCCGAAGCTCTCTACATTAAACAAATAAAACCGCAACTCAATAAACAAAATTACTCCATACCACTAAAACTATATCAATAGCTCCACACTACTCAACTCTCACATAGTTTCACTAATTCTTGCTGTTTTTATATTTGGATATCTATTTTTTTTTGTCAACTCTAATTTATTTTTATGCAAAAAATCAGTATAATTTTTGACCTGCGTAATATATAAAATAAGATTATCTCCCTAAGTTTCAATAATTTACAATAACTGCCACTCTCTATTCTTTGTGTCATGCTTAACGTCTAACGTAACGTAAAAATTTTTGAATTTCATTCATTGCTACTCTGAAGATGGGTACAGTGGTACCCGAAATATCAGTAGAATTACTTTACCTAATAAAGTAATAAATCAACAATGTTTCTCGTATACCTATTTATAATCAAATTGCTAGCTCGTAAAGATATATTTATATATATATATATATATATATATATATATATATATATATATATATATATATATATATATATATATATATATATTTTTTTTTTTTTGTGGGCGACTTATGAGAAGTTCTTAAATGCAATTGGTAGCTAAGAACGAACACCTAGTTTTTGAAAACCAAATAATCATATTATGCAAATATTACATTATGTCAAAACAAGCTTTAGTTGATAGCTTTGCATTATAGAATATGCAAACAGCTTTAAAGTATTTATACTTGACTATTTGTATTACACTGATAATTTTATATGAGTTATTCATCACATTTAGTAGTATGCTGTCCAACATATTTTTAGACAACTACCTTCAATTATGGTACCAGAACGAAACTAACTTAACTTGAGATAATCTAAAGTAGTTTCAACTTCTTTGTTTAAGATTACTCTGTATAGATGATGCAGTTTTAAATGTACTTAATGTAGACATTCTACATTGAGAATAAATTTTAAATTGCTATAAAACTTGGACTAATAAAACGGAGACAGTACTTTTCATTGGATTTCATAAAGCTGTAGAGATTTAAAACTTAATAAGTCAAAGTTGGAATATCTGTACTTAATCTTGAGAAAGTTTTAAACATTTCAAAAAACATAAAAGAAGTTACTTATTTAAGCACGGTATACATATTGTACTTGGAGTCTGGTACATATATATATATATATATATATATATATATATATATATATATATATATATATATATATATATATATATATATATAAATTGATTAAACTGGGTTCCTTTTAGTTAAAACTGAAAAACTGTTAGGATTTAAAAGCACAATAGATTTAAATCTAATGAATGAGAAAAGAAAAATTTTATAATTATCAATTGCGATGAAACTTATGCCAGTAAAAGCTGAAACTGTTTTAATGTGATATATATAATATAGTGGTTGGGTGCTAAAAATATCAAGATTATAGCTATTTGGAAAAGATGAGTTTCAAGTCCCTGAAAATTGACGATTTTGAAAAATTGTCAAATTCTTGGCCTAAAGACGTAATGCAACAGAAATTTTTTCTCAATATTTATGGCAGATTTGATGCTTTCATTTAAATTAAAACATGTAGAACTATCATCCATAAAAGTATGAAAGGTTTGTCTTGAATCGTCTCCGAGATATAAATCCATAAAGTTGACTTTCGGTACCGAAACCCATGAAAAAAGTACCAATTTTTTATCAATCTTTGCTCACAAACAGTGCCATAACTACAAAACTATTAGGAATTAAGGGGTAATATTTGATTTTTTTTTAATTGACATATTTTGGAATACCATACTAAAGTCTTGAAAAAAATCTGAGACGGGTCGGTGAAAATCCTCAAAAACTTTGTTGAGTTGGCGTGGAATGACCCTTATATGTTTGCTAGTTCTAATTTATCTCATTGACATTACTGTAACTCAAAAGTTTACCAATAGTTTGCATGGCAGTTATTTATTTCAGGGCACCCATATATACCCGCACTTCTCTATATTTAACTGTTTAGCTAAAACATCAATAGAGTGGGGGGGGGGGCGGGGTGATCTTAATTATTTGGCCAATTTTGTCAAAATACTTTAATCAAAAACAGCTTGCTCTTTTGGTAGTATCGCAGGAAAAACATTTAAATCATTATAAATTGAACTCCCATATATAATTTGTGTAAGCAAAATTGATAAAAGTGAATTATCAAATTTTTGTGAGGAAATTAAACTCATGCCATTGAATCAGATTTTTCTGCCCGAAAAATTTGTTTACTCAACTATTTTATGGTTCTTTGTGTATAATGGTAGTAACTTTAGATGTGAACATGTGAAGCAGATTTGGGAGTTACTTCCCCAAGGAATAAAATTACAGGTTGTTTGTAGAACTTTAATGACCCAAATCTATTTAGTGATGGCTATAAAGAAAATCTTACAACAATAGAAATATTACAATAAAAAAGAGATGCAATTAAAAGACAACAATCAATGGTACATCAAGTTTTGCTATGCTGGCTATGCCAACAACTTACACATCACAACAGTTGAGATAAAAAAAGATTAAACAGATTTACAAGTAAAATAACAATTACTACTAGTTATCCATCTTCGAAAGCTCTAAAACTGTTGTTCGAAAATTGACTGATAAACCCATAGAAATTGGGTCTATATCTAAGTATTTAACTGTGTTTACACACTAACAGAGTGTTAATTTTTGTGGTGTGGTGACAGAATTCTTTCAGCAATTGCATTGTTTCTATGTATATTTATCTCGCTTTGTGATGACATAAACTTATAATAAAAGTAGCACCTCTTCAGTAAACTATTCTGGCTGTCTTTTGACAATATTAACTTTTAGTGGTTCTATGATTTGTATCAGCCCTGGTCCTTTTTTATAGGTCAGTTGATTCTAAAGATATTAAAAAAATGAGAAAAAGTTTAAATAGGGTTAGTAAAAAGTTTGAGAAAGTAAAATTGTAAGGATAAAAACAAGTTGGTCATTGTTACAATCTTTGTAAGGAGATTATATTCATAGTTGTGTTTCAAGGTAGAATGCAAAAACAATTTTAAATGGCAATAAAACAGGTTAATTATTGTCACGTAGTCTCTGTAACTACATTATTGGTAAAGGTCTTGGGTAGACTGTGGACTTTACATCACACCATGCTGGAGCATAGTCTATAAAGTTTCAAAAAAAAACACAAGAGAAAGCATAGATAAGTCTGATAATATCATTGGACCAGACTTGTTGTGAATCTTTAAGCAACACTCTTATCTAGTATATTTAACTTCTTTGCAGTCAAGTGCTAAACTCTAAATCTTACCATACTTGGTGTATCGGCACCTTTTTCAAATTTTACCATTTTAAGAGTTTTTACAATGGCGACTTTTAGCTCTAGCATAGCAAGTCTTTTCCCAATACAAGCTCTGTTCCCAGCACCAAATGATAGAAATGCATACTGGTTAAATTCATCTTTGTTCCCAGAAGAAAACCTATAAATAACTTAATCAAATAAACCCATGCAGTAACAGCATATAGCTATTAGTATGTAAAAGTGTTAGTAAATTATTATAATACAGGAAAGTTTTTATGTATCTGAATATAATATATTATATTTATATCAGTAACACCCACATTACATACAGTATATATGACAGTAGTATAGGTATATAACATATATATTATATTGATTGTCTTTTGTTATAGTAACTAATCCGAGACTCCTATCCGTGTGTAATATGTTCATAGGAATACATTTCTGTGTATAGTGTATGTGATTTATAGTAAGTAGGTATGTATTATTATTACCGTTCAGGTCTAAATTGTTCAGGTTCTGGCCAATACTTGGGATCATGATGAAGGGCGTACTTTTGAAACTCCACAATCATGCCTTTAGGAATTCTGATACCTTTAACTGTGACATCTTTGTTGGCAACTCGGTCTATTCTACATTTTATAGCAAATTTAGGTACCTATTATAAAGTTGTTCAACAGTACACAGGCTACATCAGAATTTAAGTGCTATAGTCAATGACCTACAATTAAAACATACATGATAAAATGTTTGGTAGGAAATTAAATAAATTTAACATTAAAGAATAGCTTCTACAGTAGCAATTATCTTTTTTATGTTAATAATCTTTTAAAATTAAAGCAATTCTAAGGGAACATTTTTGATCTTTTCCTGATACTGATACTGATATTAATTGGCCCAATTCGTATATCCTATAGTAGATGATTAACTGCTAACATTCCAGCAATGTTGATCATTAGTCCAACAGCCTTTAACATGATGATTGGTTTACACCTATCAAAAATAGCAATGCATGGTGTCCCATATTAGGCATTAATGTTTCAGGCGACTATCTATGAGTTTTTAGTATTGCTCTCAGTGTTGATTGTTATTTCCATATAGGAGCTTTGCCTTTATTTCACCTAGTTACAAGAAATCGTGGTAAAGTGTTGAGATTTTTATGTAAAAGTTCTTGGGATTTCACTTTAATTTAGGACATCTATAAGAATCTGAAATGAAGTCTTCTAGTTCGAGGAGGTTGTTCCAACAATATGCTATGGAATAGGATATTGTAGAATGTTGTGACCAGCCCAACAAAATCAGAGGAACTTTAGTTTTAAAGGTAAAGGACCTGAACTTAAGGACTTTTATAACATCAGTTTTCATTCTATCTTTAAAGATTTTACCCATAACGCATCTTAAACTTTTGGTATAGAAAGTGCCAAGTTTTGATTCTTGCAGTTGATGTCTTTTCTGTATTTCTAATCAGCTACCTTTTGGAGACGCTTGAAGAGTTTTTTTGCAAAACTTTATCGGTGACAAACAAATATAATAATATGTCAATGTAATAATAGCAGTCACCTTTCTCACTTTTACGTTTTACACTCTGTGGTGATTCTTGTGTCTTTAAACTGCTATGTTACAAACTATTAATGAGTTGATTTTGTCTTTAGCATACCCTCATATCCATGTGTACACTTATAGTATTTCCACAATATGTAACTAACTTACTATTGTGAGCAGATGTGAAGGCGTTGGCAAGGCGTCGGTAGAAAGTAAATCATTTTGTTTAGTAAATATACTAATACACTGAATACACTAAATACACTGAATACAATTGCAATTTAGTAGCTATATATTGACATTGAATTATATGCTTTATGATGTACCTTGACAACTGGGGAAATAATCTCAATGTCTCTAGAATACAACACTCTAAATACTCCAACTTCTGAAGCTCTTCATAATCACAATTTCCATCTTCATCTGATATTTCAGATGTGAGTGTATAAAGCTACAATCATTCAACCAATCAAATTTGTTAGCTTAGAAATCTTTGATCATATACTTGCTAATCTGTTACTTCAACAATAATTATTATACCCATTCTTCTGTTCATTGTTATCTTTTACTTAATTTCTTTTCTAATGTTTTATATTTGTAAGATCTTTCTGATATTAGATTTTGTTTTCTTGTTACTATTTAATATTCATTTAACTTTATTCACTTTTGAAGTTTCAATCTAATAGTAATCTATTTCTTGGCTCTTGATAACTCAGATCTTATATTACAAGATCTCTAACCACCAGTCTCATACCAAACAGTCACAACTACTTGTTAGCTAGTTGGCATAAAGGAATGTTACCTTCTCCTGTATTTCTGGATACCAAGCCAAGAGATAAAACAGATTCTGTAAAGTTGCTCCAGTTGATTCATATCCAGCAATAAGAAAAATAACTGCATTTCCTATAATCTCTTCTTTTGTCAATCCTAAAAAATAAATATTCAAATTAGGTTAATAAAATATATCCCCTTTTCTCATACAAAATAAAAGTTAACTACATGCAGCTGCTTTTATATCTTTGTATATGAATACATCGGAAACACAATAATTTACAGCTCATACTGCACAATGAATTAGTTACTCTAGTGAAATAAAAAAGGATTCAGGTTTTTGCAGTAGAGCATAGAAATTTTCAGCTAACTCATCAATAACTATTATCTGCTACAAATTACTAGTCTACACGCACTGTGTGTACTTGATATAAGCAAGTAAACTTTACCTGCTGATTGTAAGTTCTTGAGATACAGCCTGCATTAAAGAATGCTGTCTGATAACCAAGTATTAATTGTTAACAGAGCTATAAATACATAACTAACCCTCTGTTGTCCAAGTTTTCCCATCTGAGATATTGACAGAATCCCTATCAACATCCTTTATATCAACCATATTATCTATACACATTGATAGAAAGTCATTTCTTTTCTGGAAGTAGAAACAAGAAAATCATAAACAGCTTAATATTACAAATCATTGTTCAGCGTAGAAGCAGTTACATTATATTCCTTTTACTAAATCATGATAGTTTTGTACGTAGATGATATAAAAGGACTTTGAAAAATTGATGTTAATTCTTAAAACACATTTTAAATGCAAGAACTTTTTTTTAAAAGAACAGCGTTGAGATTTTTCCAGTAACGTGTTTTACTTTTATAATCAGCTCGCAATTTGAGGACTAAGGCAAATGTTACTTTAGTAGACACTAGTTTTACTTTAAGCATACCTGAACATCTTCTCTTTTTAGGTCAAGAACTCTGTTGACCAAATTCTCAAAGTAGGTCATACTTTCCTGTCCAGCAAACGTCATGTCAAAGAAACGGCCAAGAATCTCTTTCACTTTTCTCGGCAATGAAACTGTAAATGCAGAACATAAATGGTACATGAGATTGTAGCTAGCAAATGTTTTTTTTAAAAAAAACTTGCATTTGTTTGAAGTCTACCAGGAATGAGCTCTGAACTGTGTGAAGGCTATGGCAGAGAGCAAGTATGAGCAGGTGCTCTTTCTGACATCAACAATGACCCTTCAGATTGGATTCGAACTCATGACCTATCACATATTAGACTAGTTCGCTATAAGCACGTCTTTCTGCAAACTGAAAAGTCTACCTTCTTTATGAATAGCATTCAGTGCTTTAGTTACTTCTATTTTTTGAATTAATTCAACATTTATCTTCTAATCATTACTGTACCTCCTATGCTCAGAATAACTATAGTGTATCCTATACTATGCTATGGTATGCTGTGCTATGCTGTGTTATGCTATGCTATGCTATACTGTTATACCTGCTAATAAAAATATTATGCAATCCCCTAAAAATCAGCAAATTGAGGTCTGCATCGACAAACCAACAACTGCTTAAGCATTAGCTAAATAATAATACTGCTTACCAATCAATATCACTCTAATAATCTGCAAGCTTTTAATAAAAAGCTGTTCACTTTTGGTAAGCCCAAAGAAAGGTTTGGAATGGTAAACAAATGGGTGATCTGGGTTAGAGCTGGCATCAACATCCACACCAAATGCAGTACTTGCAATAACATCCATAGTGAAGGCAGCAGTGTGTCTACAAAAATAGTATTTGTGCATCTACACTTTACTAAGGTGAAACTCAATATATACATGTGCATTTACTTTGGAAAAAAAGCATTTGCTTCATCAGTACAGCCAATGATGAAAACTAGAAAATACTCACCCACCCACAGCTATAGATTCTTTAGATTCAGTGAGAGATATCAGTTTTTCAGCAAGCTTGCCTGCACATGCATTGATGGTTTGTTGCATCTTTAAATTCATCAGATTAAATAAAAGAATAAACTTTTTGCAAAGTATGTTGATGTAATATAATAATATAATAATACGATAATAGATATAATCAAATATAATAATATGATATTAGACAAAATAATAATATAACTATTGAAATTGCCTATCTATATTAATTATGATCAAACAGCTTCTCTACAGTTTTCTAGGTATGGTGTTAAAGAATTAGTGAAACAACTTTTATTCTAACTGAAAAATATACAGTGCTAGTATGCTTATAAGCAAAGTAAGGAAGGAAAAGCTGTATTCTTCATTTAATACCTAAATTTTGGTAGCTAGAGGAAACGTCATCTTTGGAGATAAAAAGACGTTTAAAAATGATTTGACATTGACTCATTAAAATAAATTTTGAATGGTAAAAATAGTATAACTAAGCGTGATGATGTGTTTATAGTTCGGTTATTTCAAAGTTAGCACTGTAATACGCCGGTGAAAAATAATATATAATAGGATTTCAATATACTCTACATGCAGTTTGTAATATTGGGTTAATAGTTTAATTTTACAGCGGTCAATATTCATGAGTTTCATGCGACAGAAGTTTTTAGCGTGTGAGATTGCGTGATATAATAAAATGGTCATGATTATTGCGTATACCGAATGTTAGGAAAAATGAAGATAATTATTTGGGCTAGAGCAGGTAAAGTTTTCTATGTACAGCAACTTGCATCTTTTTACTTAAATAAAATCTATACCTGCTTTAATTTCCCAGAGGTGAAAGTCGGTGTAATGGTAGATCTAACATGTTTCCAGTGATCATCTTTCAATGCTGTTATATGACTGGTAATAAAACTGTTTTCATTTATAACATTTCTTTTATTAGTAAAAGAAGCAAACTCTTTAATGGCAATCTCTTTCACAACGTCTGCATCAACAACTTGTAGCACTGCTTGCCGCCCTTGAAATGTTCTGTAAAGTTGCAAGCAATTCTGATAGAATTGAAGCTGTTTTGTCAACAACATACCTTGTTGCAAGACATAAAGCTGAGTTCACATGCAAAAGAAAACTGTGTGTACTAGTACTAAAACCTAAATAAAAACAGTTTATATTTGATTATGAAAAATATTAGGGTTTCTGTGATAAAAATTTAGTAATTTATAACTAATATTGATGTTTACATAAGAAAATGCATGAGTAGTAATCTAATTATAGTTTAATGTTTAAAGTGCCAATAGGATAGGAAAAAAATCATCAATATATTAATGACTAGTCAATCAATCAATCAATAATCGATTTGGATGTATAAATAGTGTATCTATCAATGAATATAAAGCATTTCTAATTTAATTTGATATTTTGATATGGCTGTTATTTATTTCTTGTCACCAGAAATTCAGATGACATTGATGGTAGAAATTTTTGCATAGATCTGCTGTTTACAGTGCATTTGCAGCAAGACTGGGAAATAAAGAAAAATTACCCATAAATTCTTCCAGGATATTCCTTGACTAGTTTTATGTCTAACATTGGCACTGCCTAAAATACAACAGATCAACATATTATTATATTATTATGACATAAAAACTGGTAATGGACAAATATTGTGTTGCATAATTCACTGGTGTTGAAAATGATGCAGCCATAACAAGAATCCTACACTCACTGTAGTTAGAATCTCCAGTGCATTGCCAACATATGGTATAGAAACAGGTCTATAAGGAACTCCCATCTTTTCAAATGTATCATATGTTGATGTTCCATGCCTACCAGCCAAACACAACAAGTTGTTATGTAATCAATACTACTGGGTTCAGCTTTAGTGTATTAAATTCAACTATATTCATTTCAGCCATTCCATGCCCAATACGTGCATATCATTGACAAACTTTATTTTCTCAACTTAAAAATTGGAGAAACTATATAAGGGTAATTAATTCCAAAAAGATAAAGCTCTGACATACAGTATATTATACAGATCTTAAACCTGTATTATCTAAATAGCAATAGATTAGCTCATCACAGTTAATATAGAATAACTTTAATATGAAGATCAACTACAACCTGAGATCTGAGAAGCTAGATAACTTACCAGTAAAGTAGAGGACACACTATACAAATCAGTAGAACCCACAGAGGTATTTCCAAACCACACAGAAGCATTGCTTTTTCTTATTGAACCTATACAGTACAGAGTAGCAGAGTATAGAAAGTCATGTGGAGACAATAACCAGTGATACTAACTATTACAATAATACTTCTAGATGTATTGTTGGTTGTTAGCAATACATTACATATACCAGGTATTCAACAGATAATTTTAACTAAAGTTGGTGAAAGACATGGTGTGTGAAGTCTGTATTCAGACTGTCAGCTTAGATGCCAGTTATGGTGGCGAATTACATCTTTAAATAACCAATAATATGATAAATTTCTATAGATACCTATAGAAAATGTACACAGGGAGGGTAACAGTAGTGAGCGCTGTATTTACCACTAGTCTTTTTATCAAATTTATTTCTACTGAACAAGTATAAACTACTTCTTATACTATAAAAAAGCTTTTTTTTGTAAAGATATTTGTATCAGAAATGCATTCTATACGATACAAGGTCAAAGTTTGCATTCCACACGTATGAGGTAGGTGCAGCCATAGGAAAATATGAAAATCATGTGTTCTAGATAAAAAAAACCATCAGCACTCCAAACCAAAGTTTATATAAACCATGAAAATATTTGTAAAACTATTAAAATTTTTCTGCTATACTGCACCCAAATATTGTACATCTACAAGGTTGAAAAGTACATAAATTTAGATATTTCAGTTTCCTGTGCAGTAGAATATATTTTCACTTAACAGAAATATATGTTCTAGCACTTTAACTAAGTGCTAGGTAATGTAAAAACTTTAACTGTAATAGGCCTACCAAAAACTTGGCAAAAGGTTTTGTTAAAAATGGAAATACTGTTATATTAACCTTGAGTGTTAAATTCACTGTACAGGGTTTTCATTGTATAGAGTCAAGTTCATATAGAGCAATACAGGAATATATTATATAACGTATTTTTCTGCATCTCGTAAAGAAAACAGAAGTATGTTTGAACTAATTGTATGATAGTTTGAATGTTGATGGTTCTTTTGCTTCAATGGTTACAATGTAGTCTTTTGTATTGTATTGTAGTTGAAGTATTTTTGTTAAAGTTTTCTCGGTTTACAAAGAACATAGAAAATAATTGACAAAAGGCCTTAAAGCTATATAAAAATATGAGTAAAAGCTATATTGAAACCTGTTCTGACTGTGAAAGGCAGATACACAAATCATATACAATAAAATAAATTAAGTTGGAGTAATGCTTTGATGTATACATCACACACAGTAGCCACCAGGGTTGGGGTAATCAAGCCCTCAGCCAATCACTAGCAATTCTTAAAATTTCATTGGTTTCTTTATCATTCACAGAATGTATGTACTACGCAACACTGACCAATCATGAACATGAAGATTCTGATCAATGTATAGTTGCTGAAGCAGTTTCATCCCAGATAGACACTTCCCAGTTAGAAGCTATTTTTAATTTTGGTACCATAATAATGTATATAACTGTTATATCGATTGCTAAAGAGCTAATAGCTATAATAGGTAATATAAAGTATCTGGAATAATAGCCCACTTTTCACAGATTTGTGTGGGGCAAAAAACAGTTATAAGTTAATAATAGACATTATTTTTTATGAACACCTATTAATGAAATATTTTTTTCCCAACAAAAAGTATAGAATATGCAAAATTAATAAGTTAATAAGTTTAATATACATATATTTTGATAATATTCAAATAAATTGCACATAAAATATGCATTTACAACAAACAAACCTGGCCCTTCTAACGCCTTGAATCTTGAGATCTAACTCTCTTTCAAAAAAATTTGCCCATCTCTGGTCTACTGTTTAATAAACAGTTCAAATTATTTTAATGTAGTATTTATCACCTTATTCGTTACTGTTGAGAACAAAGAAGGTTTTTAGTTGTCAAAATTGCCCCTGGTAGTTGGACCCCAAAAGTGAGATTATATAACTTTTATTGTCTCTTGCGAGAACAAAAGTAATTGTAATTGTAATTAATTACATTACCATGTAATTGAAATTGTAATTAATTACATTTATTTCAGCTGTAATTTTATAATTGTAATTGTAATTGACAAAATCTCATGTAATTGTAATTGTACTTAATTACATTCATATGTAATTGACCCCAACCCTGGTAGCCACAATATAAAATCTTACAGAAGTGCATTATAAAGACCATTTCTTTTACTAACACACCTGCTAGATTTTAACACTTTTACAATATTTATTTTTTATTTCAAGGTTTTGTAAAAACGTGAATTTAAAACTGAAGATTTCTATTCTCATTTGCTTGTCAAATTTGTGAAGTCTCGCTTTCCAAACACAATTTTAATTCCGCAAATTGAATTATGCTATTAGATGATCTATAAGTATGAATGCGAGTAGGAAAAAATAATCTATTAAGAAATAGGTTTTTGGTATCTACAAAAGTTTAAAATTTAAGATGCAACAAGTACAACAATTCGTAGCTTATAGAATTTTCTTTTTTTGACCTTATTCTACACTCAACAATTCATATGTACTGTAAAGTTTTGATAATCCCTCACACATTTATTAGTCTGAACCAAATATTATCGTAGAGTTAAGATTGATTGATGCTGTATATGAGCAGTCATTTGTTTGCAATTTTCAAACTGCTTTTTGTTTTATGTATCGCTATGTAAGCTAATAGAATAAACAATATAACATATTGGACTAATCAAATATTAGGAAATAGGTATGAAATATAGACTAAAACTTTAAAATTATAGCAAATATCAAAAACAATATAACAATAAGATATTACTAACCTGAGCCTCTTTGATTGCAATTCAGATATTTATAATTTATTACTTTATCCTTACGATGCTTAAACCGAAATGGAGGCAAAAGTATTAGCAGATACTCATCTAAGCTAGTATGCCACGAAATATTAACCGCAGCCAATGGTAAGGTTATCCTTTTCACAAGGCAATTACTTAATAAGTCATCAAGTGGGATGAGGGGAAAGGGGGGCAATGAACCATGTAAAACTCAGCCAATCAGCAACGTGTACCACTGGAATGCCTCATCATTATGAATAATAAAAAATTCTGCAAGTTCAACTGCAAAATGTATGCTTCTAAAATAGTTGTGCAAATTTTACTATATGCTAAATCCTCAGTGATTTTATTGCATGTAAGCTGGAAACTATTTAGGAGGTTAAATAAACCATCACTGCTGTTAGTATTGCTTATAAGCTATATACACAGAATACATTATGGTTTTCTCCTAAATTTTGAAAATAATGGTTAGTTGAATCTGCAAGAGTTGACATGCACAGTTATTAGCAATAGACTTAATATAGGCTTTTCATCTATACTCTATAACATGAGTATAATTATTATGTATTCCATAGTACGTCTTAGTATAAAAGCATAAATTTTCAATTAAGATTTGAATTTGCTGAACTCTTACACATCAACCCAAGTCAAAATCAATCTTATTTTTTAGTTTTTCAGACTGTTATTTGGCATGATTTTATAAGAACTGCCAATAAAAATATTCAATTCATCTGAAAACAAGTAGGCCTATAACATATAATATACATATGCAGTTATAATATAGGACCCTGGGCTAGCACTAACTAATACACCATATTCTATTCTATTCAGACTCATATATTCTCTTCTGTCCACAATCTTCAATCACTCAATTCACTCACTCCTCGCACACTCTGTTTTATATCTCAACACTCACACAAGCCATACCCATATCCATGTTGATGCAAATATCACAGAGTTGTGCACTCCCTATACACACAAGAGTAAAAGAAGACAACTACAACTAACTTACAAATTAGGATACAACATTTCACCCCCTGCTTGTGATTACATATCCACATGTAAATACTTGGCTAGACAGATTGAGAGGTAAATGTTGCAGCAACTGGGTCACACTATTAGTTATATGCGCAGGAATATCAATGACCCTATTTTCTTAATCTGGATCGATAGATTTGTGTAGCACTGAACCCATATCAACATTCGCTTTAATGTAATTGTATGTACGACATGAAACAAAGAATTATAATTTGACTACAGTGGCAGTGTTAATTGCTTTTAACTTTTTGTATCAGCTATGGTAACCTACATTTAAAAAGCTTGTCATGCAATTATACCCATCTCTATATACACATATCAACCTGGACTAGCTGCAGTGCTATAGCGTCATGGGCCTTCTCATTTCGTTTATTTTTCTCAACTGTATGTATTTTTTCCGTCTGCGACAAAATAAAACAAACAAACAAACATTATATGTTATCGCGATAGAAAAATGCTGCAACTGAAATTGAGGTATCAGGGTATCAGTATATACTAATAAACATGTAGTCAGCACTTAGGGCTCTACATCAACAGGTTGTCGCATTTACTGGGGTAAGAATATCTCCACATAAGGATAAAGCTAGCATAATTGTGAGATGTTTGATATATGTGATAACTGGATGAGCATGTTGTAGACTAAGGTGTACATATATGAAGGAAATGGTAATTGTTATAGGTAATAGGCGGTAAGTATGGGTATCACTATCATATTATTAGAAATGTTTACGGAGTAAAATCTAGAGCCCAAAAACCAGAACGGAAATATTTCCATCACACAGAAGTTGTGTAACAATATCTTAAAACAACCATTCCAAGCTGTCTTGTTGAGTATAAGGCTCACAGCTCATTTAAGGTTTATGCCTGGTTCTCTATATTCTAAACTATCTAGTATGACTCGCTTAGGACCAGCTATCAGTTTAATTAACAAAATTACTTCCCCTTAGGTTATAGCTAATTACTTCGAATTAGCAGAACCCAACTATGCTAACGCTTTGCTAGAGAATGAAAATTACTTGATTACTACCGAGCAGCAAGATGATATCAATTCAATCAACACTGTGAACATATAAATTCAAAAGACTTCATAGTTCTTCTACATACTGAACCTTTCCAGTTCATTGATCATACATGTCAATTCTCCAATAATAGTGGTATGGTGCACTAGTCACAAACGGTACCATGACTACCTACCAGCTTGAATTTGTTAAGGCCTGTATGCCCGCATGGTTCAGGATAAGCTTAATAGACGATTACT
Organism: Bugula neritina; assembly: GCA_964035545.1. Classification (NCBI taxonomy): domain Eukaryota; kingdom Metazoa; phylum Bryozoa; class Gymnolaemata; order Cheilostomatida; family Bugulidae; genus Bugula; species Bugula neritina. Next base: position 22,965,197 of record OZ037767.1, read on the forward strand.
TCAAAAAGAAATCCTATAACATGATTAGATTTACTATCTATTAACTCAATTAGCCTACCCCTGGTTCAATTTACGGTTCACCATAATTTGACTAAAAATAATATTGGCACTTGAGTATAAAAAAGTTTAATTAGAGTTAACTAGGATCACAGTCTAGGACAATACATGGGAGGGACTGAGGCAGTACTGGTGGCAGCCAACACGCCACATGTGCTGCAGTCACATGTAGCAATGTCAGCCCCACCACAGTGCCTGTCTCCACATGTATTCTGCTAATAATAAAGCTTATATTCCTTTTTTATAGTTGCAGAACTAATTGCTAACTAATAAACAACCTTAATTCCTGGTAACTATCATGTGCGACCGGTACAACATAACTACAGTATATATGTATAATTACGGCTATTTGCAGATAGGTTTCTATATAAATAAATGAGCTTATAGCCTACTGGTCTATGATTTTTAGTGTATGTTGTGTTATACTAAATGAGGTCATGCGCCGTTATTGTCATGTTGTGCTTATATGTGGATCTTCGCCAGGCCGCAGCGATTCATTAATTACAAATTCACAACATTGCACACATAAAATTACACACACACGCACACACACGCACACGCACACGCACACGCACACACACGCACACACACGCACACACACACGCACACACACACACACACATATATATATATGCTGCGGTATATGCCATTATGAAGTTTTATATACCCGAGGCGTGTCACTGTGCCATTTTCATTTGTGTTTCAACTCATATATCTCTTCTGTCTACAATCTTCAATCACTCACTCCTCTCACAATTTCTCACAATCTCACATACACACTATGTTTTATATCTCAACACTAACACAAGCCACACCCACGCTATATTATGTATGTTGATGCGAATATCACAGAGTTGTGCACTCCCTATACACACAAGAGTAAAAGAAGACAACTACAACTAACTTACAAATTGGGATACAACAACTATAAGTTACATTACAATGGCGAAATGATGAAAGCACGTCAACGAACTATGCATTATAAAATTATATGTATTTTTGTTACCAGTGAAAAACAGCTGATCCTATTTTTAAAGGCTCCTAATTTGATGTTGCTACTGCCAAAAGCTGGACCCAAACAATCAAAAAGATTTGGACAGTTTCACACACAGGTTTCAGTGAGCCTCAGATCCTCAACTCATGTTTTAGTGACATACCTTGAGGCCTACTTTAGATACAAAAGGTTTCTATTGGGCTTTTCCTATCATGCTGAATAGCTGGTAAAAATTCGATGTCTCTTGTATGGGTTTATTAAAAAGCTCACCAAGTTGCTCATGCAGTCCTTTATCTACCCTTTATCTTCTCTTAGTCTACCTTCTCTCTACTTTTTATTTATTATTTTTTTACTTCTTGCCTACTCTTTATTTATCCTTTATCTACTTGTTATCTACTCTTTACTTACCCATGAGCACTCTGTTCTCACACTATGGGAGGCATCTAGTTTGCATTCATGTAGAGCAGTGATTGCACTATTATGGTCATACTCTGTCACAAGATCTACAGCTGTCACTACCTCCTTAATCAATGCCGATTGATAGAGGAGTCAAGACTCTAGAAGCTTCATTTAAGGGTAAAAGTGACCTAAATTTTTATGTTGGATTCATTGTATTCTACTGCCTCAGCATTAATCTATCAGCTTTCTTTTTTATAATAATATGTAACTTACATTTTTAGCTTTTATGGTATTTTATCTGACTTTTTTATTTTGTTTTCTATGATGTTCTGAATACTTTGACCATTCTTCTTAATAAGCATGTCTTTTACTACTTTGTGTCACAGCCTAGTAAGATAAACAGTGTAGCTTCATTCATTTTAAGTGCAATTTAAAAATACTGAATAATAATTCTAAACTTAGCTTGAGAACTGAAGCAGTGTCTATCCATTTAGTAGAGACATTCTATATAACCCATCAAATTAATTCAGACTAATACAAAAACAAAATACTTGTTATAATTGTTTTATAAAAATGCAGCTCAACAACTGCCCTTAAGCGTTGTAATTGCTTGTAGTGAATCTAACATTTTATTTTATTGAAACAAGACAATTTCATATTTTTATATTTAGTCGCAATGGTGATCAATAATCTTTCAGAGATTTTAAGGAGAAAATCGAAAACGTCATTTCTGTTGCTATTTTGTTGGTGCCTCATTGCACTCGCAGAGCTTGCAACCTACAATTAGCAATTAAATTATTCTAAACGATGCTCTTTACAAAACAGCAGAGTGTGCACGATTATGGAAACTCTAGCATAGACAAGGCTATACAGACCGTATTCGTCTACTTTGTATCCATGGAAACATAAGCATCTGCAAGGAGCTCTATTTTCATCTGCCTTTGTGCAATATCTGCAGCTGTTGGCTATGCAGGATCTGCCAAAGGAGCAGTCGTCGTCAGCTAAGCATTTCTATGAGTGAATTTGAGATGAAGCAACTTATATACTGCATATACTGTGTGATTGTGAAATGCAACTTTAATAAAAATATAACTATTCAGCATAACAATTTGCAATACATATATAAAATATTCTTCACATTGCATATACTGTACTTCATATATTAGCACAGCTAACCTTATGCGATAGTTATAAATATTCCCCTAACACCATTACTTGTATACATTAGAATCGGCTAACTTTATACTTAGAAATACAAAACCTATGTTTACCTCTGGTTGAACATTGCCTAGCAGTCCACGTCTTCCAAAACTATTACAACTGTTAACTGAAACTACTAGAGTCAGTAATGCGGCAGCTACAATCACAGCACTCTTCATTTCTGCTGTCAACTTACAAGAATAGTGTAGAGGTAAACGCAGACAACTAATTGGGTCTGTAGAATTCGTACTAGTAGCCACGTAGAAACTTATATCTCTGAGAAGTATACCAGATGTTGGATGCTATGAGAAGATAACTATGTAGTTAATAACATAAATATTGATTATAAAATGAACTTGAGGTTATTTTAGTTTGCATTATTCTGCTGGTGTAATTAATATCTGGGCTAGAGATTATAAGCTTATTGCAACAAATATGTATGAGTAATAATATGTAAATTGAAGTTGTCTCTACTATAGACGATTAGAGTTGTCTTCCTTCTTATTAGCTGGTTCGCAAGGGGATGTATTTCTATGATGAGTTATTAACATTTTTACACAAACTGGAGATGGAGAGGCATAAAAATATATTTCTCAGCATGTAGGACTCTTATGAGATAGGTTTTTATGAAACTATTGCAACATTATTATCTCACAACAATTATATCAATTCTATGTGCTAAAACAAAGTTGGTAAAATTGGGATAAGGATATAGTTTACTGTATATTTATACTGAATGAAAAAAATGTTTGACAGCCACTATCATTGGTTAAATTTTGTATATAATGTGTATTTAATTAACAAAGATTCTGAATTTGTTACATTAGGTTAGAGAAAAAAAATCACAAATCATTTCATATAAATCATTTTCTTTAATGACAAAATTTATAAAAACTTACAGCTAGGAAAACATAAATATGATGCGTGCACATAAATGAAAATTCTAGAGTTTGGGTACAAAAAAAATTAAAAATCAAGTTATCGAATATTTTAAATTTGCACAAACACATTTTACACGTTAGCTACAAATAAGTTATATATAATATTGAGCATAATATTCTTTTTAAATTATTATGTAAGGTAAGAGTTTGAAAACTATCGTTCTGTGGGAGAAAAAATATAATACATGTAAAACGTATGTAGACCACCCCAAATACTCCCTATTTAATTTTTGTTTCTACAGAGTACTTTCCAGTTATCTGACAAGTCACTGCAACCAGATTGACAATTTTTAAAAATTTGCTATTCTCGTAACTATTTGTGAATTTTCAACCTCATCTTGGCGCTCAAAAATAACCCTAGATAAATATAGCTGAAAAAAAACCCTGCAAACTGCATTTTGACAGAAAATAAGCCCCGAAATTTTCTGGCTGGACTAGTGCATTACATTATATATGTGAATCAGCTACAGTAACCTCCTAGCATAAGGAGGTTATAGTGACCTAAGTATTACATATGAAAGATGCATGAATTAAAATTAGATGGCCTGTTTAACTGGCCAAAGTACAAAATAGTATAATGATATGATGAAATCAGAGCAAGCTTTACTTTAGTTAGAACAACCTGGTAAACATAGACAAAGTCGAAACTGGCCGCCATAAATTTAAGTGGTAAAACTTATGAAACATGTATCCAAGTATAAGAATTGCATACTACTTTTAAATGGCAAAATTTAGATTTCTAGATACTCACATTCTATTGGGACAAAAAGTAAAAATCAAATTATAAATAATTTAAGAAATGATATTGCAAAAAACATCATCTTACTTTGTTGACTCATGTAAAACTTTTACAATGAAATGCTTGATGTTAAGTCTTTACAGCACAGTTAGCTAAAGAGCTTTGGAAAGTTAATGCATACGACAAGTGCATAGCATCAACCTATTCACCTCAATATACTAGGTAAAATTAAGTAGGCTATAGATAGGGCCTATACATTATAGCAATACATTTTATCACAGAAAAACAACTAGCAAGAATTAATTCATATATTACTGGCTTGCTTAAAATTAGTTAGTTTTTAACTAACAAAATATGTATTTAAATTCATATTAATCAAATGTTTTCTAATTTTTTTTCAAAATCAGATTACTTTAATTTTTTCTAATAAGTAACTAGAATTAGTATATTATATATAATGACTGATAACCAATTTCAACTTGCACTATCATTGTCTACTAGAATTTTATGGCTTTGCTTCCTAACCAAAGAAGTATTTATTAATGCTAAGGAAAAGCAAGCATGCAATTTGAAGTACATGTACATGTACTTTAGGCATCAAAGAATAAAATGAGCTTATATTTTTATGTCACTCCATATAAGTTATATCGTGTAACTTGTTGAGAGACTTTTAGAATATTGATCTATGAAAACTAAATCTACTTTTTATAATTTTATATAAGGTTTGAAAAGTTCAACAACAAAAATTTTGAAGCTGAACTCTACAAAGACTATTCCTACATATTTATTTACATGTTATAAAAGTATGATTCATACTTCATAGAGTAGAATCATCAAACATCATCAAGTGCCAGGATTTTGCTCTCACTGTCTGAGAATTTTGGTTTATTGAGATGCTCTAAGGAAGACTTGAAAACAGCAGGGTGTTTATGCTGGTATATCCGATAGAGTGCCAATACTATCTCACATAATATCACTTCATTGACATTCTTCCCTATAAGCCTAAGGATAAACACACCATCTTGCTTGAGGTAGTGTGTTGCAAATCGGTTTATCTGTCTTCGGTCTATTTTCTTCTTATAATGATAGTCAGGCATCATTTTGATATATTTTTTTAGAAACTGAACACGGGTGTGTCCAACAATGTCCCACAGCCAAAGTATGATGGATATGAAAGTGAAGATTGTTACAAACACTAGCCAGAACCAAATAAATAAATATATTTTTTCATTAAATAGGTTGATTGGCAAGACGCACTGGACAGTGTGCCTGTGAGTATTTCCTCCAAACTGCCGAACCTTGAAGCTACAGAGTGTAGATCTTGGAAATCGTACAGACTCGCCCACATCTGTGCCATTGAAAAGCTTTCCTATCACTTCAAATCCGTATATGGTGAAGCCATTTCCAACAAATAGATTGAGCAGAAAAAGTTGTCCGAAGGCGTTTATCAAGTACATCAGCTTGACCATGAAATAGACTGATATCATGTAATTCCCATACTTCTTACCTAAACGTGTAATAAATGTTGCTATTTAAAAACCCTTAGCTATGCACACGAGATTTGTGGCTAAAATAGCCACAGTTCAACCCATAGCACTCAGACCACATGAAGTAGTAAAGTCATTTAAGGAAATAGAGATCTCACCTATACAGATGTAATGAGCGAATTTGCTGAATATATTCGGTTTTGGCTGCTCTCTTGTACAGAGAAATTTATCTAAATGCTGTGTAACAAATCTCACAGCTTTCTCTCGGACATCTTGGTTTATAATTGTGCTGTCCGTTAGAATCTTCACTATATGCTTGAGGTCACATCCTGTCCGATGATTAAGCGCTTTCCACGCCTACAAAGAGAAAAGCTGGCTGTCAGTTAAATCTACTGTGAAATAATTTGCCACTAATTATTGCATTATTAATTATTACTTTTAGTACTGTCTATAACTGGTGCTACTGTAAAAAGCTAATTAAAGCTTCTTGTATGCAAGCTGTGGGGTACAAAGAAATAAAAATGTGTTATGTACCTTGCAGAAAAAGTTATGACATCATCAGTATGAATATGCATGTAGTCTATATGCATTTATATGCATGTATATGCATATATATGTATAAATATGCATATATATGCATGAATGTATATTTTTGTATTATATGCATGTATATACATATATATGCATGAATACGCATGTGTATGCTTGCAAATACAGGTGTATGCATGAATATGTACATTCATATTTTTATTTGAATTTTAATCTAAAAGTTCTATTGAATTGTTAGAAATGTTTGTATGCAAGCATAGTACTTAGACCTATAAAGGAATGTGTAATATTTTTAATATTGGCAAGCCTATCAGTAAGATAAAATACTGTACTCTGTAATTAGCTGCTAATTCTGCTACACCCCTTCTAGCTACACCATTTAATACAGCCATACCATGTAATATTCATTATTACATTTCTTTGGGCAACTTTTCATAGAGTTATGTAAGAAATAATTGTATCTATTGAAATTATTGGCTACATTGCTACTCTATGCTAATTAGCATTATTCTTTTAAGAAACTAAATATACTAATTTTCTATTTCACCACATAACTTAACATTTCATAACAAGATACAGTATATTATAAATTGTTATACTCTAGTGTTGGTATTCTGTAGCAACTTAACTGCAAAGTCATATTTAATCTGCAAGTAAAAAGCTAAGCATTTAATTTCAGGTGGAAATAGACATACAATTATTTTTTTAGAGTGGTTGTTGAAATCTGCAGCAATATTTTAGAAAAAGTTACTGAAGTCTGCAGAAATAGTAGTTGCTGGAATCTGCAGGAATATTCTAGATTAGCTTTTGAAAAGTTGGTGAGACGATCTATAACCCACTAGTCCTTATTTCCTACAGTCCTATACAAATTTTATTTACTAACCCAGAGTTGGCATACTATGCAAAACTGTTTATTTGATTTGTGTTTTAGATTTTATACATTCTTAGTGCATGCTGGATTCCTAAAGCATATTAGAACTACCCCTGGAGCAGTGAAGGCTCGAATGTTAAGAAACAACAGCCCTAAGTGTAATAAAAGCTAATGTTTGTCAAGAAAGATATTTTACCATATAGGGAAGGTAGAAAAGAAGTGCTTGGACAATAAGAACAATAGGAACCCATTGATAGTAGTTGATTTCAGTTGTAATGTCATCATCTTTGTTGGGGATGACTTCATCAAGTGGTATGTAATATGTATTCTTTATCCAACACATATTATCTGTATAGTCTCTCATGGAGCTAGTAAATGTACCAGGTACCTGCAATTTAGTGTCACATTTTGTTAACTGTATAATATTCAGCTCTCTTTATTCTAACATAAACCATACTATACATTGTGTTTATATATATAAAAATATATGGAGAATAAGGGTTCATCTACACATCACCAAACCTCATATAAAGCAATAAAGCATTCAAATAACAACTTCAATTTCCTATATTATAGAGTTTAGTTTTCAAATATGAAAATATCTTAAGCGTTCGCATAGAGCAGTTGTAGGTGGCAGAAGTTCTACAAGTGTCAAAATAAGATACAAATTGAGGTAGTATACAGGTATGGATACAGGCAATATGCTATACTATTGTTATGTACATATATGTAATGTGACGCATAACAGCATGGATACATATGTACCGTGTGCTACATAATGTATGCAGTACATGGTATATAGTACATGACACACAGCACATTGCACATGGTACATGGCACATGGTACGGCACATGTCATGTGGTATATGGCACATACTATATGACACATGGCACATGACACATGGCACAAGGTGCATGGCACCTGACACATGGCGCAGAGCACATAGCACATGACTCATGACAGAGAGCACATGGCACATGGTGACCGAAGAACACATACCCAGCAGTCTATGGGATCTCCTACATACTGTTTGGTTGACACCACCACACAGAACAACACTAGTATTATTATTGAGTATCTGCACGACATCTTATCCGCCTGGTCATCATCCCCTCCCAAGTCAAACTTGATAGCATTGACTGCAGACACTAGTGAAGACATCCTAGCAGCTGTTTCTCTGCACAAACAGAATCTGAAAGACAGTATATAGGTGTCACATCATCTGCTGGTAGATGCTCAGTAAATGTCCGTTACATAGATGTTTTCTGTGACGATATTTTAAATAATCATTTTATAGCATAGTATATCTTAAATTTTACTTGAAATTCAACAATTAACTAATTGTATCTGCACTATAACGTAGGAAATTTTTTGGTTTACTGTCATCTAACTATAAGCCTAATTTTTAGCATGAAAATCTAAATTAAATTTAACAGCAGAAAAAGCTATAGCACATAAAGTGCATCAATTTCTTATTGCAAGTAAAATCTTTTAAAGTATGCTGTATTTCTTACTTTGATTTCGTAAGGGTTTCGTTTAGTTTCGTTGAAAATTTTAAGTTTATAATGTTTACCTGGAGCAATAAATACTCTTAAAATTCAAGTTGGACTTAGTTAAAAAACTTTAAAGATTCTAATTTTTAATTTGAATGAAGAAGTAATTAATAGCAGCTAGTATTGCAGTAGCAATATAATGGGCTCTAAATAAAATTTCTTTGTTATTAAATTTAACCAGCCAGTTGTTTACAAAGAATTATTTTATCCATGAATAGAGTGTGTTTCAATTCAGTAAAAGGCCTTTTCTTGTGTGCAACTGAAACTAACGAATGTTGGGGTGGGGAGGTATAGAATTACAATGACGACAGCATTTATTAAATGAAATCTAATTTGGTATACTACCTACTGTAATTTAGTACGTAGGAGTTATCAAATAAATGCTAAAAAAAGAATGAAAATAAGATACAGCTTCAACCGTTTGAAAAAGGCATTAAATATTGGAGAAGAACTGCATGAACCGCATCTCTGGCCAAACTATAAACTCCAAAAAGCCTAACAAACTAACAACTTTCTGCAGATTTGTTAAAGAGAATACAGCATTTTACTAATTTTTCTAAAGTTTATACAGTCAAAACTAATGACAGTAGAATTTTAAATAAAAATTTAATAGTACCCACCTACAGAGTGTTGTCTTTGAGTCAAAGTAAAGAAGGATTAGGTGTTAGTCCTTGTTTAGCTGCCGCAGGTATTTACGAGTGTGGATGTAACAGGGATTGTAGAGCTAGGTAATACAGTTGCAGGTACAGTTAGAATGCCTCTCATTTCTAACAGCCCAGTTATGAGTGCAATATTCATCAGCACACTGTTATATTCTACAATAAACGTGAGCCATAAAACTGTATGCAGCACTGCATACTGCTGATCATTCCGTAGGAACGTCTAATTTGCTGGAATATTTATTGTTCATTACGTATAGAATCCAGCCTTCCCCTACAACTTTATTACCTGACCAGCCAAAGTGTAGAAGGCATAATAGTTCAGGGATTAGAAGTTGAATACTGCATATTTTGGAAAAGTGCAAACTCTCAAATTTTAATCTGTGTTTAAGAATCATTTCTTATGTAACTTTCTTTTATAACTGCTCAACAGTTATAAAAGAAAGTTACATAAGATTATATGCGGATCAAAGGGCTAGACTTGTTAAAGGCCTTGCAAAAGCAGGCCTTTACAAATTTAGCCTATCCGATTAAACTCATTGCTGACCAAAACACAATCACGTAAATTGCCAACCCTAAGTTTAGTACTTATGGACATTTTATTAGAAGTTCCAACCAGGTTCCTAAAAAACATATTTTACAATTGCAATTGCTGTACGGAATTTCAAGAGCATAAAAGATAATTCTCACCATTGCATAACAAAAATTAAAAGCTTATATAACAAGTAGAAAACCATGAAGTACAGACAATTTCAAGTTTTAGTTGTGATGCCTTATATTATTATAGTTTCACAACCTACATTCTAATGTTCTACAACAAAATTAATGTTGCACAGTTAAGTAACCACTTCATAGTTACCAATTACTATTGTTGTGATCATTACAATTCTTCAATATTTCTATAAAAACTTCACAGCTCTTTTATACAAATTAGTGATAATATTTTTATGTTTGGAGCAAAATTTAGCAAATTAATAATTAATTTGGTATGTTTATAGATAGTCATATTGAGCTGTAAACAATTCACTTGATATTGCTTAAAATATTACACTATCTGTTTTTTTATCATTTAATTAGTTATATTATATATAATACTTTGTATATAAAAAAGTGAAAAGATATTATTATCACAGTTTGGAATGTATCAATTATCATTATTTACATTACTCACATAATAATAATACTAACATGTTTTCATTATGAAAAATGGCTATATTCTCAACCCTCCCGTGCTTTCATTGAGCATGGTTTATAAGAAACCCACTCTTGTAACATAAATCTATTGTTACTTAATAAAAGCAGTATAATTAAATTGGCTGAGCTACTAAAAGTTTCTTGAATCAAAGACAAAGCACTGCACATAAACCTTGGCCTTAATGAGGTTTTGTAAAGCTGCACCCCTTGCTTTTGATAAAAGTTCCCGTTCGAACTATAAGGCTACACTGCAAGTTTCCAACATCAAGCAACTGCCTTAGTTAATTTCAATTGCACTTACTTTCTCATCAATGTTTGTACTAAAAGTCATTTTACATAAACAGCAAGCTTGTATAACATTTTTACTTATGTAGATCTCACATTCTTATGAAATGTTCTATAAATTTATAAAAGTCAAATCAAAACTCAAAAATCAATTACATATAAAATTTTCCTTATTAATTTTTAGCTTTGTTTTAATAAACATGTTAGCCAAGTTTAGTTGTTAAAGGATTGCTCTATCTTAGTTTATTACAATCACATAATAATTATGAACTATAATCTAATGTGTATGCAAACAATTGTGACTTTGCAAAGGGATAGATGCCTAGAAAACAGCTTTTCAAAATTCCAATTTTGAGGGAGGTAAAATTTTCAGCCATGAAAAAGAATAGCCTAATACGTGACGTGTGAACGCCAGTAACTATGCTGCACGTGCTAACTATAACGCTAGTATTCAAGGTTGCTGAGCGCAACATCAACCAATAACGCTCAAGCAGTTACAGTGCGCTATATAGGTCAGCTTTGGTGCGCCCGTAATATTGCACAATCTGACCTATTTTAGATCAATCGCAGGCATTCATCCTAAAGAATGCATGTTTTTGCAATGCTTTTTTTCTATGCTTACAAGCAAAATATGGCCTAATGTTATCACATACATGCTATTTAACATGTCAAAAAACTATAGATTGAGATAATTCACATTTGCACTTCTATAAATATACAAATTACGAGCTGAAAGATCACATCTCACAGTCATATTTCTATAATTATTCATTTGTATAGTCACGTGACCAGCAGGAATGCTGGCGCTGTTACGTCACAGTTCCCAGCTCATTTCAAAATCGGCGTTTTGGCTGTTACCAATCTACACCCTCAACTTCAACTAACTTTTTCTACCTTTGGTCAAATGCTTTTCGTCAATGCATGCTTAGAAAAACACAATATTATGTGTGTTTGACCTAAATGGCCATTTATTAGACAAGATAGAGCAATCCTTTAACCATTAATCGCTTGTGTTTCGGTTTTAACTATGAATGCTCATGTGTTTGATAAACCCAGCTGCGTGCATTAGTTTTACTTTGTGGTTTGTTATAATCATACAAATATTTTGGGCAAATCTTGTAACCGATATTTAAATTTTGGCTTAATATATTATTTGCTGAAAAGCAAACAAGATTGGTATTGTCTGAATATTTTAAACTAATAAAACTATTCACGGAGTGGGTAGAATAACAAGGCAGCATAACTTAAAACAAGACAGCATAACTTAAAACAAGACAGCATAGTAACTACCATTGTTATAACTGTTATGGGAGCTTAGCATACAGTTGATTCATGTTTCACCCACTCAATCATACTTGAGTTTAACACTAATCACGTTATTAATAAAAGTAAATTTACTTTCAACTTATCCGAGTTTACTTTAAAAAATGATTTTAATGTTTTGCATGCTAAAAGAAAAACTGATGTGTCATGCCCGAGTGTTATGTTATATGACAAACAAATCTAGCTGATCATAAGTTGAAATCATGAAATATAAGTACATTGTCAATAGATATGCTTTCATGATCAGTTGTCAAGATTTGATGGTAGATTTTTAGATTTATGTTTTTACATTAATGTTCCCTAGCTCTATGAAATACACAAGGTGGAACTATGTAAGCTTGTTATATATTTGCAAGATGTTTCAGTGCAAGCTATTCTATAGACAATATTATGTTGACGTTTTGTGTATTTAATGTTTCGTATATTTAATATTAAATCTGTTTTTAAAAGAACTCGCCAATTAAAATTAACTGAAAGTCTTTATATCAGACATCTTAAGCTTGACTTCTTCTAAAATCACTCATTTCTTTTGAAGCCATACCAATAAACTTCAACTGATCATTACAATTTTGTTTTTAGATACTCAAGCATTGATTTATATTTATATGAATAAAACATTATGCTACGCATTTGTATAATCCTTTAAGATAATATTATTTTACTTTGATTTATCATAATATATAGTTGTCATAAGGTAGCTTCACCCTTCACCTTGTGTCATACATACAGCTTAACTTGAGTTCTAACTTTTAAATTTCCCTCAACCTCTGAAGATGGATGGTACCCGAAATACAAGTTTACTTTATTTATATGAGTAAATTAGTAAAAAATATTTCTCATTCATTTACTTTTATTATAGTTGTAAATCCTGTATTTTATAGAAAATTTTAGCTAAAAGTGAATATTTTGACATGTGAAGTTTTTTAAATTTGCAGCGAAAATGTAAATCAAATTTTAAAACACTATAGGCATAAAGTTTTATATGCTTTTGAGTTGTTTTTTAATCAGATAACTTTCAATTTTTAAATAAGGCTGTGCATTATAATAGTTATATGATAGACAAAATATAACAATATTACTTATTTGTTGAGAATTCAAAGTAGTAAAATTTTGCAGCAAAATGCAGTTCAACAACCTAGTGAAGCAATCTAATTGATTTAGATTTGTATAATATTTTCAGATGAGGCTTTTAATAAATTCATATAGATTTGACAATTTTCAAGTAAAACCACTTGTTAGATAGATTGAAAAAAATACATTGAATAAGTAAAATTTAACACTGGTCACAATCCTAGGGTAATTACAGCTAAAATGAGCATGAGTTTGCTTATTATAATTATAAACTGTGAACCATAATATAGTATTACCTCATAATGCTAAGTTTTGTGGTTTTTCCAACAAACTAGTACATTAAATGTATCCTATTTAGTAAGCTTATCTAGCTATAGCAAAACTATTGCGGTACAATATGTTAGTTGATGACACATAGTGAATACAATAATAGGTAGAATAGCTATTAATATCCAAAAACTTGTAAGTTTGTAATATTAAATGCTGCATAAATACCTAAAACATTACTTATAAGCCAGTTGAGTCTTTTAAATGACTATAATTTTGATTAACTAACAACATTTTAAACTCAATCATCTCTGTAGTGTAAATCAGCCACCATTTTGCTAGTCATTAAGCACCATTGCTGTATTTGGTAGGTAACTTACCGATTAGCTGTGCTCATTACTGCTCCCATCTAAGATGCCATTATGAATCTTCTATTTACACTGAATGAGTCTTTGCATAGTTATTCAAAAATAATTATTCCAACAAATTAATCATATAGTAGATGAAAATAAACTGCAGCTGGGCATAAATCAAGAGTGTTTATTACGTAGAAAGTAATATAAAGAAAGATCACACGCTGAGTATAAATTTCATATTTACCAAAGAGTATAAATTTCATTTGCAGTTTACTAATTATATAAAAGCTTTTACATGCCTAATTGTTCTAACTCAAGCTGTTTCCAATGTCTTCTCAGTGAGTTCAATAAAGATTAGAAACAATAGCTATAGTTTATTTACAATATATTATGTTATGCTCCGTAGTAGACTATATTCAACAGCTTTGGCTAGATTACATTTAACATAACAGTGTGTTGTTAACAACAGCATTACAGTTAGGCTAATTTAACTTATTACAATAAAGTGCTGCATACAGTTGTGCAGCGTTTAGAACTAATTTATTTGGAATAATTACTGCCTATCAAAGGATATTTCCAACTACACAAGAAGATAGAAAGCACTCTAATATGTTTGTCACATATAAAGCACTCTTTGACTGCTGTACCTGTTGACAGCATGTCTGAGTCAGATTTCGGCAGCTGGGCTCAGTCCTGCAACCACACTAGATCTGATTTTACTACTAAAATCTACAGAGAAAATTAGCACAAGTCGTACACTACAGCCTTAAATATAAAGAACGTTTTAAAAAAATACCCTGATTCTTGTAAACAAACAAATTAGTTAGGCTACAAAGTTTTTTCAGCCTTAAATTTTAATTCTAGCTTTAACTTTAGGTTGTATGACTACAGAAGTTTATTTTTATAATGAGTTTTGTACGTTTTGAATCTTTTGCTTGCAAAATTTAACATTATTTTTGTATGTTAATTTATAAAAACTAAATTTCACATTGGACTTAATTTAGCCATTAATTTAATAGGGAATGAGAAATTTAAAAAAATTGTCGAATTTACTAGATACTGAAAAATTTTCAATGACTTCAACAGATTGAATTGGAAATTACAGCAAATAAGTAAAAACAGAAGGGGAGGGTAGAATTTGGCAGTTATAGACAAATTATAGTTATATACCAGGCAAATTAAATTAAGAAGATAACTTCGAACAAATCACCCTAAACAATAAATAACGGTTCTGATAACTTTAGAAAGTTCCTGATATTCTTGTCTCTTTCAGATTATGATGCTTTATCATAATCAGTTAAGGATGGGATCTTTCAACATAGAAAGCTTATTTCAAATACTAAAGAAACAATTTGTTGCTTTAGTTTCCCATAGGTTAAAAGGAATTGCCACTTTAGAGCTTATCAATTACAGCTTCTTTTAGTGTTAATTATAATAAAAAAGTGGCTGTAGTTTTTTTTTTTACAAATCACTGATAAACATTTTAAAAGATTAGTACTAAAATATTATTCAATGGTAGCATGCATAAGAGATAGTTAATTATTTGGCAGCCTATAGCGCAAGACTACCTTATTAGCAGAGGTTTCAAAATTACACCAATTTATGTTTATGGCTTTGTTTGGAGTGTGCTGGTTTATCATTCATAAAAAAAGGCTCCAATAATGATTTCAAAAATATTATTTTTTAGATAATTGTAATCGTGGATGGGCTCCCTAATTGTTTGCTTATATTGAGTTAAATACAAATGATGCTAGCTGTTAAAATTGAACAGTTGTAAAAGCAATTCTGCGAATTACACTAACAAACACAATCACTATAAAAAATGTCAAATCAAGCAAATAATAACTTTTCAAATGCTTTTATAGTGCAGTATTTACAATGCAAAAATATACAAATAACCCTCAACCAAAAAATACGATCAGCAAAATATGTTTATAATATTACTGCATTTGAAGTTATCTTCTAATGTTTATTTGCTATGCACAGCGCGTATGCTTTATACATTTTGCACCTGTTTCCGTATAATAATAATCGCCAATGCCAATGCTTATCGTTACACTTGCAAATACACTTGGAGTTATAATATTAATAATATTAGTAGCTATTTTATTCATAATAATTGGTGATTACTTTTAGTATTGATCATCGTTAATTTGACTACAAACTAGCATCTCTAAAGTTGTTTTTTTCCAAGTTTTTCTTGATACTTGTACTGAGTCTGACATTCATACTGATACTGATAGATTTGTAGTACTAGTAGTAGTAGTAGTAGTACTAGTAGTAGTACAAGTAGTACTAGTAGTCTATGATATTCATATTGATACTCTATGTCATAGTGATACTGATAGTAATACGTCTAATAGTAATACTAATAGTTTAAATAAGTAAGCAATGAATAACTTCAAGTATATTAATAATAATTATATAATAAATATATTAATATATATTAAATTTAATATAATAAATATAATTATAATAATAATATAACTATAACCTATAGGCTAGAGGCTATAGTATAAGTCTTGGAATAGTGGATATTCATATTTGAAGTTATCTTTAAGTTTATATTTCACTTTCTCATTCTGTTGTTAATATTTTTATTACCGGTATTTATTTATTAAACTTGCAATACCTAACTTATAACTTATAGTTATAAGTTTAAGTATAACTATAAAATTGAGTATGAAATTAGAGTGCAAAGTAATTTTGTTATTATAATTATAATACAGCAGCATAGGTCTAAAAATTTTAATAATAAAATGAAACTATTGCTATAGCCTACACACAATTATATTTTATCATAGCCTATTTGCATTTAGTAATGGCATAAATTGTAAGTAAGTAATTATTATAAAATTGTGACGAGTCATTTGTATATTAGAATTAAATATAATTATGAAACAGTTGCATGTAGTCTCACAGTAACATTATTTGAACTACTGTTGATGTAAAATTAAAATTTACATCAAACTTGTAGTTAATAACTATAGATGTTGCATTGGTATAATTATAATTTTAAATTAAAATTAAATAGCATAAATTAAACTAAAGCAAATAATGTTAAGATTTAAAATTAAAATTTAGGAGAAAAATTTTATCAGCTTCTAATTCCCATTTGAGAAAATCAAAAGCAAGCCAAAAGTAAAATTCGAGCTGTTGGACAAGACAAACAGGGAAAACGTAAATTACATAATTATGATTTAGCCAACTGCTTTCAACACTCAATTCTGATGAACATATGACTGGGTATTTTTTGTCATTATGTATTATGTATAAGTTCAATTACTGTTGCTTATTCAACAACTGCTATTGTTGTTACAATGTATTGTAAAGTGATACTTATATCACTAAAATTTAATATGAAGTTGTTATTTTATCTAGTAAGTAAAAGCTTCAGTGGCAACCTGAATTCATTTTGAAATGTAAATATTCCTTGTTACTAGCTTTTACCTGTTGTTTTTTTTTGGAGATCCACATTTTTAGTATAACTTTCAGGGAAATGAATACTAATTAGATCAATAAAATAATTCAATGTGTGGATGACAGTGTAAATTTGTGTCATACTTGCCATAATAGATGGCTGTAAATTTCATAATTTTATGTGATGTTTTTATTAAGTTAGCTTAAAGATGAAATTCTAGTGATAGAGTGTTATAGACATGTAAAGAAATTGATAAAAATTTGTAACTATTAATTAGTGTGTCTGTGTATTAGAAATATCATCAATTTGTTTGTAATTTTATGTTTCAGAGTAAAAATGAATGAAACTCTTTTAGAATACAACAGAAAAAGAGAATTACTGGTTAGTTGACTTTCATAAGCATTATTCATTGTAATTTTACATCTCGTTTTGTTTAACTAGTAACAAAGTCATATGAATGAGTGTCCCATATTCAGCTACCTGAGTTTTCTATATAATAAAGTTTGTACGTCAAACTGTTGGCCTTGGTTCTCGCGTGTCTCACAGCTGATCCAGTGTGTCACATTTTTAGAAAATTTACAAAACACACTCGCCTAAACTTTTATGCAGCAAGTGTTTCAGGATTTGCCCCCTCTTTAGCACAAAACCAAGTACCATGGCCAACACCTTTACAATAAAGGAAACTTGTGTTTCTAGTAAAGCATATTTGGAATAAATGACTGTAGATTAGAGAGATTAACTCATTACAGGATGTTCTGCTAACTTGAATCGTGACACTTGGTCAGCGCATGATATTTTTTCAGATAAAGTTGAATTTATATTTCAGGGTGCCGGGTTTAGTCGTCAGTATCGAAGCCACAGACATGCAACTGGCAATATAATTGAACGGTTAGGCCTGGAAACCGAGCTACAGGTAGGTTCTGTAGTCTCTAAGGGCACCTATACTTAGTATTTAGTGAAAGTATGTACTATGTGGTTATGTACTTTGTATGCTGTAGGTAAGTTCTATATATGACAAAGGTGTGTTGTGTATATTCTGTGAATATGTACCTTGTACCTTTCAGGGTCACTCTGGATGTGTTAATTGTTTGGAGTGGAGTAAAGAAGGAAAGTGAGTGTTTTTCAAAATATTTTTTAATCCTTCATTTGTCAACATCATAACGTCAATCACTAATTTATAATATATAATATTTGTGCAAGTTTTAGTTATTAGGAGTTATCTTTCTTTTATATACATATTTGTTATTACATCTAGTGTTGTATTGCAACTGATATTACTATATTACCACCAGTTTGATATATCATATAACAATATATGTATTATATTACAACCAACACTGATATATTACCACCAGTTTATTGGCAAGTGGATCTGACGACTGCAATGTTATTCTCTGGTCTCCGATGTCCCACAGGAAACTCACCACCTACAGAACTCAACACAATGGAAATATTTTCTCTGTGAAGGTAAACTTCGCTCTAGCCTCTCTGTGCTAATCATGTAATATGACCTTTAGAAACTGTATAGTCTATATAGTGTATATGAGAACTGTATAGTGTATATGAGAACTGTATAGTGTACATGGGAACTGTATAGTGTATATGGAAACTGTATAGTGTATATGGGAACTGTATAGTGTACATGGAAACTGTATAGTATATATGGGAACTGTATAGTATATATGGGAACTGTATAGTGTATATGGGAACTGTATAGTGTATATGGGAACTGTATAGTATACATGGGAACTGTATAGTGTACATGGGAACTGTATAGTGTATATGGGAACTGTATAGTGTATATGGGAACTGTATAGTGTATATGGGAACTGTATAGTGTCTATGGGAACTGTATAGTGTACATGGGAACTGTATAGTGTATATGGGAACTGTATAGTGTATATGGTAACTGTATAGTGTACATGAGAACTGTATAGTATATATGGGAACTGTATAGTGTATATGGGAACTGTATACTGTACATGGGAACTGTATAGTCTATATGGGAACTGTTTAGTGTATATGGGAACTGTATAGTCTATATGGGAACTGTATAGTGTACATGGGAACTGTATAGTGTACATGGGAACTGTATAGTGTACATGGGAACTGTATAGTGTACATTTTAGTTTGTATTATATGTTAAAGTGTGCCGTTTATCTAGTTTATGCCGAGGAGTTTGAACAGAGTACTGGCTACGGGGGCGGCTGACACTAAGATCACAGTCCTGGATATTGAATCTACAAACACACTGCATGTTTTCACCAACCATAAGGGGAGGGTGAAGAGATTAGCTGTGGCTGAAGACGAACCTCATTTACTCTTTAGTGCTGGTGAAGATGGGACAGTGATGTAAGTGTGTATATTCAACTCCGTATTACACTGTATATGTTGTTATAGCTTATTTAAGTGTATATAAAACTCCGTAGTACATTTAATATGTTGATATGTCATATGTAAATATATATACAATTCAGTATTACGTTGTATATATATAGTATGTGTGCGTGTGTGCGTGTATTATATAGGCATGGATGGTGCATTGTAAGTATGTAGTAGTAAGTGTATAATAGTACAATATATTGAACTGTATAGACTTGACTCTGTAGGCAGTTTGATCTGCGCTGTCCCGAGGAATATTCCAAGGACAGCCCTCGTTCTGTCATTGTCAACCTCAACCACTATGTCGGTATCTCAGCTGAAGCAAAGTGCCTGAGTATCTGCCCCACAAAGACTGAGTTACTGGCTGTAGGTAGCGGGGACCCTTATGTTAGACTCTACGACAGAAGGATGATACGGTGCAGTGACGTCCCCAACCACTCTGCGGATACTTGTGATGAACAGTACGACCTGCCTGCTAACTGCGTCAACTACTTTGTACCCGGTGAGGCCCCTTTGGGCACTGTCTCAACCTGTCACATGCATGCCGCTATTAAAACTCAACTTGATAGGGGTCATTTTATTTAATTGAGTACATATTATATATCTTTAATTTTTAGCTATTTTTCACAGTTTAGCAGCTAATGTATATAGTTTCTTGCATTAAAATGATAAAATATTAACAAATACAGCTGAATAACCAGGGTTGTTTTTTAATTTTGCATGATTTGCTATGTTTTATATTAAATTTTTTAGTAAATTTTGGTGAAAAAAGTACCACACCTGCACACCCAAATATACTAAAAAAATGAAATAAAACATAGAAAATTATGCAAAATTAAAACAAAACCTTGCTTATTCAGCTGTTTTTGTTAATATTTTATTGGTTTAATGCGAGAAACTATATACATCAGTGGCTGAACTGTAAAACACAGCTAAAAACTAGAGATATATAGTCTGTACTAAATTAAGTAAAATGACCCATACTCATGCGATTATTTTTTACTGCTGTAAGTTTTCTTGTTATTGTTTATAGAATCTGTAGGCTTCTGATAATATTCTTGTAAACTCTTTGTAGGTCATGTTCCCTCGAAGGTGGAAGACTACAGCAGGCGGTACAGGATGTTAGCAGCCACTTATCTCACATTTTCTCCCGACGGTCGTGACCTTCTTGTGAATCTCGGAGGGGAACAAATATATCTTTATAATATCTACGAGAAAACTCGCTCATACAGACTCGAGAGAGCTCATAGAAATGGCTGTCATACCAGCTCATGTGCAGGTAAAATCCGCACAGAACTTTTACATTGACAGAAATATGCTTTTGGTCTTTTTTAAATTCTAAACTTTTTTATATGGGAATTGTTATGTTACATTACAAGTTTTCAGCTGTTAGACTAGAATCTGTTTTGATGAGAAATCTCTTGTATAATGCTCTACATTGGTTGTCTAGGTGACACCTCATCTTCGCAACCCAATGGCTACCATTCTAAAAACTATACTTCATTTGTACTTTCCGAGGAGTGTTCATCTCAAAGGGAGGAAAAGTCAACCCCCCTACCTCCCAATATTGAATTCCTAAAACAACAGGCTAACCATAACTATGAAAGGCAGCGTTATGCTGAGTCAGTTTCGTTATATAACAAGGCCATCTTCTTGCACCCGACAGCAGCAGTATTGTATAGTAACAGGGCTGCTGCCTTGCTCAAGAGAAGCTGGTGAGCTCCTAACTTACTCTGTTGTTTTCACAAATATTAGCAGCAATGTTGTATTTTAATTCCCTATCAAGTTGTGATTGTGACTATTGAGCCTTAAGGGGAAGTTAAACATGCCCTGTTGAAAGTTATCACACAAGTAAGCGCAGCTCAACTTGTAGTTATCCTGTAATTATTTGAATATAAACAAGAGAGGATGACTTTTAATTATGAATCTAGACAATTTTGTAGAAAATTTGTTAAAAAAGGGCTTTTTTTGTCAACGAAGTTATTGAATTGGCATTCTTTCCAATAAAACTGATCAATGTTTCAATTTATTTGAAAAAAAATTGCCTGCCACAAAAATATGCCCTGGCTTTGTCGTACAATGACAATTTAATTATTACTAGATTCTATTAATTGGATTTCACTTACTCATGTTTAAATTATTTATGCACAACTTTCAGTTTCCTGTCGTGTATTGTATGCTCGTGTTGAAGGAACGGAGATGATTACGCTGCCCTGGCGGACTGTTTCACTACGATTGGGTTGGATAGTCAGCAGTATAAAGCATTCTACAGACTGTGTAGATGTCTACTGCAACTCGGCCGGCTGGAGGAAGCCATGATATGCTTTGAGCACTTTGAGCGGGTGTTTCCTGAACGAGCGTCGGGTCACTCGTTTGAAAAACTTAAAGAAGAGTTGCAAGACAACATAGCCTCCAAAAATAATTCACCTTCAGGTATTTTATGGATGTAACTAATAAAAGTAAATTACTATTAGGTGATTTATAGATATTATACATAATAAAAATCATTCACTATCAAGTATTTTATAGATATTATGCATAATATAATTAATTCACTATCAAGTCTTCTATAGATGATGTGACGGAATTTGGTCATAGTGTGCTCTACTCTGTAGGGAAAAATAAAAGAACCAATTCAGAAACTGATGGAGTGAGAGTTGAGTCACGGCAACAGGAAATGGAGTGGAAACGCTTGTCCTACGACTACTCGCAGAGATTCTGTGGGCACTGCAACACAACCACAGACATTAAAGAAGCCAACTTTATTGGCGAGTAAGCAAATTCATATAGTCTGCTGTATATTACACCTTATACTACTCTATTATACTGTATATGACACCTTACACTACTCTATTATACTGTATATTACACCTTATACTAATCTATTATACTGTATATTACACCTTATACTAATCTATTATACTGTGTATTACACCTTATACTACTCTATTCTACTGTGTATTACACCTTATACTACTCTATTCTACTGTATATCACACCTTATACTACTCTATTATACTGTACATTACACCCTATGCCACTCTATTATACTGTATTTTACACTTCATACCATTCTAGTACACCGTATATTACACACCATATATTACATATCACTCTCACCTTGTACTGTTTTCTTCTCAAGCAACGGACAGTATATCTGCGCTGGGTCTGATGATGGCTCCTTCTTCATATGGGATAGACTGACTTCCAACATAGTGCGAACACTCAGAGGGGACGAGTGCATAGTAAACTGTGTGCAGCCCCACCCAGAGATATGTTTACTGGCTACAAGTGGTATAGACCCAGTAGTCAGACTGTGGTCCCCTCTGCAGGTTTGTCTATCATCTTGTAGCCAATCAGTTATGTTGTAGCATATCAGTTACAATTTGATCATTCAAAAGATATATTTTTTATATAAATGCTGCTTTGTTAGGGTTTAAGGCTCTCTTTGCTATATTCAAAACGGAAACATACAATGGATCGATCAACACAGTCCCAGCGATTAGTAATGATCTCATTTCCTGTTTTACTCTCTTTTGACAGGAAGGGGTTAAGAATGAAAGACACATTGACAACACACATGCCGCTGCCGGTCTCAATCAGCGCAGGATGAATGCTGACCCGTTGGAGGTGATGTTGATGAATATGGGACACACTCTACACTCATTCAACTCTTCCGACTCTGATAATGAGAATGGTGGTGGTAGAGACATGCAGTGTCGTCCTTTCTAATAACTCTCGCAATGTGCTGATACATAATAGCTGTATAAGTTATCATATTATTTATTTTTAGATTATTTATTTTATTTTTACAGAGCTTATATACTTCTGTGCTTGAAATAAAGTTGTGCTGCTATTATCAGCTAGTTTGGACTTTTTAGAGAAACAATAAACATTGGCTGATGGTACATAAATGTCGTTCCGGGTGTTTGAAGACTGTGAAAAGGTGAGAAAACGGTGAGACTGACTGTGACAATAGCAATGAGTTGTTGCAATATTTATTGTGATCAGAATGTGTATAGTTATAACAACAAGTGAAACATGTAGTGTGACAATAACGTTATTATAAATTTACCCACTTACTCTGACTGTGCCTTAGTGAATATGAGTGTGAGTAGAATTATCCCAGTGAGTGTGATTGTAGCAATGAGTATGAGGATAGATTATATTTACATGTAAAGTTATGAGAATGAAGCATTATAGAATAAAATAATATGGGCATTTGCAAGCAATTAGTATTCTCTACACTTTAAGATATCTCTGGTAGTCATTATCAGCATGAGTTGTATTGACTCTCTATGGAATAATACGTTGTATCTACTTCAGACTCAAGGGAGCAGCCGTGGTCTAGGGGTTAGAGTGTTTGCCTGGTAAACACAAAGGTCATGGGTTCGAGCCCTGACAAAGACCATTGGTGATGTTAGGAAGAGCATCCAGTCATAATTGCTCCTGTGCCTCATTTAAATAAGTCCTTAGCCCGCTTTAACAAAAACCCTTTCTATCAGGGTTTTCTCACAGGGATAGTGACTATAAACTTGCATGAGAACATCTACTTCAAACTCACCAGCATTTGTCAGAGATATGGAACATGGAGGCCACTCTTACTTAGGCTACTAACAAGTATAGCAAAGCTTAATAATTTGCAGTTGAGTGGAACAAAGGAAGTCACCCTCAATATCAGTGTTTTGTAGTTGGTTGGTTGAAGCTTGATACTCAGTTTGATCTTTATGTGTCAGTTTCAAAACACTTTGATTTTTTCACCGTGTTTGAAACTCATTGCTAAGTTGAAGACGAATGTTACTGAATTTGCAGTTTTGCTTTAAGCTTGCTGAAATCTCATTCGCTGTTGGCTACTGCATGAGGCACGTTTTCATTTGTCTTGATTCGTTTTGAAATTTCTAGAAGTTTTCCATTCAAGTTGTTCCTCAGATTGAGTTACTTTCCATCTATTGCTATAAATTCTTTGTTTAGACTTCTAAACAGCTTCTATCATAGCCTAAGGTCATGGGAATTTATTCAGATTGTTCACAATTGACCAACTTTTCAACTCAGCTATACTATTACATAGGTTGCTATATATTTTGAAGATTTGTAGAGACCAAACACACCAATAGACAAGTTAGATGTATTGCAGCGATGCATATCCCATAGCAGTGCCAGTTACTGCGCCATGTTAATAACCACGACAAGCGATGCAAGGTGCTCTTGTAATCTCTTGAGCTCTTGACTTTTCTGACAGCCAATGGCTTCTATAAGATGAGTGCTTTCAAGTACCATAAAGCTGTTTTATGGTACTTGATTCGAACTAAATATAAAATGAACTTAAAACTAAATATAAATTTTTGAGATTCTCTTTGTAGATAAACTTTAAGTTCTGTTGCAACTTGTAGCTTATCAAATCAGTAACTTGGAATTTGAAGCAAGGAAACATGAAACTGCTTGTTTATTATCTGTAGTTTGTTTCATTTGTCCTATACGAAAATTTAAATGTCGGTAAATTTTGAAAGTCTCCTCAGAAGGTAACATAATTATGGGAGATCAGCAAGCAAGAGAACTTCATTTAAAGAAAAAGCAGTTTGCTCGGTCTATATGTGATGCTTTAGTCGGCAGTGATAAATATGGGCTTTTCCAGATTCTTCAAAGAATAGAGTTTGTGAGTATTTGATATTCCTTCGTTGCTCTGCGCTAACTTTTTATAACTCAATGTTATGTTTCACAGCAATTATCTTGCCTAATGTGCATAGCATATTGCTATATTGTTTGTTTGCTCACTGTTGTCTATAAAATGTTGTTTGTTTGTGTTTTGCTGAATTATGTGCTTTGTAACCATATTTTGTCTCTTAGAGTTTTTTCTAACAAGCGTTTACTACAAAATGCTGCCTTTTATATAAATTGTAGCGTTTTCATCAACAGCAAAAAATGCAAATATAAATCCAAGTATTTTAGTACCTGCTCAACAAATATGTCCACTCTGCTTAAGATGGAATACATATATAACGACTCTATAATGTCCTAAATTACAGGCCTTGCTTAATGTTAAACGGATTGAATTCACTCTTACAGTTTGAGAGCTCAACTATGGATGCATTATAGCATTACAGCTGCTCTAATTTTTGTATAACAAGTCTTTATTTAGCTGCACTTTCAGAATTTAGCCAAATTGTTTTCAAACTTGAAGAAATTATTGCTATCGGCATTTTTAACTTCAATTTTCAAAAGCAAAGCGTCCCATCTGTAATATAAAATTCCTTCCATCTTTATCTTTTGATTATCATCCGTTTGAATAAATAACTTTGCTTTTGGTTATTAAGCTAACTGAAGCTATATCTAAAGGACAATTTAGTGTGTGACTTCATGTCAACCAGAAGAGTTCTCTCAGTCTGTCACACAGTTCCATTACTCTGGTCACATCACACAGCATCTGCTAAATTATTAAATTACAGCATTTATCACATGTGTTCATTATATATTACACTACATCTATTCGTTATATATTACACCATATCTGTTTATATTGTGCTACAAATATACATATATATATATATATATATATATATATATATATATATATATATGTTACTAATATATTAAACCATATCTATTTCTAATATATTAACCCACATATTATACTATTGATATATCACATCATAATCATATCTTCAGGTGAGACTGGACGTACAAGAAATATGTACTCTACAAACATCAGATGGAAAGTCTCCTATAAGATACGCCATTAGCAATGCCAACGGGAACTCAGGTAATCATTTATATTATATTTTAGAGGAAGTTCAGTATTTTACTGTCTTAAGTGTGATGATTGTAGCATGTCCCACATTGTAATGCCAGCTGTTGCTAATTACATAAAGTATCATAATATTATATTACACAGGGTATCATAACATATTACACAGAGTATCATAATATATTACACAGGGTATCATAATATATTACACAAGGTATCATAATATATTATACAGAGTTTCATAATATAATGTATAGTACCATAATACATATATTATATATTATAACATACACTAATGTGTAGTTAGTGCAATCCCATCTTGATAGAGCAACTAATTTAAAAACAAGATTATTCAAATAGCAAGAGCCACTTGCACACAACATGTAACATAACAGGAGTCACTTGAGAGCTCAAGCACCATTAACTCAGTATAATTACACCATATCAGTATAATATATATCATACACTGGTAATACTCTCATAACTTGACTATTGACTAGCTGGGAAACTGAAATAATTCTTCTTGTAGCGTCACGTAATATTGATAGCAAGAAGTAATATACAGAATGGAATCATTTCACATCTTAGAGTCACAATTATTTGTAATTTTTGATTCTTCTGTTTAGTTAGTGATAGGTTCCCTTCCCCCAACTTGATAGACAATGCTTTGATAGTGTGCTTGTAATGGTAATTAAAGATAATAACTGAAAATGTAAATAGAAGTTGTTACTGTTACCCAACAGGGATCTATATTTAAACGGAGTTCAGAGTTTACTCTTGCTACTTCAAATTTTGTTTTTTTTCTTAAACTTCCTATGCTGCTTCTCAGCCTTTTCAACTAAAGAAACTCCTTCCTGTTTATCTTTAATTCTAGTAGTTCTCTATTTTTAGATGTATTTTTTTATCCTATTCATTTTTGTCTGTAGCTTAAAATTCCACCACCAGAATTCTTTCTCCAGATGTTTTTCACTTTTCGATACTTCTTATTATATCTAGCACTCTCATATACATCTTTTGTTTGGTTCTGATTCATCATCTTAATTGTTCAACTAAGGTTTCTATGAACCTATTAATACACTCTTGCCCTTTTGACCTCAGTCAGATTGTTCTCTTTTACTTTTGCTTTCTCTCATATTCATTATATGCGCCTGTGTATAGAAGTGGACTCACCCAAACTGTCTTTTCTCACACGTGTATAAAAACCCACGCAAGTTTATAATCACCATCTTTGTGAGAAAACCCCTGATGGAAAGGGTTTTTGTTAAATCTGAACTAAGGACTTAGTTAGATGTGGCACAAAAGCCATTATGGCTGGATGCTCTTCCTAACATCACCAATAGCCTTTGTCGGAGCTCGAACTCATAACTTCATGTTTACTAGACAAATGCTCTAACCCCCTAGACCACGGCTGCCTTTCTCACAAGTATATAGTCAATCACAGAATGGTACCTCCCACTCCCCTCCCACTCTTGTGCACGAGTCTTACTTGATTACAGATATGCTAAAGTTAATGAAGGAGAAGAACATAAGTCTGGACGTTGAGTTGGGGCCAGAAAAGATGTCCGCCTTGCATCTGGCTGTTAATGTCCAGGATAAGAAAATTCTCAAGTACTTGCTCACGGAGTGTAATATTAGAATCAATGCTACTGATGCGGTTGTATGTACTTTTTTATATCACTATATTACAGTGAAATATTGGAGTTCACATTATTACTATTGGTTGTATAATTTATCTATTGCTATATCAATATATGGTATACTATTATAATTAATATATATACACTGTAATGCATGTGTTACCAAAGAGTATATACACTGTATTGTATATATTATTAAAAAGTATATACAATATACTGTATATACTACCTAAGAGTTTATACACTGTATTATATATACTACCGAAGAGTTTATACACTGTAATGTATATATCATCATTAAAGAGTATATACACTGTATTGAGTATATTACCAAAGAGTATATACACTGTATTGAGTATATTACCAAAGAGTATATACACTGTAATGTGTATATTACCAAAGAGTATATACACTGTAATGTAAGATGTAACATCTGCTGCCACAGGGTGAATCTGCCCTTCACTATGCTGTCAAGAGCAGGTCCCTTGAAATCTGTGAGGTTCTTCTCAAGAAGGGAGTCAACGTAAACAAACAGGACAAATGTGGAAGAACAGCCCTTCATACTGCTATAGGCCAGTTAATATCTGATCCAGTAAGTTCAATCAGTTGATAGTGTATTTGTATATAGTGTGCTTTCAGCTCTATTTTAGTTCAGCACCTTTCTTTACTGTGACATTCAATTATGTGACATAGTGGTCAGCTATTAAATAGTTACATGATTCACTGACACTTTCCTTATGCAGTATTAATATATATATTTATATATATATATACATATATATATATATATATATATATATATATATATATATATATATATATATATATATATATATATATCTCAGTTATGATCTACAAACTGTTAGAGGGTTGTTAGCTCAAAAACTTTTATTTTTTTAATTCTGTGCTCACGCTGACGATATTTTGTTGGGTTCTGAAGTCTGTTGTATCATAAAACTAATACAAGTTATTGCTGACTTTCATTGCATGCTATTCTTAGCTGCTGCAATGCGTAGCTTAATCACTGAGCTGATTTGAAAATTTAAAGAGAATATTTACTATACTGTAGTTGTATACTATACAGTAACTACTGTAGTTGTATACTATACAGTTACTACTGTAGTTGTATACTCTACAGTTACTACTGTAGTTGTATACTATACAGTAACTACTGTAGTTGTATACTATACAGTTAATACTGTAGTTGTATATTATACAGTTAATATTGTAGTTATTCTGCCATTTATACTTACCGGTACAAGGCTGGAATTGCGTAATGATTAAAACATTTATCTGTTGAGTATACAGTAATGGTTTATGATAAAAATGGTTCAAGTGGTGTTTACTATTTCATCGCAAAATTCTCAGAATTGTTTAAGAGATAGTCATCTGCGACAGGTTAAAATGATTAAATCTTCTTTTTGATGTTTTTGTTGAAGCCTATCACACTTTTTAAAGCCTTTTATTATATTTTATTTCAACAACACCCTGCAATAGTGCTCTAGTCACATGACAAGCTAACTACGTAAAAATTTGAAGCCAGCATGAGCGAAAATTTAAAAAATTCATAAAAATTGGATAGTTCTTTATTTTTAAAATTTAATTCTACTGACCCAGAAGCTTTAAACAAGTTGTGCAATTTTATTCCATCTAAGATAACGTATGAATTTTTATATTTTAAATTTTAGGTAAATAAAGTTAGCTTGCTTTGTAATCAAGGCGCTAACCCTGCTATACAAGATAATGAAGGGAACACAACTCTACACACATTACTAAAACGCCGGTTTAATGAACAAATGCAGATACTGTTAATATTGATGCAACATAACCCTAATGTTAGCTCTAGAAACAAAGATGGATTCACTGGTAATATCACCTTATTGCCTCTTAATTCTACAGTTTAGAGGCATCATATCTAATGCTATTTCATGTCATTTGCTACATATACTCACTATCAACTTTATTATAAACATCAGCATTTCAAGCTTGTTGTAATTATGTAATTAATAATTTATATCAACTGCATGAAAGCGTTTTGCATAGAATACATCTTGCCTTTTTTTATAAACCTCTGAAAAGTTTATGAAGAAATTAGCAAAATACATTTTTTTGACAAATATTTGGTAGATCATATACCCTTTTATCAATGCCCCTTGCACTATGTGCGCTTAAACTAAAATATCTATCTCTTAAAAGAACAATTCTATGACATAGTTGGAATATTCTGTAGTAGTCAAAATTAAAATTTTTAATGAGCTTGCTCTCTCTATTATGGTTTAGCTAAATCACTGCTAAGAGGACACAACTCTAAATAGTAAATTGATTACCAGGCCATTGGAAAAGGGTTAATAGTTGAAAAGTTGAGACAATTAGTTATATCATGTCTGATGGAAATTACTACAGTTCTGCTTGTGTGTAGCTTTGGAGTTGTATGAAAGTAACACGGACCACACTGATGCCGAAAAAGAGGAAATGCAGCACGTGCTGACTTACTCGCCAAACCAACGCTCCAAGTCCGTTTCTTCTGTCGCATTACCTGCTCATAACGGTAAAAATTTAATTAAACACGCACTTGTCTCTGTTATATTATGCTGTATGACACCTGTTTAACTCTACATGCCCTTTTATAGGTGGTAATCATCTTAGACGACTATCTGTAGCCAATTTAAAGAATAAATTCAAGCGTCGTATAAGCAGTATCTACCCTAGAAGACTGAGCAATGTGCGTGCTGCTGTAGACAGTGCTCAAGATCAAGATGCTAGTAATGATGTCACTGATGATGCAAGTGGTGTGTAGTTTATTTTTTGCTAGTATATTTCAGGACTGTTTTACTCTGTCACATACGCATAAACGATAAGTACATACTTGCAGTTCGATCTTAGAAGAACACTTAGTAATAGTCTATGTTAAAATAATTAGTAATAGTTTAGTAGAGTAAGTAGTAACAGTTTAGTAGAGTAAGTAGTAACAGTTTAGTAGAGTAAGTAGTAACATTTTAGTAGGTGATAGTAACAGTTTAGTAGAGTAAGTAGTAATAGTTTAGTAGAATAAGTAGTAATAGTTTAATAGAGTAAGTAGTAATAGTTTAGTAGAGCGAGTAGTCATGTTTCTTGCACGCTGTCTACGTTGTTGTGTCGGTAATAAACAAATTATTTTCTTGAAGTTGATGAAACTGAAAAGTTTCCAGGTCTGGAGGAAAGGTTAAATCTTGCCAGAGCATTTGGTCTCAGCCAGCACAATGTGAAAGATGAAGATGACAATAGTCTGAGTGACCCGGAATCTTGTGGGTCAAGGTCAAACAGTATTGGGAGCTCCTACCGAGGTAGACATTTTTGTTTGTATTTTTATATACCTGATTAAAAACTTGTCCTACATTTGAAAGGTTTGATATATAACAATAAGAAGACACATGAAGCAACTTTAAACAGATTTCCCATATGTAGAAATTATAACATTTTCACAATTTTGACACTGCAGTTTTACTATTTCTGTCTTCGCAGGTTAGTAATTGTACTAAGTACACAGGTTTAATTAATAATGTTGTGTACATTGGCTAAAAACTTTGCTTTTTTTTCAACCGATGTATGTTTTACTTGCATGTTCAACATGATTTACCCAAATCAAGATGTTTGTGAGTTTGTAGTACTATTTCTCTCTGCCTTTTCACAATATCCCAGTCAGTATACCAATGACTTCATCATTAATATTCCAGGAGGTTTCGTAACAGAAGACGATGACTTGGGTGACAATAGCAGCGTACTCTCTTCATGCGTCGATAGTCGTAGAAATTCATTTGACAGTCCGACTCTGCAACGAGCTTTCAGCGTTCGGGGTGACAAAAAGCTTTCTCTTAGCTCTAATAACAGTGAAGTGAAACCAACTTCACAGCGACTCTCGGAACTGAAAGGTAGAAATTATAAAAGCAATAACAATAATTTTTGCAACGATGGGGATGTTGAAAGTGAGACTAAGCAACTTGAATCACCGGAGCACATGACGAAAGCTGAAGTTGTTGCTATGGCACGTCAGAATATGGTGATTGAGGAAGTGAGAGAAAGCGAAGTGATTCAGGTGGACATGAAACGCCAAGATAACTCATCAGAGTTTCTTGCTGAGCAGACGGTAGAAGAGAAGACGCAGACGTCGGAAAAGCAGACTCTAGAACAGCTGACACTAGAAGAGCAGACCGTAGAAGGGAGGAAGCGAACGCCAGAAAAGCAGATGTTAGAAGACCTGATGTCAGAAGAGCAGACAACAGAAGAGAAGGCGCCAGAAGAGCAAGTGCTTGGTGAAAATTTGTCAGATGATGACAACAGTATCTATTATCCTCCAAGGAATAAAGCTAGCACATCAACTCTAGTTGATACTTCAGGTGAGGCTGCTGGGAAATTATTTATTTTGTGTTATGATTGATTCTTGATTAATCTTCAACTCGCACATTTTTTTTTAATTTAGATATGTTTCCTAATTATTTGTGACAGGTTCTAAATTTGTTGTACAAACACGACTCTGCATTCTGTTATCTGTGGACAGATAAACTTTCTACAAATTCTTTTGAAATTCTAACTAACTAGTCGATATTTTACAATATTGTTCATCTGTACATAAATGTAACAGAATATTTTTGCTTTATATTTGAACTGTAAAGTATTTTTACTATAAGATTTAATTTAAAAAATAATGTCTCAATGCTTGTTGATGGATTAGAAAGTTATTGATTTGTTTATATCTGATTGCAGCATATCTTGCAGCTCCAATGGCCTTTCTACAAAGACCACGATTAGACACCTTAACTGGAATGTTACCTCCTGAAAGCGAGACTACCAGCTGTACTGGAGACAGTAAAGATGAGTACTTAGGTATGCCTACTTCTATGCATTATCTCTCACTGTATAGTTACTTCTATATATTATATCTCTGATTGTATAGTTACTTCTATGTATTATATCTCTCACTGTATAGTTACTTCTATATATTATCAAATCTCTCACTGTATAGTTACTTCTATATATTATCATTATTATTATTATATACAATCTCTCACAGAGGATGAGGACAGTCCATTCTTCCTTCTCAAACCGATGAATGAAACTGAAAGCATCAACTACCTGAGAGACTGTCTGGACGAAGGCTACCAACTGAATGAGTTCCGCAGACAACATAATAACGAGAGTCTCCTCCATGTGGCTGTCAGGAAACGTACGTCAGTCTATTCTTTTTTTTACATTCCATGTCACATGCATGTGTGCTACACGCAGTGTTTAGTACGAAAATTGCTCAAACACAAAGTAGCAGGGCTGACCTGTTAAGATTAGCAAACATGACTCACATTCTGCAAACTTTAGCTGTTCAAATGTAGACTTGGATCTTGAATTATGTTGTTAAGAGGCAGTTTAGCATGCAAGCTTATTATTATTTTTCAGTTACAAACTAGTTTTTTTGGGTATTTGTGCTCAAACTCAATTTTTCAGTATTTTATGTGTTGAAAACTCCTATTATTAATCAATTCACTCTTCCTGGATTTGCACTGATTCGTTTCACCTGAAGTTTATCAATGTCTTCCGTCATGTTTGTTTTGCTAGATCTATAAGCCTATATTATACTATACACTTTATTATACTTACAGTTCATGCTGTATTATGCTAGACCTATACGTCTATATTATACTATATACTATATCATACTCACAGTTTATGTTATATTTTGCACAGGATATTTACAATTGGCGGAATACCTGATTGATCATGGTCTAGACATCAATGCTGCCAACAAGCGTGGTTTTACAAGTTTACATATCGCTGCCAGAGATGGAGCGCTGCGCTGGGTTCAAATGTGAGTCTCTCAACTAATGTAGGTGTCATGTACTAGCCAATGTAACTCTCGTAGTAACACACAACACCCTGCAGACTGTTACTGTCCTGTGTGTAGCTCAGATATATAATATATACTGATTACTGAGGTAGTTTTTAGTGACATCAGCTTTTAAGTATGATTGTAGTTTAATTTAAATTATAGCTGTGGTTATTCTTGCATTTCTCTTGGGCCTGATATGTTGTTGTGTAACAGAGATGTGCTACTTTTTCTATATTGCTATTAAACTCAATCCATGAGGGTTTATGGTAACCATTACTATAAGAGGTATTGATGAAAGGGTTTTAAGCTAAGAACTTATTTTCTATTGTGGCACATGAGCAATTATGACTGGATGCTCTTCCTAACATTACCAATGGTTTTACTGGGATTTGAACCACTGACCTTGTGTTGCTAAGCAGTGCTCTAACCCCTAGACCACAACTCCTTCCTTTACTGTTTTTATGTTATTATATTATATACAGACAGGAGCCTTTGATAGTACTATCTTAGATTAGAAAAAATGTTTTATAACCCCTAGACTATGGCTGCTCTTATATATTGTCTGTATATTACACCATGTACAGGCAGGAACCTTTGGCTGTACTATGTTAGAGTTGAAAAAATAATGTTATCTCCTACAATATATTTTGAGTTGCTCTCTCCTACCAATATACTTTACTAATATCTCATATGACTAAGGCGCTTTTATACGACATATATAAATATGTGTATGCCATATACAACCTCAATGAAATTGCTTTTGCCTTATATACACATATCTAGATATGTGTAAATGTTACATACGATATATATATAAATATATGTATACATTGTTAGCCAATAAATTTTCCCCGTTCTGCTACAGGCTGATATCAAACGGCGCTAGTGTAGAGAGAATGACCTTAGATGGGCAATCCGTTCTTGACATTGCTGTGACAAACGACAAAATCCAAATCATAGAATTCCTACTCAGTAAAGATACCTTGTCAGCACTTACCATAGAGTCAGCACTCAATGTTCTTGTTAAGTGAGTTAATCAACAGACAAATTTAACAGCTTTCATTAAACTTTGTTCCTCAAAACTTATTGAGAGTTATCTTTCCATTTAGGAACAAGATATGTGCAGCTACTTGTAAGAAAAGTGTTTGTATTCTGATGTAGCACATTGCCGCTAAAATGAAATCTTATAATATGTTATTATATATATTCTGTAAATAATCACAAACGGTTAATAGAATTTTTTTTATCCAATTTCCAAGAATTTGCAAGATTATGTTGAATGCTCACAGTTGTCTTAAAAGTCGTTCACATTACGTATGTTAATTCTATGCCGACCCATAAATTTGATGTAATTTTAAACCTAGCTTGCTTTTGTAATTAGTGTACTTTAGTGGCAAGAAGACAACTCCTAGTTTATAGATTAATTCACTTTTTGGTGACAGAAGCAGACAATTTCAGGTTCTATTTTGCTATGTGCTGCGTTTCTATTTGACATACAATTTTGTGTAATGAGTCAGACTCACTATCTTACTAAAAGCCACTTATGAACATGAGTTAGATAGAAAGTTAGACAGAAAAACTTGCATTTGCTGTATTTTGTAATATTGCAGTAAATTGACTGACAAACTTTATTGGTCAGCTGATTAGAAAATTGTGTGTGAATGTGCTACATTTTTTCTGTTGTGTTTCAAGAATTCACTTCACCTTTAGCCTGCTTGTTTCCTTTGTTTTTGCAAATATTTTAATTTATATGACTAATTGAGTTGCGTGAGTTCTTTACTGCTGGTATGTTTCTGCAGCAAGAGAAGGTCTAACGTCATCACCCGATTATTCTCCAAGCATATTGATGCTCGTGTTCAGAGCACTGACTTAGAAATACATCTCGTCACCCCTCTGGCAGCACAGAGACAGCATTGGAAGGTTTTAAACTTCATTATATCTGAGGTGAGCTGAAATAAAATGATTTCACATTGACATTGTGTAGTGTTGAGTTGGCCCAGTGGCCCCTGTGGTGTAATTGGTTAGCGCGTCTGCTTGCAAGCCGGAGGTCTCCGGTTCAAATCTCAGTGGAATCAAAATTATTTTACGCATTGGATTATAAAAGTATATTGCGAGGCTCTAGTTTTTTTTTTGTGAAAGATAACTTGTGTGAGTTTATAATCCCCATCCCCGTGAGAACCCCTAATGAAAAAGTTTTTAAGCTAAGGGCTTGTTTTCTATGTTGACAAAGGAGCAGCTATAAACTGAATGGTTTTCCTAACATCACCTATGATTTTTACTGGGATTCGAACCACTAACCTTGTGTTTACTAAGCCAGTGATTTAACCTCTAGACTATGGCTGCTTCACTGTTTATAAGAAAATATCATTATTAATAAAATATTTATAGTAAAATTTGTGCCAGAAAAAGCATTACAGTGTTTCCCAGATTTAAAGAGTTGAATTTATTATTAGATAAATAACAACTGGGTACTTTTTTAATGCTAAATAAGTATAAATGAGCATTGCGCCAAGATACTAGTAGATTGTCGAGCGCTGTTAGTCATAACCATTTGATTTTTAGAGAAAAAGACATCATTGCCTGCTTTCACTGAACAAGAGAGATGAGGCAGGGTTTGCTGCGGTCCATTACTGTGCAATGAACAACTGTCTAATTCCCCTGAAGAGACTGCACAAGGCAGGCGCTAGTATAACAAGGCAGACTAAAGTCTCAAACAACTGGGAAGAGGATGTTCAACGTATGGACGTCAGGAGGATCGCTCTCAAGAACGGGTTCCAGGACATTGCACAGTATGCTAAAGAGGAAATGAAAAAATAGAGCAGATGGAGTTGTATTTTTTGCTCAACTCTTGTGAGGAAGTTTATTTAATACTAGTTAGACGTCTCTCTCTCGCTCCCCCTCCCCCTCTCTCTCTTTCTCTCTCTCATATTGCAGTAATAGCTACAAGGGAGGGGTAGTAATGGAGAAATTAAGAAAAGGCGGCTGCTCTTGAAAAAAATGTAGCAAAAACATTATGTTCTTGTGAGAGTTTTTAAACATGTCTAAAACTAAGGTTTATAAAATCGGTAAAAACTTAGGCTATTAAACTTTCTCAGTCATTGCACCTAAAGAAATCTTATCCGGTATTGACAGTTTCAAATTTAGCCATAATAACGTAATGCTTATACACTGTGCCATGCAGTGTCTAACTATATTTTCATTACATATATATGTATGTTTTTCCAAGTTAGTAAAAACTTTTAAAAGTTTTTGAGTTGTTTCCTTTCATATCTACTTGGCTTCAAATTTTGTGAGATACATGTAATGTGTCAAAAGTAACTTTTTGGGTTGTTATTTTTTCAAGTTGTGTGTGTTTTTTCAATAATACTTGATATTTAAAATTTATCTTTATGTTAGCTGTTTCATTATCAGTATGAAATTTGTTTGCTGATGCAATCTTCAAACTTTATCCAGTGTTTTTATGTTTTATTTGCAAAACATTTAATTTAAATACTGGAGGTTAAATTTTACTTTTAATAGTAGTTGAAAAATTGCCGTTAAACATTGAAAACTCTATAAAGTATCACAATAAAATGGGTGACCGGTGAAGCAAGCTAACTAATGACTCTTCTGTTTATAGTGATGCGGGCAGAACAAGATCTATCTGGTTGTATTCACTGGGCATTTGTTAGAACGTGTCCAGAGGGCCGAATCTGTCTACAGTTGGTCGGGCTTTTTGAGAGCAGAGCAATTAGACATGAATAAGAACAACACATCATATATATGGTTGTGGTAGATTCAAAGTGTAATATCCTTCTCTCTAGCCCTAATTGCAACAATTATTTTAATTCTCACACATTGCTTTGCAAATTAGACACATGATTTACACCCCAGTGGATAATATGTACAATTTTAAATACATCTGTTTGCTGGTGTTAATTTCTTTTTACCCCTTAATGTGTTCACACCAAAACAACCACTAACTAGCCAAATATTTTACACTCAATGGAAAGGGTTTAATTAGTAAACAGGTATAACTATATATCAATAATAATTATGATTGTAAAAGAATACCACATATTTAAAACAATTGTCTAGTTAATTTGAAGGATATTCCAAGTGGTAAATCAGATAATGACACACAGTAGCATTGCCTGCATTATTCAGGGCATGAAATGAGTTTCAAATATAATATCTCTGTTATAGACAGTAAATTATCAGTGTTGGTTTTCTTATATTTTAAATGCAAGCCTGCCTCAATGTAACACTTCTATGCATGATTAGACAATTTGTGGGTCACTAATTCTGCTTCACAAAATATTTCGTGTACTATAAAAATATATTTTGCTATTTGGGGTGAAAATCTTTTAAAAAATAGATATCTTCAAACTTACATAAATCCTTCTAACGATAAATTTGCTCTCTTGTAGCATATAATTTAGTGTTTTGATGTGCATATCCTTATGTGAAGTAGACTAAGTAACTCTCAGGTTTTTCTACTAGTATAGAAATGTTGAGTGAAGAAAGACCTTCAAGTATTACCACCTCAAACTTTGCTTGTAGCAATAACTTAAGTTCCACAAACTGAGCACATAGCAACAAAACGTACACGCAATGCTCAAATGCGACCTTATTTCATGTGGCAATAAATTTTTTTGTAAAGAAAGTATTCAATTATAACTTATCCTTCCTTTTTAATCTTTTTATTCAAACTAAATTTGACTGTTATTATCTAAGAGCCAAAGCTATTAAAAACTTGATCAGTTGGTTTAAATGTCAACAATAGCTGGAAGAGCAAGCAAAGCTATCTATGTTCCAGTGCCACCAGATTAGCGCTGTTAGTTCATTACTCTGAGAACATTACGAAACAAAATAGCAGTTAGAAGGTTAGAATACTATTGCAGCAGACACTGCACATTTGCAGCTCTGACAAATATGAAAGTGGCGAAACAAAAGCCAGCCACAAGTGTCTTCTCTTACAAGGTAATGAGACTTTTACACTGAGCTGTAGAGAATATACAATTAAACTCTAGTAGATAATTGCTCAGTTTGCCAATTAATCATTTTATCAACAAGCTTTGATTTACACGGATAATTGATCAACTTGATGCATGCTTTTGAGCATGTAGTTAGAGTAATTAACACCATCAATGTGTGCATAAAACATACAATATACACATGGACAACATACTCAGCAACTTGCACTGTTTCAAGAGCTTCTCAGAAACAGCGTAGAACATGTCTAATTACCTCACTTGTCAACTGCTTAGCCTTAGAGAGTTTAATACATAGATTGTGTTTTAAGATTAATCATTTTTTATATAGAGTGGTTGGTGCTAGCTGAGATTCCAAAGGCTATGATTGTTTTCAGTAGAGAGTTAGATGGTCTGCTCACTTCAACCCCTTCTTCAAATAAATAAACAGAAGTTTGGCGACTACATCTCATTATCAACTGACTGGAAACACAGCCAGGGGTGACATGTGTGCACCTAAACCTGATATCGGCAGCATGTAGACTTTGCTGCCACCAGCAAGCTATGTCATTCTGAGTTCTGATGATCATACTTGCTATAATAAGTGATCAATAGTATATATTATTGGTACTGTAAAGGGCAAAAGATCTAATAGAAGTCCAGGTTTTGCAGGAAAACTTTAGCTTCCAACATGGTGCTGTTTCCTTTTTATATAAGCAGTTATAGAATAAATAACAATGTCATATTGCTATAATTGCGACTAATGATAACAGGTTAGTTATTTTGTAAAAAGAAAAATTATTAAAATTGAATCCAAACAACCAGTCTATTTTTTGAAATGACAGAAATTTGTGTATCAGCCTTCCTGATGGCAGTTGAAGAAGCTCTTGAGCCATCCTCTTTTAGTCCCAGCTTTTTTCATGCATGCTGATATTGCGTTGTATATCTACATAACCCTTTTATTATTGTGATTATACCACACGCACCACCCACCACACATCCACACGCACTACACACACACACACACACACGCACGCACGCACGCACGCACGCACGCACGCACGCACGCACGCACGCACGCACGCACGCACGCATGCACGCACACACACACGTAAGAAAATAAAATTTATATATTAATGTTGCCTGCATGAAAAATGCGAGTTAAGCAATTAACACCAAATCTTTGATACATCTTTTTGCAGAGCAATTTTTTTGGTCATTAGACCAGGTTTTACAATTTTTCAATTGCAAAACTTTTGATATTGTAATAATAATTTTAGCAGTAGCTAACAGTAATTTGATACTGGGAAATTTCAAATAATTCAAACATATAGGCCGTATTTTACCGTATTTTTTTCACTTGCCAATTCTATAAATAGCTATATTAATCATCGTTTGTTTCATTATAAAATACACGTTTAGAATTTATAAAATTGTAATACTATGTTATTGAGATTTAAAAAAATTATAATATGGTTATTGTAAGACTGCTAAAGCTAGTCAAACATGTGAATACCTTGTGTTCTTGACTTCAGGTATGCTTCAGCACAGCCCTGTGGTGTCTTCAGATACTGAATATTGTATTTATAAATGAACTATAAATGGTTGTGCTTTTAAAATAAAAGAATATTTTTAATTACAAATTTGTAGTTTATTGTGACTATGTTAGCATAGTTTGTTAATAAAACATTATATACATGTCCTAATAACAATATACACTCCATTGCATAGAGCTATGAAATAAATATAAATGCATATAATAGCAAAGAATATTACAATATTGGGGAAACTTAAATGCCATTCGGCTTACAGGTAAAATATTTACATTCAGTGAAAAAATATAAATAGAGACAATAAAAAAGTGAATGATAAATAGGTTAGTTTTTATTAAAATTTAATGAGATATTTCTAAGACTTGAGTTGACAGAAGTGGAAGTGACTTGGTTTCTGAAGTGGCAGAGTTGAGGGAGGACGTGGGGGACAGTTGGTGAGACAGACGGCTCATTCTTAGCATACTATTTATTGAGTCAGCATTGCTATATGATGACATCAAGTCAGCAGGCATTGGCAGTGGCATTCTGGGTAAAAAAGGAGCTTTAATTAAGAGACAGCGAGTACAGACGCAGAAGAAATCTCCGGTACAGACGTGGCTCAGCATTGGGAGAGTATTGGTGACTGATTTAGTAGCTGCTCCAGAGAATGCAGTAGGAGAGGGTACTTTGGACACCCTCAATACATCAGCTTGTTGATTAGAATTCAAGTCTGTTATCTGAAAAGTTGACAACGGAACATTATAAATATGGCAGGTGAGAAGATAAGTGTTAACTGATATATGATTACTTAACGTGAATAATGTCTTTGTAGGAAGAATAATATCTAGTCTGGAATATTTAGATTAAAATACAAAAAATACAGAAAGACCAGCTTTCAAAACACTAAAATAGAAAGCACTAAATTCCACCTGTTTTTACTTATTTTGAGAGTTTTGTTATATGATTTACACAATATAGCACTTATACTTTGTGTACAATGCACCAGCATAAAATAGCTACATAAAATAAAGCATAGTAATACAATTATTATATCTACTAATATTATGCATAGAGTTATAAAATATGCAATAGGATAACTTATTAAAGCTAATAATAATTTATAATAAATTATAATTAATAAGCAAATTGTAAATAGAAAGCTGCACTCACCATTTTCTGCATTTCTTCAACACTTTTCTGTAGAGACAAGATGTAGTTCCTGGCTAAGACCATCGTAGATATTTTAGAAAGTTTACGTACAGACGGGTTTTTGCTGTATGGCATTACTTCACGCAGGCTGTCTAGAGCATGGTTTAGATCATGCATTCTCTGTCTCTCTCTAGCATTAACCTATCAGGAGAAGTGTAACATAACTATCAACCAATCAACAAACAAATTGCACCTAACTGCTAAAAACATGAAACAATTACAAGTTTACGATGTAAAAGACACAGGAATATTAAAATAAGTTCAATAGAGAATAATTTAACATGCAGCAAGTTTATGTGTGAAACAATTGACTATATAATAAATGCAACAGTGAAAGCTGAGACTTTTCACTGTTATACATTGAGTTGATATTTACCTTCAGTCTGAGATCGTGAAGCTCTTCATCACCAAGTTCTTTACTGGAGACAGATGAACAGTTTGAGACGCTGCTAGTACGCTTCTTAACATTTCTGACATAAGGAACACCATATGTATTCTGTCTCTAAAATTATTAGAATGTTGTGTAAATTTGCTTTTTTAGATACATTTAGTTATATATATATGAATAATATATAATGTACAAAATGCAATAACTAACAAAATATTTAAATTTAGCCATATATAACAGTATTAAATAGCAAAAATTTGTTTTCAACAAAATCAGTGTTTTAATGTATCCTCTAGAATTACTGCTAAGCTACACACCATAAAATGGAAAACATTTAAACATTATCACTCTAAAAAACTTACTTCAATACTGTTTTTTGTAAGTCTGTCTGCCATTTTCTTAAAAACCTAAATATATAAATAAAAACTTTGCACGCAGTAAATTATTGAAGTTTGTGGAACATCACATCAGAGTCGTGCTTTATATAGGAGAGAGAACATGAAGGGCGTGCCTTAGTGTCAAGTCCCAAGTATAGCCTGGGGTAACAAGGTTGTTATGAGATATGTTGGTTTCTTTATGGGCACACTAGATGAATGGATACTCAAAGCTTGTGATGCTAATCCAAGCTCTTAGATCTGTAATCACATTCAAAGTACCACAATACAATTAATAAAATACTGAATTGCTCATCAGCTACTTGTACCTACAAAGAGCAGTGGTAAATATACTGGAAAGTGTTATATACAACCACAAAGCTTTACAAAAAGCATGTTATTGGTGTGCTGTGCCAGCCACTGAGTGTCGTATATAGTAGGTTGAATAATAAATATGTCACAAAATATATTGCAAATAAGCGTGTTTACTTAAAATTCTAGTTTAAACTATACATTATATAATAAAAATTTGTGTAACTAACAATAACATTTTAACGTTTATATTATTACATGCATATACAATATAATATATATAATATATATAATATATACATTATATACATTATATACAATATATACAATATACAGTATACAATATGTATATATATATATATATATATATATATATATATATATATATATATATATATATATATATATATATATATATATATATATATATATATATATATATATATATATATATAAATATATATATATATATAGGTATACGAGAAACATTGTTGATTTATTACTTTATTAGGTAAAGTAAT
This sequence comes from Bugula neritina, assembly GCA_964035545.1. NCBI lineage: Eukaryota > Metazoa > Bryozoa > Gymnolaemata > Cheilostomatida > Bugulidae > Bugula > Bugula neritina. Next base: position 23,008,467 of record OZ037767.1, read on the forward strand.
TACACTGATATTTTGGGTACCACTGTACCCATCTTCAGAGTAGCAATGAATGAAATTCAAAAATTATCATGTTACGTTAGACGTTATGCATGACACAAAGAATAGAGAGTGGCAGTTATTGTAAATTATTGAAACTTAGGGAGATAATCTTATTTTATATATTATTTTTATCTTTTTTGCATAAAAAATAAATTAGAGTTGACAAAAAAAATAGATATCCAAATATAAAAACAGCAAGAATTAGTGAAACTATGTGAGAGTTGAGTAGTGTGGAGCTATTGATATAGTTTTAGTGGTATAAAGTAATTTTGTTTATTGAGTTGCGGTTTTATTTGTTTAATGAACTCAACTCTCACATAGTTTCACTAATTCTTGCTGTTTTTATATTTGGATATCTATTTTTTTTGTCGACTCTAATTTATTTTTTATGCAAAAAAATCAGTATAATTTTTGACCTGCGTAATATATAAAATAAGATTATCTCCCTAAGTTTCAATAATTTACAAAAACTGCCACTCTCTATTCTTTGTGTCATGCATAACGTCTAACGTAACATGATAACTTTTAAATTTCATTCATTGCTACTCTGAAGATGGGTACAGTGGTACCCGAAATATCAGTGTAATTACTTTACCTAATAAAGTAATAAATCAACAATGTTTCTCGTATACCTATTTATAATCAAATTGCTAGCTTGTAAAGATATATTTAAATATATATATATATATATATATGATTTTTTACTGCGTATGTTAATGTTTATTATATACCATTTCTACCAAAGAGGTACCCATTCTATTGACCCTGCTGAAGGAGTTTAAAACACTTGCAAGAATCACTTTTCCTTTTAAGGATTTATTTGAAACTTTGCATACTCCTTTGTTATGAAAAATATTGCCAAATCCAATTGCCTTGATAAAGAGAACGTAACATATTTTTACCTATCTCACTTACGTTTAGGCTATGAATATTCATTATAGGCTGACTATTCATTCAGCAGGTGCCATGTTGGCATCAGGATTAGCAGCAGATGACATGATGCACATTTACTTGCGGCAAGAAACAGCCCAACCTTAAGCAAATTGTGTACAAACTTGTGGCACATCTGTCAGCAGTGGATGGTGCTTGAAGTGAGTGCTAAGTTATTTAGCGGAGCGTGCCGTGTGTACATGTGTCGACTTGCCTACAGCTAAAACCAGTGCTTTGGTGTTGAGACATCAAAAACATGATAGTTCAAAGCGAGTGAATAAAGATGATGGGTTGACAGAGTGAATAATTGCTGTCGCCTCCATCACTTGAGCATCTGACTTTGACAAATGACTTTGTTGTGTACATTGTGTGTGCTCACTATTATTAGTGTAACATATATTGTATTATAGTGTAACATGTAATATATCATAGTGTGATATATAATATATAATTATAGTGTAGAATATAATGTTATAGTGCAACATATTGGTATAATGTATTATAGAGAAACATATAATGTATTTTAGTGTAGAATTGTATATATTGTAGGCCTATATGTTATGTTATATTATGTATTATAGTGCAACGTATTAATAAAATATATTATAGTGGGATATATATTATAGTGCAATGCATAATATATACTTTACACTGTATTATATGTTATAGTGTAGAATATATAAGCATATGATAGAGTGGTGTATCACATATTATAATGTAGTATAGTATGGCATAAAATGTGTTATAGTGTGACACAAAGTATTAATATATTATTGCAGAAAGATCCAATGAACAATATTTTGCACATCACTTATTCAAAATCCACTTAAGTACTAAAATTGTATATTCTGCAACAGAGAAGTTTTGGGTCCCTCTACATTCGAATGTTTGTGTAGAATATACAGCTATAAAAACTTGCCATCAAAATAATTAACAAGTACATTTGATAACTGGTAAGGCATTTAAAAGAGATATTTTCTTGCTGGTATTCAATAGGAAAAAAAGACACACTTAATAAATTGTGCTTAGAGTGTAAGTATGTGGGTTCGAGCTGTTAAGTTATTCAAAGTACATCAGTTTTAAGATGATGCCTAATTATCAAAATAATACACCATATTCAAAAGATTACGGTTTTATAAACACCGATATTGAAAATTACCAGATTTTAATTATTACAAAATCTAAAAGATCACATCTACTATATTAGTTTATTATAAACTTGATGTGCAGCAACTAATGTATATCTTAAATTTAATGCCAAACTCTAATGTTGATGAAAAACTAATATATATTTCTTATTAAATTATGAAGAAGACTATGAAAAACCCTATCAAGTATAATTAATTTATTGCTTTTAAATGGTCTGGTGTATTAAAAGTAAATATATAATAAGCACTGTGTGATAATAAACTAGCTATTAAAAATAACTATGCTGTAATGTGGTTCAATTGTTATAAAGCCAAAAACCTAAAGTGGAATTTATGCATAACTGTTCAACTATGTGTCTTATATACTGTAATATTTCCTACAACTTCAAATAAATTATTGATGCTAGAAAAAATCATCATTTTATGAAAAGCGTATATAAAAGGCATTATTTAGTAGTACTAAGGGTTGAAGAGAATAAAAAGTAACTACATAGAATATATTAGGCAGATTTGTGAGCCAATCACATTAATGCTTTAATCGTTACTTTAAAATGACTCTATAAAGACATTTTACTTATTGGAGAGTTATGCTCTCTCATATTGTAGAACATCTTTGCCCGAAATCTCCAACACACAGTGTAGACATCCTCTAATACTAAATATCTGCAATGTTTCTAAATGCATTAGCAGCATTACTGTTTACTGTTTGGTAATAATGTCAACTTAGAGAATAAAAAGCTGGTGTTCTTATAAAATAAACTACCCGTGTTCTGTGAAGTTTAGTAAGTCAGAAGTTTAATTTATATATTCATTATGTTGTTGTCACAGCGCGATGTATTATATGCAATGCGTATGTGGGGGGGGGGGAGGGAGTTTCCTAGCTGTGATCACATGATCTGATAAGTCTGAGATACAAACACATCACCCTAGGGCCTAGACTTTATAGTAAACCTGCCTTAACAAATTAGAGGACATAACTTCAAAGGAAAAAATTTAAGTCAGAAGAAGTAGGGTTGGCAGTATAAGATGACTTGTATATATTATAAAGATATATGATCAGGAGAAACTCTTTTACAGTGCATAAAGTTTTAGAGAGATCAGTTTTAGGTGAAGACATCAAAACTAATCAACTAAAATATAAGTTTGGTTATTTATAAACTTGTCACTCTATTTTTAATAATTATAGTCCTTGTAATGTTTATAAAACTTCAGAACTTCTGTAATACTCTTAATCTCAGAATTCTTTTTAAATGCTATAGCATATTTGTAATTGTGTATACTATTTTCTATGTTATAACTTTGTTATTCTCGTTGCAATTCAGAAATTGCATAGTACCTACTACACTATCCACTCCCTGTATATAACATTATGGCAGCAGTGCTGTATTGCTAAGGTAGAAGTCCTGTATAGAATAGTACCAAACTATCCACTTCTGTTATGAACTACAAGGCTGTATTTGAAAACTTAGACCTAACAAGAGAAATACATGTGAGGTGGAAACATGAGATAAAGAAGTCAATTGGCTCAGTATAAATATGTATTCAAACAACATACTGCATTGCTTGGAGAAAAATTAGAGTAAAAGTAAAATCGAAAGTTCAAAAAATAAAAATATTATAAACTAAAAATCTTCTACAATAATTAATTTAAATCGCATATTAATAAATTAAAATGTTGATAAATTACAATACTAAAAAGATAAAGCAGGATAGAATCATTTTAAAAACAGTAATACTTCAGAGTAAATAGCAAAAAAATAATGTAGCTGGAAATAGCCATTTCTAATTATTAGATGCTTTCACTACGTTAGTTATATTTACTAATTTCTGCAGAAATAAAAGTAGTTGAATAAAACAGCAAAGCTACAGCTTGACGTTACCATGGTACTACGAGCTCTACATGGTACTATGAGCTCTACATGTTACCATGGTACTATGAGCTCTACATGGTACTATGAGCTCTACATGTTACCATGGTACTATGAGCTCTACATGGTACCATGGTACTATGAGCTCTACATGTTACCATGGTACTATGAGCTCTACATGTTACCATGGTACTATGAGCTCTACATGTTACCATGGTACTATGGCATTTATTCTAACGGTCTCCCTGATGTCTAAATGTCTTGTGATCTCTAAGTTTTAGAAGGATCGTCTGTAGTTGGCTCTAAGGAAGAGCTCTTTGTGATTTTACTGATACTTTTTATAGGTAATTCTATAACAGTTATAGATCATGAATAACTGATGAGGAAAAACAAATTAAATAATTGAAAATATATATTTATTGCTAAAAACAATATAAAATCTAATAGATAAAGAATTGTAAATCAATTTTAAATTAAACATGACAGCAAATAGGCAATTCCGTTGAGTGGACCTTATTTGTAACCCAGAGTTTATCATGATGAAAAAACAGCATAGCATGTTGAGCATCTGTGTGAATAAACAGAGTAAATATACCTGTAAACAGTAACCTAGGTGTACTACTCTGTGATGTATAATACTGCAACAACCTTATATAACATTATATCACAGTTAATACTAGAATATTCCTAAACACTATATCAAACTATTTCTTTCGAGTTGCTAGGCCTATAGTTCGAGGGTGAGTCAGTTTGTTCGTATACATACCAGGGGCTATTAGATTCAATGTTTGGTGCAACATGATGGCTGTTAAACCCCAAATCTTATGCTCTCCGCCAAGAAACACTGGGGTGGTATATCCATTGCCCGGAGAAGTGAATGTAGTCTGTGCAAAATTCTTAGCTGAGCATAAAGACAGAATGTCTCTTGTGAAAACACACTCAACCTAAAGCAAAGATCACAGCAACTACTGTATTATCTTCATTAGGAAATGGGGTGATACAGCATATTAAGTATATCAACAGGCACAACATCAATTACAGTGCTCTCTCCATATCTCACTAAGCTTTGGGTCCCGAAACCTCCATTCATGACATAGTGGAATACCAGATTTAACTCACGGATCTGTTAAATTCGACCGTTTTGTCCCTACACACATACGTAAGCCACACTGGAGTCCAAGCTCTTCTCATGAGAAATGGGACCGTGAGATATAAAGGAAGCGCTGTATTTATATTTCACAGACAAAGTTTTGGAACGGAAATAACGTTTATTTAAAATAAATCTCAACCAAATTTTATAGAGTAGGGTTTGATAAAAGAATGCTACAATATCCAGAGTGTAATATACAACGCACAAGTATTTACTTTGCATTGTGGAAAATATACTGTCATAGTCAGTGCCCAAGGCTTACCTCATCATAGTTGATGTCAAAATTGTTGACGTCGATTTTTCCTATATTTGCGAGTATTGGAGTAATTTCAACATCACCTTTCTACAAGAGAATACAGGAGGGAATGATATCAAGGACTAGGTAGAACTAATCAGATAGTATATGCAAAATAAGAGAAAGGTGTACATGTAGTGAATACAGGTAAATACAAAAGAAGATAAATAAAGCAGATAAAAGTTTGAACTTTGACCTTGGTGACTGCTGACCTGCTTTTTCACAAATCTCAAGATTTTAAAGTTTTTCACACATAGAGTCAGTGTGTTAAAGTTGAAAACTCCACAGAAGGTTAAATAGCTGAGCCATTTGTTAAAACTCCCATTATATTTAGACCTTCAACAGAAAGTTTTGGGTTCCAAAACAAATTAAATTAAAATTTTCATGGAACATAAAGGAAAAATATAAGAATACTTTGTTGACCTCTAATCTTATAAATGTGAAACGTCATATAAATATTTGGTTGCTACAATATTCTATCATTTAAAAATTATGTATTCTTTGTTTTATTCTGTCACACTATTTAATGCTCTGTAGACTGCGTACTACACACTCTTCATGATGAATGCCACTCAGTGTCAGGAAGTAGCTAATGCAGTGCCTCTATTCTTGCATTTTCTGCCATCACATGGTAATAGTACAATAATCCAACACACTCTCCTAATGATCTAAGGCTATCTATCACTGGCTTTCTAAATACTCAACTTACAGAATAGGGGATGGGTAACATCCTGCCCCACACATCTACATCAGACATGTTCAGCCCTAATTCCTCTTCACTTTCTCTCAATGCCGTCTCAATACAACTGTTATCTCCGTCACTGGCCATACCTCCAGGGAAACTGAAAACACCAATAGACATCTATAACAAGTGTAAAACATGAAGACATGAATAACAAGTGTAAAATATGCAGATGAAAAGCTGATTTGAATAAAATGCGAGCTTCTACTCAACAGTAGTTACGATAGACTGACAAAGAATAGTTGTTAACTTGCTAGTTTGTGGCGCAGCAAAATACATGCATATTTAGAATTACAACCAAGGCTATTTGTGTATACGCATGGGTGCAAGTAAGCCACTCGACCAAAACAGCATGAGGCTAGATGGTACAAAATACTAATTCAAAGAGTACTACGGCAATAGAAGAATAACCGAGAAAAACACCAAACTGCATCCTTACCTGACCTGAGCTGCGTGTTTCTTCAGTTTGTTGGACCTTAGGGTAAAGACAATGGACGGTTGGCAGTCCACGAAGCATAGAGGTATAAGTACTGCCGCCTGCTTTGTTAGCGAATTATTTGTGCTCCTTTGACTATGTTTTACTGATTTTTCCAATGCATTCAACTAAAATAAGAAGATGATTACTATACACCTAACAACTTGACACAAAGACAATAAAAATCGTCTGAAATATAAAACAAGTATAAGCAAAACCTGAATTACTACACAAAAATTTAGATTTATTAAACTTATAAGTAAAGGTTTTCTACATGTATGTAGCAGATGTGCTAGAAATTTCGCATCATTGTGGTAAATTTTTAAAGAGTAAAAAAACAGTGTATGATTATCAACAATGTTTTTCATAGTATTTCAAATTCACTGAAAACTAAGGAAAAAACTTACTTGCGCTTTACATCTCTTTTTATTCTGTTCGGAAAGAATATTAATCTGATCAACAGACCCACCAGCTTTCCTTATTGACGCTAGTAACTGTAACAAATACAGATGTACAGATGGAATGTGCTAGAACATAACTTGCAATATGATGGTAACGGGCATCCTTCTGTGTGACATGGCAGTAAAAATAAAAACATCTATGACATAAAAATGTAATATTAGAAATAATGAGATTTACAAAATATGTGTAATTTTTAGACAATGTAGCCAATAAAATACAAACATAATGAAACATTTTAGTATGCACTCTATGAGCAGTCAAAACAAATACATTCTGTGTTGATAAAGTAACAGGCTTGTCTCAAAAACCTAATATATTACTTTTTTTTAATAAATTTGAAAGTATAACTGACAAGCGACTAATAAACACTAACGAAACTAATTTCATTATTGCAGATTAAAATTAGGGTAACACATTTAATCGACTATAAAAGTATGCAGAGGATTAACATAAATGGGAAAGTTATAATAGTTATACATAATACTTACTTTGAGTTCGAAAAGTTTTTTAGAAGAGTGGTTTATTAGAGATGCCATACTGTAGGTCTTGAGTTCTTTCTCTTTGAAAAACTACCCCCTCATCTGAAATGTAAACAAAGTCAATAAAAGCTATTCTAGGTGCACACCAACACTGTTTGCTACTTTTCAGCATCTAAAAAAGATCTGGTCCAGTAGTTGAGGTGCTAACCCAGCATAAAACATGTTAAACAGTGTTGGGAGAATAATCCTTAGTAGAATCTAATAAATGGCATCTATAAATTTGTTTTGTAGTGATGCTATATTTTTATGAAAATCATAGCTGTCATTTAAAATTAAAGCATCATAAATATTGTTATGTTGCTACATGGAGCTGACTATGATGCATTTAACTAATAATAGTAAGACAGATGTTAGACTCAGGAGCTATTGGCTAAAATTATTCATACTGAGTCTGACTTAATAAAATAGCTTTACTTACAAATCAATTTGACTCTAGAATTAGTTGACTCATGGTAACACTGATAGTGATAGTAGACATAAAACACATACTTACACATAGTCCTACTGATACAAATACTCATACTCATAGTGATACTCATAGACTTATATTAATAGCCAAAGCCAAAGGCTATTACTATTAGTATTAGTATTAATATTACTATCACTATGTCACCAACTTAGATCTAGTATTTCTATTACTATTAGTATTAGTATTAGCAAATCACTCAAAATAAATGCACTACTAGTAGTAGTATCAGCATGAGTAGCATTAGATTAGTATTATTAATGTCTAATTTAGACTAGTAGTACTAGTATTACTATTTTTGCATTTGTTAGTAACACTAACTGTATAACACTTACTATTAGTATTACTATTTGTAATTGATTCAGTATAGCATTAAGTTTAACTTAAACCTAACGTGATTAACCATAACTTATAAGATTAACTTTAAGTATAAGTATTACTTTAATTTAAACAGTTAACTTAAAACTACGTAAAACCATAAGTATAAGTATAACCATAACATTAAGTTATACTTATAGTCATACTGTGACTGTCATACTCATAGTGATTAACTTTAAGTTAAAGTGAATAACTTCAAGTTTAACAATAACTGTCAGTGTCTAAGATTAAGTTAAAGTATTATATTTATTACTAAGTTCTATTTTAACAAACGATTTAACAACTGTGCGGTTCATTAGTTGAAAATGTGCAAGAAAAGTTTTTCCGTGCAGAAAAAAATTTGCCTACCTCACGTAAATCCCAATAATTAGTAATCTTCAACGTCAGCTGTACATAAATTTTTAAAAACGGAAACGTGTTTGTTTATATCTGAAAGCGAGGCAAACGGAAAAGTCTGCAAGTTCATTGGTTAGTTTTTTATTAGTAAATATTGTCATAAACACGTTGGCTCAAAGTACCCAATTCTAAGTTCTCACAAATTTCAAAAGATTCATGATCATCAAAACAGCTTTTTAAAGTTGATAATCATTGTCCATAATAATCACTTATGAACATGTGCATTGTGCAAACCCAAACCAAAGCTCTTTGCTGCTGAGACCTCAACCCACTAGTTGAGAACACAACTCCAGTAATCTGTCTAGCCTGCTCTAACTCAGATAGATGCTTTCACTATTTAAGTGTAGGAAAAGTTGACAGAATAAAATATAAAAGCAAAACTCACATATTTTATTGCTGGAGGTTCTTTGTCTGTAGGGCGGGTGGATGTGACACTCTATGTAGGTGGGTATAAATGGGTTAACAAGTGAAGTACCATTATTTTAATAAGTCCATTGCACTGTAAATTGCGTTTCACATCAAATAGTAGCACTCAGTTGTAAACTAAATCAACTGTTGCATAATAATAAAAAGCATTTTCAAGGAGCTAAATTAGTGCAACTTTAGGTACATTGTCATAATTCAAGCCCAGTAACTACACAGCAGCAAGAAGCAACATTTCTAGAAAATTAGTCCTGTGTATACAACTGACAAACATTTGGTGCCAACTTTGACTAGGCCCAGGTTTTCAATTAAGTTTCACTTGGAACAATTTTTTTTATTTCCTATCATGATGATTAAGTGTTGTGACTATAATTTGCTAGTTAGTTGGTGTGCACTTGCTCTTTTGCTTTCGAACTGCTCTCAAAGCAGTATAATACACACTTAATAGAAATAATGTTACATAATGTAGCGCAGCATAATTACTTTTATTAATTATATGTGTTACAATTTGCATATTATATACATTTGAATAATAGCACCACCATGACAGGCATAAAAACTATATCAAATATGTACACAGCATACATACCGTCCTATATACACTTAAAAATACAATAAATTATCTCATAAAAACTGACCAAATTTGAAAGTACAGCGGCGTAGGTACACTAAAATATCTAGGGTATACTATACAGACTGTTGAGCACATAGGTAGAAAGAGTATGCACAACTAATTGGAGTCGAGGAGCAATACAAGTATTGAATATCATGCACAGCAATAAACAATGTACTGAAATTGAGTGCTGTAAAATATACAAGGTAAATAAAATTAAAATAACACAAATATGCGACTATAACATAAAACAAAATACTCTTATATTGAAATATAATGCCATTTTGAATGAACACCATAAATAACATCTGATAGGAACAACCTGATATTTGTCAAACACTACAAGAGAAAAATGGAGATCAACTTTGCAAACAAAGTGAGAGAGAACTGTAGGATTGCTTTGAGGAAACAGGAAAAGAGTTGGGAAGAAAATGATTATTTTAGAAAAAAAATCAAAAAAACTTAAATTTTGAAAATGGTCAGACAACCCAGCCATAGTTGCTTCGCCAGAATAGAAATATCAGCTTAGTGAGGTCACAATATGTACGGATAGTATGTACATGTGTCAGTATATGTCAGTATGTCTCAGGACGTGTCAGCAGGTGTACCCACGTATTCCAATGTGCCAACAGGTGTCAGCATGTAGACACATGTGCCAACAGGTGTCAGCATGTGCCAGCATATGTATACATGCCGCTGTTGTCTTTAGTAGTTGTTTATTCTACTCAGATACTTGTCACAGAGGGCTGTTGAGAGTGTGCGCTGTTTCTGTAGCTGAGACTTCTTGTACTGTACAGGGCAGTCTAAGGACGTGCAAGGGACACGCCCGCCTGTTGAAACTTTAGCACAGGTTCTACACAACTACAAGATACAAAACATAAACTACACATTAAAATGCACATTACATAAACTACACAACTACATAGATTAAATAGAAAATATTTGCAGATAAAATTTTGATGAATATTAGAAAAGGGCATTATTTTTGTCAATTTACAAAATATATTAGCAAAAAAATTCCTTTCTTCAACTTGGAGGTGTAAACATAAGGTTACAGAAGGATTTGAGGTATACACATACTTTCTATTAACTACATGTACACTGAGTTTGTCTAGAAGTTGATTTTGGAGTTTGTAAATTGTTGTGTTTCAAACGGGTGTATTGATCATAAAATAATTTACAATGAAAACAGTAGAAGTGTTACCACCTTATATATTAACTTGCACAGAAAAGCTGATATAGCTGTATATAAATAAACAAAATAAGCGCTGAAGCTAACATGAAAAAGCCATTACATCTTTTAGATTTATGCAATGTCATGCTATAACATAAATTATGTTAAAACTCATTGAAATATTTACCATTCTTTACTTATTTACTTACCTGTTCCATAGAATGTTCTAGATGAAGTTGTCTACCCACAATGCTGTTCATTATCACAACTGTAGCCTGAGAACCTGCGGTGAGACACTTGCGGCAGATATTGGCTTGGAAACCAGATTCGCACACAAGACACTTAGCAGATCGGAAGTATTGGGAGAGAGTGCTCTGCAACAGTATGATCTGGTAATGGGAAACTTGACAATATTAAGTATAGGGCTAGACAGAGTGCAGGCAAAATGTCACAATCCTACTGAGAAATAGTGATTATAGGTCCAAAGCAATATAATATATATATAATATCGATAAACCATGCTCATAAATGGAAAAAATATTTTATTAAAAAGTCAAAAAATAATTTATAAAAACTTGACAAAGTGGTTGAAATTCTTACTCTATGAGTCAACATTTCGTTTTTTTGGCACAACTAAATGACTCGGGCATCACCAGTATGAATATCCATAACTAATACCATTAATAACATACATATTTATGTACATAAGATAAATAACAAATACCATTCATATGTATTCATAATACACAGTGTGTGTCTAAATGCTTATAAATTTATATATCTAGTACCTTTGTAGATTTAGATGGATCATCACTGTCTATTTTGTAAACTTTTGGTAGTTCTTCAAACCAGCTTTGCACATTCACACCAAGAACAGACAAAGCTCTAAAAACAGGAAACAAAACGATGACTGTGGAGACAACTTTTACTACTCAGCATCAGTATATTTAATGCTAATAAGCTTGTGATACTATATAAAATGAACAGTAACACTGGTACTGCATAATAACAGTGATACTACATAGTGACAACATTACATAACAAAGTAGCTCTACCGGTGAAGTGGAGGTAAGATAACTCTGTTGATGTAATAATGGGTGTTCAGTTTGAGCTGAGGGTTAGCCAAGAGTTCCTGAGGCTCTCTCACCAGACTGTAGAGCGGATCTCCAGGAGCCCCGCAAACTATTACATAAGGCACCCGCTCTCCACTGAGAGGTTCATTCCATGGATCTTTAGCTAACCTTTTCCTGCAGCCACAATTAGGACATCATAAGGAACAAATTAGACAAAGAAATCACATTGTTTCATTTTTAAATGATAATGCCTGTAAAATTAGCATGTAAAAACCTTTTTAAATTTGAGCAATAGCGGTTTCTTATCAATTTTAATTTGACTCATCACAACACACTCATGTTTAGTGGAAAACAGTGTCTAGTTTATTGACTTTATAATGCACGTCATAATAAACATTCAATGTTCAGAGAATGCTAATATCAGTGAGACTATCAACATCTAACTCTGTTAATATATTAGTACCTGGGCTACAGGAGAAGATAACTCTAAGAAATTCACTTCATATTCAAACAAATTTAAAGCTTTTAATTGACAGACATACTGTTTCTATTTAACTAATTTACAAAAAATGTCTGGTGAATAAGTCTGAAGAGAAACTCTGTAACCCTGCTAACTTTGACAGCACACTTACCTAGCAATGAGTAAAGCAGGCACTTTCGCTGTAGGTTTGTAGCCTTTCTCCCCTCTATACTCCTTCGAGAAGATGAAGTCCTGCAGTTTGGCCGATCCCTCTAGCGTCTTCTTCAGCTGATTCTGTACGTACAACTTGGTCTGGCTCAAATCACGACTCGCAAACAAACCAATCAAACACTTCTCTAAAATCTGTAAGAATAAATTAGTGTGCAAAGTATGCAACAGAACTAATAGTCTTGCTTTGAAAATTCCAATCACTAAATCCAGCATATTACATGATATTATATCATATTACATCACATTACATTATATTACATCACATTACATTATATTATATACCGTATTTGTTACAGTCATACTATAGCACTGCAGTCAATGCTCTTGTGAAAATTATAAGTTGCATAGCTGCACTGATCAAACCAATTTCCCCAGCATGAACAACTACAGCATCAAATAATCCAGTAAGTTGGCCAGCAAGAATACATATCCACTTCAGGATCAAAAGCTAGTGAGTGACCAATAAGAATGCACTTTAGAAACAGGAGTGACCAATAAGAATGTACCTTAAAAACAGCTGGTATAGAGTCTCTCCTCACCGTCTCAATCCCTTTGGCATCGTAAACAGGTTCGGCCTGATCTGCTGATTCATACATATACCCTGCGTACCTTTTCTTAGTCTGCAGCACGCAGCCCATATACACCTGAAGGCATTATTTATATATACTACACAGTGTGTAATATCAACTAGTAAGTGTGTAGTATATACTAGACAGTGTGTAATATATACTAGTCAGTATGTAGTATACACTAGACAGTATGTAGTATACACTAGACAGTGTGTAGTATATACTAGACAGTGTGTAGCATACACTAGTCAGTGTGTAGTATACACTAATCAGTGTGTAGTATATACTAATCAGTGTGTAGTATATACTAGACAGTGTGTACTATATACTAGTCAGTGTGTAGTATATACTAGTCAGTGTGTAGTATATACTAGACAGTGTGTAGTATATACTAGTCAGTGTGTAGTATATACTAGTCAGTGTGTAGTATACACTAGTCAGTATGTACTATATACTAGTCAGTGTGTAGTATATACTAGACAGTGTGTAGTATACACTAGACAGTATGTAGTATACACTAGTCAGTGTGTAGTATACACTAGACAGTTTGTAGTATACACTAGACAGTATGTAGTATACACTAGTCAGTGTGTAGTATATACTAGTCAGTGTGTAGTATACACTAGTCAGTATGTACTATATACTAGTCAGTGTGTAGTATATACTAGTCAGTGTGTAGTATGTACTAGTCAGTGTGTAGTATGTACTAGACAGTGTGTAGTATATACTAGACAGTGTGTAGTATATACTAGTCAGTGTGTAGTATATACTAGACAGTGTGTACTATATACTAGTCAGTGTGTAGTATATACTAGTCAGTGTGTAGTATATACTAGTCAGTGTGTAGTATGTACTAGTCAGTGTGTAGTATGTATTAGACAGTGTGTAGTATATACTAGACAGTGTATATTATATACTAGACAGTGTGTAGTATACACTAGTCAGTGTGTAGTATATACTTTGTTTAAATGAGTAGCAGACACACCTTTTCAAGTTTGAGTTTGATTGGCTTTGGATTGACTGCGGTGACAGCATCTCGAATCTCTTCTCCGACTTTGAAGGCTGCTTTCAGATCTCTTCCCGGCACCAGCACAAACAGACTAGAACATACAGCCCTTGATATAATATATGTTTATATAACACTGCCCTCTATAGCATATAACTTGTATATCAGTTGAAACTAGAGGTCCGATTCAGTCAGCTAAAAGTTTTGCTGCAAGATATTTAGAGTTGGATCAGACTGGATGAATGAGAAGATTTCCCTCGAACACAGCTTAGTACACATAAATGTACTATACATGAGAATACCTGCTGTAGACTATAAGATGTAAAAATACCTTCCAACACGGATCATAAAGGATTTGGGTTTGCATAGCATGAAGGAAACATAGAGTAGAGTTCAAAATTATAAAATGATGTGCATGTACTAGTATAGTAAGAATAAACAGGCAGTCATTATTGACATGGCATGGTTACTGTAGGCTAAATGACAGGTTCCGAATTGCACATGCCCCTACCTGTCAGTATCTCCATAGATGACTCGACAATTCCACTTGTCATTCTCATTCACCATCTTAATGGCATTCTCTAGCGTCTCTCTCGCCTTCCTTACAATACTGTCACCAACCTAGAGACAATACCATGATTAGCATAAGTAAAGCAGTAAGGGAGCAGGGACAAAGGGTTAGAGCACTGGTTTTGTAAACACGAGGTCATGGGTTCGATCTCCAGTAAAGACCATTGGTAATGTTAGGAAGAGCATCCAGTCATAATTGCTCCTGTGTGGCATATGAATATGTCCTTAGCCTGCTTTAAAACACCTTTCCCATCAAGAGTTTTCACAGGGATAATGACTATAAACTTGTGCGAGTTATTCATAAATGCAGCAACATTTGTAGAGAGAACACACAAAGGAAATGGGAGTGTACGGGAGGGGGGAGATGGGAGCACCACCCACCTCTACGCAAGGCATTCTCCCCGAGAAATTAGCAGCTGCGTATCCGAATGTAACATTGGCAATCAACTTTAACCCCAGCTGTCTGGCATGTAGCAGCTTGTGCAGTCCTTTGTCAGACTTGTACCGGGACATGCAGCGTTTCACCATGAGTCTGGTGTCCAGTATCTCCTCTACCATTCTATAACACAGGAGGAAATGAGTTCGTTATACCAGTTGCCATAGTAACCAGATAAACTTCAAGTCAAACACTAACTAGCACGCCTTACACTAAACTCTAGCTGTATAGATAGAGAAATATCAGTTGTGTTACAAGAGGCATTTGCCGCTCATTTGAAGCACTATAAGTCCCGGTTGATTTTGTATTTGAGTCGAGTCACTTGTCTTATAAAGTGCCGTTATGTTTTCATCACTCCAGACTTATGATATACGTGAGTATAAGCAACAAACTTTAGTGATAGATATGAATGAATATAATAGTGTATAGTATAATTTTCTAAATAAGTTGTATACTTCTCACCGTACTTCTATAAGCCATATGCATTAGGAAGTGATGCAATTTGTCCATCAGTTAACTGAAGTACAACTTCCTTAATAACCATTCATTATTAACCAACAGTTGATGAATAAATTAAAAGCTTTAAGAAATTATAGATTTTCAGTGTGTAGGTTCAACAATCTGTTTTATTTGTTAGTTTGAATACAGCTGAAGAGTCAAAATGGCAGCTATACCTGGAGATCACTCCCTTCCTCACATATTCCTTGACAAATGCAACTCCATTAGGTGAGACATTGATGTGGTTCTTCAACTTGGAGAGCACATGAGCGGGTATACGGAGTGATGTGCACCCAAACTTGAAATCTTCACCTCTGCAATGTGCATCAGACATGATAACAGCTCTGAGTACAGGTAAAGATGAGTGTTGCATGATGGGAATGGAGAGACACATGATATGAATAGCAGATATAATTTTATTATCGCTACATTTTCAGGCTTCGGATTATGCGAATGAATTTTTCATTCAATGTTTGGAAACAGTTGCATCGAATGAAACTACAATCATAAGTTCATGCAAACTACAACTACAAATTCATCCGTATGAGCATCCATTCACATAATAAAAGTAATGGAAACGCAGCGTTTATATCAAGACATGGAGTGGTTATTCTACTGATGTCCAACCATATGGTAGGTGCAGCATTAAACATGTACGTAATTTAAACTGTTCAACTACAAACATAAACAAGTGCTCTAAAATCAGTGACAAATAGATACCAACTTTATATAAGTTCTGGAGGAAAGAAACATACCCCGATTTCTCCAACTCTGCAATGTTGCCCAGACAGGTGGAGAAGCAGTAATTATAGGCTATCATGATGGACGGGTAAAGACTCTGGAAGTCCAGCACTATGACTGGGTCAGCGTAAAACTGAGACTCAGGCTCTAGAGTCAGCGGAATGCACTCTACAACAGAGGAGACAACACGCTGTGCTAACACAGAAACTCCACCAGATGGCTTGATGTATAGTTCTATGTTTTGTAGGGAGCATATATCATATTAGTTCAGTGTTTATTTAGTTTATAATTAAAAGATTTATTGTTTAGGAATGTGATAGAACTTTGCGCGGATAAAATACAGAAGCTATTAGATATGCTTACCGGGAGGGTTCATCCTCACCCTCTGCTGCACGTTGGGAGACACGGCTACAAAGTTGAGAGGTTTGGCTATTCTTAGCATCATAGACTCAACCTTGTATTGAGTCCCTTTAATGAGGACATCACAGAACTCGATGCCGTAAACTCTGGCAAACTCACTGGTCTGGCCAATGAAGTCAATCTGCTGCTCCATCTGGTGCAGTAACTGGGTCCGTTGGAGGTAGTAATCAAACACTCGCTGCCTACACACAGAGCAAGCTAACTTACTACAATATGCAACAATGCAAGATCTCTCAAAATACTGCATAGCAGTTATCACATTTCCACAAGAAGGCAGCTGGACTTAGACCACCTACTAATATTAGCTATGTCAAGGACATATTTGTAACTCATCTGCACACCAAAAACAGTGAAGTTACAAAGCGTTAAGTTCAGAAACTTCCCTGCTGTTCATGCAAGCAGTTGACCTTGAAAATACACAGCATACTGCATGGTGCTATGGTCAGCTAGCAATGTATGGTGGAAACCAGGTCTGGTGACGAAAAGCTTTGCTCACCTTTGTTTAGGAAGTTGATACCAGTCTGTCAAATCTCGGTAGGAAAACTTTGGCACTCTCAGATTAAGTATACTGTTGACTACATTCTCAAAATTGTAGTTGGTAAGGGCAGGTATCAGACCCAGACCCATCTGAAAGACAAACAATGGGTGATAAAAAAATTTTGTGCTTTAAAATCAGAATTGACTAAAGATTGATTTTAGAGATTCTAATAAAATATACGCATGTGCCGTAGCCACGCTGCACATGTCTGGCATAAGACGATGACTGGTAATCATCATTGCATTGATCACACAACAACCACCTCCAGCTTACCTGGTGTCTCATCACTTTCCACATGTTCACCAAAATCCTCCCTCCAACTCGAGCAAACTCTGAGCTGTGCAGCACAAACTCCTGAGATAGATCAGGCCGACTAACCACCTTTGGCATTCGAGAGAGCTCATTGGCCAGATTTAGCTTTAGAGCCATGGAACGGCGCAGTAGGTATCCCCAAGACAGCTTGTGGACTTCCCAGCCAACCAGCAAGTCTGGATCATGCCTGCAAAGAAACAGGTTAGCTAGAAAAGCTGACAAAACACAAGCCCTTCAACAATGCTCTTTAAAACACGACATATGTATCTGAAACAAGAGCCAAAATAAACCACTTCAGTTTGTCAGACTCGGGAGTGAGTTGGAGTAATAGCGAGTCACACTGACACAACTCACCTTCGTACAATACTTGCCAACTCTTCTAATAACTTCTCCTCAGTTGCACACGACACTACAGTGACGCCTTCACCCAGCCACGTGAATACCGGCTGGGGGTAGCTACCACTGGCTAGTGAGATTAGGACATAGAGTAGTGACCTGCTGAGGGAAGTGTCATGGTGCACGTGGAGGAACACTGCCTCTACACAGTCTCTGGTAGGGTCAGGACAAAGAGAGTCTACAGAACAGAGCATGCACGTGACTTCATTTTATTACAGTCTCAAGTGCATACTAGTGATAATATGGTTTGATGTGGCAGAGAAATGATTTAGGTTGTATATTGAGATATATATGAAATAAAACATATATATGCTACCACTACAACATATAGATTCTACTACTACAATATATAGATTCTACTACTACAACATATAGATTCTACCACTACAACATATAGATGCTACTACTATGACATATAGATACTACTACTACAACATATATATGCTACTACTACAACATATAGATTCTACTACTACAACATATAGATTCTACTACTACAACATATAGATTCTACTACTACAACATATATATGCTACCACTACAACATATAGATTCTACTACTACAATATATAGATTCTACTACTACAACATATAGATTCTACCACTACAACATATAGATGCTACTACTACAACATATAGATGCTACTACTACAACATATATATGCTACTACTACGACATATAGATTCTACTACTACAACATATAGATGCTACTACTACGACATATATATGCTACCACTACAACATATATATGCTACCACTACAACATACAGATGCTACTACTACAACATATAGATTCTACTACTACGACATATAGATTCTACTACTACAACATATAGATGCTACTACTACAACATATAGATGCTTCCACTACAACATATCGATGCTACTGATATAGCAGTACTTCTGAATTAGTTGCATCACAGCCATGCAATGAGTGACATTCCACACCTATGTATCTCTACCTAACAGCATAGCTGAATAAACCTCATTATATATATCTGCACAGATTTGGAAGGACGTATGACATCATAGCTAGAAGTGCATACCCCTGGTATTAACATGGAGTTCTAGAGACATGGAAGTGATGTCATTGTATGAAGTGTTGTGACTGGTCATCTGTTTTAGAAGTTTATTAGTATCGGCAGCCCGGTCTCTCCCGGAGACTCCCTCTATACTACTTCCATCATGTGACCACATCTTTGTTATGTTGACTGAGTGGTTAGCATATTGTGATGTCACTGAACACTGTGGTGACGTCACCAATGGTTGTGGTGATGTCACTGAATGTGGACGTGAGTCAGGCTGCTGTGGACTTGTTCTAAGAAGAGAAAATTGAACTACAGTCACTAAACAGTACTAACAGCTACATGGGAAACAACTCTAAACTAGGATTGATTAACCCAACATCAATATACACTATCACAGGCAGACAGTCACTTTTACTGGGAATAATGTTCAAAATTTACAATATTATGTAGTCTTACATAATACACGAAAAATTACAATGTAATACTTAGTATTTAATACGCTTTTCAAGTTTTTCAGAAGTTGATGGCACTCCACTTGAAGTTTTGAATTTTTGGAAAAATAAAGGCTTGATTATTATTTAATTGTTTATTCTCAATTATTTTGAAAAAATCAAGTTTCTTTAAGTTAGTCTTCATGCCATCCTCGGTAATTACAGGATTGCAATATGAGTTAACTTATAATACATAGTAGAGATGCAAGTGCAGTAATGCCAGTAAGCCACATTCATTATAGTTGGGGTGGTAAACGGATGTGATCCTTCCCTCTGTAGTAGAACTGTTTAGAAAATCAGCTACAGCACAGAAATAAATCATAGCCCATATTTTCCAACAATTTGGATTAAACAGAAAAGTTAAGATAATTTAAATAAAATCATAAATTTTTCATCCCAAAGCATCTACAAAACGATGGGAAACTTCATAGCCATAAAATAATGCATTATGTGCCTCTGATATGTTGGAGAACAGATTTCTAGAGAGTTAGAAACAAGTGTTACTACTTACAGCGTTCGTGGATCTGCAGCTAGACTCATATTAGTAGGAGTATCACCAAATGCAGATGACCTAGATAACAAAACTCCAAATGATACATGGCTATATGATGATTTACCAACAGCAAACCGACAAGCCAGAGAGCATTAATGCCATTCTTAGGTTGTCGATGTAAAAACACAAGTACCTATATGATTTAAAGCAATTTGCAACAACACCTCACGAGTTACATACGAAATGTGACACTGTTTTACCAAGTTTAGTATTCCTCTATAAAGTAAATATAAGACCATTTTGGCACAATAAGACCCGCCACTACCCACCTTCGAGAGTGCTGCGTGAACTGTGCAGGTGATTTCAATAACCTTTCCGGTTTGTTTAAGGATTCTAATATTTCAGTTGAGAAAAGATTGAACTGCCCGGAATTTCTTACTCTATTATCCTGGTTTGAATCTGGTGCAATATGATAAAATCATACTAAAGCCAATATCAAAATTACATTCAATAAAGGAAATAAAAGCAACATGAATAACACAATATAAATATTTCTTAAGATATTCAACAATTTTCCTTTGATTGAGAAATAAGCCGAGTAATCGAACCTCTGCAGTGAGAGGAAGTTGAAGATTTTGTTGAACAGTCCATAGATTGTGACATCTCTCGCTGTAAGTTGGATTCTAACTGCTCTTTTGGATTACAAACTTGCTGGGCCTGAATTTCTGCACTGGCTGCCTTCCGCATATCTACTTCTGCACTAGCTGCCTTCTGCATATCTACTTCTGCACTAGCTGCCTGCTGCATATCTACTTCTGCACTAGCTGTCTGCTGCATATTTGCTTCTGCACCAACTATCTGCTCCATATCTTCTTCTGCACTAGCTGCCTTCCGCATATCTACTTCTGCACTATCTGCCTGCTGCATATCTACTTCTACACTAGCGGCTTTCTGCATATCGACTTCTGCACTGTCTGCCTGCTGCATATCTACTTCTGCACTATTTATTTGCTCCCTATCTACTTCCGAACTAACTGTCTGCTGCTTCTGTATTTCTTTCCGAATTTCTGATTCCTCCTGCAATCAATCAACACTAACAGCTACACACGCGCGACATCATTGTTTCCACATGAAAACACTTCACATGTTACAAGACTAGAAATACAGACCCTGGCAAGAGCTAGCCGCTGCTGCAGCCATTTGTCCACATTTCCACGAGTAGGTGGGGAACGAACTGGCTGATATCTTCGTATTTGAGGAAGGAGTGAGGGGGCTATCAGAGCTGTCCCGGTCCTTAGCATTACATCTGGCAAATGTTTGGTCTAAACATTAAACAAAATAGTTTGATCATGTGGGTCTATCTATCTAAAGGGTGATCAACTGTTCATATACTAATATGGATTCAGCATATTGCACAGTTGTGGTAGAATTAGTTTTCATAAAAGTATGCGAGAAAAATTGTTCTGATTAAAATACCTGAATTATAATGATTCAACACCATTATAAAATAAATTTCAAATAGCGTATTGTACTACAAGAATGAGGATGTAGTGATACAACATGTTAGGTAAGACTATAGCTACAGGATCTCCTCGAATTGGAGATAGAAAATAACTCAAAACTGATTTATACATACAAGTTTTCAAATATGTTTGACTATAAGATATAAACTGCCTAAGTTGCACAATAATTTTACTAATATTTGCTGCTCAGTTGCTCTACTTACACATCTGTCGGCAAATCTCTTGTTGCATAACTTGGACAGAGGGTGAGCTGTAGCCCTATCACAGTCGTCCAGCTTGCTGAAGTATGGGTATGTATTGCTGACAACAGATAGCCCCATCTCCAGGGCTGTACTCTGCACCAGCTTCAGAGAAGGTGGGGGGTGCGTATATCTGAACCGTTTTAAGTGAACTTCATCCAACGGAGAAGACAACTACAACCCGAATTTGAAGATTGTTAAAAAGACATTTTAAAAGTTTACTGCGTAAAGTAGTAACTTACTATAATGTACATCAGTTGAGTTTCGTGATTACAAATGAGAGCAGCTGGTGGTGGGATTATTTAGAAGAACCCAAAAATGGCTACATAAATAAATATAAAATGAATTTATGTTTATTCATAAATTGATAGAGCCACTGTTAGTTTATCAGTGCCAGTAAGTAAAACTCAAAAATGGAATGAAGCTGCGTGTGACTAGACTATAGTTATAAATCACATTAGTTTAAAGGTAAAAAAAGTGTACTTAAGCTAAATCGACTTACCGTGCACAAGTGATCATCTAGCCTAAGGCGCTTGATGGAAGTATAATGATGTACTGAATAATGTTCTTCTGCGTGAACAGTTGTGGATTCAAAAGGAGTACCAGATATAGAGCTAGTACAAGCCATAGGTTGTGTGGTAGTATGATCAGGGGGCACTGAAGTAACGAGTGTAGGAGAAAAACTGCTGCAAGATATATAGGGGTCCTGGCCAGTAGGGGGTGGAGCGAGCTCATGTCTAGTAGGGGGAGTATTGGTGTTACATTTGGTAGGGGGTGTAGTAGGAACGGTTTTACTATGCGACTCCTGCAGATGAGAAGGGTTGGTAAGAGAGGGTGAAAGTTGAGATGAGACGGCACATATAGGTTCACTTGCAGATGTCTCGCTCAGAGGGCCTAGAAAACATCGAGTTAAGGAAATAATACACTACAGTTCAAACAAGTAATTTCACAGTATGCTATAGCAACCAGCAGTTAATATGTGAGAGCCTATATAGCAGAGAATAGGCCATAGCGCTGTTTGTTGTAACACGAGTTACATATATGACTCAGGTGCATGTAAGACTTATAAGCTCAGAGCTGTGCATATTTTCCAAGAAATCAGGTAGGATCTTGCACGTAGCAACCATTATAAGATTCTATACCCTTGATTTATTGAGACAAAAAACGGCTATAAGACATGTGCTTTGACATACTAAAATGTATGATGCAGCAAATAGAACAACAAACCATTATAATCTACAACCACCATCTAACTGTTAACCTAGCACTAACTTCCAAAAGTACACTCACTGCCAAAAACGATGTCAATATTATCAGGAAAGTCCTCGGTGGGGTTGAAGCAATCACTTGGAGTGTTTGAGAATATAGTCTGATCACTATCAGCATCACAGTCTTTCGTAGCAGATATAGTCTGGGAGACTGAAGGCAGTTGCTCAGTGAAACCTGCTTCAGTACGCGAATACAATAAATATTAATTCTAATAATTGTGTTTAGCAACAGCTACAGGCTCATTTCATACAATTTTAATTAGCATATCTCTAGCATATTCATTACAAGACTGTTGGTGACATGGGCAGAGAAAAACTTAAACTCAACAACTTATTTACCTTTCACTACCACGTTCTGATGGGGTGGCGGGATAAGCTCAACAACTTAATTTACTAAAAATGTAATGTAATTACTATAAATTGGTTGCTTAAATTTATGCAATGGCTGAATAATTCAAGTAACTAAAAACTGATAACTATAGAGTAATTTAAAAGATCAACCTATTAGTGGTCTAGAAAAAGCCCACTATAAAAACAGACAAAACAAAGAACATGACTAATATTTGATAGTGCACCTCCGAAGAAATGGGCAAGTTTCAAGTTGGCAGCGAATAAAAGAGTAGCATGTGAAAAAGAAAGCTGAATAAAAATAGAACTTGAAATATAGCATAGCTAACTATTATAATACTTACTGACTAACCTAGGTCTGTCCCTTCACCTTGGACATTACGTGGTTCATCTCTCTTCGGTCCTCTACCAGAGTTACTTTCAGTGCAGGCTATCATATCCTCATCCATGTCACTACTATCAGAAGAGTCAGGAGTGTCTGTAGCGCCATCAGTCTACAATGTACTCAATACATCAGAAACATTTAGAAAGGTTTCACATGTCAGTTATATCCAAACTATTCATCAAAGTCCATGTGAATAAATGCTCACTCACCTGAGCCATGTGAAAATGTTCCAACTGCTTTCCTCCAGCTGAGCAGGTGCTAGGCTCTCCTTGTATCACAGTAGCTGGCAATCTGACAACCTGTTCATTGCCTCTTTGCAAGTGAGAAAACGGTGGTGCAATAACCTTAAAGTGTGCGTCTAAGTTGACGGTTTGTGGAGCAATGGAGCCAGTAGACTGTCTAGCATCACCTTGTGATGACCGCCGCTTTGTGCAGAGGTCAATTGGTTGATCAAAATCTTCCGGGAGTTTCCGTTTTACGGACAAATCAATAGGCTCATTAGAAAATCCAGATGGAAAAGAAGCCATGCAAGAAAGGGACCTTTTGCTTCTGACAGACAGATTGATAGGAGAGCTTTGCTCAAGAGCTAAATGAACAACAGCCTCAGACTGCTTCGCTTCTGAATAATTCCAACAAACGTCATGCATTTGACTTCTACCTTGGGCAACAGGGGCTATCATGGTACACCGAGTGAAATTTATGACATCGTTTAATGGCTGTGTATAAAAACATTGAAGTTGGAATTCGGCTTTTGGTTGAAATGGGAAACGATGCATATTTGAAAAAAGTCTTTGAGAGATTACTTTTGACTCGGAATTATGACATCGTTGGAGAATATTCTCTTCTGTAAGCACTGTAGCATAGCACATCGTAGATGCGGCGTTGGCATCAGACAAAACCATTTGAGAAGATTGTGCAGCAATAACATTTACCAAGGGTAAACTTTGGACTGAAGAAGGATTTATATTCGAGTCACAAACATTAGCTACTGAAGGAAGTCTATTTTTTCTGACAGAACTTAATTCACATAAAACATGCAAAGGAGTTATAGATGAGCATGTAGCATCAGCGCAATCTTTTAAAACACTTAATTGTGACTCTATTTGCATAACAGATGCTATGGTTGGAACAGGAGAGAACTTTCTAAGTCCTTCCTGTTGAATAACTTCAGTGGTGAAATTTTGCGCAGTGTCATGTGAGCTGAAAGAAAGAGAGGGTGCCCTCTTTACCATCTCAAGCAAGCTGAAAGATTCGTGAACTGCTACAGAATGAACTTGCTTAGAATCAAAAGAAGAGATGGGCATTTCTAAATGTCTTACAGTAACAGGTGGCAACAACTCTGCTGCATAAAGCTCAACTTGATGAGAGTTTTCAGCAACTGACGTAATATTAGAAGCAATATGGCAGCTTTGCTGATCATCAGATTGCAAAATATCAAGAGCCTTTTCAATCTGCACTCGACTGCAAAGTATTTCAGTAGCTACCGGTTCAACTTGAACTATATTTGCATTAGAAACTGAAGTTGATGTGTCAAATGATGTTTTAGTTAGATCTGGAAAACAGTATGTGGGTCGCCTAACTGATGAATCACAACTGTTACTCAAGCAGAACGGTTGATCTGCTGCAGGTGTAGCTAGACGAACTGCTTCAAGGTTCAAGTTTGCAGTCATAGCAAAATGATCTGTTGTGAATTTAACATCTGGCATGTAAAACTCACTGTTGGAAGATAGTTTGGGTACTGCTTTCATAGCTCTAGACATGATTGCTTCGCTTTCAGCTTTTATAAGCTCATCAACAACTGAAGCCGGAATTGATGAACACAAGAACTTACTTGACTTCACCAAAATTGGATAGATGTTTACCAGATTGACTTGCAGCCTTTTATTACATTCTATACCAAAATCGTTTGAAACACTAGCGGTAGTCAGCTGAGAAAAAGCAGAGGAACTATTTAGGTGCACGACAGGAGGTTTAAGCGTTTCTGTAGTGTCTTGAGATTGTTTACGGGTGACCCGCTGGCACAATCCAGGGTTAGTAGAATTGTTGAATGTAGATGATGAATGTTGTTGTCTAAATGTAAATTTAGCAGCTGGTGAAACAGCCTGCTGATCAGGTGGTAATTCTGATGCAACACCAAATGCACTATTTTTATCAGGTTGGTATTTCGAGGGAACAAGAGTCGAGCTTTGAGAGTCTGAATTAGTTGATTGATTTTGTGACAGAAAAGGACGATATGAAGCTGGCAGGTTATGAGAGTTTGAAGAATCAACTAGACTAACTTTCCAGGTGTCACATATATCTTTCAGCGCAGGCGATTGTGACTGGTGAATAGCAATGTTCACTGAGAAAGAATTGCGAAGACATTGAGCCAATAGAGTTGTTCCTTCACTATCAGCAGTTCTATCTAAGTCACAGTCTAGACATGAGCACTTTTCTAAAGGTACCTTCCTAGGTGACAATGACCCTTCTGTCGTAGCATAACTTTCATCAGTCAAATGTGAGGAATCGCCAACATCAATGGTGGTTAATTTAAAAGATGAAGAGTCTCCACATTCACTGCCAGACATAAAAGTAGCAGCTTGCAGAGCATGACTATATGAAAGTTGCCAATCATTGTTTGCATTTTCACAGTAAGAATCACTTGCAGATAGAGAAAGTGATGAAGAAAAACAATGACGTTTAGCAGGGATATCTAACTCAGGCATAGCAAGGAACCGTTTTAAAATTAAATCCCGGTCTTCAGTGATTTCTTTAATGCTTTGCCTTGAACGCACATTACGCAATTTGGTTGTACGACTAATGGCAGCCTCTGTGATATCTTTCGGAGTATTATGTCTGATATTGGTTGTTAAAGTTGAAAGTTGAACACTGCAAGGTTTCAATATACTGGTGTGCACCAAATTAGAAAGTGGCTTAGTGTGAACTTTTGATTGGTTAACCAGTTTGCTAGAGTTTCGAGTTTGAGGAAACACAGGTGGAAAACTTAGACCATGTCTGACAGAAGAATGTTCCAGATCTGCATGAGACTCAACTTGCTCCTCACTAGAGAGATTATCCGGTGAAGAAACTTGTGTGCTTATTACAGGAGGTAATGTTATTGGCAAAGTTTGTGGAGTGGTGCTAGGTGCAAAAATAATAACCATATTGTTGTGTACAGGAGATGAGGTTGAATTTGATGTTGACTTGAGTGCAATAGATGGTGGCTTAGGAGCAATAGTTGGCGGCTTAGGCGCAATAGAAGCCGGTTTAGGGGCAATAGTCGTAGGCTTTGGTGAAATATGTATTGACTTTGGTGAGATCAACGATGTCTTTAAAGCAATAGATGTTGGGTTGGGAGAAATGGATGAAGGCTTAGGTGAAACTAGGGTGGTTGACATAGCGGTAACGGAGCACTCTGTCAAAGACTGCACTGACTGTAGAGTACTCTTTTGACGGTCATCAGCATTAGACATACTCGAGGGCAAATAAGATGAAGTAGCAGCGATGGAAGATTTATTAGCAACAACTGATTGTTTTCTCAGTCTACCTGACGTTCTAGTTTCAGCAGTTTCTCTAACATTCATTCTTGTAGCTGGTGATGGCTTTGGTCTGTCTACACTAAAATATTTTGCAGATTTTATGGTGCGCTCTGATCTTGGTTTCACAAGCGCAGTATCAGCAACCAAACTAGATGACATACGTGAGCTTTTTTCATTACTAGATTGCCTTACACAAGTGTTTGTAAGCACAGAATCAGGCATAATTGCATTTGGTTTAACAGCTGGGGGAAGTGTTAAAGGTAAATTCACAGATGGTTTAACTGTTTTAGCACTTTTAATCGATATTTTGCGAGCATAGGAATCAGATTCATAAGAATACAGCCCCTCATATGACACTTCGACTGCCCGAACAGCATTGCACATAATGTTTGAACGTTTTTTAGATGATTTGGAAGACACAGAGCGAGTATCTGAGTTTGTTTCACACTTCTCTACACTATCTCGTTGGACCAAAACAGATCTTCTCAATGTCAATGTGACTCTACCATCTTTTTCACTTGGAAGATGAGATGAACGCAAAATAAGCTCTTTTTCATGGTTTAACTCTGTTTTTACAGCTTCTGATTTTGGAGGAATTGATTCTGATTGGTGTTTCCTAGATCGAAGCATAATGCGCCGTGACTTTTGAAGCTGAGAGGTTTTTAAAGATAATTTGGCTGGTGCTAGTTTCTTATGCTTTGAAGAATTGCGGGTAGACATATATTCATCATTGGTAGCGCGTTCAGATACGCTTTTAGCAGCATTGTCTGCTAGTGTAACACCATCTTCCAAGTCTGCTAAAAACCCTTTTAATAAAATAGAGTGTTCATTTGACTTTACAATGTTGCCATCAGATGCTTGGGTGGTAGAGTTACTTCCAGCATCTAAAAATCGTGCAGGTACCCTCTTTAATCGCTCAGAGCGACTGTGGTGAACAGATACAACTTTATTTTTAACTTTTCTTTCAGCAGGCCTTGTTGATTTTAATTTTGTTTTTGGCAGCCGTCTTGTTGCCAACTTCCCTCGCTTACGGCGTTTATTAAGCTTATCTCGTCTAACAAGAGGGGGTAAATCAATAGGTAACTCTTCAAGTAAACGATCTGATGGTGCAACGCCCAAGACTTGACTCAACTGGCTCAGCTTATCAACAAATGACCTAGGCTTAGGCAAAACTGAATTTGGAGAATGAGAAGTATTGTCAATCTCCAAATGAAGTTCCTCGCTACCAGATGTTTTTGAACAAGGTCCGTCTAAACATTTACCGTTGTCAACAGTTTTACATTCAGTGTCTGCTATACTAAAGCCATTTACCTCTTGAACACAGTGTTGTGGGCTTTCTAATTGGGTAGTTGATGCATTGTGTTTATTTGAGCTATTTGTCATGAGAGTCTCTTCCGACTTAAGCTCAAGTGGTGGTAGGCTTGCATTGGAACTTTGAAGATTAGCAGCAACTGTAGTTGAGTGATCACTAGACATTTCAGCGGAAATGAAGGTTGAAATTTCGTGAATATCTTGTAATATTGATTGAGTAGACATTGGTTCACTGGCAGGTTTAAATGCCATAGGCTGCTCAATAGCCTGCTGTTCAGCATGCATAGAATGAGGTACATTTCTTGAGCCATGTGGTCGCTTTGTAACTTTAGAGCCATGACGCTTTTTCTTTCTAAACAGTCCTTGTTGAACTGCTGGCTTTGCAGATAAAAAATGATTGGGTGAAGAATGAACAGGTGCAATTGTATGCTCAGAACTGACGGTATCTTCTACTGAATGAGACAACAATGATGGTGAACATGAAGATAAATCAGAAGCGTTAGGACACTTTGTTGCTGGAATAGTTGGTTCAGTTGGCACAGGTAATACTGTGCCTTTAAGAAAAGTGTCAGTTTGAGTGTTTATTTGATTAAGTTGAACAGAACTGGACATAAAAGTTGCATTAAATGGTTGTCTGAGTTGTGCCTGTAAAAAATTTTGATACAAACTTGAAGTAGAAAGTTCAACATGTGCAATACCTTCTTGGTCGTTAGATGGCGACTTTGCTATGATATCTGACTTTCCAGAACTTTTTTCTGATATCCCCATGCTCAAACTTGGTGGAGTCGTATTACAGGGAAAACTTCCTGCAGGCAATTCGCCAGAGTCTGACATTGCTTGGGTTACAGCAGAACAAGGAAATGATTCGACTTTATTTTCCTGAGACAATTGCGGACCAGAGTTGGTTTTGCCGCTTACTTGACTATTTTGTTTTAACTGAGTTTTTTGTAAACACGTTTTTTCCGGTGGCAAAGTCTCAATTGAAACACTTTGGGAGTTTTGATGCAAGGTTTTAGTTTTAGGTTTTTTATTGTGCCTATGTCGTTTTCCAACTTTTTGCTTGGAATCAACAGTATATGAGTCTCGGCCTTTAGACCCAGGCTTGCCCAGTTGAAAAGATGGTGCTTCATAAACAGCAATGGGTTGGGGAAAAACACTTGTATTCTGAAGACAATTTTGAGCTGCATTGAAAGTGTCAGATTGAGAGGACAGTGGAGGTTCAATCTCAGTTTTCTGAAAGCTTGCCTCAAGCAAAACAGAAGATGATTCAGTCTTTGGAGGCAATGGTAGACCTATAGTGGCTGCACAGCTAGGAAAGTGTGGATACTCACATGATAAATCAGGAACAGTTGTTACCAGTTTTGAAGCCAGTGTAGCTTGAGTAGTAATATTGTCTGAAAACAGTGTAGCACTTATATTCTTCTGTTTAGTTGAGTATTCTAAGCTGGGAACCTTACATTTCAGACCAGTTTGACGAGAAACAAGTGAAGTTGACGACTTTGCCAAATCTAACTCACATGAGACTGATTTTGACAATGCCCTATTCAATTTTGAATTAGCTGAGTTTATAGTTCTCTGTCCGTCTGTATCTTCATTCTCATTAGCCAGCATTGTCAAATCAGACATCAGTCGGGGATTAAAGTTGGGGCTTGTCGGTAAAGATTTTGCTTGAGAAGATGGGAAAGGAGACTTTAGCGAAACTATTGGGGGTTCAGGTATGTTTGAAGGTGATTGTTCTATTGAATGAGGTGGAATTGTATGTAATGGGATTTTTATATTTAGAGGATTAGTCGGCGAGCTACTTTTCAAGGTGAATCTTCTTCCTTTCTTAGACAATTTCAATCTAGGAATGCAGCTCTCAGAAGCAGTGGAATTTTCTGCATAACTTGCATCATCATTCTGCATTTGCACTTCCCTGTGAGTTTCCACATTTTCCTGAGTTGGTTGAGCCTGTTTTGAAAAATTAGGCACATAGGTTAGTTCACTTTCTGTATCTTCATTGATAGTAGTATTAAGATTGCCCTCACACCTTTGCTTTTTGTCTTTATTAGATTTAGACTTTTTAGCTTTCTTCTTATGCGCCTTCTCCTTTACTTTTTTCTTTTTGTTCAACTTATCCTCGATTTTTAGAGTCAATGATTTAAAATTGAGAGTTATTTTTGGTTTATTTTCTTGGAGCTGTTTTCTATTTTCGAATACAGGAGAAACTAATTCACTAGTATGACCAGCATTATACTGATTTCCAGATGTCCGCTTAATCTTCAACTTCAACGTACTTGCTTGCTGAGATACCGGAGGTGCACAAGTGTCTTCATTCACAGATGTGTTTCTTCTAATAGTGAACTTTAATGGGTTTGTGTTTTTACTGACTTGAAACGATGAATTTGTTTCAATCTAAAGCAAAATAGAAATATTAAAGTTCATACGATATATTTGTAAATAAGTAAATGTATATGCAAGTACAAGTAATGAATACTTCGGCAAAACCATTTTTAAATTCTTGATAGCCACTTTACCGTTTCCGACATTAGATGAGCATCATCTTCATATGTGTCATCTTCAGCACCATCCAATTGAGGAACAGAACTAGTTGAAACCAAAGGAAAAAATTTAAGTTGCTATTTACAGTAATAAAAATATTAAATATTCTTTTTCTTGGGAACAATTATACAAATTGAAAGTGAAGACAAATACATTATTATCTATAAAAATACTCTAAAGATCCTACACTTACTTATCACAGCTTATGTCATCCTCAACTTCCCAAACTGGCTGAGCCATGATTGTTGTCTGTAAATCCTCATCACTGCTTTCATCGAAATAGCTGTTACGCTCATCATATAAATTGTCAAAAGTAGAGTTCACCTATGTAAAACAAGCAAATAGTAACATAACAACATAACTAGTAGCCAAGTTGTCAAACTATTATAATACGCCATACTAGTGACTATTTGACAGTGTCACAAAGCCATTAGAAATTATTCTCTTTTACCACTAACTGTAACAGCCTAAATGCTCCATACCAACAATCAGTATTATTGTACAACTAAAACACTTTCATGATATTGCAACACAATATTTAGCGACCAACCTGAATTAAATTTGTACCATGCACCCAATCATCATCATCACTATCAAATATGATAGATGAACTATGTGTGGAGTTCACTTGTGATTGGCTACCACTGAATATTGAACTATTTTCTAATTGGTCAAATGATGTGCTCTCAAAATGTGCTTTGTGATCCCGTTGACCCATGGGCTGTGATGCACTGTCTGTCTCTTTCACAGAAGATTGAGAGTTTTCAGCTGACTTTATTTGTGAGGCAGCTTTATTGTTTGAAGAAGAGCTTTGTTCTGGCCACTTCTTACCCCATTTATACAACGCCTTTGCAGATATGCGACTACCTTGGCTAGTCCAGCTACCAGCTGATAAGACACTCATTGATCTAGAGAAATAACTCAGCAAGTTTATTACTAGTATACTAGCAAGATTGATACTAGTAACTTCGTATAAAAATAGGTTGGATTCATTGAAAGCAAAATGTGTTCTCTAAAACACTTTAAAAAGTCATGCTGGGGCAGCTTATTACCTAAAATATTTACAAACACTGAGATCTATGCTGTCTTTATGATGCTTTACAAAAAAATTATTAAAGCGAGGTAATTAGGATCTTCTAATAAGCAAGACAGGTGGAATATGGAAAGCATAAACAGAAATATACAAAGCAAGTATATTACATGTGAGCCTGCTGGCATTATTCTGAGTTTATCTATTTATCCAATATCAGTATTTAAGGCTGAGTTGGTGACCAGACTCCACCAAAATGGGTCACTTTCAAGACAAGCATCTAGTCACAACCTCTATTCAAGTACATTTCAGCTTCGAGTAAAAGTTGTCACACATAACATGTGTAACTTCTACTTTTACACATGAATCAAAGGTTACCTGTGTTCTGATGAAGCACATAGAGTAGTGTCAGAAAGAGGACTGTAGGAAGGTAGTTGGGCCATGGTTGGAGTGGAGGAGACAGTTGTGTCTTGTTGATGCTGATTCTGAGGTGAGCTCAATGGAGAGTAGCTGAATGACTCATCCTTCCACGGATCATCACCACCTTAAAATCAGAATAGTGTTATACTGCACAGTAGCATTAGATAGTATCTGGTATGATTTCATAACAAAACTTACACAAACAGCAACAGCAGAACCATAAAATCGTTGATTTATAAAAAGTCAGTCAACATAAAATTTTACAACTGAAGAACTTGAAACAAAATCACTCAACAAATTAAACACACTTCAGTTCCTAGGAATATCAAAACACAAAATGTTGGGTGAGATTGTTGAGCCGCAAGCATAGACCAAACCTCTTTGTGGTGAAACTCGTGGTGAGTAACTAATATACTCCTCATCTTTTGTAGAATCATCATCAGACAAATGTTCCGCCAACAGTGCAGCCAGCTCTTGGCAACTCACTACAGAAAAGGAGAGAATAAAAACTTTAGTAGTACAATATTTAGATGACAGTGTTTAGTTAATAATACATAGGAACTACAGAGTGGAATAGATATATTACTCTGTATAGTCAGAACTGCATAGAAACTGTGCAATATAATAGTAGACCAAGTGGCTAAACAATATGACATAGAACAGCAAAGCCTGTAAAAGACTTAATATATATTTCGTGATTTTAGACATCTAAAATAAATTTGCTTCAACTAGCTACACAATAGTAGAATTTATTTCAGGTAAAATTAAAGTAATATTATCAAAATAAAACAATTGTCAACTTTTGGAAAACACAAACTCTGCCTAACAAGCTGGTCCGGCTACAAGAAAACAATAGGCACTATCTGCAAGCAGAGAATGCTCTCTACTATGTTGACATACATTTCTCTGCAGCCTGTGTAAGATTGGCACTGAAATTCAGCACGTGATTTATAGACTCCTGATTCACTTCCCCTTGAGAACAGACAGAACTGAGATTCAATGAAGAGTCACCGGGAGTGCTGGGAACTGCAAAACTCTGTTGATCTTCTTCTGTACAACTGAAACCGCATATATATATAAAACAGAGTATTAGAGTACAGCATTAGAACTGTACAACTGAAACATAGTAGTAGAGTACAGCATTGGAGTACAGCATTAGAACTGTGCTACTGAGCAATAGGCATGGATAACAATTTTATAATACACAAACTAATATAATTAAAATGGAACCAGTTTTAAAGAAAATTATGTTGAAAGCACTCATATCAATATAAACAGTGATATTGACAATCTTTTGTTTTTGCTACAAGAAGATAGTAGTCAGAAAACGAATTCTAGCATGTAAAAAGATAGCCACTTTTAGCCCATGGCACTTACATGTCGAGTGCATCTACCATATCAATAAACCTCTGGTACCACACTTCACTGACACCAGCATCAGGTGGGTCTTTTCTCTCTACATGAAAACATTGGAATACATACATTGGAATAGATACAGCAATGAAGATGGGAATTATTATAGAGCAGGGAGCACCCAAACAAGAAAATGAATTGCTAGTTAAAGCTTAAAATGAAGCTGTATGACAATGACATGACCAAAGCCTTGTTGAGTTAAACACGCAGCTTTTCTAAAGTGAATACACTGTTTGTGTAAAAGCAACAGCAGACCTTGTGAGTTAGGTGCATCTAATTTCACTTCGCCATCTAGACCATTAGCTTGCAGTCTTTTCTTTTCATCTTCCCAGAGAGCAAGTAATCCGGGATTTGTCCCCACATGATCTGTCGGATAATATAGTCTTGTAAAAAAGCTCACGGAAGTTTATAGTCGCTATCCCTGTGAGAAAACCCCTGATGGAAGGAGTTTTTGTTAAAGCTAAGGCCTTATTTAAAATTAGGCACAGGAGCAATTATGCCTGGATGCTCTTCCTAACATCACCAATGATCTTTACTGGGGTCCGAACCCATGACCTCGTGATTACTAGGCAAACGTTCTAACCCCTAGACCACGGCTGCTCCCTTAATATAGTCTTGTAAAGTCACAGATAGAAGACAATGGCTTGAAGATGATAGAGTGTGACTGAGGAGAGAGTGTTAGAGTGCTATAAGTAGAATAATTATATAAAAATGAATATGTGGGATATCTGAAACAAACAACCCTGAAA
Source organism: Bugula neritina (assembly GCA_964035545.1). Classification (NCBI taxonomy): domain Eukaryota; kingdom Metazoa; phylum Bryozoa; class Gymnolaemata; order Cheilostomatida; family Bugulidae; genus Bugula; species Bugula neritina. Next base: position 23,043,573 of record OZ037767.1, read on the forward strand.
GGCGTCACATTTCAAGGTTTTTAAGAATATCTAATAAGAATTCTTATGTTGGATCAACACAACCTCAGAAACTCACAGAAAGATCGATATGTTGTTTGCAGCGCAATACAGCATGCCTTCACATTACATTCACTTTATAATTAGCCTAATTGAAAAATTGAGGCGAACGAAAATAGACCTGCAATTTTGTATTCAAACACAAGAAATTCATTTACAAATATCATTAAAGTTAGAGACATATTTCACTCTGATAAGTTCAACGTATATCTTATAATTATATTTGAAGCATAAGAAGTAGAGCATTGCAGCATTAGTTTCATCTACCAAGATTAGTCATAATCCAGAGCATAACAAAAGCCGAGTATGCACAAAGCCATGCAGATGAATTCACTTACCATTGATTAGCTGTTTGTTTAGAATATCGGCTGCAATGACATCTACCTCTTGGTCACAAGTGCTCACTTTATACAATGTGTCAATGGAGCGATTTACTGTGCCAGTAGTATTACTAGTCCCAGATAATGACAATGTTTCATCACCTATTGAAACCACACAACACTGTTGGTAGAGAACTCATACTTATGCATCAGTTTAATCACTTTGTTAAAACAAGAGGCAGAACATTACAGGAGGCAAGGATGTCTTTGAGGCGAGTGTTCTTCTGACACTTGACGACACCATGGTGATTTTTGGCGCACACTTTGTTCATATGTGGCCATTTTTTACAAATATTCTGAACTAGGTCTTGATGGATTTTAGGTCCAGATATGCACATGGGTTTCATGAGAGGTCAACGGAAAACTTTTTGCCAATAATTACAAGATTACCAATTACCAACAGTGTCACCTTGCCAACTTACTACTTATGTTTAGCCATATAATTAGTCAGCGTACCACAAACTATACTTTTAGCTGATACATATCGAATGATTCTACAGCGTAAAATGTAGAATCACACAAATTAGCATATCTATTTTCAAAGTACACATCTAAATCATTCCTATAAGCTGCTTTATCACCAACTTCAAACTCTCTGGTTGCTAAGCTAATGGGTGATTTACCTTCAGCTTGCTGCTGATTGCTGTCACTGACTGCTTTCCTTTTCACATGAGCCGACACATTGATGAAGTTCATCCCGTAAAGATTGTAGTCGATGAAAAACTGTAAGTTTAAAAATTAGTCAGTTTCATTATAAAGTATGAAGAAACACTAGGTAAACGCATTGCAAAAAGAATTTTAGCATAAACACTTTGTTCCCATTGCATCGGGATGGATTTGAAAGAATAGATTTGTGGTTGTGGTTTGCATGAACTTACGGTTGTGATTTCATTTGATGCAACTGTTCCCAAACATCAAATAAACAAATGCATTAGATAATGCAAAGCAATGAGAACATAGTGAAAGTAGCTGAAAAATCAGCTTCAATTTTGTTTAACATCATTATATGTATTATATTATATATATTATTAGCATATGAAACAAAGATGAAGAATGTAGAAGTCAGCAATATTTGATGAATATTGGCAGCACACACAAACCTGTAGAATGAATGGAATATGTGTTTCGTGAGGTTGGAAGCTTCTTCCCATAATGGCTCCACCCAGCAGTAGATCCGACAGTCTATCCAACAGAATGTTCAGACAATTATAAAATTATTTCGGCCAACATACTCATTGTATATCAATACCTCTTCATTATGTCATTAATATGCTTAACAAAGTGGTAACAAATTGTAATATAAAAATAAAGTTTTTTGTAAAGCAGGTTGATTCAGAAGTACAAGGTGTAGAAGCTAAGTTGAGAATACAGTGTATAGTCTGGCTAGCTAAAACTTCAGCTAGAGTTGACATGAACTTTACCACTAACAACCAAGTATGTCATAAAAGCTTTTTTTAACCAATCTGTCCTTTATTTAACATAGATATTTGGTTGATCAAAACATGCAATATTTCAACATTATATTTTATTTCTGGCAATCTTCTGGACTAATGGTACATACCTAGAAATAAGCAAAGCATTGTAGATATATATCTTCAAGAACACCTTTGCTTTATGATGAAATCCATAGTAAGGTCTACAAGCAAAATATAAGCAAAACACATCAATTCTGGTGTAAAGCATGGTTATTATAATTCCATGTAATAATGGTTGAACAACCAATTAAGTAACAAAGCCTCAAAAAAGAATAAAATGATATATATAAACAAAGAGACAACAGCTGTTAAATAATCAGTGGTATGATTGTGGAAAAAGCAATAACATGGTATAAATTAGTTGGATGCACCATACCATATTCGTCATTATAATCCAAATGCATAGCTATATTCAACAATTGCGATGTAAAAGCTTAAAAAAACACATCAATAAGGCCGTGGTTATGAGGTTAAGAGAAAGATCTGAGAGAGATGGCAGGAATGATATGGCAGCCAATTCAACTTAGAAGATGGGCATGAATCATGCATCTAGCTTGCACAGAGCATGTATGAAAAGAACAACGTATGAATAACATGTACAAGACAAATAGAAATATATAGAACAGTGGAAATGTAATTAGAACTGGAGCATCACTCTGTGCTTAATTTGTTTCTGTTTTTGGCCATTATCAGCTTCATAACTACTAAAGAGACTCAAAGAAATGAGGTAAAAAGACATTCTGTTTGTGAAGGGTTGGATGAAGGACATCAGTGGAAGATTAAAATTTAAGGCTAATAGATAAAAGAAGCTGAGTATTCGAGTTTTACAACAGAAAAGAAGGATTCATAGAAGCTAGCATTTCAAGAAAAGAAAACAATTACAGGAAAAAATGGGCTGATATATTTAGGGGTACTAATTTAAATTAGGTATGAAGGTATGGAAGAAAATTGTATGGCGTGAGGCCAATGGGAGCAGAAACTCAAACAAAAATAAAACAAACTACAAGTGGATGAAAATTCTGCAACAAGAATAAAGACTGAAAAGTTAGACAGAAACAGAAATAACAATCTTAGAAGCAATAAAAGTAGGAGAGCTATAAAGAAATGGGTGGAAAGATGTTAAGCAAGAATGCATTTAGTGAAGCTAATCTATGCTTTAATCTTACTAAAAGAGATTGCAGCCTAAATTTGATATCAAAGTATAAAAATAGTGGACGGGTGTTTTCTTCCACAAGCATAGCTAGTACTCACACGCCATGAACAACGTTGATACTGAAGACGTGTTGAGTGTACGAGTCAGGTCTACCCAGTGATATGTTCAAGGCACGGTCAATAGCGTGAGTCAGCCTCTGGAGGTACAGATCGTCTGGCTCAAACTCCAATGGAATGTATATATATGGAAAGACACCATGAACATGCATGCACATTCGCTTTCCTAAAATCATACATAAACTCTAATGCACATCTGTTCCAGGTAGATAAAAGTCTGAAATTTAAAGCTTGAAGATAAGTTTTTTCTAGCTTTTCATCAGCAATTTAACATCTCTATCACTTGCTTTGAAAATAGTAGCTACACGTCTTGAATAGTATATTACATGAAATACTGGTAAAAAAATTTCAATACAGCAAAGCACTCATAATTTATTCATGAACTAAAAAATCCATGAAAAGATCTTTTCAATACCTTCACAGGTTACTCCAAACAAATGTAGCACAGGCACTCTCCGAGTGCTTGTCTTTCTAAATGATGAAAAGGTGGCATCTAAACCAGAAACTGGTTTCTCCAAAGAATTTTCTGTAGTTATAATTCTCATAGACAAAACCTTTGAGATCTCCTCATCCCCAGACATATTGTATCAACATTTATCACCACAAGTCTGATAAAATAAAAAGCAAAAAGTTATTTTCCACTAAACTGAACATGTAGCTACCAAACAACACAATTCAGAGAGGCAATAAAATTTCAAGTGAACACTAGATACAATAACATGACCAAGTACTTGCATGTTCTTTATAAATTAAAATGATGAGAGTAGGAGTTGATTTAAGCTATTGATTGACTGGACAATCTTTGCCTGAAATGAAAATCGAACTATTGACTTGACTTTCCAAGGCTTTGACCTAGTTCTGATAGCATGTAATGCTAATGAGTACATTATCAAATTAAATCAAATAGAAATACTACTCTACAATACATGCTAATGAGTATGCTGTTAAATTAAATTAAAACAATGATCATTTTGCACTGTAATTGTACATGATATCAGGGCAACTATTACAGCAGTACAACTACCTTGCTACAAATAATTAGGTTTGTTGATAAAATAAGAACTGTGATTGAATATAAAAAAATGAATGATTCAACATGAAGAATAATATAAGAAAAAGCATAGCATATGTGGGGTAATGGCTAAAGCAAGCTAAATGGAAATTCTTTGAATTAAGTAAACTTTCCAAAAATAAACCAAATATGTCCCTACAACTATAGTATCACAGGCTATTATGCAAATAATTATAATTCATCAAAATAACTACTGTAAAAATTAAATATTAAATTATAATTCAGACAACTATGGGCTATAAACAATCAACCAAGATCTTAACCACTATAATAATCAGCATCATTTAAACTATGACAGACTACCAGTATGTTTGATAGAGCCATTGGTGTTACTGCTGCTCAATATCATAAACCATTAAAAAAATATAATTATCATGATTTTCATAATCATCACACGATTCATGGCTGTAGCACATTGGCTATCATTTTTCAGAAGCCTATAAATTGAACTACAAAGCACAAGAGTCACTAAGAACAACTTTAAGACTATTGGTATTACTATTTCTCTATTAGTATAAGTATCATTACTAATAAGTAATACTACAATACCAATATGTATGTGAATATCAATCTAGTTAGTAATATCCCTAGAATTATATAGAAGAATGAAAATAATTCATTATATGATATATGTATATACTCATACTGTCTATACTCACATTGTCTATTGATATTCCCATTATCACCCATATTAAAATTCTATATTAAAATTTAGTTTTATACTTTTACTTTTAGGTTTTAAAATCACCTTGATATTCTTAAATTCTTATACTTAAAATTATACGTATGGTGATACTGATGGTTATCAATATTAAATTTATTATTCGTATTGACAATAAGAATAATTTTATATAAAACTAAAATTAAGAAATGAAATATAAATGAAATTCAATGAATTTGATGAATTGATCAATTTGAATATGAGTGGTTAATTGTGAATAATTATTTATGAATCAATTTCAAATTTGTATTAACTATAAAAAGTATCATCCCAACTTAAACTAAATATAAAATCAAATCAAATATGTGATGATCATTAAGCCTATGCTAATGTATATTCATAATCATATTGATGCTGATATTTAATAATTCATGCTGGAAGTGGAATACTAATCTGTAATCACTTCTAAAGTTCTAATGTAAATGTAATTCAAATATTAATAACTTGAATCACGAATACAAATTGAACATCAATATCAATACGGATATCAATATTAAATTGACAATAATTCACTTACAACAAGTATCACAATGCCAATTGTACTACTACTTTTATTTTTAAACTTCCCCTTCAACTCAAGACACTAACAGTAACAGGCTCGGACGTCCGAAATTTAAAGTGAAAGTGATGAAACTGAGTCTGATAGTCGAGGTTGATTAGTATCTATTATTATTAAAATTGAAATTATTTAATTACATATTTCTAAAATAAAATATAAAAGTGTTAACAATCATAATCATTATTTTATTAATCATTTATTTTTAATATTTTTAAAATTAAATTTCAATTTAAATTAAAATATAAATTAGGTATCAACACTTTCATTATGATTATGATTAAATTCAATATTTAAAATAAAAATTAATAGTAATAGTAATACTAATACTAATAGTAATACTAATACTAATAGTAATACTTATACTAATACTAATAGTTAAAACTTAAATTCAAATAATTTATCAATATTAATAATAATATTATAATTATTCTACAAAGAAATACAGAAGTTCTAAAAGGAGAATTGCAAGAAATAGTACTATTTACCAAAACAAAAATTAAGAAATTATCAAAGTATTTTTTATATTGGAATGGTTATTAAAATTGAAACCAATACAGTTAGTTACAGAGATATTATACTCATATTGATGTACACAGAGTCAGATGCCATCTTTCATGTTGATATATGTAACACGGCGCTTGATTGGTTTAATTTCGCAGCTGCAAAATTCACGTGAAAGCTATGCACGCATTAGTCTAATAGAAGTTGTGTCCTCGATGCCATCACTTCGAACCATTACAACTAACTTATCTTTATACAGTGAGCCATATGTAATTTTAGGCCTTTGGTAATTAAATAAGCCATTTAGATGGCACTGTGGCTGTACTCATGAGACCGGACAATTGTTATCGAATTCCTCATAAGTTATTAGCTATAACATTTTAGACATTAGAGAGTTGCTTCAAAGCAATATGTGACCCATTGAACTATAACTATGATTTCAGTTCAGTGATGTGACCCTAGGTATAGAGGTTTTAGTACCCTCTATGATATATGATTGTGGCTTGCATCTAACAATTTAAATTAATACCATTTACCATTATATAAAACAATCGGTAAATTACAATTAAAATTTAATTTAACCTCTATATTTAACTTTGGACAAGTGCGAGACTTTACCAATAGCCATCTGTTTGAAATTTTAAATACCCGCTGCAATATTTATTTATTGGGATTGTTTTCTTTTCTCTTTTCGTATTGACATTACCATAGCGAATAAATGAGCTCCGTTAATTAAGCTACGCCCAATGATACGCCCCCAAAAATATTTCACGTGGTACAAGCTCCTAGTGTTGCCGTCTGCAAAATTGCACAGTGAAGACGGGCTAGTCTGCATTAGTTATTACAATTAGGTAATATCGGTAAAAGTGTCGCTTGTCAGGTTATCTCATTCTAATTATAGCTGCGATAACTTTACCAAACATAAAGCTAGACAAAAAAGTATTCTATAAGCCTGTAGGCTTTGGCTTGTTGCTCATTTAGTTTAACAACTTCAGTTAGCCGAACAGCTGCACTTGGCAAGTGGCTTACAGGTACTGTTGGAGTAAGTTTGACTTGTCTATCTCAGTTTTAGTTTCGCTTCAATTTTTTAATCCTATAATTTTTATTATGCTATTTTGTTGAAATTATATTATACACCTTGACCAGTTAGTATTATTATCGTACACGTAAAATATAAAGACCATTAGGGTTAATATTGAGTAATCATAATATTATTTAGCCTATATAATTATTGACTAGAACTAGAAGTTACATTAGCAATCTTAGCATGTTGATAACCACCACGAGTAAAATAATTACTACAAATTTATAGTAGTTATCAATATTTACATTATCATTATATCAATGTTTTGTCGGCTAATTTGTAATTAGTTTTCAACAACTAGAAGGGACTTACTTGACTATTGATGACAAATTTATTGAATTTAACCTTAAAATTAGGCTAATTTATTAGCAGTCCTCTGATTTATTCAAACAGTCTTATGATTATATATAGCTTATTTTAGTATTGCTACTAAAAGTAAATATTTCCTTTATGTTAGCATTTAGTTGTGCTACAGTTGTATATGTATATTGGGCAACCTAGTATGGAAATTGATATTATAACCTGCAAGCTCTTAGTACAAGAATAGTCCAACACCATTTGTGAGAGTCAATTTCACCACACTGTATTATGTTTTCTTAGTAATGAATTCCACTGAACTTGCTTATCAACCTGATTATATATTTTTATTGAGAAAATCTCTTACTTGTTTACTCTTTAAATTTATTTTATTTTATATTTTCATATTTTAGACCAGATGGAAAATACAACCTCTTGGATGATGTTTTGTTGATATTTTTCAAGTTTACTATGCCCATAAACACAAAAAAGTAACTGGGCTCTATTAAAAGTGAGAAAGGCAGGAAGAAAATTGTTTAAACCTTACTTCTGGATATTAACAAGAAAGTCAGCAACAAAAATGGATTTACAATTGAAAAATCAATTGCTTCAAGTAACCTTATGCTCAGCACTGCTTATCCTAACTAGATATGACGTTTTGGGGCAACAGACTGATGTGAATACTGGGCTATCTGTAGGCATGTAAGTAATTTACAAGCTTAGATTCTACTTGACAAATACTACAACTGTTGCTCTTGGATTTGACTTATTGCAGCTTTCGCAGTTGCAGGGCCCTATTTTACTAATTTGCCATTTTATAGTGTTGAGTGTTGGCAAGCCAACACTCCAAATCAAAAGATAATAAATTGCTTATTTAAGCAGCAACAAAATTACAGCACTGTAGTTATGATGTGTTTTATGGCGTAGCTGATGCTTGTAGGCTACAGGTCTGGTATTTATGGTCCGTTAGACCACAGTATGCATGAGAGTCATCTGATTTGGCCTTGCCAAGTGCCACTTACTAAAGCAGTAAAATTTGCTCAGCAGGCTGATCTAGAAGCCAACAAATCATTGTCGCAATATTCTTATATACCAACTGAAGGCCCTACATTTATTGCTAATGCTCTCAGGCTAACTAAATTTATTTAAGTTCTTATATATAGGTTCTGGGTGTTGTGTTGTGACTCCCCATTAGCCCCACTAGTGTAATAGTTAGTACTGTAGCTTGTAAGTTAAAAGTCTGAGAATCAATGCCAATTCAATGCCTGGAAGAGCAGAAGTTTTTACACTGGGTATCTACCTGGTGTCATCCTAGATATATGTTTCCCAATTAGACGCTATTTATCAAAGGTTTTTTTCAAGTGGATTGCTGTAGTTTCTTCCCACTGACCCAATGGGTCTCATTTTTGAAGCAATAGTGTAGTGCGTCATGCATAACTTTGTTACATGATACACCTTAGTTATTTGAGTTGTGTGCAAATTCAAAACCGACCCTGATCTAACAGTCATTTGCAGTTTTCAAAACTAGCATGGCCTATAACCCTCTCTCATCTACTAAATCAAAAAGTAAAAATTCAGAATAGAAGTTAAGCAGCCCTAAAGCTGGAAATTTGCATTAATAAAGTGTTTTGTCTGATAATTTTCTGCCAATAACTGCAGTAGGATATTAGTTAAAATAGCACAAATTTTTAATGATTTTGATTCATAAAGATTGGCTATGGGCATATAGTCGTATAGCTTATAAATGTTAATTTCGAACTGACTTGTTTTGGATAGTAAGTATAAGCTATTGAATAAATCTGTGAAGAGCTTTCCTGTATATATTATGTGGTCAGTTCTAAGGAAACAAACAATGTGTGTAAACACTGTTAGAGGTTTGTAATGAGATACCAGATTGTTTAGAAGCAAAACTTTTCTTTACATTGCTATAGTCTCTGGGCTTTATTACATGAAGCCGTTGGTGGTCAATTGCTCCAAGGATTTACTTTGATCTATTGCTAATTTATAGTAAGCTCATTGTCACCTAATTTTATAATTCCCATTTATATTTTGTATAACTTCTCAACTGAAAGTTGTCATCACGAACTTCTTTGTGTAACATGGGAAGCTCTGTTTACAAAAACAATATAATTATGTTTAACTAACTTTTATTCATGCTGCTGAATCATTGTAATTGTCAGCAGATACAGATAATTTCTTTCCAACCAGTAAAAATTGATGTGCAGTACTGTTTGGCCATCTAATTTTTGAGATCAGTCTTAATCCGGAGAACTCAATATATGTCTGTTGTGGAGTATTAGACAATGTTTTAAACAGCAGTGCAGCTGCAGAGATATTCTCAGCTCACTTGGATGAAATATTCCCTAATAATGCTTCATCTATCCTGATTTTGGACAGAGTGCATCCTAATGAATATAGCAGCTGGTTATCATGTGCATGTTAAATGTAATTCAAGTACAATTTTGATTTGGTTTGTCATCTGTCTATGATTTCTTTTGAAAGAAGGGAAGGTAAAGGAGTGACTCTTTTCTACAGCCAATGCTAGTAGTAATCATAATTGTCCAGCCTAAACACATTGTTTAGGTTGGGGATATTGCATAAATTAAGCTATTTCATCGCGATAGCTTTGTGAATGGGAAACGCTAATTTTGTGTGCTATCTTATCTAGTATGAATACATGCCCGCGATTAGAAGAGGCTAGCAGCTTTAAAATATATGGCTTACTCTACTAACTAACTCTGCAAAATTTCAGAGAGAAAAACAGTTTATGCGATTGCAGAGGGATTAACTGTAACTGTGTGAGTGATTAACTGTGAGTGGTTAACTGTGAGTGACTCTGTGAGTGAGTAGCTGCAAGTTTGCTGTCCTGTGATACGTACTGCTTATTCTAGCAAACTTTTCTTTGCTTTATAATATATCGTTGTGGTGTATGGCCCAGCCTTTTGACTAATAATAGGCATGGTGATTATTACTGAAAATTCAAGTTGCAAAGGCCTTTCATTGATCAGATGTGCAATTTAGGCATGAACCAGATTAGCTCTTTTCTTTCAAATACTCAAGTATAGCCAGGACTGTGTTGTTAAATCACTGGCTGGGGAAAATTAATGACTCCCAAAGACACGATCTTAATTGTTTTATATACTGTAATGCAATAAATAAATATGGCTGTTGTGGCCTATTACAAAAACCCCCAGGCTACCATTATAGTGCGATGCTTGCTTCGAATATATACTTGTAAGCAAAATTTGAACTTATCATTAGCTACCTGTCATTATCTACCTAATAAAATAAGATTCGGCAAATGGCTTTTAACTATAGAGAAATGTCTAGTGCTTTCAAAATAAAACAGACTACCCTGTCATAAAAATATCTTAACTGAGTAGGCTAACTATAGTTCAAAAAATAATTTATATTTTCTGTGGATTGCTTTTTGGAAAACACTTGCCTAGTATATGTGTATATTACCAGTATGTTGTTCTATTCTGCACAGCCAGCTAAAAACAAGCAAAGTGGGAAATTTAGCCTAGCGTCTAACTGGGAAGCGTCTCTCTGGGATGACTACGTATACTATCGTTTATTGGCTGTTAGTAAGCCTACAATACTGTAAAAAGTCACTCTGAATACCACAGCTACAACACACCCAGGGGAAATAGTTGTAACTGAAAGAAATTCATGTTCCAAACATCATGCCATTATTGGCAGCATATTCTTAAACCTCAGTATGCAGACACCATTTCTTAGTATTTTCTGCTTTGTTAAGCTCAAAAGCTCATGTTTTGCAACGTGGGCTCCCCATATAATAGTGTGCACATTATTACAAATTTTTACTTACTAATAGTCTGAAGTTGAACATGTAGCATAAAAGACAAGCAATAACAGACTTTTCAAATGATGAGAGGAAGTAATTTTATGGTTTATCAGTTGTGGAGGAGGACTAGGTGTCAGATAAGAAAGTCAACGAAACCATTCCTTCAATTTTAAGTTCAAGGATGGATTATTAGTATTTTTCTTGCCAATCAACTCATTTATAAAATTCAACCAGCTGGCAGTTATCAGTTCTTTCCCCAAATAATTGAGTTCAATTTTCCAAGAATATTTTTGGTTGATTTAATTAGTGTGTTTGGACCAACAGGTGTTAGTCCTGTCTTGCTGTGACTCAGTAAATATTGTTCACTTTGAGTATCAGGCCGAGCTTTACTTCTTTTTAATATCATAGTTTATGCAGTTGATGTCTAAGGTTGTGGATTAATTAGCAGTGATAGGTTTACTCTGCACTGCTCCATAGCCATAGCTAAAGGTTGAAAGAAGCTAAAAGTCATTCACCAGGTGGCTTGACAGTTGGATTTGAAAAGCAATATGTAGCTATCATGATATGCTTTGGCTTATTTTATTGAAGGCCTAAAGTTCAGTTCTAAGTAGTGGCGTGGGCTTGAAACCACATTGATACTGCCCTCCTGGTACATTAAAACCAGTGTATAGAGGAAATGTATTTATAAATCAGTATTTGGCTTCTTCAAATACTATTGCTAGAATTCCATTCTTTTAAATCTTTAAAATAATGAATAATAAAATATCACAGAATGTGGAATTTATAACATAAGTTTTGTGAGAAAAGTTATGAGTAGGCTTGTATGCTATAAAGGTTTATTCTACTGCATTAGACTCTACAAATGTATTATTCTTGCAGTTGCATGCAGATACAATATTTACCTAGCCGGATAACTTTATTTTTCTAGTTCTAATTCCCTCAACATTTGCTATTGTTTCTATTGTAATCAGTTTGAATTTTTCTATTATGACTGAGTAATATTTTCATGCTAACAAGTAACTTGCAGGTGTGCTTTTTCAAAGTTTTAACATTGCTGCAGGTGCTTGTTCCTCTTCATTGAAAAAGATTTAACAATAGTCTCTTGAGATGAAACTTATGAAAGAGTTATGGAAATTGCTCGAACTTGTGAACTATAAGTATTTATTACAAAATTATGCCAACCAAAGCAACCATAGCTATAGCAATATATAACAAATGATCATTGTCATGGTAGGCAATCCCTTTATAAATTAATGCCACAACGCGTTGTTCATGATTACTGCAGTCTCTTACTGTTATCTGCAGCCCAATATTTTCATCCACCTTGTTTTAATTATTACTTGGAGGCAGCAAGTATAGTGTTACTCACAGAAGCACGCGATATGCCTGTTCCTTTGTCATCACCTCTTTCCTAGTTACTAAAAAGTGACTGAGTGCTTATATTTGTAACCCAACCTTTGAGTGTTCACATAGGATAGAGTTTCTATATTATTGAACATATATAATTCATTTAGGTTCTAATTACTTTAAACTACACCGAAATTTATATTTTGTCATAAAATTTTATCCCCATTGTAAATTATTAACTAGTATTTCATAAAGTGATAATCAAATTATTATTTTTATCTCACTAATCCACATATGCTTCACCACATAAGTTATTTCAACACCATAATTTAAGTGGCCCTGTAGAGCAGATGGTTGTAAATAACAGCAGTATTTGTTTTCTTTAGTTCTTGGAGTGCAATTTGATTTTGGACTAAAGTTTATTTTGCTTGTAAAAGTTGGTTGGGCCACCCCACCATAGATTAGTGAATGTACTCCATAATTCGGCAATTATAGACAGTACTGTGCAGCCAACTCTACTATGATTATTGATATTACTGGTCAAATAGGTTCAGTCTTCAGCCTATGAAATACCTAACTGATTATTAAACTGAAATCAGGTAATTGCTTATTAATTATTATTGATAATGATATTATTTGTGTGCATAAACCAAACAATTTATAGTGCGGAATTGTTAGCAAGATAAGTTTTATTTCTGCTAACGGTTCTTTTGTTGATTATCATGGGGTGCATCCCAGTGTTCACTGGAACTGCTGCTTCAGACTGGAATGTAGTAATAACTCTGATAGCTAGACAGTGTATGTACAGTAGAGGCATGTTTGTGTTTCATGACATATAAATTTATACTTGACTGTATGCTGATGATAACAGCTCATGAGTCATGGGAAACTTATTGACAGTCTCCATATCCTCGGCTTGTTTACCCAGTGTCAATGATAGAGTTGTTTACTTTATGCTTAATTTTCTGCTGTTTCAACTGTTCTAATAATATTAATAACCACCAGCTTCTATAATAGTCATGATAATGTAGACATAACGTTAGCATATAACTCTATAAGTCATATAACCATACTAAATGCCAATGTTACATATAGTTCAATATTACTTGGTCTAATAATCTTCATTTTGTAGTCACACAATCGCTACAGCTGTTTCTACTGTCTCTGCATGCATAAAATACTTGGAAATGTTTAGCTGCCAATGGCTAAATCATTTAGGAAACATAAACTGTATATAAAATAAACCAATTTTTTTCAGTTGATTCAGTATATTTCAGCTCATTTCAGGGTTTGGAAAACTTAACAAACTATTTAATGTACCAATTTTAATAAAAACCACTATTTTTAGCATAAAGATGCAATGTAAAACCTTTTCTTTGCATTTTGCTCTATATTCATTGATTCAAAATATCCCAGTCTAGGTTTATGAAGTGTAGACCAATTTAGATTGTTGAGAGTATTTTAATGAAAAAGTACTTTGCCTCTATGCATGTATTGAGTGAGGCACCCGGTATTAGAAGACTTTTACATATTATTTGTTTTATGTAATAGATTAGAATATAATGTCTCTTGGGTGATTTGTTTATATCTATACATGGATAAGCTATAAGAAGTTTGCAATGTCTTACAGGCCAAATGTGTGCTCATACAGAGAGGCTAGAATGGTTTCCACACAGAAGAAATGTGTCCAGATGTTTAGCAGAATGGAAAAGGTGTGGCAGAAGTGTGGTGCTGGTAATGCGGACTGGTGTGTAGGCTACCAGCGAAAGTGAGTCTATAGACTTGTACAATAAAAATTTACCTGCACAGTACAAATATAATACGCTGCATACAACATATAAATACTACAATAGACATTTATACTCATCAACTACATTAACCTCTCCCTATTCTACTAACTTAGAATGGTTAAATTTTTAAAAAAATTTCAAGCAGCAGCTCAAGCCTTGAACAGTTCAAGTCAAGTCCTGAGCATCCAGGCATTTTTCAGGAAAAATTAGTGACGCTATATGCTAAATATTTCTTCGACATTTGGCATAAATTAGCACTAAAATACATACGTTCATTTTGCCCAACTTGAATACTATATTTTATGTCTGTTATGCAAGCATTGTACGTATATTTATTATTTTCCGTGCACATAAATTCAATACTGCATACTAAATTTGTACTCCAGTCTAGTATAATATTATCTTTTTATTTGCAAGTGCTCCGACAGTTGTACATCTACACAGCAGCTAGTAGGTGACTAATGCAGATATAATGTTTGCTGAGCTGTAAAGTAAATAATTTTTAAATGTTAAGCCAACTTTGGTAGGTCATGTTTGTGAACAGTATTTACATTGGAACACTTGATTTGGGTTATCTAGTTGAAGAGTTACTCCAATGTTTGTAATTCAAAGTGACTAAATCCATTGATTATTCTCTCACATTATCTTCGATGCTTCATAGAAAGAAATGCACTAATGCCTTAAGAACTAGTTTCATGTCTCTTTATGTTATTTGAGTTTTATATTGGGCATTAGTAAATAGTTCTAATGTAACATGTGTAACATGCAATCTCATTAGGCTGCAGTTCAGATAGAACTTGAGTAGCATAGAAGGGTGGCTATGTCTACAGCCTGTTACCTTCATATTGAATTGCTATAGCTGACTACCCAAGTTATAGTTATACTAAATGGTAAAGCCCCAATTGTTTTATCTGCTCATTCTAGTATAGCTGGCCTAGTACCTGGCCAACAATTCAATTGGCAATAATATTCTAGCAGTTGATGAATTACTATCTAAAGCTACTGTCACATTTTTGAAGTAGTTAGTAGACAATACTGGGAATAGTGTAGTGTGGTTTCTATTGCATCTTAGCCTGTGATTTTCACCCAAATTGCATATATATTTTATTATTCTTGGAATCAGCATATGCTGCTAATCATTCTAAATCTGTAAGCAATTTCTGTTTAAATATACGCTAGTCAAATTTTCTCTTTTTTTATTGCTATTGCTAAAGTATCAGTGAAAGTATTGTACGAGCAAATTATTTGATAAGACAACTCTAAAGTAGAATACACAATCACTTGATCAGCTATAAAAGTTTATCTTGAACCATGAATGTAGCAGAAGTTGTTAATATATCGATATAAATCATTTTATTATTTGATAATTACATTACATGCTATTATAATAGTGATATGATGAGATGAAAATATTTTGTCATGAAATTAAACTGTTATGTTCACTGCAGAACCTACTATTATATGACCTATAAGCCAAGCCTTCAGCCACAGTATGTTACAAAGTACAAGTGTTGTGATGGTTGGAGTCAAGTAGGAGCCTCCTTGGGCTGTGTCTACAGTAAGTATACCAACCAGTCTTAACATTTAATAATGCTTTACCATTCTGTAACAGTAAGAGATATATATAAGGCACTACTTGAGGAAATACATTTATCACAGTGATAACATTTGTTTCTTTTTCTTAATCAATTGGTATGTTCTTGCTAGTGGAATGTGACTTATTTTCCATGTGCTATGTGTTGACCAGGGTGGTGGTCCAAGTCAATGTGGGATACTCACGAATATTATTTGCACAGCAAAGCTGTTATTATGAGTGTTTGAACAGCATAACTTCTTAACATTTCAGCTACAACGTAATATATTATTGTATTTGACATTATAGGCTCTTTTAGACATGTGTAGTATATACAGTCATATGATTCATGCATGTACCTATTGGCTAGTGTACTGATTTGTTTACCCAACTGTCACTAACTGTAGAAACTTTTGACTACAAGACTTCCTGAACTGTGTATATTGCAACACAAACAAGCTTTGTAATGACAATATACATTGTAGAAAAGAATTGAAACATATCTTGTGATGTTAATACAATCTCTCTCTTTTATAATAACAACTATAGCTATGTACATTTCTTATGGGAAGGAAACATTGTGATGGTTGCAGAAATGTATCCTTGTAGTACATACAGTGATGTGAAAAAGTTTAAGGACGCTTGCAGAAATTTCTATGTATCTTGTTTAATAGGCATTTCTTGTAAGTTCCTAATATTTTCCTGCAAGTTCTATATATCAAAATGACCCTTAGAATGTGCTCTACAATTTCCACCTTCTAAATTCCTGCTGTTGTAATGTTTTTTACTCATTTTTGAGCCAACTGCACAAGCAGCTAGGGAAGCGCAACTCCTGTATTTTTATGTGACCAAAGTTTATCGACTTTTATAACCACAAAAGGCTAAATAGTGAAATTTGACTTTGTGCATGGCATCATGATATCATAAAGTATGACTTTCTTTTATAATTTGAAATATACCATTTAGTTGTGAGCTTTTACATGGTGTCCACTTGGGCGCTGCCCATAGACTAAATGAGAGCTGTAAATCTTCCTTCAGAGGCATAGTTTGTAATAATTTTCTTGCACAAAGAAGGTTATTCAATTAGGAAAATATCTGAAAAGGTTAACAAAGTAAAGACAACTGTACATCAAATTATCAAGAAGTTTATGGACACTGGTAGTGTAGCAGATGGACCTGAAAATGGCCGACTAAAAATAAGCACACCGAGAGATGACAAGGTTCTCATTGGGATCAGCAAGAAAGATTGCCATAAAACAAGTCTTGAGTAGGCAAGGAATAGACAGAATCAACAGGAACACCAGCTTGGACATCCCTGATAAGGCAAGATTGCTGAGCCATGGTTTACATGGCCGCAAAGCAAGAGGAAGCCTCAACCAACCGAGAAGCAGCAAAAAAGCCGGTTACGGTGGGCCAGGGAGCCTGGTAATTAGACAGTGAATGATTAGAAAAAAATTAATTTTTTAGATGAATCCATATTTAATGTGAACAATCATGCTGGAAACTGTTGTGTTAAAAGGAACCAGTATGAGAAATATAACCCTTAATGTATTCTTCGAACAATTAAGCACTCTATCGGTGTCACGTTCTGGGGTTGTATAACATCAATAACTGTAGGTCGACTCAGTAATTGCTCTGGAATGATGTTATTGCTCAAAAATATATGGAGAATCTCAATGCTAAACATTTTTCAATCATAAAAAACTTCTTTTTAAATGAAATTAACATATTTGAAGATGACAATGCACCATGCCATTGGGCAAAAACTGTTAAAAAGTGGATGAAAAAGCAGAAAGTCTCAACGCTTAACTGGCCAGCACAAAGCTGGGACTTGAACCCAATAAGAAATTCATGGTCAATAATGGCTAAAATAGTCTCTTCACAGAAGCCAACAACTAAGGTGACACTCATAGAGCCTGTAATTTATGCATGGCATCATGTGGTGACTGAAAGCGAGTTGGAGAAGCTGTACGAGTTGATGCCTCCTCGCTGCCGACTTGTGATTGAGAATAAAGGCTGGCTAACAAAACATTGATACTAAAATTTAAAGCACTGTGTGTTGCAATGCTGCTATAATGTGTATAGCAATTCACATATAATATTTTTCTATGTTTCAAGTAAAATATTCTGATGTCCTACAGTACACACAAATTGTGGGAACATTGAATAATTCCCATATATGCATAGTATCTCATTGTTTCACCCAAGTTTTTGGAGGATGTAAAAAAAGACACTTATAATTTATATGAATGAGATAAGGAGATCTTAAGGATCATTTTGATAGGCACCATGCCTATGGAAATGCATTAGTTATGTCTTAAAATTAGCTTGGAACATTGCTATTATGAAAAACATGGAGGCGTCCTTAAACTTTTTCACAGCACTGTATGTTCAGTTTGAACACAGACTATCATTGTAGCAGGAATTGATATTCCCGGACTTCCTGTTATAACAAAATGTTAAGTTAGCCAGGCAGTTTCAATCCTCATGCTGTCGATCTTTAAAACTTGAGTCTTAGCATCTAACATTTCATCTGCTGACCTTTCACTTAGTAGCTATGATCTTTCACCCAGTTTAATTGAAACACGCATTTTCGAAGATCTTTTATAAATTGTTTTGATTAAAGCATATTGCAGAAGTGCCGCAGGCGATTTATTCTTGAAACTTTAAAATACTCTTGTTATAGCCAAATGCCTGCATCTCATAGCTGCCATATTGGTGTACATAAACTATACAGCGATTTATGTTGTACAACTTTGCATCAATTTGAAGGTCTGACTGAGAAATACTGCACTTTACTTTACCTGCACAAAATTTGACACAACCTGCATCTCTTGAAACTTTCAAAAACATCTTGTTAAGCTGTTTTTTTAAATTGACTGGCTGTGCAAGTTAAAAAATGACATATATATCCAAAATTATACACATCCCTTTGTAAGAGACCCTGCAAAGCATTTCTCTATTGCTATCAAATACAAATTGTTGGCCACCAAAAGAATTTTTATGTTGAGAGAATTTGCTAGCTCAATATATCTACTTTTTTGTAAGCTACTGGTTTCAACAGCTGGCCTGTTTTTCACCGAACCGGTCTTAATAGCAGCTTGAAGACAGACAGTGCACTCAATATCTACCTAGCAGTGGGTGTAGGAAATGGGTGTGTTATGTTAATAAAAAAAATTGTCATGAGGTGCTTCAATATAAGGGAAGCATTTCTATAGCAAGCGACATAATATACTTGACAGCAAATGGCTTTTTTTGTCGCAAACAAGTATAAGTGTCCTGCATCGATGAAGAGCGACTGCACTTTTTCAAAACAAAATAATTCTAGTATTGCCGTTATTCTATAGTTACATCAGATGATATCAATTTTGTCTTAATGGATTAATCAAGTTTGGTAAATAATATTACTATAAAATAATATAACCTGGTATATATTAAGCTGTCACTTGGCATGTACAGGAAGCTATGCTCTGTCAAGAAGACAGGCGCCTTATGTAATTCCTTGGTCAATTTTCGATTTATAAACAAATTATTGCTGAGGAATTTCTACAGGTACATATGCACTCGCATTCTCTAATTGTGAAAATGTTACCCATGATATACACGTGAGTTGTTTGGGACTAACAGATAATAGTTTTATGGTTATGTATCGAGATAATAATAGCTGAAAGATTATGATTGCTAATTTTAGGAAGATGCGACCCATCTCAGTGTATGAATGGAGGGAAATGCATGGGAGATTATTCCCAAACCTGTGAATGTCCCTCAGGGTTTGAAGGCCCCAACTGTCAATTTGGTATGTAGCCGATTGATAGGTTATTTTTTGTAAAAATAAGCTTGTTCAGATCATTGTGCAGCTATTCAAGGCATTGTACTTGCATCAAATTTTCAATTCGTAAAATTCTTGCAATGAATTGTAAACAGATTTATTTTGAATGTTTTTCTGCATAACTAATCATAAAAATATTTTACAGATATAATATAATTACTGTATAGTAATGTAATGAAAAATCAATTTTGTAGATGTTGATGAGTGTTCACAAGGCAATGGAGGTTGCTCACACCAGTGCTGTAATATGATTGGCTCATTTATCTGTAAATGTCCAACAGGAATGACTCTTTCATCAGACAAAAGAACATGTCAAGGTATATATTCCCAATAGGCGTCTTGAGAACAGCAAATAATATATTCACATTAAAAAAGTATTCTTTTTGTAATCACTATACAGTTATCACTGTATATAAGAAAAGTGGTCATTGATGGGGTATTTTAGAGCTATTTTATTTATTATGTTGGTTCAACTTTCAAGAAAGGGCTCTGGCTATGTTATATAACTAGTTTCGATTTCTAGCCAATGTACAATCATAAGTAATTTTCGTGAAATATGAACACAGTGTTTCCTCCATATCTCACAAATCCATTTTTCATGAAATTTTATAGGTCACGAGAAGGGTTTAGACTCCCATTTTGTGACTTATGTATGTGTGTATAGGGACAAAATGGCAGAATTTACTGGATCTGTGAGTTAAATGTGGTATTCTACTATATAACGAACTGAGGTTTCGAGACCAGCAGCTCAGTAAGATATGGAGAAAGCACTGTAATTGTATGATGCAGTGTTATTCTACACACATCTAGTATGATATAATCAATAATTCTGTATAAACTCTTGTGTTTCCCATTTTTTAGACTTGAACGAATGTGATATGGGAACTGCTCATTGCCAACACATGTGTGAAAATACATATGGAGGATTCAAATGCTCCTGTCCTGACGGGCAAATGCTACATATAGATGGACGAACTTGTTTGAGTAAGTGTGCAGCTGAAATTATATTGGTGAAATTGTATATATGCTGTATATGTGTGTTGAGATGTTTCAGTGGTCTAAAATGACAAGACTCTTAAAGTCTCTCATGCTATATAGATATTAGTAGTGTGGTAACCTAAGCCAAGTTTTCAACTACTGTTGCATATTTTGTTGGTGCAAAGTAAACGTATGTTTAGAAAGTACACATTGATCTTGGTAATAAGCCAACACTTGTTACAGTGAAAGAATTGTTCACTGTTTACTAATTATAGCACAATATTGATAAAAACAACTGCTTTCAGCCATGGTTTGTGACCTACACTACTACTCTCACAGCAGGCATGTTCGCTGTTAGCCTAGCAAGCAGTTGTAGACTGTGTTTCAATTAATATTTATTCTCACCTCCTGAATGCAGCTATTGTTTAAGAGTAAAGTATCACTCAGTGTGAAAATGCTGATGTTCTGCCAGTAATTAAACATTAGCATCCTTTCTGTGTTCTTTTTACACAAGAGTGTCACATTGTTATCAGCATTTCTCAGGATATGAAATACTTTTAATGATATCTCTCTTTATATCATAGTTTAGCCAATTTAAGCATCATTTTCTTGACTGAAATACGAGTTGAAAAGATTGGCTTGCCAATTATAATATCATAGGATATAACAATAGAAAGTTGTGAATAATAGAGTTTATTTAGGGATTGGGACTGTTCATGCATGTATATCATCGAAATGTTTTAGACTAACTTACAATCTGTTTCTCTGCTCTTGCATTAGTTGTATACTTTTCAGCCTCTTATGTGCTTATGCACAGTTTTATCAATAAATTAACGAATATATGGATTGTGCTAGTTGTAAGACAAGTTTGATATAATTTGCATAATACCCACACTCATGTAACCTCAATCTGCCACATACAATGCAGAAAGTAAATAAGCTCATGATTTTCTCTACAACCACAATGTTGCTATGAAAACTTTGCATGGGTTTGTGGGAGCCATGTAGCACAGAAGAATATGTGACTGTAGGCTTATTTTGATATCACCAATGGATCCTGCTGTTGTTTAATTTATCAGTCCAACATAATGATTGCTCCTTTGATATAAAATATAAACTATGTTGATTTTAAAGGTTTAAAAGTATTTAAATGCTAATATTTTGAAAATTAATATTCATTTAATGATCTGGTTTATTTCAGAACTCTCTGGGTGCCATGTGGATAATGGTGGCTGTGACCATTCCTGTATTAACTCTTACAATGGCAACTACTACTGTAGGTGTAACGCTGGGCACCGACTTCTGGCTGATGGAAAATCTTGTGTTGGTAAGTATCATTACTTTATCTTTAATTTGAATTTTGTAAAATACAAATTATATTTAAATTGCATTAGTTGATATTAGTGTGGTGGAACCCAAGTACATGTCTTGTGTAAAAACAGTGTTTGAACCAAAATCTGTAAGCAGCTAAATTAAAAATTGAGTTGTTATAAACATTCATCTAAGGAAAATGATTTAACTGTCAAAACTATGTTCCTAAATGTGTAGCTTTATTTAGCATTTTTCTATAGTTTTTGAGATTTGGCTTGGCAAGCCCATAAATAGACTTTTGTTACAATATTGAGTTGTCTTTCCAATCTACTCATGTATCATACTATACTAGATTGTAGACGCTATAGCTAAAGTATAACCTTCTGCTACAAACCCTGCACACAGGCATCACTAACATATTTTAATAGCTTTTCTAAATACTCACAACCTCAGATCACAGATGTTAAAAAGTTTGAAGTTATATCATTTCACTAGATTTTTCTCGATACATGGGGGGGGGGGGGTGGGTGTCCTGAAAATATCCAGTTTCATAACCTTATAATGAGTAGCATAGTAAGGCAAGTATTATTTGTCAATTTTTTTAACCAGAAAAAAGTTTAAATTATTCATGTCTCAAGTAGATCTATGTGGAATAATAATACATGTATATTACATTAGCAACTTACACAGAGTCCGTTTATATTGTGGTATGCAGCTTTACTTTTTGTGCAAAAATTATTCTTATAGAAATGGATCCTTGTAAAATCAATAATGCTGGTTGCTCACAGCTCTGTGTTAATGACAATGGTAGATCAGAATGTCAATGTTATGAAGGTTACAGTCTTTCAGCTGATGGCAGAAGCTGCCAAGGTAAGTGACATTAAGTAGCCACCTTAGCTCGTATGCAGTTAACTCCACTGTAAAATTGCACCCATAAACAATTATATTACTTGTGGGCTAAGTGGGTTTTTTAATAAAAACTTTTTGTCAATAGTTTACAATCAATAGGAGTTGTCATCTTTTTGAATAATTGAATAATTTAATTGTATCAACGATTAATATAGTTTAAAACATATTTAATGGTGAAGAAAGTTTGTACTGCATCACAAATATATACTGTAAACAACTATAATTGTTGGTTCAATTAGACTTTGTTAAAACATTTGGCCGGTTTTTATATTGTTATATAATAAATCCTACTAATCATATAGGCAACATACAACGCATGCTCTGAGCAATGTATTTTATTTTGTCAAAAATGCTAATCATTTGCTGTGTCTGCATATTTTCTCTTTGAAATATACTGACAATAAATGTCGGGAAAGCCATCTTAAGCAAACTTCTCTAATAAACTATATAACTTTTATTTGTGTTAATTTTTCAGTCATAACTACTAGTATTAAGTAAATTTAGCTGATAATAGCATAAATTTTATCCAAAACTTTCAGATGATTCAGGTTTAGTAATGAACAGAATATTTTTATGTTCTAAAACTTGCTTCACAGCAGGTTTACCCTTGTAATATAGTATTTTATATTATATATACTTTGTAATGCTTTAGACATCAATGAGTGCTACCCTAGCAATGGTGGTTGCTCACACAGTTGTATCAACACTCAGGGATCCTATGTTTGTACCTGTAACCCTGGTTACCAACTGACTGCTGATGGCAAACAATGTTACTGTAAGTATTCACTTCAGAAAAAGGATTCCAATCTGCTTAAGTAGAGATGTACATACAAGTATATAAAGTCAAGTGGAAAAATTTTTTTTGTAGCAATTTGATGATATTTAATTGCTGATTTTATGAGTGAGTAATTGAAAGTGCACTAGATTTATCTAATTAACTAATGTAATCAACGATATAAAATTACAACTGAGCTCTTAGTGTTATTTGCAACATAAAAAGAGAGTTTGTTAATCAAATGGTGTAACACTTTTGTCTTTGTATATAGCTTTTGTCACTGTTGAAATTTGGCAATGGAATAAAGAGCTGCAAAAGGACATTTATTTTAAATACACCAATGATAGGGCTCTGCAATGCCCCAACCCAAGTGAACCCATAACTGAGAAACCTGGTATTTACTTGATCTGAGTGTGAAGCACTGTTTAATTTAATATATATATAATGAATCACTGGCTTACAGTCTCACGCAGTCACTTTATCACTTAGTTATGACCTCATAACTTCACTCATTTGCTTCTCACTATTTCTGCATTACTGTCTAACCTTTGAGAAACTTTCGTATCAGTTTATTGCAATGCTATGTCACATTACGTTGGGTCACGCCTATTGTGTAGTTGTCCAGCTAAAAACACGTGGTAACCTTCACAGAGTGTATCTATATTGTGATATATGTTGTCTATATCAGCTGCATAGCCAATCACCTTTGGGCTTTCATTGCAAGACACCGTGATTGGCTAACAGTCATAGCTTCATGGTGGCCTAAATGCATGGTAAGACTGTGGTAACAATTTATGTGCCATGTTGTATTCAAGGTAAGATTGCCATCGGTCTGTGGTGGGAAGAGTAAGTGTGTTAGTCATATGTACAGTGTGCGATAATATGTCCAGGTGCAGTACAGTGCCACACTGAGTTAACAAACAAAATTTTAAATGGTTATGCTAGAGAGATTTATTAAGGAAAGCATAAAACAAGTGTTATGTTTTTTATTTTTTATACATTATATCTTAGAATGTTTAAGTTTTGTGGCGAATGTAATATGTTTCTTCGGAAAAAATTACATCAACACCTCCTAATAAAGAAATAAGTCCTGTTGATATGCTATACTTTCAGATGTTGATGTAGAAGTGGTAACCAGTTGTAGTCCCAATAATGGCGGCTGTGCTCATCTATGTAAGCCTTCATCAAGCGGGCCAGTGTGCTCCTGTAATGATGGGTATATGCTTCAGGCTGATCGGAGATCATGTGAAGGTTTGTATATATATACCAGACATCTTAGTACATCAGATGCTTTAACATTTAAAGAGAAACACATGGCTTGTTGCTTAATGTATTTTAAGTGCCTATAACTATGCAATAGTTACTCATGGTTATTGTAAAATTTGACAGACCTAAATGATACATTGCAAATTTGATGTAAAGCTGGTGAAGACAAACATCCTGTATCAACTTTGTTTACTGAGATTGAGTGATCTATAGATGAAACTATTGTGATGTAAAAAAAGATTTGCAGGCAGAGATAGGCTTTAGACTATATTTGATTACGTTCTCAAGTGATTTTGTGCAAGCTGTTCAAATTTGTAAAGTCTTGTAACAACCTTCTAACAACCTTCTAACGTTATGGAAGTTTGCTATTAGGATGTTTTGGTACATTTGTTGAAAAAAGTAGGCTGCATTTTTCATAGAATCTTCTCAATGTGAGCATGAATTTGCAATGAAACGTTACCAGAAGCATATGACAATTTTAAAAATTTCACTAGTTTTCTAATTTAAAGTGTTATGCTGTTTAGAGTTCTTAGAAACTTAATATTATAATACAAACTATTGTAGACATCAATGAGTGTCTCACTGGCGAGGCGTGCTGTCAGCAAACATGTCTGAACACGCCAGGAAGTTACTCTTGCACTTGTAAGGCTGGATTCAAGCTGAGTGCTGACCGCTGCCAATGTGAAGACTATGATGAGTGTTTGGATGATAAGGGAGGGTGTGAGCAGATCTGCGTGAACTCTGTTGGTAGCTATGAGTGCTCTTGCTACGGCTCATTCACTCTCAACTCTGACCAGAAGACGTGTAAAGGTATGTCTATGCTAGTGTATGCTATAACGCTCATCAGATATGCCATTGTAATAGCTATAATTGTTCATGTGTGAGGCTTGTGTCATGGCTTTGAAAATTAAAGGTTGGCTTTGGAAAAAAATATATAAACTGAAAGGCATAACAAGCAGAAAATAAGTCTATAAATAGTCAATTTAGGTCTATCTTCCTGGCAAAATGCATGCAACCAAACATTTCTAATGTAAACCTCTTAACTACATTCATACATATTGGATTTATAAAAAACAAGCAACGCTCACACAGATACTAATTGAAAGCAGAGGTTATAGTAGAAGTTTAATGGCAGAATATATGTCTCATTGAACATATAGCTATATTATAAGTAGCTTTATTATGCAAACTTGTATATGTATATAACACCAGTTTTAATAATCATTACTTGATGTTTATATTTTTGTCATGCTGTAGAAGTGAATATCAACGGAGACCAAGATGGTGGAGGACACATCATTGTGGTTCCCTCAATTCAGCCAGACACCTCCTATCCAGACACTACAATAGCTGAGCTTGTTGGCCCAGGAGATAGTCAGGGTGAGTCCCTCTTAGCTAGAATGTATTTCATCTGATGAAGACAAACGCTGATCACCCTCTAAACTCATATTCTAATTATGAAGTTGATAGTCGTAATTCTTTTGTACGCATGCATCTGTAGATTGATGAAATGTAGTTGCTGTTTGTTAAAGCAGGTATTAGTTCATAAATAATATTAATTCAATTCATATAACAGGAACTACAACTGCAAGTACTACAACTGTAAATGGTACTCAGTCTAGTACTTCTAACAAGCCAGTTGGGGGTGGTTCTACTACTACCCCTAACACTAAGTCCACCCCTGGCTTGCCCAAAACCGAAGGTAACAATCATATAGCTGCACTGACAACCTCACAGGCAATATTTTCTCCAAACTGCTCATCAAAATAATGCTTAGCTGTTTATGTTTTATGCACAGTACTTTGAAAATATGCACTTTTATTCGAGTATACAAGTATGTGTTGTGTTCATCCTCATAAATGGCTAGACATATTTTAGTTACTATTCATCATACATGGGTTTGTAAAGCTGTTGAGAAATTGAAAAAATATACTATCAGCTATTTTTTTACAAAGACACAAAAACCATGCTAGTACTGGGCAATTTAAAAATATACATACTTGAGTGTTGAAATATGAAATCATAAAAAATAGCCAGAATCAAATATATATTTTTGTCAATACTAATATGGCAATTATTATATTTTTAAAGAGCCGATTGATAAGAAAGGTAATATGGGAAATAATTTATGTTGTTAAATGCTTTTAATTTTCTAGTCAGTTTTATTTTTCCTGTCTTCATAGGGCTTTGTTTCAGCATAAGTAACAGCTATTATAGATAATTTCTATTACAATATTAACATAGAAAACTAATTCTTCATAATTGCTATCTCATAATGTGTGTAACAAGTTAGATGTGATATTATGTTGGAAAAGCCTGTTACATGCATTTATTTACAGGGGCCACGCCTTTTCACATTATTGAGTAATGCTTTACATGCTTTCAAGTCCTTATATATATATAATATATACAAACATTTTCTTTACCATAAAGTGTTGACTCATTTCAAATTAACTTAAACTCATTGCTTCAAGTCCCATTGTATATTATGTTGTTGATGTCATATGATGCTTTGCTTATAATAGCATAATGTAATGTATGCATTTACTCTATGCTTTTATTTCTGCAATGCAAAATTACTTGATCAATGTATATAACATAAACTGCCCATAGTTTTTCAATCTGAGCAAATCTAATTTAATAACAGTAGTTACAGTTTTCCCAGAATTTATTCTTTACTGACGAGTGTCATGTAATAACATAATGTAACTTGTTTGTATTGTATCAACAGATTCCATACATTCATAAATTGGCAGCTTTTGACAAGACATTTACAGGCAAGTGTTTGTCAGTCTACCTGTCACTTTACTTCATATTGGTGTTATGTGTCATATTACAGCATGTGATTCCGGTACTTTCGGAGATGATTGCCAGTATACTTGTGATAACTGTCTTCATGGCTCCAAGTGTAACAAGTTCTCAAGGGGCTGTCTATGCACTCCTGGCTGGACAGGAGATATCTGTGAACTCCCCTGTGCACAGGTAGCCTTTGGTCATACAAACTAGTGTGAGGTCAATATTAAGAATAGTTGATTGAGATAGGTATGCCATGTAGCCTTTGTGTCATTGGTTATAGCGTGATATTTGTTATGGTGTTTTTATTTCTTAAATAAAGTAACTACAACCCTGAACTAACCTTTAAACAACAAATAGAAACTTGAGTGAGAAAATTTTGTATCTGCAGTCAAGTGGCTTTAAAAGCCTTGTAAATATGCTTTTTGTTTAGACTGCACTTATGTAGAGTTCATTTAAAAAGCTTTCAAAGTCAAGTTTGACTCTGAATTTCAGGGTGTTTGAGATTGCAGAATGCAGGTTGTCACTTGAGAAGGTATAGATAAGTTCTTTAAGAAACAATGATGTGATACACACATTATCCTGGCCAACAGTTCTGGTTTTACAAAAATTTGTTTTATTGTTGACAAATCCATATGCTAACTCTAATATACATTAAAAAACAATCTTTCTTGCTATAATTTTTTTATTTGTAAGTTAATGTTTTCTGTATTTCAGAACTTTTTTGGAGAGGGTTGCAATGAAATATGTAGCTGTCAGAATGGGGGCAGTTGCCACCACATAACAGGTGACTGCATATGCCCTCCTGGAGTAAAAGGACTGCGGTGTGAGGACGGATGTCCTGCTGGATATTTCGGTACTCGGTGTGACAGGCTATGTGAGACTGCTTGTTCCACAGGTTTCTGTGACAGAACATTTGGGTTCTGTCAATGTCAGCCTGGGTTTTTTGGCAGCGCTTGTGATAAGCCTTGCCCATCAAACACATGGGGACTAAACTGTAGAGAGAGGTGAGTTGTACCAGATGTAAATATCTTGAGTAAGTTTATGCTTATATTTAAAATTCTTTTCAAGTAAAACAGAACATTTTTAGATTAATGAAGTTTACTTAACTTTTAGACACGTTAATTGTTCATAGACAATACATTCTGTTAAAAAAGTTATTTTCTGAACAACTTTCTAATTAACATTTGAAACTGAACATCTATGTTAATATTTAACACAATGTATTATTCAATTTTAATGTAACCATGTCTACGTCAGCATTGCATTTAGTTCTATGACTAGTTTGTTTTCTGATAGAAATGGGTTAGCATATCTATCTCTTTCAGGTGCAACTGTGTGGAGAGCTACACTGTGGGCTGCAATGCGACCACAGGCACCTGTCTCTGCAAGGCAGGCTTACAGGGAGCCTTCTGCAACGAGCCCTGTGAAAAAGGCACCTGGGGGGTATCCTGCCTGAACACTTGCTCCTGTGGTGAAGGCATGACATGTGACACTGTGAATGGACAGTGTCACAAAGACTGTCCCGCAGGCTGGACTGCTGAGAAGTGTGACCAACGTAAGCTTACTGGTTTAGTAAGAGCATTGATAATTATGTAATAGAGCAATTTTATTACTGAAAGCATCAGTCTAAAGTATGTAACTCTTCTGCAAAACTTGCTTCTTAGCTGCTTCTTTACACAGAACTTTCAAATTGTCAACTGAAACTTACAAAGAATTGATATGTTGGTACACCATTGTGTTTTTAAATTTCTTTTATATTTTGCATATCCATTGAGGTGTATTTCGAACTGCCCAATTGAGTTAAAATTTTATTACGAATACAATTTTAAAATGCTTATTGAAACCAACACTGTATTCTGCCCCAAACCCCCAAGTCATCCTCTAAGTGTTGGAGTGTAAGATGTGCTTAACACTGAGGTTTCAATTTGTAATATATGTATTTGTTAATTGTACAGTTAGGATTACTTTGTTACTGTGAAAATTATTTGATTTATACGTTAAAAATACAGTTGTTTTTATAATAAACTATTTGACCAAGAAGAACCAAGCATAGGTACAGCCAATCATAGTTGAAACAGAACGTATTGCCAATGCCACACCTGATTAGTTTAAGATCTTACTGGATTTGTGGCAATCGTTCAGTTGATTCAAAATATCAGCAATCAATTTCAATTGTTTTTATTGTTCCTCATTCTATTAATGTTACCAGCATTGCAAAAATTTTGGAAGCGGAAATGAAAGGTAAGGAAAGAAAGAATGGCACATTAGTTTTATTGATAACATAGTTTGGCACTTGGGAGATTAAATGATGCTTTTTTCAAACTTGATGGTTAGCATTAGATGTTACCCATCAGAGAACCGATCATGAAAAATAATTACCATACCTCAAACAATTTTATTATTATGAATAGATTATGATTATTAGATTATACTGTTAATAACAGCTCCTAGTGCTACTAGTCAGTTGATAGCAGTGAATGTTTCTGAAACCAACTTGAAATGTTTGCAGTACGTTAATACATTTTATTTTACATGAAGTCTACCGAGGTACCTTGACACCAAGGTGTTACATTAATTGGTTGTGGTATATCATCATGTAGTAACCTAGTAGACGTAATAAGTTTTTGCCCTAACTTGACCCTGATTACTACAGACTTATTTATACTTTATGTTGTGATGTTTGAGTTAAGGTTTTTCAGATCAATATTTAACTCAATTCCATAAATTTTCCAAATTTTTATTTCTAATTTATCAGTGATCTAACCGTTTGTTGTTTTAAGCATATTTTTGTATTATAGTTTGTATTTTCAATTTACTTATTAAAATATTAATTATGTAAAACATTTTTTCTTGTTAGCATGTTACCTAGAATTTGCTTCAAAAGTTAGCTAATTGCTTGTCAACCAGAACTATCATAAAAACCTATATTTTTATTTATGTAATTAGTTGTTATCGCACAACTTCTTGAAAGTTGTTTACATTGATATTATATAGAATATTGATAATAGAGATGAACTACAGTGCTATATATTTCAGCCTAAAATATTAGATATAGTTAAAGTGAGCTGATCCCACAAATAGAATCAGCTGCTGAAGTTTAAGTTGTTATTTAACGTTGACATATTTTGTATTGGCAGCGTGTCCTAGTGGAACATATGGCAAGGGCTGTGAGAAGAAATGTGTGTGTAACAACAGCCCATGTGACCCTGAAACTGGATTGTGTATGTGTATGGCAGGGCGGACGGGAGACCAATGTGCAGACAGTAGGTTATTACTAGCTGACTTTCCCAGCTTTCACTTGTAGACTGCTGAGTTCCACTTGTACTGTTAAACTTTAATATTATAGTATAGGTGTGTGTAGGTATATGTATATATACACGCGCACACACACACACGCACACACACACGCACATGCACACACACTCACAGACACACACAGACACACTCACACACTTTGGCATAGAAAAAAATATTTGAAGTGAATTTCAAACGCTAGTTTGGTTTTGTGAAAGGCTTTTGCTGTTATTTTCACAAAGTTATGTTAGGTAAAAGTGGTGCTGACATATATTCAATTTTATGACAGGTTGTGCTGACAATCGCTATGGGGTAGACTGCTCAGAGATCTGTAGCTGTCAGAATGGAGCTCTGTGTGATGATGTATCTGGGGAATGTCTCTGCACTCCTGGCTGGTTTGGTACCAACTGCTCTAAGCCTTGTCCTCCTTCTAGGTAGGTTCTAATTTCTACTCCTGGTTGTTTGGTACCAGCTACTCTAAGCTTAGTCCTTCTGTTAAAACTTGTATTTTTTATTCCTTTTGGTTGATTATCAATTTCTCAAAGCCTTGTTTTCTCCTTACTCTTTACACTCCAATGATTTGCCCCTCATTATAAACCTGGGCTGCTGTTTTTGTTCTGCAAACATGTTTGATAGCTTTACTGTTTGTCTTTAGATTTGGCAAAATGTGTTTGAATCAGTGCTTGTGTGAAAACGGAGCAACATGTGACCCTAAGGATGGCACTTGTCAGTGCAGTGCCGGGTGAGTCATGTCTTGTACTAAGCTAATCTTTTTGATCAAATAATCGTATGTTTAGTTTTTAAAACAACTATAGTGCTTCACCCGTGTCTCACTAAGCTTTGTGAGCTGAAACCTCAATTCCTGATTTAGTAAAATACCAGATTTAACTCATGGATCTGTTAAATTCAGCCATTCTGTCTTTATACACACAAGCCACAAAATGAGGGTACAAACCTTTCTTGTGGAATTTTATGAGAAATGGAACTGTGAGATATGGAGGGAGCACTGTATTATAAACAAACTTCTAGAAAATTTCACGTGACAATATTTTCATTCTACTTTTGTTTAATTTCCAAAAAAAAGAATTTAAACCAGATTTTTTTACAATTGATTCTTTCTAGCTTTATTAGGTTGTATATCATCTTTGCTATGAACAACTTTAGATATGCTGGAGCTAAATGCTCTTTGAAGTGTGCTCCAGGACTATGGGGAGTCAACTGCAAAAACCAGTGCAGCTGCAAAAATGCAGCCGAATGTAATCCTGTCAACGGTGAATGTGTGTGCGCCTCTGGCTGGCGAGGAGAGTTCTGTAACCAGAGTGAGTTACTAGTAGAGTACTGTAACCAGAGTGAGTTACTAGTAGAGTACTGTAACCAGAGTGAGTTACTAGTAGAGTACTGTAACCAGAGTGAGTTACTAGTAGAGTACTGTAATCAGAGTGAGTTACTAAAAGAGTACTGTAACCAGAGTGAGTTACTAGTAGAGTACTGTAACCAGAGTGAGTTACTAGTAGAGTACTGTAACCAGAGTGAGTTACTAGTAGGGTACTGTAACTAGAGTGAGTTACTATTAGAATACTGTAACCAGAGTGAGTTACTAGTAGAGTACTGTAACCAGAGTGAGTTACTTGTAAAATGATGTAACAAAATTAAACTTTTTGCAAAATACAATAAGCAAAGAAAGTTAATAGTGTAAATGATTATTATTGCACAATATCTGATTTGTTTGTAGAATGCAGTCCAGGATTTTATGGTCCGGGTTGTGAGAGCAAGTGTGAATGTCTAAATGGAGCAGCCTGTGACCATGTGAGTGGTGCTTGCACTTGTTCTGATGGGTGGAGGGGTCTAATTTGTGATAAGCCATGTCCAAGTGGTTTCTATGGAAAAGATTGTACTGGCCGTTGTTTATGTGGTAAGTGACTTGTTTAGGAGAAGTTTATTTGTGATAGACAAGTATTATGCTTTCACTCCCAACTATTGGGAATCTTAATTAATTTTATGGTGTAAACAATATACCATTATAATATAAGATACACCGTTTTACCAGTATAGCTCTCACATAATACAATGGTTCTAAATTAGCTCTTATATAATATTTTTATATCACATGTACATCATTAATAATAAGTTCCCACATAATATTCCTACATTACGTTTATAACTGTAAATTTTGTTTCATAATTATTAGATGTCCTTTGTTTTTTCATGCTGATAGATCATATACGCTCTTACTAAAGTTCTTGCATACATATACCCATGATTGCTTTATTTAATAATTATTGGCTTTACATTTAAAGACTATAAAAGAGAACAAGATTTGATTTTTGTTCTAATTGTTGAACTATATTGCAGTTTACACATATTTAATTTCAATTTTGTCTGTTTAACAAGTGTAAACTTTTTGTAGATCTAGATTTTTTAATAAATAGCTCAACTGTTTTCAATGGTTAGTATTGAAAATGTTGTGTTCAGTTTGTAGAACTTTCTGATTCATTTCATTATTTTATTTTGAAATTATTATGTAGCATAAATTTGATGTTGATTTGTTACAATTGAATTATTTTTAAAAGCTAAACCTAATTAATTCTAAATTTGTGATTCATTAGGCTCACTATGTCTTTACGACAGGCTTTAAGTTTAACTCATTGCTCAAACCACCAACTATAATTTTAGCATGTTTCTTTAGAGCAGTTTACTGTTTTTAATCATATAACCCTCGATTTAAATTTGATAAGAAAAGACATACCTGTATGTAATATGTGATAGTAATTGACATATTAAAACAATAATGAACACATATTTTAATATTTTTACTGTGTAGACTCTTAGTATAATCGCATATATAAGTTATTCTAGAGAACATTAGAAACTGTGGTAATACTTATAATAAACACCAAAACGTGTCAGTCATATCTTAAGCTCAGTAGCTTGTTTTGGCCCTACCAGAACAATATCCTATGGTGACCTATATCATATTATTTCTGAAAAGATTTCATTTCTCTATTTAGCTGTGATCCTAGAAAATTAACTTCAGTAGTTCCAGCCATTTAATCTTCTGTAATTTGTTGTATTTTTCACTACAATGCAGCTTCTGCTGCTAGAACTTATATCATGTTACAGGTTTTTAAAGTTATGCTGTCACTCTGAGCCTACAAAATTGGAGATTTCTTCTAACTTGTGCATTGAACTTATACATTATTCATTTAGGAAGACTTTGTCAAACTACAAGTATAAACACAGTTGACTCTGTATGTATGCAGGTAATGGTGCTAGATGTGACCCTGTGAGTGGAGAGTGTGCATGCACTGCTGGCTGGTCTGGTGCAGGCTGTCTCATACCATGTCCTACTGGTACATATGGACCTAGTTGTAACTCTACCTGTCAATGTGCTAATGATGCTACATGTGACTCACAATGGGGCACTTGTTTCTGTTTGTCGGGCTGGAAAGGTGTTCACTGTGAAGATCCATGCTCGGAAGGGTAGGTGTTGTTGGTAACAGGATCATGGGTACTGGGTGACTGCTATTCACAACATGTTGTCATTGTATTAACATCGTAAAGGAATATGTCTGTATTCCTTATGTTTCGATACATGTTCACTTTGTAATTTTTAAATCATTATAGGGCAGGTCGAATAATTCAACTTGTCAACTTTGGTACATATTTGGTAGAAAGAGTATAACTTTGAAGAAAATAATATAATTATTATATGCTAAAATGTATAAAATGTGTAAAATCTTAGAATACAAAATTTTCGTAAAAAGTTTATACAAATCCTGTAGGATGTGAGTTAAGGTTGGCTTATGGTACCATGGAATAGTCAGGCCAGCTCATGTCAATTAATCTATGCATTTTATATGTAGCATTTGTAAGCTATTCCGTTTAAACACATCATCTAACTTTTAAAAATTCGTTACACCTTTTGTCTTCATGGGGAAGCAGATGGTACACTGCAGTTAATATTTATAATGTTTTGTCAGCTGTGCATTATTTTGAATATTTTCCTTAAAATATAATTAGTTGTAGCCTTACTAATGTCCAAGTATATAATTAAAAATAATTAGTTACGAGCAATGTTGTTCATTTATGGGCATCATAAAAACATTATTCTTCATAACCAAGTAAGTTTATAATTAAAAAGGTGGTAAGTAGACTATAAGATTTGTCTCGTAATTTTCCATGCAGGTATTTTGGGCCAAACTGTGCGCAGAAGTGTCAGTGTCTAAATGGAGGCGTGTGTGACTCAGAGACAGGAATATGTGACTGCTCTGCTGGGTGGGGTGGGCCACGCTGCGAGATTCCCTGTCCAACTGATATGTGGGGTCCAAACTGTCAATATCACTGCCAGTGTCAAAATGGCTTCTGTAACAGGTAACTAGGATTTGTTATTAGTGCTTTCAAAAGTATGTGTTTTTAAAAGCTTCTTTTACTGTTGCGGTGTCATATTATTGCTGAATACTAGAAGCTTCTTTTTAGAGTGCTTGAAACAGGTTTTACAAGTTAATAATGTTTTAAAGAATATTTTTGGTAAAAACGCTATTTTCTTTTGCAAAATTGTGACCAAACAAATAATAATATTTTCCAAAGAGTGTGGCCATTGAAGTTGGTTACTTCAGCCTTAATTCAAGTGTAAATCCTAAAAGCTTTGTTTTCTTTTTATTTTCAGTGTATTAACGTAATATGTCTTGCTTTTGCTGATGTCCGTGTGTATTCTAGGTTACTAACCTATACATTCGTCGTAGTAATATATTTCTTTTATGTTTTCAGATTTACAGGTGAATGTACGTGTGAGAAAGGTTGGCAGGGTACAGCATGCAGTGAAAAGTGTCTGCCAGGTTATTATGGCAGGGGGTGTCAAAATGAATGCACGTGTCAAAATGGAGGCACATGTGATCATATCTTGGGAGAGTGTACATGTAAGCCGGGTTGGAGAGGGAAACGCTGTGATAAGTGTAAGTTTCGACTAAGTACCTATTGTATATTTCTTGATACCCATCATTATTTGATATCTAAGATTCTTGCTTTGATTAGCAATTGATTGATTATTTATTTAATACAATCCAAGCTCAGATGTACACAAAGCGTTATATATGTATACTGGCATGAAAATGTTATGTATATGGATCTAGTTGTTTATAATTTTATATTTTCAGTGCCTATATTTATATTTTTACTCAACTTGTAGCTTGCAGGACTGGGTTTTATGGTACAAGGTGCCGTGAAGTGTGTCAATGTGACGAAACACTTCCATGTCATCATGTGACAGGTGATTGCTCATGCCCTGTTGGATGGACCGGTAAGCATTATTGTCATTATAATAAGTTTTGTTTGTAACTATTCCATATCAGCAGCTGTTGTTAACTCCAATGTCTGAAAATATGTCTGTTATTTCGGCATTGCTATTTAAAAGAGGCGCTTGTGCACACATAGAAAAAGTGTCATTCACTGATAAATCATTTTTTATGGAAAATACTTTCTTCTTATGCGATGATCTGCATACACAGCTGTCTCTTTAAACTTGTGTTTTATGTATCCAGGGGTGTCTTGCACCGACCCTTGTCCCCAAGGAACATTTGGCCCTCAGTGCAGAGGGCAATGTGATGGTTGCGACCCAGCCACTCAAGTATGTGATCACGTGACTGGAAGATGTCTCTGTAAACCAGGGAAACAAGGTCAAGGTTGTGCTCAAGGTCATTATCTTAGCTATTACATCTTGCTTGTCATATTTATCATATACTCATTGCTGCATATAACCATTTGTTGTACTGATGATTACCCTACACAAAGTCGTTAGACAGATATAATGTTGTGATGTGACATGTGTGCAGGGATGTAGTGGTACCCATACGGTCCCATACGCCGTATGGCCTAGAAGAAAATAGACTGTTCTAGGCCATACGCCCGTATGGGCATAATATTTTCAAAGATGATTGGTGCACAGGATAGTTTGGGCATCCTCACTGAGAATATTATCATAAATTTCGCTCACAATCTAGTTTAAGTTCTTGCTATGTTAATGCTATGTGGGTGGCATGCGTGTTGCCTACTTGTGATTGTTTAGCCTGAGATTGCACTATGAATAATAAGCAGCTGCCTGAATTAGAGCTATCAACATTCCATCTTTTCATCTCTACGTGTTCACTGAAGCGCGACGTGCTGTGCATTGGTGATTACTAAGGAAAAAATCTTTCATTTTCGATGTATAAAATCACTAACTTGTAGAAAATCTATGAAGGCTATTGAAAAGATTAAAAAAATTTGCCATGCATAAATTTCTCAGGTTTCCAACAGTGTTTGTTCTATTCGAATACCATGCTTTCCTGATGAGATATTTGGCAGGGATTGAAAAATAAATTTTTCAGGTAAAATTGGCCAAAAATGGGTAGATTTTTGTCTATAACTTTGCAAAAAATATTGAAAACTCAAAAAAGCAGGTGCTCTGAGGAACAGGAAAATCTAAAACATGGTTTTTAAATTTTAATTCTAGCACAATTAAGTGAGGTTTTATTTGGCTGGACTGAATTCTTAAAATTATTATACCAATAATG
The DNA here is from genome assembly GCA_964035545.1 of Bugula neritina. Lineage (NCBI taxonomy): Eukaryota > Metazoa > Bryozoa > Gymnolaemata > Cheilostomatida > Bugulidae > Bugula > Bugula neritina. The sequence goes on from OZ037767.1 coordinate 23,081,212, forward strand.
TGTCCTCAGCAAGGCAGTGACAGCTAGAAGATTGCCCTTATCTATCTTGTGTGGACTGCGGACTTGCATTTTTCCAATAAGCAATGGAATTTGGAAAAAACCAAAATGAAATTCAGAAATAAAATCAAACTGTCTTCAAGAAACAGTACCAGGTGTGTAGGAGAGGCTAATGAAAACTTATCACTGAGGTCTACAGGTACTATATCCACATTTTGGTCAAAAACCTAGTGTTATTGCATGTCAATTATCAATGCAATAAGGTTTTGCTAACTGTACACCACCATAAGTAACCTTTTATGTTTGATTGTACTAACATCAGGCTTTACATTTAATCGTCTTCTAGGTTAACACATATTAAACTTGTCAAATTTGTTCTTTTGGGGTATATTTCCTTAATGTATCTAGTGGAAGCTCAGGGGTTTTATTTTAAAACCAAGTTAACATACTTTTCTTGGGTGTGCTTTATTGTGTGTAAGGAGGTGTGGCGGTATCACCTTATGGATTAGACTAGTACACTCTAATAAACTCCAAATAGGTTTTCAACCAATTTCTGCTTGCCAGTGAGTTATCAATTCAAATTGCTCTTTATAAGTAACCAACACACATTTTCTGATTAGCAATCTTCCTCTGTTCTGATCTATTATTCTTTTTCTTTGCACGGCAGTGTATTAGTTATTTAAAGTAATCAGGTTGCATTTGGAGAGCACTTGTTACCTGCCTCTATCCTTCCATCTTTTTGAGATATTCAGCAATTTTTCTGTACAGGTTGGACTTAGTGTCAGAATAAACCTAACTGCAGTTGAGTAAGACTACATTACATTACATTACAGTCAACAGGTATGGGACAAGACTGAATATTTATATAGTTTGCAGCAATGCCCAGTCGTCATGTAGCTGGTATGGTATGAAAATAATAGCGAGGTGCACATTTCAACACAGATTTTTTCAGAAGAATTATAATTCACAATGGCTTTAGATTGCATAAATTTGTATTAGAACCCCTCTGAGGGCTTCGGCGACCGGGGCGCTGCCCCGGACCCTGCCGGGGGCCTGGGCGGCCCCCTTGACCCCCGGCCTGAGAGTATGGCCTAGAATATTTTTGCCACTACATCCCTGCATGTGTGAATGTTTCTATTATGGTAGTTGTCTCCCTAATCAGCTTTCTTACATAGGCAGTGCAGCCTGGGATAGGTCACATGATCAGCAAGTGTTGAAAAGTTTTCAGGCAGTGATCATATGCATGCATTGCACTTGATACTTTACTGGCTTAAGACTTCTTTTATTTGTGGTTGCTTTAAGCTTAACTTAAAAATTAAAAACATTTTAATTAAGTTTTACTTTATAATGTTCTACTGAACTATGTTTTACTAGGATACAGTTCAATGCACTGTAATGACTTATTATCGCTTGGAGTTCAGTGACATCTGCATAATATACTAAAAACTACGTTTGGTGATACAACATATCAGAATGTACTTGTGCACTTTTAGTCTGTAAGAAAGGACGTTATGGCCCATCATGCAGTTCATACTGTGAGTGTGATAATGGAGCTGCGTGTGACTCGGTGACTGGGAAATGTGTGTGCACAGATGGCTACATTGGTGAGAGATGTAATGTGACATGCCCTCAAGGATATTATGGTAACTATGTTATATTATTACTAAATGGTTAAATGAATTATGTTTTTGTGTTGTATATATTATGTAGTTGAGCCTGTGCAAGTTTACCTCCATAACTGTAGTTACTATAGTTATTAGTCAATCACCAATAGTCATTTACAGTAGGTGCTGCTACAAAGACAGCAAGATGTATTTTATTAAATAAAATTATTCAAAGTTATGTGTTACTGATAGATTATTTAGCTGTTTTCTAGAATTGTAACGGTTTGATGTTCACACACACGCTCATGAAAACCAAATAGTTGTACTTTGTATTCAACAGGCCACAGCTGTACTCAAGTGTGTGACTGCAAAATGGGGTCGTGTGACCCAGTAAATGGAGTTTGTGAATGTAAAGCTGGTTGGACAGGCACCAGATGTGATCGAGGTATGTAGTATATGTAAGAGTTGTGTACACCACAACGCTGTATCCAAAATGTCATCAACATAAAATATCTTGACTATGTTGCGGGTTGATATGATAAGCTTGAATTCCAATCTGCTGGTTTGTGTTTACTTTGGGAATAACTCTGTCACTCTACAGAGAAATGGCAAAGTTGTATTATACAATGAGTATCATGCATACAGTGCATTCACCATACTATGACAGGAGTAATGCCCCTCCAGCCGCAATGCTTTCAACATTTGCAACACACAGTCAATCTGACTGGTCTTGAGGGGATGTTTTTATATGATATAGTGCTCTGATTAGAAAAGCAGTGTTCACACAATACACTCAGAAATGGTCATTTTGTAGGATTATTTATTCAAAGTAGCTCCCTTCGATTTAGGCAAATCGATGTCATTAGTTGAACTTGTTAATCAATTTTTGTTGATGCAGTTCAAACTTTCCATGGCAGTAGTAACATCACTGCAGCGTTTGAAAGTACAATTACTTATTGGTATTATGGTTTATGATAATTTAGGTTGTGCTACGTTTCTCTTGCAGCCTGTCTTGAAGGCGCGTATGGTAAAAACTGTTCTAGTAATTGTACCTGTGCCAATGGAGCGTACTGTGACCCAGTAGACGGAAGTTGTAGCTGTGGTCCTGGTTGGACAGGAGAAAGTTGTGACGTAGAGTGCCCACCTGGCACGTATGGTAACAACTGCTCTCTAACATGTCTGTGTCGAAATGGAGCCACTTGTGACAGATTTGATGGGTGCTGTCAATGTACTTCTGGTTGGACAGGACAAAACTGTGATATGGGTAGGTTGTTGTATAGCAAGCATTGGCTGGTCAGTATGAGCCGATGTGTTACTTATATTGTGTTTTACTAGTTGGCAAACCATGCAGTATAAACCATTATTAATACTAACTGTTAGCCATTACAATCACCACCATGATAAAAATATTTCAATATATTTTATTTACGAGTGTGTAGTTTATTCTAGTGTTTATATCACTTGGATCATTAGGTCTGAAAAATATAGGTACTCAGTTTATTGAGAAATACTCAGTCTATTGAGAGGTACTCAGTCTATTAAAAGGTACTCAGTCTATTAGGATGTTTATATGCTCTGTATTTCAGAGTGTCCAACTGGGTTCTACGGAGAGAAATGTCTGCGTCATTGTGATTGCATGAATGATGCTGTATGTGACAGTAGAAACGGACAATGCATCTGCAAGCCTGGTTACATGGGTGACCGCTGTGAAACTGGTGAGTATATTATATGGTATTGCTTGCTAGTCACTCATAGCATGTTGTAGAAGGTGTGAACTAAATGGTATGTAAATGTTATCATTATGTGATGTAATAGTATTCTTGCATCAGTTATTTTGTGAAGCTCCCGCAAATTAACATGTCAAATAAATGAGATTACAACAGAGTTATTTCTCCATCAGTTTGATGGCCACTCATGAAAAAATGATTAACCCAATATAAACTCACTTGATTGCCAATTATTGTATTGAATTGCAGCAATGAAGTTTGAATTTTTTCAATAACAATTCCATCCACTAATTGTTGTTACCGGTCGATTTATTTTATTAAAGCTAATGTTTGTTTTGGCAAAAGAATTGTTTGAAAGTTTAATAAAAACTTTATGTATTTAAGTTAAAAACTTTATGAAATAAAAATTATCAAAAATTAGCAAAATTACCATTTGCAACTAAATAGAAAGTAATAATATTCAAAATCTGTGTATAAATTAACCCTAAAGCAATAACATTAAAAAATGCAATGCTATGATATGTTTCTATCTGTTACAGAGTGCTATGATGGTCAATACGGTTACATGTGTAACATGCCATGTTTCTGTGCTGAGGGAATCAAATGTGACCACCTTACAGGACGTTGTCTTTGTCCACCCGGCCTTACTGGAGAAAAATGTGATGAAGGTACTGAGTCTAAATATTTAAGTGAGGAAGCAAAACTGCGTGTAGTAACTGTCGCAGTAGCAGAATACAAATTAATATTCTATTTGCCTTCATGTAGCTTGCGAGGAGGGAAAGTTTGGGCTGGACTGTCAGTTCACTTGCAAGTGTGAAAATGGAGCTGATTGTGACAATATTACAGGGGAGTGCTTGTGTACAGAAAGCTGGCTTGGTCCCACCTGCTCATTGTCACCGGGTTAGTAATGCTCACCTCACTCTAAATTATACACTTTTTACACAGCGTTCAAACAGGAGCTCTAGTTTGAACACTGGATATACATAGTGTAGATCCAACTAGATGCAAAAGAAACAAAACCCAGTGACCATGGAGATAGGAGATGGCTGTACTTCATATTCTGCATGCAGTGTTCACATAACAGCAACAGTTTGGCTTTATATTTTAGTATAGACATATTGGTATATTGATAGAACTTGGTTAATAAATAAAAATTAATTAGCAGCATCATTCTTGGTAAATCTTTTTGTAGCTGTAAACTCTGCTACTCCAAACCTTTGTTGAATATGTAAAAATTGGCTAATATAGATATAAGATGTGTAGTTTCTGTCATGAAAGGGTGCCAATTGTTGTTTAACTTTCAAAAGAAATACAAATTATGTGAGAAGCATAAACATAAACAATAAGAATCTAGTTTGGCCAATGTATAATACTCGCTTGTCTTTCTCAAATAACCCTCACACTCAAAGGTATCATGCTTCTAAGTTGCATTTCTGCTATTGAGGAAATTTGACACCTCATTAAATATTCACACACCTGTTGATTTGCTGTCTTGAGTTTTTTTTTAATGAGCCAAGCTGTCACCCAACATGGAGTTGTCCAGCACTGCAAACATTCACTTGTTTAAAATATAACAAGACTAAAACAGGAAAGAAATTTTGGATATGTACATATGCTAATATGTGTATGCATATAAATTATCTTTTTGCTAGCACTCTTTACTATAAGAACTATATCAAGTTGCCCAGTGTATATAATACAGTGAGTGCATATAGTGCCATGAAAATGATTTGATATTATCTCTCTAGTTGATCATACTCATCACTCTGATTATATTATGATGGTGCAAGATGAGGTAAACATTACTATATTCCCCTTGCCTATAAACAGCATGTTTACCTGTACCATTCACACCTTGCATATTACGTACCCAAAACTTGTGGTATTTACCTTTTCTTCAGTTTTATGCAAATAATTATTCAAAAACCATTTAATTTGTTTTTTATTATGATTTATTGAGAAGAGAAAACATTTCTGCCAGAGGTGCTTAAAGAAATTGTCTCATGAGAAAAGTGTGTTGCACTAAGGACATGCATTTTTGAGAAGTTGTATCCCCTGATACATTTGCATTGCCCAGTTAGCATGTGTTTATTTTCTTTTATACCTCACAGTTATTGCGGTTAAGCTGATTAGCATTCATGTTAACATTGCTTGTCAATTCAAATACCACCATTATGATAAATTCTAATCCTACTACCATTCATGTAGATTTTTTTTTCATTTATATTTAAAAGCATACTTGCTATTCTAATCACAATGAACGGCTATAAATTATGTAATCAACCTGTTGAACAGGGAGTGGAGAAGATGTTGATGGAAGCACAGGAGGAACTGATGGCATCTGGAACCCCTCCCGAGGAGATCTCCCGGACAGTGTTGAACCACTTGTTACACCGAGAGGCTGATCAAACTTGAATCTGTATTTCCACTTAGCCGAACACTTTGCTATATCCATCCTCATACAGAAAGTGTGGCACAAACTGTAGGACAACATATGGAGTTGTTCTCTTACTGTACACACAATTATAATACTCTCCTTGCATCACCTCAAGAGACACTCATTTCAGTATATAGACTAGACACATTAAGTTGGGTATTTGTGCAAATTATGTATCCGAACATAGAAACGTCAGCTCTACATCTATTAGTAGTTACGGCTGCTGCCATATAATACATAACTCTACACTCCTTTCAGTTACGTCTCTTTTTGAAGGAACTTCTTATTCGTATTTGGTATCACTGTCATAGTTTCGTGTGTAGATATAAACGTTATTGTTGCCATGGTTTTGTTAGAAGTAAACAATACAATGGCTAAAAATATGTAGTGCATTTGCTGCAGCCCAGGACAAACATTATATTTACATAATAGAGACACAATATTTATTCACTTTTTTCATATATCCTCGCAATTGTTGCTTTGGAATATAGGGTATCGCAGCAGTATTGTGGATTTTATAATTCTGCACCAATGGCTTCAGTGTATCACACTTTATGAATTTTAAAAAAAAATGGTTTTTCATATTTTGGATTATTTCAGTTTTAAGTAACTTTGTATTGTGTCATTCAGGCTTTTTAGAAACTTATTCCATGTAACTTTTTATAGTGTTTACTTTCTGTTTTATCATAGACTGTGCTTCAATAAGTTATTATTACATTATTGCTGTAGTTGAGGACTGATTAATTTCGGGAATACAAGTAATTTATGCGTATCAATGGGTCACAAGTTACTAGAAATGATGTACACGTATTTGTTACTATAGCAGACAACATAGCTAGTTGTGTTGTATATTTGAATGTTCACACATACACTTCATGTACATGCACACCTTTTCTATTTCATTTAATATTTTAATTTTTATCTAGTTAAAATCATGTTAATATTTTTTATATTTTGAAGTTTATTAGTTGTACATGAAAATATGAAGTATAGTACATAATAAATTTAAGCTCATTGTTGTAAGCTTCAGACCTATTGAAATATTATAAATTTTTTAAAATACAATAAGCTGAAAGTGTCAAAGGCAGTTCTATAAACAATACCTAATTGCTTGCTTTAAATTATACCTAAATTTGACATTGCTAAATGAAACTTGCATAACGAGTTAGTTGGTTATTATAGCTTAGCTATAAAGAAGTTTTTTCAAACTTGTTGAAGTATTTTATTTTGTTTGCTTTACAGCAAAATTTAAGCTAAAGTTGCTTTGATCAGTGGAGATAAATTTGCTCACAGGTTATGGTGAAATATGCAAAGCATTTTGCAAACAACTAGCTGTAGTTAATTTTTTTTATTCAATATGATTATTTACATGCATAGGCATACATATTATATAGTGTATGTGGCATGAGTGTGTGTTGCTACTTAATATAAAGGTGATGCAATTACGTTAAAAATGGTAAAAATTATTTGCTGACTTAAGTTTCAAATTTACTGAGTATGTCTACAAGCTAAAGTTTATTCAAGATCACTAGCAATTTTTAGTTGCAGTAAAAGAAATATCTAAATTTTATTTACTGAAAAATGTAAGTATTGCGTAACCACACTGGGCTATAAAATCTATAAAGCATCCTACCATCACTTTAAAAATAGTGAAGAAAGTTTTAAACCACATGCACAGAATCAAATTTTATGTTATTTTTTTAAATCATTACATTCTTCAAAGTATATAGTTGCAAAACTAAAAAGATTAAGACTGTGTACCAATCGATATTTTCCTAATATCATGAATTATTTATATAAAATTCAAACTGCTAGTTATGGTACATCAAGCATCTTCTAAACATGCAAGTATTCTTACACTTCTTATAGGCCACGGCTGCTTGATTGGGAACAAAATAGGTAATAGTTAGAACCTGGTATAAACTTTCTAGTAGAAGTAGATTGTGATGTGTACATTGACCTTTATCCTATATTACGTATATATGTCTATGTTCATTATGTAAATATTCAACTGATATATTTTGGAGTGCCATCACAAGAATGTCACATTAGACTTTAATCATCCAAAGACTCTAACATTAAACACTCCCGAAGTTAATCATGTTAGCCAAAGCTTTTTGCTTGCTGTTAGTAATAGAAGTAGCATCAGCTCTTGCTGTTCCTGCTATTCCTAAAGTAAGAAAATGTTTTCCTTTACAATATGAGAGTGCAGTTTACGGTAAACTTGCTGAGATAGTGGATGGCAAAGGAATTGTAGGAGAGATATATGCGACTACATCAGTTGACAACTACGAACATCGGGCTGCCTTAAGAGAGTCAGTGTTCAGAGATGGAAAGTTTCAAGGGAACTACACTTTACTTTTCACAAATGTATGTACATAGCCACAACTTTAGTATAAATTGTTGGTTATGGGACTTCAGAAGTTTTAATTGTGCTTCAGTTACTGTAATCTTAATCACTGGTCAATTTTGTAACCAATTCGAATCCATAAAACTTACTCTATTTGAGTAACATTTCATCAGCAAATTAGCACTAAAAACCCCCTATTCACACTTTGCCATATATACTCCGTAACAGTCATTTTTGTTAACATCCGGGCTGAATCTTAAGAGCATAGGAAAGCATTAAAATCTTTGTTAAGGTATTGTGTTTACAGTGTAAACGGTTTTCCACGTTACATAATTTGATATCTATTCTAAACTAAGATTTTGTTCAAAGTATTAAAACTTTGAAGCTCTTGATAATTATATGATTATGAGAAACTGAATTTTGAAAATGATACATTATAAACAATTTTATTTTTGCAATTGCTATGCATTATGATTATATAAAGAAAATATCTACAGTCATTCTATATGTTTTGAACACCTTCTCCATGGTACTTGTATTGGCATTTTAAATACATTTTTAATAGACTTTTCAACTTTAATTTCAGCACATTGCAGCTCAAACTGTTGGCAGTAAACAGAGAGGATAAAATCAGTTATGATTTTAGGGGCTTTTTTGTAGTAAACTTTTAATCAATCTTGAATATTTTCAACATTTCAATCAGTTATGTACAAATCTCAATACAAACTGTTACATAACAAATATTGGACCATACATATGGCTACTAATAGACAAAACCAACATAATTAGTGCCGATAAGAGTTATGTTTCTAGAGGACATGATGCAAAAATCTATGCATGGAAGTTTAGTCACAGAGTCATACTTGGTGCTATGATGTTTTATAGGGGAATGGCTACATCATTGACACTATTAAGCAGACCTGTGCCAAGAGTCAACCGTTGCCAATAACACAACTTTGTTCAGACTCCGGTAAATTTGGTTACCTCTGCAGTATCTTATCTTTCTAGTTATCTTTCTAAGTAGTCTGTTATATAGTTTTGTATTAAGCCATTTGCTACTATGGTCTTATATTTACTTCAATGTTAGGTTGGCCTATCAATCTACAAAGATGTGCAGTAAGCCTATACATCACTACTGTGGTAGATCATTTTGATATGAAAGAAGTTCTTAGATAACCTGCAAAATTTGCTAACTTATTGCATGGCCACTGGTATATTGCACAACAACTGTAACACTACTTAATTTCTATAGAGGTAGATGTGTTCTATAGATAAGAAATGTAGCACAGGAAGCTCAACCTAAGCCTCAAACCAAAATGTATCAAAAAATAACCCAATATAGGCTATTAAAATTCTTTGGTTACTGCACTTATTAAATGGATTTGTGTGGGAGAAGCACTGTTTGCAAAATGCCTCTAAATATTGAAAAAAAAACTTCTAAACTCTTTTAGTTAACAACTCACTAATTTGAACTATTTGATCTGATGATATTTTTTTAAATAATAACTTAACTTGGCAGCTTTGTTATTAGAATTTTTCACTCTAAACGCAATATGAGTTGTTAGGCTAAACTCTAAAGAGTTTTCACTTCTTTGCTCCACGTAATTGGAGCTGATCACAAATTGTATGTAGCAAGCCTTAGCATGACTTCTAACCAACAACCACCAGCTATCTGTACGTGACTGACATTCACAACTGTCTAGAGGTTGTGCCCAGAGCTATACGTGCTGCTACAGCATGTTGCGTTATCACTTTGTGGTATTGAATTTGTACTCAATCTTTGAGAGTGTGCAAGCATATTGTATGTCCCTTCTAGTGCACTTAACTCATAAGACTTGGCATTTTTTTGCCCAAATTACAGGATCCATTATGTAACGATATGTGTACTACGTTCAAATTTAAATGCACTTGTGTTTATAAGGCAACATTATAGTAAACTCACTGCTAGTCCCCAAAATTCGGTATTTATCATTTTTAAAGTAGACCTGCAGTTACTATATAAAGAGCTGGATAATAGCACTGTTGTGTTGTAGAGTCTCTAACTCACCTCTTCTCCTGGAATGTTGGAGAACAGATAACCGATACTTACAGACTCACAAGGAAAAATCAAGTTTCTGTGATAACTGTCTTGAGAGACAGGTTTACTCTGGTATCTGAACTTGTTGAACAAACATATGATGGTTGTAAGTATATTTCTTTATATTGTGTCAGTACTACTACTATATGTGCACTTGTATGCTGTGATGGAAGGATATGCTAGAACCTTTTTCTACAACCAACCACATTCAATAAACGGTCTTTTTATATTTTTTATATTTTCAGACCCCCAAATGGTTGCATTCCAGTATGGAAATATAACCAATGGTATACGAGATGAGAGTGTGTTTGATGTACCCAGCTTCTGTTAGACTAGGATATGAAAGTCACACTCCTGTCATACTTTATGAACTTGATCGATATTAATTTCGAATAAAATTTAATTTCTGTACTGATTTTCCTTTCAGCAGCAAACTGAACCTATCTTTTGAAAAGATAAACTTGCAATAGTTGTATTTTAGTTGCGTGTTCATCACCTTTGTAAAATGTTGAATAAATTTAATAATCGTCCTCTCTTGTTTTAATCCAAATGAGATACTTCGTTGTTAATTAAGTTCTACTGTCTGCATACAAGTTATACTAAACTTATATGGAAGACTTCTAAGTAAAGTTTTTATTAACTAATTTGACATAATTTTGATGCAAGAGAAGTGTGAAAAACAAAACAAGCAAACTCAAACACCCGACCACAATAAGTAGAATGCTAAAGTTTCTCTTCTTTTCATAGCAATCACATATAGGCTTCAATATCTATACATATGTTTTAGTACTTTACACTATGGCTTGATCACTCGGGATGTTCTAATGCTTACATCTGGGATTTTTTGCATACATGTCTTGTCATACAGAGAGATCTGACTGACCATAGCAACAAAGAATTACACTGCCAGTTTGTAAGCATGTGCTGCCAATGTGCTGCTGAAGTCCTACAATGACATCTAATAGTTCTGCCAATCTTTAAGTGTTCGGCCTCCCCAGATAAATTTTGCTGATCTGGGGTTTTGAGTGAAGCTATTAATTTTTAGGTTAGAAATGATGCTTCTTAAAGTTATTTTAATGTTTCATGTGACAGATACATGGCTATTTTCTAGAAAGCCGTATGTAAACATGGCAATGTTTTATTTATGTTGAGTTTGTTGAGTATTTTTGTTTATGTGAAGTTCATTCAATTATCTAGTAATAAAAGTACCAAAACACAAAAGTTCAAATTGCGCAATGCTAAGTTTTAAGCATGTTGGCTTTGTTTAGAGTACAGTGCAAATTGCAAAACCATGTGAACTTGCTGTATGGCCTACTGCTACATATGCGTTCAATTTTCAAGATAATCATTTTTTTATTAATCTGTTGATTGAATTTTCATAATGTGTCCTTAGAGAATACTGGTTACAGTAGCTGAAAACTATACCACAAAAATATGTTTTTGATTCTATGTTTGTTTTCCATGTTTGTTTACAGCCTGCATGAAATATAATAAGTTCAGTTCACACTATAACAGACAGTCTACATCCATAATTTCTTTATGAATCAAATTATAGACAGTAACTTTTGTGTCACTACCAAAAAGTAGTCTGTGAACAAATATGTAATAAAATATACAGCAAAATTAAAATAGTGAATTGCTAGATTTTCTTTTTTAGTAAAGTCAGCATATGGAAGACTGCAATTTGGCAATAGGGCTTCTTCTAGTTTGCATGTACCACTCTAGTGTTCCCAAGTTAACCCTCACCTCTTAATCACAAACTGCTGTTTATGTATTGGCTAAAACTTGATATGTTTATACGATCTCTACCTGGCAGACCTCATAACATAAAAGATACAGATGATATTTTATAACACAAGGGTGTTATTTGTAAATAAAATGTTAAGCAATAGTTCTAAATTACTTATAAGCTGCAGCTGATCACAAAAGTGACAGAAAATGGCATAGCCTATAGTGAATTGATGAATAGTCGGTTAATTCCAGTGTTGAAACTGCATATTTCTATATATATATATATATATATATATATATATAGTTCTATGTATATATAGTTCTATGTATATATGTTTGTAAAACAAGTAAAGAGAAGCTGGCAGCTATACAGGCAAAAAATACTCAAGCCTGGTTGAAATGCCTTTCTCTAATACAGTTTTCCCATAGCAGTAGTTTGTTGCAGAGAGAATTCTGATAATAAGTAATGAGTAAGTTAGAGAGTGGGTACCCACGCTATGTTTCTTCACATGGAATTTATTAGACATTATTGAAAAACTTACCAGTGTTTGTGTAGAGCAAAAACTTTGAAAGTAAGTTTTTAATTTTTGTGAGTAACAGCTTTATTAAAGGCATACCATTTTATACAATATACTGTGAATGAAATTTAAGGCCACTGACTCAGTTCAAAGTGATATTACTCATGAGTTAATTTGTTACAATTCATTGTGTGGGTGGTAGATGATAAGGACATTCTCTTAGATATAGTTTTTAGTTTGGGTTTACAATGCGATGGCCTTATTTTACTGTTAGTCACACTGACCTGGGAAAATAGTTTATTGATATTCAGCTGCTCATGCAATACACTTCACCCAGAACTATTCATCTGCTCCACCCTCAGCTTGATGACAATCTCAGCAGGTGGTTATGGCGCCAGCTAAGGTCACATGTCATACTGAACATAGCAATTTTATATATGTAAATGTGTTTATTGTGGATCAAAGGCTAACTTAATTGGCTTTTCTCACCAACATATTAAACAGACAAATTGCTTCTCCAAGCATTGCCATGGAATACATTATAATAAATCAGGTTAAATATTCGCAGTGATTTTGGGAAGCAAAACCAGATGTGCAACTGCTTTCCTGAGAACCTTTATCTGCAAAACTGGTGTAAACAAACCTGTTATATCTGTAACTAAAACAGAGATTCTTTCAGAGTTAGTTATTTATAGTTATTCCTTGCAGCAACTTTTTATTTTGTCTAGAAAACAGTCTGAAAAAAATTAATATGAAAGTTGCACATTTCTTTATGCTAAAGGTATTTTATTTCATCATATATTTTAAATAGCTCACTGTAACAACATCCACAAGCAACATGTTGCATTTGAGTATGGTTCACAAGGTTTAGAATGCTGAAAGACACATCCTGAAAAGTTACAATAATGGCAAAGACTAGATCAGTGATGTAAGAAGGGTGTAACTAGATTTCGAAGTTAAAGCAGCATATTGTGTCAAAGGGTGTCAATTGAATGCATAAGGCATCATGCACTGCGTTTCCATGACTGCGCATAATGCGAATGAATGCCCCGTACGGATTATTTGCGGTTTGCGGTTTCATTCGATGTAACTGTTTCCATTAGCCGAATGAAAAAATCCATTCGCATAATGCGATAATGGAAACGCAGTGAAACAGACCATTGGGGATCCTTTTATGTGAGGCTATTAGCATATTGCATCATAATGATGCAACTGATATGGCCCTTAAACTAGCTTATTACAGTTCAATGTTTTAGCCATCAAAAAAGGTTAAAAGTCATATTACGCTGGTTGGATGGAGAGTGTCACGTGATACTGGCAGCTGCAATAACCAATGAAATCGCAACCTGAATCAACCCTTCGGGTAATAGCACGGCAATGCCATCATATAAATGTGTATGGACGTACGTGACAGCTCCAAGCACCGAGCCTCATTCAGAGAATCCGTATACGTAAATGGGAACTTTATTGGAAACTACACGACCTTGTTTTTCAAAGTAAGTCCATTATAGTGCATTTTAGTACAATTATTTTAATATTGCTTATGTATAATTTCGCATTATCTTGTCAAGTAAGCTACTTAGAAATCTCGCATTCTACTTTTCCTTGATTGGATAGTGGAAGCATAGTCTTGTAGCAGCATTCCCTTGTTGCATGGTAACAGTGTAAAAGTTCCCGAGTCAGAATGCTGTGATTGCTGAAAACGAAATACGTAATTGATGAAAATGGAATAGCTTTTACATTGAGCTATTTAAAATATGAATTATATTTATTATATCACAGGATGTGGGTTACACGATCAATACAATAAATATGGAATGCATAAAGAATCAAACTCAAGAAATTCTTCAGATTTGCTCAGACTCTGGTGAGACTTGTCTCTTCTACTCGAATTGTTTATGCTTGACCACAAAGTTTCATGTAATTTTTCCTATTTGTATGAATCTTTGTCCACCTACATGCAGCATCTGAAAGCAGAATATGTATTTTCTAAGCAGATTTTAACACCATGTTATGTTGTAGAGTTCCTAACCCACCTCTTCTCTTGGAATATTGGAGACAAAGTCACAGACACATACAGGATGACACTTAGCAACCGAACTGCTGTTATAACAGTCTTGAGAGACAGTTTCACTCTGCTATCTGAAGTTGTTGAACAAATATATGCTGGAGGTAATTTGAAAGTACAGTTATTATATATGATATATAGTATATATATATATATATATATATATATATATATATATATATATATATATATATATATATATATATATATATATATATATATATATATATATATATATATATATATATACTATATATAATATATATACTATATATAGTATATATACTATATATACTATATATACTATATACTATATACTATATAGCTTGCTACATTACTCATAACCTGCATCTACATGCCTTGTTTGTCTCTGGTTATTTTTAAATAGAATAAAATCAATCTGTTAAAATAAGCTTTGTAAGCTGAACAATCATTAACCAAGACTTGCTTGTCTTCAGTGCAGTTTGTTGATGTATAAAATTATGTGAATATACATTATAGAGGATAGATAATACATTATAGATTATAAATATTATGTATAGATTATGTGTATCAGATATAGATAAAAATGGTGGATGATAAATAACAGATAGAGATGTTAAAAATTAACTAGCAGGCAGTGATAAACCTACCACATAATATTATGTTGCTCATTATACTTCACTTCACATAGTGATATATTTGTTTCATCAAATTTGTGGAGCTGTGTGTGTCTTGAAACTCTAAAGGTCTTGGGAAAGAAATGAATTGTTAAGCTTCTGTATGACTTGTCAGACCATCTAATGACTCATTTATTTGTTGAGAATACAAGGTGGAAAATATTGGAATAATATTTTTCTGTGACACCGGGCTTATAGTTCTAAATTTTGTAGTTACATTTTTAATTATATGATAATTTATATTATATATAATGTATTTTATTGCTAGCACCTCAGATGGTTTCCTACCAGTATGGGAATATTACCGATGGTATACAAGATGAAAGTGTGTTTGATATTCCCAGCTTCTGCTAGACTACAATAATATGAATGGTCACATCATCAACATTTCAGCACTGATCAGCTAACTGCACCAAATACAATACTCATTAAACTGTATATATATTTTTAGAGTTGTATTCTTACCAGCTCAATAGCCCGAGAGGATTGTTATCCAACATAATGTACATCAGTTTCACTACCACACATTACCAAAGAATGTTAATATAGGAGTCATATTGTAATATATATCCATGTCATGGTACTTTATAACTTTATTTTGATGATCCAAATTTTCTTTGTTAGACTACTGCAGGTTGCATTATAAACCTTAGCATTAGCAGAAGGCAGATTGCCCTTTTTCCATTATATATTGTTTATATCCTGAGTATAATGTCTCAAATATACTCTCTCTTTTGGCTCTCATACCGACTCTAAACAGTTTAATAAATAAAGCAAGTGTACAAGCTGCTACCAAACTTTCATTATTGCATAGTCTTTCCAAATTTTATAGTTATTAGAACTACTTCTTTAACAATTAGTCTAGACTCTAGACTCTAGCATCTGCTGCTTTGTAGCAGTGCTGCTTACTATGTTATTCTTCACTTTACACATCTGTGTTTCCTTTTCAAGATTTATGTATATTTAGCTGTAAACCTAAATGACTTTAAGCTAATGATCACCTCTCTACCCTAGGCACTGGCTTAGAGCTAGGATTATTAAATATAAATGCTAAGGGTCTGTGATCTGTTATTAGCTCAAACTCAATGCCTAGCCAGTACATCATGAAATATTTGCAGGCCGGCACTATTACCAAAGCCTCTCTCCCTGTCTCCTCCCCCCATCTCTCTCTCTCTCTCTCTCTCTCTCTCTCTCTCTCTCTCTCTCTCTCTCTCTCTCTCTCTCTCTCTCTCTCTCTCTCTCTCTCTCTCTCTCTCTCTCTGTTAGATTACATCTATGCTCAATATCTGTTAACTCGTGGTGTCCATATGCCACCGCTCTACATTTCTGCACCAAAACAGCTCCTAAGGCAAAAGGGCTAGCATTAACTACAAGCCTACAACCCTAGATTTTAAGTGCAAATCAAAATAAGCCAGTGTCTTGGCCTTAGCCATTATAACAGAGAGTTTTAATGTGCTAAATGCATTTTGCTGCTCCTTGCCCCAAGTGAAATGAACAGACTTGTAAGTAACATGTCGAAATTTTGACAAACATAAGTTAAATCTGGAATACATCTTCCCACAAAAATTATCAAGCCCATAAAGCTTCTGCTATAATCTGCTGCATTTCTAGATGATTGAGACTGTACTATTGATTTAACTTTCTCTCGGTCAGCTGAAAAACCACTGCCTGAGATAATAAAGCAAATAGGAACTTCACTGTGTTAACTCTGAAATCACACCAATTGTTAGCATTCATCAGTGCCCAACAGACTTGTTTGAGTCTCATAAGTAGCCCAATGCTTTCAACCTCGTGCTCTAGCTTATTTGGTGCACATATATAAAATAATACATCAGCAAGATTTTGAACTCATGCCAAACTTGCTTTTTCTAATTCTGTTATAACTTATAAGCCACCATCAACCTGTAGTATAAAGCATGAAAGTTATTGTAACTAATGCAAATGGAAAATTTCAAATACCATAATTAATAATATTGCAACTTTCTTCATGAGCAGAACAACACCCAATATCTGAAAACACATAATGTTCAGTTTCTCAATTTCTGAATTTTGACATTACAACTAAGCAGTTAAATTACAAGAAATTTACTTGAAATGCTGAGATGATTGATGCTCCCCTTTTTCTCAAAATATAGTCAGCAATAAGTTATAGTACATCAAAAGGAAACTATATAAACTAATAAGCAAAGTGATTAAACATATTTTAGAGGCTAAATTAAAACGTTTCTAGTAGATGCAGAAGAACGATTGACACCATTGGCGGTTAAGTTCATTGATTGACATATTATAAGGAGCTATGAGAACATAACTCCTAATTTCGCACACTGTGTCTGGCTACCACGTGCATAATGGTAATTAATTATTTCAAGGTTATAGCCATTGAACCATAAGTTTTAGTTCACAGGTTATAACAAATGCTAGTTGTTTCGAAGTAACGTAGATGTATATTTATTTCAAATTTCTTGATACAAAAGTAAATCAAAATGCTTTATTTGCACATGTTATTGGTTATTTTGTTGAAATCAAAGCTGCGCCGTAAAGTATTCTTCGTAAATCGCTAAAAGTAAATCACTAAATGTATAGCAATGTCAGAGTTTAACTCTGACAGTGACTCATAACTCATAAGTCATAAGACAAGTCATAATGATAAAGTAAATAAAAGTGATAACCCAGTCCCATTGGCCACGGCCCAGCCCCATGTCCTTCACCATGGCCCATAATGATAATCATAATGGTAATCATAATGTTAATGATGTTGATAATCATATCACTATCATAATCATAGTGGCCGGTTGAAATGATTGCAATCAAAGTTTTGCTAGAATTCTACCTTACAGTGATTCACAGTTAGTGTTACGACTTAGTCTTACATCTTGAGTTACTGAATAACTGATATTATTAATACACAGGGTTTTCTCAATTTCTCCATTATTGCACCTAACTCAGATTTAGATTAAGATTGATTTCAGAATCACGGTCATCATTATAATCATAATTAATTATTATTATTAATATTATAATTATTATCATCTCATGAAGCTTCACTGATCAGTTGCAGTACTAGTACATTACTGATTACTACTAGTAGTGAACTAGTACTAGTAGTAGTACTAGTGGTAGTTGTATTTCAACTTGTTAGTTCATAGTTGTTACTCTTTTACTTGCAGTTACTTGTTGCCATTGGCTTTTTTTTAATATTTATTTACTTCTTATAGTAATAATAAATTCATTAGTCTTATTGGTTGATCACTAACTCTAAGTCCTAGTCTAATCAGTATGAGTATCACTATGACTATGAGTGATGACCAAGTCTGATGACTAATGAGTAACACTTAGAGCAATACTGTTATCACTAATTAGTAACTGTAATGCATAATGATAAGGATCATGATGAATACTAAATAGTAGTACTTACTTAGTATGTAAAGACTAATAAGTAATGATTATAATTATGATATTGAAACTCATATCTACATCTATGCACACATATATGAATTATAGCTGACAAGCCACCTTTTAAATGCCCTATCTCTATATAAGCTACAAAACATGCAGCCTGCAGTAACTATTGGAACTTGATTGTGTAAGGATTCATAGGAATTTAGAATAGCCTAATTTTTAGTTATATATTAGCATATAATATTACTTATTAGTAGTATTGGGTATTTACATGTATAATTTAAAGGATTGCTCTATCTTGTCTAATAAATGGCCATTTAGGTCAAACACACATAGTATTGTGTTTTTCTAAGCATGCATTGACGAAAAGCATTTGACCAAAGGTAGAAAAAGTTAGTTGAAGTTGAGGGTGTAGATTGGTAACAGCCAAAACGCCGATTTTGAAATGAGCTGGGAAATGTCACGTAACAGCGCCAGCATTCCTGCTGGTCACGTGACTATACAAATGAATAGCTATAGAAATATGACTGTGAGATGTGATCTTTCAGCTCGTAATTTGTATATTTATAGAAGTGCAAATGTGAATTATCTCAATCTATAGTTTTTTGACATTTTAAATAACATGTATGTGATAACATTAGGCCATATTTTGCTTGTAAACATTAGAAAAAAGCATTGCAAAAACACGCATTCTTTAGGATGAATGCCTGCGATCGATCTAAACTAGGTCAGATTGTGCAATATTACGGGCACATCAAAGCTGACCTATATAGCGCACTGTAACTGCTTGAGCGTTATTGGTTGATGTTGTGCTCAGCAACCTTGAATACTAGCGTTATAGTTAGCACGTGCAGCATAGTTACTGGCTTTCACACGTCACGTATTAGGCTATTCTTTTTCATGGCTGAAAATTTTACCTCCCCAAAATTGTAATTTTGAAAAGCTGTTTTCTAGGCACATATCCCTTTGCAAAGTCACAGTTGTTTGCATACACATTAGATTATAGTTCATAATTATAATGTGATTGTAATAAACTAAGATTGAGCAATCCTTTAATACAATAATTATTATATGATATATTAATATATCAATATGTTACTAATATGAGCAAGTCTAAAACATTTAAGTACTTTAACCAGACCATAACTAGGCCTGTGATTTTTTATAGGAAACTCTGCAATATCTTGCATGAGCTTACAATAACCTATCATTTCTATAGGAATAATGATTACAACGAAGTAAATACAATAAAAATGATGATTTTATAAGCAATTGGTATAGTTATGTAATATAAAAGTTATCTGGCACCAATTATCATGCGCTTTTCAAGAATCCCAATCAACTTTTATATGTGTTTAAATGAACTGCATGTAATTCAGCATATTTAATTATGTAATTAGTTACAACTTTTATACTATATAAATGTATTTTCAATATTCTAAGTTTACAGTTTGAATTTTTGCAGGATTTTGTTCAAAGTTTATGGAAAGCCATTTGAGTCACGCAAATGAAAATGAAATTGAAGAATCCGAAAAAACTCTGACAGTGGTTACTTCTGCTATCAATAAATTGACAAATACAGAAAATGACAGCACTCTTCCAGTAACAATTTTCACTTCAAATTATAATATATTGTTGTACTAGCAATATCATGTTTGTCACAAGAAAACATCAGCAATGACCAATATTGTATAGTAAAGTGAGTAAAAGAGTGAGTAGTATAGTGAACAGTAGAGTGGTTATTATGTAAATAGTATATTGAGTAATAGAGTGAGTAGTAGAGTGAGCAGTAGAGTGACTAGTAGAGTGAGTAGTAGAGTGACTAGTATAGTGAGTAGTAGAGTGTGTAGTGGAGTTAGTATTAGAGTTAGCTCATGTATTATTCTGCTGCAGGTCATCCCTAAGCTGAAGCAGTATGAATCTGTATCAATACAACATCACATTCAAGGGAGCCGGTCACCCACTAATTTCAAGGCTCTAATATATCTGGTGTTTTGGTACATGTTTAGTGCTGGCACACTCTTCTCAAATAAATATATTCTCTCTTACCTGGATGGAAATCCCAGCCTTTTAGGTAAATCCTATACTGTGATGTATTCAGTAGTATCTCTTTAAACTCTCACGCAAAACTCATGTAGGTTTATAATCGCCATCCTTGTGAGAAACACTTGATAGAAAGGGCTTTTTGTTAAATCAGATGGAGCACAGGAGCAATTATGACTGGATGCTCTTCCCAACATCTCCAATGTCCTTTACTCAGGATCGAACCCATGACTCCATGTTCAATAAGCAAACGCTCTAACCCCTAGACCACAGCTGCTTCATAGCTTTAACTCTTCTACACTGTAGTTTAATCAGTTGTAACATTTCTATACTGTAGTATGTGTTTAGTAGTAGCGTTTATATACTGTAGTATGTGTAATAGTAACAATTCAATACTGTTTTATTGTTGCTTGTAATATTTGTATGTTGTAGGTTGTTCACAAGTTTGTGTGACTACAGTGTGTGGTTATTTCCAGCTCCGATTATGTACCAATATTAGGAGAAAACATATACAGAAATCAACTTTTGTATTTAACATAGTGCTTCTAGGTGCTATGAGGTTAGTCTAACACCATACACTGTGTAGTTTATATGACATACACTCTATAGTATAATATAAGAATAGCAATAATAAAATTTATATATGTTGGTGTTGATTAATTGATAATTGCCACGCCACTATTAGAGTATCTTTGAATTGTGTATTGGTTACTAGATAAACACTTTAATGAATTGATTCAGGTTTGTTCATTCAACTTGATTTGCAGGTGAAAAATAGACTACATGCCTTTTAAGCTGAGTGGGTAATTGCAAACCCTAAATTGTCTACTTAATTTTCACAATTCATCCATAAAGATTTACATCATAAAATTGCCTTTCAGTTAATTAAACTGGCTGAACACTCTATCATAAGTCCACTGTACAATTACTTTCTAATATCAAAATGTGATTCACATAGTTAATTGATGCTCTTCTAGTAACTTATTTCGAGTAGAAAGTTTAAAATAGTTGAAAGAATTATTCATTTGTAATTATTCTGAAAATTTGCTAAGAAAGTAATTTTAAGACAACATTTCTGTCAGTTGTTATTATAATGCTAGAAGACTCCAGGGAATTTTCTACTCAATCAAATTGAATTTTGAGCTGAAAATCATGAATCGTGTTATTTCCAATTAAATCGTAATGACTTCAGCTGCGCTTTAGCAGAAAAATACTTTATCAAGTGAGTAGACCCTTTTACTGCTTTACAGTATACAAGACTAAGCTGGGCTAAGTAACTAGATACTGGCTTGTAGTAAACAACTGCGTAAAGAGACCTTAGTCATTGAGTACATTTGATACTTTAAATTTTCAATAATTGCTTTCAACCTTCTCATCTTTTATTATTTTATGTAGTTCACTTTTATTACAGAGCTGTTTACATTCTGCCTAATGTTGGGTGCTCACTGTTGCTAGTTAAAGCACCTATCAAGCTGTTTGACTCTTCCAGCATTTAAACCCTCTACTCTTTGGCTGTTTGTAGATTTACTACGGTGGTGCTCGGTCTAGTTGCCCTCAAGTATGTCTCTGTGTCATTCACAGAGACTATCAAGTCATCTGCCCCTGTATTTACTGTACTCATAGCGTGGCTAATATTGAAGGAAAGAACTCATTTCTGTGGTTAGTTTCTCACTTCTGTCAGGTATGCTGATTGGACAATTCTTGACCAATGAAATTTCTGCAGCACCTACTGAATATGTTGCAGTTAAAAAATTTTTAGCGGATGAAGCTAGATTTGTATGCCTGGTCTAATTTAGCCGGCAGCAGTGTATTCTCAGGGATGAATATCCTCTGTAATGAAGGATTAGTAACACTGCAATAACCAGTGGTTTAGGTTTTCTCCACTGTAGATATTGTATTCCAGTTCTCTCAATGTTCAGTTTTCATCATGAGTTTTCTTTTGATATTTAAATTTTAAATTGTAAAACAAAAGTTGTCTCCCCAAAACCCCTCCCTCTTCTCATCTACATAGTGCATTTACCTAATTTTATGCTTTGTAGTTATCTTCTCTCTCATACCTATCATGGTTGGACTTGGCCTAACTAGTGCTTTCGACCTCAGCTTCAACATCATAGGGTTCTGTGCTGCTATGACCAACAATGTCACTGACTGGTAAGTTCTATTTATACACAGAGTGATGCCAGTACACTAGATTAGTAAATACTTATACACAGTATAAGTATTTTATTCTCCTAGTAATAACCTGATATATTATGTTTCCAGTTTACAGAATGTCTTCTCTAAGCTATTGCTGAGTGACGCTGAATATCGAGTCCAGTAAGTTTATTTATTATGTCTTCATTTATATTCTATCTCTGCGTTTCTATTGCTTCTCGAATGGATGCTGTATGGATGAATTTGTGGTTTCGGTTTGCATGAACTTATGGTTGTGATTTCATTTGATGCAAATGTTTTCAAACATCGAACGAAAAAGCCATATGCAAAGCTTGGAGAGTAGAGTATGTGGAGTTTTGTTATTTTTGTGTATCTTGTGTTTTTATTGGCTGGCTCTAATGTACCTATTAGCCATTTTTCTGCAACTGGTTTTAAACAATATTAGTAATTTTGATTGCTTTTTTACTTCTAATATGAGAGTTTAATGAGGAGCTGTTGCTCCATTTCCCAAAGTTCTGTTGTAATATGCTTGTATTTGTATTCAACACAATTCTTAGAGTGTGTACTACTATCATATGTCATCGCTATGGCAACAATTCAAATGGTTCTTGTTTTTGGTGATGTGACAGCTTTTATGAACTGCACATGGTAAATGTTATGTGTTGACTATACTCAGCAGGTGCTCTCACTGCACATAGTAGATGTTATGTGTTGACTATACTCGGCAGGTGCTCTTACTGCACATAGTAGATGTTATGTGTTGGCTATACTCAGCAGGTGCTCTCACTGCACATAGTAGATGTTATGTGTTGACTATACCCAGCAGGTGCTCTCACTGCACATAGTAGACGTTATGTGTTGGCTATACTCAGCAGGTGCTCTCACTGCACATAGTAGATGTTATGTGTTGGCTATACTCAGCAGGTGCTCTCACTGCATATAGTAGATGTTATGTGTTGACTATACCCAGCAGGTGCTCTCACTGCACATAGTAGATGTTATGTGTTGGCTATACTCAGCAGGTGCTCTCACTGCATATAGTAGATGTTATGTGTTGACTATACCCAGCAGGTGCTCTCACTGCATATAGTAGATGTTATGTGTTGGCTATACTCAGCAGGTGCTCTCACTGCATATAGTAGATGTTATGTGTTGACTATGCTCAGCAGGTGCTCTCACTGCACATAGTAGATGTTATGTGTTGGCTATGCTCAGCAGGTGCTCTCACTGCACATAGTAGATGTTATGTGTTGACTATGCTCAGCAGGTGCTCTCACTGCACATAGTAGATGTTATGTGTTGAAAGGAGTATGATATATCTATGTTTTAGTCCAGCAGAGCTACAGTTTTATACAAGTGTGGCCTCAGTCCTACTGCAACTACCTCTAACTCTGCTTGTCATTGACTTTACGCAGCTGAAGAAAGACCTCAGTGGAGTTCTGGTAGTTTATCTCCTAATCAATGGTATATTCTTCCATCTGCAAAGCTTCACTGCTTACTCCCTAATGAAAGTTATTTCCCCTGTGACTCACAGGTGAGTTTTTATTCCACGTTATATTATTAATGATTATCTGTATGCATTAGGTCCAATAGCTGCATTTTATTCTTTATATAAAGTTAAACTGATAAACAATGATGTCTTAACCGAACTAATTATTTCTTTATCTTTTGCAGTGTGGCAAATACAGTGAAGAGAGCCTTGCTTATTACTATATCCATTCCCATATTTGGCAATGCTGTAACCCCGCTCAGTGCCGTTGGCATGGTCATAGTGGTGTTTGGAGTCATGTTGTATAACCAGGCTAAGCACTGCTACTCTCCTGTTGACAACAATAAACAAGTGCCCTCTGAAACTCTCCGCCATTCACCAGGTTCCTCTTCTGACAGTCCGTCATAGTCTAAGTAGCCCGCCCATCTTCTCAAGACATTCAAGCTTTAATTTTCTGGTTTGTTCCGGTTCGCCATTGCCTGTTTTTACACACATAGAGAACTGGATTCAAATATAATTAAATAGTATAAAATCTCTAATGGCAACGAAATTCAACATATCCACTGGTGTTTTAGATCAGCCAATGTGGGTGAAGCTAGTCACTAGTTCATTAGTCTGTTGACTATTTAACATCATATGTAATAATAACATGTTCTATCTTCGTTAGAATTAGAAGAATATATGCAACTGATAGTTGTCCCCTCTTTTTAGAATACTATATTTTACGTCAGTTAGAACTTGTAGTAGAAAGTTTAATCCTTTATTCGTAAGTGCTCAGACACTCCTCACTATTGGGCCGGCTAATAGTGATACCCCTTCCCTATAAAAGATAACTGGGGTTGTCATCCATTTTATTTTTAGCTTAGGATAAATTTTGATAATTTGATCTGTTAACTAATCAAGTCTTTTTTACACACTTATAATATTCAGAATAGTTTTATTAAATTGTTTGACATTTTAATTGGAGTTATCATTCCTATCAGACATGCCAGTTACTAAGTAGCAGTAAATATAAAAAAACTGACAATTTACCGGCATATTTCAATGGTGCTATATACTTCGCAGGTTTGTCTGTTTATTTGATTTAAAATTTGCATTGTATTTTGCATTTTTATTTTTTTAGCAAAAGATTGTAAAATTCTAGTTATTATTCAAGTGTCATTTTCTTACAAATAAAGAGCTTCCATGCAATACTATCAGCTATTTTATTGTGTTATAAAGTCGGATTTGTTGTATCTTTCTACATGGGTGTTATTTTTGGATGCAGTTTCTCAAAGATAACATGCTAATGAGTATGAAGCTGAAGGAAAATATAACACTGCTTGTTATTGAACTGAAGTTATTTCTATTGCTTCTTTGAATAATTTTCTTGGAGCCTAATGTTTGCTATTAGATATCATTACAGCTTTGCATTGTATTATAAGATGTCAGTATTGATTATTGGATTGTATTATGTTGATCTTCACCTATCTCATCTTCATTGATCTTGGCTCTTCCCAAGCAATTTCAAAGGTAATTGTAGAGTGTCATCTGTATTGTCTTACTGATTGTTGTCAACTAGCCTACACCACACTCATTAGCTACTGCTCTCTCATTCCGAAAGCTGCCAATATGGCCAGAGCAACTGTAAATCTATTCAGCATCCTATTAGTCATTGTATCCAGTGAGTACATCATGTAGTTGAACTTTATGTTATAAGATAATAACTCTTCTGTGAATGCTGTGTGTGCATGTTACCTGAGTTTATATTTATTTTGTAGTACTACACCTTGGTGAAGGAGAAAAAGAGGTAAAGTTGGCTGAGTGTAAGTATAGCACCATTATGTACATTATTCATTACGTCTTCATGCATTGAGTCGATCTGTATGGTATGCTCGGATTACATTTAATGGAAGACCTCAGGTTCACATGGCTGTGGCTTCACTCGATTGACACTGTTTCCATGCATCGAATGAAAAATCCATTCGCATAATACGCAGCATGGAGAGCAATGATTTGCTCTTGTGACTTCAATTGTATAGTGACTTCTGCTTAGGAGCTATTCACTCTTTTTAGTCTGATAATGTTGTTACAGCAAGTTAATAGGATTATTATTGTACATTTAGCATCAAAAAGTAAAGTTCGTCTTGTTAGATGTACGGTCACACCAGACTAAGCCTGCACTGGTATTGCAAAATAATTTCGACTTACTTTTCTCATATGTGTAGCTGAATGTGCCGGGTACCAACATAACGTCACCAGTGATGCCGGCAGTCTAGCCAGCTATCAAGACGGCGCTACAGGAAAATATCAGGCCAACTGTTCATGGACAGTCTTTGTACAAACTAGTTCTGGTCATCCAGTGTCTTTCAAATTCTCCAAACTTGATCTCTCAGTCGGAGATGAAGTTAGGGTAAGTAAACTGTCATGTGTAAGTTTCTCTATGTGTAAGTTGATGTAGCATATAGGTTATTATAGTAGGTAAGCTATTGCGGTGTGTAAGATAATGTGTTACTACAGCTAAAACTCACGCAAGTTTATAGTCGCCATCTCTGTGAGAAACCTCTGGTAGAAAGCATTTTTGTTAAATTGGGCTAAGGACTTATTCAGATGGGGCACAGGAGCAATTATGATGGATGCTCTTCCTAACATCACCAATGGCCTTTGTCGGGGGTTCGAACCCATGACTTTGTGCTTACTAAGCAAACGCTCTAACCCCTTGACCACTGCTGCGCTCTGGAGTTAGAGCAAGTTAACTGTCGTATGTATTACTCTATGTGTAAGTTATTATCGCGCATAGGTTATTGTAGTATGCAGTGTGCAAGTTAATGTGTTACTACAGCTAGGTTCTTGGAATATACCAGTCTAGTCTGAGCTGTGTTACTGCAGGTATATGATGATAGTTCCTACAACAAGCAGTGGGTACAAGGCAAGGCCCCACCTGATGACTTTGTAGAGCTGACTTCTAACTCTTTTACTGTCAACTTCACATCTGACAGCTCTTATGAGTCTGAAGGGTTGAAGATTGTCTGGCAACACGTAATACCTGCGGGATTTTTGACTACAATCTGTAAGTTAGTCTCACAGGTAACACTTGGTATCAAGCATTAGCATTGTGTTGTATATTATATATATGTGTATGTGTGTGCGTGCGTGCGTGCGTGCGTGCGTGCGTGCGTGCGTGCGTGCGTGCGTGCGTGCGTGCGTGCGTGCGTGTATGTAATTTAGTTGAAATGAGCGTTAGAATTTGTCCATCATTTTGCATTTTGTTAGAACTAATTTCATCTAATATACAATCATTATGTAACATCTTATGCAACACAAAATTAGGTAAAAAGTTATACATGTTTGCCATGTTATGGAGCACTTGCCTGACCTTGTATGAAAACCTTAGCAGTGATTCTTTAAATCTATAATTATTCAAACCAGATGTTAATTTTCATTACATTATCTGCAGTATAAAACACAATAGTATATTTAGACTAAGTATAGGTTATTCTTCTAGTTCCGACTGATGTAGAGTACCGCAATGTCTTACCCGATTCCCGTGTCTACATCCAGAGTCCCAACTACCCGGATATTTATGACCCCAACACGATAAAACACTGGGTACTGCTGGCCCCGGAGGGGGAGAGAATCATCTTTATATTCAAATATTTTAAAACAGAAGTCAGTGACAAACTGAAGGTAGGCTTATAGTAGGCTTCACTCTATACTAGAGTATATTGTTGTCAGTACTCTAGCAGTACTGTATGTTCTATATACTGTGCCATACTGTACTAGTACTATATACTATATACTAGTACGTGGTTGTATTACACACTCTATACACTGTGTGATGGTATTATAAACTGTATACTAGCACTGTGGTTGCACTATATACTGTACCCTAATACTGTACTAGTAGTATATACTGTATAAACTGGGCTAGTGCTATATGTTGTATACTAATACTGTGGTAGTAATATAATATACTCTATAGTCTGTATTATATTCTATATACTCCATATAATCTATATAATCTATACACTATATATAATCTATACACTATATATACTCTATACACTCTATATACTCTATACACTCTATACACTCTATATAGTATATACTCTATACATTTTATATACACTATATATTATACTCAACTAATACCTGCGTGACATTGTGCAGATATATTCTGGTGAAGATCAGTTTAATGAAGAGCTGATAGGAGAATACTCTGACAACTTGAATCGCCAACTTCCACCTCGTCTAATCTCCACCACCAATTATGTTCATCTTCACTTCCAATCAGACAACTATTTGAATGCTAAAGGGTTCAGTATTGAGTACTCAATATACCAGTCAGGTACTGAGTCTCCCACCGAGTCACCAAAGAAAGGTCTTGAGCCAGCTGGTATGTAGTCTGTGCTACCAAGTGTAGTTGTAATGTCTCCAGGCTTTCTATTCATGAATGCAACTCTTCTTTAGTTTCAAGGATTTCGGTTACACCAGTCACTCTAGTAACAGAGTGTAAAAACATTCCCTTTGTTATATAATATATGTACATGTACATATATAGCACTCTGCTGTGATTGACCTCTCTAATAATAGTCACAAACTCAAGCTGCTGGCATTATGCAAGGCTCGTGACTCCTAGAGTCACTTGAGCTCTCTGGCTTAAGTTTACATACTTTTTAAATATGCCTTAGTAGAAACATAAGTTTCTACTATTGCGAAGGTGTGGGCCATGGTACTCTGTTCTGTTAAGGACAAACCCTGGATCAGTCACTGCACACATATTGAGATATATGCTTATACATAATTATTTTTTTGCAGTTACTGCGGTAATCATAGTACTGACACTGCTACTTGTGGCAGCATTAACTGCTATCCTTGTCTACATGTTCTATTACAAACCCAAAAAAGAAGCTGAAAAGACTGAACAGACTGCATTGTATTCTAAGAATTCAGGTACTGTTGGCTCATTATTACGTGTCATATGTGATATTTGTGCTCATATTATAATATACGCTGCAAACATACTATTAGCTCTGTATAGGTTGCTGGTGAGATGTTGCCCGCTTTTTTGTTTAGATAAATCTGTTTGCTTAATCTCATTGTTTTTGTTTTTGTTTGTTGACAATCTGCTTATTGTTTGTAATTGCTGCTAGGGTGTTCTGTTGCAGCATACACTGATGACTTGGGAGTCGTGATACGACCAGGGACATCTTCAGGACGTCTTTTTGCAGCAGAAGATCACTTTCTTACTGAGACGGAGCGACCAGGTACTGCTGCGGGAAGACCAGGTACTGCCACGGGAAGACCAGGTACTGCTGCGGGAAGACCAGGTACTGCCACGGGAAGACCAGGTACTGCTGCAGGAAGACCAGGTACTGCCACGGGAAGACCAGGTACTGCTGCGGGAAGACCAGGTACTGCTGCTGGACGACCAGGTACTGCTGTTAGAAGACCAGGTACTGCTGATGGAAGACCAGGTACTGCTGTTGGAAGACCAGGTAATGCTGATGGAAGACCAGGTACTGCTGATGGAAGACCAGGTACTGCTGATGGAAGACCAGGTACTGCTGTTGGAAGACCAGGTAATGCTGATGGAAGACCAGGTACTGCTGATGGAAGACCAGGTACATATATGCATAGTGTGCTTCATGAAGATGCTTTTTCATTATAATACAAAAATTTTGAGCAATATTTAAAGCATGTAAAATAAAGCATTGGTTCACATTACAGCATCTGGCCACCTTAGGGTTCCATCTGACAGACCAGGTACTTCTGTTAAAACTGGCTCTACAGAAGGTATTATTACGTTCTTCAGTGTTTAGTCAGTAGTCTACTAGCTGAATTATCTGCTTGCACACCAGTCATACTTAAAGTAACTAATTATTTAAACAACTAATCAGTAGCCATTATTGATACTGGTAGTTATATTCATTGCTATTACTTTCTTGCTAAAATGTGATGTATGAATTTATATGGCATTTACTTACATTCTATTATGACTTAAGACTGATTTGTTATATAATAAGTTGTATTAAGTTATTTTCAAACTAATAAAGCTTCAATAGTCAGCTGCTAATCAAAGTGATCAAAGTTTGGTGGGGTACTGCGTAACTCCTACCTTTAGTCACAGCCTGTTATAAGAGCAAATCTAATTTCTTGTAGAAAGTAAAAAACTTGTAAAGCCTAAGAAAAAGTCACTAGCTTCACTGGTAGGGATTAGCAGACAACCGACTTTCTTCAACTCAAGTGTGGAGTCTGAACCTCCTCAGGTACTACAGGCATGCTGGTGACAGCTTATTCTTATAGGCAGCTTCAATTGCAACAATAAATACTAACTTGAAAACAATGTAACTCTGCCTCAGATAACACAATGGGAGTCATTCTTCCTTTCTGGTAGCCAGTAGTACAAGATGTAGATAGAGTAGATAGCATATAATAGTGTTAGAGTTGATAGTATATAGTTTTATAGTATATAGTGTTAGAGTTGATAGTATATGGTTTTATAGTATATAGTGTTAGAGTTGATAGTATATAGTTTTAGAGTATATAGTGTTAGAGTTGATAGTATATAGTTTTAGAGTATATAGTGTTAGAGTTGATAGTATATAGTGTTAGAGTAGATAGTATATAGTGTTAGAGTAGATAGTATATAGTTTTAGAGTATATAGTGTTAGAGTTGATAGTATATAGTGTTAGAGTTGATAGTATATAGTGTTAGAGTTGATAGTATATAGTGTTAGAGTAGATAGTATATAGTGTTAGAGTAGATAGTATATAGTGTTAGAGTAAATAGTGTTAGAGTAGACAGTATATAATGTTAGGATAGTATAAAGTATACATAAAGTTAACTGAGCTGATGAATGAAATTTACCTTCAGATCTATATCAACCGAGGTTATACCAACAGCGGAGATGATGGTCTACAGAAGCCAGGACCAATTGGAAAACCCACCCCCAGTCGTCTTCCTCCACTTGGTATGATTTCCTGTCACACAACTAGTACTTCATGATCTAATGTACTCTATACACTCTCTAGTAGATATACTCTATGCACTCTCTAGTAGATATACTCTATACACTCTCTATTAGATATACTCTATACACTCTCTATTAGATATACTCTATACACGCTCTAGTATATATACTCTATACACTCTCTATTAGATATACTCTATACACTCTCTATTATATATACTCTATACACTCTCTATTATATATACTCTATATACTCTCTATTAGATATACTCTATACACTCTCTATTAGATATACTCTATACACTCTCTATTATATATACTCTATACACTCTCTATTACATATACTCTATACACTCTTTATTAGATATACTCTATACACCCTCTATTACATATACTCTATACACTCTCTATTACATATACTCTGTATACTCTCTAGTATATATACTCTGTATACTCTCTATTACATATACTCTATACACTCTCTATTAGATATACTCTGTACACTCTCTATTACATATACTCTATATACCCTCTAGTATATATACTCTGTATACTCTCTATTATATATACTCTATACACTCTCTAGTAGATGTGCTCCGTATACCCTTTAGTATATATATTCTATAATGTACTATATATTCCTAATTACATAACCAACATAATGTACATGTTCTAGTGCTAGATTCCACAACTCAAGTTTTGCTTTTCAGTGCTCATAAACACAATTTTATTCTTAGACACACATAGGCCTTGGTAAACAGCTTTAGGGTGTTTCATCAGATCAATGAAAACTCCTGTAGGTTTATAGTTGCCATTTCCATAAGAACCCAAAAGGGTTTTCTAAGCTGGCTAAGGACATTTTTGATATTGTGGTAAAGAACAATTGTGACTGGATGCTCTTCCTAATATCACCAATGACATTTACTGGCAATCGAACCACGGACCTCGTGTTTACTAAGCCAATGCTCAAGCCCCTAGACCACATCAGATCAATAAAACTCTGATATTTTAGGTGGAAAACTACCACCAATTGGAGGAGGCACTGCATTACCCCCCATTCACCTAAGCAGTACCCAAGTTGAGAAAATATCGCAAACTGTTGAAAGTAGTCCAGAATCTGAGGCAGATGACAGATATGTTGATGGGTGGTAATATGCCGCCCCTCTTCTCTTACTATTTTAGAAAAAATTGTTTCATTTATTTCTCTTTGAAAGCATATAATTGTTTTTTAAAACATGTAATTGTAAATTTTTAGGTTGCCAAGTTTGTGCATAATTACACACTAAACAACATATATATTTATACTGTGTTTTATAAAAAAAAATATTGATACAATATGGTATACACAATTTTTTCAGTGTATAGACATTTTGAATAATTTGCTAACAACAAAATAGGTTATACAACTTCACAATGAAATAATTAATCTAAACTAGCCAGAGAACCCTCCAACTTTGTTTGTTATTCATTTTTGAAGGAGAACATAATTATTAACATGAATAGACTTGGCTATGCTGCTGCAATTATCTCTTCTTTATATTTATTTTTGGTAAATTAACAAACTTTTGTGAATCATAACTTATCAAATATTACCCTTCCTAAAGATGATTACATGGCAAAAATTTTTAAATGCACATGTAATTAATATGTAACAGCTCTTTTCACATTGTATGTTCATTGGGGCTAGTAATATGCATTGCTATCTGTATCTAGATGAAACTTTCTTTATCTCAATTTTATTTATTAATTAGTTTAAATTCATTATCCATTTTTTGCATTTATAGTTTATTCTTAATTATTTAATTTTTGTTTTAAAGCTCAGAATAAAAATAATTATACGAAATGTTGAGTATTGCATTAACTTGTGATTGTGAATAAATGACACAATTGGCTAGTGATAAGGTAAGCATTATGTGCTGCTAGGAACAACAATATAAAAACATAAGCCACTGCTACTAAGTAGACAGACCACTAGAATATAAAATGCATATATTATTGATTATTTAATCAATATGAGGGAAAATATAATATTGTTGTTGAGTTGGCGAAAATCGATGATTGCTTTGTTTAAGCAATTGTGAATAGATATCTTGTCACATGCCTTGTGGTGTTGAGATGCATCTATATACTACTTATTCAGACCCACGGCGTATTTACACGTAGATATCTAAATGCATGTAATGTAATACGGATATAAAACCTACAAGTAGGTCTATAGACTCAGCGTCACAAACAAAGCAAGATGACTTGGAGCCAGAAAGCACTTTTAATTCTTTTCATTTTTTGCTCTGCTACATGCATTACTTTGACTGGTAAGTTTTAAACAATAATATGTCTTCATAATCAAGTAGTCAGTTATAACTTTTAATTAAAGTAATGATTCAATGCTGAGGCATAAATGGACTAGTGCTATAATATATACAATTTGCAGCTTTTAGCATCAGATAAAATAGTAAATTTTGTAGCTGGTATGTGGTTATTGTTTTTTGAAGGTATAAATATAAAGTACAATACATCAGGTGTCTAACATCATCATCTTTACCTGCTAGTCTTTCAAAGCTACAATCAGATCTAACATTTTTAGTTTTTACTTATTTTAGGGGCTCAATTCATTGACCAGGAGTTTGAAATAGGATCCGAAGGTAAGTGCATGTTTTGATGCTTCAAAATTCTGAATGGGCTTTTCTTTTCCCAATTAACAAGTATTAGACTTTGGAGGCACAGAGTTTTGCATATAGTTGGCTATTTTCTGTTGTACTTTAGCTGACTGCAATGGAACACAACAAAGATTTAACAAATCTCAAGGTGTACTGATATTTCCACCGGAAGAACATGCTTATTATTTTTCCGACTGCTCGCTGCTCATAACAATCGGCGTCAAAGTAACGGACCGACCTGTAGAGCTGCAGTTCCTGCACTATAACATTGGTGTTGGAGATACTGTAACGGTATTGTGAATACTTTGCCAATAGTCTTTTACTTGCAGCCTGTTTTTACTTATGTTTAGAATTTGTAACAATCTCATCCCAATTATTGTAGAACCATTTAGAGTAATATAGCTATAAAAATAAAAACCTTTAGCTGTAGTTTGACAACTTTTTTTTGGGGGTTAATCTATTTTAAAACTAATAAATGAAATGCTCAAAACTTTTTAAAGTAGGATTAATGTCATTATAGATCACAATACTATATGTAAATAAGATCTTGCTGTAAAACTGTGTAAATGTAAGTACATTGCGGTATATGCAGGTCAGTGACGTAGCGTTTGGTGGGTCTTACAACGAGGAATTCTCAGCACTAAAGGAACCAGGAGATATTCCTATAATCATTGGCTATACTGAAGCCTTCCAAGTTAGTGTCAGATCAGACAATCTGTATACAGGCACTGGCTTCAAGTTGTCATGGGAAATAGTCTACACAACCATATCCGAGTCCACCACTACAGCACCTCTATGTGAGTATAGTTGCACCTTTATGTGAGTATAACCACGTCCCTATTCAAGTATAACCACACCTCTATGTGAGTATAGCCACACCTCCATGTAAGTATAGCCACACCCCCATGTAAGTATAGCCACGCCTCTATGTGAATACAGCCACACTCCTATGTAAGTATAACCACACTTGGTCACACCCATATGTGAGTATAGTCAGACCTCTATGTAAGCATAGCCACACCCATAAGTAAGTATAGCCACGCCTATATATAAATACAACCACGCCCCTATGTGAGTTTAACCACACCCCTATGCGAGTATAACTGCACCTTTACGTGAGTATAGCTGCTGGAGTTTGTAAAGAGCTTATGCTGTACAGAGCATGCTTGTGATTGTATCTGCTAACATTATCAGTAAACTTCTATGCTATGGACACTGGTTTGATTTTTGAGCTCGATATTTAGCATCGCTTTGCAACTTTTTGCTGTAGTGCCTAGAGATACTGTATACAAGTCAGTAGTGAAAGAGAAAGAGTACACACTGAATAGTCCAAACTATCCTGGGAACTACCCTAAAGACAAAATGCTTTACTGGGTGCTCACCGCTGCCGATCCCAATGATCGAATAAAATTGATCTTCCAAGATTTCCAACTTGCTCTGGATGATTCCCTCTATGTGAGTTACTCTCTTTCATACTTGCTGATGACATTGTGTTAACATTAAAGTATACATTTTTCAGAATGTCATTTTGGTACAGTGAGAAGAGCCTATGTCCTCAACGTGTACTGGTTTAAATTTTATCTCAGTCACTTCTGACAAAAATTCTGAGTTGTAGATTTTTATGTTTTCATTCTATTATTAAAGTTTGTAAAATATTGAATAATTATTCTGGAAGGAAATAGCATTTTGTAAGTTTTCACCTTTGTCTCGTTTGTCCTTGACCTCTAAAATATAAGGATGTGTTGATATACCTATAGGCTATAGTTGGAAACATATTGAAGTTTGAAAGCAATTGAGCCATTAATTTTTGAGATATAAGCGAATGGGTTCAAAACACAATTGTCAATCTCAACAAACCTGGCAACCTACGTGCAGTGTCCTAGGGCTAAACTGTGGGACACTCCATAAAGGCATTTTATTTGCAAATATGCTGCAGACCTACCTCTGTCTGTTGTGTTCTTCCACAATAGCACCAACCATAAAAATAAAGCATAGATAGAGAATGTAAAAGGTGCGTATAATCTTTTGATGAATGCTGCTGCACGGTTGTTATGAAACTTTAGATATATGATGGCTCACTTCCACAAGAGGAAAGCTTAAGAAAAAAGCATTCTGGTGATAAAACTTCATTGCCTGGTAACATAGTCTCTAAAGGAGATCAACTTCTAGTAATATTTGAGTCTACTAAGACGGTAACCGATAAAGGATTCTCTATTAAATATCTTATCTTTGTTGCCAATCAACAGGACACCGAGGTTATCACGTATAACACTCCAATAAGCAACAATAAGAAGAAAACAGCAAAGCCTCTAACTCCAGAAGGTTAAACTTTTCATTATTTTATGCCTTAGACCCTATTTTTAGTGAAATAAATAAAACCGAAGCCTCAAAATTGAAGTTTAAATGTCTCATGCTGTTTCATTTAAAGCATTTAGTGTGACAATTTCAATAAAAGTATATTTTTTGAACTAAAGTATTATTCAAATATGTACGATAAACTAAATAGTACCAGCTGTGCTTTTACTTCCTTATTTATACGTAGTTTAAGCCACTTGTTTAAATGTTTTAAAAAAGTATAAAAGGCATAGATGAGCTATTTTGCTTTCATACCTCTGTTGTCTTTTTTAATTTCTTTAAGAATGCAGTTGAGACGACTTAAAATTGTTTCAGCTTCCTGTAACCCTATGATCTTATAATCATTTTATGGCCAATTATGGAGATTTATTATGTGTTGCAGGCAGAGCTGCCATTATTGTTGCTAGTTGTCTTCTCCTGCTTGTGATAGCTATAATTGGCTTCTACTATGTGTACTGGAAGCCTAAGCAAAGACAAGAAGAGCAGCTAATTGCAAGAGAACTGTATGACAATGGTAAAAGTAAGTGTAAACTACCAGCCTCTCTCTCTCTCTCTCTCTCTCTCTCTCTCTCTCTCTCTCTCTCTCTCTCTCTCTCTCTCTCTCTCTCTCTCTCTCTCTCTCTCTCTCTCTCTCTCTCTCTCTCTCTTTCTCTCTTTCTCTCTCTCTCTCTCTTTGTAACTCAAAAACACAATTTACTAGTATTTTGCACTTTTTAAATGGCCATAAAACAGTGGTTTGGTTTTTCTGTTGTGTCTTGTTTTAAACTTTATAGCGGTTACATAAAATGTGCAAATTTATTTTACACATTGAATTTATTTTCAGTTTAATATATACAATATAATATAAAATAAAGCATATATTAACTTTATATAATATATATAAATTTCATAAGTAAATAATTCCCTGATTAATTAAATTTTTACGCAAAGCATTCAATAGTTTAGTAATATGACTTTAATAAATCTGTAGTCTTGTGCCTGTATATAAGTTTTTAGCAGCTATTCATACCGATATCTGGCTTAAATTCAATTAAAAACTTTACTTTGCCATGACACAGTTTAGAAAATTAGGAATAAAAGTTTTATCTTAATTTATTGTTCCAACACAAAATACTTTAAAACAAAAATACAAAGCCGTTGTTTTATCTATTTTTCCTCTATCACCTATAACTGCATCCGGTTGTTTACAGATACCTTGTCTCAAGATGATTTGCCACAGAGACCAGTGACAGCCAATGAATTAGCTAGACTCAGGGCCGAGAGACCTGTCACAGCTAACGAGTTAGCTAGACTCAGAGCACACCAACATATGAAACCAGACTATGGGTTCGGGAATCCAGTAGTTGATGAAAATGGACAGCCTATACCAATCCGCCTGCCATCGGGCGTGGAAGGAGGGCGTCCACCATCAGCTGCTAATAGAAATAGAGCAGCTGGCCCGTCTGTGAAGTTTGATCCAAGTCTAAATGAAGATATCGCTGAGCAGAGTGAATGGAGCCAGAAGCTTGACCAGAGATTTTCTCAAAGGAAGGCAACATCTGGAGCTAAAGGTAAACTTATCACATCTAAAGGTGACACATATATCAGTGAGCACTTTTTGTGGTTACAATGCAAATCGTACATGTTTAGATTTATTAAGTAGCAGTCAAGCAAGCAATCAAACATTTACAGGAGTGACGTGATAATGCGTTTAACCAATAGCTTTGTAGTATATAGAGTGAAGTTTTCTTCTCTCTTTCTTACCTTTCCAACAATATTATTTACTGAAGTTATGTTGGTGAAATAATATTTATAAGAGCTTAACTGCCTAAGTATATACTGTGAAAAGTTCTTCCGATATAGTGATCTGTTGGCTGGTCACTATTTAGCAAGTTCACTTTTTGAGTTCTAGTTTCATGTTTTGTTCCCAACAGTTCCGCATTATTAAAAATAGCGAATAAGATTTTAAAATAAAATTATTTACAATTTGGGGAGTAAAGCAAATACAACTAGCTACCCTAGTTGATTATTTTCATTGACAACATATATGTGGCAGGATTTTATTACATACAGTCTTGCATGCAAACTTCTGTTCCATGTGGTCAAAGTTTGATACAAATAGAACAACTCCAACTTTTTCTTCATCTACCAATGCAGTACTTACTTGGCTAATAAAATATGAAACATCAAGATGCTAGTACATTACTATTATTATTGTTATTCAGGTTTAGGACCAAGTAAAGCAGCATTGGTTAATTCTAACCCTCAGACAGGGGCAGGCACCCTACCTCCCTTAGAAATAGAAGCTGTCAATAGCAAGCCAGTGAAGATGAAAAAGAAGAAAAAAGAGAAAAACCGAGCACCAGCTGTTTCTTTGCAGAAAGAATTAGGTGAGTTGATAGCTGTGCAGACTATTCTAGTTAATCTGATATATAGTTAAATACCATTGTATCTACTGTGTTATATTATAGTGTTGTATTTATTATATAGCATTGTATCTATTACATTATATAGCGGTGTATATAATGTATAGTTCAGTATTGTATCTAGTATATTGCATTATGTTATATCGATTGTATTATAATATGGTGTTATATCTATTGTATTCTACAGTGTTGCATCTATTGTATTATACAATGTTGTATATACTGCACTACATTATATCTATACACTGCTATACAGATGAGTTGGGAGCCATTATAATACCTGACACACCTAGATCTACAGGCCCTAGCTCAGGGAGACCCAACTCAGCTAGACCTAACTCTGGAAGACCAACTTCTGCTAGGAGAGACACCAGAAGCCCGACCGCACCTACCACCAGCATAGCTAAGCTCCCTGGCTACGTCAAAAGAGCCAATGAGGATGATGAATAGCTTCAATCAACCTATAGCGCATCTATTACTTTATAATATAGTAGAGTTCACAATTTGCACCAAAATTGATCATTTATTAACATTTTGTGTAGACAGCACAGAATAACATGACGTAATTGCTCTTACTTTGATTTTGCATATTTCATAGTTGTTGGATTGATTTAAAATATTTCATGTGGAAGACATTACATTACGATTTTGTTTATATTTATCAGCTTTGTGACAAGGGTTCTGATTGGCTCAACTACTGCAGACGTCACTCTAGTTATAGCTTGACCTAACAATAAGATTTACCTGCTCTAATTAATTTTCGATTTTCAATATTCATAGTATAGTTCCAGATTTAATTTTACACCAAAGAGTTAGAAAATTAAACTTGAAGACAGACCACAGGATAATCACAGTTGCCAATAAATGGTGGAACTGAAGCTTTAGTTTAGTTGAGGTCAAAATTTACTGATAATGATCTGTATTAGCTAAGGTCAATTATAGCCTGTATCTTACACTTATAGTTTTAATAATACAGCTTTCTATGGTTTTCTATAATAATACATTATTTCAAACTTATACTAATAGGGTTTTGATTTTTAAATATTGTATTAGAAATACATTTACCAGAGTGTTTCATAAAAATTACCGTGTTTTTTGCTCATTATGTGAGCTAGCTTGTGAGGTGAATAAATTATATGTGTTATTATAGCTCATTCTTATAATAGCATAGTCTGTTTAGCTGCTCTGAGAAGGAATAAAACTACAGATTTATTTTCCTGCAGTGTGGCTATATATTTGATTAACAGCCACAAAATGTTTAATTTTTCACCTAGACGGCTGTGGCCATGCATGGGTATCCATATTCTTTGTATTAAATATTCAGTGTATGTCACTCTGTAAATAACAGCTACATTAAAAGTAATGCGTTTCACAAAATATTTTCTATAAACATGGCAACTTATTACTGTGCATTTTTAATGTAGAGTTACAGGTAGGTGCAGTAACAGAGAAATTGAAAAAACATGAGTTTCAAATAAAAGCAATTATATACAAATTGCAACCTGTACTTCACACTGAAGCTCCTTCAACAAATTAGAGAATTTAAATTTTCAAATTTTTCAGTTATTGCATCGAAATGCTATTGTAAAGCATTGATAAGGTCTAGATATGAATGGAAGGTCATACTCAACAAGCTAGCTATATTTCAGCAAATATGGTTAAGCATTATTTAAAATTTACCTAGCACTTTATTATAGCTTATAGTTTATAGGCTATCGTATAAGGAAAAAGAAGCTTGGGCTATAAAAAAAGCTGATGAAATTTTGCAATTAGCATATCCAATTACCAGGAATTTATTAATAAGTATTCCATAAATAAAAAATAATTATAGCACATTATAAAATTACATTGAAAATATTTCTGAAACCAACTCAATTGAATTTAATCACATAAATATAAAAATTTAGATTGTTTCTAATAAAACAAAAGAAAGCACATTATAGTGTTTGTAGTGGACAATCTTTTGCAGAGTTTAGAAATACTGTTATAGGAAATGCTTATATACTTGAGAAGTAACACTCATGTGAAAGCATAAGTGTAACAAAACTATATTCACACAAACAATTCATGAAAACAAATTTTAAAATAGTGAAATGAAACAATTATTGCACACTGACCAATAAAATAAATCGATTTAATTACTGCAGTACTGCACTGAATTCTTATCCAATTGAAGTGAGTTATTTATTAATTGTCATCTAAAGAATAGTGATTTAGCAATTAACTATGTGGAATGAAAATACGGTTTCTTAAGAAACTTTCTTCCTACTTTTGCATTGAATACTTAAGCATAAGTTGCTCAATCAAGCTTACATAGCAATATAATACTAAGTTTCATTTCAGTCTTTCAGTTTTTATAATGTTGTTTGAACCTAAATGCAACGTAGTATAGAGCTTTCCATGTTTCTGCGTATTAATGGAACAACTCCTCATAGTAGTTGGCATCTTCTGCTACGGAATATTCGTAGCTCTCCCCATTGGCTATTGTCTAAAAAATCATGAACAGATGGCAAGCTTCAGAATATAATGAGTGTTAAATATATTTCAATAGATGGAATTTATTCATTCATTTTAGGAGATTTCAACTTAATGTGTTTATATTATTACTAACTTATGTTTAACTCAGACTTGAAGAGTACTAAATTTACTAGCTACTAGTTACTGATCGTAACTTCTATGGGTTGAGATTCCATCATAGCTCACATAGTATAATGGTTAGCACACCGAGTGCAATTAAAAAATCTGAGATTCAACCCCCAGTGAGGCCAGCTACTTTAAATACTATCTACTGGAGCTGCTGCATTCTACCTACTGAGTACTACTTACTAGATACTAGCGACTGGCTACTGCATACTACCTACTGAGTACTACTTACTAGATACTAGCGACTGGCTACTGCATACTACCTATTGAGTACTACTTACTAGATACTAGCGGCTGGCTACTGCATACTACCTATTGACTACTACTTACTAGATACTAGCGACTGGCTACTGCATACTACCTATTGACTACTACTTACTAAGTACCACTTACACTTTATTATCTACACAATGCTCCTTCTACACTAGTACAAAATACACATCAGAGTAAATAGGAGGAAGTAACGTCGGCAACCAAAGCCTATTATTCTTCAACCTACCGTCTTATACCATGCAGAATGTGGTGGCTGTCCACTTGAAGCATCACATAGGTGTGTATAATGAAGTTCTTCATTTATGCCAACATTAGATGCAGGTTGGGGAGGAGCAACCAGTCCCGTATTATTAGAGATAGCAGTGTTAACTACAGACTCAGTGTCCA
This sequence comes from Bugula neritina, assembly GCA_964035545.1. Lineage (NCBI taxonomy): Eukaryota > Metazoa > Bryozoa > Gymnolaemata > Cheilostomatida > Bugulidae > Bugula > Bugula neritina. Next base: position 23,123,138 of record OZ037767.1, read on the forward strand.
GCTTGGTGTAGACGTGTACTTCTGGTACAAACAACTCATTTGTCTGCCCCTGTATATGCTCATAATAACCGCCATGTTCTATGAAGTTTAAATCTTTCCTTCCTTTGAGACTTCCTGACTTTGACCGACGCTTTGAATGACCTGAGTGAAAAAGTCAATCAATTTGACAACCAAAAAAATGTAAATGCTGAAAGTCAATGCTATAAGCATGACTTGAAGCTATGAGTTTTGCATTTAATGATTATAGGGGGTAACAAGTACATCAGTATACTGCAGTTACTTTTATGCATGGAAAGCTATTGACTATTGCAGCTACTGGAGAGTCGGAGTTTTGCTAATTCTATCTCTGTCACAAAGTAATTGAGATTGTGTGCACTATTAGATTAGTATGACTCACCAATAATTAATTGGTGAGTAACATAGCTAAAATTCAATATAAAAAATTGACAATGAAATAGATTACCTCTAACTTGAAGGTTATAAATAGTTCTGATAAATTCACTTTGCTGGTTGCATGAGATTATGTAATGAAGTATAATAATGTACAACTGTAATGCATTGACAATAATCATTTTAAACGAAGCAAAGATTTTACTCCAGCTGATGGATGAGCAATAAAGTAGCAAAAGTCAAACAGACCTTTACATGTTGTGTTCCCTCTATCCAAACAAACTTGACATGGCTGCTGGGGTTTGGAAGCGCCTCTTTTCAGCGACGACTTTCTTGAACTCTTGACGTCCTTTCTGTTGAACAGTACGTCAACAAGATCTGAATGAATTTCTTTCATCATCTCCAACTCTTTTTCGTCTACGTCTAACTTTTCTGGTACATTTATTTTCAATTTCTTACGCTCTTGACTTTTGCTAGAAACAAAGTTACCATTTGGTACTCAATATAATAATATATACATTTAATTTTTTTAGCATTATAGTAGCTACACAAGTGTGCTATAGCAGCGCACTACAGTTTACTACAGTGTGGTATAACAGTGTATTACAATGCACTACGACAGTGTATTACAATGCACTACGACAGTGTATTACAGTGCACAACTACAGTGTATTACAGTGCCCTACAAAAGCGTTCTATAGCAGTGTATTACAGTGTGGTATAACAGTGTGGTATAGTAATGCACTATATTGTACTATAACAGTGTACTAAATTGTGCTACAGCAGTGTGGTCTAACAGTGAACTATATAATGCTAGTAGTTTAGTAGACAAATAGAACTCACCTGCGTCTATAAAGAATAGCCATGATCAAGACTGCACATGCCACTACGGCAAGTACAAGCAACAATGTCCCTGCAATCATCATGATAGTCGAAGACTGTAAGTGTGACTCTTTATATTTGGGGACGGGTGAAAACGTCACATTATAAAATGTAGAGTTGAACGATGGTGAATGCCGTGAAGATATGGGAGGTGTGGTGAATAGGCTGGTGGTAACCCACATATCTGCAAGAGACATGTTTTCAAGGAAACATCTTAACTATGACTTGATACACTAGCTTGTATTCTGTAAGACAATATATTCAAGACACATTTCAGGGTAGTTGCAAAGACAAGTTTAAATTCTAAGCAAGTGGAAACTATAAAATGCAAGAATTTTTACTGATTGCAGCTTTTAAAACAAAAGTCATAAACTAAACTCTAAAGGTTTAGAACTAACGAAGATCTAGGACTATATGCCACATTGATTTGTATAGTAAAATAATCATATGGCACATGATCATATTATGTCTCTTTCAATGCAATAGACACTTGCTTAGGGGTAATGCCCTTACAAAATAGGCTTAGTTTGTTATTTTGTGCATTTCCCAATAGGCTATTATTTCTTAAAATCTGAAACGAAGCAAACTACAAAATTGTAATAACAATGAAATTTGATTACTTCATAATGAAATGTTGTTGCTATATCAGATAGACAAAGTAGACATTTTCCATTTAAACTTTTATCACTACTATATTATAAATAATATTCTTAGCATTAGGCTTAGTTCTGGGGTTTATAAGTTATGGTAAAAATTTTGTCTAGAATTTGTCTAAATTTTTTATCAACGATTTATCAAGCTTGTAATGCTATATGAAACAAGTTAACAATTTGGAGGTCTCTTATAGCCCTTTTGACCATCTAGCTGTTAAGACAGTCATTTAGTAGACAGCTATTTATATACATTTTTATGATTTACTGTTTGGGTTACTATTTGTCCTCCCCCCCAACCAAGTTTAGGTTTTGAATCAACATAGTACAGAAGAAAACCAAAATCAACTGCTAATGCCACAATTTATATTTACAGAACATTGTTGAGCATAATTGTAACTAACAGCAACCTTTATTACTACAACTTACAGTTATGTATTTATTTTGTCTCACTACTACAGTTATACATGAGTTCTCCGCAACTTAAAAGTGACTAATTTTCACTGCATAAAAGCTTATAATGCTTACCTTCATCCATTACTTAGTCTGAGAAATAATCCGCAACCTCACAGTATTATGCTTATATTGAGCTATATCTAACTATAGTCACTATACCTACCAGCTACTGCTACTATGCCTAACTATACTCCTTGTACCTTTAGGTTCTACTGCAAGTTAGTTTTTCTATTCAACAGGCATATAATTGCTTACATATGGTTCACTGATCCTACTGATAAAGGAATATATGCTATAATGTAAAGAATATATATAGGCTATAATGCGTATAAGATGACACAATACCTGCTACTGATTTGATGAGAGATAACTAGGTCATTTCCTGGACAGGTAGCTTCAACATGTGTTTCCTAAGATGTGCAGTTTATTATTACACACTATATAGTATATATACACAGTATATTATACACAGCATATATACACTCAACTTACCTATACTGTATTGTATACACTGCTATTCTGTTACGCCAGTCAAGATTGGCAATTCCTTGATTCTGTCTCCATTGCGTTTTGGCACCTATGTAGTCTTCTCTCTACAAGTATAGCATACGTACAAAATTAGCCTTGGAGCATGTGTTCGCTTCTCCCTAAACTATAAGCAGATGTTTCAAATAATGTACTCAGTTTTATATAGAAATGGGTACAACATTTTCTATGCTGTATTCTATATCGTAGTTTATAGTACAGCTGCTCTACACAGTATTTTATAAAACCCATTAAAATCGTTATTTGAACATTATAAATTTTACACTCTTGATGATCTTCTAGCAGACCAGATTAAAAATAATTGCTCTGAATTTTATACCTCCCCCCCCCCCCCCCCCCTATAAAACGTAAAGAGTATGTGAAGTAGGTGTTAAAAGCTGATGAAATGTAGATCAGGGAGCAGCCATGCCCTAGTGGTTAGAGTGCATGGGTAGTATGCGGCACAGGTCATTGGTTCAAGTTTAGGTCATTAGTGACGAAGAGCACCAATCAGAATTGTTCCTGTGCCTCAGTAAACGTCCCCAAACCCAGTTGCTTGCATGGTGAAAGGCACAGCCTTAGCCAGCTTTAAATGCTTTGAAATCAGAGACTGAGACTTTAAACTGATGTAAGCATATGGTGGAGTGTATAACACTATGTGAAGTGAATCTTAGAAACATGATAGAATGTATCGCACTGTATGAAGAGAGAAAGCTAGAAGTATGATAGAATGTATAGTTCTGTATGAAGAGAGAAAGCTAGAAGTATGATAGAATGTATAGTACTGTATGTAGAGAGAAAGTTAGAAGTATAATAGAATGTTTCAGATACTCTTTGTAGAGAGAAAGTTGGAAGCAAGATAGAATGTATAGCATTGTATTCAGAATGACATGAAGGTGGGGCAACATTAGATAACCTCATGAATACAAAATATCATTTCTATAGTTTGATCAAACAATTACATCAAGGAGAAGCTGAAGAATTTAGTTAGCCACATTGTAATCTTTATATAATAGACAAATGCACTCAACATCAGATAATAATTTGCCATAACTTGTATACAAGAATGTTGTAACCCCACCAACTAAAAGCAAGAAGGTATACAAGCACCACAACTACACCTACGCCACACCTAGTATTAAAGTGTAGGAATTAAAGTTGCTTCATCGTTATTTTAGTAATGGTCAAGTTGTTTAATTACTACAATATCTTTCTTAAATAGAGCAGCTATTTTATGAAAGTCACTGTATAAGAATAACGAATTGCATAGTGAATGAAATAGTAGTTTTAAAACTAATACTAATAGTTTAGAGAGACACAAAGCTACATCATGATTAGTTTCTGTTAGATCTGAATTAAGCTGCAACTTCAGGCAATATTCTCTGTTTTGATACTCAGTGTCCTCAATGCGAAGAAAGGTTAATGCCTCTTGAAAGTTAGATTATGAACTTTGCTTTACTATCAATAGCAATAAAAGAGACTCATGGCCCGTAATAGTTATCCATATTGATTACACTATATTATTTTAATTCTTTTTCCAGAAAGTAGCTTAGAAACTTGTTTAATTACTTAGATATGAGTTCAGTAAGTTCAAGCAGTAATAATGGTACAGTTTTGTATTTTATTCTTAAATTGGAATTTGATGAACACTTTTCTTTTGCTAAACTGCTAAACAGACATTTAATTTCTGACTGTCATGTGATGCCAAATCATGCTTCAAAAAGGAGCACTGTATAAAATGTAATATAATACAATATAATATAATATGATATGACATAATATAACATAATATATGTAATGTAATATAATCTAACATAAAGTAATATAATCTAGCATAAAGTAATGTAATATAATGTCCACTTAAGCTTTCTTCAGTGCCCAAAAAACTGCTTGTTGAAATTATATATAATTATAAACATGGGTTCTCATTTGGGAATACAGAATATATAACTTAGCTGCCTCTGATAACCAGTACTGCTGTATAAGCTACATCCCTTAGCAGTAGGTGCAGGAATACAATTTCTTTAAAATATAGTGTTGGTTCTAGCAGTAGGTTGTAACATGGGGATTGTCCAATTACATAGAAAGTACTATTAGCCCAAACTTAAAATAGAATAAAAATAGCAAACCTAAGCTAAATCAAAATCTACAACTCAGCCCCCAACAGACTTTTTGGTATTTTGTATTTCTCACTCAGGTGTGTTCTGGTGCTAACCTAGTCAAATTGACTTTTTCCTAAAATGCATAGTTTTTTATGAAATGCTGAAAGTTAAAATCTGCTCTTAAAACTACGAAAATTTAACTTCATTGCTAAACACTGAAGTGTTGCTGTACATTCTATGGTACATACTTAAGCACATACACATAATATATGATGCAATATATATATATATATATATATATATATATATATATATATATATATATATATATATATATATATATATATATATATATATATATATATTGCATTATATATTATATATTATATATATATATATGTATATATATATATATATATATATATATATATATATATATATATATAGTTTCTATATTAAAAAATGAATCAAAAGAACTCAATATTTCAAAAAATAGAGTATTTATATTTGGTACTGATATAATTTTGGATATAAAATAAACTTATATATTCATTCTTTTCGACTACAATATTGTTTCACGTAGTGCGAGCTACGATCATCAGGTCGTTGTGTGTACGGTTGAGTGATTTTGTTTTGAAATTAGCATTGTTTATGTATCGTTACGCTGGAATGTCTTAACTAGCGTCTGTTGAATGCGCAAGCAAAAATCTACGCTTAAGCCTAGGGCCACACTGTGCGTATTTTCGCATGCGAAAATTAAAATCACAAGTAGCAAAGGTGTCCACTGTAGCGTCAGTGATGCGTGATAAATAAAGCTTTCATTTTTAAATCGCACTCGCTTTCAATAAAACGCAATTTACTGGAATATAGCACTAAATAAAGAAATTGGGCTCGCTGAATAACTACCAGCCAATTAGGTGACGACGACAGAGACGATTCGCACTTGCGTTGAAAATGCAGAGCGACAAGTGCGAATGTTTTCTCGACGCGCACAGTGGACACCTTTGCTACTTGTGATTTCAATTTTCGCATGCGAAAATACGCACCGTGTGGCCCTAGGCTATGTCTGCACGTAGTGGAGAGCTCTTTTCGTTTGTTGAGGGAGGATAATTCCGGTTGTTTTAAACTTATATATTTCTCATAGCTGCATAGGTTACATCTGTTGGTTGGGTTTGAGTAGGATTTGCAAATTTTTAAAATATTCCATTTTAAGCTGAATTTCGTGTTGTTGTCTTTTAAATTCCAGATGTGTCTGCTGAGTTGTGTGCTGTTGGCTTTATCTGCATGTAGGAAAGAGGCTTTATGGTTATTGAATCTGGTTTTGAAGGTAGTCGAACAGAGTCCTATGTATGAATGGCTGGAATTATTGTCCTGTCTTGTCACAGTTGCTTGGTATATTACGTTTTTGTATAAGCATTTACCATTTAGTGGACAGTTAGAAGGTTGTTTGCAGTTACATTGTGTGTCATTTAGTTTAGTAGTGGTAGTAGGGATGTGTGCGGTTTTAAGTTTGTGTTGGTTCGAGCCATCAATGATATTTTTCATGTTGGGCATGCATGAATAACCTGGTGTTCAGTTGATATGTTGATAAAGTGTGACGCAACATATGGAAGAATTCCTACTCAGTAATAAACTGGTTTGAAAACATCAAGAACAAAAGCAGTAAGTCATTTATTACTTTTGACATATGCAATTTCTACCCATCAATAACCGAAGACCTCCTTTACAAAGCCCTTTCCTTTGCGTCACACTTTATCAACATACCAACTGAACACCAGGAAATAATTTTACACTCTAAAAAGTCCATCCTTATCTCCAATGGTGAACAATGGACAAAACAACACGACAGTAATTTTGATGTCACTATGGGAAGCTATGACGGCGCCGAGACCTGCCAACTAATTGGAATATACCTGCTTAATCTATTAACTACTGAAATGAACATAGAATGCAATTTAGGCTTATATAGAGATGATGGACTCATAGTTTGTGAAGGAACACCTAGACATATAGAACAGAACAAAAAACAAATTTGCAACTTTTTTAGAAAATTTAATCTTTCAATTACAATAGAAGCCAATAAAAAAGTTGTAAACTTCCTAGATGTAACATTTAACCTAACTAACCAATCCTACAAACCCTATACAAAACCTGGAAACACCATCCTCTATGTTCACAAGCAAAGCGACCATCCACCTGCAGTATTGAAAAACCTACCAGAAAATATAAATAAAAGACTCAGCTCACTATCCTCCAATGAGGAGGAGTTTAAAACCACCGCACAACCATACCAAGAAGCACTATCAAACAGTGGATATGACTATAAATTAAAATATAACCCGACGCTTAAATCCAACAGCAATAATAAAAATAGAAATAGAAACATATTATGGTACAACCCACCTTTTAGTTCAACAGTAAAAACCAAAATAGGGAAGAAATTTCTCCAAATCATCGACAAATGCTTTCCACCATCCAACCAACTAAGTAAAATTTTTAATAGGAAAACCATAAAAATTAGTTATTCATGCATGCCCAACATGAAAAATATCATTGATGGCTCGAACCAACACAAACTTAAAACCGCACACATCCCTACTACCACTACTAAACTAAATGACACACAATGTAACTGCAAACAACCTTCTAACTGTCCACTAAATGGTAAATGCTTATACAAAAACGTAATATACCAAGCAACTGTGACAAGACAGGACAATAATTCCAGCCATTCATACATAGGACTCTGTTCGACTACCTTCAAAACCAGATTCAATAACCATAAAGCCTCTTTCCTACATGCAGATAAAGCCAACAGCACACAACTCAGCAGACACATCTGGAATTTAAAAGACAACAACACGAAATTCAGCTTAAAATGGAATATTTTAAAAATTTGCAAATCCTACTCAAACCTAACCAACAGATGTAACCTATGCAGCTATGAGAAATATATAATTTTAAAACAACCGGAATTATCCTCCCTCAACAAACGAAAAGAGCTCTCCACTACGTGCAGACATAAGCGTAGATTTTTGCTTGCGCATTCAACAGACGCTAGTTAAGACATTCCAGCGTAACGATACATAAACAATGCTAATTTCAAAACAAAGTCACTCAACCGTACACACAACGACCTGATGATCGTAGCTCGCACTACGTGAAACAATATTGTAGTCGAAAAGAATGAATATATAATTTTATTTTATATCCAAAATTATATCAGTACCAAATATATATATATATATATATATATATATATATATATATATATATATATATATATATATATATATATATATATATATATATATATATATATATATATATATATATATATATATATATATATATATATATATATATATATATATATATATATATATATATATATATATATATATATGTGATGCAAGTATATAAAATAATTTCTAACATACATACAAGTAAACATAAAGAAATTAAATTGTATTCATTTATTGTTGTATTTTTATATATTGTATTTAATGCACTAGTAAGCGTATAAACATAACATCTAACGCTAGTAAAAATATAATAAACATGACATATAGCTCACTTATAAACACTGCATATAACACTAGTAAACATATAAACACAGCATATAACACTAGTTAGAAGCATATTATTATAAACATAATATCTAACAAACTTGTAAACATATTATCAATATAACACTAGTTATAGGTATATTATAAACATAGCATATAACAAACTCACCTATTGCTAGATCTGTAGGTTAGTGAAGTCACCAGTATACTGTGACATTGAACATTATTATTGTAAAATATAGATTATTACTCTACCAATAGCTTATCATCTACCTAAGTACTCAGTCGAAGGAGCGGATCTATAACTCAACCACCCCCTACTGTATGAATGGTTATTTTCAAAAGTAAAGCATTTGAGCAAAGAAAAGCTTCGGTTTTACTTTTCCTTTTTTCAGAAATGAAACTGTAAAACCACCGCTGAGCTGAGAAAGTTGGTATATAAATATAATGAGACTCTTCTACTGCAAAATCTGCTGAATAAAGCAAGAATCTACAACTAACAATGGCAAGGAACTAGATCACCATATCTTCACTGCTACAAATCTGCCTGCAACTTGAATATTTTTTCAAAAGAAATTAAAACTTTCTTAAATTATGTTATAGATTCTACAAATATCTACCGATTAGGGTATGCATATCAACTCAATCCACCCCTAGCACGCCTATACATCACTGCTTCTGCTCTGCTCCGTTCATGGCCGGTCATTATCTGCTGTTCACTCTTCATCATGTCAAGATCTTCAGGTGAATCCCTTCCCTTGTTTCTTATCAACACTCTGTCACATAATTAAGGGGTGGGTTGAAGACCTCCCCTCCTCATTTGAAGTTTTGTACATTGAGATGTAGAATAATGTATATGAGTTTCTAGGAAGAGCCAATGATAGGATTAAACATGATTAATATGAAGAGTTCGTGTGGAATGCCCTCTCTATATTGTCATATAATCAGGGATTACCAGCTACAATGTGCCACGAATGGAGGCATGCTATACCTGACATTGCAGTTTGCCAACTTTCCAGAGTATCATAGGTTGTAGTGCAGTACCATGCTATTGAAATAAGTAATACACCTTTGTGTGAGAAATTTTGCAGATGACAAAAGATAAAAAGTTACTTAAAGAAATATGTGATTAAATTATACCAAATTAATGTGCACAGCATGTACATCATGATGTAGTACAGTTTGAAGCATTGTATGATAGGGCACTGCTGCAAATACATACAATTTACAAGCTAAAATATGGGACAGGATGGAAGGGAAAGATAAAATGGACAAATTGTTAATGTTTATATCTATAGCTGTCAAGTTGTGTTGCAGCTTCATTTAGCATTATATTATTTTATAGGTACTCTGTAACATAAAAGTAACCATACAGCCTAAAAGTAAGTCCTACATACTTGAAATTTTGAAGCATGTTTTATAAAAGTTTCTTTCGGTCATGACCATGCATCTAAAAGTTTAAAATCAATATTATAGCTAGGCAAGCTTATTGTTGATAGCAAATGTGGTTGACCTCTATATAAAGACATATTTTAGCAATTTCCAGAAAAATGCCACTCTATAAAGTTGCTACTCTGTCACTTTTTAAAAACATCAGCAGAATTGGGGCTGGTTTAGCTTACAGAGAAGATAACTCTATTAGTTGAGCTGTTGTAGAATGAATTAATAAGAAAATCACAAGTTTGAGGATTGCATTTGTAGAGAGATAATATAAACTCACCTAATGAATAGATTATTGACTTGTGAGTTTATTGACCTACTCATGCAAATGGGTTTTCATTATTGCCACTAACCTGTATTAATCACACCAGATTTAGGTTCGATGCATTAATCTACATTATCTGTACATGTCTTAGATATGCATGCAAATAGTTGAACACTTGCTATTAGGGCTGCATGTAGGTAATTTGTATGCAGAGAAAACAATTGTAGTAGGTTAAAGTGCCCTCTCATTAGGTGAGATTTCACTCCCAGCAGATGAGATTTCCTTCTCATCAGGTGAGATTTTACTCCTAGCAGGTGATTGGGTTTTATACTCATCAGACACAGAAATAGCTGCTCTCACTAGTTGCCCTTTACAATTAAATAAAACAATAAAATATATTTGAGTAATAAAATTGAACCAAGTAATCGGTAGAGGTGACTCAGCTTACAAAAACTGAAATATGATATTTTAGAATCTGTCAAAATAAATTTATTTACTGATTTTATTAATTCCATAATTTTTAAGTTTTTAGACAGCAAAATATAGAATCAAAATATTTTTAAAATAGGCATTAAGGTAATATGTGTAAATATTCCAAGAATAATTACACACCACACCACACCACACTACACCACACCACACCACGCCACACCACGCCACACCACGCCACACCACGCCACACCACGCCACACCACGCCACACCACGCCACACCACGCCACACCACGCCACACCACGCCACACCACGCCACACCACGCCACACCACGCCACACCACGCTACACTACACTACACTACACTACACTATACTATTCTTCACAAGCCGAATGGATTTGTAGATAAGACAACTCCAAAGCATTGAGCTCTCGATACACATGATCAATTGTTTGGAGTTGATATTAATAAGCAGCTGTGCACACAAGATTAAGTAAAGACGTCAGCTGATAGTCTGCAAGTATTAAATATATCAGCTGATCTTCTTGGTTGTTAATCTGGGCTATCTCACAGCCACTTTTGTATTCATATTTCTAAGCTTACAGTTTTGTATACTTCACTCACAACACTCACTTTTCATTTTTGTGAGTTGTTTTTTATCTGTTTCAACTAATAACTAGTAAGAGATTGTTATAACCTTATTTAATACCTACACTATTACACTATTACTATTAATATGTAAGTAGAATAGCCTGCACTCCCACACATAATAACATGTAGTAGCAGGAAACATTTGGTAGTAACCTCCCCTGTAGAAACTATAAATCTAGAGCATTCCAGCATGTCAGGCACACGTTTGATAATAACATATTATTATGATTCACAGTATGCAGTTGTGTTTTAGTTATGAGCTTAAGGCTATGTGTTTCGCAAGGTAATACGATAGGCATATTCCTATTATGGAATATAATTTTGCTAATGAGCATTTGTTTAGCCTTAGATTTAAACAGATTGAGAAACATAATTGATTAGAGTGGGTTTTCTCTGTAGCCACCCTTACTGTAGGTAGACTATCCGTTGTTAATAGCTTATGGTAAAAAGGTAAGCAGTTAGACTGATATTTAAATGCTATATACTCATCATTGTGATCACTCAGTCTTTGTGTGCACAACTTTGCTACAAACTTAGATCAAGATGGCCGACACCAACAGAGCAGCTCTGAGCGGTATTGCCTACGATATTGCTAAAAAGGTGAGTATCACTGAGTATTGCAGCTATGTATAGTCTCTTTACACTTGAAAAAATTGAGATGTATTTAATTCACTAGATATGCATGCAGTATATATTACTAAAATTGCAGGTTTGTGTTTTTGATATTTTGTTCAACCTGCACTTATCTTTTCGAGAAATTTTTATGTCTTTGGCAGCTGGATTGCAATTAAAAATTAAAAATATTGTAATGAATAAAATCGCATAAAATAGTATTAATGAAAAAGGTGTTTGTAGTTGCATGTACAAAAGCTAGGCTCAACACAGTAAATCCTCTAAATGTACTGCTAGGATTTCTCAGCCAGTTTCAAATTTATCGAATCAATGCATCAACTTTATATATATTAAACTTGATATATTATTATTTTTCATTTAACTTATAAGATGCTAGTTTAATTAAAGCATCTTGCACACCCAAGCGAACACTCTTGTTGATTTTCTGCTTATGTACAATTGCCAGCCATTTGGTGTATAACTTTAACTTCAACTTAATATACATTTCTTTGTTAGTTATTGCAAGTCTCATTATTTTAATATGTTATTTTATTACAACATCATACTCTATATGAATAGTAGTTTATAAAGAGTTGCTATAAGTGGTTGTGGCACAAGTAATTATACTTACAGTATACAGTGCATAGACAGGTCTGCCTATAAGGCTAGCATAACGATACTAACTGTAATTACTGTTTAAATGTTAAATATCAGCAATTATCTCTACAATGAGTTATATCCATAAATGGGTAAGAGATCGAGAACACCATAAATGTGAATAACACAATACAATGCTATCTAACTATGAGACTACCTTGCCACACCTTTCAGTGCATAGTATACAGCTATAATTAGTATATTGTTATTTCAGCTTTTTATATTCTGACTTCGTACACATGTGCAGTCTGTATAGGTACTAAGCATTGCTATTGCTAGAATATAGAGCTTGTATAAAACTCAAAAGTTGTGTCCCACAAAATATATATGTAAATACAAGTTCATGAAACATTTATACTACTTTCATATATTACTAAAACCTTGCTTTCATTGCTTCATGTGAGAGACTAACCCAAATATTGTTTCATGTAAGAGACTAACCCAAATATTGTTTCATGTGAGAAACTAACCCAACTACTGTTTCGTGTGAGAGACTCACCCAGCTACTGTTTCATATGAGAGGCTAACCCAATGTTTTGTATGCAGGTTGACAAGAACCGAGATCCTGAAGCGGAGGCCAAGGCAGTTGCCTGGATGACAGAAGTGTTGTGTAAAGCGCCCCCTGCTGGCACTTATGAAGATTCCCTAAAGAACGGAGCTTACCTCTGCGAGTAAGTCTTCATAAGATTTCAGGCTAGAAAGAAGTTTACAGAATGTTTTGTAAATACTCAATGGTGTTTTCGCAACACTGACCAGTTACATGCACATTGCTTTTATTCTAAAATCAAAAATTTACGTTGATTATTTCATATCTGAGTCACTAAAATTAGCCTGTGGTTTCAATAACATGTTGTCATGTTTTAGACTTATCAACGCTATCGCTCCAAACTCGGTTAAAAAGATTCACCAAAAAGGTCAGGCCTTTACTGTGATGCAAAATATAGAAGCATTTCAAAAAGCTCTGGTAGCATATGGCGTACCGGCAGAAGATCTTTTCCAAACTGTAGATCTTTGGGAAAAGAGGAACATACCCGCAGTGACAAAAACTATCTACGCACTCTCTCGAACTGTAAGTGCAAAAATATGATCATGCGATCACAACACATGTTTGTAGTAGTAGTCGTAGTAACTACAGTTGAATTAGAATAAATTTTATAATAATTGAAGAATTCTATATGATTGAAAACAAAGCTTATTTATTTTTATTGAAATGTGTAAATCTTTCTTGTTCACTAGATAAAATAAGCGTTTAATTCCATCTCATAAATATTTTTCAGTTAAAAGGCTGTATAGCATATGATTGGTTAGAAGGACTAAAACTGCTGATAGTTAAAACTAGAAATTTTACGATTTCATCACCATTGCGCAGTGGTATAGGTTACCCACTAAACTTTATATTACTCAATACTCATGATCTCTTTATCCTCACTAGTTTTCTAGATTTCCAGGCAGGTTATTTAATTAATATGCAGCATCATTTACACCTGAAGTTTACCTAATAGAAACTAATTAGGAGTAAAGGCTAGTCTAGCTATTGTGGCTGCAATCAGTTGTTATAGACTCTGTAATGTAATAATATTTTTCTGCTCTGAAGGATGTATTGTATTATCAGAACCTATAAAATGAATTGCAAAAGCTCCTTGTGCCACAGTCTAACTAATTACACCTCCACTTTGCCAATTAACATTATCAGCATCTATAAAATGCTATGCATGCAACAATCAAACCTGTTGCCCAGCCTTTCTTTGCAGCTTGAGTAAAGAGCATCTCACAGGGTATAAAGTATTTGATGATTTGCTTAGCTGGAGAAATTAACTTGTTTATGAACATCTGTAATAGTTCTACAAAATGTCAATGCAGTGTACAGCAGCATAAAGTTGTTTGCTGCTGTTACTTGAATAGCACTTGGTTATAAATTATATTCTAGAAAATTCTACTCCAGTCTACAACAAATAAGAATTGAGCTGGTGTTGGGAATATTGAAGATACTATATGTAGAATCAGCATTTAATATTACTCTTTACTCTATACAATATATGTACTACTTTTTCCTGTACAGCTTAGACTTAACTTGAGTGTGTTTATTAAACACTAGAAAGCCTTGTGTGCTGTAGGCACTGAATACGCTAACTAGAAGTAATACCAACAAACTGCATAAAATTATCATACTATATGAATACTGACTCACAAAGCCAAAACTAATACTGCAACCAGACTAAACATTGGCTCAGCACTGCAACAAATGTCAGCTAAATACATGGCTTCTTTTTATATTATCTGTATCTTTATTTTAAAATATCATGAGTTGCTAAAACATGGGCTGGATTATTGCTTAGCAAAACATTGCTATTTATTTAAAATAATATATCATTCAAATGATATATTACACCACATATCATTATCAATGAGGAAATAACTTCTAATAAACAATTTAAAATATTTCCACTCTGTATATTTACCTGCAGTAGAGTTAATGGAGATAAAACTTATTCATCATACAAATAAGGCAGTTGGTACAAAGAGTACTAAGCTATGCTTCTACTGAGTGTCAAAAGCTCACATAATACAAATAACTACAACACAATATTTATTTAAAATAATACAATATATAATATTATACTACTGCATGCAATAATTCATACAATATTATATTATACTATTGTATATAGTACTATATATAATATTATATTATTGTATGTAGTACTATATATAATATTATATTATTGTATGTAGTACTATATATAATATTATATTATTGTATTTAATATTACATATAATACTATAATATTGCATATATGTAAAAAATTTATATAATACTATAACATTATATGCTGAAATTTATAGTACTAGAATAGAAATAATATAAAAACACAGGCAATGTTACAGCATGCAACTTGCTTTATAATTTATTTGTTCTATGTTGTTTGCAAACTATATGGGTTAACATTTTTGTTATATTAGTTTTAATTTGCACAATTTGGTCAAAATTACTCACTAAGTAGAATAATTTGGAATAATTAAAAAATAAAATGATTGTGTAATTGCTCATAATATTAAATGGGTAATGCTAGGGTATTGAAATACTGACATAATGTATTCAATTATTGGTATTTCAGCCATTTTCTCATTACTTACTGTTGATATAGGCTGAAAGGCAAGGCTGGTCAGGCCCAAAACTCCAACTGGATCAGCATCTAGTTAAAGATTTCTAATGGTATAAATTTTAATAATTGATAACACTCACAGCTATAGCTATGTTGATGCTGTGTAATACTGCAAGTGCTAATCTATACATATGGCTGCTTGGCTCTGCTAACACAACTACTTCTGGTTCTTCTAACACAACTACTTCTGGCTCTTCTAACACAACTACTTCTGGCTCTTCTAACACAACTACTTCTGGCTCTGCTATGACAGCTGCTTGCTGCAACTTAACCATTAATACTAGTAGCTGCTCATTTTCATCAACTCTTCACTTTTACTAATTGAGTTTTAGTAGCACTTTTGCTATTAGATGCTTGCCCATATTAAGCCCAACACTGTCTGTGGCAAAATGCCATAAGTTTTGTCATACTTTGTCACATTTACATTTGTGACAGTGTGACAGTGGCCCGAGTGTCATTTGTATGGCTTGTAAGCTCTTGTGACATAATAGTAATATTAAATTGTAATACTTGTTGTGTCACTGCGACACTTGCACTAAGGGCGCCTGTTGCTCTGCGTTACAATGACATAACTACAAGCAGCACCTATAGCCAATGATCTAGACTTATTTTTACATTAAGTAAAGCTTAAAATCATAAAACTGTATCCGTCCAATAACATTTCACTTTTATGCATTTTTTGCTTATGCAGTAAATTTATTTATTCCAGATAAATAATAGATCACAAATAGGTTTCTCAACAAAATTTCTATTCAATGCATGATAAAAATTGGCCAATAAAAAACTTTGCAACTTTGCAACATTATTTTGACTAAAAAACTAGACAATTTTTTTTAATAAAAAATTCTACGTTTGCTAAGGGCTAAAGCTTCTTGCTTCCTTTAGAATAAGCCTTGTGCCCATAGTGAAGACATCCACATTCAGATGTTTCTTATATTCATCATTTAGTAAGCTGACTCATTTGTCTCCTCCGTATAAAATAGCTATAAAATCTAAATTTCGTTTAGAATAACTGAATGGTGTAGAGGATAACTCTCAAATATCTGACCTTCATACATATTTTCTATTCTTAGTAATACATTTAGATATATTGATCATGTGAAACTTTTTAGTAGAAGGCTACATACATATTTAAATATTCAAACATATCTCATTATTCTATACCATTTTTCCTTAATATGTTGTAAGCTTTGTTAAACGATGTCCAGAATAAGTTATTAAACACATTATTATTTTCTTATTTAGAAGAAAATACACATTTATAACTCTATAAATAGCATTAAGTATAACCATTTCTAAAATCATCTTATTACAATAACCTTTAAACATAATAAATCATAAATCATGTATAGTAGTTGTGATACATAACAGCAACATGTTTGTGCATTTTTTTTACTGTATGTAGCATTATAACTTAACAAGAATGTAAAGGCATGTTGTGCTAGCTATATCATAAAGGAGTGTGAAAAAAGTGGTTTACTACATTATAAAGAAGTGTAAATGGGTGTTTTGCTATTGCACACAGAGGTGTAAAAGGGGTGTTTTGTTACTGCAGACAGAGGTGTAAAAGAGATGTTTTGCCACTGTATACAGGAGTGTAAAGGGGTGTTTTGCTGCTGCATACATGAGTGTAAAGGGGTTGTTGTGCTATTTCATACAGGCAGCCTGGAAAGGCTGGAAAGGTCCAACCATTCCCTGGGAGGTGCCTCCGGCTAAGATGGACATTTAGGCATCGGTTGATCTTCTTTTGGCCAACAAGCATTCATTACATTCAGTAATTATGGTTCTTTGACGAAGTAGTTTCTATTTTTGTTTGTCTGCATTTGTCTTTTTGTCAACTAAAACTAGTCAAGTTCTAAAGGTGCTGAATGAGCTAAATTCATTATGTTTACATGTTGAAACTGCTGCACATTATCTATAAAACTTATAAAATGCTACGACAAGTTGCATGGCTTATCTCAAAATTTGCTGAGGCAAGTGTATTTCTACAGCCCGAGACAAACTGCTGTAATTCCACCAATTGCTAAATTTAGTGTCTTTTAAAGGGCTAGTGTACACTATTCTGTTGTGTTATATAAAGCACTAGTCTTGTATCTTATAGAAATGTTTTAATATTAGTGGCAGGCTGAAGCATGTATGTAAGGTTTTGCATTGTTATTTGAATGTCATCTAATGGCTATGAATATGAAAGACATTACCTGTTGTCATGGTTACATACAGCGGTCTCGCAGCTTATCTCGTATAAGACTCAGTGCATGCCCCTTTTATAAATATGCTTCTTGCATACTTTCAAATATGCTAGAGATGTGTGCAGCACTTTATGGGTGACTAAAACTGTATCAATAAAAAATGATTTTATATGTGATTTAATAAAAATTTAGGTTTTTTACTCCATTTGCTCTAATAATTTACTATTTTGATATTCTGTTAACCCATTATTGTCTGGCAATAAATTATGTCCAGCAGCAGGGTAAACTATTTTATTAGGACAGGCTTAAATAAGCATAATGTAGCGCAGAATTATGAGATATTTGAAAAAAATCAAAACACGCATTTGGTTATCAGTCAAGGGTCTGATAGAAAAAATGTACACTATGTTTTTTGCAAAATACAAACTACTATCTGATTTGAAATGAACTTTATTATCATTATTGCTATACCTACTTACACTGGCAAAAATCCGAAATAAATTTTGCTCTTAGAACAGCTATATACAATGT
Source organism: Bugula neritina (assembly GCA_964035545.1). NCBI lineage: Eukaryota > Metazoa > Bryozoa > Gymnolaemata > Cheilostomatida > Bugulidae > Bugula > Bugula neritina. The sequence goes on from OZ037767.1 coordinate 23,141,653, forward strand.
AATTGATAAAACAATAGTTGTTGCACAATAGTTGTGTATAATATTATGTAAACTGTTCACATTATTTTAGGCTTCAGCTAAGAACTGGGACGGTCCCATGTTAGGACCTAAAATGGCTACAAAAAATGAGCGAGAATTTACTGAAGAACAAATTCGAGCTGGTCGAGACAGCCATATTGGACTACAAGCTGGATATAATAAGGGTGCAACTCAAAGTGGAATAAACATGGGCAATACTAGGCATATCGTAGACTAGAGTTCAACAGTTATGTTATCTATCATTACCTCAGTCAACACCTCAGTGATTTCAATTTAAGTTGTGGTTTTATCCATAAAAGAATTTGAATGAATAAGTTTATGTTTTGAAGATTTTTATTCCAGTTTATTTGTGCTTTCATAGACATAGATGTCAACAATATCAGTGAAATTTGCTGCTCAGCTTTCTATATTTTAGTTTCTATTTTACAAAAACTTTGCTGATTGGCCATTTTGAATTTGCTATTATTATATTCCAGCGTTGTGCTATATTATTTCGCTGTCTCAGTTTATATATTATATAGTGACTATGTATAACATTAATAAAAGTGATGTTAAAAAATAAACTTTCAACATTGTATTGCATACCCATTGCAATGTTGCCTCTTCTTATGCATTCAACAAGTACTAATTTATAACTTTGTGCCAGTCAAACAGCAATAGCATAAACATGCTGGTTATATTTACATGGAGCAATCGACTGTTTATAAATTATAACATATCTTTATAACTATATTCTGCAGAAATAGAGTATAGGAATTGCAATTAGTGTACAAATACATGTAGTTATACATAATCTTATTATATGAATAGTTATGATTTAGCATATCATGAATGGTTATATGTTAAATAGTTATCTATGTCATCATTTATACTTGTAGTTTGTATGTTAGTGTGTATATATAGTATATACGTCAGTGTATATAATATATATGTCCATATATATAGGTCATCAAAAATAGTATATATGTCAGTGTATATAGTATATATGTCAATGTATATAGTATATATGTCAGTGTATATAGTAGTTATGAGGTGTATATAACATATAATATGTCAGTGTGTATATATGTCAATGCATATAGTATATATGTCAGATCAAATTCATTATAGCTTGCATGAGCTTAATGTCAATAAAGCAAGTCAACTGGTGGACTTGTGCATCAGACAGGTAGAAGATATTGATTAAACTCAATATTACAATATAAAAGCAACAATAAATCATTAATATGACTCTATTGTATACAGAATACATGAGCGGAAGGCTGACTGTGATGCTTAGTTTACCGACTGTCAAGAAAGACTGTCAGTTGCGGTTTAGTATTGATTGGAGCATTTACTAAAAAATTTACCTTACTGTGGGCCTGAAGTCTACCATATTACACTGCAATACACTAGTAGGTTAATATATATTACACTACAATACACTAGTAGGTTGATATATATTACACTACAATACACTAGTAGGTTAATATTTATTGCACTACAATACACTAGTAGGTTAATATTTATTACACTACAATACACTAGTAGGTTAATATTTATTACACTGTATATATACTAATATATTATACTGCCTGAAGTCTACCATAATATACCAGTAGGTTACTATACATTATACTATGTACTACTAGGTTAATATATACTATATATATATAACATAGTAACGCAGAAATTTGTAAACGTTCTTTTTATTTAAATAATAATAAATGCACTGGTAGGCTGATTGCATGTGAAATAATGTTTTTGTGATGAGATATAGGCTACTGCAATTTTCAAACTTTGTGAAAAAAGGGCTAAAGACCTCAGCTTTTCTTTTCTTCCCACAAATTTCTACATTATTTTCTAGATTAAAAGTTGAGAATTTTCTCAAGTTAAAAAGTGCTGCTGCCTGCTTTGCTGTCTCTGAATACAAATCCACTGACTCACAGAGTCTGTGGGAACTGCTGGTGCGGTTTGCTGTGTGTGGCAGCGTCTAGACTGAGATTCATCAGCTCTAACAGTCTTACTAACAATAGTGACATCTTCTGCTGCCAATCACAGGCTATCTAGCTACCAATGTATTCAATGCCATTCTTCACTTTCCCTTTACATTTCTATATAAATCCTGTATCAGCTGAAAAAAGAAAGAACATTCTAGTAATTAGAAAACCAAGCACCTTTTTTAGACAGCATCAGCTTCTTGCTACTCTCTGACAGCATATTCTTACATAATATAAATTAATATTGTGTGTAACTGCAATTAAAAATTAGACTATTCATAGATCATTTTGTACAAAGAAGGTTATTTACTAGCTAAAATAATACACTGAAAATGTGTTGTAGTGTTATCAGATATTTCATATAACATTTTATAATATTAGCAGGTATAGTTTTTGCATTGAGTATATTATTAGTGCCGCCTTCAGTACTGAGCTCTGTATTATTTAGAGCACCAGTATTCTGAACATGGATAGCCAACTTACACTGCATGTTGACAACTTGGCCATGTTCCTTGAGCCTAGCTTTACTAGGCACACAGTAGGTTACTACTCCATCACCTCGGACAGCGTGTTCAAGGGAGACGATAGCGAGAAAGCTAGTCTGGTGGCTCTAAAAGAAGAAAAGAAGCCAACAGATGGCGTGTCACAGTATGAAGTACCAGGATATATAGAACAGCTGAACCTAGATGATGGTGAGCAACTCTCTCATAGCATACAACCAGCTGTAAACTGAACACAGACAGTTCTTAGTTTACGTGGCTCTGTGCTCAGCTCAAAAAATTATATTTTATTAAGATGAGAGAATATTCCGGAAAGCAGATACTCAAATTTTCAATATTTTATTTTAACTTTTTCTGAAGCTCAACAGTATTGGTATAAAATATGATATAATATATAATATAATATAATATAGTATGATATAATATAATTATAAATAATGCAATATAATGTATGTATACTATATGTTTCAAACAGAATATGCAGAGCTTGTGCAAAGCTGTCCTTACATGAAAATGGTGTGTTCACAATTTCTAATATAAGTAATCAAACAAATGTGTTGAAAATTTAACTGCAGAGTTATTTTATAAGCCTGAAAAACCTGCATACAAAATATTGATCTTTACGAAGCCTAGTTTGCTGATTAGCCTGTACAAATATGATGTTAGAGGGAAAGTGTATTTGCACACTTCTGAATATGATACCATTGAATTATATATAAATGTATAGTGAAAACATTGGTTTGAGCAAATCAATTTGACATGAAGCATGTGTATGTGCAACAAATTAGAAAGTGCTTTCAAAGAGTTTTGTCCAATAAAATGAAAGCTCCGTAAGATGAACAGTTATCTGTGTGGGTATTTTGGTTAAATAATTGTTGAAAAAATTACAGTTTAAGATCTGCAGTAGAGCCTTTTGGAGTCATCAGCTCCCATGTGTTGATCTATTACTAGCAATGAACTTGATATGTTTTATTATAATTATAATAAATTTAGTGCAAGAAGCAGTTAAATTGGATTGAGGCTCACCATGTTGTCAACGAAAGCTCTTCTACAAAATTACTAAGTCTGTACAACACTGCCAACTGCAAACAAATGAGCATGTTTATTACAAAAATAAAAATGTAGAGCACATTTTCCTAGAGGTTTGCACAAAATAATTACAAATAGTATGTTAATTCTTATGACTATTAAATATAAAATACTTTTGAAAAGTAAAGTAGGTGATGCATAATGTAACTTGCCTCTAATGTCCTTACCGCACAATTTCAGATAGGTTTGTGAGATGTGTAAATATGTTAGATGTTTCCCTTCAACATTGGTTTGGGTAGGTTTTGAATCATACAATGATAAAAGTGATGAACCAAGGCAAAAGGAGTTACTCAGATGGTTGAAGAAAAACCCCCAGGAGTGTCTGGATGTAGACGTGGTTTGCTCACAGAAAACGCTGAGCAAGATTTTTCAGGCTCCGTATACAGAAGCAACAGCTACTCCTTGGGAGGTCAAGGTGACCAGAGGACCTGATGGTATCTGTTACGTGGAAGAGGAGTAAGTGTCTACTACAGCACAACTTAGTACTCTCTCTCTCTCTCTCTCTCTCTCTCTCTCTCTCTCTCTCTCTCTCTCTCTCTCTCTCTCTCTCTCTCTCTCTCTCTCTCACGCACGCGCGCACGCGCGCGCGCACGCGCGCACACACACCACATACACTCACACACCAAACACACATGTGCGCACACGAACACGCACACGAACACACACACATGCACGCACGCACACATACACATACACATACACATACACATACACATACATACACAAATACATAATAATATGTTGTTCAATACAGTATATCTTTACTACTACATTGAAATTACAATTTCAGTGCAACATGGAGAGTGAAGTACAGGGAGATGAATAGCTACGCACAAAAGCAATATTTCCGCCAGAGAGCCTTTCAAAAGTAGGTTAAATGAATTTCTCTAACAATCAATAACATAATTCTACATTAACTTTCTTAGCTGGTGAGACCGCACAAAAAATAAATTGAAATATATAGTTATACGAAAATAAAATGGAATTAAAATAAATATATGAGTAATATATAACTAGAATATATCTGAAATAGAATTATAAGAGAGTAGGTAATAATATTGACAGGCTTAAGCATAATTATTATTAGTGATTTTTACTTGTCAAAAATATTGAGGCAATGAATAATTTTGAGACTTTGTACGTTGCTGATACCTTGTACATTGCAGATGCCTTGTACATTACTGATACATTGTACATTGCTGATACATTGTACGTTGCTGATACCTTGTACGTTGCTGATACCTTGTACATTGCAGATGCCTTGTATATTGCTGATACATTGTACATTGCTGATACATTGTACATTGCTGATACCTTGTCAACATTGTACTTGTTTTATAGTTACATGACTATCAAAAAAGGAGCCAAACCGAAAAACATGCCGCCTATAAACCACAGCAGTGCATTCTTGAGAGTCAACAAACTGAATTTGGATTCAGGAGTTGTCATCTATCAAAGTGAGATTCAATGCTTTGATATCAACTATAAAGCTATAGATCTTCGGGCAATTCCAGATGGTCAATTTGACATACCTGCTCCATCCACTAGGCTAAGGTTAGTTTCTACTCTAAGGAGTGATAAGTGTGCCTTTGCATTACCTAATACGTGTAGTTAAACTCGGCCTATACTATATCTACTGTTGCAGATGGTGGAGCGAAAGCCACTTGGCTGGAAATAATGCGATACTGTGTGGTTATTATGATAATGAGGAGGCTGAAACTACTATTCACAGGCTTCTGTCTTTTGATTTAAAGCACATGAAGCCAAGCAGAATCCACGACACGCCTTTTGATGAAGAGGTAGCCATCGGCTCTCTTTGCACATTCGTTCAGTTTGTCAAGGACATCACGGCAGATAACAGCATCAACAGCTTCGTGCTTCGGTTTGAGCCCGGCAGCAAAAGAATGTGTGTCCTAGATCTGTCAGCAAGTCAAACCTTTTCAGTACCTCGTCTTGACACGCAGATTTCAGCGACAGATGAGACTTCTAGTGTGGAGGCTACACCAAGAGACCCGGGAGATCTGTCAGAGGAGGAGCCAACTCCGAATAAGTCAAATGGTTCACCCAATGGAATGCCACGCTTGAGAAAAGTCAACAGACAAGATTCTACGGCCGTACCGGGGCTGAGGCGTAGAAACACCATGACAACAGAAATGGGGGAGGAGTTAGCTACCACCAAAGAAGCTCAGAACTTGGATAACGATGATGATAAGTATAAGAAAATGAGTGGAAGATATAGAGCTACGGAAGACATGGAAGATGTCAACTACCAGCACTTAGCAATTATCTTCACATGTATTGCTGTTGTGTTCATAGGCATTCCTTGGATTGCGGACTTTTTTGGACATGGCACTTTGTATTAAAAATATTCTTCATTGATTCAAAAGTTGTCTCTTCTTTATTCTTAAGAGTTATTTGACTTACTCAAGACTTGCATTGATTAAGAGAGTGACAGCTTTGGTAGTTTGCTAAAATAGCCTTTAATATCTAGATTACAGTTTTAAATTCATTGACAAAGTCCTGCAACTTTAACCATGTTAGTACTGCCATGTGGCTTAAGGAGTTTTATTTAATATTTTTGAAAGACTTAATATATTAATATATAAAGTTTTCACTAGACTGTAGAGCTTGCACTAACTTCAAATGTATTTTAGTATTATTATATGACACGTTGCAGATTTGTCTAATTACAATGATGACCATGCCTAGTTTAGACTCTGCAACAAGTTTATAATTAATGAATTGAGAAAACAATATGATTTTCTTTAGTTACTTTTGCTTATATAACAGTATCTTGATATATAATATTATTTATATTAATACACATTCTGCAGTAAAATAATTGTGCAAATTTCTTTTTTATTTATTGAAATAAATTTTATTGATAAAGCAATTTATATACATAATTCACTATGGTTTTCTTTATTAAAAATTGGGGGAAATATCATAATCAAATAATGAACTTTTTGCTATGTAAATGCAAATACTCAACTGATATCAAACTGCACAGGAAATGTTTGAAATGTTTAAATTTGAGTATTTAAAGTGATTAATTCAAAAGTTCATGTAATAAAATAATAGAATAGACTGCCAGTGTAAATACATATAAATATTATTTAAATTACATTTAAAAGCTAATTTGTTTTAAGAAGCATTTTACTATTTGCCATATATACTTTATATCAGAAGTTTGCATAAAAATTGGCATGATTTGCTACAGCTTAAAACAATATTCTTGCAGTTATGCCTTTTTTACTCTTGTTTTCTGTATTTTAAAGTCACAGTTAAAGATTCATTAATTACTCCATTTATGCTCCGTTATATCTCATGAAATCCTAATGAAGTAACAAAATAGTATAACTTTTACATGCATAAATTATTACATTATCTGTCAGCAAATTAATTCAATATTTTTTATGTTTTTATACTTTGCTCAGCAAAGTTTTGAAAATAGAAAAATCTTCAAAAAGCTTTAAATTTCAACAGCATGCATCCAATTACCTAGACCCTAGGGCGTATTACACAGAGCATTAGAACATGCACTTGTTCGTGTTCTATTCATACAGTCACTGAATGGAACAAAACATCCTTGGAAGTTAATGGAGAATATCAGTTTGCGATTGTCTGTTTAGATGAGCTGGTATCTTGCTTGCATTTAGCAGATCATCATAAATCCTAATTTTCAAACCTTTGATGTTTCACAAATATTTTATCACTGTATTCACAGCTACTAACCGATTAGCCTTGCAAAGTCACAAATATTTTGAATACCACTCAGCTTTGGTCAGTTGCTCATTTCAGTTACACAATTTAGCTAAAAATAAATATTGTTGTTTGATATACCAGCAAACTTGAAGAGCTACATGTGAGCACAGCTATGTCTTTCAGTTATACGGCTTTTTAATCAATTTTAGTGCAGATAAACATTTATTTCGGAACAAAACATAACCTGTGTGAGCTGTAAACCTGCCTAGGCTGTTTTACTGATCTAGCTGTATTTACACTAGTCAGTAGTCTAATTGAAAATAAAGCATTTCAAAATAATTTTAGTTAATTTCTATAAAAACTTTTTTGCAGTTGTATAATAATAACTACACTTTGATTTTGTACCATATTTTCTATTTATTTCACTTTTTCTCTTTCTAGTTTTCTAGCTATATTTTCTATTTGCATGTGCAAGTTTTTAACAAACATGCAAGCTTACAGTATCTCTATCACAATAAAACACGCTTATCTATAAAAAAGACTTATAGATTAATTTCTTCTAAAAGGCAAAAATACATGTATGTTTCTGTCAGCTGGATTATTGCTTAACTTGAACAAAGCAGCAATACGTTGGCATAACCTGTGAAATTACAAGTTGAAAAGCCATAATTTGAAGAGTGGTCATAGTTTGAGGCAAGTTATAGTTTGGAGAAATCATAGGTAAAGCAGAAATCATGTGTATATAAGAAAACATCACAACATGAAAGAATTCACAGTTTGAGAAGAAGATACAGTGTGGGAGTGTCATTTAGCTCAAATGTATTGCACAATTTTAATACCATTTTTCAGCTTTTCTCAAAAATGATTGCTGCTACAAATATAAAATAAGTTATATGAAATTTAAACAGCTTTTATGATAAAGTAATTTTACTTTGTTTTGTCAAATATTTTTTTAAAACAACTAAAACAAATAACAAGTACTCATTGCATTTTGCTGTATACTTACATTTGTTAAGCAAATATTGGTAATTTAATATAGCAGTATTTATAATACAACCAGCTGTTTATTGTGCTTTTCATATTCGGTATAGGAGTATTTGACTTGGAACTCTTATGTAAAATCAACAACTGCAAGCTATTAGTATTGGTGTTGGGTATAGGTATAAGCATAAGCTATAATAATTTTAATAAAAACACTTTACAGCAATTGCTGGGGAGAGTGCTTTCTATAAGTTGAGATTAGTTCATATACCCAGTAAACAATATTTTATTAGTTGTAAAATATGCTGTAGCTACTGCAATTCTGAAAAATCATTTTTTGTTTTTATATTTCAAACAATTGTGTTGCATATTCAAACAGGTGAGTTTCAAAGTATTATTAGTTTCATACAAACTATCAATTCAGCAGGGCTATGGTTCTGCTTGGAATACTACAAGTCATCTGAAATCTGTTGATTGCAATAATTTATCATTTCTCCATGTCTTTAAAAAGTTTAGGATTTACTATTTCTATGCAGCACAGTGTAGTGCATGCTAGAAAAACGTTATCAACCATGTATAAAAGTAAAGAATTTCAATGCTGGCATTATTAAGGTTGTATGATTTAACCTCACATATTACCCTTAAACCTCTCTCTATCATAGAAGTAACATTTCTGGTGTACATGACTTTATAATGTCAATTAGATTAATAGTATATCTCGAGCATTGTAATTATACATAAAAATCTTAAGTGGCAAAAGACCGTCATTTTTTGTAAAAATTATACTTTTAACTTCTGAATGTCCACAAATGCTACTTCAATTCTGTATTGTATGTATTTTATACAGCAATATATTAGCTTCTATATGTAATGTTAAAAACTTTGATCTAAGCTAAACGACAAATTTGATTAATTCTAAACCTAATGAAAACTGAAAAGAGACATATTATTCTAATCCATTATTTGACAACATTCTGTAATATCAAGTATTGTCATAGTACCACAAAATATATGACAAACTATTAAATTGAAATAAATTCCACTTGTATATTTATAGTTGTAGGCAGTTGTGAGCTGCTGATAAACTGCCTCAATAGATTCTGTAGCGAATCAGTGACATTCCCATTTGTTGATATTAAAAGTGGGAGGAGATTTCTTAGTGCTACTTTACTGGTCGGACGAAATCTTAAGTTTTTAGCAAACCATAACACACGGTTGCTTTTTTAAGAGCTGGTTCAAAAATTTGCTGGTTGAAAGTTGCAAGGAATGTACCACAGTGTAAGCACATACATGGACACAGCACTATAACACACACTTCTCGGCATCTTTGGATTTCTGTGAGATAGATATATTGTTTATTATAAATATAAGAAAATGAGTGATATGGTCACATTTCAGGAAGATAGCGAAGAAGATTTGATAGATGTAGAGGATCTTGATAGGGATGAGAAGACAACTTTTAGTATAGCAGGTAGTACATCTAGGGTAAAAATTCCAGGTTTTTAAAGGTTTTGAAGAATCAGTATCGATCAGATGTACGCTAACAGAGCTGATGCTGTGATCTATCTCCTGAGGATTATATTGTATGTTATTATAGCACACAGCTCAAACTGCAAAATATAACTCCAGTATACATATTTTGTATTTTAGACAATGCGCCACAAAATTATAAATATATCCTCAAATATTAGCTAAATTAATTATTTAGTTTTTTTTCAATTATGTAATATATTACATAGTCATTTAACTATTTGTAAACTTGAAAGCTAAATAGGGTAATATATTTTCTGGTTGAAAAAGATGCTGTTGAAACAAAACTTGACCAGTTGCCATGCATTTTTACCTCACATTTACACTATGAGCTGGGCTTATTTTACGCAAAGGCTGATGTATCAGTTGCAGAGAGACAGAGAGCCTTTCAATTCACAGTATCTGGTGACTCTGCATTCACTAAGATGGATGAAGTTGTGCAATCTACAACTAATGTAAGCATAGCAGCATATTTGGTAGTTCACATATTCTTACTACTCTCCTTGTTTAAAAAATATATTCTGTTGAATGCATGCAGTTCATAATATATTCTAATAAGATATACACTTTTTTTCACATTATCATTTTATATGTGCTTTTTATTTTTATAGTGTACTTTCTCTAAATTGTCATCTGTTACATAGTTTTGCCTTACAAAAATGACATGTTATTTATATTATTACTCACTGAAATAATATGTTTTAGATAATTTTTTGAACATTTTTTGTCTTAACACTTATGTTTTGGTATATATTTAGAAGATATAATGTAATTGATATGTGAAAACCTTTAAATTGCCATTGCATTACACATTGAAATTATAATAAGAATATTTACAAAGCAAGCTCAAAATAAACTTACAAGTTATATCAATGCAGTTTTTTCCACAAAAACTGTTAATCTTAAAAATATAGTGACAAAAGTAAGTTTTAGAACAAATAAAAATACTAGATGCAGACCACTTTCAAAATTAATTTAAAACATCTGCATATATTTTCTGCACAGATTTGTATAGGCTGCCTCTATATTCTTGTACTTTCATAGCTTGCATGCTGATGTTAAAACAAAATATAACATATAAACTTATATTTTGATTGTAAACATTTTATATGTGAAATATTTTGTTTAAAACATAACTTTCTTTTATTGTGGCAAAAATAATATAGAACTGAAAATTTGATTCTTTTCAAGAAAGCATATGCAAATGGAGAGAGTACAGCGACTGAAGCTGCAGAAAGTCTTGTGACTTCTGACTACTCAACAGAAAGGAAACTGGGAGAAGTTAAGACTGCAGAGAACATCTCTTACCTTTATCAGCTGCAACTCCTGGCCCAGCAACGAGAGATTGAAAGATTGGCCACTGCCAATAAGATGGCAGGAATGTTTTTATCTGGACCTTTATCAGCAGGTACAACCCAAGTATAATATATCGGGTACACCTCTGGTACAACTTGGGTACATCTTAGGTAAAACTCAGGTACACCTCAAGTGCACTGCAGAGTGCAGGTAAAAATTAGGTACACTTCAGGTGCACCTCAGGTACAACTAATGTACAACTCAGCTACACCACAAGTACACTCCAGGTGAACCTCAGTACACCTGGAGTCAGCATCAAGAGATTGCTGTCAATTTTCCTTAATGTGAGATTAATCTGAACAAGCAACAGCAAGGTTTATTTGTTTATTCATTATGCTGCCAAAGACCCAGCAATATTGCTGATTTGATTGATTCTATATATTTATCTATGAATTAGTCAGACTCTTTATGATAGGAGGATTTTTAACTATTATTTGCTTATTTGTATTTCAAACTTGGTTTGACTTCGTTTTGAAGCTGCCATTGTTATATGCAAACATAGTAGGCTAACTTAATAACAATTATGTTTTGCAGCGGGATTTACTGGATACCCACCGTTACCATTGCTACCAACACTGCAAACTCCACTACCAACTTCGTTACCTCCATTTCCCCAAGTTTGTGGACTTCCTTTGCCTGCTTATCTAAGAGGTAGATCCAACCTCCTGATGGCCTCGCATAGACCTTCTGAAGCATGTCTTGACTTTTCAAATAGACATTCTTCAAGCTGCATTAAAGCTGCACCACTAAAGAGATATCGGTGTGAGGAGTGTGGGAAGGCATTTAGTAGGAGTAATACCCTGATCACACACCAGGTACTGTGATAACAACCTTCTTGTCAAGAACGCAGAGCCTTAAGCTTTATCAACCTTGTCATGTGCCAAGTGTTGGAGCAAATCTTAGAATGCATCAAGTCAGCTGGTCATTATATGGCAAATGTGTACTCAATTTCAGATGTTCAACTTGCAGCAAGTCATGTTTAATCAGCAAAGAAGCTGTTCAATCTAACTAGATATTCGATTTGTTGATATTTCATGAGATTTTTTTCAAGGACAAATTTTTTAATTTAGTTTGTTGATTTATCAGTCACTAATCTGTGCTCATTTTAAAGAGCAAAACATGTTAGATGTATGTTCACTTTAAAAAATATCACTTTGTCAAAACAAATAGGCCTACTCTTATAAATGTTATGACCCAGAAAAAGCAGATCTGCAATTGCTCCTCATTGCTTTAGTATCTTTTATTGTAGCGAATTCACAGCGGAGAGAAACCGTTCAAGTGCAATTCTTGTGGCCGAGCGTTTCGTCAGCCTGGAAATCTCACCAGACATCAACTAACCCACACGGCAGCAAAGCCATACGCCTGCGTCACCTGTGGCAAGGCTTTCAACAGGTCTTCCAATCTACACACACATATGAGAACTCATGAGAACAGAGTGGCATCCTGCCACTTGTGCTTTCTGTGTGGCAAGTCCTTCACCTTTAGCTCAGAGCTAAACCTACATCTTTACTCCCATGTGGGGGTCTCCAGTACGTCATCGCTATCTAGAGTTCAAAACGTTGAGCAACTGAAGATGGCAAACCTTTGACAATAATATATATCTAATGTTCAGCATTTGGGAAAAGACTTTTACTGTCACTTAGAAAATTTATTTGTCATTAGTAGTATAAGTGTGTTACCTTATTGTATGTTTTCAAATTATTTAATTTGTTAGTACAATTGAATATTTTCACATAAAATAATCAAGTCATGCCGTTTGTTTACTGTTCATTTTAGGAGGTTTATCATTCAGTATCCAACATTATTTTATGTTGACATATCAGTCTGCTCATTTGGAGTTAATTTAATACTGTTTCTAATAAAGATTTTAAACAAGTGTTGTTTAATTTAATGTTGCAGCGAGGTGCACATAGTGTTATATCCAATAAAATGATCCTATATGGAAAACGAAAATAGTTTTCCACATTGCATGTTGAAAACTGGAATGTATATATTTCTCTTGTTAAAAAGAGCTGATTCAGGAATTCACAGCAATTTTTTTCTCTAAGTACTATTTCAAATGGTCAATACTTGTTTTTAGTTGAACAGATGTAGAAGACAACCAACTGTAAATCATGTGTGAATTTCTCTGCCAATGTTTTACCACAATATTGTAAACAAACAATAAGTTAAAATATTAGTTTGTGCTATTAAAAATACACATTTCACATTTACACAGTCATCCCATTCTTTAAAGAATAACTAATTGAAAAGCAAAATTATTTACAGTTTAATTGGGTTTAAATAACTTGCAAATTATGTCACTTACAAGACTGATTAGTTATGAAATTTTAAAATTATTCAATTCTTGTTGTTGAAGCTTGTTATCAATAAAATTGAAAAATTAAAATGTCATATATTATATTTACAAACTTATTGACAAATATATAAATATTTTGTTGATTGTGAGCATGGCTAGAAAAGCACATATTAATGATTATTATTGTAAGCATTATCAGCTAACACACATGTTAGTGTTTTCACTAGCATCAAAATGTGAATCAGAACTAGCAATTTGTAATATTATTTTTAAACTCTAATATTTATGTATGCTGTTCAGTTCTGTTTAAATAGTTATCAATGAAAACAATAGTTTAAGCACACATTCAAATAGTCTTTATATATTATGCTCCTAACTTTAAATGACATTGCTGTCCCATATACAATATTGTATTATCCATCTGCTACATAACATAATAACATAATATATAATATGAGTAGCATAATAATGTATTTCACTGCTTTACAAACACATTTCTCATGATGAAGAATTAAGCGTAATTTTATTTATAATTAATAATAATTTAACAAGATTTCAGTGGCACACCAAGTATTAAATTAGCTCTTGGATATTAACAGCCTATTAGATTGCTACCACCTTTTGCAACTCAATCGTGTTCCTTGTAATTTAATAAAACAATTAGGCATTACAGTATTAAAGTTAGGCTGCTTGTATTTGTTTGTAGTGCAGTACTTATTGAAATATTAAGGTAGTCTCATTATAATTCTTCAAATCTATAACTGGTTAATTTGTTGGCAGAGAAAGCTGATTATATTCCTCCTAATGCAATGAAATAATTAAAGCAGCCTGTATTCAACTGCTAGATCTTCCAGTAAATAGTTGGCAGCAAGTGCTGGCATGGAACTTATTCAACACCACGGAACACATTTCGGTTTTCATCCTTCTATAGTATTATATATAAAGAGTGCATAAAATTCACTATACCACTTTCTCTCGATGGGTGTATTATACCACCATCTTGAGGAGTGTACTATATCACTTGCTTGAGGGGTGAATTTGTTTTATATACCACTTTCTTGAGGTGTTTTATATACCACTTTCTTGAGGTGTTTTATATACCACTTTCTTGAGGTGTATTATGCCACTTTCTTAGGGGTGTAATATGCCTTTCTCTTGAGGTGGTATAATTCACTCTTTTCTCTTGATTGCCAATTGGACAATTATATAAACTGGAATGAAAGCTTCAAAAGTTGCAATGCTTATTTGTAGCGCAGATTCGCTGTAAATAATTTATGCCACATTCTCTATACTTGAGAGTATAACATGAGTGTATGACATGTCTTAACAATATGGATCTATGAATTAAACTGCTACCAGTTAACACTACTGACATCCAATATTTCAGAAAAATAATATAACTTCATCCTAAAATCTTGTATACATGAAGAACCACTACAAATTCTTCTAAAATAAAGATTGCCAATAGTACTTCCTGTAATTGCATGTTGATTATGACGTATTCGTAGGCGAGTAACTGTAACACATCTAGAGCACAGCTTATAATGGAATTACAACCCCAAATGGAAAACAAAAGTAAGTAAACAACTCCAAAATGAAACTCTAATTGGTAGCCTTGGCTATCGACAGTTACTTCTGTCCAAATTATGAAGTATATTATTTTTGGGAGAAAAATTCGGTATACTCTGTAATAAGTTATTCAATATGCCACACATTTTTGAGGAGTTTGAATTAGCAACTAGTTTGATACAAACTATATTGAACCTACTTTGATAAACATACAGACCACACAAGTGACTTTAATGTTTATTACAAGCTAAAATTCCGCACTGCATTGTTTCTAAGATCTCGTTTCTTGATTTCATAGCAAAACATTTCAAGTAAAAATTAATGTTCAAAAAGAATTTACTATCTTTTTTAAAATCTCAAACAAACTTACTAAAAGAATCAACGAAATTTTCTCCACATATGCTTTTTATTTTGAAACTTACAGATAAAATATGTACGTTTAAAAATATAAAAGTCACAACTAGAGCCTATATTCTAGCTCTCTACTTTGTAAAACCATTTCCGTGTAGCATATTTACAGACCAGAAATTTACTACTACCTAGCAATTCATACAAGTGTAGCTATATAGGGTTACCCCTCCCCCCCCCCATAGGATTGGGGTGAAATACAAAATCGTATCAATTGCCATAAAAATAGAGCATAAATAGTTAAAATACAGTCAAGTGTAGTCTTCGCTGTTATTGAAAGTAAAGATAATGTTTACTTCATAACAGAATGCTTATCGTATACGGGAAGATGAGGGTGCAACAATTTTCTGCACACACCAAATCGGTAACTGGCTTTATATATAAATATTTGTTGAGATAAAGTTATCTTGGACACAGAGCATGCCTGCCACCATCAACAGGAAGTGTTGCCCCGGTGATGAAAGATGCAGCATCAGATGCCAGGAAGGCAATCGTGTGAGCAGCTTCGTCTGCTTTTCCAGGTCGACCTGGTGAGTAGAGAGAATACAATAAATAATAAAAGCTGAAAACAAAAATTAACATTCAAAATTGAATTAATTATTGTAAATATCAATCTTAGCTGTTTGAAACTAAAATTGGGATTTAATATATCAAACTAAAAAGACAATAATTATTAACATAGAACTGTGAGCAGTAAAGGGCGTTTATGAAAAATTCATTTAAAATTTGTATTGTGAAGTGCTAAGACTAATTTTAGAGATTTGCATGCATAACGTTTATAAAAATAAAAAAAATCTCATTAAATTTCTATTGAATTAAACCAGAATTTCTATTATACAACACATCAGAATTTATGGTGAATAAAATATCAAAACTATAAAACTATTGTGCTAATCGAATCAACGAGTTATACATGATAATGATAATACATAGCAAAGATTATAACAAAAATGTTACAGTATTTCACATAGAACAGTTCTACCTAAAGCGTGTGTTGTTTTAGCATGTTCCAAGAACACCTGGTAAGCCTTGTCATCCAAACCACCTCGCTTATGCAACTCAGTGATTATAACTCCAGGATTTATGGCATTGACTCTCACTCCTGCATCAGCTAACTCTACAAGACAATATTATCGTTACTTATACCATCGAGTAGAACATTTAGTAACTATGCAAGTATTATACAAAGGTGAGTAAGTAATGAACCTCAGTATCAGTGAGCTACTCACCAACATCACCTGCTGTGGAAGAGGAGGCTTGTTTCAAACATGAGCTAAAGAGCTACTTGATGGCAAATCTAAATTTTTGAATTAAAACTAAAACCTTTGGCTATTGAAGTTGAAACTCCTTTAGTAAAGTTTTCTACTGACTGTCAACCATTCATGGCTTGTATACCTGAACTAGCTGCAGTGCTAGTAGAGCCTTGTCACCAATATTTTTCTTTTTCAGCTGTTATATGTATTTTTTGGACTAAATATAACAAAACAGACAAGTAATCAAGTTCATACCGAGAGCCACTGTTCTTGTCATCTGGTCAACAGCAGATTTGGATATGTTGTACGCGAGGACACCAGCAAATGAGCGAAGTCCATTAACACTGGAGACGTTCACTATGCTGCCTTTACTTTGTATTAGATATGGAACGGCTAACATCGTTAAATGATAAATTGACCTAAAACAGGTTTACAGATGAGTATAAGCAGGCAACTGCAACATAACTATATGTCACTAAAGATAAACAGAAGAGATAGAAAACAATTGGAAAAGGTAACAGTACTAACCTTACATTTGTATTGATGAGCCTATCAAACTGAGCTAATGAGGTTTGCTCAATGCTACCTCTTTCTAAAATCCCTGCATTGTTCACCTACAACATGTATATTAAAAATGAAAAATTGTAGAATGTCAAATCTACCAAATAACTTGTCAACAGCATACATAGCTGAAACCTGTAATTGTTTATTAAGATTACTTCATGGGCTTGACCCACTGCAACCATATTTGTTGAAGACTCTCCCTTATAGAGAGGTACAACACATGTTTGTATGAGTATAACACACTGGTTCATGTACAGCTTAACAATCACTAAACGGAGACTGAGTGATAGCTATAAAGAGTAAGTAGATTACCAGAATGTCCAGTTTACCAAGGTTCTTAACAGTGGAGCTCACAATACTCTCTACGTCTGACTCCTTAGTGAGATCACCAGCCACTGTACACACATGAGCCTTGTGTGCACATTCATCTACAGTCTTAGCTAGGGCATCTTCGTTACGCCCCGTAATCATAACAGTAGCCCCGAGTTTATTAAAAAGAAGAGCAGTAGCTCTTCCAATCCCAGAACTAGCTCCTAAAAATGCAAATATCCTATTATACATCATGTAATATTCTCTAACTTTATATTATTTAGGTAACACAACTTCACATTAAAAAAAATTAACTTCAAAATACTTGGAGACTTGGCAACTGTATAAGCGGTGAGTAGAATACATAAAGACGTAGGTTTATATAATTAAAGGATTTGACAGAGATTTTACCTGTTACAAGTGCCATTTTCCCAGCTAAATTTATAGCCATCTTTAACAAAATCAATTCCTAAAAATAATTGTTTAGAAAACTTTAAAATGCACAAGTAAAGTAAAAGGCTAAAGTTAGTAACGAAACATATACGGTATACCAAGTTAATGTCTCTTCACATGTAACTATGCGTTATCAATATCAATGTGCATACAATTTTAAATCCAATTTAGAGCATAGTAACTGCTTGCTGGTATTTCATAACTGTATTTTTTGGCTTTCGTTATCATTATCCTTATGATTGTGAAAATACTAATAAGTAATATCAATATGAATATTAAATCCAATATGATTATGACAATGACTAAGAATCATTTAATTTAATTTTGAACTGTTAAACTCAATTACTAATAGTAATACTATTAGTAATACTGTCATTATTAGTTTTGCTATTAGCATAACTGTATAAGTACTACTATTTATATTACTAAGACTAATACTAATAGTAATACTAATACTTGTTATATTATTATGTGTCTTTTGTTTATCACTAATTACGGACTAGCGAGATGCTACGTTATAATGTCATGTGCATTTGTTTATTAAAATACATATTGGGTCACCGACGAACGAGAGACTACGAGATGAAAGATGTCAGCCTACAGTAGAGAAACATGCCGATAGACTTTGTGATAAAATAATTATAAATCAGTACTATACTTTTGGTCCTTGTATTTCCCCTGGCCGGCCAGACCCCACTTTATTGTTCTTTCGATACTTCAATGTCATGCCTACATACTTCGAGTAACTCTCAGGTAATTATATACTCACTATACTTAATGTTTCATGGTGGCAGCTAGATCGTACTCGCACCCTACTTTGCCACTGGAGTGGTGACTGTTTAGCTTTTAGTTGTTTGTTGTTGTGGACTGTGTTGGTCTGCCTTGGAGCTGTCATGGAAGGTTTGAAGGCCCCTGGAGAATTATCATTTGAAGGTAATGTGTCAGACAATTGGAGGAAGTGGAGAAGGGCCTTGGAAAATTATTTGCTTGCAAGTGATTTGGTTTTGAAGCCTCAAGAGAGTGGCCAAGAGCCTCCTCCTGAGAATGCGGGTATTAATAGACGTCAGGTTGCTATACTTCTGAACCAGGCTGGTGAGGAAGCTACTGAGATTTATGGTCAATTTGACTTTCCCGCAGGTAAAAGCAAGGATGTTATGGCTGATGTTTTGGAGCAGTTTGAAGCCTATTGCAATCCCCGGCGCAACGTGTTGTATGAATGGTTTGTTTTTTGGTCTCTCAGTCAGAGTGATGGAGAGCCCATTGACACCTTTGTGAAACGTCTAAAAACTCAAGCTACAAAATGTGATTTTGGCGAATTGCGAGACCGAATGCTTCTCTGCAGAATTGTGTTTGGACTCACTGATGGAAAGCTGAAGGAGCGGCTACTCCGTGACAAAAACGTTAAACTTGAGAGTGCCTTAGATGACATCCGTGCTGCTGAGATTACCAAACAGCAGATGTCAAGGATGGCTGCCGGTGATACTACTATGAAGACAGTCAATGAGATAAATGATGCTGCAGTCAGCACTGTGCAGAGTCAGTCTGGCGCTACGCAAAATAAAACCAGAAGTAACACATGTAAGGACAACATAGATTGCAAATTTTGTGAATATACACATGCCAAAGGTAGATGTCCTGCTTATGGCGAGACATGTCATAACTGCGGGAAGAAAAATCACTTTGAGAAAGTCTGCAAAGGCAAAGCTCTTGCAGAGAAACAAATGAATAGCTTGTTCATAGGTGCTGTTGGTGCTCTTTCTAATGAATCTAAATTAAAATCTTGGATTCTTCCGATGAAGGTCAGTGACAAAGGAAAGGCCAATGATATTCAGTTTAAGATTGATACTGGAGCTGAAACAAATTGCATCAACCTAAGAACCGCTCAGTCACTTGGTGCTACTCTAAAGCCCACTTCTGTATGCCTTTACGGCTATAATAAGACCAAGATCAAGAATGTGGGTGCAGTTCAACTCACCGTGAACCACAAGGAGCACAGCCAGATTGTCCACTTTGAGGTGGTTGATGAGGACCTTCCTCCCATATTTGGCCTCGAGGCTGCTGAATCTTTTGGTCTGATCCGCAGAGTTGATCAGTTGTCAACCTCGATACTTCAGGAGTTCCCTGAGGTGTTTGAAGGAGTTGGCAGACTTGATGGAGAGCACGAGATATGTGTTGACGAGAATGTGAAGCCTGTGGTTCATCATCCAAGACGTGTCCCACTCAGTATGTTAGACAAAGTGAAAAAGGAGCTGGATGATATGGAGGCATCTGGAATCATATCTAAGGTTGACGTACCAACCAACTGGGTGAGTAGTATGGTATGCGTTGAAAAGAAAGATGGGTCGGTTCGTATATGCCTAGACCCCAAGGACCTGAACAGAGCAGTGAGACGAGAACATCACAAGATACCCACATTAGAAGACATTGCCTTCAGATTCAATGGTATGCAATACTACACCATCATGGACATGAAACATGGATACTGGCATGTAGCCTTGACCAAAGAGAGTAGTCTGCTCACAACGTTCAACACCCCATATGGTCGCTACTGTTTTGATAGACTTCCATTTGGTCTTCACTCAAGTGCTGAAGTCTTTGAGAAGAAGGTGGAGCAAATATTTGGAGACTTGCCTGGTGTCTCAGTGTATTTTGATGACATCATTGTAGCTGGAAAGACACAACAGGAACATGATGCCAATCTGAGAAAGCTATTGGTAAAGGCCAAAGAGGCTAATGTGAAGTTTAATCGCAAGAAGATTCAGTTGAATCAGACGGAGGTACGCTATTTAGGCCATATAGTATCGAAAGATGGTCTGCGGCCTGACCCAGACAAGATAGCTGCTATTGAGGCCATGCCTGACCCAACAGACCGAGAGGGAGTACAAAGACTGATTGGTACTCTCAATTTTCTAAGAGCCTACATACCCAACATGTCAGCCTGTACTGAGCCCTTGAGAGTGCTACTGAAGAGTGATAGTCAGTGGGTGTGGTCCAAAGAACAAATGGAAAGCTTCCAGGTAATTAAACGCTTGCTTACATCCGAACCTGTCTTGCAGTATTTTGATGTTACCAAGGATGCGCATTTACAAGTTGACGCTTCAAAGTCGGGACTTGGTGCAGTGTTACTACAGGAAGGTAAACCTGTTGCCTATGCTTCACGCAGCTTAACTGAGACTGAGTGCAACTATCCCCAAATAGATAAGGAGCTGCTAGCAGTTGTGTTCGGCTGTGAGCGCTTTCACAGCTACCTCTATGGACGTGCTGTTCACATACAAACGGATCATAAACCTCTCGTCCCGATAATGAACAAGTCGTTGCACAAGGCATCCCCAAGGCTGCAAAGACTACTTCTGCGACTACAAAGATACCGGATAGCTGAGTTCACATATGTTCCGGGCAAGTATTTATATATTGCTGACACACTATCCCGAGCCTACCTTCAGCGCGTTACAAATGATCAGTGTGATCTCGAAGGTGAAGTTGTAATGGTTCATGCCTTAGAAACCGATGATAGCACCATGAATAAGATGAGACAGTCATATGCTGAAGACCCGACAATGGACAGTCTGAAAAAAGCACTGCAAGATGGTTGGTCATGGAGTAGACGGAGTCAGGCCCCCACAGAATCCCAACCCTACTGGAATGTTAGATCTGACATCTATGATGTGGATGGATTTCTTTACGTTGAAGAGCGGCTTATAGTTCCGAAGTCACAGAGGAAGCACATTCTAAAGTCGCTACACATGGGCCACCTGGGCGTTGAGAAATGCAGAGAGCTTGCGAGGAAATCATCCTATTGGCCTGGGCTATCTGCTGATATACGGAATGAAGTGTCAAGTTGTCTCACCTGCGCTAAGTTTTCCAACCGTCAACAGAAAGAGCCGTTAATGTCTCATGAGCTGCCAAGTCTACCATGGAATAAAGTGGCTATAGATATACTGTCCTATAAGAATAATGATTACTTGGTAGTTGTGGACTGTTACTCTCACTTCCCCGAGCTGAGATTACTCAGGAGAAAGACTGCTGAAGACGTGGTTTTGGCATTGAAATCCATATTTGCTGTACACGGGGTACCAGTGTCCATTCTGGCGGACAACATGCCTTTCAGCAGTAGAGTCATGCAAACTTTTGCATCAAGCTGGTGCTTCACCATTGTAACATCTAGTCCGCACTACCCTAAGTCCAATGGAATGGCTGAGCGTTATGTGCAAACGATGAAAGCCTTTCTAAAAAAATGTGAGGATGAAAGAGAGGATATATACAGGTCACTACTCAGATACAGGCAATCTCCTATCACTGGCTGTGCTTTCAGTCCAGCTGAGCTTCTGTTCAACAGAGCCCTAAGAAGTGATTTGCCAATCACTGCCGAGTCGCTTAAACCAGTTGTTATTGAGGCTAGCCAACAACTAATAGCCAACCAAAGCTTGCAGAAGAAGTACCATGACCGCCATGCACGGCCGTTGGCTGATCTGGAACCAGGGACTCCTGCACTAATCAGGTCAAGCACTGACAAAGAATGGTCGCCAGGAATGATTGTCGAGCAGCATGACTCCCCCAGATCCTACTTGGTTGACAACGGTCAGTCTATAGTGCGTAGGAATCGTGTTCACCTCAAACCAGATAACACACAGACCCTTGGTGTCGCTGATGCTGCTGATTCTGATGTTGGGGATGCTCCTAATGATTCCCCCCACATGCCTGCCCTGCCTGCAACACCTCTCAGGAACACGGCACCACCACCAGAGCGTCAACCCAGAAGCAACCGTGGAGTTCCTTCCCGCTAAATACAAGGACTTCCACATGGGATAAGCTATTAGCCGTTTCCCACCCTGTACATAGTTATTTAGTTTCATTGTTAATCCCCAATCCATATTAATCATGTATACTCGTATCATATTATTAATCTCAGCAACCTTAATCACAATGTTATAGAAGGAAGTCACCTGCTTAAGAAGGGAGATGTTATATTATTATGTGTCTTTTGTTTATCACTAATTACGGACTAGCGAGATGCTACGTTATAATGTCATGTGCATTTGTTTATTAAAATACATATTGGGTCACCGACGAACGAGAGACTACGAGATGAAAGATGTCAGCCTACAGTAGAGAAACATGCCGATAGACTTTGTGATAAAATAATTATAAATCAGTACTATACTTTTGGTCCTTGTATTTCCCCTGGCCGGCCAGACCCCACTTTATTGTTCTTTCGATACTTCAATGTCATGCCTACATACTTCGAGTAACTCTCAGGTAATTATATACTCACTATACTTAATGTTTCAATACTAATAGTTATAGTATTACATTCACTATTAGTATTATTAAGTCTAAGACTAATGCCAATGGTAATAAACATCGTTAATGTTTGTTATACTTATAATTATTTTCACTATAATTACATTTAATTTTATTACTATTAGTATTAGACAACTGTACGGTCTATACCTATTTAACAAGTAATAGTATAACTATTACTATAAGTATAAGATTAAGTTGCTGACTAACTTTAAGTTTAAGTGCAGAACACTTGGTCTTGTGAATCAATAGCAATAGACAATAAGAATAGGTATAACTATAACATTAACTTTAAGTTTAGCCATCAATCATCATGATCATCATCACGATCATCATAATGATCATAACTCATAGAGTTAGACATAAGTGATAAGATTAAGATTTAGATTAACTCTAAGACTCATGTTACATGTGCATCGCATTTCACTTTCATTTGCAATAATATTAATATACTAAAATCAAAATAAATATTATATTTGTTAATATTCAACTACACCTTGAAGTTACAAGCAATGTTTACAATGTTTACGAAAATATAATATTCATTTCACGACTCTCAGTAACAAAATTATCATAATGCCATAAATTAAAAAAAACTAATTATAGCCCGTGCATTTGTTTTGCAAAGACAATACGGTTTCCTAACGCGCAAGACTCTTTTTGTGCAAACTTCGCAATAAATAATTTTAGCTAGGTCAATGTAATGCTACTACGGTGACCTTTTTAGGAGTTGTGCCCCTCTTTCAAATGTGGTGCACAACTCTTAACATAGTTTTAATGCCTAATTAACATGAAGCTTCTTTTATTACAGAAAAGTGATTTTGTACAAGAAGCTTTTCAGATAGCAAAACCAAACTTCCTACAGCAGGTTGATCAGTTGTGGCACTCATAAACTTTAAAAAATACATGAAAATCCTCAAATTGGATCCATTGAGATGGAGATTTTTAAGATTTTTAGAGCTGCAGATCAAAATACGCACTAAATTAGTCTAAAAACCATGCAATTGTATTATACATTCTTATATGTAAAAGTGAAAAAAAATCACTCATGGAAGTTTATAGTCGCTATCCTTGTGGAAAGGGTTCTGAAAATTTTTGCTTTTAACAGGTAGGCCTGAAAAAATTTCTAATTTGGAGCTCAAATCTAAAGCTATTGTAAAGCATAACACTCACTCTATGGTTTGAGATTTATCATAGATTAGGTTTTTTGAAAAACATTCTCAAAAAAATATCTTAAATATACTCATGATGCACATAAAAAGAAAATACTTGAAATTAGTAGAAAACTTAATTATCATTTACTGTGTTATCTGCATCATTGTTGTGGTAGGTTTTTACAATTTGGGGTATTGTAAACTCACCGAATAATATATAGGTTGTAGCCTTTGCGTGAGCTTGAGGTCAGTGTACAGTTACAGATTAATGGCTTGGCTGCCAGGTAACTCCAGCTCCCGTCCGTCCGTAGGGGTGAAGTTGAGAACTCCGGGTTAGAGTAGTTGGCTGGTGGTGCTCCTCAGTCTATGATTCTGGGCTAGCACTCACTAACGTACCCTAGCACATTCTAATTGGGTCGCATACATTCTATGAAATTATCCTCAATCGTTCCTCTATCAGTCAACAATCTTCACCTTTCCCATTTACACTATGTTTTATAGCTACAACACTCACCCAAGCAACACCCACGCTATATTCAATATATCAGAGTTGTGCACCCAACACACATGCAACAATAAGAGCAGACAACTACACATACTTATAAATCCCAATATAACATCATTATTGCAACAGCTAACGATTTGGCCAAACAATATTTCCAGTTATCTTGATTTCTCTTCTTTCAAACCTCCATGTGACTCATTTAGCGGTTGTTATATTTGCTTCCACCAGCAGACTGTCATATTTATGTATATATCATACATATAACAGGGTGTATGATGCATTCATGCAATCTGTGTAAGGTTTATATACTCTAGAAAAGTGCATGTAGGCCTACAGTAGATCAGCTAATGGTACAATATCATAAGCTAAGAACTACATCAGTTTCTATAGACAACTGCAGATGAGTCATGAATGTTTATCGCATTTATTAAAACATAATTTATTTTTGAAACAGTAATTATTTTACATTGGTAAATAATTATAAAATTGAAATATAAAAATAATAAGCTAGCCAACGTGTGAAAATAAGTTGCACATACATCACAGTAAGTGAGTAATCAGACTTAGGAATAAGGAATAAATACAGAATATTGTCCTAGGATAACAGCTGCAAGTATAACTTATAGGTAGAAACGAATGTACACAAACTCTCTAACTCTAAACTACACTATACTTCAATGTAAAACGGCATTGTATATATGTAGAAAATACTTTAGTGCAATTACAACTATAATAGCTGCAGATCTTAAAAACTTTTAAAACTATAAACTCTGGTTGAAAACACAACAAAAACCAATTGCAAACTAAAAATGAAGCAAACATTAGAAACATAATAACTCGGCTGTGGGTCACCCCACTGAGTCATATGACAGAGGCAAGATTTTGATAGCCTTATACTATAGTAACTCTACTGTCTAATCAGCTTGCACTTTGAATAGCACATACAGCAGCAAGTCATTTCATCATGACATCATTGACTTCCGATAGTCCAAAGACTTCTCCCAGCGTTTCTCATTATTTATTAATTCATTGTTTTTATGAGCCTCATAATGGAAATCTGGTGTCTTTAGAGCATACCTATGAGTATGAGTAACATCACAGTGTATTTTCCGGTGATAGAACAAAAAAGCTACGGATACATTATTATACCTCATGGAGTTAACAATTGTAAATTTTTAAAGTTGAAAACATATTACAAGAGTTTAATTGTATATATATATATATATATGTATATATATATATATATATATATATATATATATATATATATATATATATATATATATATATATATATCACAGTAGGAATTGTTGTAAGTGACCAATTAAAGTTCTAAAAATACCCCATTATATCATGTAAAGTAGCACATATGCCTAAACAGGCAACTTTATGATAACGATAATGAGCATATTATATTTTATGATAACTATAATAATAAGCATTGCGGCTAAACTATAGTAGCAAGAAGAGAGCGACTATCTTACCAGTGCTTCTGTGGCCCACGAAGTCGCTCGATCTCTGTGAGTCTCTTGGCCTCTAGCAGGTGATCTTCTTCTATCTTCAACCTGCTTAGTCTGAGTTGTGCCAGATCTGACGCGTACGGTGAGATCATATGCACTGTACCTGCTGCTATAGACGGCGCAACGTCACTCAGACTATACATCTTAGTGATGTTGTCAACATAAGTGCTGTCAAAGTCAGCGTAATCTATTCCTCTGATTTGATCGTTTACCTTGCCATCAACCCTCCACTTGTGTGGACTCTTCGGCCTCAAGTGCTTTGGTGGAGGAGAAGAAGCCATAGAACTGTAAATTATATACACATCATTGTATTATATATATTCTGTGATCTACAGTTATATAGACATTATTGGATTGTTATTCTTTAGTGATCTACACTTATATAAACATCGCTGTATTATGTATAGTAAGTGGTATTATAATTATATAGATATCGTTGTATTATGTATAGTAAGTGGTATTATAATTATATAGATATCGTTGTATTATGTACAGTAAGTGGTATTATAATTATATAGATATCGTTGTATTATGTACAATAAGTGGTATTATAATTATATAGACATTGTTGTATTATGTACAGTAAGTGGCATTATAATTATATAGACATCGTTGCATTATGTACAGTAAGTGGTATTATAATTATATAGACATCGTTGTATTATGTACAGTAAGTGGTATTATAATTATATAGACATCGTTGTATTATGTGTAGTACGGTATCCTCCAATACTCTGTATAATTTGTAAACTAACCGAGACATGGGTGGCTCTATATGGTCTATCTTATATGCACTCATGGTGACAGGGAAATTGTCTTTAGCTAAACTTTCTACACTCGTTACGGGAAACTCTTCATACAATCTGGAATGAATAATACAAACACTAAACACTTATTATCATAAACAGAGCACATTTAGCTATAGGAAATTTTATCTACATCTATATTACAAGCACCAACATGTTTTTTATACGTAATAACTGTAACTTATATTATATATATAGCTTATATTAAGATAAAGTTACAACAACAGGCAAACAACACCAGCCAATGTGTGCAGCTTATAGCACAAAGGTAAACTCACATATCAACATTGACACACCACATTGTATATTACATAACACATGGTAGGGTGACTGCATATAAATAAAACTTTTTTGATGTATTAATAACAAAATAAGTCAGAAACTGGTAGTGAGATATATACCTGCTACTTAGTGGTGAGGGACTTCTAGATACCCAAGTACCTCTCAAACTGCTACGATACGGAGAGGGGCTACGTGAACGTCTCCTTGACTTTCTCAAACTGTTTCTAAGAGCATCAGGCTTTGTACTCTCTCGGAGATGCACCTACATTCACGAGTGAATTGAAACCTACTTTTCCCAAAACTATGTACTAGACTCTAGAGATTGCTACGTTAACTATTAATAAAGCATTGAAATATGTTGAAACATTTAAAATAAATATTAGTTTATTTCATAATAAAATTTAACAAAACTGAGTTAGTGCATTTAGCTGAAACCTGGTAAAAATGCATACAATTGAAAAGTATTAGTAGCAGCAATTGGGGTACTGAGGCAGCTTTGGCGTAGTGATTAGAGCAATGGCCTAATATGCAATAGGTCACGAGCTCATAGGTGACGACATCATTAGCATCCTATCACAATCATACTCTTTCATACACGTCCATGTCCCAATTACCCAATTAAGCAGTTACTATCAGGGGTTCTCACAGATCAAGATGTAGCTGAAAAATCTTTAGGATTTGTGTACTCACCGGGTGTGTTGACCATGTTGCTAACTTTGAATTCTCTCTGTACATCTTTTCTTTGAATGATGAGTCATTGAGCTCCATCTCTAGACTACCATCACTACTGCAAAGAGATGCAACTAGCATCGTTTATGATTAGAACAGGGTGTAAATGTAGCCATCAGCAAAATGTAATCACCGACAACAGTAAGCATACACATTTACACTTTACAGTATAGCTTTCAGGCTCAACATAAAAGCGAGTTGATGCAAGACCATCGTTATGCCCAGAAATAACACTAAAACCCACCTGTGATTACTCTCCCTGCTTGAATATCTTGTGTGGTACCTGGGAGGAGAGTGTGATCGATATGGGGATGTAACTCTACCACTCCTGCAAGCAATAAACATTCATTATTATAGTATTCAGTTATTTTTGCATAGCTTTGGAGATCATTTAATGGACCATATTTGCTGCAAAAAATTGTATTTAAATACCAAAGTTTATGAACTACTCATGGAAAATTTAAAATCAAAATTCATTGCAAAATTTGTTGTTAAATTATATGTATTTAAGGAAGAAAGATAGGAAAGAGAGAGAGAGAGAGAGAGAGAGAGAGAGAGAGAGAGAGAGAGAGAGAGAGAGAGAGAGAGAGAGAGAGAGAGAGAGAGAGAGAGAGAGAATTGCAAAGTAAATCTAGATGTTGCTAACCTCACTGGTGATAAAGACCTGGATCTAGATCTTTGTAGTCTGTTATTGTTACTCTGAAATGATTGACGAGAACGGCTGGCATCTTGAGTGTCCCTTAAAGAGAGACGCAACTGAGTTGGTGACATGCTGCGTCGGATGTCACTAGCCACTGTAGGACTTACAGACCGACCACCTGTAGTAATAGTCATCTTGCATCAAATCAGTGCATTTGAAAAAGGAGAACAATTCCAAAAATCTACACATAACCATGTTTGCCTTGGCAGCCTTGTTGATGTTTGCAATATTTTTAAAAAAAATTGGAAGACAAAAGAGCCACCAGTCTTGGTCATATGACATTATAATAAGATAGCTGTATTTACCCTGAATAGAGTAGCGTCCTGGTGAATATGATCTCATAGTATTAAATGAAAGGTGACGTGTAGTCCCAGTGAGCTGTGAGTTTGTCAAGGCATAAGGTTTCTCGCTGTAAAAGATGTAACAAGCTATATGTCAATATATATTTAAGAAAATCTATAGTCTATAGTCAAGCAAAATAATAAGTTTTTAGATTATTCTAAAATCTGATGAGAAATTTTAGTAATAAAGTAATAAATGTTGATACAGAAATGAGTTTAATACCTGAACTGCATAGATTGTGCATTCAGTACAAAGTCATCATCTATATGCGTTGTACTTGTGCCCATCACTTTACCAGCATTCTATAAACTTTTTTAAGTAAGCATTCAAGTGTGATTCTACAATTAAAAAGAGCAATCAAGTCATTGATTGCACACACAATTTTTGAGATAGGACTCATCATGATCATCATAATTATAATGATGATATAACTTATAATTACAACTACTATTACTATAAAAATTAGCTTCAGGTTTTAATTATCTTTTACTTCAAATTTATTTTTATGATGATGATCATCAACATCTTTGACTCAGAATAGCTGTAGCTCATGACCATATGATTATCAGTAGGATAAGTCATAAGAAGTAGAATACAACGCTGTAACTACTTCTATTGTGATTTTCATCAAACGTTTGCAACAAGTGAATATTTTTGTTTAACTATTTTTTAATTACAATCAAAAATGCATGCTATGCTAAATTATTAGATAGAAGTAAAGGTAGTAAAACTAAATTTTGATTCTAATACGTGCAATAATTATAAATTTCCATTTCATACAGCAAGAGTTTAGAGGTAACCATGCAACTATAACACTTTACGCGTGAACAGACGAGACCTCCTTATTGCGCGCATTTGCGCAAATAGCAGATTCAATACCTTCTGTAATTGGTTCACGTCTTACTAGATACCGTCACATTATTGGGTAGGGGGTCATTATATGCGTATATTTCCGCGGATCTGGCAAGTGCTTATTTGAAGAGCTCCATTTCACCATCTTCTTAAGTGACGAAGGCGCCAAAACCCTTTTTAATCCCTCAAAGTTGCACCAATGCTTCTAAGCAGACTCATGCTAACTTAGGTTCTAGTTGTGTAAGGAAGTTTACAGTAATGTATAGTCATATGCACATAAACATTTAAGTCTTGCCCTTCAGCTTCAGTTTTACCCGAAGCACTAGCAGGGCCTGTTGCTTGATGATGATGACCATCATGATCATGATCATAATGATGATAATAATGCATATCTCTTATAGTTATTCTTAGTCTTATGCCTATGCCCTATTCTAAATGCTTACTTTTAAGTTAATTACATCTGACTATTAACTGTAGTAATCAGTATACCTTCTAATCAACGATTCTGCCGAATCAAAATGGTTCAGTAATTGTAAAACTAAAAGTAAATCATAAATGGATTTTTAGTATGGTGAATGTGATCATTATGATCATGATGATGCTATATTGTTACTATCAGTAATACTAATATTCTAGTTATTACTTTTATTTTTAGTTTTAGTTGATAAACCGAGACACTATCGGCTTCAGTATGAGTATCACATTCACTATCAGTATCAGCATTAGTATTACTAATATTATTATTATTATTATTACTATTACTATGTATGTAACAGCAGCTTATTAACACTAATATTAATATTAAATCTAATGGTGTCAGTAGCTGTATAGTGTAAATGTAATCACCTAGTAATGAGTAATCATAAAAACTAGGAAATCAAAATGAAACTTGAACTCAATTATTACTAAGATATTGATACTCATACTGCTACTGATCGTCCGATACTGATTGTGAGCAAATCTATCGTTAATATAATTATAGATATTATTTCATCTTATACTCATAGACTGTCACTGTAGTTATTGCTAATGTTATGCTTGGTTACTACTTAGCTACAGTTACTGTCGGTGCTACTTACTCTTTTCCAATGCAAACTAAGCTATTCTAAGAAAGATAGTTACTTCTTTGTCAGCTCAAGAATTCTCAACAAAATCTATTAGGTCTATTTTAATTTTAGTATCAAAAGGCTGAGGTGATGCACATTTAGTCTCGCTAAAACTGTCTTTATGACATTGATAATGGTAATCCTTTGTTAAATTTTATAGTTTAATAAATCAAATTACTTTGTGTGTTCAAAACTTTAATTTATGTTTTGCAAATGTAAGTTTCCAAATGTTTATAGCATGTAGATGTTCACTACTTTACATGCCTCCAGCATTATTTGTTGATTTACTATTCTTATAGATAAAATATTGCTGTTTCCCAGTTTTACATTTTAAAGTAAATTTCCACATCCTTGTTCTTAGGTTTTCAACAATTGAAATAATAAATATCAAGATAATTATTAGGTATAAGTCAGGTATAGCAGTATAAGTTTGAAGTTACAGTTGATAATTGTGTGTCTCATCACTCATATATTATGTTAGAAATACCATGACCCACCTGTGCAAGTACGTTGAAAACCACTTTCTAAAATGTTCTATTGGTTGTCTAGGATTTACAACATCAATGTAAGTTAGCATCAAATACATATGGTTACATCACGGCCATGGTTACTATGGATTCTAAATTTAATTTAATGCACTTGCAGAGAATTTATCTACCAAATGTTTCTCTTGGGCTATTATGGGTAGACGAGATAAAGGAAAAGACGATATAGAAAATATAGCACCATCGTATGGTAGAGCCAATTCAGTGAAATCTAAAAATACAGTAAGCACTATGAAAACTCGGTCTAACAAATCTCAAACAAAAACCACAGTTGTGAAAAATGCAAGATTGGGTGCTCTAACAACCCAGGATCCAAGCTCACATGAGGCGCTGCCTTCCATAGAAGTGGAACTTTCTGGTAGCTCATCAACGTCTGCTAGATCTCCGTTGTTAGAGTCGTCCCGCAATGACCTAACGCCTGAGAAAATAGAGACAGAGACTGGTGATGCATTAGCTAGTCATATCGAATCAATTGAAGCAACTCCAACGACAAATTTAAAAATATTATGTGACGCAGTTGATCATGACGAATCGATATCAGAAACATCTGGTGGTGCCAAACTAAAAACCGATCCAGTCACTCCCACCTCTAATCTCAAAATGCTCATTAATGCTGCAAGTCCGGAAATAAGGAGCCTGGAGTTGTCTAAAAGTCGTTTGTTCACTGATGACGAAGAAGAATTGGAAGAAGATTTGGAAACATCCACTCGGAAGGTCTCTAAAAGTTCAGCGGCAACAAGAAAGCAAAAATCTCTTGGAATTTTGTGTCGCAGGTATGAAGTTTGTATGCACAACTTCACTAAATAAGTGTGATTGTTTTAGTTTTCATGAAGATATTTTGGTTTCAAGAATTCTCAACTGAATATACAATGTAAAATGTGGAGGTCAACAGCCATTATGCACTTCTTAAACCTTTTTTCCAGTAGCCAAAGTTTTTTATTTCAATTCTTTTTGTCTTCATAATTTAAATTCCCTCATCTTGAATCAATTGTATCACATTTCTCAATGCTAGCCGTATCTTTAGATTCATGGCACAGTTTGACGAGAGCCCTCCACAGACATCTCGTATTGAGGTTTGTCTTGATGAATTAGCCGCTCATTTAGGTAAGTAGTTCCATCAGTACGTTAAATAATACTCTCTAAGTTGCCAGCTTACTGCTGCCTATTGACACAGTAGCCATGCCTGCTCTACTCTAGCAACATTGGCTGTTGGTTGTCATGTAACCGCATGTCTGTTCATATCTCCTGCAGGCACTGAGCGTAGGCGCATCTACGATATTGTTAATGTTCTGGAAAGTGTGGAAATGATGAGTCGTCGAGCTAAAAATAGATACCTTTGGCATGGCAAGACAAATCTCAGCGCGACGCTGGTCAAGCTTAAGGTGCATTATCTTATGTTTAGAGTATTGTGGGATAGCTCGAATGACATTAACATAACATTGCAGTTGGCAAATAAAATACTGATGTAAGACTGTGAGTGTTGTTTGTAGCACTTTGCAGAAAGCGAGAAAGTTGCAAAGCAGTTGGAGTTGGTAAGAGAGTTAGAACTGGCTCGTCTCTATGGCAGGAAGTCCAATAACGGTTTTCTGCAGTCGGGTTCGGAGGCTGTAGTTGACCACCCTAAGTACAAAGAGTACATGGAGTTGTTTGGAGGTGAGGGCTATGCTCAGTCACTCTTACTCAGTTAGTTGGACCTTTGAGTCTGAGAATGAGATTCTTGCATGTGCCGGTATTTAGCTACTCTGTTTAAACATCACCTCATCATATATGCTGCCAACTCTGTAACCCTGGCAGCTTTAGGCGATCACTTTATAAACGTGTTATTTAGTCTGAGCGTGTGTAAGTTTTAAGTAAGGTTTCAACAACTGTGTTAAAATTGAATCAACAGAACTGAGCTTATATGTGGTGGAGTTATAATTTGATTCAACATAGTCAGTATTTCAGATGCTTCATTTTTTATTTGTATTTTAAAGATACTTTATGTGTCAAGTTATTAAATGTTTTCAATTTCCAAGAGATACATTAAATGAGCAGACCAACACTTAGTGCTGTCACCCCAGAGAACAGGTGCTTGTCCGTGTGATGTGATGGTGTGACAATGAGCATTCAATGTATGGCACCTGCTAATAGATTATGCATGATGTCTACAATTTTCAGAGTCTTACAAGAAGGAGAGGTCATTGGGGGTGATGAGCCAAAAGTTTTTGATGCTTTTCTTGACTTCTAAAACGGTAAGATTGTATGTATGAAAATTTTGTGTGGAATAAACAAGTGCCTCGCACTCTGCATGCTCACATCTGTGCTCTTTGTTACAGAAGACAATAAATCTAGACATGGCCGCTAAGATTTTGCTTGGAGATCCGCTGGTAGAAACTAAACAGACAAACTCCCAGTTTAAAAGTGGGTGAATAGAAATGTTTATATGTTTTCAAGTGTTATGTGGTGTAGCCTGTCTACAACTTGTAGCATGTAATTGTAATATTGTAACATTATTCAGGGCCTGTTCTGTTGCTCAGTATTTGCACTAGAGTCACTCTGTCCTAACTAGTTCTTGTTGATTAATAACACTGATATAGAAAGTGTATGCTATGATACAGTTTGCATTCTCAGACTATGGTACACTAACTATGCCCTTCATACTGATTTATATTCTAAATTGAGTCTTGCGTTTCTGTTCATTATCACTTATCAGGTGTTGTCCTCTCTTTAGCAAAGATCCGTAGACTGTATGACATAGCTAATATACTGGCTAGCATAAACCTCATATGTAAAGTGCATGTGAATGAACTCCGAGGGAGGAAACCTGCTTTCTCATACATCGGCCCTGATGTAGAGAAGTTATCATCTCTTGATGGTGAGTTTTCTGGCTTTACAGCAGTAACTGCTAATAGCAGCATTTAATAGAATTACTGGTGAATTTTCGTATTACTAAAGCTTATCGTGTTAACTCTCGCTAGAGTATAAGTATCTGAAAGATGTGGAAGTCACCAGACCAGGGAGGACAACCCTGGATATGAAAATGGAAGAACTAAAGAAGAAGATGGAGGCTCACCTGGCAGCTGAACTAGCAGCTGACACCGTGAAGCAGGTGCCCCCAGTGACAGTTCAGGCACCTGATATGGAAGAGATCAAACAGAGCATGGCAAGTGGTAGCGGGGCTAGTCTGCTGCAGGCAGCTACTGGTAGGTTTACTGTTGTATTAGCACAAATATAATATGTTGTTAGGTTTACTGTTGCACTGGTACAGACTGTTACTATTAATCTGTTTTCCGCTGTGTTATTATTACAAATTTGATAGAGAAACCGACTGCTGAAATAGTATAACTTAATTATTCCATGCTGTTCCAACTTAGTGTTAATTCATAGTACTTATGTCAACTCATGCCTACTCATCACTCACTACTCTCTACTCACTGTACTCTACTCATCACTCACTACTCTCTACTCACTATACTTTACTCACCACTCTCTACTCACTACTCTCTACTCACTGTACTCTACTCATCACTCACTACTCTCTACTCACTATACTTTACTCACCACTCTCTACTCACTACTCTCTACTCACTACTCTCTACTCACCACTCTCTACTCTCTACTCACTACTCACCACTTTCTATTCACTACTCTCTACTCACTACTCTCTACTCACCACTCTCTACTCACTACTCTCTACTCACTACTCTCTACTCACTACTCTTTACTCACCACTCTCTACTCACTACTCTCTACTCACCACTCTCTACTCACTACTCACCACTCTCTACTCACTACTCACCACTCTCTACTCACCACTCTCTACTCACTACTCTCTACTCACCACTGAAAGCTAATATTGTTATACAGAACACGCTGCAGCTAAAAGAGACAGAGCGATCAAACCAAAGTCTAGTAAACAGCCCATCATGGTCATACAGGTAAATTGAGTTACCTGTCGCACTCTGGCTTATGAGTGCAATTATGTGATCAATAGCACCCACAACTTTCAATAAAGTGCAGTTGGCATTGTTTTCCCCAAATGTTCTGCCCTCGTTGGTTGTGCTCCTGTAATATTTCACTCCATACCGTGCTGCTGTTAACCTCAATTCTAGGAACGGCACATAATTATCATTATTCTACTTTTTCTGCTGAATAAAAATTTCCTTTATGCTTTTGATTCTGTTTTTTGTTTCTGTTGAAGCAGTAGATTTCTTGAAAGTTCCATGGTCTGATATCTTACTTTTACAGGGTCTGCCTACCACCAGCGCAGCTGGTCCTTTAGTTGTGGATTTCAGTCAACATTCTATTGTTTCATCTTCGCACCAAGATCAGATGCCAGGGATATCACTCTTGCCCATAGTACAGACTGTAGAAGGTGTGTATATAACACTAGTATACACATAGTACAGACTGTAGAAGGTGTGTATATAACACTAGTATACACATAGTACAGACTGTAGAAGGTGTGCATATAACACTAGTATACACATAGTACAGACTGTAGAAGGTGTGTATATTACACTAGTATACCCATAGTACAGACTGTAGAAGGTGTGTATATAACACTAGTATACACATAGTACAGACTGTAGAAAGTATGTATATTACACTAGTATACACATAGTACAGACTGTATTGCAATTTATTCTTTAAGTATGCAGTCAGTTTACTCAATCTGTATGACAATGCATATAATGTTACGTAACATAAACACTCTTTACTGCTGCAGGGAATAAAATTTACATGACAACTCAGCCCTTGCCCCAGTCCCCTGTACTTCACACAGCGGGTACCACCTCAACCCGCCGTATCCTTCCTCAACTGGCTACCAGGCAAACTCTCACTCTATATACTCCTCCAGCCAAACCTGCTGCCAGTCTGGAACTTTCCACTCAACAGAAACGTACCTCCTCCCAGGTCTGTATACTCTCATACGTAGCATTTCACTGTCAGGTGTGCCTCTATAGTATAACTAATAGTCGGGTATATGTCTATAGTGTAACTAATAGTCAGGTATATCTCTATAGTATAACTAATAGTCAGGTATATCTCTATAGTGTAACTAATAGTCAGGTATATCTCTATAGTGTAACTAATAGTCAGGTGTATCTCTATAGTGTAACTAATAGTCAGGTATATCTCTATAGTGTAACTAATAGTCAGGTATATCTCTATAGTATAACTAATAGTCAGGTATATCTCTATAGTATAACTAATAGTCAGGTATATCTCTATAGTGTAACTAATAGTCAGGTATATCTCTATAGTGTAACTAATAGTCAGGTGTATCTCTATAGTGTAACTAATAGTCAGGTGTATCTCTATAGTGTAACTAATAGTCAGGTATATCTCTATAGTGTAACTAATAGTCAGGTATATCTCTATAGTGTAACTAATAGTCAGGTATATCTCTATAGTATAACTAATAGTCAGGTATATCTCTATAGTGTAACTAATAGTCAGGTATATCTCTATAGTGTAACTAATAGTCGGGTATATGTCTATAGTGTAACTAATAGTCAGGTATATCTCTATAGTATAACTAATAGTCAGGTATATCTCTATAGTGTAACTAATAGTCAGGTATATCTCTATAGTGTAACTAATAGTCAGGTGTATCTCTATAGTGTAACTAATAGTCAGGTATATCTCTATAGTGTAACTAATAGTCAGGTATATCTCTATAGTATAACTAATAGTCAGGTATATCTCTATAGTATAACTAATAGTCAGGTATATCTCTATAGTGTAACTAATAGTCAGGTATATCTCTATAGTGTAACTAATAGTCAGGTGTATCTCTATAGTGTAACTAATAGTCAGGTGTATCTCTATAGTGTAACTAATAGTCAGGTATATCTCTATAGTGTAACTAATAGTCAGGTATATCTCTATAGTGTAACTAATAGTCAGGTATATCTCTATAGTATAACTAATAGTCAGGTATATCTCTATAGTGTAACTAATAGTCAGGTATATCTCTATAGTGTAACTAATAGTCAGGTATATCTCTATAGTGTAACTAATAGTCAGGTATATCTCTATAGTGTAACTAATAGTCAGGTATATCTCTATAGTGTAACTAATAGTCAGGTATATCTCTATAGTATAACTAATAGTCAGGTATATCTCTATAGTATAACTAATAGTCAGGTATATCTCTATAGTATAACTAATAGTCAGGTATATCTCTATAGTGTTACTAATAGTCAGGTATATCTCTATAGTGTAACTAATAGTCAGGTATATGGCAGACCTTAACTGGGATCTGAATTTGTTTACATATTTGTGTGGGTCATCCAGAAAAATAATAAAACAATTTTTAAGTAAAGTTATGTAATCTAAAGGGAGTGGGGCTTCTCTAAAGCTTGTCAACATTAGAGCTTTTACTTAACAAACACTTCTGGGTGAACAGCAACCTACAGCATGATCCTGTCTTCAGTACATATCCCAGTGCTATAGTCTATACTCTATACTGAAGGTTTCATTTTTCTGCCGTGTGTGCCTGTTTGGCAGCTGGTGTCCAGTGTGGGCAGGTGCCCTGCTGGAATTTCATAGTGAATCATCTCTCTCAGATTGGTGATACTCAAGAGCACGCTGCCTCTACATCAGTTGCTGCCACCACGAGTAATGCTGTGACACAGACTGCTGACGGTACATTCAGTACCTTCTTCCTTACCAAAGCTGATAATGAGTATTTCCTAATACACAAGAAACCAAAGTTAGACGCAGATTGTCAGGCAGCAGGGGAACCCAGCACAACAGGTTAGCTTTGTATTCAATCAGACCAGACCAATGCATTATTTAGCTGTTAGGTGATTAGGTAACCATTTGTTAGTGTGTACACGCACTCACGCACGAAAACTTATATATTAGTATATTCTCTCTGTTATGCAGTCTGCCAGACAGAGAAACCTCTTAACGAAGAGATGACAACCACAAATGAAAGCGTAACGCAGCAAGTCTTAGAGGTTAGTTGCTGTTGGTTTTCTATAGCTTGCGTCTCTGGTGAAAGTTGTCAGTGGAGCTGCTCACTCTGCTATGAGCTCTAACTGTAGCTTTAGTTGGCTGTAGTTCAGTTGTAGACAAAAACTTTTGTGTTGAATGTGCTCGCCTTTTTGAGGCCATTTTGTGCAGAACTGTAAAATTAGACTAGTCCGTGCTATAAAACTAGGCCTGTTTCAGAGTTGTGTGCTCTCTGTAGCGTGTAATGAAAAGCAGTGTGTTACAAGCAGTGTTAAGTAATAATACAACTCTAACCTTTTACTATCTTTACTATCTTATGCAGGTACATCACACGCCCATTTCCACTCAAGTCACGCCCATTTCTACTCATGCCACGCCCATCTTCACTCACGCCACGCCCATCTCCTCCGAAGTGAGTCCAGTCCCAGTACCAATTGTATTCAGTACTCCGAGCAGTCAGCATGTTCTACACTCATCACTGGGCACTGATGCCATCACCGGAACCCCTATCACGTTTCTAGCTAGTCCTACAACTGCCGAAGTGGTTACCCCTGGCAGCATTCTGGTTAGTCCTGTATCCACCCCTGCCCAGAGCCAGGGCTCATCTGCTCAAGCTATCAGCACAGTGAAGCTGAAGTAACTGTACGCTATTGGGTGTAGGGAGTGACATTGTGCTGCTCTTGTGTGCTATACAGTATTATGCTGCATATATAATCTTTTGTATAGTAAAGTTGTCTTCTCTTGTATATAGATTATGATATTTACATGAGGCTTGCTCACGTGCTGTAACTTTTAATTTAGTTATATGAAATTTATTATTCTCTTTTTCATAATATTAGCTTGGTCTTGATTTTAGTATTCTTGATTCTTTGTTAACGGAAATCTGAGCGTGATGGTTTTGGTTGTAGTTGCCTCCACCTGTTTGATTTGTGTGTTGCTTCTTGTCTGTTTGGAATTCTATGTAAAAATTTGTGGTTTGTGAACTCACCTCTCTATTTGATGTTTCAACAACTTCCTTTTTATTTATGGCTCTGAAGTTTCTCCAGTTTCATTGTCATGTGTGACAAGTTTGTTACATTGGTAAGTTCATTACACCATGTCATAGAGCTCTCCTTTTATATAAAG
Source organism: Bugula neritina (assembly GCA_964035545.1). Taxonomy (NCBI): domain Eukaryota; kingdom Metazoa; phylum Bryozoa; class Gymnolaemata; order Cheilostomatida; family Bugulidae; genus Bugula; species Bugula neritina. The sequence goes on from OZ037767.1 coordinate 23,181,599, forward strand.
CATGTCATGCTGCTGGTGTGTTGCTTTCATTCTGCTAGTTTAGCTAACATAAGGATGTGAATGTTCAGGTGGTGTGTGGAATTATGCTATAATAATTGTTGACCAAGATAAATATCCTTTTTCTCTATTTCGATATTTTTCTAATATGTTTTCTTGGTTTTTTACCTGGTGAATTGATACACACTAAGTTGTATGCTCATGATTTCTAATACAATGATAACATTATCTTAGCTATTATAATTATTATGTAAATAAACTTTCTCTCATATTCTGAATTCTTATTGAAATAATGCTCAGTATCACAGGCTAACTTGTATTTTCGTATTTTCTTAACTTAGTGTGCAGTATTCCTCAGCTCCTGTTAATTCCAGCTGCATATCTTAGCAGATGCTCACTAATCTTGTATTATCAATTTCTGTAAAAGTTATTGGCTTTATAACATACTATAATAAACAGCAGGTAGGTTGAATACATTGCAGTTGTGAATTGTTTGCACTTAATTTATGCAGTATTACAATATTCATATATATCTTAGCTATCAGCTACAGACTTAGGGTTGCGTGCTCAAACAACTTTTTATAATAGATTCTGGGCAAACATGTCTTGAATTAATTTGGGATTTCTGATCGTATGCTTATGACATTTCCAGTCGGTTCTGAAGTCTGCAGTATTATAAAACTAATAGTAACTATTGCTAACTTTCATTCGGTGCCATTCTTGGCTGCTGCAACCCACTGAGCTGAATTAAAAGCTTTAAACTTGAACTTTTAAGTCTGTTCAGTGATTATGCTGGTGTTACATTAGCTAAGGATAGCACGTAATAAAAGTCAGAAATAATTACTATTTTATAAGTTGTCGACTTAAAGGGCGGCTTGAATGACTTTATACGACTTGTATTTGGGGTTACATTGTCCTAATAATTGCAAAATAAATAATAGGCTTATGAAATCAGAGTTTCAAAGACAATCTTGAGAGAAATGCATCTTTCTTAAAAACTGGTTACTAAAGTACAAATAAAATAATACATGTAAGTATAGCAGACTGGGTTGATGCTATAAAAATGGGATGTTAGACATCTCAATATTATTATGCATTATCCGTCAGTTAAATGAGGAATTAATTCTAGAAGACTTGAGTGGAGTGGAAGCTTCCAGATCGTCACCTGTGTCTTCCAAGTGGCTATTACCATTGACTGAAGATAATTTAGCTGGTTTCTCAGAAGGACCGCAACATTTCAAGGCAAACATACACTCCTCCCTAATCTCGGAGCACAGGGTTTGCTGAAAATGAGACTAAGTGTTAACAACATCAGTCACATTATTTTGGGCATGATTTTCGTCAACAATATGATGATCGGTCAGAATAAGTAAATATACAGTAATCGGGAAAAATGCCAATTGTAAAATTACAATAGAGAAGGTGTTTTATGACTGAAAAATATTGTAAGTAACTGTAATGGTGTTATGAAACATTACTACGACTGTATATGGTGATGGAAAAATTAGAACTTTAATCCTAATCACCAAATTGCTTTAATTCTGAAACAAAATAGTTGGCTAACAATTAATAGTATTGTAAAAGAAGTGTAGAATTATGAACGGAAACCCAAAAGCTTCATCTTTCACTTAAGTGCTATTAAATTAGTTTTTAATTATCATAAATAAACAAACAAATAAAAAAGATTTAACTGCTGCCATAATCTTGCAGGGTAGCTTGTGTGTATTGTGAGTTATTTGCATGCATGCATTTTGAGTGTCTTTCCACACCAGTTTGTATAGTTTTCAATAATGAAAAACCTGTTTTTCATTTTGACAAAAACGTTGGATCTGCACAAGTATAATAGATAAAACATTAACTAAATTAAATTGCAACTATAATCAACAAACTTTTAATGAAACACATTCAATACTAACCTTATCTGTTTTGCTGTTTACCATAGCATTAATTATAAACTCAATAACGGCTATGATAAGAGCCAGACCAAGACCACCTATGAGGAATACAAATATGCCACCCAGGTTCTTTAAACCAAGTTTTGAAGCACTAGATGGTGATTTGGAGTCGTCTGGGGTTAAACATTTGGGACTGTCCACCTGAAAGCATGGCACTAAAGTTGTACAATCAAAAATATGATGCACGGAATATAGTTCATCAATTGATTTATTAGGACAATTTTTCACCATTAACTCTAATAGGCTTATTTTTCAATTTCAGGAACTTATGCAAAACCTACATTAGTATTTGTATAAAGCCTACAAAGAGTTCAAATTTTAAAGCTTTCATTCCTTTTAAGAGCAATCTAACACACTAACTTTACAGTGGTATGACATGTATACTTGTTAATATTAGGATATTTTAATAACTTATTAATCCCAATAAAGATATAAGAGTATATATATGTTAGTAAAATAACAGACTAGAAAATACTTAGACAGTCACAATCATATCTATAAAAAATTTAACTTTTAATAAGAAATCCTAGCCTAACATAAAGTGGAGAAAGAAAGCACATCTATTGCAAGCTCACCATTGTCAGTCCATCATTATTAGTTTTGATATATTGTGTCTAAAATAATGTCAATCATAGCAATGAAACTTACTCAATAGTTTGCTTTTAAACTATTACGTATGGTTACTTTCCACACTTAGTAAATGACATGCATGCAAAAATTTTTTTTATATTTTTGTGCAATTTCAACTAATTATTTTGGTTTTTAAACTTGACAACACCCTCATAAAGATCCAGTTAAAAGTTAATAAACTGTGACTTAGAAGGCCGTGCGTAGTAATTGATTGGTTTATGATTAGTGTACAACTGAAATTCACAATGAGTCAGAATATTTTTATTCTTCTGTTCCCACAGATGATATCTACCTTCTACTTTTTCAACAACTGATTATTTTCAAAACAGTTCACAAAGTGAGTTGCATGCAACATGTCTTATGATAATTTAGTGAACTTACATTCCACCATTTGTTATAAAGGTCCAGAAGTATTTGCTGCTCACTGAGACTGAGAATAGCATTAGATAAGGCATCACGGTATGGGGAGTTCTTTGGCACCCCTATGCCAAAGCCTTTGCTATCCAGTTCTCCACCAACTTCCATGAGATCACAATGTTGTGATAGTTGGTATCTAAGGGGGATGGATTCCATCAGGTATGCATAACTAAAGAGACCAAATAGCTGTTTACTTTTTTAGCATGACAGTGAAATAATTGTTGCTATCTATCACTTGGTAAGATATTGTATGAAACTTATTTTTTAATTTTTGTAACTGTATTTTGGTTCATCTCTCCGCAAATATTTACTGTAATAATTTGCAAAAGTCAACTCAACTTTTTTGAATAATAATTTTGAAGTTTATGTAGTTTCACAAGTTCATGTACTAAAAGCTTCATTTTGGTAAGAGAAAATTATGCTGAGTCAATCTATTTGCCAGCCTTTACTTTTTGTCTGTTGCAAAAAAACCTAAATACTTACTTTCCGGCCTTGACTTTTGCAATTCCAAGGTCACTTTTATTCACGAAAACATCAGGATGCTGTGACATAAAGTTCCACATTTTCTCATACGTTGGGATCTTAGAGTTCTACATGCACACAACAGTGTAATACATAGAACAGATTAGACTAGGCTAGTTCTCAAAGTGGTGTTAACAAACAAAGCAGGGAAAACCGTGTTTGCATCATAATTTTAAATACATAAAAATGAAAAAATATAAACTACAACTTATTATATATAAAGTAGGCACCCAGGTCTTTCAACTAGGAATGCTTTTACACTGAAGAACAATTAAGCTATTTCCTTAGAAAAAGCAGCTGTATTCTTATATATATAATGTGCAAAAAGTTTTATGCTGGAACTATTCGAGTTTAGCCATAAGTATACCCAAATATGCATGTTGCTTTCACTACACTCTATAACATTTATACAGCTTGTGCAACCAAATTGAAACAGTGCAAAATGGGTTTTCAAACAATATGACAAATTAATTGTTAAATCTATAACCAATAGCTTATTTACGCAGCATGATGTACTGCCCTTTAGTATTACATGACTGCAGCTACCTTAAAGAACCTGTATGTAGAACCACCAAACTGGCATCCATATTTTATTTCCGTCTGCTTTGCAAGGTCATCAGCATTTTTTATCGGAGTTGTCATCCTTGTGATGGTGAGGAATGCCGCAAGGTTTGCTGTGTATGAAGATATCAAGATTAGCGTGAAAAACCACCAAACTCCAGCAATGATTCTGGTGGAACTGGCTTTTGGCGCCAACTCACATCCTACAGAAAATCAAAACTGTATACTAGAATATTGAAGCAACCTGTTATATTGATTTGCTTTAGAATTTGTTGAGAAAGTTATAGCACAGTAACATGAGCCCAGCTCATTCAATAGTAGGGGGGGGGTACTGACCTTGCTGCATAAGGGAGCCAATGTTAAACCAGAAGCTGTTTAGGAGAGTAAAATCATTTTCTACTGTATCTGACTCCAAGTTACACGGATGTGGGTTTTTCCACTCATATGGGGAAAACCTGCAAACATGAATATTGCATATTATAGAAAAAAGTCAGCTGAATCAACTGTAAAAAGGTATTAAATTGAAAAATTCAGAAGTGGTGCTAATTGACCAATTTTTTTCAAAAGTAATTGCTGAGTTAACTAAATGGTAAAAAATATATGCGTTTGGGTTGTATATTTCTCAATTAGTCTATAAAATGTCGTTAGCATACAAAACTATCAGTCGTACAGCACCTGGCCACAATGAAGAGAAAGAGACTGACACAAGCATATGCTCCTATCATACACATCCAAATGTTGTTGTCTAACGGCTCCAGAAAGGAGAAGAGTTTCGGCGGATCTTCATCTGGCTTTTTGAACAGTATGCTTATTCCTGAAAAGAATTTGAACAGTATGCTAATTCATCAAAAGGGTTTGACTTAAGTTTGGTTTCTATAGCAATCCTTATCAAATTCTAGGGCATTGCTTAACAAACAGTTATTCTCAATAGTATAGTAAACAGTAAACACCAATCACCATCTTTTAGCTCAAAACTGATTATGAAAAAGTAGACCGTACTCGCAAAGCAGAAGTTAAAAATTTGTAAGCATTGCAAAATGTATTTTAAAAGATGCGGTTGGATTCAATTCTGTATACACATTAGCTGGGTGCAGTTGCTAGTAACACGAAAGAAACTTACCTAAGTTCATAAAAGGTTTAGTAAAGTCAATGACACTGGACCTTTCATAGTTGATCGTCACATCTCCAACTGCCAAATCTGCTTGCTGCAAAAAGTAACCAAGTATGGGATAAATAATTTGAGCACTCTAATTGCTAATATGATGCTGATATATATTATTGTGCACTAGTCCAAAATAGCTTTATATAAGGTAATGCTGCCTATATTCAAATGTCTGCTTACTGAAGTATTATAAAATTGATATTCTAATTTTTCTAATCTGAAAAGGTTAATTTAATATAATATTTTTGTCACTGCAATGACAAAAGTGATATAAAATATATTTGACATGAATATTACACATGTAAAGCACACAATATTCCATAATAACAATAAGACTAGAAATTGTCTGCCCTGCTCACATTGCTCATCAGCATTCCAATCATTCCTGTCCAGGAGCCATTAGAAAGAGGCAAGCCGGTGCTGCCATCTGGGACAAGCTGGTACGTGTAGGAGACATTCAAATACTTTCCTATCTCAGTCATCATATCAATGGCATACCCAACAAACTTTTCATTTGCTAGAAAATAAAATTAGAGATGGCAACTTAACTTTTTAGCTTTCTATTCTGTTGCAGTCAAAACTTGTATTAGATCTTAAATAGTACTAACATTAAACCACATTTATCATACAAATTAATGAAATTATAAAACAGTGTCATGCAGCTGAACAATTATCTTCAGAGATTAGATGTAAAGATTCTTGAATAACTCTTTGATTGAAGAGGAGAAAAGTCAATGTGTATCAGATTTTACAAAAATATCATAAGAATTCTTGCAAGTAACAGGTAATCTTAGATATAAATAAATTTCACAGAAACATTTTGTTTTATGTTCAAGGATAAATGCCAACGATTATTTTAATAACTTACCCCCGTCAGGAATGGCGTTTCCATCTTCATCAGTATGTCTGACAATGACAAGAGGGTGTTCCTAAAACAGTTCAGTACATCTGATGACTTGACATAATTCATTGGACTTGACATATATCTTATAACTTGACATACAACTTATGACTTAACATACATTCCATGATTTAAGATGTATAGCTAATGACTTGACATATAATAGCTCATGACTTGACATGCATCTGATGACTTGACAGTCAACTGAAACCTGACATGCGTTTTAAAGCTTCATATAAAAATAATTAGGAGCACTTTAATTCAAGAGTAGACATCTAAACCTGTAAACTAGATTAATGCTGTAACAGGCTAAAAAACTAGTATCCTACTTTAGAAGTTAGTTGAAGATAAAGTAACTTAACTGCTTACAAACTGAACATTTATAGGTAGAGTCTACAAATTGCAAGGCCTGCAGTGTTTAAGTGATTGTACAAACAGCTATAGAAAAAAATATTATCATAAGTCATTTTCCTTACTTCCTTCACTACTATTCTTAGAGTTTTATTGTTTAAATCTTTCTGGATCTCCTCCATTCTCATTTCTGAAGATTTGGTCACGTTCAGGCCAACACCTTGGCTCCATTCACCAATCTACAATTAGGAGGTAGTCATTTGACTGTGGTAACTGAAAGGGTAAATATTTCATTAAAAGATGATGAGTTGTAGTCAAATTAATATTACCAGATAAATTAATTTAAGGAAGTACCCTGTTCAAAATTATGGTGCTTAGCACAGAGAGAAGTAACTCCATTGTAAAATATAAAACAGAGCTGAAACTGCCAAAGTTGCATATAGTAGCCATAAGTTTTAAACTCAGTATTATTCAACAGGCTAAAATATGTTATTAGTTTTTCAACTTTACTACTTGCATGTTATAAAAGCTAACCTGTCTGTATTATAGAACATGTAAGAATTGTTTTTATTTCAGATACTTTTTTGGAAAGAATTTACTTTCAACTAATTTTATTTGTTAAAATTTAAATTAATTTAAATTAATTAAAATTTAAACTGTATACTTACTACTTTTATATGAGCATCATTGTTATACTTACTTCTTATATATTACCATAGAAATGCTATACTGTATACTTACTACTTGTATATTACCATCAGTGTTGTATTCTATCAAATCAAGTTTGACATTCTTTCTCTCTCCTTTATCTATTTCTAGTTTTCCAGTTAACCCTTGGTATGCCACCTACAATATTAAAAATATCAAGTTGAGATATTGGTTGTACATAATAATACTCAATCATCCTGAAATCAGATGTGTTTGAATTATAAAGATAACAAGTAGAACAGAAGAAGGTTTAGCTCATGTAGCAGTTTCTTAGGTATATCAGAAAGTGTAAACTAAGGGCGCTTTCGGATTCCATACGCGTAGGGATTCCAAAAGCTCTCTATGTCAAAACTTTATGAAAATTACAGTAGAAATTCTAAATTTTGAATAAAAAAATACTTGTTAGTATTAGGCTATATAAGAAATACACAAAGGATGTTAATACGAAGTATTTTATTTCTTAAGAGGCATAAATTATAGAGTGCTATTCAAATTGACACATTATTATTTGCACTTTTTTAAACTATTGAAAAATATTTCAAATTATCATATTTTATATGAGAAATGTATATTCATTATACCACTTAAGTTTTACTAGAAAAATATATTTGAAAAGGTCTTTTCCTATTCTAGCTTATAGAAACAAAGAGGAGGGTTTAAACAGCACCAACTAATCATAAAACAGGGTAGAACAGTTTACAATTTACATAAACATCAGGCCAGGTTCAAATCTCTTTGTGGTATAGCCTATAGGATTTTTAATATCTTTGTAACAATTGCAATTATAGGCTAAGTTTCAGGTTTTCAAGTATACTTAACAGTATAAGTTCTAGAGTATCATGCAATATATTATAGGTGTCTTAGAAACTTGTATCAATTTATGATTAACTTGCTTTGATAACAATCACTAGTTAGAGAGAGAGAGAGAGAGAGAGAGAGAGAGAGAGAGAGAGAGAGAGAGAGAGAGAGAGAGAGAGAGAGAGAGAGAGAGAGAGAGAGAGAGAGAGAGAGAGAGAGAGAACTAGTTATTAAAGATAGAGACTTGCCGAGGAGAATTGGTTGTATATGCTTTCACCAGATGGCCAAGGCTGGTCAACATTCCTACTTTGACAGTTGATGGATTTGGTGCTGAAATCATCTAATCCATCTAAATAGTAATTCAGAGCTCTTGCAAACATCTGCACTCCATCTATAACCAATGCATTTCTACTCTAGAAATATAAGAAGCAAACTAGAAACATTGTGCATCAAACACATCATATTATAGCAGTTTATGATTATTCTAAACTTGTTAAAGACTGTGGTTATATATCTATAACAACAGCTGTAACCTCAAAAATGGCAAAACTGTAGACTACTACATAACTATGCACATAATACTCTGTTCACAGTCTTTGTAATTGCAAGAACTCCTGGTTATAAAAGTCTTTAAGCTGGCTAAGGTCTCTCACCATGCTGGCCACATGGTTTGAGCACTTTTACAGAATCAACTCTGACTAACATGCTTTTTCTGGTCAATGGCTGCAAATCAAAGCCCGTGACTTGTGTTCTATTAAACCAGCGCTATGACTGCTCTAAATATGCATATAATAATCTGTAATATTTATTGCAATATAAATACATGGGTTAATTGTATTAGTATAATGTTACTGAGATGCAGTCTTAGGAAAGATTTCACAAGTGACCTTGAACCTGAAGGATATTTTCCCCGCAAGGTGCAGTAGAAAATTGTCTAGCCTATATCTGGAAACAGCCAGAAAAGAAATGCCACACAACATAAACCACGTGAATCATGTTTGGTAGACAGCTAATACGAGCAAACGACAGACAGCAAAGTAAATAGGCAACAGACAGACAACAGACAACTGTACCAACAGCATCCGTAAGCAATCAGGGCATAAGCCAACAACCCTGTCTGTAAGTGTTTGAGGAATATAGGCTATGGTGTTATTTCTATAGCATGTCACCATCCTAGCTGCACAGGGACACAGGCTAAACAACCTTGACCTAATGTCAGTGCATCTTCTCTAAAGGTAAACAATTAACATCTGGTAAAGTTTTAATTTATGTGAAAAAATTGAGTTAGGACAACTTTTAGATCTAAAGTACTTTAAATCACTGTCCAAGTGCAATATAGACTGTCCAAAGATTATTCAGGAAAAGCTGAACTCAAGTTCTGTTTTACAGTAAGCTAGGCCAATAAACTATATAATTAACAAGTCTAATACCAGCATCAAACTACAACTACAGTACCATTATTTGATTTGATTATTTCCATCACAATCTTAATGGCTCTATCAAAGTGAGAAAATTCTTGTGAAAAAAACACCTAATGACTTTTGAAGGATTATTTTATCACGTTGTGTCATACACAGCATATCTTATTGTGGCTAAACATTATTTCTTGTATAAGCTTCTTTTATTGTCTTATTCCTAATTCAAATTATTAGAATTTCACATACTTGACATTTCAACAGCTGTCCACATGTACATATATATATATACATGCACTCTATACTAATTCTATAACATCTACTTTACGTATAATTTACGCTTACTCTACATCTACTCTACATCTATTCCACACATATCTTAGAATAAATAATCATTTTGAAAGATGGCAGCAAAACACTTCAGTTCCATCATCCATGTACCATCTATAAATTGAAGAACAGAGGTTCTTGCTAAGTATTTAGAATTTGGGCAATAGTAGCATAATACATAAAGTTTTATGCACATTGGGCAAGAATTAAATTCAACGATAGCCTTATTTTTGACCAAAAATCTAACTCTAGTAGTCTATTTTAAATTAGATTATTCAACTCCTATTTTTCTTCTGTTCACTATGTGGTCAGTAATGATTATTGATTTCATGTGACACTGCTACTACACATGTGAGAGGTTTGGTTTTGTTGGTTGTATTGTTTATGCCGGAAGTATGTAGCAGTGTAGGTATGCTTAAGTAGTAGATTTAAGCATAGCCTAATTTAGCTGCTAAAATTTTGCCATTGCTTATCATAAATTATATTGGCAAAAACTCATTTTCTAAAACCGGGTTTTTATTAGGAAGACACAACTCCTAACTTCAAATTTCGTTGCAGTTTTCAGCGAGATCTTTTACCAGTTTCATGTTTCTATTTTAGTTTTAAAACTTGTTTGTGAAGTGGCTTTGGCATAGATACCTTTAACTGCATAACATTTTTTTATTTTTCTGATTATAATGCAATAACATTGCTTGTCAAAAAAAATCACCCGATCACTTAGTAATGTAAAATTGCTAAAGAGGATTTCAATCAAAGGAAGGTAATGTGACATGCAGCATAATATTCTAGAACTAATAGCACTGGAGTAATAATGAGTTGTAGACACAAACCAGCAACATGGCACTAGCTTCTTCTCTTGGCCTCACGCTACTCAACACCCACTGGTGTAGAAGTCTTTGCGCTATACTAGATCTTGTATCTATCATCCTGTATCCTGTTATGTTGACTCCACCCATACTGAACTTTCCAATGTTGATAGCAGCAAGGTCCTACCAATAGCATAGTGATGTTAGACATGATACTGACATGCACTCAGTTGTTTATAGTCCAGTTACAACCAGGACTAGAGTCAAAAGCCTGTATCAAAATTGATCAGAGAAAATATTATGTGACTCAGGATCATTTATTCTAACTATTCAAATGTTTCAGCTGCATTTAATCAATAAGGTATTGTCAGCTCAATCAGCTGGTTTTTAACTTTCATTTAGCTTTTTAGCTTTTATCGTTTGGTAAACAACATTCCTTGCAAACACATTTTAAGAATTACTCAACATTTCCCAAGCATAGCAAACAATTGGTGTGTGCAATATTTTGCTAAGCATGTAATTGAACTATTTTTTAATAACGCTTAAAGCAAGTCTTGCAAGCTAGTGTCTGTAATCTAAATCTACAGAAGCAATAAATTTATACTAGAGACAAGATGAATCACATATTGGAGTTGTGCACTTTGTTATTCCATCAAACATAAAATTCCACAGTGTAAGTTTAAAATATGTAGTTTCCATTACCAAAGCATTATTTCTAAAAAAACTAAGATTAAATAGAATAGCTTATGTACCAATGATGTGAACATATAGTGATGATACGATGTGAGAATGCCCATCCTGGCGGCTACATCTAGAAAGTATGTTATCTGGTCTGTCTGTATGTCCACTATAATTCTCTTGTATTGAACATTGTATCGCAACTCTTTGAGTGTTTTCTCTATGCCGTTTATTTCCCAGAATACAGCGTCTATTTTTTTTCCACCAGTTGTGAGCTGATGGTAACCAGAGTTGAGAACTGATTTCAGTCTTATTAGTCCTGCCAAGTAAGCATTTTATGCACATAACTTCGTAATGGAAACAACATATATGTATAATATATAAGAATAAGTAATGTAAACAAAGCCATACAAAAATCAACAATATATACAGCATATAGAAGAAAGTGTAATATAAGCAACGCTGGCATTCATGCATGGATAATATTATTGGTTCATTGCATTGACTGGAGCTAGTTTTAAAGTTTTAATAAATAAAAATATGGTTGAAATATATTAATGTATGCTATTTAACTTGACTTATCTAGCTGCAACTATCCTAACAATACTGGTTGATTATGAATGCAATATTCATTGAAGGTGGACAGGTGAAAAGGCGCTGGTGAAGTTAAACAGGTGAGCAATGGACAGGTATATTAGTTTGTATGAGTTTTCAAGCTGCTTACCTTCATTTCCCTGGTATAAAACTAGCACCTTTGTCCACTGGAACCTTTGCACAAAATCAAGAAATGCTTGACTCAGCACCTCAACATTCGGATGAACATTAATTTTCATCCGTGATAGAAAGTCGGCAGCTGTGTTTCTAAAAATAAAGAAATCTTGGCAAATATTCTCATTACTGGACAGAGATTTATCTGTTAACAGCTTCAATATTCAAATACTGGAACATTGAACACAAAGAAACCAATCAAAATACAACCAAATGGTAGTTTATCTGTCAAACTTCTCATGGAGTTAGGAGTTTAAGGAAAACTCACAGAATTTGTTAACATAAACTGAGAAGTTGTCCTATTTTATAATTTGTTCCTGCTGAAACGTGTACTTCTATATGTATATGATATATACATATGGAAGTACACGTTTCAGCACAAAATTATGAGCAGCACAATTAGCAATGTACTGCTTATAGGCTAGTTAATAAAACCAAGTGCAGGTTATGCTAATATTTATTAATGTGTAATCAATAGCTCCATATTGGAGTAATCTTCTTTCTATGGAATGGCTGATGACAAACAAATGGGGTGAGACTAGTAATGACAAAATTGATAGAAACAGCACCGAGTTGAAGGTCACTAAGAGCAGTGGTTGGGGATCTTGAGTTTGGAGTTGGGGATTTGGAGGCCGGACAACCATATGTATACAAATACTGTACTTGGTCACTCCCAACTCATTGCTGCTTCTAGCGATATTTGATAATGACTGTAAAGAATTGTTTTTTACAATGCACAAGTGTGCAGACAACTACAACTTGTGCAGTGTAAACAGCTCGCAATAGAAATATTGAGCTAGTATAAAGACAACAAAAGGTTATCAGGCAGGAAACTGGCAATTAACATCTGACTTTTACTAAAGGGTACAAAATGTAGTCAATTCATTTTGGTATTACAAACTTTAAATAACTGAAGAAGGTAGCCAGTTATTCAGCATCTTATAATTGACTAGCTCAAACTAGTTCGACTTCCACACACATACACACACACACACACACACACACACGCACTTTTGCACACATGCACACACGCGCACACACACACACACACACACACACACACACACACACACACACACACACACACACACACACAACACACAACACACACACACACACGCACATGCACACGCATACTCGCACACACAAGTCGAGTAAATGTTGCAAAATATACAATACAATGTATATGTGTAATGTAAATAAAATAGAAATATAATACTTTGCAGCAAAAAAAGTGAATTTGCTTATCTTAACCTAACTGAACTTTCAGTGTCTTAATTGCTCATATGTTGCTTAACATTAATTCAATCAAGTTTGTTTGATCCTTTGGAGAAATAGTTAGCATGGCACTCATGATGACTGTGGTTTCAGATATACCAGAGTAAAGGTGAAGTTATATTGTCTAGACTCAACTAGAGTATTTGACTTGGAGATCGACAGACAGAAACAAGTTCATTTAGTTACTAAATAATTTGATAACTAAGATTTGATAATTTTGTGCAGAATAGTGGCTACAGTGACCTTGAGATCTGTTTTTTCAAGGTCACTGCTTCCAGAATAATTATCGAATATAAGTTTTAATTAGATTGTTGCAGTTTCAATCATACAAAATTTCACCAATTCAAAGCTGCCAAAACTACTGCTATACCATTGATGTTGATAGACTTTTTTCAGTTCTATATTTCCAAAAACAATAATAAAATTTCCAAAGGGTAGTGTTTCCAGGCAGCCATTACTGACCAGGCCTTGAAATGGTGCAAAAAAATCGTGCGAGGGAATCAGCAACATCAGTGAAAAAATAACAGTAACATGCTTAGAAATAACCACTGAAGATGAAGCTATAAATGAGTTATCCTTAGAATTGAAACCTAATAATGTGCATATAACAAAATGCACTTGTAAATAAAGTGTAGAAATTAAATCAACTTAAGCTGTTCAGTGTTAGAATAATTAGATAACACGTATGACTGGGAGAATGGGACTGATTCAATTTGTCATTCTGTAAGGACACTAACTAGGTATTACATAAATGTCGCTCATTCATGTCCCACGAACTCAGACGCCACAGCAATAAATTTATCAGTAGTTCTTGATAGGTTGAACATCATCGAACAGATTTCTTTAGCTGCGTCATTAGTATGAATGACAATTTAATTAACAGTAATCTTCTTTATATTTTACCCCAAATTGATTTTACAGGAAGTTGACAAACGTAACGCCTGTTAGCAGAGAGTTATAGAAAAAGGAAATATAAAGCATAGTATGAAACTTACGGTTTAGATGAGAGATCAGGGGTGACCTGGATCATTGGAATAGTGAACTGCTCACAGAGAGAAGACACAAGCTCTGTAGAGGATTGGTCGAGCACGGTGAAGAGAGCCCCCACTCCCGACGTCTTATTGGTTAGCTTGTCCTCAGTCCGCAGTATTTTACAAGCTAAAATCAAATAAATTTATAACTGTATTTTGATGAACCTAATTACACATACCAGCCAGCACAATTCTGAGAAAAAGTTATATAACCTATTTACTTAATATATTTTATACATGGCAAATGGATGCTTGGAACAGCTGCATCAAATGAAACTACAATCATAAGTTAATGCAAACCGCAACCACAAATCCATCCTATGAGCATCCATTTGAAGGCAATGGAAACACAGTGATATAGTGGCTATTACAATATACTTTACTTATATATTCCATATAAAGTTTGTTAAAAAATATACATTTAATAGTTTATAAATTATATTTGTGAAAAATGATTACATGTCTGCATCAAGCGTTGCGCGAATACTTCACTGCTGAGCAGTTTATTCATATTCACGAAACTACAAATCTTGCGTAATATCATAATAGTTATGGTATATACTACAATATGGAAACTGAGAAAGCTGATAATTGTTGGCAACATAGAGAGAGTGAACCCTTAGTATGCTCAATGCCTATTATAACTCGTAATTACATTTGACTTCATGGTTACTGCAACATCTTACAGCCAGCAATAATAGAGAATAAAGAGACAGTGTAGACTGTAGACACTGGCATTGGCTCTATTAATGATTAGACAGCATTTCTTTATAGCAATGAAACTCTAAATGATATTTGTGTATTTAGTGAATGGTTGAGGTTGTGCAATGTAGTCTTTGTACAGCTAAGAGCCTTTAGTATACAGAGGTAAAAAAGAGGGATGATGCTAAAATATGCAATTGGTATCAATGAGGAGATCAGAAAAAAATAAGCTGTATACAATATTTGTTCTTCAAAAAGACTAGAAGTTTCTTGTATATGATATCGAGTGCCATGATCAACTATAGTAGTCCGTAGCTCACCTTTCTTAGATGTTGTAAAGGCATCCTCAACATTCTCTGTCATAGGAATGAGAGTTATCCCACCGAGTATACTAGTATCTCTGTTCACTTCTTCAATAGCAAACTCAAACGCTGCTTTTTCTGTACTGGCACCAGTTTCAAATATTCCACCTATTTAGACACACAACAAGCTATCAAAATGCACGACTAGATTTAACATTAATTATTTGGGATACAAGCTATAAACAAACCTGCAATAAAAACTTGTCTAAATAATATCACTTCATCAACTGTTCAACATGGAATTGATGAATTAAAAACTTTAAGGCCTGTTTCAGCAAACCTAACCTTTTATGATTTACATAAAATACTATATATGCTTTTTCTGCTTTCCAAGTGTGTGCAAGTTTTAGCAATTAATTTCTATGTTATATCTAGACTAACAATCTATCTTTGCTAACAGTTTACAGATCTCCTCTACACTAACATTTTACAGATCTCCTCTACACTAACAGTCTACAGATCTCCTCTACACTAACAGTCTACAGATCTCCTCTACACTAACAGTCTACAGATCTCCTCTACACTAACATTCTACAGATCTTCTCTACACTAACAGTCTACAGATCTCCTCTACACTAACAGTCTACAGATCTCCTCTACACTAACAGTCTACAGATCTCCTCTACACTAACAGTCTACAGATCTCCTCTACACTAACAGTCTACAATTTCTCTCTATGAATTTACTCGATGTATTATGTTCCTCTGGTTACAGGCCTTCCAAAGTTTCAGTGAAATTTGTATAAAAATTTACACACTGAAAAAGAGGCATTGATTACAACTTATAACACAAGTTTTTAATTTTTGGGATAATACTTGATATGCATAGCTTTTTGGCTCATAACATATATGCTAAAATTTGAAACTTGTGAATCTTCACCTACTCCAAAACTAACTAAAAGGAAGTGGAATCAGCAGCACAGTTTTATTTAGTGTTTTTTGAAGATCTCACTTACCTATACTAATTGTTGCAGGGAGTGATGTGCGGCAGACGTTCACCATAGTACACCCTATTACCAGAACTACTAGATGTGCCCTGTTCAGCATTTTCAATTTTATCCCAATTGATTATGGCAGCAAAAGTTGAATAGCAGCAGTGGGTGTGAATAAGTTTAAACTTCAACAGCTTCAAATTATGCAGCAATAGTTACGAGATGATAAAATCAGCAAATCCTGAATCCCTGAAACTGTAGGTTCTGCTGGATGATGGAATATCCACGATATTTTCACTCCTTTCTAAACTTCTATTTTGCAAGTTTTAGTATTTTCTCAATTTCTAAAAAATATTGTATAGAAACTATATAGAAAGCTCTAATAAACTCTAAATTAAATTCATTTGTCAAGCTGTTAATATCATTACCCAAAATAATAATAGGCTATGTAATAATGAATTAATAACTTCAAAATATCTTTTTTATGTACATGCTACATAATATGTTAATTACTTAGTTTTTTATAAGCAAATAGAGATAATGTTAATTTATATTATTATATTATTATAGTTTATAGCAACTGTATTATACAATCACCATGAGCAAAGTTGGTGAATACTTAGCTGCGTCAGCTTTTCTCTTCTTATAAATAGAATAACAGCTTAAAACAGACAAAAAGGCATATTCTATACTTGTAATCAGTAAAACAGCATATATGATAAACTGAATAAGAGCAATACAATTTTTTTAACAAAGTTAAAAACTATATTAAAGCTTATAGCTGATGTAATATTTTCTAAATTTATATTATGTAGTTTCATGCTTAGCTAAACTTCATATAAGAAAACACCTGCCTTATTCAACCAAACCTTGCCTTATGAAATTATGATTTACTTCTAAAAGCACATCTCATTGAGTTAATTTATATACATGTTTAATATTATATTTTTTCTATACAACTATACATGGCTGTCTAATAACTAATATATATCCCTTTATAAGTATAATGCCATTATTCTATCTCTAAAACGTTGCTCTTAAAAAGATCTAAGATTTTTAAGTTAACAGTAGTTGGATATTTACCTGCTTGTGTAATACACGGATACTAATTCTATTATACAACATTTACTTCGATTTACTCTGTTGAACATAAACCTATTCTTCCCAAAGAGTACTTACTTTATTAGTTATGATTGTTTTTTGAGTAAACAATGATGAGTAGATTCAGCTGATAGACTTCCATATCTTAACGTAAGCACACGTGTTTACTGTTAGCTGCATGTACTTAACACTGTTGAGGCATATAAACAATAACCAGATTAAGCAAGCATGAGCTTCTTAATTAAATGATTATTAAACAATATATAATGGGCAGCAGAAAGATTACGCTTGACTCTGGTGTACGAAGCCCAATGAAAAGCCTTTGCTCAATGTCTGTGGGCATCGAATAAAACAATAATGAATCTACTCACTAAGCAATAAAACTTAGAAGTCAACTACAAGTTGCTGTAATAACTCCAAGGAGTTGTCTTCTCATCAGCAGCAAGCAGAATGCACTGTACGTCAGCACCTCTCGCTATTAATTCAGGGGTCACTGGTGATTTAAAAATGATGAAGTCTGATAAAAGTCTGAGAAACAAAATGCAGCTAAAATGCTGCCAGGGTAAAACCAAAAGTCAGCAAATGAGATAGTCATTGGGCAGCTGGCAATTAACACTTGAGAATGTGTAGAGGAGTTGGAGAGGCTTGTATGTCATTGAATCAGTGTTACTTCACCTGTAACTTGCTCTACTTAATTATGGCTGTCCAAAATTAATTGTATTGAAGTGAAGTTGATGTGAAACTACAAAGTAAACTTTGTCTAGTGTTTGACAGTTTGTGACAGTGGCATGTTTGCCCAGTTATTACTTTTAATATGGTTTAGACTAATCTAGTGATGGTTTACATAGTTTTATATAATAAATGTGCATAATATTTCTGAATATAGAGAGCTGTAAGTGTGTCCTACGTGCCATTGAAGCTCAATATTCCATACTAGTTTTATACTGATTATATAACAAGAACATCCAATGAGTTAGTAATATATGAAAATATAAATGATAGTTTATCTCATAGCTATATAACCTAATTATCCCACTCTGCAAAATAGTGATGGTCTTAGTACTGAATTTGGACAACCTATAAAATTAAATGTTCAGTATATTATAGCTATAGCCATATTTTATAAATGTATAACTATATAAGGTATAAGGTATGAGGTATAAGGTATGTAAACGAGTTGAATTACAAAATCTATAATCATTCATGATGGTTTTTATAATTTCAGCTAGGGTATAGAACTTTGAAAATTGAAAAATTTAGTCCAAATCAATAATCAATATAGATTATGTAATAGCTGTCAAATACCTTCAACTTACCTAATTCCACTTTCACCTGCTGTAGCATAGTTCATATATAGTTTTGTCTATATGATATATCAATACATCACAAGTTACTGTGAAATTTACAGCACCATTGGGGTAGACTGGTTGCCACTGACAGTTTTACAACCTGTAATAATTTGTATTGTTATATTATACCCTTTGTATGCTCACGTAATTTGACTAACAGCTCTAATATTTATAGAATTGTTATTTAAGAAAACAAATTGGATGCTATAAGCAACAATTGCCATTATGAAAACTGCGAACAAAAAGAATATTTGCCATTCTTAAAAACATTTAGTTTAAAAAACCCATAAGTTGTTAGTTTTTACATATCCACTCATAGTTTTTACCATCATAATTGCCTACTATAGATACTGTCATCTCTTTAAGTAGCGTGTAATACAAAGTAACTAAAAACATTTAACAGAAAGTTGTTTTATATCTGAACAGTATTCTTTACCTGTACTCATTAGTATAATTGACAAGATTCTGCTACTGGTTAATCAAATAATTTCAATTGCATATCGAAAGCCTCCAAAATGAGAAAAGCTGCCTTTCTCCAATAGGAGTTTCATTTACACTTAGCTTGTAGTTCGAATGTGAAATTCTTAGGTAAATGTCAAGAATTAATCAACAATAAGGATGAAATTAATAGATTGTTAATAGAACATATGCTAGATATAGCATGTGTTCTATTAATAAAATGTTAATATAACACATGCTAGAGCCAGCATTCTAACTTGACCTGCACCTGAATATACTATTACAGTATTAAACAAATTTATTATTACAGGATAAATTCTAAACTAAAGTCATATTTCCTGGAAACAACATAGCAGCGGTTCCCAATGCTAATTACATCATTACGCTTTTTATATTTAGGTTTCAGATGAGCTGGCTACGTCCTAGCACCTGCTTATTCTAAATAACTTCTTCAAGTTATTAGGCAGCTAAAGATGAAGTTCAGAATGCCTTGAATAATTAAAACCTTGTCTGCAGTATTAAGTTGTCATAATTACAAGCTAATAAGGTGGATACTAAATAAACAATTTTACTTGTAAATAATATAAACTTATGTAAATAGACATTCCATTCGTATGTATGCAGTGTTATAGTTCTCCCTGGTGAAGTAGATAGACATGCTATGTATAATCGGCAGCATATGCAATAGCTGCCAATTTATAATGATGTAAGACTATATATCAGATAGCTAACTTAAAATGCTATACTATACTATAATACGAAAGTTGTAATGTATACATACAATGCAGGTCATTAGCTCAAACAAGATTTTGTTGTTAGTAGAAGAAATATTTGTGTTATAATGTTATATAAATTTGTAATTGTGGAATGCTACTTTCTAAATATGTGCATGGGTCTACTTTGTTATGAAGCCTAGAGTATGCTGTACAATTCACATATACTGTGCATGCTGATGTTGGGTTCTGGAAATTTCTAACGTGCATGTTATGATTGGGATGATGAAGCACTAGAGAAACATGTTAACTTAACCGCTACACAAACATAAAAATACAAAGGCAATAGAACTCTATTCACATAAATACACTAGTGAAAAGCCCCTTTGTATTGTAATTGCACTAGATTCTAGGTAGGATCTTATGTTATATTCAAAAACAATTGGAGTTATTCTCCCTCTTGATTGCATACACAATCAATGTTGTAAATATATATAAGTAAGTGCACAATGAGACGTATGCTAACAATATCATAGATAAGACAGCTGTGCAATACTCAACTGTAGAAAATAATAAATGGTTAATCAGGTTAAAGAAGTTTGTTAAAGAGTATAAATAAGAAGGCCAGGTAAACACTTAGCTTCTTACTATTAGTTGCACTTCTCCTTTATTTCTATAAAAGCAATTCAAAAAGCCATGCAACTTTTCTCGGCTTTCTGACAATTTTTGTTTCTCTGAAGAGTTGCTCTAACATGATGTTGATGTACACTTCGGCTAACTCAAAATTATATAGACTGGCTATGAATTAGTTATTTAAGCTTAACTCTAACAATTTTTGTGAATAATCTTCATCAGAGAATTTCTACTACCATAACATTTGAACACATATTTCTGAGGACTCATATCAAACATTATGATCACTATTCACTACTAAGTATCGTTAACTTAAATATAAAACTATCTCTACAGTAATATTTGACTACACTTTTTACTATTCTTGTACACTGAATGCATGACTTGTACAAAATCCAACAATTATCTACAATATAAATATAGACCACTTGACTTTTCATTTTGTTCATCACACTTTTGGCTATTTCTGTAAAGTGAGTGACTTGTATAGAATCTAATAATTAATAACGATATGAATATAAGTTAGATAACATTCTTTACTTTTCATCACCAGTTTTTTCAGCCTTTAAAAATGTAACAAACTATATTGTCATACTATAACTAATATAAGCAAAAATAGAGTGCTGCAAATATTAACTAAAAAATGGTGTTGTTATGCAATTCTCCATAATCTACTCTGCAAAAAAACATTTCACGTTTTACTCTGCTCCATGAAGTAGGGTAAAACAACTCCACGGTACAAACAGTATGCAGCATACAATGCAATAAATGCAGAACTTTATTAAAGCTATCTAGCAGCCTAACCTTTTTGTTTTATTGTGCAAACTGTACAGAATTGGCTATTAGAATTTAGAAAAAAATAACTAAAAATTTAGTGCCACTAATAGAAACTAAAAAATCAATTAAATCACATGATAGCTTGCTAACAAATTATTTATTACAAAATTGTAAATGCTCTTCAAAGCATTCTGTTTGACATTTAAGCTAGCTAAAAATAAACATTTTTATTATTCATATATTTGCAAGATTTGATACATGGAAATTTTTACCCTTTTGACAGTTATTAAAATAATTACATTGGTCTATATTTTGATAATAACATTGAAAAGTTACAGCACTTTTTGTACCATTTTCAGGATATAAAAATAAAACTGAATAATCATTGTAAATATATTTGTAAAGGTGTAGCAAACCTAAATATGAAGCAATGCAGTAGGGTAAAGCAACTCCACAGTACAACTAGCTAGTAGTACAAATAATATGCAGCATACAACGCAATAAAAGCAGAACTTGTTAACTATAAAATTATATAATTATAGAATCATTAAACCCTGCTCTGTAAATTGTAGTAGATAATACACCAACAGCAAATTGTGATGGTAGAGTAGAAATTCCATTAGTTGTTGCTTTTCTTAGAATTTCTATACATGTCAGAGAGTGATTAATCGATTTCAGTAATGAAATGATGTTACACATATAGCCATGACTTAAAACAAAGCACAACTATAGATTATAAAATACAAAACAAATTGAAGAACATAAGGTAAAGTTATGACTGTATTATTGCAATGTTTAAGAGTGCTCAGTACAGATGAGGTTACACATCTCTACTTCGTTATCACTTTGTCCTATCCCCATGCTGGTTAAATTAGACGGCACCAACTGAACTGGTTTATTCACTGGAACCCAGCACTTTGCGGCAAACTGACACTCAGCTACCAGCTCTGCACACATGCTTCTCTACAACAAAATACTGTTATAGTATAATATATTCATAGACCACTAGTTTATCTGCGATATACTGTATACGTTTATAGATCATCAGCTTCGCTACAACAATATAGTCCTACACATAATCATAAAAACATTATGACACACAAGACAAAACAAAAACACAAAACTTGAGAACTCATCTATATAAGCTACAGAAGAGCAATGTAGCACATCACCTAAACTAGGTCAACATTTCCGCTTGTGAGGGGACACTGTATAGCCGACACTCACCCGGTCAGACTTGCTGTTGACGAATGCGTTGATGCAGAACTCAAGGGTGCCAATGATGATAGCCAGAACCAAACCGCCACCCAGAATAACGAAGACACCCCCCAAGTTGTCCAGACCAAGTTGGTTAGCACTAGTTGAAGATGTAAAGTCCTCAGCAGATTGGCTTTTACACGTTTCCTCAGGTTTCTACATGTTGAGAAAAATAATGAATATAAATAAAAACAGAACACAAAACTGCTAGCTTGTAGCACTTCAGTAAAACATTTCACTCAGATTTATCTAAAACTTGAAAGAATTAGCCACAGAAACATTCTTTGTGCTTAAAAGCTGTGGTTGCTGGATCTATTCTACCAAGAGTTACATTCTCTATAAAATGGAGCCATTAGAAAGCAGCAGTGGTCTAGAGGTTAGAGGCTTTGCTTAGTAAACGTGAAGTCGTAGGTTTAATCCCCAGTAAAGGCCATTAGTGACGTTAGGAAGGAAATCCAGTCATATTTGCTCCTGTGCCCCATCTGAATAAGTCCTTAGCCCAATTTAACAAAAACTCTTTCTATCAGGGGTTTCTCACAGGAATGACGACTATAAACTTGCGTGAGTTTTTTTTATAAAATATATCCCATTTTTATACAATACTTTAAACCAAAAATACTTTAAAAAGACCCTACTGAAATAAAATGTCAAATTAAAAAGTTTGAAGGATGCTTGAAGTGATCCATGTCTACAGTACATAGGAGGGGAGGGGGGTGTCCCATACCTTCCACCATTTGTTGTATAGTCTGATTAGGATTTGATTCTCACTCAAGTATAGAACTCTCTCCGACAGCATATCTCTGAAGGGAGAGTTCTTCGGTAACCCGATGCCATAGCCTTTGCTGTCGAGCTCGTCGCCGACCTCCATGAGGTCACAGTGCTGAGACAGCTGGTATCTCAGGGGAATCGACTCCATTAGGTACGCATAGCTACAGTTGAAGAAGCCACAGTGCAGCGGACATGATGATAAGACAGCGGTTTTGGTAAACTGAGTTTGACTTCAGCATGGGGTCGTGACTGACACTTAGAGTACGTCTGCACTCTAAGGCTATGGCATTCCTGAGTCAGTTTACTTTGTTAGTATGCCATGAAATTGCGAAACAGAACTTAACGTCAAAGTTTCGTTAATTTCCAATCTTGAATAATATGAATAACTGTTAATTTTTGACATGCCAATCAACCAATTAACTTACTTTCCTGCCTTGACCTTTGCAATCCCAAGGTCACTTTTATTTACGAAAACATTAGGATTTTGAGACATGGAATTCCACATTTTCTCGTAAGTAGACATTTGTGCCACCTAAAACCATAGATAACTGAAACATGATGATAACTATATGTTATTATATATACGTATATATAACACAAGTTCAACATATGCAATATACAGTAGGCTATAACATATACAATATACAATGTAACATATAAAGCATACAATATAACATATACAGTTCAACATACATACATACATGTTATATACAGTTAAACATACACAGTTTACAAAATTATATTGCAAACGAAGTATGCAATATGTTAAATACTACAAACAATGCACGGTTTAACATGAGCAGTATAGTGTTTAAAGCATAGACAGTATACAGTTCTGTATTGTATACACATATACGTTATACAACATGTACAGATATGCAATATAACAAACACAGTATACAGTTTAACACACAGAGTAAACACCTCAACAAACACATAGCATACAGTTATACAAACACACAGTATACAGTTATACAAACACAACACACAGTTTAACTTACAGCACTATCCTACAAAAAAAAACTGTAATAAGTTAACGTAGGCACACAGTTATACTGTATTATACTGCTAACAGCCTAATACACACCTGATGATCACATCACTTCACTAATATGTGGTCACATAATTCCAAAGAGTACCAAGTGACAAGTTGCAACAAGCGGAAACGGATTTCTAGCAAACTTTGATAGGCAGTAGAAAATGAAGCAGAAGATCAATAAGGAGAGAACTAACTAAAGGAGAAGATACAACACACAATACAAGAACACACTTGGAGACAGAAAGGCTGCACTTATGCTGCTAATAATTAGTTTGGAGTGTCAATATAAACTCAGTTGATACAAATTAAAGACTAAAGACATCCCAGGCAGGTTGAGCTCAGCAATACCTGCTTTAGACAAATCATTGTAGATACGATTGAAAAGGTGGAAACTAAAATGGAAGAAATGTTGGACAACTTATACAGGGGGGGGGGAACTACCAACACCGAACAAAAACATACATGTCCATGAACCTGTAAAATGACATGAATAACCTTATAAGCAGAGGGTAATATAATCTGTAGCATATGTAATTACTAACTCTACAACCAGTCTATAGCTAGTTACTACTAACGCAACACTAACTGAACTGCTATGACAGCTGTGTATGTATTACATTCTAGTAGTGAGATGGTGTTTTCGAAGGTATGGTTAACCAGGTTGGGTGATTATACTTATAGAACTCTCCCTCTT
This sequence comes from Bugula neritina, assembly GCA_964035545.1. Classification (NCBI taxonomy): domain Eukaryota; kingdom Metazoa; phylum Bryozoa; class Gymnolaemata; order Cheilostomatida; family Bugulidae; genus Bugula; species Bugula neritina. Next base: position 23,206,692 of record OZ037767.1, read on the forward strand.
TGTGTATAGAAAGTTAGTTTAAAGCAACAGTTCAATATGGAGGTGGGTTAGTAAGTAGATCAATGTAGTGACTGGTGCACCATCTTATAACACTCACTGTCTGTTAAATGACCCTGTTCTAGTTTACTAACTGATAAAACAAAAGATCTGATGCCATCATATGACAAATGTACTACTGAAGTTCAACAATTGTCTCAAAGAAGAATGAGGTCACATAAAAGCGGCAAATTTAGAACAGAAATGTAGCCATTTAAAAATATTTGTAGAGAAAGATTGAAAAGTAGATTAATATTGCATCATTGAAGGTAGCAATAAGACAAACCTGAAAGAATCGATAAGTTGATTCTCCATATTGGCAGCCATATTTGATAGCCGTCTGCTTAGCAAGGTCTTCTGCGTTCTGAATAGGAGTTGACATCCTGTTGATGGTGAGGAAGGCGGCCAGGTTGGCGGTGTAGGAGGAAATGAGGATGAGGGTGAAGAGGTGCCAGAACCCTGCAACCAGCCTGGTGGAGATGGCTCTGGGGGTCACCTCACTGCCTAGAGCATGTGATAGTAATAGTACCAGTGATGAGTCAATGTGATAGTAATAGTACCAGTGATGAGTCAATGTGATAGTAATAGTACCAGTGATGAGTCAATGTTATAGTAATAGTACCAGTGATGAGTCAATGTGATCGTAATAGTTAATATTGTGACAGGAGTAACAGTGGTGAATGCATAGAACATAGGCTAGTAATAATTAGTATCGTGACAATAGTAGCAGTGATGAGTGTATAGAACATATGATAGTAATAGCTAGAATATTGTATGTAATATAAACATGTATATTATATTAGTAGCAGTGGGTGTATACTTGTATATAATAATGTACACTGGGTGAAATGTTTATTCAGAAAAAATACCACAATTTTGTGTTAAATCAGCTCATGGAGCAAAACAAAACGCCTTCAAGTTTTTTTAAAAATATTAGTTATTCAAATAAAAATAATTGTAGTTATGTAGCATGTTTAGTAATGATAGTTTTTGCAGCACATATATTAAAGTAGTAATGGTGGCAGGATCAGCAGCGGCAGCAGCAGCATACCTTGTTGCATGAGTGAAGCAATGGTGAACCAGAAACTGTTTAGCAGGGTGAACTCATTCTCTATCAAGTCAGTCTCCGGGTTACAAGGATGAGGGTTCCTCCATTGATATGGACTGAATCTAAAGCACAAGCTTATATTTATCATAGAAAATAAATTGTGCAAATGTGTATGCATGACTACCTATTATACTATATGTTCATGTGTTATATTACATGGGTATAGATTATAGTATATATGAGCGTATTATATTACATGGGTATAGATTATAGTATACATGTGTATATTATATGTGTATGTATGTTTACATATGTAGTATAGTATTATGCATACATATTATATCATGTGAGTATGTATGACTATCTGTTTATTATACTGTGTGTGCGCGTGTGTGCGTCTATGTGTTATATTACATGTGTATGTATTATCACCTACATGTACATGCTACTACTTATTAATTACAACTATGTAATATTATCATTACTTTATGACTTGAATAACTCTTAGCCTGTTACGACATCTGACTGAGCTGTTGGAGACTCTGCTGGCACATACCTGGCTATGAAGAAACAAAACAGACTGACTCCGATATAGGCAGCAATCACGCATAGCCAGATCCTGTTGTTCAGTGGCTCCATAAAGGAGAAGAACACTAGTCCCTTTTTCTCTGGTTTCTTGTATAATATACTGATTCCTGGTACAAGATGAAGGAATGTTGTTTTACAGAATAATAAAAGTTAAATAAATATAAAACACTAAAATTCTTTTGAGTGAACACCTTTACAAACAAGACAAGAAGAGAATAAATTTGTAAAGTACGCTAGCCTCTAAATACCTGGATATTTTTTTGGTACATTATTGTGAATATCAGCTCTACTACAGTAAATATTTTGAAGGTAACAGAAACATTTACCAAGGGTCATGAAGGGTTTTGTGAAGTCAATAACTCGAGAGCGTTCGTGGTTGATGGTAAGGTCACCAAGGGCAATGTCAGCTTCCTATGTAGATGGGGAATTTAGTGAAGAGTATATATATATATAATTATTATATGAAAACACTGGTATTCAACAAGTTTAGTATACATGTCATAACTGACGAAGGAAAACATAACAGGAACAGCATGTAACAAATTGAGAACTTATATTACATATTTCCTTTAAAGCAAGAGTTATAAAATAAAACTGAAATAGAAATAAGCCAAACTCTCTAATTATTTTCATGATTACATCAATGTTGGTTGATACCAGAAGTCATTGGTAACATGAAGCTGCCACACAATAACCCAACGCTGACTCACATTTCTGATGAGCATTCCGATCATACCAGTCCAGGAGCCATTGGACAGCTGTCTACCGCTCGTCTCGTCTGGAACTTTGATTATGTTGTAAGAGAAATTCAGCTCCTTTGCCAAGTACTCAAGCATGTCCATAGCGTAGCCATAAAACTTTGCTGTTCAAAACATGCACACATGTATGTTCAAAACTAAAGCTGCCGGTGTGATACAAAAATAAATACTTCTTTCCTTCAAAACACTCTTCAGACTTACAAATTTGGATAGTTGTGCAGTATCAGCAAAAGCAACTACATAGTATATAATCACATGTAACAGCAATGTATACACATGTGATTATATGTACACAAACAACAATGTGTACATATGTGTATTTAATCTACAGTATTCTGCCACCCATCTTGAACCATGGCGGAATAGATGAAAAATATACACTTGAGACACTTTTATCGATAGATGAAACCTCTCTAAAAGTTGTTCCATTATTTAGCATAAATTGCTTGTTGTAAAATTTTACATATGTTACACATAATATAGCCATTTCAATAAAAAGCCTCTTCAAAAAATTATTTAATTAATCAAAATTAACAACATGTTACAATATTACACAGAAAATTCTAGAGTGCTAAATATGGTGTAAGTCAAAGAATACTGGAATTGTACTATGCATTACATGACAATTACTGGGCTAACATACTCACTAGAATTTTCTCCTGTTGGCATGATAAAGGGAGCTTCCTGAAATGTAATGCATACCATATTATATTAACTCATAGCAGCTCAGTTGAGTGTAACTTGAGTATGAGTTGAGTATAACCTGAGAAGATTAAAAACAAACAAGTACAAGATGAATTTTTAAAATAATCAATTGAAAGTGTCAAAACTTTGCTTCCTGGAAATAACGTGTGCTGCTTAAATATGGATCATTTTACTTAATTTAGTACACACTGGATATCTTCAGTTTTTAGCTATTTTTCACAATTTACACCGAAACAATTAAGGTTCTTCTTAATTTTGCTTGATTTCCCATGCTTTGTCTTATATATTTAACTTATTAGGAGTGCGGACCGTTACGAGAAAACCGTAACGGTCCGCAACCAAAAGTAGCTGAATAATTAGGAAAAAACATGGGAAATGAAGCAAAATTTAAAAGAACTTTAATTATTTAGGTGTATTTATTGGTGTTTTACTAGTTTTGGCCACAAAACCAATGTCCATTAGCAGTTAAATTGTGAAAAATAGCTAAAAACTGAAGATATCTAGTGTGTACTAAATTAAGTAAAATGACCCATATAGCATCTGCTGCCTACATGCTAGAAGTGCCAGTATACATATCCATACCATTAATTGAGACTGCTAATGCACGTTGCAGGGCTCGTAGACCATGTAGTTTATCATGTCAAAATTTATATTAGTAAAACTATGCGATGGCCCTAAGCGGGGTTAGCATTTGTTACAACTGAAAGTAGTAGAGGCCTACAATTGCTCTGACTCCATAATATCAATATATTCTATATTTTACCGGCTTGACCACAACATCGAGAGTTTTGTTGTTCAAGTCTCGTAGAATCTCGTCTCTGCGTCTCTTTGCTGACGTGGATATGTTGAGGCCTTTACTTGCGTCCCAGTTTCCAACCTAGAAACATTTATACAACCCTGTAATGGGCCACTGCAGCACTTTGTATTTTCCTAAAAGAAATTGCTTACATGTCATATCCGTAAAGGATAAGACGTTTGTTTGAAGACAACATGTCATGCGTTTAGTTGGAGCATAAATAAGTAAAGAGCTGGTTGGAGCACAAAAAAGTTACTAAATAGATTAAAAAGCACACATTGTATGAGAAGTAGTTGTTATTATGGCATAAAGGAAGCATGTATACTTAGCATAATCTAAAATGCATGTGCACTTTAGATTATGCTTTGATCGTTATAAAATTTCAACTGGTTTGTAGCTGTCGTTTACAACTTGACTGGTATAATCAAAAAATGTGTGAATTATTATGCTACAATAATGTTTATTAAGAACATGACTTCTGTACTCACCACAGCTACTCATAACATTATTGGACAAACACTCACTGTTTATAACAGTGTTTTCATGATAATACTCAACTGTTACTATGACAACAGCTCACTGTTGCCACAGTAACTCCTTGTTTAAGTGTTACCACGACTACGCACTGTTTGAATAAAAATTAATAGGAAAAATCATTGTTTGAACGTTGCCATAGCAACTACTGCTTATGTGTTGTGATGAATACTAACTGTCTGAATATTTCCTTCAATATCAAACTCAACAAGTTCAAGGTCAAAGTCAGCTCTGCGTCCATTTTTAATGTTGATTGTACCAGTGAGACCGGCGAATGACAACTACAACACATACATTGCATGTACAAAAGTTGGTTGATTATAGTGCATAAAAGTTAATATTCACAATATTTGTAACTCCACTGTAAGGTAAGGCATGGAGTAAAAACTACACACATCTAGTTAGATCATAAATTAGTTGTGTTATTTATACTATTACTATGCTATAAAGTATATAAAACATTCGACGTTCATTGAAGCAGCTGTTATGTAAGTAATTATCAACTAAAATATTTCATTTGACTGTTTTCTGACATATAAAACATGTATACATTAAATGTTGTGCAAGCGTTTTCCAAAAAAATTGTAGCAAAACATATTCAATGCTTTCATATTGATTTAAAAACTCTCTAATTATTCATAAAAAACTTAAATATTTTGTGTCTTGCGGTGCTATTAATGTCTACTTTAAGTTTCGCTCTTAATTGGAAAATGCAATGGCAAGTACAGGAATGCATATGCATTGCTTGAGCCTATATATGTGTATTATAAACTCACAACAGACATATTCTAGATATAAAAAAATTAATCAAAAAATCAAGCATAATTATCAAGTACATAAAGTGCCACTACGCGTTGTTAAAAAATACTGAATTTAATTATTTAAATAGAGGATATATAATCTTGAAAACGGGTAGAAACAGTCATGAATTCTAAAAATACCTCTGAGATTTCTTTGACTAGAGCACTGCCATATGACCAACGAGTGTCAGTCAGATTGCAATCAATAGGAAAGGTCCGGAAATCTTTATCATCTGTTCTAAGATTGTTGATGGCTGCAGCTAACAAGTTGATGGAGTCTATGATCAAAGCATTTGTAGTCTACAATGAAACAGAGTATAGTATACCAGACTATGTGAGAGTCGTGTCTTGGTACAATAAAACACCAACTAGTTTTAAACTCTTTTAACATAGACCATACTTATTTAAAGTCATTACATTGACGCTCATGAACACTAAGTAATCCTGTAACAAGGCGAATATACAAATTTATGAGATACCTACTCAAAACAAAATACGTAATTAAAAGAAATCAAATAATTAAAATACATGAATATGTATGAGGCATGCTGTGCATAAGATTTTAAAACTAATGTTACGTAAAAAAACAATAATACAGAATATACTAAAGGAGATACTTTTGGCTATTTAAAGCACACTCATAGTAAGTGACACTCTCACGATGTAGAAGTCATTTGTGACACACCCATATAACAAAAGACAAATTTTTGGCCCGCATAGTAAATAAATAAGCCACACATACTGTACTACACACCAGGAGTAAATTAGTTCCGGTTTCCTCACTCTTGTTTTGAGACTTTAAAAAGTCCAGAACATATTGAGACTTCGGGGAGTCTGTGTGAACGAGTCTGAAGCCAGTAATGTTTACTCCTCCAGACGTGTACTTTCGGTCCACCGTTATAGTTGCCAGGTCCTTCATAACATATTGCAGAAACATGCAATTGAAAAATGTAATGATTTGTTAGAAAACTATGAAAAAATTGAAGTTTTGTGTAACAACAAACAATTCTTTAAAAATAATAACTATAACAAAAAAACATATGCAAAAACCACTGTATTGGAAATCAAAGTTAAAACAATCATTGCAGTGGTTCGAGTATAATCAGTATGACTAGGATGTAATCTATATATATAGTGATGATGCAACCAGTATATTATAGTGGTGATTTTATTAGTATATATTGATGATGCAATCAGTAGATGGCGGTGATGTATGCAACATATAGTGATGATGTAATCAGTATATAGTAATGATGTAAGTAGCCTAGAATGATGATGTAGTCAGTATATAGTGATGATGTAGTCAGTATATAGTGATGATGTAGTCAGCATATAGTGATGATGTAGTCAGTATATAGTGATGATGTAGTCAGCATATAGTGATGATGTAGTCAGTATATAGTGATGATGTAGTCAGCATATAGTGATGATGTAGTCAGCATATGGTGATGATGTAGTCAGTATATAGTGATGATGTAACCAGTATATAGTGATGATGTAGTCAGTATATAGTGATGATGCACACACCAGTGAAGTGAACATATAGTGATGATGTATACAACATATAGTGATGATGTAGTCAGTATATAGTGATGATGCACACACCAGTGAAGTGAACATATAGTGATGATGTATACAACATATAGTGATGATGCACACACCAGTGAAGTAAACATGTAGTGATGATAGGAACTCATCATTTTCATCTCATAAGCTACTCTAAGGAACTTCTCAATCAGCTCTGTCTCAATATCCACTATGATATGCTTATATATAACACTATGTCTCAGGTCTTTCAGTGTTTTCTCTATTGACTCCATTGGCCAGAACAAAATATTCTCCACACCTATTTCCAGAAATCCGGTATTGAGAGTTGATTTGGATTGAAGAATGCCTACATCAAACAGAGTGAACTTGCACTACCCTGAAGTGACAACATTGGATAGAAGCATAGCAACCAATACTAATTACAGCTAAGTAACGCCATGATCTAAAACAAGTTTTGTGAATGCTTCAAAACACCATAGTCCCTTTACAGTTTACTGACATTGTGATACGCGTTTTCAAGGCTAAAGGTGCAGCAGAAGTGGTGTTTATCAAACATAGGTGGCCATTACTGACGAACACATTACATATTGCATACAAATCACATGGAAAGTAAATGAGGTGTAGTTCAACACATTTGCTGAATTTATGATTTAACTAGACAACAAACATCTACAATGAAAAATGCTAAATACTAAGATTGAAAAAATTCGAAAATAAAATCTCATGGAGCTTTCGGCATCTCCTGAAACTCCAGCCCTCAAAACAAAACAAAAATATGATTATTAAAAGACTAATAATGGTGGAAACTAAGTTTGGGTATTTTCATAGTCACATAACAAGTGCTCTGCTTTGAGATACAGGAAGTCTAGCTACCAAGTGTTAGAGTGGATGACTAACCTCCCCTGCCACTGTAAAGCACCACTATTGTCTTCCATTCGAACTTCTGAGCAAAGTGAATGAGAGCTTTGCTAAGTAGCTGGTTGCTAGGGTGAATGTGTAGGGTGAACTCATCCCTCTTTTCTCCTTCTGCCTTTTCAACATCTCTAAACACGATAATAACACACTGTGTACTACAGAGCACAGCTAAAACAAGGCTATATTAACACTGTCACTAATTAGCATTGCGCTGGTGTGTAGTCTGGTTTCAATATTGATATTTCAGCATTTGTTTTTAGCATTTTTGCCATCAGTTTTGAGTATTGATATGGCTTTCTGGTACCATGGCACATATTATTGGAACTTTCAGTAGCTAATGCTTCTCATCCTAAGCCACTAGCCTCAAAGTTTCACTATGCTTCGTCTGGTGTTGAGTGAACAGATTTGATTGGTCAGAAGTGATACCAAAAATATCGATTACCACACAGAACGGAAAAACTCGTAGCAAAAAGCTAAAATATCAACAGCATAACAGCCACCAAATATTTGTATCTTTTTTGCTCCCAAAACTAGCTCAGCACTACCAACAATCTAGGTAATATATTTGAGCAAATTCAATGACAAATTAAGTTAAAATTAAACCTACATGACATGACAACAAAACATTAGATTTGACATGCCACCGCAATCAATAGGATAGAATATATATTTAAACACTACATTGTACACACCTGCTGTCTGATGCCACTTGCATTATGGGAATTCCTACCAACTCACACAGAGACATCGCTATATCAACTGAAGCCGAGTCAGCAATGACAAACAAGGCAGCAATTCCTGAATTAGCCTCATCTTGTGACTTGGAATTATTACCACTTTCCAAGATATCGCACGCTAAAAACAATGTAAGAAATTGAACTTCTGACAGTAGTATAATGCTAATAGCATGGCAATAGCATAATAGCATGACATCGGCATATTGCTAATAGCATGACAGTATAATTATGATATTCTAAACTGTTTCTCCGTAGTACAGGGACCAGCACTGGTTCACCCATGCTAATGCCAAACTGTTGAAATGACGGCTATATAATATATGCTGATGCTACATAATTGAGATATTTCAGGTATATAACTCCAGGTGAAGGTCTAAGAGTCTAACCTTTTATGGAGGCATCTAAAGCATTGTCAATGCTGTATACAACTGGTACAAACTGTATCCCTCCTGTGTGCTCATTTACCATCTGAATAGCAGTTTCAAAGGCCAACCTTGAAAAATCTTCATTCGTTTGAAACATTGCCCCTGTGAACGTGAATAACACCACTTATGTAACTCACGCAAGCACGTACAAATGCACAAAAAAGTATACATATTACACATATATACATATTACACACATATACATATTACACACATATACATATTACACACATATACATATTACACAATATTAAATATGTATTGAATAAATGACTATAACAATTTTAAGTACTACTTAAAACCTAAACTTGTTATTTTCCAAAGAGTTGGGCTGTTTGTATGACCAGTTTTAAAAATTTTGTGATAAAATAAACATCATTTGTGACAAATATTACAGTTCAAAGTTTATCAAATGTGAAACTAGGAACTATTATTTGAATCAGCTGCTTGAAATGAATTAATGACTCACCAATATTGACAGTCTGCTGTTGAGAGAAAACAACAGGAAATGATATCATGCACAAGATTAACGGCCATGAATTCATTAAAATGGCACTGAACAAGGTCTGTTTCCTCATATTATATACTGCTAAAATAAATCATGTACATGTTGATAATATTCAGAAAGATGAATCTGTAAGTGGAGATGAAAAGCGACATTTCTGCAGCAACTTGAACAACATTAATATATACATTGAAGCAAAAATAACTTCAATATCTATAATAGACAATGGTAGACATAAAAACATTGGTTCTAACATAAGATTCACACACACATATGCAAGTACTGGAACACAAGCCCCACATATGTCTTAATTGCCCATTATAATATAAATGTGTACAACAAATTCTATGAAACTGAAAATACCTTGTAATACCGAGAAGTCCAAACAAGTCTACACTGAAAAGGGTAGATGCTAATAGAGCCGTGTGCTACAGCCAAATAAAAGAAACAGTTTTATGCATTGCAAAGCTTGTGTGCTGTCAAGAGGCTGGGAAGAAGGAGAGACAAAGTTACTTATATTGTTTTAGACATAAATTAGCACACTTACAGCTGTACAAGTAAAATCTCCCACTGATTCAAGATACCATTCTCTGCATCCCCAGTGCTGAGAAACTAACAGCAGAGCTACAAGTAGCTACACTACCAGATAAAGAAGTACCCCAGGCTACGTTCCGAGTGAACCCTCAGGCTGTGTTCTGAATGGAAATATACAGTGACAAAAATACTTCCGTGTATATCAGGCCTACCTTCTGCTATTAACAGGACAACAGCTGTTATGAAAGTCTGTACATAATACACCTCTGGGCTATTTACAAGTTCCATCATAACCTAAAACCTTAATCATAGTGTTGGCATTGCGGAACATAAAAGTATGCAAGAGCAGAAACATTAACAAACCAGCTAAAGCTGATCATCATGAAACAGAATCATAATAGAAATATTTTATTAAATAATATTAACTTTGGAATAAAATACTATAAGGGTACAATGGCTACAAACAAGCAAAATCATCAATATTTTACTCATTTTCATTTGGTGTTCAATCAACTAAAACTTGGTTCAACTGTTGACCATTTATTTTACAAAAGTTAAGATTATAAATTATTGAGTTGAAGAAATCACTATAAAAAAGATCTGAGGAATAGGTTAAAAGTCAATCGAGCAGGTCCAACCTAGTATTATGACAAACTGATTTTTTGTAATTAAACATATAAACTAATAAAAGTTGTTCTTAGACATTTGCAATCAGATTTGACACTTTTCAGACTATAAATCTATACTATAGGATGTAGGGCTATGATTGACTGAGGTCAGAGAACAACTGAATTGATTTCTGTAATTGAGCATGTGATCAAATTTAGAATGACAAAAACTCTTCTTAGCCAATTGCAATTTAATTTGACAATATTCAGGTTATACATGTATGACGCAAAGTTGAGATTAACAGGTGAACATACACATAAAAATAAAGCATCACCAGTATTTGATACAGTCACCACCTGACAACCGATTAAATAAAAGCAGCCTGTTCAATGATTATATGCTTAGCACTGCCCCCCCCCCCCCGCCCGCCATCAACGGTCACTGAGCAGATCTAGACAGTAGAATCTGGTCAGACAACTCCATACTAGCATCTGATGGAACCTCATATCCACAAGCGAACATTCACCAAGTTTTGCCATCAGCCCTTCTCTAAAGTTTAGTGTTGAGACTATTTACATTGTTACATGGTGCAGTGGTGATACCAAGCCTAGCTCTTATCTCTTCTATAGGTGTTTCCCAGTGATTTTCTACGTACAAATTCAACATGAAATTGGAGTTGAAACCATTCTTGATGGACCATGGGAACAGCTGAGTGGACCAAATCTTTCTATGTCTACAACATACATATAATTTACTGACCAATGTGTTGTGGTGGTTGTGCAACATTTGCTTATAGCTTTTAATTTTAAAGAGAGCTTATTCAGCAAAATCTAATTTTAAATTTAATCATTTTTCGAGCAAAAATGATATTCATGAAAATAGAAGAATTGTTGCAGTTCAAAAAATAGCATTCTAGCCTACAAACCGTTACATCTCTGGCAAAGGCAGGATACTAAATAATCCTAGTAGAAGTAAGACACTTGTATAAACCACCTACCTGAGCAACACCTGAGCAATACCTGAGTAACACCTGAGTAATACCTGTGTAATATACTTACTTGGGTCCAAGGCGAAATGGTCCACCTATTGCTGCTGCTATACACATTGGTAGACCGGTCTGAATAGCTTCGTACCACTTGACTGCAACTTCACCAAGCATATTGGGCTTCATATCTGAATACAAAGACATGAGAACATTAGAATCACGAGTGAAAATAACAGCAATAATAATAACAGCAGCAGCAGTAGCAGTAGTAACAGCAGCAGCAGCAGTAATAGTAGTAATAGTAATAGGCCTACACATAAGCAGACACTCAAGTTAAAGAATTACTAGGGTCTATACATGCAACAACATTGAACAGAGTAATTTAGAGAAGACAACTCCTTGCAAACACTAAACAACAACTAGTCAGTTTTTGGCACTACAGAACCAACATTTAGTTTAGAATACCACATTAAAATCACGAAATCAAATATGATAATTTATGTTGAAAATTTCATATACCAAGAATAGTGTGCGTAAGGTCATGCATTTGGCGGTATCGCAGCATGATATAAGCTAGCTCTGGATCATCCACAAACTGTACAGGTCTCCGGGAGTCCGGGTCAAAGCCCTAAAACAGAATAATATGTATACAATGATTACAGGAATTATAATTTTGGCAATTAGTTGGATATCTGAAAATGAGTCACACAATGACAGCAGACAAAAAGAAATAATTTCAAATACCATAAACTATTGTAGAGAACATGATACTATATAACTACTTTAGAATCACTGATAAAATTAGGCTATCCAGCAAAATATTTGCACAGTAGGCAAAATAAAAACCATTAAATATATTATTTAATCTTTTCATAAATAACAGAGTTTATTCAAGTTCTGCCTTATGTTTTTAGCAGTTAAAGCAGTTGAATCATGATAAAAATTATTTTACATAACTCACATTAATGTTGAGAAAGTTGAAGTAGGCTTTGCCCAAGGTGTGCTCTTCTAGTTGAGAGAGATACTGCAAATCCACTGTCTCCTTACTAATGATAGGTCTTTCCCTGAAGAAATTTATGAATTTTAATTTAAAAATAAACCTTCTACATGAAAGCTAAAATTTCATGTCACCACAATTGTAAACCTGATTAGCTGTTACTTAAAACTGAGAGTTGATAAGAAAAATTGAAATGATAATTGCTTACTTGAAAAAAGAATATATGATTTGAAACATACTGCAATATTCGCTGTCCATCAGGATTGGCCAACATCCTTTTCTTTATACTAGAGAGAGCACAACTACCAGACGCCTCTCCCATGGCACATATCATGTCTAAAACATATTAATTTTTTCTTACTAAATCTCAGAAGAAACTCATGTCACTGATTGCAGAGGCTACAGAAAGAAAGATAACACATAATAACAGCTCACCATCTCTGGCAGGATCACGTATAGCAGCAAAAGCTGAGATGCCAGTGAGGAGTGCTTTCTGAAAAGGAGACGTCAAGATGTGACCTGGATAGAGTTGCTGTGGTGTCTGGTGGCTACTGGCTGAGCTGGTATGATTTGCACGACAAGAGAAAGGTCCCGGTGCTGCTAAAAGCGTGATTAAATTAAGTGACGTTAAGATACAAAAAGTGAATGCTATGTAAGACTATTTTCTCCCACAACTTGTGTACCCAATTTTTGCAAATTGTAAAAATATGAAACAAAAAAAACAAAAAGTAACACAAAAAACATATTTATCCAGGCGTCTTCTAACTCCCAAAAATGCATTCATAGGACCCCTTTGCCCTCCTATATTGTGCTGATTAAGTTTTTGGTATAATTATTTCTATTCTAGATGAACGCAGTAATTAGTTAGATATAAGTAGTCCTGGTAGGAAAGAAAATCTTTAATTTTAAAGATATTCATCACAGATGGTTGAAGGGAATATAATTTTTCAACTTTCCACATTGAAAACCTATGACTGAGTGTAAATAAAACGACAGTAATACTATTTAATGATTGTTCTTATACTATTCAAAGTCTTATAACTTTAGTCTAATAGTTGGGCAAAGCTGAATGAGTATATTATACCTTAGATTGAGTCAACTATCTTCTGTTATTATGTTTCGGACTACTAAAAAAAATGGTTACTTAAAAGTGTGCAAAAAATAATCAATATCTGCGGCACAGGAGTAGTTTTGATTGGATGCTTTTCCTGACATCACTGTGGCTCAGATTTGAACTCATTAGCTTGTGCACACTAGAAAACTAAATCACTAAAAAACCATCTTATAACTAAGAAATTAAAGCAGATCGAAATACCAATAATTGAATAATAAAAATTGAAAAAAAAAACATATAAAGTCTCACCATAAAGCAACCTTGTAGACCTAGCATGTCTCAGAAGTGAATAGACCCGTAGTGTAGATCCAAAGTGCATGATTAAAACATCTAAAAGGTAAACAATTAGTTGAATTAAAAAAAAATATTATATTTTAAAACAGCAAAAATTTGGATGAAATGTTTATCATATGCAATAGCTTGTCTAGACTAGCTCTTCTAGCAACTTGGAGTACATCAAATCTAGCATAATTTAATCAGCAGGTGACGCAATACATTTTAATTAAGGTAAAGGTTTACAATATTTGCACATGGTGTCTAATATGAGGAATCCAGCTTATTTATTTTGTTACATCAACGTTAGCTGCATTTTACTACAGCAATTATTCACTACAGGTATATGTATGATAGAGTCACTCCAGAAATCGTAAAAGTTTTTTTTTACTGTGAACTTTAAAATATAAAGTGAACATGTAAAAAAGATAAAATTAAAAACAAACAAAACAAAAACTGAACTTGAAGTCAATTATAACTGAATCTATTTTAAAAATTAAAATTTTAATTATAAGCAAACTAAATGTTTATGAAATACAGCTTGGGCTTAGCCTTATACTTATAATTATTTCAAGAAAAAAAATTAAAGTGTAGAGATAAACTAATGGGTAATGAAAAACCAAAGACTTAACAACCATAATGATAATCATAATGCATAGTAATACTGATACTGATAGTAAAGCTTTTTATGTAGATAATATTAATAAGATATAGCTAACCTTTCGTTAATCATTTTAAGTTAAGCTCAAGTTAAACTGAGTCATGATGTTTAGATATAACTTTTATAACATTTACTATCATTATCAATATACAATACTATTAATAATTATAATATTATTATCAATTATATTTATAACATTTGACTTTGTGATATGACTGTGATTTACATGAAATTGAATATCAATATGCTTACTTCAATCTGTTTTATTACTATCATAATCATATACAGTATAACACATATTTTAACTTAAAGTTAATACTAATATCAATGTGAACGTGATAATAGATTTATGGTGATAATCATATAGATTATCATAAACATTATGATTGTTAGGTAACGCTTTTATTTTTGTGCGGTTCAACTAAAACCATACCAATTTCTGCAACAGCATCATATTAGTAAGTGAATTGCATGCATACTAGAATGTTTAATCTGATAGTATTGTATCGGAAAATCCTACCTGCTTACATTTCGGCTTGGCCAACATTAAAATGATCTCTTTATCTAAAATGTATAGCTAAGACGAGATGAAGCAAAAGCGGTTAAAGATATTATTTGTAACGCATTGACCTATATTCTCCGCCAGGAAATAGTTGATACAAAAACTCAAACTGAACACAAGTTGAAGTACAACTTCAAGTACTACTACTAGTAGTGATAGTCGATAACAATTAAAATTATTAATGTTAATATCTAATATATCAGTAAATATGATATATTATGTCAGTGTTAACTAATTACGCGTTTTGTTAGTGTTACTCTTTCTAATTATTAACATAATTGTTTACATTTACTGATTTAGTGATTTGCAATCACTAAAAGTAAAAGTAAAACTAAAAGTAAATCTAATTCTAAAACTTTGAGTAAAACTAAAAGTAAGCAAGTAAATGAAATTGAATTTGAATGACAATAAATAATTGACATCATGATCATCTTCATGAAGTGATCATAATCAAGTTAAAGTTGTGATCAACTTCAAGCTCAACTTTAAGACATCAAAGTTACTGGTTAGACTTTGTTTTACTCTTACTCTAACTCTTAGACATGTCTGTCATGATGATGACTCATGAGTCATAAGACTGACTCAGCCAGTGACTGATTTTAAAAGGGAGTAATCACTAAGTCTAATTTAATAGCTTATGTTTTTTACAGCAAACTAAAACATGAATTGAAATTATAATCAATATTAATAATTATAATATTAATTAAAAATTTATCAATATTATTAATATAAAATTGAGTATGCAATATGAAGATGTACGAGATTGACTTTGAATATCACTATCAGTATCAATTTTTTAAAATAAAATCAATATGAATATCACTGAGTTGGATAACTATTACTCAACTAATAGTTATAGCTAGTAGTACCATTATTAAATTTAATACTAATGCTGAGACGGGTAATACTAATACTCAGTAATAGTATTAATATCATGAATATGAGGATCAGAAAGTAATTACTAAAAGTTAAAGTGCATGACTTTGCATTATTATTTTTGAATCAATCAAATTCAATAGAATTGTCATTATGATAATACAAAATTTCTTAAATTAATTAACTTTAAGCTAAGAAAAAAAGTAAATTACAGTAATTAAATTATAAGCAGTATGACGTATTACCATTAGTATAACTATAACTGTATAAGTATTAGATTACCAATATCTCTATTGGTATCATTATGAATACCAGTATGAGTATTACATTTACTGAGTATTAGTCTTTTAGTGTTACCAATATTATGACTATGAGTATGAGCTAGGCATAAACTTAAAGTATCAGTGTGAATATAAATATTACTAATGACTGTATTTATGTTTATACTGATTGACTTCATTGCCTAGTGGAATGAGTTTGAGTATAATAACTATTGTAGTTATAGTATGACTATAATACCCTAAAATTAATATCATTATTATAAGTATAATGATTATTATGTATAGCTGAACTTTAAGAGTAAGTATCAGTATGGCCATGGCTATTGTTATGATTATATTGATAATGATTAATACACTTATCATAGCGTTGTGAGTGATTGATATCACCATGGCTGTTGTTTTTACTGCAACTATTACTAATAATGTTAATCTGACTGCTATTGTTACTTGGAAACTATGGGTATTAGTTAATATCATTATGAGTATTACTATTACATTAGTTTTAAGTTTTACTATTAGTTAGAGTTAGTTTGAACTTAAGTTATAGCTCAATTTAAATTTGCAAAAAGTTTCAACGGTAATGAATATTGGTGAAAAATAATTTGACAAGGTATTGCATATTTTTTTAAATTCCTTTCATTATGAATTTTACTATGATTTATTATTTTACTTCCGTAAGTAAGTGACATTTAAGTTTTCTATGATTAGGGAAGTTGTAAAATAATTCCCATTGAATCTCAAAAACTCTATTTTATTAGTTGAAAGTTCAACTGAAATATGTTTCATTGACATGAACAGTAGATAGCATAAAATGACTTTTATCAAAGATGTGTCAGAAAACTCTTTGATTGGCAAGGTTCCTACTTAGTTGGGCAAAGCGAGGATTCTGATTCATTGGCTAGTCTTGATAGTCTATTTTTGAATACTTTTCTACTAAATAATCTATTTCAGGCTCGCAACCTCACCATTTCCTTATGATGTCATGTAAATGCAATGTGTTAACAAACTTGTTTGGTAAAGGGCAATGGGTGAACATCTGATATGTCAATATATTATTGTGTGAACAAGACACTGGTGTATTAATTATATTTCTTTTTAGTTTTTGTTTAACAAGGAACTTGCATCTTTTAAATTTTGACCTCTGGTTGTACGCTTCTATATTTAATTTATGGTCTGGTTTTTTTATTTGTAATTTCATTTTGAACTTTGATAATTGCATAATCTACAAAAAACTTTGTAAATTTACTATTGTGAAAAATAGGATATTGGAGTTCAGTTTTTTATTACTCCTCTCTTGAGCACAGTGGTCAAGTGATCAACTGCTTTTGATAATAGGTTGTAAATATTTTTGGCACATTTATTGCTAAATTTTCACAATGTGCAGCACTATAGGGAAAGAATTTTTTTTTTTGTGTAATCTGTTTACCCACTTTTCATTTATAGATATGGTGCTGGTTTACCATGATAGCCAAACTTGATCTTGTATATTTTCAGCACAAAAGATTTACTTTCTCTTTTCTGACGAAGACTTGTTGACTCTGTGGACACTATAATATCTTTCATACTATTGGTTACTCTAATGTACAATAAAGATGGGTGAGTACCTACACTTGTATGAGCAATAGCTGTTTTCAGTGTTGCTTTGAATTTTATATGTACAATTGAGATTATCTGCAAACCCATTAAAGTTTACAAAATAAGTTGAGTCAGTTGAGTAAATTTTCCCCAGACAAAGTTCAAGTAGTTTGCATATCAGTGTCACTCTCTTTCATGTTGTGGCAGGTTTGTTTGTGTATATCATCATGATGTCTTTCAATGCAGCCAATGAGGTTATGCTATCAATATAATATTTAGTGTTATTGATAGATAACTTTATCTGAGAATGTGTTTCCTGTTAGAGTTGGAACCTGCAATACAATCTCACAGATGACTGTTAAGCTACTAAGTTTGTTATCGCTCATGCACTAAACTGGTACAACATTACTGTTACTGTAACTATAACTACTGCTGTCACTATTACTGTTACTATAACTATAACCATTACTCAGAGTGATAGGGCCGGCACTGAGGCACCGGAGTACTGTATCTGTGAATGAGAAAGCCATGCTATACATGTGCAATTCAAAATGTCAAATTTTTCAAACGGCAGAACTCTGTTTCTTCTAACAGTAAATAATCAAATGATATGTTCACTTTTTCTTATTAATCAGAGTGCCTTTTATACATCAAGTTAACTTAATTAAAACTATAGCTTTAACAAGATAATGAGGCCCCAAGGAAGTTCTAAGTCAGACAATCAATGTCTTCCTCAGGGTTTAAAGTTTGTCCTGTCCTGATGATGAAAACCTGCCAATTATCTTTTATTTTAAAATTTGCTCAAGAAATGCTTTGTTGTAATTATTTTGGGTGGGTTTTTTATGAATTTTATGGATAATGGATAATCTAAATATCAAACAACTATTCAGTGACATGAAGGATACATTCAAGTGCTTTTATGCTTGTTTCAATAGCTAATGTTTGGATGGACGGACCTGAACAAGAATACATTAGTCATAACTACTGTAAGCAATAGCTTTTATATATCATTGTACTATAGATAAGATTACACTATCACAATAGTATTCATCACTTTTTATTTACTCGTATGATTTAGTTTCTCTTTTAGAAACATATAAACATTTTGAAAATCACAGAAAATAAATGGCTCCAAAGCTGCAGTGTGACTAGTTGGAAAGTTTTCAGTTGATGAAATAGAACAATCTAATGATGTAGGGAGTCAACTAAACGCTGATGATATTTCCTACTAACTTTTCAGCTGCTGGACAACTAGCTTTAAAAATCATAAATACATTTTTATATTTAATTCTTCAAATCACTTCTCATCATTATTTTCAATGGGAAGACTATTTGTGAACATACTTGACTAGCTATTTAACATACATGTTCGCTGTGGGATTTTTGTGAGAATACGGATGTCCCTATCACTCTACCCCGGTTACTCTAACTACTATCATTACTACTGCTATAACTACTTCAACTACTACTACTGCTACTACTACTGCTACTACCACTACTACTACTACTACTACTACTACTACTACTACTACCACCACTACTACTACTACTACTACTACTACTACTACTGCTACTACTGCTACTACCGCTACCACACAACTACATTGATACCACCGATCCTACTGCTATTACCACCACTCTGTCATTATATGTTAATAAACTTATTTTATGCTGTTGATTTCTTTTCAACCTGTTAGTCAAAGTGCTAGTGAAGTATGATTATGACGCCACACAAGATGACGAACTAACTATAAAAAATGGAGACATTATATCTGACGTGAAGAAACAACCAGGAGGATGGTGGGAAGGAGTGTTGAATGGACAGAGAGGGGTCTTCCCTGATAACTTTGTAGAGGTTAGAACTTCCTTGTATCTGTGGTATCTTCAAAAGTGTGTTGGCTGTTACTGACCAAAACTTAGCCCAAATTCTAACCTAATTGGTTACAGACTCAGTCTGTATTTCTCTATGATTTATTGAGTAACTTTCATTGAATAACTATATAATAATCAATATGGCTAGTCTACCTGGATTGTTGCTAGTATGTCTGTAGCATAATTCACATATAACTGAAATCTGCAGTTTTCTAACTTGTAATTCAACTGAAATTAAATATTATGAGCCAGCATTAATATATTTCCAGTTAACTTGTATCAAAGATAGTTAAGTGTTAATTAAATAGTACCTACTAGTAAAAACTTATTAAAATAAATACTTTATGTTGTTATTAAGATTTTTAGTTTTTTTACTTTGTTTTAGCTAGTAGTATTACTATCTATAAAATTGTGTGTGTGTATATATATATATATATATATATATATATATATATATATATATATATATATATATATATAATTTATGTAATGAATAAATGATCATAGATTAATGTGTCATGTGCAGAGTCAAGTGTAGAATAGTGCATATATAGTATGTTGGATAATGTATAATGATGTATATTATGTGGACTCGCGTTGTGCTAGAAGCTATTATTGAAAAACTTATTGATTATTTGTTAGAATATGCCTCCTTAAGTCATGTGTAATGTATATGCTATGTGATAAGTGATCTCTTCGTTCACAGTGCTTGTTCAGGTACTTTCATCTCAAGCACTATATAATCATATCTCTGTCCTGAACCTTACACATAATAGCCCAAATCATTGTATATTCAATCTGAAAAGAAGATCCTATTATTATACTATTAAGTGTGCTTTACTGTCTTATATTCTATAGAATGTATAAAATACTGTATCGCATCTATAAAGTATATAACGCAGCACTCTGTACTCATGAAATGGGATTATGGCAGGGTATTATGTTCATGTTTACCTTAGCTAACATTAATGGCATTAACTGGAGCATCCTTTATTCTTTTTGAATATTATGTTTTCTGGATTGCTGCAGCCCTAGTTAGAAGTAGAAATCATAAAAGTGTTTTATTATTTTTAGTAGCAATAGTAGCAGTGGTAGTAATAGTAGCAGTAGTAGTACTTAGTAGTAGTAGTACTTAGTAGTAGTACTTGTAGTAGTAATGGTACTAGTAGTGGTAGTAGTAGTGGTGGTAGTGGTAGTAGTAGTGGTGGTAGTGGTAGTAGTAGCATTGGTAGGAGTAACAGTGTCGTAGTGCATACTACCTACTCATACACACACACACACTACTTATTTAATCTCTTATCTCAATCTGAATGAATACAGTAAACACGCCTTTATCTAATTCCTACATACCTGTATGCTATATACTCTTACAGGACTATACTCCACCGCCTATGGCTGAACCACCGAAAGGACCTAAACCAGGTGCTGGTAAAAATGTGTCCGACATAAAAAGTAGAATTGCAGATCAAATAAAGGCGGGACCACCCCCACCAATGAAAGGTGAGTTGACCTGGGGTGAACACTGTGATCTATATCCCGTCTATTAGGACACGGTTTTTATAGAGTATTCATACCTTTCTCAAAGTGAATCTTGAACAATGGGAGAATTGCTCTGGTAATATTTCTTTCTGGTCTGGTCGTCTTATACTTCTGGTGACATGTATGTGTTGCCTATTAGAATAGCAATAATACTTTCTCAAGATATTTAAACTAGTGGTTTGTCTTCTGAGTTTTGATCTGGTGGTATTCATGCTAGAGGGTTAGAGAATGGGAGAGTGAACGGGCTGTATTTGTTTCACTATAACTTGCTTTCTAGCTCTATTGAAGGCCTTGACTCTAAATTTCGCCTTAGAGTTGTGTTTTCAAGGTTTTTGTATGGCAATTGAATTTACAATATAACAGCTTTGTTTCAAGTGCAGGTAACTTCATGTTCAGGGGACAATATAGATTGGAATTTACAAAAACAACCTGTATTTCAGCACCTACTTCCGCCATGCTAGCCTTGGTTCATGAACAGACAATGACTAACTGTACACTTGCCCTCACTCTTGGGAAATTTCGCATCTAAATTTGTTGCCTTTTTTACACTGATTCATTTTCTCTTTTAATACTGCAGTTATCAAAGGTATTGTATGGTGTAAGCTCCCATTTTCCTGCCTCCATTTTACAGACTTTAAGTTTGACTGTTGTAAGATTTTAAATGAGAGGAATAGGCGGTGCTTGCGTAATGCTGATATGTGATACTAAATAGTGAGACACCTCCCGCTACTTGTTACCACAACCTGGCTGCCGCAGCAATTGCTGCAACAGAAATGGATGCCATATGCTGACCCTGTACTAGACTTACTTGCGGTCTACATCCTTGACAACTGACAACAACTGCTTTCAACCTTCTTTTGTTACCCCAAATCCCAATTCCTCTGCGACACCTTCTCTAGTAGTGCCCTTTTCAAATATCACTGGGAAATAAACAATCAGCTAAATAAATTATGATAATGTTCACTGTTCATGGAGTATTACCATACAAGATAATGCTTGGGTTACTCTGTATAAACCAGGAAGTTGTTCAGTCACCATATTTTGACGGAGTAGTAAGATAAAAACAGTTTGCCGAGTCTGTATGTATAATAGAAGTATAATATAATAGAGGGCCTAATCTATTTTGGAGAAAGCATACAGTTGTTTTTATCTAAGGGGTGCAATAATAATCACCATTGAGTATTCCATGCTGACAGTAACTCTCTATACAGTTGTGAGCTGCATACAGTAGGATCTGGTTGATTTCCTGGGGTTCTAACAGAAAATTGCAATCTCAAACTATTTTTACTGATGCAACTAGATCTCAATGCAATTATATCTTGCTGTGTACATAGTTAGTGTAATCATGCCCATATATGGACGGGATTCATTTTTGGCTGCGAAGTAACATTTTTTTGAATAGGGTATTGAAACATTTGGTTTTTTCCCAGTAGATTCGGCATGTCGACTTGCATTTAATTTTTGCCGTATTCATCAGCACTTTTGTGCAGGGTTTTTTCACTTAAGTTTTTAATGCACCAGCTGAATGTTAAAAAAGTAATGGCTGCGTATTATGAGTGCCCAATGGTTGTGTTTCAGCTGGAGGTGGTAAGCCTAAACAGATGGCAATTGTGTTATTTGAATATAAACCTGAACAGCCTGATGAACTAGAACTAAATGAAGGAGATGAAGTGGAGATAGTTAGAATGGTAAGGAAGTAAATATGTAGAATAGAAAGTAAATATGTAGAATAGAAAGTAAATATATAGAATAGAAAGTAGATATATAGAATAGAAAGTAGAGATGTACAGTAAACGGTAAGCAGATGTATATATAAAATAGTAAGTAGAGATATGTAGAATAAAAAGTAGAAATATATAATATAAGATATATATTACAGCTATATGAAATAGTAAACTGGTATATAGAGAATATGTATGGAATAAAAAGTAGAGATATAAATATATAAAATAGTACGCAGAGATCTATAAAATAAAAGTAGCAATATATATAATAGTAATTAGATATATAATATATATGGAATAGGAATTAGATCTATATGGATTAGTAAGCTGATATATAGAGAATAAAAATTAAAGATGTATTAGACTGACAGGGTATTGATTGGCTGTGCTACTAGATACCACTCAATGTATGCTTGTAGGCTGAGCAGGGCTGGTGGGAAGGAGTTCTGAGAGGCAGAACTGGTATGTTCCCCAGCAACTTTGTAAAACTTTTAGAAATGCCTGCACCTGTTCCTACAGCCGTGGCGCCCTCTGTTGCTGCTGGATATGCACCTGGTAAGTTTACTGCTCTCTCTTTGCTAAAATGACTTTGTAGCAACTTATAGCCAGTATGTCTTTAATATTACATTAGCTTTCCTTATCAAACTAAAAGTACTATTCTGCCAGTTCAACTTTTTATTGTATGGTTAAATAATTTGATATGTGAGTTTCCATTTTAAATGGAATGCTTTTTAAAATGTTTTCTCCGCTTACTCGACACAAATGCTTGCCCAAACAACAGTGTGGTGATAATATTCAAATTTGAGCCAAACACTCTCCTTAGTATTGCGCTATCTTGATGGCAAATATTGTAGATTGCATCACTTTGTTTACAATAAATATTAGATGCAATGCCAAATATTTCACTGGAATGTAGCTGAAGTTCCTTTATACTCAGCCAATGTGTTACATGATCAGTTAAAGAAAGCTCTGATATGCATGCCACTTTTTCAGGTCCTCCTAAACATAATGACATGGCGATGAAGACTAACACGGGTGGCAGGCCCCCTGTTGTTGAGGTATAGACGCTTCATATCCAAATAAGCATTAACTTTTTATCTGTTAATCAGTTATTTAACCTTTTTTTGTAAATACTGTTGACTAGCTGCTGTTCTCTTACAGCTATATTTAACCTGGGTATGATATTATCCACACAGTAACCTTTGAGATTAGTTTTACTTGTTACTTTGTTTTAGAAAAAAGTCCTTCCACCTCCAGCTGTTGAGTCAGCCAACCCACCTCTTCTCCCAAAGCGAAATCGTGGTATAAGAGTTTTATTTATTGTGTTTTCCTATTTTTTAGAGAAAAGGTTTGCAATAAGCTTCCTGCTTTTGTGCATATAAATTATAACACCCTTATTTAGTAGTAGTTACAAGAACATAATTATATTGTAATTGTTAGTACACCTTGTGATTTCAAATAGATTAGGCTTTCCAAAAAGCAATTGTTGCATAACATATCTCACTACTCTTGTTATATTTACTTATTTGTCCTGCAAACTATTAGGCTCTCGCAGCTAAAAAGCAGATCTTGTTGCACACCTTTTCTTAGCATTTTTTACCTCTTGGAAATTGTTGCTACAGAATTTAACTGCAATGCTCTATTTATATAGTCAATTTTAAAATATTATGTTAGAAATTACTGCATATAATGTAAATCTGAGCACATTTTCAAATCTCTCACAACATCCTCCATCAATCATTTCTTTCATGCTGCTTTATCATTATTAATCAGAGATTTACCATAAAATATTTTGATTAAATAGTATCTGGATCGGAAGGTCATTCTTTTGCCGACAATACTGACGGTGAACCAGCACCAGATTTAGCTCATAAGAAGCGTTTAAAAACTAAGGCACAAAGAAACCAATTGATTCAGCATCAAGAGTTTGCTTACAGTTCTTCGGATAATGTCAGTCAACCACATTTTCGTTCACGACATAGATCACGAAAAAAGACTGGTAAAAGTACCGAAGCTGGTGGACAAAAGTCTACTCCGCAAAAAGCCAATCTTCCTTCAGTATGGTCGACTTGGTCTCGAGAAATTCCTTCCGCATCACCAATTGTTAACAAAGCCAAATCTATGGCAGCTGAGCGGAGTGTAAAAACATCATCTGTTTCTATAAAAAATAAGAAGTCAGCACCTGCTAAGCTTGCTAGCAATGATTCTCCCCTCAGCGCTACCCCTGAGAAACGACACAGATCTAAAAGTACCAACAATCGAGTTGAGAAATCTGGAAAGCTGAGCTCTACTCATAAAACTGTTGATGAATCAAATAAAAAAGCTCGCAGTAAATCTCGAAACAATGACCGTGGGCATCAAAAGCAATCTAGCTCAAATAAAAAAACAGAGAGAGTAACTAATGATAACTCGCCAAAACATTTAAATTCTCTTGACAAAGCTAATGTCATTACTCAAGAAAATACCAAACCTTCAAAAAAATCTAAACGAAATCAAGAAGAGAAACACAAAAATGCTATGAAAGCCACACTTGTAAAGAAAGTTGGCACAAAGAAGTCTTCTGACCGGACATTGGACAATATTCCTTCCCTTGCTGAAGACTTTGTTGCAAATGGTGCCGGAAAGTCTCAGAAAAGTGTCAATAGAAATGCACTAAAATCTAATACTGTTCTAGAAAAGATTACTGAACAAGTTCATTGGACTGAACCTTGTAAGTCTAGCCAACATGCTCCTCCAACCGGTGAGCTACCTCCAAGTGAGAAAAGAAATGATAATATAGATTTGTTTCAGTCTCCAATTTCTGATAAGAGAAATTTTGCTATTCAGTGCGACCCTAACAATGAAGAGACTGCAAATAGTGTTGTCTTTGAGCAAAAACTATCCTCTATTGAGCGAACTGTTTTGGGTATTCAGAACACAATATCAAATCTAACAACATTAGTTGGAAATTTAATGTCAGAACAGCAGCTAAAAAATCTTGAAGATATCCACAATTCTCTTCAAAATGACAAACTTTCAAGTTTTAACAATGACAATGGAATAAATGGTAACGTTTTTGATGCGCAGCACGATTCAAGTATTCGTAACTTATTTGATACTCAGGAGGCTTTGCCTACTTCTTCCAAAATTATGACTGTTGACACGTCAAATTTTCTGCTGCATGCTGAGCCAATCGAGTATTTTGACATCATATTTAATGGAGATTCTGAAGATTCAGGAGAAAATGTTTCAGGCACGAAATTGATTGAGCTTACTGAATCTCAAGCGGTTATGTTAGAAAGTGAAATTAATAGACAACCTAAATCAATGTCAGAAAATGCGGAATTTAGCGGGGACAATGGAAATGATCTCGTCAGTGAAGTGCCTGGGGAGCTACCAGAAGAAATGCCAGTAGAAGTTTCAGAAACGTTACCAGATGAAATAAGTTTAGAAAATACAAGATCATTCAATAGATTACAACGGAGTGTCAGTATCCCATTTGCTACTGGTTCTAGCCCTTCAATGGAACCTAATACAGTTGATGATCTTTGTTACCCAGTAGATTCAAATGAAGAACTTGACTCAGGTATGCAGCACCTGTCAGCCGGCTTGGAAACTAGTGAGGTTCTATTAAATGATAGCTCTCCCAATACTTATGTTGAGAATAACCATGAAGTTGAGACTACATCAAATTCTAAAGACACCTATGATATGTCTCATGGTGGAACACTTGAAATATTGCGCTCTAAATTAAATTTGGTTAAACCCGGGGTAACTGTTGTTGGTTACGAAAAGTTAAATGAAACTAATGATGATGAAAGTGTCACAAATTTTTCTCCTGAAAAGAAGGTGGACATGGATGATTCGAATAAATCAGATTTAAAACATTTTACTTCTCAAAAGGAGAGCATTACCTCAGTAGGAAAGGAGCTCGCCCCTCTATTTTTAGTCAATGACCAGCTGAATGTTGAGCATGACACTGAAGATGTGTCTACTAGGGTAGTTTTAGAGGGTGTTATAGCGCATAGTCAACCTCCTTTATCAGGTAAAAAATTTGATGAAGCTAGTTTTACAGACAACAGTGAAACTAGTTTTCTTTATTCAGATGAAATACAACTGCCAAAACATTCACTGAAGAAAAAGCGGACCTTTAAATCAAAGTTGGCTAAGATATTTGGCATAAACAGAAAAGGAAATACACCAAAAAAAGATAAACAGCACAAGTATAACACGGGCTCAAATTTAGATATTGATCTTCTGTTTGAACAATTGCCTCCTCCCACACGTGTGAACCAAACATCTAATCAGTATAAAAGTAAAGCTAAAACTTCTGATGGCAAGTTTAGTGCATCTAGTATTCCTCAGTTTTCACCCCCACCTCCTCCGCCATTGAAATCCTCCAAACTTTCATTAAGAAATATTATTGGAAGTCGTAGAAAAACAAGTAAAACGAGTTATTTGTCTGAGACTGAACATAAAACAGCTATTCAAGAGCAACTCACTTCACTGTTAGAGGAATGCTAAAAAGTTCATTGTTGAAAATTCCGAATCTTTCCTGTTGTTTAAAGTTATATTTTCCAATGTCTGCTAGAAAAGCTACCATAGATTGTACTGATAAGGATGCTCAATACTTGGGAAGTGGCTTGACAAAACATCAAAACAAGTTAATGAATGTATTCACTTCCTTAAGAGAACATCTGCAAATACAAAATACTGACAAAAATCTGAAAACTAAATATCATCATCGATATGCTGTGGATGACTTTTCTGCATCTGATGAAATTCCTGAAGATTCTGCAACTAATAACAATGAACCCATTTCAGCTGTAACTACTGATGCGGACTTATTGGAAAAGGATGTAAGCAGCAAAACAAATGCCGGTGATGGTGAATCGCCAACCAATTTAGAAACAAATGGTTGCAAAAAAGCATGTGCTATTATACCAATGGATATTAGACCTTTAATAAAGCAAGCCTACAATGGTTCAGACTTTAATAATGTAGATCAAACACCTGTTTGCTTACCCATGGTAGATGATGACGGAATAATTCGTCGTAGAAAATCTAACTGACCAATTGACATTTTATAGTTTTGTGTTCTTTACTAGTAATCAGTACACTTGTTGCTAATAAGAATAAAACAACTTGTTTTGACTAAATTCTTTTTTCTATCAAGAGTGTTCATAAAAAAGGTTATTGCAATACATAACAATTTTACGGAAGCTTTTTCAGGAAAGCTTAATTTTTGTTTCACTAACTTTTACGGGTTTCATTAAACATTTGGCAGCTTCTTCTCTTGTCTGCTCAGTTCACTCCCTTCAGGTCAGTCTCTTTTTCTCCATTCTTAATTCAACTAACTTATTCTCAGTTCAACTAACTCATTTTCATAATTCTCAGTTCAGCTAACTCATTTTGATAATTTTCAGTTCAACTAACTGTTTTTCTTCATTCACTACTCATCTTATAGAAAATATCTGTGTAAGACATTTACTCATTAAATTAATATAGTTCAATTGAAATTACTTTTGATTTTCGGTTTCCTTGTGCGAATAATATTTAAAAAATTATAGCTATTTTTTGTAAGTCTAGACTCTAGAAGTAATATTTTTCTTATTGAAGTTATCATCGCTGCAAGATTGCATATTAAGTTGTAATGTGGCTGCAAGCTCGACAATTTCTAGTGTCTCACAAAATTGTGTATCCCCTTCATGTGGATATATGTTGCATACTTTTGTGGTTTGCAGGCACTAGGGCGAGAGTCTTATTTTCATATAAGGCTTGTAATGAGGATGAGTTGACCTTGGAGGAAGGTCAAATAATTCAGGTAACTGATATGAAGCTGGACGATGCAGGCTGGTGGAAAGGAGAATTGGCTGGTAGAGTTGGCGTATTTCCTGACAACTTTGTTCAACTCCTGACAGATGAGGAACCAGCACCTCCTGCTGCAACTGGGGTCAGTTTTGTGACAGCTGAGTTATACTCTTTGACATTGCATTGTATTGCTCGGTATGACGACTAAGTTGTACTCTTATTCACTGCACTGTATTGCTCATATTGAGCACTACAATGCAATGCCCGGTGAGTGTGCAGGAAGTCTAGTTAGCAATGAAGTTTAATTTCTATTGCAGAGACTGAACAAAGCCCCACTGCAGCCTCCCCCAGAAGCTGATCAGCCACAGCCCGGCAGATTACCAGTACGTTATTACCAGGTTACATGTGACTCACTCCCACATGGCTTTACTCTCAAATATACAGTCATTATTGTGAAGTCTTTGCACAACAACCAGAATAATTGATTTAGTTGTTGGTCTCACTGCCTCAAACCTGAGCAGCTCTACACAAACCCTCTCAAATTGGCTTTTTGAATGCAAGGAAAATTTTATGGCCATGAAATCCTGATTTAAATCACGTCAAGATCACAGTTTTATATGTTGTAAATTTCATGCTACACAATACTGACATACATTTTATACAATTGTGGGCTGTAAAGGAAAGTTGAAATAAGACATAAGTTGAAGCTAGTGAAAACTATACCTTTAATATCAAATATGTCACCAAGTTTTTGAAATCTTAGATTTTCAATAGTGATGCCAGCCAGCATATATTAGTGGTGTCTGAAATATAAACCAGTTCACCTATATTATTATACAACTGACTTCTGCACCATCATTACTTTTAATAGACTTTAGGAAATTGAATATGGATATGGTAATATAATTATGTACTATATTCTGTCGTATATTACCACAGGATATGGTAATATATGTACTTTATTCTGTTGTATATTACCACAGGATATGGTAATATAATTATGTACTATATTCTGTTGTATATTACTGTAGGATATGGTAATATATGTACTTTATTCTGTTGTATATCACCACAGGATATGGTGATATATGTACTTTATTCTGTTGTATATCACCACAGGATATTGTGTTATATGTACCTTATTATGTTTTATGTTTCAGCCTCGACCTGGCGGACTTACAAAACCGGTTGAAATGACATCTACAGGTAAAGTATATGGATCACTCTACTTAACTTAGTACACACTATATGTCTTTAGTTTTTAGCTATTTTTCACAATTTAGCCGCTAATGTATATAGTTTCTTTCATTAAACTGATTATAAAGTATTAACACAACTGAATAAGCAAGATTTTTTTCAAATTTTGTTTGATTTTCTATGTTTTTCTCTAATTTTGTAGTAATTTAGGTGTGCGGGTGTGATGCTTTTTTCATCACCCCACACCTAAATTTACTAAAAAAGTAAGATATTATTTTTTATCCTTATATCGCATGCATGTGTATAGCATCTATATCGCATGCATGTGTATAGCATCTATATAGCACGTATCTAACAGATACTCTTGAAACTGTAGACTCTGGTAGAGGCCCCTCTATAACTTCTAAACCAAAGGCAGCCGATATTGAACCAGGTTAGTAAATATTCTAGCTCATGAGGCTAAAGTCTTCAATCTCACCTTTTCTATATCACTTATTTTGTTGGCTTCTTTAGTAATCAGTTTCATATTTTATATTTACTGACACATGTGCTTGTAAAAAGACCTTGTCAGCTGCACATGTTTAACTATTTTCAGTCAAGATTTTGTTACACACATCAGTTTACTCCATACACTAATTTAATATTAAACGTTTTGGCAAGATTTGATTGGGCTGCAACATTTACTGCTATTATACTCTCACCCAAAACGAATGGAAATATGTTTCAGCGAGACCACTAGTCAATGGGAGAGTAGATGACAAAACTGTCATGTCTTTAATGGAGGAGATTGAAAAGTTAAAATCCTCCATGGTAACTAAGGAGTCACATGAACTGCTGCAAAGAGAGCTTAAAGCCACTAAAGAAGCTTTAGAAAACTACAAAAAAGAAAACAATAAAAAGCTGTTAGAACTCATGAAAGAAGTAAGTAATATAACCAATGTTCAATATTTAGCTATCGCTTGGTTGAATCAGTGACGTAAACTTGTAGAAAGATCAATTTATTAATATTTCACTTAATACTTGCAGTTATTAAATATAATTTAAATTTCACAGAAAATGTAAACATTTTGTTAAAAATAAGGGCAAATATAGCTATCTGTTTTACTATGGTATTTATTCCAAGTTTGAAATAAAACAGAATGCGCTTCTGTTTTCTAATTTTGAAGTAAGTATATAATATGAATTGGCCTGAACCAATTTGTTTTGTTCTCTAGATTGATGAAGAAAGAAAGCAAGGTGTCCAAAGCAATGTGGAGATAGCTAGAATCAGGAAATTAGCTGAAGAACATTGGGTGGGGAAGTGAAGTCCCTTAATATTGTCTCACTATGCTGATTACTATCGCTCTTTCCATCTACAGCAATGCAATGCATGTTGTAGTTCAGTGATAACCTTTAGCTAGAAATCTCCTTTGTAATTAGTTTAATTTTTAGCTACAGAACTTAGAGTACTGGTAACAGTGTAGGACTCTGTACTGTTTTAGTGTTACAATTTTGTGTGCTGTATTGGACTAGTATGTACTAACTATGTATATAACTACATTATGCACCGTACATGTATTACATATATTCTCTAGTATGTCATCAATCCTAATTTTATTTGGCTTCTCGGTTTTTACTGGCTTCACTAACAACATCTATACATTCCAATGTATTACATTTGATGTGAGTTTTGATAATGTTTGCGAATTTTACTTTACAAACTGAAAGGGTGCGAATGTTCTTCTCCTCCACGGTTGATTACTTACTTACACTACAGTGACTGAAGCCTCTGCTGAATGTTTAACTGTTTTATGTCTGATTTAGTATATATATTGGCTAGAAATATTCGTTGTTGCACTATTTCTCTATACGCTTACAATAGACAATAAAGTATTTTATTAAATTTTATTGCAAATAAAACTTGTGATTTATGCCTCTTTAGCATCACTTATTCTAATTTTAGTTAGAAAAGTAGTTAGACATTATGTTAGCATTTAAATGATACACAGAGCATACAAAAGGAGATTGGTGGCCACAACTCCTAATATTTACATTGTTGTAGCAGGAACTAGTTGATGAAATTAATGAATATGCACTGTATTTAAAATAGATGATTAAAATAAGTAGCAGCTTTCAGGTTATTTACAAATCTATACATGAAACAGTGAAAGCTCTAAATTGTCTTGCAGAGATCAACTATTGGATGCTTTTACAAAATTCATCATCATGGACTTTTTCTTGGGTATGCTTGCTTGTTCATCTACAGATGTGGGAGCTACCCTTTTTTCTGGAGAAACTTTAGTTTCTTTATCCTTGGAGTTATCCTGATTACTTGCTGTGTCTCTGATTTTTCCTGCTTCATCACTCTTTGTTTCATTCTCACTACTTGATGCAGTGTCTTTCTTGTCAGCAGAACCATCAGTAGTCTCAGTTTCCTCAGTCTACATCAAGTAAAACAGGTCGGGTGGAACATCCCGTGGGTGATAAACGCACTTGCATGCATTGACCTCAAGATATATTAAAAATATCAAACCTTAGTAAAGCCAAGGCCAACATGACTCTTATAACCAAATTGAAGCTTATGGTCTAAACTGTGTTGGAATTGATCCTCCAAACCTTGGTTTAACTTCTCCGGATCTTCTAAAAATGACAATTCAAGTGTAGCATATTAGCAGATGTCACAATAAAGAATGAGCTACAAGAAAACATACAGAACTTGCCACAAGCTTGTGTGTTCAGAACAAAGCTTTAGCCTATATCAAAGCCAGAGTAATCGGATATGAACCAACTATTGATAAAAACTGAATAGAATCAACAGTATCCACGAATTTCAACTCTAACTATTACAACTGCTTGCTAGTAACTTACACATCATTCCCAGACATGATCAAATAAGCAGACATGTACGTGTACCTCATCTATTAATTATGTAACCACACTTAGTTCCAGTCTCATATATTCTACTTGCGTGAGTCAAGCTTTAAGAAAACAAACTCGAACTTCACTCTCTTTACCGCGTTTCCACGACTGCACATTATGCGAATGAATGCCTGTATGGATTAATTGTGGCTTGTTGTTTGCATTAACTTGTAGTTGCGTTTCATTCGATATAACTATTTCCATTAGCAGAAGGAAAAAATCCATTCGCATAATGCGATAATGGAAACGTAGTGGTTATCTCTTCGATTCATCTTATGATCATACTACATATTCTTACAATAAACTCACCTCGTTTGTGTGAAGGAGCATGATCTCCTATTACTATCTTCCCTTTGTGTTCTGCCTAAAGATTTCAAGCAAATTTTACCAGCATTATATTTTCCCAATTCAAAACATCTGATGTATGATATGATGTTAAAATAAATCAATGCTGATAAAATAAGCAGAGAGAATTACTTAAAATTGCTAGAAACTTCCAGTGCCTAAAATATATAATTTAGGAAAAACAATCCAAATCACAAAATATTAAAATTATTAGTCGCCTCTGCATTCCAACTATAAAGAAATCAAGCTTTCAGAATTGAAAACAATAACTATGAAATTTCATCAACAGGATTCCATTAAATGAATGGGGATATAGTTTAATGTATTAAAAGTGAAACTAATTGAAGGGCTACAGTAGCTTGGCCATTACAAAGTTCTTTCACAACTTGAATAATGTTTTTTTTTAAATCTCCCATTAAGCATTCCCTGACTAACTCTTAGTTCTATTTTTGTTCTATGTTGACTTTACCCACTGCAGATTGTAGCTGCCAAGGAATGACAATTTTCAATTCCTGATTAAATATTAACACTAAGAGTTGTCTTACCTATATTAGTTACAAACGAAAGTAAATAAAAT
Organism: Bugula neritina; assembly: GCA_964035545.1. Taxonomy (NCBI): domain Eukaryota; kingdom Metazoa; phylum Bryozoa; class Gymnolaemata; order Cheilostomatida; family Bugulidae; genus Bugula; species Bugula neritina. The sequence goes on from OZ037767.1 coordinate 23,240,496, forward strand.
ACAAAACTTCTGTTAAAATGAAAACACACATGTAAACAGTCAGAAATATATGATTTAGATTTAGTACATCTTGCAGACTAGCTTATAATTTTTCAAATGAAAACATTCACTAAAGGAGAAACTGACCTTAGTGGCGCCCATTAACTTGAGAAATTTGTCTTTCCTGGACTTGTCACCTAGATCGGCTTGCTCCCAGTTATTAGCAGACTTTACCTACACATAAAAATACTAACTAAGTGTTTCAATAAAATAGACCTGCTACCTGTAACAACATCACTCAATAGAATATCAAAAGTTCCTAACCGCAGGAGTGTTGGTTGAATCTGCATCCTCTTTCTCGGGTGTCTTATTTGCTGAATCCTCTTCATTGACTGGTGGAGTTGCAGATACTTTGTTAGAAGGTTCACACTCTCCACTTCCACTCATCATTCAATGCCTGTCGATATACAAAAACACGACAATATGCAGCCCTGTATAACAACTAACCTAGAGTGTGGTACCTGCCACTATATAGGCCTATACACAGTCACTTTACATAGAAGAAGAAATATATACAACATAATATAAAGTTTACCCGCCATCCATTAATTTGGGAATAGTGATTTAACGATGAAAAAACAGGCAACATGTTGCTACAAAAATTGTGAATAGTAGAAGTAAGCTGACAATTTCAAATAACTACAAATGGACAAAGTAAAACTTTCACTCCTTATTTTGTATGATGTTGTCGAAATGTTCATCTGAGTAGGAAAAGACACTTGCTCGACTCACTTGAAGTTCAACTCCGAAATCTAATAAAATTTTAACCATCACAGACAATATTATATACAACACCAATATGAGTATCATTATCATTATGAATTGTTGTTCATTACTATTAGTATTACAATTAGTAATAATGTACAAGTATTACAATTACTATTAGTATTACTATTAGTAGTGAGTATTCACTGTATTGGCCATTAAGATTTAAGAGTAATATCATTGATAGGAATCAGTAATACTAATAGTATAAACTATACATTTGGGTCTATTATATTTAGTATAACTATAACCATAGACTATAAGTATAAGTGCTAGCATAACTTATGCTAAGTTAGTAGGTTAACTTTAATCAATTTAGTAGTAGTACTAACAGTAACTCTAAGTCTATTCCTTATGCTCCATAAGTATTACTATTGTATTAGTATTACTATTAGACTTGGAGTTAGTACTACTAACTTAAACTACTAACTTAGTAGCAACTAAGTACTAGTATAAGTATTAGTTATCACTCTAAATCAATTACATTAAGTTTAACCAAATTGTTATTTGGCTTTGCCAAGTATTTCATTTTTATTTTAGTTTTATTTTTAGTATTAATATTCCATACTTTAATTTTATTGGTTTTGCCATTGCCAATTGGCTATTAGTATTAGTATTACTATTGGTATTTGACTTTCACTTAGTATTAGAATTACTATTAGTACTATTACTCAGTAATACTATTAGTATTACTAATAGTAATAGTCACTATTACTATTAGTATTAGTATTACACCAGAAGGGGTTGCCAAACTTATCCAAAATTTGCCAAATGGAAAATCGCCAGGACCTGATAGAATTCGAAAGCCTGACATGCTCATAGACTTGGAGGGTACTGCAAGATGTCTTGCTCTGATCTACAAAAGTTCCTTAGACACAGGTAAACTGCCAAAACAGTGAAAACTTGCAAATGTCACACCAATACATAAAGGCGGGGACAGTGAATCTCCAAACAACTTTAGGCCCGTATCCCTGACAAGTATTCCCTGTAAAATGATGGAGCATATCGTGCTTCATCACCTCAATGAAAAGCTTGACAGTGTGCTTCATCATCGACAGCATGGTTTCAGGAGAGGACTGTCCTGCCAAACTCAACTATGTGTTACCTACCATGACCTAGTAAAAGCAGCCGATGAAAGACATACTACCCATGCAGTAGTTACAGATTTCAAAAAGGCTTTTGACAAGGTACCTCACCTAATGTTGCTCCAAAAATTGCAAGAGATACCGGGTATAAATGGATACCTCCTTAACTGGATACTTGATTTTCTTTCCGACCGACAGCAGTCTGTTGTACTTAGCCTAGGGCCACACGGTGCGTATTTTGGCATGCGAAAATTAAAATCACAAGTAGCAAAGGTGTCCACTGTACGCGTTGAGAAAACATTCGCACTTGTCGCTCAGCATTCTCAACGCAAGTGCGAATGGTCTCTGTCGTCGTCACCTAATTGGCTGGTAGTTATTAAGCAAGCCCAATTTCTTTATTTTAGTGCTAAATTCCAGTAAATTGCGTTTTATTGAAAGCGAGTGCGATTTAAAAATGAAAGCTTTATTTATCACGCATCACTAACGCTACAGTGGACACCTTTGCTACTTGTGATTTCAATTTTCGCATGCGAAAATACGCACCGTGTGGCCCTAGGCTTAAAGGGGAAAGCTCTCAAAAGTGCCGAGTAACCTCAGGAGTGCCGCAGGGATCTGTGCTAGGCCCAATCCTGTTTTTGTGCTATATAAATGATCTTTCGGACTTGTTGTCATGTAAAGTCAGCCTCTATGCTGATGATACTCTACTTTACCAAATTGTGAACACCACTAAGGAAGCAGAACTATTCCAAACTAACATTAACGCTGTATATGAGTGGTCTCTAAAATGGAAAATGCCCTTCAATGAGCAGAAATGCTAAGCAATTAACTTTGGCAAAGTAACCCCTATATCACACTACAAACTCGGTACCACATGCCTTGCGTGGGTACAAAGCACTAAATACCTTGGGGTAACCATCCAGTCAGACCTAAAATTTGATCAACACATAAATAATAAGTGTACCAAGTCCCGGAAAATTCTTGGCGGCATCAAGCATTTGATGTATGATGCACCAAAAGATGCTAAGCTATTGGCTTATACAAGTCTATGTAGGCCTATACTCGATTATGCGGATGTGGTTTGGGATCCTGCGGTTAGAAGTAAGTTGCATGATATAGAGCTGGTCCAATAATTGAAGACAGGGGACTTGTAACTGTAACCACTCGAGCGGCTGCCAGAGGAGAGCTTATCTCTATATCATCTAGGAAAAACTTATTGCACACTAGTTTTCTACCACGAACAATTCGTGAAATGCGCGGAGAATATAATAACTAATTACAAAACAGCAAATGCTGTAACTAGTGCTAACCCTGGTCTAATGTAAGTTTTCACTAGAGGCTTCCCTGTAGACTTTCCAGTTGCTGTGGAAGTCCTACCTCAACTGAGGTAATAAACTGAGGTAATAAACTATTAGTATTAGTATTACTATTAGTATTACTATAGTATTAGTATTACTATTACTATTAGTATTAGTATTACTGTATTAGGATTATATTGAGATTTGGAACCATGGAGTGATGGCCGCAGACGTACACTGTTGGTTTCACAATTTCTATAAATGTTCAACTCAACGTTTTTAATTGTTGTACATCAAAAATTGTTACTAATAAAGCTTCCCTTCGTAGAGCTTTAATTATAAATAGTTTTTGTTCCGTGGTCATTCGTGTTCATTGTGAATGAAACCAGTCTTGGATTATTGCGGCCTTGAACTAATAGCTGAGAACCAATAATCCACACTGAAATGTTGTGCCTTCATAATATATCACTTGACAATACGTCCTATAAAAACTCGACTATTCATGCTAGGTTCAAGGACTATTTCACTATTTCAAGCTTTTACCAAACTAAATGGGTTTTTCTCTACTTGATTCAATTGCATTATCATCATTTTTACTAAATTTAACTTTTAAGTCAAGTTTCTTTTTATTCACAAATTGAGGGAGCGTAAATAATTGAACTATATTTTTGGTGAGTCAGTTTAAAAGCTTTCATTTGTCTAATTTTTGGAATTTATCTATTACTATTACTATCACTATCAGTATTAGTATAAGTATTACTATAACTATAAGTATAACTATAAGTATAAGTATAACATTAACTATTACTATTAGTATTACTATTAGTATTATTACTATTAGTATTAGTATTACTATTAGTATTTTAATTTTAAAACAATCTAAAAGTAAAGCTTTTACTTTTAGTAAACGTGAAAATAAAAACAAAGGAAATCTAAAAGTCAGAGCGACTATCACTATGAAAGCAAATGGAAAGTTACAGTTACCAGTGAAATTTATTAGGATGCTTAATAAATAATAACAAATGACAATTAAGTTTACCCAACATAATTGTTGTTAAAATGATAATTTCAATTTGAATTTGTCTAACTCTATGATTTGTTTCAACTTTAAGTATGCTCATACTGTAAGTGTATATAAATTATAATTAGAAATATGAAAACTGAAATATGTCCGAGTGGTTAAATGTGCGATTAAGTTGTGAGACTATGAGCTGTAGCTCTTGAGACGCGAAAAATATTAAAATTATATTTTTTAAGTTAGCATGCTCATTGACATAATCTGGAAGTTGCACGAGTTGAATAAATTATAGAGGCGGCAGCCTTTGACTTATAATAAAGCACATCACCTTCATATCAAGAGCTACTTTTTTTCACCAATGTGGTTTATGAGACGCTTGTGTTTTGGCACTAACAAAAGTTTTTTCATCGATGAATGGTGTAGATTTAGCAGAAATATAGCTTTTACTGTTCTACTTATAGTTGATTTCTAACATTTATTTTAGTTGCTGCCAATGCTATCAGTGTTTTTCAACATTCTTGCAACTAATGGGCAAAGAACCATCAATAAAAAATTCGGAAAATCCAAAATCTGAGTTTAGCTCCAGTGAGTATTATGTTTACTAAATATTGCTTAATTAGAATTTCTACAGGCTATTATTTTATTTTATTGCTCTTGAAAATCTTAATAAAATTCGCATGAATTTAAGTGAGCAAGCTTTTGAGATAGTCTGAAAACTGATGTTTGTTTGTGTTGAGTTCTCTCACAGCAGTGCTGACTATAATGTTTTCCTTTGCTTCAAGATGCTGTTTTTATGATATGTGTGGGAAGTGTGGCCAGTGTCCTTGGATTTGGCTACTCATATTTACAAGCTAAAAGAAATGAAATTAAAGCTATTACATCTCAAGATACTCCACAGGTATTCTATTTGTATTATGATGCCAACTAAATGATATCCTTTTTTCGTCTTTATAATGTTAAATCATAAACCAAATAAAACTTTAATGTCTGCCCAAAGTCGCTGGCCAGTGGTATAAAAACCATGAATGATATCGGTCACTACTTTTTTCAACTGTTTTTGGAGCAAATCTGTTTAGAATAACAATTATCTAGTTTTTGTATATTATATAACATATCTCATCTAAGTTTGTTGTCTTCTCCTGCTGACATACTTTTCATCTGATAGGCTGTTAGGGAGCAGATGGCTCATATGAAGGAGGGAACAAGACTTGCTTCTCGTGCTCTAGCTTACAGTTGGCTCTGGTCTATTGGAGGCGTCAGTCTGCTCTCTTATGCTGCTTGGAAACTTAGTGGTGCTAAAAGTGTAAGGAATACGCTAAAAGTATTTATTTTTAAAAAGTTGTCTGTGAATAGTATGCTGTAACATAATATTTCTGTATGGCCCAAGTGTTTAGAACACAATATTGAACAAAGTCTTAAAAACGTCACATAATGTTCACCAGAAGGAATCTACGTATTTTTGTGTAGAGTCATATCTGACAATTCAGTAGATTCATAGAATATCGTACTTAATAAAAAATATATAATGATTTTAGTGTGATTGGCTGGTTCCTTATATGCTTGCGGTATGCAGGTGACACGTGTAATAAATGTATATAAATAGGTTTTATTCTGATATTCTGATTGAGTTTGTCTTTAGTAAATCTGCCATATTGGTGTATCGTTTGTCTTTCAGTAACACACGATGCTTTGCATAATTTTCACTTTACAAATTTCTCTCAGTTTGATAAATTATAGAAGTTTCTAAGCATAGATTAAAATCCAGCATACCTATTATCAGCTCACTTGAATCAATGAACCTATTCTGCTGCAAAGTTATGCACTTTTGAAATATGATTTAAGTAATAAATATTTTCAGTCCAGGGGAAGAGGTGCGGCTTTTTGCACTCATAAAGGCTGAATAAAATTATGAATTTGGGTGAAAATGAGATTATATGATGTTTTAATTAATCTGACAATGCTCAATTCTTCGTTTCATTAATACTTGATGCTTGTGAAATTCAGTTGGAGTTGTGTTCTCTTTTCTCTTACTGAGGTTGGAATATATTTGTTGCAGTTGACTGAGTTTAGGCAACTAGCTGGAAAGTCCTTACCTGTTATACCGAAATCAGGTAACCAAGGCAGAAACAACTTTGATTCACTCAAGGATTTAGCTGATTATCTTGAAGCTGAAGATGAGAAGAACAAACACAACGTAGTGAATGCTGAAGCAAGTGACTGATAGGAGAGTGTGATGTGTATAAACTCCATAGACACTGTGGGGGGAAGAGAATGAAGGTTGCTCATCAGTGATAAAGCGAGGAGTTATGATTAACTACTGAAATATTTTTACAGCTATATAGGTTCTTTTATACTATGCAAATCAAAGAGTGGTAGAAATGCCACACTTGTTGTGCTAGAACTGCATCAGTATACAAGTGTATTTTATAGTTTCAAGTGATTTAAAACACCAGTAGGCACACTTTTAGTATTGTAGAAGATTTATTAGGCCAAAATGCAACAAGTCTCTAAATAATAAATGCCTTGAATACCCTAAGCTAATGAGTTTTGCTAAATAGCAGCATTAAAATATTTAAAACATAGTTTAAAAAGCTTAAGAAGTTGCAAAAGTAATATCATTGATAAACATACAGTGAGTTACATGTTGATTGCCATTCATGTGTCATATAAACAAAATTAGGAGTATTGTAGTTTATAGATTAGCTGTAGGTATATAAATAAAATGTACAGTATTAAGTATAAAGCCGGTAATGTTTGATTATAGGGGCCAAATAAACTAATAAATTAAACAAACACAGGGAATATCTAAACGAATCAAGTCATGTTCAGAATGCCTAGCAGTTTAATACTTATGTGAATGCACTGTTGGCTAAGCAAGCAATCCTCAACAATCTAATAAATGTCATAGTAACAGCACCATAGCTACATGCAGTGAACTCAAGATCCAGTAGATCCTACAGATTCAGTAGATACTACAGATACGAGATGCTCCACAGCTTTGCCCACTTGACCTGCCATTTGGAAAAGTTCACCAATACTTCCACTGATGGTGCTGTGAGCTGCAAACAATCAACACCAAAAATAGACTTGCATCTTAATGTCTTTCAATCTAATAACTTCAACATAAGTTGGCTATTTAACAAAATTAGGGGTTCAAATTTAATTATCTGGATAAAATGTGTTTTGCAAAGCACTAGTACTTCTAATTAGTGTGTTCCAGTTGTGGAAGGCTTCTAGAATAAAGTTTGGCAGATGTCATTGCATGCACGGGACTTGTTACATAACAGTGACTCACCTGAATTTTCCCTCTCGTATGTCGGAGGCAATCTTTTCACTCTTAGAGGAGAGCTAGAGGAACCAGTCATGGGAGTTGTGCACTTAATGAAGTCTATACTAGAAGGGTCGGCAGAGGGCTACAAGGTAATACAAACAACAGTTACATTAATTCACCGTTCCAACAAAAGCTGTAACACTAGAACTGTACATGAGAACTGTAACACGAGAACCTACCTTCTCTAAAAGACATTTGAGTCTATGCAGTTGAGACTCCAGCTGCTTGTTGTGATCCTCGAGGATCTTCATGCGACCTTCCAGTCGACCCTTGTGCTGCCGGAGGAGATTCGCCTCAGCCAGCATTTCCACTTCCTTTTCCTCAGTCGCAATACTTGCTGATACTGGCTCAATGTCTCTCTGTGCCTGCAGTCTTTCATACTCACTCTGCAGGTTCCTACATAGTTATACATACTCACTCTGCAGGTTCCTACATAGTTATACATACTCACTCTGCAGGTTCCTACATAGTTATACATACTCACTCTGCAGGTTCCTACATAGTTATACATACTCACTCTGCAGGTCCCTACATAGTTATACATTGACTTGATATTCTATATGGGAGAGCATACACATGGAGAGCATTTATATTTTGAAACTCAACAGTTTCATCCTTACATGCACACACCAACGCACAGACTCACACACACCGACATACACACACACACACACACCGTACAAACACACACACCGTACAAACACACACCGTACAAACACACACACCGTACAAACACACACACCAACCTGTTCTCATCCTCCAAATCTTTGATCATGGCCTCCAGCTCGGCCTTCTGACTATCTTCCAGAGACATGACTATTTGCATAGGACTCTTGAGGTTGGTTTCACTGTACGTCATGTCTAACTGTTTATGAACTGGCTTTGGGTTCAAACTCAGACAGTATCTCCCAATAATCTGATGTTCATCATTCCCACTGTAAAGGGAAGACAATTTCTTCATTGTGGCTGCAATTAGCTAGCCCTTGTATACGGTTAACATATTATATACTAACCGTATACAATAATAACCGTATTATATAAAACATAATACTAGCATGTATATAGCAGCACACAGTGACACTATGAGATGTATGACAGATTAACTACCTGGGAGTCTGTGCATTCGAATCGACAGGTACAGGTGAGTGAGACAAGCCGTTACTATTTACAGGTTTATTAGACTGTGAGTTGCCATTGTGCTGGTGGGATTTACTAAACTCTAGATCAGAGGCTAGAGTTTCCTCTAGTCTGACGTCACTCTGGCTGTTGGGGGAGTTCTGGTACTCCAGTCTACTCAGACTGTAAACATATGACACCTATGAGTCACACAGCATACAAAAAAATCTACTAAGTATTTATAATTCATAAGTTTTTAGAGCCAACGATATGCTATTGGCAGCACAGGAGAACAAATCCTGCAATGCATCAGCTAGTTTGAATGCGAGGACACTTGAACTCACGTAGAGGAGTATTTTTCGATATCTCTGTGAATGTCAAAGTCGTCGACAATGGGAGAGTCAAGACTGGGAGACTGTTCGGTATTCTCAGAACAACTTGATTTGTTCAAGTCGCAGTTCTTGTTTATGGAAGGAGAAGAAGATAGTGATATGCTGCAGAAAAAACACAGAGCATTGACATGATAGGAGCTTATGGAGAGCTAATTTCTCTTGTGAGGACACGCCTACTTTCTTATGTGGAGACACACCTACTTTTTATGTGGAGACACGCCTACTTTTTATGTGGAGACACGCCTACTTTCTTATGTGGAGACACGCCTACTTTCTTATGTGGAGACACACCTACTTTTTTATGTGAGAACACGCCTACTTTCTTATGTGGAGACACACCTACTTTTTTATGTGGAGACACACCTACTTTCTTATGTGGAGACACGCCTACTTTCTTATGTGGAGACACGCCTACTTTCTTGTGTGGAGACACACCTACTTTTTTATGTGAGAACACGCCTACTTTCTTATGTGAAGACACACCTAATTTCTCGTGTAAAGACGCACCTACAGCTTATTATGTGAAGCCACACTTTTTATCTTTGCACAGGCTTAGTGAGCTGTTATGACTACAGCTAAAATATATCAGCTACTAGTTACTAGAACTTATATGAAGGAGTTTGTGAACGCTGACACACTTTCCAGTGGTGCCTGTAGGTGAATACAGACTGGAACACATTGCATAGCAACCAACCGAACAATAACCATATAACACGAGCACTATCTCACAACCCACCTTATTTTGTAAATTAACTGTAGCAAGAAAGCATGAAGTTGGCTTTAAATGACATTCAACAAAACATAAGATGTGGTAGATGGATTTCTTCAGCTCGAATTCTTCAAGCTAAGTTTCATTGCATATAGTCACGAGTGTTACAGCGGATTGTGTAAAAAGTTATGAGCACATTCTAATTGCTGGATCACCGGGTTAGATATCACCACAATTTAGACACTGAAAATGTTGGGGAAACAACTCTCAAGACTACTAGCGATATGGAACAGGTGAACACTGGGAAACAGTATTGAATAAGTCAATTGATTCAGACAATCGCGTTGAACTATCTTTTGGAATACGAAATTGTCTGCTCTTGTAGCACATATTTTAACTGGTGAGAAAAATACAACTTCCCAAAACTTAACTTTCTTCACTACCTTTAGCAGACATTTGCAAGATGCACATAGTGTATAAATCCGCCAGAGTACAAGATATGACCATAACACACACCTTTCTCTAGACAGTGTAGAGTCTGTGTAGCTTTGAGTATTCAGGGGAAGATAACCCTTAGGGTTGTGTTTTCTGATATATCTGCCTGAGCTGTACTTTTTCCTCATAGGAGACGGCATGTCTTTCATCTCCTCACCAGATGTGGACTAAAGTAAGTTTATAGATCAGGTTAATGAAAAATCTATTGTACATCAGCATTATGTAAAATACCAAAATATAATGCCATGTAAATAAAGTGAAACAGGAAAATAATTATAATTTATAAAATTATATCATTACGTTCCAAGCCAATTAGTTAACTGAGATCAATGGTAAACATGTAAAATCAGCTGATAGTTATCACACTAGTTATAATGCCGATCTAGAGATATTTATTATAGCGAATGACACATGAATACCAATAAGTCAGCAATAGCAAGTCAGCAAACAGCTAAATACTTACCGAACAATAATACTCCTTCATCGGATGACTCACTTTATGACTTTTACCCTTTTTACCCGAGAAGAAACAAGATTGGCAAAGGTTGAAGTTGAAACATCTCAAGCACCTGTACCTGAAGCAGAAATAAAATGTCATTAAACAGCATAACTACACCGTAAGCCTATTCAGCAAAATCTCTAAGCAAAATGGCGGCAAAGCAAAGGCATGAACTTTCTAATAAATGAGTCTGAAAAAGATTATAAATATAGGCTTCTCCATGCTACAAGTTTAACCAAACACATCCCAGCAACACTACAAGCAAGTTCTGTATTTCACTATGTTCCCATAGCTTCGAATTATGCAAATTTTTCATTCGATGTTTTGAAAAAATTGCATCGAATGAAACCATATATTAATGCAAACAGCAACCACAAATCCATCCATACAAGCATCCGTACATATCCATTTGAAGCAATGGGAACAAGGTGTTTGTGTTTAGAAACACACTATTCACTATTTGAGCGCACAACAAGTAGCATACCTTAATCCAACAATTGGTGTAATCTTACATAAGCTACACTTAGCCTGGTGTTTACAACTCTCAGAGGTTGCGAGACGGTGATAGACTGGTAACCACACCATAGACTGTGGTTCTAGTGTCAGCCATTCGAGAAACTGGCTACAGCTGACAGCGGCTTGTCCCTTAGCCTACAGTCAAAAAGATATGATGCAAATATGATTACCATGTAGTCAGCCAAACTAACACCTAACTGAAGTAGTGTCTGGTAAAGCATTACAGTTTATTGTACAGTTGTTGGGTCACCAGTAAGGCAGAGCCAATCAACAGCTTGCTCACAAGTGGTGGTACAGAGGGTTATCAAGTACCTGCTGAAGGCAGCTGTCTACGCTTGGCTTCACATTGGAACCACCAAATGAGTTGAGCTCGCCAAGCTGTCTAGGAATCTGTATGCAAGCTGTGAGCAGGAGGGATAACTTCTGTTCATCTATCATACTAGACTCATCGGCAAGACAAGAGAGGAGATCTGCAGCAGAATAAATACACTCAGACACAGCTAGATGTGTGACAACTAGATGTTTGACACATGTGAGCAGATGTGTCAACATAAAATGTGTCAACACAAAATAGGTCAACATACAAAGTGTCAACATGTAACAGGTACTTACAGTTAAACTTGTCCTCCACAGCACCTTTACACATGACCACCAAGCCAACCTGGAAACTGAGTGCTCGAATCTGACCTTGTCTGCCAAGGTCATACACGTTGAGCAACCAATTGAGGCTAAGATCAATGCTGAAAATATATTAGAATTCATTAATCATAGAAACCAAGAGTAATCAATTAACATAATATACTGCTAATAAGTTATAATAGCAGAGTACCTTCAGCATACGGGATACAAGCAAACAAATGCAGTCCAACACCGAATAAAAAGCAAAATTGTACAAAGAGAGTGAGAGCATGGCACATTAACAAGTTTAAATCACATAAACCAGACGACCAGCAACTGTATAAAGAACATCTCCAGAGGCTGATGTCATTGAAAGTGAATGCAGGTGAGAAAGAACAGAGGCTTGTGCTACACATCACGTCACAACTGAACCAAACAAGTGGCTGCATCTTCTCTAAGTATGCCACGTTTGAGTGTATTGAGATACAAACTCCTTGCTGCTAAGCAACAGACTAATGTTAGCTTTGTACCTGAGAGAAACACTCATCTCGCTGGCACCACTTTCATCTGCCTGCTGTTCAAACAGCTCCCTCAGACACTCTATCATTAGATTCACGTCAATGATGTCTTCGCTGTGTTCAGTGACTACTCCGTGCTCTTTACATGTCTGGATCACATCCTTGAGTGCGACAGAGCTCACTGGAAATAAGAATGAGATTATTACACACAATAGATTGGGTGTGCAACATCAACCCCCCTCCATACATGAATAGTAGAACACACTAGAACTGTCAGTTAATATACTCACATCCCAGAAACTGTTGCACTTTTCTTAACTTCTGTGCCGTACGATAGGCTGAGAACTTAGTGGTGTTGAACTTGGATAGCTGTGCTAAGAGAGTGACCATGCGAGGGTGGTCCCACTGGGTGGTCTTATTTTCATGGCTACACAACACAAAGTATGGCAATAGTTTCAGTTTCTATCTCAACAGTGGCTCTCACAAAACACTACATACTAGTATCAAACTGAACACTGCAGGTATAAAGTAGCAGCTTATAGTTGGAGATGCACCTTGAATCAGTTCAGCAAATGCTACAACACACCAACTGTTGAGAACTATGATTGGAGAAGAGATGCCTGAGGTACTTACTTGATAAAGTAAGGAATACCGGCGGGTGTTGTGGCCCTCTCGTAAGGTCTACTCACAGAGTCACTCAACAACACTCCCACTTCAGGTACCAAAGAGCTGTTCATACCTTCCAGTTCAGAGAGTCTGCGGTTTAGTGACTTTTCAGCTTTTACTTGTCTACAAGAAAATAACAACTATACATACAGCTTGTTTCAACTACATTATCAGATCTTTCATTGCCCTGAACCCTTTCCTTCAACTCCCTCACTCAATATTTTACAATTTTCCTATTTTAATTTGCTATGTTATCGATTTACGATCTGATTATAAACTAAAATTTGTATTTCCATTTAGTCTTGTCTTTTCTCAGGATTCCATTTCCATTGTTGTAGCAGTAATGCATCCTTACCCACCGCCCTCAGTTTTATTCTCACTAGCCTCGCTTGATCTTTGACCTTGGTTCACGTGAAGTTGGGTTCCCGGAGCATGGCTCTTGCTGGTTGCTGAAGTATCATGAAACGGAGTAAACACATCGCCCTTGTAGTCAACCAACACGGGCGTTAAAACTGCTCCTTTCTTGATGCAAATGGGGCTCTGCGTCGGTCTTTCTGCGGAGGCTGACAGCAGGTTGTGAGCTGCCTCCGCTTTGTTCAGAAGATTCGCACACCCACTGTTGGCTGCTCTTTCTGTTAGATTTTTTTTCTGCTGAATGAGCAGAAAGACGATTTCCGAAAGCCGTTCACCCATAGCAGCTTACTTTGTGAAATGGTTAGAAGTGAAACGCTGGCAACCCTTATGTAGAGGAAGCAAAATGTCACCAAAATTAGGTTAACAAATGTTAATCCAATAAACTTTTCTCCAGGCAGCACTGTCTATGCTGGCAGCATCAGTGGTAAGTGAGGCTGACAGAACGGGTCTCAAGGCAGCACATGTACAGGCACTGAGCACAACAGAAACTACAGACGCTATCATGATGTTATATACTAGCTACGCAGCAAATACATGATGTTATATGGCTATGCTGCCAATATTAATTATAAAACAGAGTTCTGAAAATGGAATAAAAGATGACAATCTCTAGTTAAAATTGAAATTTCACTTTATATAAATACATGAAGAAATAAGGTTCAAATAAAATTTGTTAACCAGAAAACACACAACACTAAGCAATACAGTGTTGAGGAATTCAAGATATACAGGAAGACAACTCCAAGCAAGTCTTCACAATAAAAAACCACCACGACACATAGCCTATGTCCCCTGATACTATGGTTACACAGGCTATTTATGTCACAGTAACTAATAATCTTCAGGGTTGGGTTACACCATCAGTCTTTCTGTCAAACACTTTACATGAAACCCTATGCTAGAAATCGAGTGACTATAACTAATGGGAGTGCGTGAGACAGGGGTTAGAGGTCAGACACACCTAACCTGAGATCTAAGAACAATGACAGGGGGGAGACTGCCACTCATACTGGTGAAACAGAACACTGGTTACCTGATGAGCAGCTGTGACACTATCCGAGTTGTCTCTGTGGCCACAGGCCCTTCACTGTACTCCTGGTTCTTCAATAGAGAGTTCAACTTGTTCAGCACTTCACCAGTTTCATCATTCTTACGTTTCAGGGCTTTTGCCATGGTCAGCTGCCTTGCTAGGTCTGCTATTGGGCAGTCTCCCACCTGCAAACAACCAGTCATTAGTTCATAGTGCTAGGTAATGGTGCAAGGTGAAAGGCTTGGATGCTTCAATTACTTTTCGACAGATTTTAAAGCTATGACAGAACTGGCCCAGTAGGCTACTGGAACAATACTAAGTAATGATATTACAAGCTTACACCAATCCCTGTGGGGCTGTTTGCAATTATTTCTAAAGGTTCTAATACTGCTATAGAACTATCATTTACAGATATTAGGTGAAAAGATCTGCAGCTGGAACTGACATCCTGAACTGCTGACAAACATATGTATTTTAAGAAGAGGTTGTTCACAAACTGAACTACAAAAAAGTTTTAGAAAAGAGCTCTAGAATATCCAGAAATAATCATTCAACCAGCAACTGATCAAATAATCAAGTTTCTAGTCTCAAAAATTTAGCAGCACTTAGGTTTCAGGATTTAGACTTTACTGGATGCAGCATTCAGAACACTAAGTTATCAATTCCTGCAGCTCTCACAGGCATTTCACCAATGTATGTATTGTGGAAGACTATAACTTGTCAACATGTTTGATCATTGCAATGCAGACTGGCTTGTAAAAATTCACACTGAAATAGGGATATGTTGTATAAACAGGTAACTCAACAGCAGGAAATTGTGGAACCAACTGGAAATTTTCCTGGTTACAGCAGATTTCTCTGTTCCATCATGTTTCGTGTTTTGAGAAGTAAAATGGTTGTGCTTTAATTCACACTGGCTGCCTTGTTTCATATACTACAGTGCTATACTACAGTGCTATACTACAGTGCTATACTACAATGCTATACTACAGTGCTATACTACAGTGCTATATTACAGTGCTATACTATGGTGCTATACTACAATGCTACATTACAGTGCTATACTACAATGCTATATTACAGTGCCATATTACAGTGCTATACTACAGTGCTATACTACAGTGCTATACTACAATGCTATATTACAGTGCTGTACTACAGTGCTGTGCTACAGTGCTATACTACAGTGCTATACTATAGTACTATATTATGAAGATGTTTACTAGAGTATAGAATGAGTTGGAAGACTTACACTGCTCCAGGATTGCAGACTACTCTCTGTATCATCTAGCTGAGTCACTGCAATGTTCACCAAGTTAGTCACGTCACTCAACACCCTGTCAGTAGTAGTCAGTTGATTCTGCCATCGCTCAGACTTGTTGTGTAGCTCCACCCACTTTTGATTTAGCAGACGAATGTGTCGTCTGATGTTCTTAATAGCAGCCTTTGACTCGGAACTTTCTAGACTCAGTTCTATAGAAGTAAGTATGAATACTAAATAGAAAAGAATGGCGAGTGTTATACATGGCCTTATACACAGTCTGTAGAGTAGAAGTGAAGCAACAGCTGGAAATTTTACAAAGGTGAAGGACAGCTGCAACAGAATGAAGTTCAAAACAGAAATATTTTCAAAACAATCAACATTTTTCATTATAACAGCTCCCAGTAAGTATTACAAATTATGAACATACGAGAAATCTTCAACTTCTTTTCACTTGTTAGCTATTTCCAATCACATGCTAACCAACATGACCGCTGTATACATTTAAAAAATGGAGACAAAGGTGTTTCACCTTATACACTTGACATGAGACTTGACCAGTACCAAATACTTGAGTAGGACAAGCTGGAGCAAAAATACATACAGTGAAACAAACCTTCTATGATCTTACTGTCACAGCTAGATGAGCTCAGCCTTCTGTCTGCTCCCTCCTTCTCCAGGAGAAATCTTCCGGTGGTTATGGTGTGTTCAAACTCCGAGGTTTTACTTTCTAGTCTATTCTTCCAGTCCTGAATTATAACAGTAACTCATAATAATGATACATGGGATGTTCCAGCAAAGAGTATATTACATAAACCTTTTGTTTTACTCAATAATAAACTCCTAGCAATAAGGACTATGAACTGCAAAGTAAATACCACAGACTGTAGTTTCATCACAGAGCATGACCAGAATAATAGATAGCTGCATAAAATGTGGTGGTGTAAAAATATTAGAACCTCCGTTTGTACCAGCAAATCCTACTGTTATGTTGTATTTTGAGAAATTCAATAAGAACAGAGCTTTCCACCTCATCAATAATTTGAAGTTAACGGCTACATGTATTGTCACTGAAAGTACAATCTGATTTAATTATCAGAACAGAATAAGTGAGAGTTAAGCAATGAGTTCAGTTGACTTTAAGTAAGACTTGGATGCCCCAGGTACCTCATGACTCAGCTGCTGCTGTTTCACTCCTGGCAAGCTGCCAGCAACCGGCCTGGCAGCGATTAACTCATTCTCTCTACTCATCAGGAAATCCAGTAACTGGCGACATTTTGAGATCAGCTCAGACCATTGGTCCATGCTTAGGTCCAGCTTTGACCTGCAGGTATACAGATGTATATCATATGTGCTATATAACATAGTGCTATACAGTGCTATAATATACTGATATTATCCCATGTGCTATATAACATAGTGCTATACAGTGCTATACTATACTGATATTATCCCATGTGCTATATAACATAGTGCTATACAGTGCTATAATATACTGATATTATCCCATGTGCTATATAACATAGTGCTATACAGTGCTATAATATACTGATATTATCCCATGTGTTATATAACATAGTGCTATACAGTGCTATAATATACTGATATTATCCCATGTGCTATATAACATAGTGCTATACAGTGCTATAATATACTGATATTATCCCATGTGCTATATAACATAGTGCTATACAGTGCTATAATATACTGATATTATCCCATGTGCTATATAACATAGTGCTATACAGTGCTATAATATACTGATATTATCCCATGTGCTATATAACATAGTGCTATACAGTGCTATAATATACTGATATTATCCCATGTGTTATATAACATAGTGCTATACAGTGCTATAATATACTGATATTATCCCATGTGCTATATAACATAGTGCTATACAGTGCTATACTATACTGATATTATCCCATGTGCTATATAACATAGTGCTATACAGTGCTATAATATACTGATAAAATCCCATGTGTTATATAACATAGTGCTATACAGTGCTATAATATACTGATATTATCCCATGTGCTATATAACATAGTGCTATACAGTGCTATAATATACTGATATTATCCCATGTGCTATATAGCATGGTGCTATACAGTGCCATAATATACTGATATTATCCCATGTGTTATATAACATAGTGCTATACAGTGCCATAATATACTGATATTATCCCATGTGCTATATAACATAGTGCTATACAGTGCCATAATATACTGATATTATCCATGTGCTATATAGCATAGTGCTATACAGTGCCATAATATACTGATATTATCCCATGTGTTATATAGCATGGTGCTATACAGTGCCATAATATACTGATATTGTCCCATGTGCTATATAGCATGGTGCTATACATTGCTATAATATACTGATATTATCCCATGTGTTTTATAACATAGTGCTATACAGTGCTATAATATACTGATATTATCCCATGTGCTATATAACATAGTGCTATACAGTGCCATAATATACTGATATTATCCATGTGCTATATAGCATAGTGCTATACAGTGCCATAATATACTGATATTGTCCCATGTGCTATATAGCATGGTGCTATACATTGCTATAATATACTGATATTATCCCATGTGTTTTATAACATAGTGCTATACAGTGCTATAATATACTGATATTATCCCATGCAATATATATAATGGTGCTATACAGTGCTATAATATACTGATATTATCCCATGTGCTATATATACAATGCTATATACAGCTATACACTACTATACAATGCTATATGCCGCGATATATTACTATGTACTAGATAGGTAGGTATACACGAGTCTACCCAACACAAAACAAGCCCGACTCACCTAATTTTAACAGCTGCAGTTCGAAGGCTCTTCCACCTTTCGTTGACCTCGCCAAGTTTTTCTACTGTCTCTGTACTTTCAGAGTCGTCTGCTGTTATAAACCTCCTTCCAGTAATATTGAGCAACTCGTGGGTCTGGTGGTGGGCATCTATTTGTGACTGCAAGTCCTGAAGCAAAGCAAGAGTTCCCCTTTATGTCTCAACTAGCAAAGAGTGTATAGCTTTACCTTATTCTATCTAGTTTATGTCCTAATACAAGTATAGTGAGCAGTGAAAGTTGTAACACACATACATATATAATATAATATCATATCATATAGTATAATATCACATTATATTATACATATGCTTTGGTATAATACTTGTGCAGTGGTGACAAGTGAATAAATAGATCCCTAAACA
Source organism: Bugula neritina (assembly GCA_964035545.1). Lineage (NCBI taxonomy): Eukaryota > Metazoa > Bryozoa > Gymnolaemata > Cheilostomatida > Bugulidae > Bugula > Bugula neritina. The sequence goes on from OZ037767.1 coordinate 23,259,518, forward strand.
GTCACTGTTCATAGATTGAGTCATATAAATTCCAATAGCTGCATTTTAAGGTCTTGATAATTCTACCCTGTTATCTGACCAGTACATATCACAATATATAAACCTGTTATTAATAAGAATATTGAATTTAATACAGGGGATTGTATGTAGTGATTATGGAGCACGACACAGCTGCGATTAGAAGTCATTGCTCTCAATATTTCTTTACTTAACCTGAACTCACAACTCTACGAAGGATATTGTATCATGGAAGAGAAGGAAAAAGAAACTGGCTAAATCTATCACCTTTCTTCAAATGTGACATCTTGAATATAACAAGCTGATAAATGTGACATATTAGATTATATATGCAGGTAAATGTGACGTATTAGATATGGCTCGAAAGTATAGTTAATCTAGTTAAAATAATGTCATTACTACAACCTAAAATTTGTATACTTCTATTTACATTTTTAGTAATATATTATATCATGCATAGCTTTCAGTAGTATATATATTATTATTTGTAACATATTTTATTAATATAATAATATTACAATACGACGGTTTAAATATATAGATTGTTCTCAAAAATACATATTATGATGAAGCAGTATAACTATATTATAATAATATATTCCATTCTATTATATATAAATATTATATTATATTATAATCATATATTCTATCCTATTATATATAAATATCTTATTGTATTATACTATAATGAGTTTTGTGAAATATCTACTGACAGAGCACCACTCAACACGCATTGAGCTCTAGAACTCGTGAGTATTACTACTTACTAGATGAGTTACTCAGCTTACAATATGCTACTCAATGAGAAGTGGCTGTGTGCTATGACACTATGTGATGAGCCAATACCATTAAACCTGTCAGTCAATAAACCTTTGACCTTGGGCACTACTGGGTAAACACAGCTACTTGGTAAACACAGCTGCTTGGTAAACATAACTAGTAGAGCCGCTTAGATTAATCTCTCACACATGATTCGATGACAGCATTATCAGCTAGTTTTATACTGACTAGAAGAATTGTAATTATAATATCTAATAATATATAACATAGTATAAATAATATATTACATACCGCTATTCTGTCCCATACATTAGATGTGATAGGATATTATATAACATAGAAACTACTACTGTGCAAGTGTTGGTGTGACTACAGATGATTGACAATATCTGATTACCACAAGTACACCCAATGAAGTCAATCTTCTGGTGTACAAATATAACTGCTACTGATATTTCTGTAAAATCTTGAAATTATCCAAACCCTCTCAATATGTGCTAGCTTACCAAAGCAATGCAAACACCCTAGTCTGCCTCCTTCCTTCAATAGAAGCCTAGTAACCTGCTGCAATGGTTTCTTCTAGCATACAATCTAATTGGTGCAAAGCCCTAGATGCTGCCTATGTATGCAGTGTTATGAACAATTAAATTTGACTTATACAGTTACATCACATGCTAAGCCTGCATTACTGAAGGGTATTGATTGAGCAAAATACTTATTATTAAATTACAAATCTCTCATTTTACAGAAGAAGTAGTAGCAGGTACATGCAGCTACTGCTAAATTGTATCATGTTCATTTCTATCAAAATGAATAAGTTACATTGTTTCTAAGATTCAATAGAAAATACTAACATCAATTTCAAACAGAATACAAATTAAACTATAGCTAACAAAAAGGCTTTAACATTTCAATGTTAACTAGCTAAGTGTAAAACTATGTAGAGGGAGGGACCTTAAACAACAACTGCACACAACACAATGACTGGAGGAAATAGGTGCAGCACTATATCTGACGGAGGAGATAACAACTGATGAGAACAAAGGGCTGAGGTCCGACTGTTTTACTTTAGTTAAACATGTGATGAAGAGGCAAAACACTTGTCAACTGATAAGCAATGATATTAAGAGGAGGAAATGGCAAACTTGAATGGGTAAACTGCCTGCACACAGTTTGTCTAAGAAAAATAAATAGAAGTTGTCTTCCTTTCAATGTCAGAAGCCGCAAGAGACAGTTTTCTAGGTAAACGGTGACAAAAGATTGCTTTGACTTTAACATGATGCAAGACAGCTTAATCGATCCGTTATATTACTGGGGTCTTTCATTCAAATGAGTAGAAATGAAATATTTCAGTTCAATGTTATATTCATGGGGTTATAGCTTAGTGATTCAGATATAAAGAATTATTAGAATCATTTAGGTCAGCAATGTAAGTTGAAAGTCGGCGTGTTACTTGTAAAGCTTTTACCGGCTTTTTATCTTAAATGTGATAGCAAATCATAAGAGTTTTCCAATATTCCCAAATATAGTTTCTATAAAAATAATTGCATAGCACGATAATGTATTTTAAAGACAATGTTATCACCTTTGGCCTTAGCAAAAAGCTCTTAATAAGTTTTAGAAAAGGAAGGTTAATAATAAGTCAACAATAGTATAGATATTTTTATGGCATCTACTTAAAGAATTAAAGAGTGGATGTTGAAATTAAATACTAATGGTGTATTTGATCTATTCATATGCTTATAAACATATTGCAACATACCAAACTGCTTCAAATGTAAAAATTCTTCTCCCATTATCTCAAGTTTATCACTTATTCAAGTTTACCAATAAATTTAAGTGAATAATGTTGAATTCAAGTACATCTGCTGCAGCTTATTGAGTCATAAATGGAAAACATAAGGAATCCACTCAATTACCAGGGAAAATCAATATATCGTGGCACCTGCTTTCAAAGTTGCTCTGAGGGCATGGCTAGAATGCACCAACATCCACCAACATTTAAATAATGCTTTATTCAGACTGGAGTAGCTGTCTTTGAGTCTAGCCTCAGTTTCATCAGATAAGTTGTGGCTATTCTGCTCCCATATGCTATATACTTTTAGACTAAGTATTAAATCTAATCCCCATAGAGGTGTATTATGCAGTGTGTAGAGTATATTATAAGATATTTAATATTAAACTCACAACTCCGTAAATCTACAGTTCCAACAAGTTCCTTGATTTTTAGTCTCCATGTTCTTTGACTTATATAATGTGCAAGGCAAGGATATCTTAAATACCAGAGTACACTAAATACTTCTAGCTCCCAGTAGAACTAAATACACCTCAACTCTTACCTTCTCTGGCACACATATCGGAAGAAATCTTCTTGTAAAACGAAGCAGACAGCATTTTTTACCTTATAATATATTACTATTGCCTATACTAATTCATGTCCATACTATTGCTGGTACTATTGGGTAGTATTACTATATTCAGCATCAAATTATGACATCAGAAACCAGTGCTAAACTGCTAGTGGCCAATGATAAACAAGTAAAGTAGTTACCTTAGATCTTTGAATCCAAGTGAAAGACCTCATTGAGTGATTCTCTTGGATCTCGTCTAACAGGATATCAGCTAAAGACTCTTGTTCCGTCACCCAAAGTAGGAAGTCATTCAGGGTTTTATCAAAGTTGTCTAGAATCTGTTTTTGAGCAACTAATGCGTTACTATGCTGGGATAACCTAAAATATATACAAACATTATATGTAATTTCAACAATTTCACACTCGCTGTAACTATAAGTAATCATATTTACTTCAACTATAAATATACACACTCACAGCAAGTATAAACACTCACAGTGACTGTAATTATTATGACTCTCACTCACTGCCACTATTACTACTCACACTAACTGTAACTATACTTACAGTCACAGTAACTACACCTACAATCACCGTAACTATACTTACAATCTCTGTAATGAGTTACATCTCAGTGCTAATGACTCAGTATTCAACTTGAGTGTACTGGAATCCTCGTTGGGGTAGGTAGTCATGAGGTAGCTGCTAAACTCTGTCAACGCTGTATATTCACTCTCCCATGTTTTAACATCTGCTTCCAAAGTCTACAGTTAAAATAATGTTAGCTGAAACAAATTTTCGGATATGCAGACCCAAAAAAAGGTTTGTGCCAGAAAGTTATACTCTTACATCGATGGGACAACTCCCTAAAGTTTTTTGTGTGAATTTCATGCTTCAACAAGACAGGGGAACAAAACTACCGAGTTCAAGCTTTACAGCACATATATACAATACCTATTATTTTTACATTTTTAATATAATTACAGCACATGATAGTCTCCAATGTTGTAAAAGGGTAGTGAATAATAAATTTAATGCTAACTTTGCAAAATGATCCCAACGTACAGTTAAATCAGGAAAATCTGTCATATTTAATGAGGGTATTCAGGAGTTGCCTACTTTCTATATTCTACCACAACTACCATAACTATAGACACAGTTTATTCTAGTTTTCATTAAAACACAGTTTGATGAACTGAAAAGATGACATGGTGGTTTTACACTGTTATGCGGCTTTTGAATTTCATATTCCACTTCAAATTAAACGCCGCCCAAGGCAACCTATTTTAGCTATTCAATGACCTTTAGAGAATTCGCTTGGCGAGACTGTTGGAAACCAACATTGTTACAAAGAGTTTAGTGAACCTAGTTTTCTACTAGATTTCTACTAGAAAAGCTATTACCCAAGGATTAGATCTAAGTACTTAATAGTAAAAACTTAATAGTAAAAATTTTGTTCATGTTAGCTACATTACAGCAGATTTGCAGGACCTACATGCTGTAGTTACTAGGATGTTATATAACATAGCACGTACGCAGTGTTGCTCCATCTGCTTCTGTACCACATCCAGAGCGTCTCCTAGGGTCTCCTTCTTCATCTTACTCATTTTATCTTCAAGTACCTGCAACTGACTGTCTACATGAGCCATGTCATTACCATACTTGTGAGAGTCTATCAGCATTTGCTTCAGCTCCGTACATCTACCAAGGGATTTTACTTGGCAGTCCGAACACTCCGCCCTCAATCCTGAAACTAAAATATAGTCTATGATTAGTTGGCTGGCAACATTCACCAATGATAGTAATGACCGAAGAGTATATATATTAGCTATTTTTACACTAGGTGCGACTTTTTTATTGGATGGGAAGACAACTCCAACATAAACCTGTGATGCTAAAATCTAAATAAATTATATTAAGTGTGCAGATATTATTATTGTACAGTCATTTGCAACTATTCGCTGATTTTTCAAGGCATTAGGCTCTTTAAAAACGTTGCTGGTTTATATAAAATCATTATAAAGAATGCAAACAGGGCTCACACACAAAATATTTGCCAATTTTTCAACAGTCGCTTACTTTTATACACTTCTGAATCTACTATACAGTTTGTGCATAGACAGACATGCTTGAGTTGTAAATAACTACACCAAATACCTAGTTTTATTATATCTCAGACAGTTAAGTTGTCTTGTGAGGTAATAACTGAATAGAATTCTAGTCATGGTTTGATAAGACAAAGAAAGTTTATGGAAAGGAAGAAACAGCAGATGCAAAACTCTACTCCAGCAATTTATTATAAAGATAATTACATTCACTAAAGATATCAAATTATATTATCATGATATATCATGGTAATGAAAGGTAACACTTGAGCTAGCCTTTTGTAACTTTAAATGGCGACAAATCAAGGAATTTTTTTTTCTAAAAACAATTAAATGTCTGGCAGATTACTGCTGATGAATTTACTGGCAAACCAATAAAATACTAGTTTGATCTGGTGTTAGAACTGATTTTAAGCATATCACTCCTTGAATAAACCTTACTGTTAACAGATCAATTCCTACTAAATACACCCCTTTTCCTAAATACACCCCTTTATGAATACACTCAGTTCTAAATACACATATCCCTACATAAACCCCTTCTCAAATACTCTCCACTTCAAACACCACGCTCCCTTGAAAAAGCCCCTTGCTAACCACACCTCATTTAGAACATATTTGATATCTTAACCTAGTATTAGATTTATAACACATTACATGTAAAACAACTTTACTCAAACCTGCCTTTTCCATTCTAACTGAGCTTTATTACTGCAACTAATCCAGACTATATCCTAAGCAGATAGTTGCAACGTGCTGAACACTGTACAGCAGGTCGGAAACTAACCAAAATCAATACAATGTGTGGCAATTATACTGTGTCTGATGTGTGTGAAGAACAATACACTCTGTTTACTGTTTGCAATGCAATGACATCTAAAGCATGACACTGATATGATACCTTGCGTGCTACAGACAGACATATTGAGTACTGCAAACATTTCATTAACTAATTCTATAATTGAATTATTAGTTTCTTTGATCAACGGCACTGAATTTCTATCTGTCAATTTTTTGATTGATGCATCTACTTCACTCATGTAGGTATATAATACATAATATTATGAAGGTTTATCACAAATTACTACTGTATGGATTATAGGCTATAGCATATATAGGCTACTACTGTATAGTATATATATACTCACTACTGTATAGTATATATATACTCACTACTGTATAGTATATATATACTCACTACTGTATAGTATATATATACTCACTACTGTATAGTATATACACTACTTACTACTGTATAGTATATATACTACTCACTACAGAATGCATATCAATAGCAGACCTGCCTTCGGCCACAATTCCTCATTTATAATTCAAATCATTAATTATGAATAAATGACTATGAAATCACCAGCTAAATGAACCCTTGACTGGTCAGTTAAACCACACAACTTCAATGTGGGGAATACTCCAATTTTATTAGCTTTATTATAAACTATCTCAAATACTGCTAACAAATTTCACAACTTCTGCAACAATACTTTACTCGTACATATTATGAGCCAGCAACAGAAAATGAACTCATTTATGACTGATACATTAAATTATTTTTCTAATTTTAAACACACTGGTAAACAGAATGATGTCGACAGCAAATAAATAACCTGGCTTACTTTAGTAAGAAGCATGCCTTACCTGGAATAGAAGGCATCCTTGTTACCTGCACCTAATTTAGTTTTCTACATGCTACACGTACCTGCCTGAGTGACTTTCAACTTAAGACTTGCAAGTTTTGAGTGGCAGCTGTGGCCTCAATTTAAATTTTAAATCACTGATGATAAGGTAATCAGGCAAAAAGATATGAATTCAAATTTGATATAATCTGCATTGAGAAATATCTCCAGTTCAATCAGTCAGAAATACAGCCTAGTCTTAGTTAGAGGGGGGTTTGTGGAAACGTCTCAACCTTGTTAAAAATATTATTCTAGGCTAAGTTATACCTGCCAATACCAATTCATAGATTTACTATCGATTAACTAGAATCAACAAGCTGTTTTGTTTCTATCAATAAGAGGAATAAATTTGACTTATTGACTATTAATAGCTGTATTGAGGTAATGAAGCAAAGAAGCACAATGGAGAATATGCAAAGTATGTAGATGCCTGATCAGATACAACAGAACCAACTGAGGGAAAGTCACACACCGTATGATCTGTTTAGTCTGCAGCTTATTGCACCAGCCTTAATTAAATTCAGGTCTCTTAACCAGGGTACTTTATATAATAATCAGGGTTCTTTATATACATACCAGAGTGCTTTATATACCAGAGTGTTTTATATACCAGAGTGCTTTATGTACTAGAGTGTTTTATATACTAGAGTGTTTATATACCACAGTGCTTTGTATGATAAAAAGGGGTTTTTAAAGCAGGTACAGGAGCAATTATGATTGGATGCTCCGCCTAACATCACCAATGGCCTCTACTTGGGATCAAACCTGTGACCTCGAGTTTACTAAGCCAGCACAAACAAGAAGATAACTATTTAACAGTTATCTTCCAATCCTTAATCTTATTTTATACAACTTATAAAAAGTAAAGTTTTTTTTAACTATTATGACTCTGCAACAATAAACTTCCAGTTCTCTTCTAGCATTATGGTCCGGAATTTACTAGAGATGTTTTGTAACGAAACCGTTAAACATTGAGTCTATTTAAAACAAGCTAATTAACCTTAAATTATTATTAAAAAAAACTATGATACTCAATTTTCAACACTGATACTCTTTTCATTAAAATGACACCATAATAGTTTGCATAGAATAATTGAACAATCTTGTAAAGTAATAGGAATAGTATATATATAAGGTCTTATCAAGACTACTACTAATACAGTATATTAGTTTACAAACAGATATTTTACCTTGATTGTCAGCTTCTGGAAACATTGATAACTGCCTTAGAATTTCTTGTACTGCAACTGTCAGCTTCTATAAAATAGAAATGAATGAATATGTACTGTGCAGTGCTTTGACTAGAGAAGAAGGAGGATTGTGAAAAGCATATGGAAGAGATAGTTTACAGAAAAAGTAGTTTATAAAAAAATTAATTATATAGAAGGTAGGTCATAGAAAAGAGCTGGTCCAATGAGAGAAGGTAGTAGATTAATAGAAAGTAATTTATACATGAAAAGGGCAGATAATTCTGAACAAACAGGAAGTGAAACTTACGCCGACTTTCACTTGACTATCGGATATCTGGGCTCGATTAGAGAGGTCTACTCTTCGGTTGCTGACAGTTCGGTTGAGAGCTGCCAGCCGCTCCTTCAACAGCGACAGCGTTTCCTCTCGGTCTGAGGCCATCACCTGAACAGAATCCTCCCTCAGTTAATGGGTGAAGTATACAGCCAGATATATTGTGACATGTTAACATACTCATTGGGGATGTTCCACAATGCTTATTTCAGAATTATAGAGAACGTATTTTCAACTCAGCAACATGTTAAAAAGAGAACACAATTGCTGTTTACAAGATGCCACAAGGACAATATTTATTCTTTTTAAATTTGGCAACAAAACACCATGCTTTACAAACAGAAAGTAGCAAATATTTAAAAAACACAAGCACCTGTGACTGCTTGTCAAGTAGCAGAGACTCTTTACGAGGTGGAGGAAGAGGACAAGCTTCGAGACCAGTGGCGGCAGCACCGGCAGCACTCATATCTATCTGCAGGTTGTATCTGGGAACAGACTTGTAATCTTCTAAGAACACAGAATGCCTGGGCTCCTCAAATATGTTATCAGAGTCCACAGCTGCAGAGAGAAACAGTTGTAAACATGAAACATGAAGGTAGGTGTTGCTAACATGGGTAATATATAGCCTGTATATATATAACTTAACGCTACCCAAACAGGACAGAGTGGAGATAGGTGAAGATACAACTTACATGCACATGTACTTAGCTAATGTGTGTAACTCACCATCACTAAATCATAAAACAGATAATGGAGAAAGAGTATTCCTTTCCCAAGTGCAGTATAGAGAGCTCAATGACTACATGGTGTTTATAAGCTTGATTATAATATAGTGTGTTATAACCTTTGGCCCAATTTATTAGTCAGAAAATTTATCAACAGAAAAAACCTTGTAGGTATGTTAGAAATTTTATTAGCATTAAACTGTAAACATCGTTACTTGTTTCATTTTTGTATTTTCATTTAATAAAAGCTAAGTTTATAATGAATTTGAGGCAAGCCATTTTTCAGAGAGAAGTAGGTATTGTAACCATTATTGAGCCAACTAGTATTAAATTCTGCTTCCAAAGATTCCAGGATATTAAGCATGAAAAACAAATGAACGAAAAGAAACATCTCAGAAACTATACCTACAGTCATACCAAAGCTGATGGCTTTTAGTGGCTTACTTGTAACACCAAACTTATTGCATTAGTACTGTCTTAATGTTAGAGTGTAACCAAACTAGCTAGATTGAAAACCAAGTTTAACTTGCATAAAGCAATCATTATATGTTTACAACACTCAATGTGCATAACAACCTACAGAGTGAGTTGCTAATGGTGTGACCAAAAGTATCCCATTTCTTGGGCTTCAATGGAAAAGTTGGATTAGCGTTTATCATACCACCCTAGCAATAATACAAGTTGATCTCACACTAAATGTCACCTTAGTGTCCTGAACGAAAATGTTACATTTATACCCTATTTATTTGGTAGCAACTTCAAGCATTGCAAACTGTTAACACAAATTAGGCAGGCTTACGACTGCAACAAAGCATTAAAAGCATACCAGTAGGCAAAACATGGCTTGTTTTACATGCAACAATTTGGTAAAGACTCCCCTCCTAATAAATTTTCAAAAGATTTGACCAGTAAAATTTTTTCGTAAGAAATGAGTTGTGTTTAAATAAATTTTGGAGTTATGCTATCAATTAATATATAATCTGTAAACGATAAAATAAAGAAAGGTAGCAAGAAGGAATTTTGACTGAAAATAATAATTTGAACAGACATGAGCCAACAAACCATGTGTTGCTTACTGGTGCAGCTGCTTCAGTAAAACTGATGAACGTTGCCAAAGGTACTACAGATTTAACAGTCATATCTAAATCCCATCTCTATTTCACAGAAAAATCAGTTTTATTTTCTACTAAAATCTCACCAATTTAAATATGACTGACATTTAAATAATAATAATAATAATATGTATGGTGATACAATAAAGCTTTACCTTCAGGCGGGTTGGCGTACCCTAGCCGACCTAACAAACAGGAAGTTGAAGCTATACGTGAGCACATGCACAGTCATAGAGTAATGATAATGACCTGGCACATGTATAGTGTGCAGATTGATAGCTGGCAAACGGAGGGGGAGAACAGACAGACACACAGACAGACACACAGACAGACACACAGACAGACACACAGACAGACACACAGACAGACACACAGACAGACACACAGGCAGACACACAGACAGACACACAGACAGACACACAGACAGACACACAGACAGACACACAGGCAGACACACAGGCAGACACACAGACAGACACACAGGCAGACACACAGGCAGACACACAGGCAGACACACAGGCAGACACACAGACAGACACACAGACAGACACACAGACAGACACACAGGCAGACACACAGGCAGACACACAGACAGACACACAGACAGACACACAGACAGACACACAGGCAGACACACAGACAGACACACAGGCAGACACACAGACAGACACACAGACAGACACACAGGCAGACACACAGACACACACACAGACACACACACAGACAGACACACAGACAGACACACAGACAGACACACAGACAGACACACAGACAGACACACAGGCAGACACACAGACAGACATGAGAGTTGAAAAAACACAATATTCGTCAGAGTCAGAGCATTAATAATTACAGCTTAAAATCAATTCTTCATAATGCACAGATATAAAGAATTGATGAGATAAACTAAGATTTACTGTCACTATACACTATATACACTATACACACTGTATACACTATACACACTGTATACACTATATACACTATATACACTATACACACTATATACATTGTATATAGTGTATACAGTGTATACACTATATACAATATACACACTATGCATATAATTCCTGGTTACATGCCAGCTACCCCTAAAATTGTACTAGAATACTCTAAAGTAATCCAATGTACTAAAATACTCTAAAGTAATGCACTGTACTAAAATACTCTAAAGTAATGCACTGTACTAAAATACTCTAAAGTAATGCACTGTACTAAAATACTTTAAAGTAATGTACTGTACTAAAATACTCCACAGTAATCCATTGTACTAGAATACTCAAAAGTCTAAAGTAATGCAGCCTGATAGTGTATATGCCCGAGCATCACAGTTGCATATAATAAATAAGACCAGCACCTGTGGCCAGTGTCTCCTCAATGCTAGAGTCAGAGTCTGCTCTGTTTAGCTGGCTCCTTTCCTTCAGCGCAGACCACTTTATGTTGAGACGTCTGTAGTGGGCCTCCAAACCCCGAGGAAGAATAGCAGAGTGCTTCTTGTACAAGAGCAGCACTTCTCTGTACCAGGCATTCAGTGTTTCTATGGTAATGGCCTGATCTCTTGGATAGGAGCTTTTTATCTGATTAAAGACAGGACAACATAAAGACACCAATTAGACTGGTCAGTAAAAAGAAGTTAAATTATCTGCAGTCAATACAAAATGGTTTATGAGAAGACTGGTAAATTATGTACGCAGAATAATGTACAAAAAACAAAAGAATATGTAAGAAATATTTACAATTTCTTTCAAACTTTATTAGAACATGTAAGAATAAAATGTATGACACAATGTACTGTCCGTGCAATAAGGCACAAGTCTACACTTGCCTTTAAACACTACGCAAGTGTGAAAAATCTGTAGAATAAAGTATTTAATAGAAAAACTATAGCTTGAATTTTCAGAGACAAACTTACACGAGCAAAGTTGTCTTCTCCTAGTTTAGAGGATATCTCCTGTATAGCATCCCACAACTCCTGGTTTAATTTACCAATTTCAAATAGTAGATCTTCAAGATTTTGAATGCACGACTCCAGGTATTTTATTCTGTCTTCAATACTTTTGTTTATCTACAGAAAGAGAAGCCAGCATAGAGCATACCCTAGTGGAACTCTAAGAACAACCCTCACTTTGACATTGTATGCTAACATATCCACCGGCTTTCTGTCAAATGAACTCAGCCTGACTGCAATTAGTTCAAAACATAGAAACAAGTCCAAGTTCAAAATCAGCAGGTTTGAGGTCACCTATTTGTCTGGCTCAAACTCAGTTCAACTGTAGGCCAATCAGTTTATGAGAAAGAGTGAGTCAAATTTGAGAAGCTCATACAAAAACGTAAAACAAGTAACTTACCTTCACAAACTTGCTTCACATTACTAGCTAAAAATAAGTTATTAGTAAAAAACAAATGCATCTATTGGTATCAGCATTTGTGTTAAATGGTCCATATTATCATCCTCAGCTGCCAGCAAAGTAAGATGATGTGTTACAGAATTGTAAACATGTACAATATTATAAAGAGTTGGCGAAACAAAAGAAAATCCATAGCTGCACTATAGTTAATTTAATGTAAGTACTTATTTTGTTCACACGTAATAAAGCATTGACAGCTGACCGAAATATACAGAACCATATTATACTGCAGTGATATAAGAGGAAGATATATTCACATAGCTGATGTTCAAATTGAAGTTATTGCTTCACAGACTGTAGTCAGACTGAGTTCATAGAAAACCGGTGAAGCTAACATAACACACACAGACACAGCATCTAAACACAGCATCTACGCACAAACACAGCATCTACACATACATAAACACAGTAGCTACACACTAACACAGCATCTACACATACATAAACACAGTAGCTACACACTAATACAGCATCTACACACAAACACAGCATCTACACACTAACACAGCATCTACACACTAACACAGCATCTAAACATACCTAAACACAGCATCTACACACAGTAGCTACACACTAATACAGCATCTACACACAATAAAAGTAATAGTAGAATCTAACCATGCCCCACTTCCTGTTGATCCTCTGCATGTCTCTGCCCAGCTTTTCCTTGTCGTCTGCTTTGAGACCGGGTAGATTCCACAGATCCTTAGCACTTCTAGCAACAAAGTTAACAGCTTCCTTCTTGTGAGGCAGCTCCTCCCTTCGTGCCTGAAACAGCATACAAAACCGTGTGAAGCTACTTTATTGATAATTCACAAGATTATGAAACCTTAAGTCTAATATTTTAGATGTGCATTCACTAATCTAAATATTATATTAACAAGTATTTGAGTTTCAGTCTTATGCTAAAATCAACTTTCAATAGTCTGAGCACACATGAAAATGTTTCGTAACAAAATACTTAAAAGATAGTCATCAGTGAAATGTAATGTTATTCAACTCAGACATGGACGGATAGTGTTACTCAGTTACAGTAGGTAGTAGTATCTGAACAGAAGTCAAAATGGTAGTTCTCCTGCTTTAAACACTAACAGTTGAGTTCAGCTGCTGCTCATATAATCAGTGTTTGATCTACTTGGCCATGTAATACACTCTAACACAATACAGAGTCGCACACACATACATCACTCACAATCTCATATTTCATAAGGAACAGGGTTTTGGTTTCTGATATTTGTTTAATGTCAGGTTTTTAAACAGACTTTTGTATAACGACGGTAAATAATTGTAATGTTGAAGGTAGATGATAGAACCAAGGTGACATGGCAACACTGCAAGTCTGCAGTATGATTATCCAGTTAGTGAATGATTAGTAATGAGTAGCTAGTAGTGAGTAACTAGTAGTGAGTAACTAGTAGTGAATAACTAGCAGTGAGTAGTTAGTAGTGAGTAACTAGTAGGTAGTAGTGAGTAGTTAGTAGTGAGTAATTAGTAGTGGGTAACTAGTAGTGAGTAACTAGTAGGTAGTAGTGAGTAGGTAGTAGTGAGTAGCTAGTAGTAAACTACCTTGACCCTATCAAGGGTGTCCTTTAGACTCAGCTCATTTGTATAGTCAGGTGATGACATGAGTATAACCTCAGTCTCATCTAACCAGAAGGATAAATCATCCATCACATCTAAACACTTGCCAGACTCTGCCATGCTGTCCAACCTAACAATATGTGAAATATGTATACAAACAGGTGCGGAATTTTAACATGATAGCTGCATGTGACTAAACTACCCACCTACGCTACTTACAATAGACCATCCACCTATTTCAAGAAAATAGTAAGTAACTTTAGAGTAGCGTTGCAGTTTAAAAGATATCTTATATGACTTGACATGGAGGACATTTCAATACAAGAGTTTGCACAGCTGATCAACTTACACACCATTGAAAAGGAATTGATAATTGTACAGGATGAATATTTTCTGTAATCTAGCAGAAAAACAAATATTGAATCTTTCCAACAAATCTTAGATATGAAGTAGCCATTCATTCAACCAACAAATGTGATTAGCAATAAGAAAACTCTAGAGTTCCCTAAGATTTTATTCTTCTCTACTATTTACTGTAAATCACTATCAACACAGCTGACAACATATCCTATTTCAAGTATACCACAGGTCTACCTTCCACCTTGCTCCTGGATGTGAGACCGAACTCTTCTAATCCAAAGAATGCAAGACTTTGAATAAAAATTATACTTCCAGAATGGCCTACTTCGGCTCATATTTACACTACCTAGCAGGCACTTGTTCAAAGTAATAGTGGCCTATATACCTGACCTGCACGCCTAGTAACTCACTAGTGAAATGAGGCATGATCTACCGACTTGTATCAACACATTTATCATTCGTCATCTGACTGTTTACAACTAGCCTCACTCGCATCTCATTTACATTGCCAACGAATTTACATAAAATACATCAACTGTGACAATCATAAAGAAAGCACTGCATTTCTCTATTGCATATTAATATGTATACAGTATATGGCTACACTTGACTCCCAAGTTCCATATGATAGGAATTCAACAAAAGCATTAGATAATCTAAACTCTGAATCTATACTCTTACATGTGACATGTAAGAAGTTATTAGTCGAGTATTGCAGAACCTGAAGTATGGCTACAGAGGAATGCAGTGACCAGTGTAATATAGCAATATGACAAGTTACATCAAGTACCCACTATGTAGCCTACCACACCATAATAGAGCCTTTACACAGAATATTTACATACAATATCATGCTGTGATATAGCAAAGTAATACTGGAATGTAATATACTATTACTAGTTCAACACAGCCAAAATCACCAGAGAAGGACAACAGAGCTAAACAGCAAACAAAGTATAAAAGTCACAATCATGGATTCAGAGTTGTACAAATTAGCTGCAGAAGAGGAATTAGAGAAAATAATAGCAGGAAGAAAGAAAATAATATTTTAAGGAGATGTGAAGAGCCTTAACTAGCTCTGTGCTATGTTGCCACTATGAATATTACAGGGTGGTAGTGTATGCAATGCAGTAGTGCAAGTTATGTGTTGTTATAGGGCTATGCCTTTGAATACCATAGAACTGATTGCATAAAATGGGAGTACATCTCATTATGTTTTTATAAGTTAACACATATACACAGGCTGGTCCCAACTATTTTGTAATTTGGCGTCAAAATTTCATTCGTTGACTCTACTAAATAACAAACTATACTTTAGTTGTTACAATTTTAAGAAAATTATCTTAAATAAAATGGGTTGACAATTCCCAACTGATTGAATAGTTTATGTAGTTTAGATATTTAATATTTAATAACTTACATATATAATTCAAATATACAGCAGTTATTTAGTATGAATCTTATAACCAACCAACAGTTTATTGATTGGGGTTTTCTACTGACAATCCTCACCTTTTAAAATTGCAGTTGCAAAAATTTCAACTTAGAAATTCAGCTTTCGTACTTATTGAGCATTTTTATTAAATCTAGCATGTGCAGGCAAGTGTTCTTAGTACGTATTCAAAGGATTGATTGTATTAACCCCAGTGCTCCGAGCAAAATGAATACCACTGAGTTCATATACTTGTGTGCTATGTGAAAGTTGTGAAGAGTAGATCTACAGATATGGTTTCCCCGTAAGCTACACTCTTTGATGTTCCTTCCAAAAAACTAGCGTATTGTAGATGCAACAATAATAGCAAAAACATCAAAATGATTGTTAATTTGGTAATATTTAAATAATAGGTCATGTAAGTATATACTATAATTTTGTAGAAACAAAAAAAAATTTTTTTATGAATCTACTGAAGGTGAAGCACAACTTGTTCTAGATTGATAATGCACTTGTACCTGCATGTCAGCTTATGCAGAGTGGTGGTGGTATTATAATATTTTTGCAGCTTAATCTGAAAAATCTACTTGACTACCACCACATAACCAGCCACTTTTTGATGGCAAGAAAATTGGTGGTGGCCAATTGGAAACCAAATCTGCCTTTACATGCTTCAGTTTGCCTAAATTAAAGAATTTTCAATTGAAAGGCCATTACTTGGAAAAGCATTAGTACTCCTGAAGTATAAGATTTACATGTTTTTTTTTAGGTTTCGTGAAATTTGTCTCAAAATCTGATCTAGCACTGCCTTTGCTAGCCACAACCGTTATTAGGTTACCTACAGGGCCAGGTAGAATAACTTGGCTAATAATAATCACCAGGAGTAAGTACCAACTATCAGGTGTAAGTAAACTGGCGTGAGGAAGTTTACCTGTCAGAGATTTCCTTGGCAGCCTGCCAGTGCAAGAAACTGGCTAATCTTTGAAGAAAGACACTAAAGTACGCAACCGATATAATAGTACAAGTTAGTTAGAGGAGGGTATTGTTAAAAACAGAAGGCTACACTCTTACCCATTCAATGTACTTTTCATACTGAAAACATCAATTACAGTTTAATAAAACGTTAAATATTAGGAACATTTAAGTTATTCTACTTAATAAAGAAACACCCCATGAACATCACAGTATTAACAGCAGTAAGCATTCTATCAATACCCATCAATATCTTATCAGTGTATTATATCAATATTTATCAATATTATTTAATATCTATAAATATCATTTTATATCAATATCATATCAATCGAAGTGAGTTTTTTAGTTTTGCACTTTATATTAAATTGCCTCTCTAGGAAATAAATTAAACTCTATAAGCTCTAATATACCTCTATACTTTATATATATTTCGCTAGAAAACCCTTGCCGTACCTTGGCTTGCGACTTCTTATCTCAGCAGTAATTTCCTTCCACCGAGTCGTGACAGCCGACACCTTGTTTGTGATTCGCTCAGCGTCTGCAGGTTTAAGTTTGGAAGCCAAAGGCACAGCAGTTCGAGCTAGGTTGTGTAGAATAGCCTGGTGTTCTGACATGCTATCTTCTAGCTCCTGAGAAGTAGACCACAAGCTACACCAGCAAATAATGGAAGGTGTAGGAGTTGTCTTTACAACACTAACTGATGTGGTTTGTGCATTGCGAGCATCGGAACAAGGAACAGTATCACGCATAAAATGGATTGAAGTAAATGAAATTTCACAAAAAATACAAGACTATAAAAATTCAACTATGGTCGCATACATATAAAAACAATTTAAATGTATGTAGTTCTTATGGAGCTAAGGTAAACAATTAATATGGTGGTTTTTCTAAGCTTCAAAAAAAATTTGAAAGATTAGCCTTAAATTGCATGAAACCTAAATTTGAAAGCATTGCTTGTAAACTGAGAGCGTTGAATTGCCCTCGAAGGGTGCTTCAAAAGCAAGCAGAATGTAAAACTATAGAAGCTGCAGAAAAATTACCTGCTACAGAAAAATTACCTGCTGCACAAGCTTAGCCTGAGAAATAATCAGTTCTCCCGATTTATCACGACCACGTTTTAAAACTTTGTCTGTCTGTTCTATCCAGGTGGTGATGACCTTTTGTAAATTGTGAAACTGAGTCCACAGTGTCAGAGCTTCATCAAAGTTCCTACAAAACACAGCAACTGTAAATTTTGTTCCTCAAGAGAGAGAGAGCAACTCTTAAGGCTACAAATCCCACATGCCTAAGAAAAGACAACTCAAAATAATTAGTAAATGTAGCAAAGTCTAAGATATTAGAATGCCAGTATCTACAACTATCATTTGCAGAATTAATTAGTATGTCTGGAAATATACACAGCAGCTACGCTGATCTGCAGATAGCTATTACCAACCTTTGCAGACGACTGTAGTCTGAGTTCAATGTATTCCAAGTATCATTCAGATTTCCTAATGCATCATCTAATGCAGAGCTACTGATATTTTGTACGTTTATGCTGGACTCTGCGGACTTGATATCTTCTTTCAGTACATCCATGGAGATACGTACAGACTATATAAACAGAGCAACACATTATACTTGCCGTGTTAACACCAAAACAACAAATTATCTGAAGTATTAGTGCTTCACTAAAAGAATATTTCATTTTGAGTATCACGATCACATTGCAAATCATTGTAAAGTGATGAAAAATAGATTAGAGGAGACCATTTCTTTTAGTTAAAAAGGGCACAGAAAACCAAAAAAAAAATGCATCTAAATCGGTTATTTGCTATAGCTATTGCAGACTACAAGGTATAAGGAGAGGGAAACTTTACAAATTTTACTGAAAGATGTATTTAAATTAGAATATTTATTAAGCACTCCTTCAAAGTAAATCAACTAAAGTTGTAGTTGTGAAGCTTACATTTTAGAGTCTATTTTGTAGATTTCGTGTTTCGAATAAAGTTTAAACCACAAAAAATGAGAACAAATTTATTGCTGACTTTCCAAAGAAGAACATTAAAAAATGTGAAAGAAGATTCTCATCTTCATAACAGACCAGCAACTATAGAACACAATTATACTATGGTAAACACAGTACTAAATTGAAGAACTAGTTGTGGCATTAGGGCCTATATAGGATGTAATACAGTTAAAGAACTTGTGGTGGCTTCGCAAGTGGTTTATGACCAGTAAAAAAGATGACCCAGTCTTTGTATATACCAGCTTTAGACTAGCATTGATAAGCAATAAGTGCAGATATCTTTGGTGGTGGAATTTCAGCTCTACTTGAATTGGTAGCTATTAGATACTTGGGTTTCTCATTAGTTGTAGGAAAACTTAAGGCTGCTGCTTTTAACACTTGGGCTAAAAATTTTAGTTTATCAGGTTTCAAGTTCACCATCAAAGTAAAAAGAGTATAATCTTACACCAATAATAGCATGAAACTCTACTACTGGATTTTCAAGCAAAAAATGTTTTAAAGGAAAATATGCTTCTAGTACAACTACTATATACGGCACTAAGGCTATGGTGCTGAGGAGCAGTGACCGACAACTCCAGTTGGTATCACAGGTTCATCTAATGACAGGTCACCAACATCTCTATCTAACAATCTAAATATAACTTTGAGGCAAAGATTTAGCACAATGACCCAATCTAGTATGTATTTATGAATTTAACAACAAGGTATGAAATTAATAAATGAAACTAGGTTAGCTACACTTTATATAGGAACTTTATCTTATCAGCTAAATTATTAGGATTTATTTACAACAAGGAGTGCTGTAGTTACACTGTAGTATCAAATGTGTAAACATAGATGGAGCCTACATGAAAGGAGACAACTTCAATATCACATTGACAATATTTACTGTATGATAAAAGTGCTGTGTCTATAGCACAAAAATAGACATTAAAGGTTTAATTAAAATATAATAGAGATCATGTATAAAATATTTTATAGGGAGCAGCCGTGGTCTAGGGGTTAGAACGTTTGCCTAGTAAGCACGGAGTCATGGGTTCGAAAACCGATAAAGGCCATTGGTGATGTTAGGAAAAGCATCCGGTCATAATTGCTCCTGTGCCCCATCTGAATAAGTCCTTAGTTCAGATTTAACAAAAACCCTTTCCATCAGGGGTTTTCTCACAGGGATAGCGACTATAAACTTGCGTAACTCCCTATTTTATATACAGTCCCAATATTTCATATCAAGAGCCATTATTATTATGTTAGTTACGGTCACTAAACACAGAGTCAAGTATGATATCAGCTAACAACTAGACTCACCTGCAACAGGTGCTGTGAAGAGCTGAAGTTCTCGTGAGTGTACTCATCCACCTCAACCCCGCTATTTTTCAACTGCTGCTGCAGTATCCCCACTCTAGAGATCAAAATCCTCACGACCTCTTCGCTCTCCTCGCTGTCTCTAGTGATAGCCACCTCGGGTGATTTGCTGACGTCGGCGAGTAGACTGTCCATGTCTGCTGACGCCACTCCATTCTGCAGAGGTGCGGCAACCGTCACAAACACGGCGGTTTCACTCGTAATCTCCGGAGAATCTAGAAGAATCTCGGGCGTAACGGCGACTTTACTTTCCTTCCTGATTTTATTTATCACGGCATACTCGTACTTTTGCTTAGTCGGGGGAGACAATTGCGCCGTAGCCTTAGGAGCTGGTGAACTGGCAGGTGTAAAATTGGCTACTTTAGATCGGATGCCCACCCACCTCTGGTTTAGCTCCAGAATGTGCTGCTCAATGGAGGGAGTATCGCACTCCGTGAGCTCTTCGGCCTGCTCGTTCAGCGCATTGATATCTACCTGTCTTCGAGCTATTTCTTCTTCAATTTCCTTTAAAAAAATATTAAAATAATTATTACAATAGAAAATTTAATGTGCAAACACCAGCAGCCCCACAGGTTTTATACTATTGGGTCTGAAATTATGACAATAAAATATAATAAAGAAATAATCACAGCAATACTATTCATAACCATACAAATGGTTTCAGATTCGAAAGTTATACATTTTGCTGTCCTGTATTGTAAACAGTAGAATTAGGATTCTTAGAATAGCTAGTGTTTCTCATGGTTTAAATGTTACTCATAGCCTGAGTCCCCAACCTGCAGAAGGTCTGTCTGTGTTTGAGCCATTTCCAGCCTCTTCTCAAGATCTCCCAGTTTCATGAACATCAAAGCTGAACTGTACTCATATTTCTGCCACCTTTCTACTGTGCTGCTGCGCTTGCTGTTCCAGTCAGTCTGTAACCAGAATATTATATTTATTGTAGAATAGTACACCAACCTCAGTATATTACCAGAATATTATATATAGTATATTACACCAACCTCAGTATATTATCATAATATTATATATAGTATAGTATACCAACCTCAGTATATTATCAGAACATTATATATAGTATATTACACCAACCTCAGTATATTATCATAATATTATATATAGTATAGTATACCAACCTCAGTATATTATCAGAACATTATATATAGTATATTACACCAACCTCAGTATATTACCAGAATATTATATATATTATATTACACCAACCTCAGTATATTATCAGAACATTATATATAGTATAGTACATCAACCTCAGTATATTACCAGAATATTATATATAGTATAGTACACCAACCTCAGTATATTATCATAATATTATATATAGTATAGTACATCAACCTCAGTATATTATCAGAATATTATATATAGTATAGTACATCAACCTCAGTATATTACCAGAATATTATATATAGTATAGTACACCAACCTCAGTATATTATCATAATATTATATATAGTATAGTACACCAACCTCAGTATATTATCAGAATATTATATATATTACACCAACCTCAGTATATTATCAGAATATTATATATATTACACCAACCTCAGTATATTATCAGAATATTTTATATAGTATATTACACCAACCTCAGTATATTATCAGAATATTATATATCGTATATTACACCAACCTCAGTATATTATCAGAATATTATATATAGTATATTACACTAACCTCAGTATATTACCAGAATATTATATATAGTATAGTACACCAACCTCAGTATATTATCAGAATATTAGGTATATTACACTAACCTCAGTATATTATCAGAATATCATATAGATTGTAGCATAGTACATAATGATAACGTACATGTATACAGATATCTAGGAATTAAAACATCAAAATAATACACTGCATAAAAAGGGAAAGAGAAAGCTGATAGAGTATGAAATGAATGTATGTATGATTATTGTATCTATCCTTACCTATGCTAGTTAATACAGATACCTTCCAACACACCGTAAGAGCCCATAACAAAGATATGCTGAAAGACTATGAGGAGAGCAGAGTAGTGCCAACTAAGTAATAAGTATGCTGTACACCTACTTACTAATCTAATATACACTGATGAATAGCACACTTGTGTTGTGTGTACAATGCTATCACCTACTTCACAGTGTAATAGTTACACACACACACTGCTATATAACCACTGGCTAACTCACCTAATATGTGACCACTACTATAATAGTTCAACTACTGTAGTAGTGCAACTAGTGTAACTACTATAATATAATAACTACTGTAACTACTGTTATAGTGCAAATACTGTACTGTAATATTGTAACCACTGTAATGTTGTAACCACTGTAATACTATAACCACTGTAATATTGTAACCACTGTAATATTGTAACCACTGTAATATTGGAACCACTGTAATATTGTAACCACTGTAATATTGGAACCACTGTAATACTGTAACCACTGTAATATTGCAACCACTGTAATATTGTAACCACAGCAATATTGTAACCACTGTAACATTGTAACTACTATAATATTGTAACTACTGTAATATTGTAACTACTATAATAGCATACAACTGATATACACCAACACATCTACAGACACACCACATTACACAAAATTGTGTAGTGTGGTCAACAAGTATTTTAATACTTGTATCAGAAGGATTTCATGGAATAGTTGATGACATACAGAGTAAACTTTGTCTTTATTTGCCCTGGTAACAATAAATTCTAAGAGAATAAAATAGTGTAATAGAGTGTGCAGACATGTACTAACACAACAGAACCTAGGTATTCAAACTACAAACCTTTGAACTATGTATGCAAAAAAGATTAGTATCATTTTAGTGAAATTTTGTTAAACAAATCTTTGAAATCAACATAAAGGTAAATAAGAAACAACTCAATAAATATCCCATACCTTTTTCTCATAATTACTATGTTATAATTCTCTAAACAGCATAATTTTCAAGTCAATTGAAAGTCAACATTGTTGGAATACAGTAAGCCACTATATAAATTCAACAACTCGCACCAAATACAGAATCCTAGTGAGCTAGGAAAATTAACTGAGCATTGATAGTAACTACAAATGATCTATTATATAATTGTGGATAAAACTAGAAATTACATTGGCTATTGTATATATCGATAGAGTACCTGATATCAATCTTCAAGTGGATAGTTAGCCTAGCTATGGTAACTAATAGCCAGTATATCATCTGCATACATATACACAAGTAGTTGCACTGTTCCTAGCCCCCAGTTGGTTTACTTATTAATTACTACAGACAGCGAAATGATTATCATATGGTTTTTATAAAAATACCTGCAGGATTTAATTTAAAGATAAACAAATCCTAAATACTGGATACTGTAACTGCAGCACAAACTACTCTAAACAATCTAATGACTTTAGCTAAGATGAAATACACAACTGGGATTACAATCACAGTGAACTTAGTAGAAAATTTTCCAGCTATGAATATGTGCAGACATTTTAATTTTTGTTCACAATAACTGTCAACGGAGTTGCTTCCTCTTCAACTGGGATGCTACAGCGTAGTTTGCTAATGTTTTAATAAAAGCAAAGATGTGCAGTTGACAAAATTATTTTCAAATTAAGCTGAGTTTTGCTGAAAAGACTAGAGCAACTTTTCAAAAATATGTAAATTTGGGTGTTTAACTAGAAACAGAGAGAACTATTAGTAGAAGCTTGTTTCAGTAAGCTTTATAAAAAGAAGGAACTTGCTAAAAATCTATATTTTCAGAAGGTAATAACTAGTTTATCATTAGACATGTATTTAAAATAATCTCTTACTGTGAAGTAATTAGTGTAGAATAAATCACAAGAAATTGTAATGTTTATCATTAATTTACAGCAACATTGATTAATAATATGCTTTGAATAAAAGGAGGCATTTGCAATACTGTATGCAAAGTATATTAGTTAGCCTGTATTGCAGCTAATAAACTCAATTCACTTTCCTGTTATCGAAAATTATTTTTTCTAATAATCAAACTCAGCTTTCCAACTTATACACAGTTGGCTAGGAACGAAAAGTTATTATATTTTTGTTATACATACCATAAGAAGACAATTATTCTAACAGTAGTGTAACCATAATGAGCAATATACAAAGTTACTACAAATACTAGTAAACGCTCACAGTTTAACGATTATATCTAGTGTAACCAAGAATATGGTAGATATATAGTATCCAGGGGGAGATCAAACCCAGCACTCATTTCTGTATAATCAGAAAGTATATATTAATATTGAATACACACCAGGAGGAGCTGGAACTCTTCTTTACAATGTTCAGGTAGTTCTCCCTCCACGGCTTCACACTGAGCGAAAGCAGATGCCAAGGTATATTTACTGATGCCTGAGTCAGACAGAGACGCTGTCAACTTGAGGTAAGTACTCTCAGCCGAGTGGAGGCCGGCTGACTCATCAACAGCATCAGCCGTTGACTCATTATTCAACTAAACACACAGTGACAGTGAGTTTATTTCAGACTCGACATCAATTGTAAAGAACTCAACAGTGCAGTTGAAACATAATGGGTGTTTTAGTGAATAAATGATGCAGAGTCAAATATCTTCCAAGATAGTTATAAAACTCCATGCTGGGTGTAAAATGGACTGATATCTTATTGCACAGCAAGTAATACTGTATAGAATATATACAATAAAAACAAGATGTGATTGGCCAGCTTTAATAAAACTCAACAGGCGCTTGTTACTCAACTAGAGTTGAGAACCAGTCTTTTCACCAGCACTTCAACTTCAGTCTACGTGAAGTATTAGTACTGTACTGTATGACTATTACTCACCTGTGGGCTCTGAGTAACCTGCTGAAATGCATCAGTCATGGAATCAACTACGGGTACTACTTTCTCTTTGTAATTGTCTCCCTTAGCTGATAAGTCGTCAGCTTTTTCACAGAGGTTTGTCATTTCTCCTCTTAATGTTTTCAACTCATTTAGGAGTTTCTGCAAATACAAAAAAGTTAAGTTACTGACAATCAACTGAAAGTCTAAGATTAATGAGAGTGATCAGTGAGTATGATAAGTGAGTGTAACTGTTGAATTAACTAGTAAGTATAACTAGTGAAGTTTGCTTAGTAGGAGTGATTAGTAGGACTCCAGTGACTCGTGAAAATTACTAACAAAAAGAGTGGAACCTAATGATAATATTTATTACTAAACAGGAAAAGCATATTTAGAAATGCAACTCATTATAGAACTTGCTATTTGTTATTTCCATTTAAAAACTTGCAGTATAAACCAGCTCTAGCTCACTAGATAAAAAATTACTCAAAGTAAATTGACAAAATCAATCCAATCCGACTATTTCATAATACAACCCACAAGTTAGGTTATCAATAGATATGTAGTGCCTTGAGTAACGCCCGCCTGATCACAGTTAGAAAGGAAAATAGTCTGGCATCGCAGAGCAACAGAAAGGAAGCGCGAATCCCAAGATACGGCTGCGCTATCAATTAGGTTTGAAAATAGGTATGCTAAAAATGATATGTCACAAAATGGTCCACATTACACAACTACTAATACAGCATTCCACAAAGTTCAGTTAGCTACTAATACAGCATTGACATAATGGTGACCAAAAACTTAGTTTTAGAAAAAAATCCTACCTCCATAAGGCTGTCTAAACTCTCCATGCTAACAGATGTTGCGAACACGCTAAAGAGATCAATACCTACGCTACTATCTTAGAGCTGAACAATACTACTTCATGTTTCAGACTAAGTATAAATAAATCATCCCCTAGTATACATCACACACAGTTGTGGAGAGAATGAACTAATACATCTATTCACTGGAACATATTACACATATGTTACCCACAGTTTATCAATATTTTTCAAGATAAAGATGTAGCAGCTCAGAGGTCAACTTTTCCTTGTGGAGTGCGTAAGCTGCTTACAATTCATTGAAACAGCAGATGTTACGAGAATTTCAACGCAAGTGGAGAGGCTGAAATAGTTTTATCTAAGCACCCCAATACACCACAAATATTTGAGAATTGTCTGCCCCCTTCCCTAGTCTTACTGATTTTGTTTATATAATGTGCACAATAATACATAAGCTAAACTATGTATAATATTTTGCTAGCTATCATAGGCGTAATCATACAAAACATTATAATGTACAAGCAATAACAACATATCATGAAACATAAAGTCAAAATGTCAACCAGAGGAATAATAATCAACAAGAACCAAAGCGTGAAAAGACAGATTGTCAACATGGAACCCTTACCGCACACTACTTCATACATGGTAGAGAAGTAACTCTGAATTAATGTACAGAACCACAACCTGTTGTTGCAAAGCATTGAGATTTCTGTCAGAAACCATTATACAACATATTTTGCTAGCAGGATTTAGTAGAACTGCCTTTTTAGGAACCATGTGCATGCAGTTGTAAAAGTTTTAATAACTCAGCATATAGAAACTAACGTGTATTTTGTACTCATGTTTCCATAATAGTCATGATGAAGAACTAAAAGTCACACAGCACCTCACTCACCTGTTTGTCCAGGTATGAGTCACACAGCACCTCACTCACCTGTTTGTCCTGGTAAGAATTAATATGAGACTGGACAGAGCTGATGTCATGCAGTAACTTTTGACTCCTGGCAACAAACACCTCCAGGTCAGCATCAGCTTGCGCTCTTTGCATCTGTAATCACATGTTATAATATTAGACTGAGGACCTAGACACAAGAGCTGCAAATAATGAGTAGACTTATTCAAATGTCCCATCATATATACCAAGGTAGAGACCTGCACACTTTGTAGCCTAGCAGCTAAACTTTCTGCCACAGTTTGATATCTTTCTTTTATAGATTCCAGGTTGACTTTCGCTTCATCTAATGCCGTCTCCTCAGCATATTGCTGAAACTGCTCGTACAGAGTGGAAATAGCAGTTAGAGTTGTCTGCACGCTCTCTAACTTCTTATTATTCTCCTAAACAGAATAGCTCAATATCTTTATAATATTATGATATATCATAAATGAACAGTCTATTTATCCGGATAGTAAGATAACACTTTATCTACACACATAAATTACACCATTAAGTATATTCACCTCTAGCCATAGCAGCTCCTCATCCAAGTCTTGTATATCTTGCTGAAGTCTGGATTCAGCTGATTCTATTAGACTCGTCACTTTGGAGTTGTGTTTTGCAATGACCTTTGAGATCTACACCATCACAAACTATACAGTTTAGCAAGTTAAAGTGAAACACGATAAGCTTAGTCATTTAGTTAAAAGCCAAACTATTTCTTCAGTTAACACTATGCAGTTGCACCAACAGTACTAAGTACTCGGTATTACTGCGGTATTTATGAGGTAATGCAGTGGTTAGAGTGCTGGCCTAGTAAACACTAAGTCAGTTGTTGAAGTCCAAACACTGGTGGTGATGTTAGGAAGAGCATCTACTCATAATTGCTGTTGTGCTACATATGAACAAGTCTTAAGCCGCTTTAAAAAAACCCTTTCCATCAGGGATACAGAATATAAATTAACGTGAGTTTTCATTTAAAAGGTGACTAAACACAGTAAGCTAGTGCTGACTCTTACTGCTGACCTTGAGAGCTTTGTCAAGGTCCTTTCTAGCCTGAGATATCTGAGAGCCAAGTCGGTTGTACAGAGTTTTAAGAGCATCCAGTGTTTGATTAACTCTCCGAGGAAAATCTACCTGCTTCTTCTCCACCAGCTGTCTTCCTGTTTTAATTACGTATTCTACTTCTGTCTTTATCTCACTCATCATACTATAGAACTTCTACAAATACAACTCATCAGACTATAGAACTTCTACAAATACAACTCATCATACTATAGAACTTCTACAAGTACAGCTCATCATACTATAGAACTTCTACAAGTACAACTCATCATACTATAGAACTTCTACAAGTACAACCCATTATACTATAGAACTTTTACAAGTACAACTCATCATACTATAGAACTTCTACAAGTACAACCCATTATACTATAGAACTTCTACAAGTACAACTCATCATACTATAGAACTTCTACAAGTACAACCCATTATACTATAGAACTTTTACAAGTACAACTCATCATACTATAGAACTTCTACAAGTACAACCCATTATACTATAGAACTTCTACAAATACAACTCATCATACTATAGAACTTCTACAAGTACAGCTCATCATACTATAGAACTTCTACAAATACAACTAAACATGCTATAGAACTGCTACAAGAGTAATAAAGATTTTTTTGGATGAATACACTCTGTAACATTTTCTAAAATATATATGTAAAACATGTCATAGACATTTGCAAGTAAAATTGATAACGTAATTTAAAAAATCTGCCCAATACAATGGTGAGCATTATACAATGGTGAGACAAACAGACACAGAGTAAAACAAATAAATAAACAGACAAACGAGCCAGGAGACAGTATACAGATACACTTAGACATTGCTGACTTACAGCACACTGTTGAAGTCTGGCACCAACATGCTCTGGATCTTCGCTGTAGATCTCAATGAGATACACCTTGTCATCAATCTCATGGAGCTGTTGCTGAGCTCTTCTCAGCTTAGGGTCAAAGTCCACAGGTCTCTGCCATTTGAGAAAGTTCTGCTGACATATTGAGTAGTCTTCCTAGAAGTACACACACTACGTTCATGGTTCATGCTACAAATATTCTAATATAAAGACAAGACCATCATGTTTAAATTACACTACACTTCACTACACTTCACTACACTACACTTCACTATACTGCATTGCACTTCACTATACTGCATTGCACTTCATTATACTGCATTGCACTACACTACACTACACTTCACTATACTGCATTGCACTACACTACACTACACTTCACTATACTGCATTGCACTACACTACACTATATTACACTATACTGCATTGCACTACATTATATTACACTATATTACACTATACTGCATTGCACTACATTATATTACACTATACTACACAATACTACACTATACTTCATTGCCTTTCCATTCCTTGCGAAACACGCCGTTGCACTACACAATGCCAGGCTACACAACACGACAATATGACTGAGACTATAATATTAACACTGCACTATACCGCTATCAACTCAAGTTTCCTTTCAAGTCTTTCTGCTGCCAATATCTTGTTAAGAGACTTAAAGTCAGAAATCTGGACTGAAATTGACTCCAGGAAGGCATCTTTATCAGAGAACTCCTCTTTCAGGGTCTGAAACATGTTGAACAGATACTGATTATCAGGCGACATAAGCAGAATATAGGCTTGTCCACATTGAGGCACATTCAGGAATGACACAACAAAATAATTGTGCGTAAATTACCAGTGACTTGAAACCATTTGCACACCCAAAAACTTTCTAACCAAGTGTATCTTATTTAACTGAAATGCTTTTCATGAAAAAATCCTTGAATCCTACGTTTCTGTAACTTACAGCAAAATCCTCTGGCAAATCACCAGCCAATAGGTCTTGGTCGTTCCAATCTCTAAACAAAGCGTTCACTTCATTCATCCATATCTCCATCTGGGACAGTCTGAGCTCTGTGTCCTGGGATTTCTGTGAGGTTCGGTCAAGTAGTGCCACTCTCTCGCGTGCCTAAAACATAGCAACAGGAAGTTCTATTGCTAGCCCTCACACCTGACTGAAATACTTTACCTGCTGCATTACTTCTACTATACGTTATATGCAGATGAACAAACCATGATTTGCAAAGGTAGACTATGGAAGTATCCCGTGTTACCTTAGTGTAATACAATATACGCTGTAATATATACGTAATACAAATGTGTAGTGTATTCTACACACGATACAGTAAACAGGTAACACCTAACAATAAATAAGTACATAGATTGAGACTACACCTACAACAGATGTTGAAAGGTAAGAGTTTCTTACAGATACCTTCTGAGTGAGCTCGTTGTACTGGACATCCAGCTCTGATTTGACAGAAGAGGTCTCTTCACTGAGAATGTTCATCTGTTTGAACCACTCACAGAGGTCATTGAGAGCTTCGCATGACAGGTTATCCCAGTTTTCCAGAAGACTCTCCAAATCCTACAGCACAAAAAAGTAGTATATACAGTTTAGGCTTTAGTGGACATACAAACCAGATGATGAAATTGTGGTGACTTCCACCATCTAGTCCTGTGTGTACATGAAATGAGACGTATGACTCAACTCTCAACTCTCAACATACACTCAGTACCAGAAACATCTATACATTGTCCAGTAATAAAGCATGTCCCAACTACCACTATGTTGATGAAAAGTGGGTCAACTACTAAACCTGCTCAACTAACTAATATGAACCATATTTGCGCAATCCTGGAATTGCTCTCTTCCATTAAATTCATGCTTTTTAATTGTGGGTTGAACTTGTAGCTTTGATAACATTTGTTAGGCAATTTTAAACTCACTAAATCTGAAAATGCCTTCAAGCAATTCGCACTGCAGAGTATACCAACATACCGCATTTTATCTCTTTGGTTAAGTAAATGCATGCCCAGGAATGAAAGCTAATTTTCTCAATCAAAATAAAAAAAATACGACTCAATTCTAATGTACAATTGACCCTGCCAGGTTAACCATTGCAGCGCTTTACAATGTTTAAAATGTCAACCGATTTTGAGCTATCATCTATTATAAATCAAGCAGTACCACAGCAAATATATAAATACACTTACAAGTTAATAGTGGAAAAGAACTTACATCCATTTCTGCCGCCATATCCTCGGCATCAACAGTTTGGTTGTCTCCTGTGGTCAGTTTCTCTTGAAGCTGGTTTAAGTATGACTTTTCTGATTGGACAAAAGAGAGAAAGTCAGAATATCTAGTTGAAATGTCGGAGCATTCTACCTGTTTAGCAGCTAGTCTGTCAGCAACAAACTACAGAAAAGAAAAGATACATCCAGATAAACTAGTTTCGCTCATCACAAAGTGCAACTCCTGTAACATCTTTTAGCAATAAGAAAAGACCTGACCATTTAGTACAATAGTACAAAGTACAACATCTGTAACGCTCTTTGAAAATAAGATGTGACCTGACAATGTAATGGAATAGGGTGTACCATGACAGCATTAAGCTGAACAATTCTAAGATGTGTAGAGTCAAATTACTTAATTAAGAATTTGACATAAATTTAAAAGTAATTGTGTGTTTGTCTGATTCTCAGCAATAATCTCAAAACCAACTAATAACTACAAAGGACATGGTGGAAATCAGTTTCAGTTCAATTTAGTCACCAATTTATAGTTGATTACAAATTAATAAATATTAAAACTGCAGCTAATTTTGTGAGCTTTGCTTTCACCAAACATTATTCCTTGCTTTTACATAATGAATTCTGTTTCAGGAAGTTTAGCCACAAGCCAAAACTGAGTTAAGGCAAAATCCTTCTAAAGTATCTAATAATGTCATTGAGTAATAAAAGAAGCACACCTTCCACTTGTGGTCTATGTGTTTAAGTCTGCTCATCAGTTTAGGGAGTGAATCTTGCCTTGATCTCTCCATTAAGTCTGCAGAGACAGACTGTATAAGTTGAAGCTGAGACCTTTTGGCCTCAAGGTTCTCTTCTAGCCTCTACACATGTCCATAAAATGAGTTTTTTTCTGCTTCGTTCGCATAATTCACATACAGGTTTCATAATTCAAAGTTAACTTTCATACCTCTTAAGTTATATAAAAAATAGAATGTCTTTGTTGATACAGAAAAAGGCAAAATAAAAAGACTAAACATCAATAGTTTATCACAGAAGAGTGAGTAGCAGTGTTTAATAGAAGTATGAGCAGTTAACTTGAGTCAGGGTTGCACTACTCCAGCAATTGAATCAACCAGGTGGAATATCATGCATTATAGTGCTATACATTACAGTAGCATATATGATAGTAGTATATATTACAGTAGTATATATTACAGTAGTATATATATTACAGTACTATATATTACAGTAGCATATACTATAGCACTATATATTATTACAGCATTATACAGTACAGTAGTACATATTACGGTACAGTATATTATTATTACAGTACTATACAGTATAACCATCTCTATTTACCTTAACCTTCTGACATGACGTATCCAAATCAGACTTGGTGGTAAACTCAAGTTTCTCCGATATTTCCGAGTCAAACTCTGTGAGGAAAGTGTTGAGAGAAGTAATGTTGTCAACCAGATTGCAACTGTTAACTGTAAATCACAAGTCATCATTTAGTAAACATGTCCTGAACTTTCATACACATAACCTTACTACAATGATTACATGTTCGTATCTTCAGCTGTAAATTACGAATACAAAAAACCTTTACACTTAATGTGCTACTAACACCCTGTAAAGTTTTATACAAAGAGTATCTGCTTTTATCTAGTGCCAATAATAAAACTTGCCTAGAGCATTTTTGAGTAGTTTGTTCTGTGAGACTGCCATGCCTTGAATCTCAGTCCATCTTTCATTCATTTTATCCATTTCATTGGTTAGTTGAGCACCGAATTCTTCTTCACTGCCAGCAACCAGAGTCTCACTGGTGTGGTTAATTTCGTCTACTATTGATTGCAGAGTCTCGATATCTGCCAGAGCTCCCTGTAGGAGATATCAGACTATCTCTACACCAACAGCATTGTGCAGACAACTACCACTCTCACATACAATGTAACATTTGAGAGATCGCAGTGTGTGGCCAGCAACAGAACCAGAATATTGAGTAAGTGTTATAAAAATTACCAACTTACATCTGATTGGTCAATTTGAGCTTGTAAAGTTTCAACATCGCCGACTACTGGCTGTTCAACCTCGAGAAAATGTTCCATGTCTCCCATCCATTTGGTCAAACCATTAACTTGACTCTATATAGTAATTTAGTTGTTGAGTAAATTTCCTCTAGTCAATTACATACACTGATTCATAGAACTCTCCCAACAACCATACATACATTATATAAACATAATATATAATATACTTAAAATGCATTGGAGTATTTTTTATGGTAACTGTTTCAACCCCTGACTACTTTGCACACCTTTTAACCAGAAGTCATCCGTTCTCTAGCAGCAGCCTATGTGCTGCTAGCTAAATCATGTGATGTAGAGGATGTATTACATTAATTGTATTAAATTGAATATACCAATAGTAATATTATTAAAACATTTTATGACAATATAATAATAGTAATAATAAAACATATTATAACAATATACTGAGAATAATATTAAAGCATATCATGATAATATACTAGTAGTAATAATAGTAAAGCATATTATGATAATATGGCCAACATATAACTGTCATCAAGACAAGACATGCATCTATACTAGACAAGTGCACAGCAAGCACATATATTGTCAAGCATGAGAACCTAAGGCAATGTCACCTGACATACTGGGCAAGAGCCGCATTGACTTTCTGTAAGGTACAGAGTCTAATGTTTTGTATGCAATATCAATTATGAAACTATTTTACATTTATATCGCAGCCACATTGAATAAACGTATTTTAATGCATGTATACAGTTCGAATATTACATTACATTTAATTACAGGACTTTAATATTTTCAAACTTCATTCAACTTTTATTTGACATACTTGACACTAATAATAGGTGAATAGGTGAAGATATTTGTAACTGTAGAAAAGCCCAAAGATCTAAGTACAGCATACAACCAATCACCATAGAGCGCAAAGAATGCCAGCCAACAGTAAAGTTGCTATGCTCACCTCAAACACTTGTAACTTCTCAACTCCGCCAGTCAAGAAAGACAACTTCTCCTTGATATTATCAGAGACATGCATCCACCTGGTGTTGAGAGAAGTGAGCTGTACTTTTAGAGGACTCGTCGTGTCAAGGGAACTTGCAGTAGAGTTTCTCACAAACTCGTTTCCAGTCTTGTTCACGTACTCCACATCGGAAACATGCTCAGCTATAGCCTTCTGCAAGTCCTGCAACAGTCAACAGTTTCATCAAATGAGTCTTTAACAACATGCTTATAAATACGCAACCAAGGTAACAATCAATCTGGAGATGACTAAAACATAATGTAATATATAGTAATGCTAGTGAACGCTTACTACTTGACAATTACTAATACTTACTATCTGACACTATCTGAAACTTTCTACTCGACACTTATTAACTGACACTTACTATCTGACACTTATTATCTGACACTTACTATTTGACACTTACTATCTGACACTTACCACTTGACAAGAGGATCATGAGAAATATGTGTTTCAGCACATTCAATCACATACATAGATAACCTAATCTATATACTCAACCTTATACAAAGAAATCTTTTTCTCCATTGTGTTGATATCCGAAATGTACACTTTTTCTGATAAAACATCTTCGACTTCACTCAGCCACCTGACCAGAGCGTCTGTAGCATCCAGGTACTTTTTGGGTGGAGACTGGATTAGCTGTTGAGTTAATGATTGCATTTTGGTTTCTGTAACAGAAATTTCATTACAATGGGTAATGACCTGGTGAATGAACATATCCCAGAATATTAAAATGGCTCTTAAAACTTCAAGAGCCATTGAAAAAAAATGCAACTTTTGGTAGAAAAATTCTTGCAGACAGAAAGAACAAGATTTTTTGTTGAAATTATTTGTACTAAGCCACTTCCTAACAATGCAACACAATCCAGAGTTTCCTTGGAGACCCAGGTATTTAAAAAATACTTAGATTTGCAGTCAGCCAGTTCAAATAAATCCCTAATTTTTCAAGTCCATTTAATAGTTGAAAACACGACGCACCATATAGATTATAGTAGTTCACAAAACATCGCACGACACACCACCAACTCGTAGTAGCAGCAACCACCACACATACCAACATGATTATTACAACACATCCTTTAATAGTCAGCAGTGTGTTTTAAAATTCAGTTGTGTTTTAATACTACATAGCGTGTTAACACCAAGCAGTATGTCAACACTACAAAATGTGTCAACACTGAGTATGTTGTATGTTACACGGGTATCACACACTAACCAATCTGTTCAACCACTTGTTGCCAATCGTCATGGAAGTCTACAATGCCCAGTTTCAGCTCCTTGTCTTCCGCTATAAGACCCACATCTCTCATTTTATACAGTTTATCTACTCTTTCCTGTTGCTGGTGTATTGCTTTGACTTTCACCTGCAACAAAGAGGATGAAGTATCTTTAGTTGAAGTTTAGTGAAATTTCAACATTAGATCTATTACAAAAAGCATAATAAAATTATAATAAAGTTATATAACTGAGGTTTTGACGATAGAATGAAATTACTGTCAGGTTAAATCATATTGGAAAAATTTCAAAATCTGTGTGCAGATGTAATAGCGCTTTGGGTAGCAACAAGATAATAACATCAGCATTTGGTTGAGTGCTCAGCTTATTTCTAATTGCTATTGTTAGTTGTCATCTTTTTATTGGTATGTATAGTTTTTTTCGACTTGTAAAATCCAACTATACTGCAATTACTAATGCTCTGGACACATTAAAATTTCTATTTTGTGCTATTGCAATTCTATTTCAATTTATAATTATAGCAATCAAATAAACATTCATTTTGTAAATTTAAAAAGGTTACAACTTTCTTTTTGTAGGGTTATTATGAAAACCTACGTTGCTAATTTCAGAACTAGAAATGGACTGTACATTAACAACACTCACTCTACATTGTTCATTGCGTCTACCAATCTCTGTGGCATCTAGGTTCGTCACGTCTAGGGAACAGCTGGCCCAATTTTTATAACCGACCAGCAAGTCTTTCAATGCACTGAGTTCACTGACGGCCTGAAGAAGAACCAAGTCAGTAGATGAACCTCTAATTGATGTCAGCACAAACATAATGAGAGGATAAATCTAACAGCTCACTACCCCCTGCCTATTATACACGGTCTACTACCTCCAACCAACTACTCCCAGCTCACTACCCCCAGTCCCCTACTCTCAACGCTAAACCCCCAGGCCACCACTTTGTGCTATTTACTCCCAGCCTACTACCCCCAGCTTATTGCTAAGAATCTGTATCACTCTTGTTTCACATGTCAAATATCAGGCACACGTCATAAATGTGTGAAATGTAATGGCTGTATCGGTGTAACTTAGCAGCATCGCAACTCTATGGCCTGATTGTCAGGCTGATTTACAGTTTCTGTAGATTACAGGTCATGACCTTGAACTTCTATGATACGAAGAGTCATAATCACGGGCTTTCCATGTACCGATCTCAGATCGATCTCGCTGAGATCGATCTGAGAAATGTGCTCAGATCGATCGTTTTTCCATGAGGGTGTCAGATCGATCTCGCGAAGTTGCCTCCTCTTAAGTGAAGGAAACTTTAAAAGTATAATTTGTTCACCTATTTGAGTGATTAAAGCTACTACTGTTGAAAACAAGATGGTTGTAGTCTAAAATTTAATCCCAGCTATAAACTATGCGCAGCAAAGCTTTCAGTGTATGGTAATTTGGCCAATTTAAAATAATTATTTTTATTTTTTTAGCTCGGCAGCTTATATAAAATTAACGGCTGTCTTGCAGATTATTAATAAACTTACAGGACTGTTGGGCTTAAAATTACAAAGAAAATAGCTAATGAAACTAAGTTTTAATAGTCATTTAAATTCAATATAAATTCTCCCATTTTTTTACCTTCTACTGCATATAATTAAGTTTTCTTAATCATTTTACTGAAATTCAAAGTTTTGGCATCTGAAAAGGTGGCTATCATAATTATTTATTACTTTGCTTAGTAATTATCAATAAGTTAACATTTTTATTAGCAGACAACATTGTAGCGCGCAGTCTTTTTCCACTTCTCAGATCGATCTGGCGTCTTTCCATGGTCTTATTGACACGAGATCGATCTGAGTTCGAGCTCTACAGACCGACCAGCTCAGATCGACGGAGATCGATCTTTGGTGTCTTTCCATGGATCGATCTCGCTGAGATCGATCTGAGATCGGTACATGGAAAGCCCGTGAATGTGTATAAATGTACCATGGCTTCTTTAAAACCACTAGAAAAGCACATCACAAGTAGAAAACTACAAGGATATGGTATCTATACAATACTTGTTTGTGCTGCACTTTGTCCTCCACTGCTCTGGCTAAATCTTTCAGTCTACTGTTCACTGTGACCCACTTTTCAGTGAGATCCACTGCCAGCTTCACATTTCTCTCTCCTGTAAAGTAAATTGTTTGTTACATATATAATATAGTACACATACTATACTATTACTCAGTGTGTTACATATATAATGCAGTAATATACTCTTTGTGCTATGTATATATACATACCTAAGTCAACATTATACTCTTTGCATAGGATCTGCAGTCTGTCTATATTATTCTGTATGTCTACAGCCTCTTCTTGTCTGTCAGTTAGTAAAACTAATTGTTCTTCTAGAGTGAGTCCACTTGTTTCATTGTCATCAGTTTCCTATGACAAGAATAATATAATATTGAACAATTGGTAACAAAAAGTGTTACTGCAAAAAGTAGTTTATATATATATATATATATATATATATATATATATATATATATATATATATATATATATATATATATATATATATATATTAGAAGAAATAAAATGAGATTTGATTAATATAATGGCATTTATTACTAGTAGTTTCGTACACAAGAACGATGTGCACTCGTCAGATAAATTAGCCACTAATATATATATATATATATATCCCAATCACACACTTGTATATCTTGACAATGCAGATATCAAAATTTTAGATGAGCATACAGCATTTTTATGTAATATTATTATGCAGGTTACTAATAGGTGCAGACCATACCAAAACTTGAAAAGAGTATACAACATTGATATGCTATAAGACAAACTATAAGACAACTGAAGAAGCTACATTAAGTTTATATAAATTTCAGTTGTCTGAACTCATTATGAGAAGAGTTGTAAGAATTATAACCTGGTGAGCTAAACATTCATTTTAAAGTGCTGTACAATACTTAATAATTCATTTTAAAAAAAAGTATACAACTCTAAAGCTTAGTCTATGTTTACTAGATGTTCATAATCATGTTAATTAAGGCTGCATTATAGTATAGTGCACTAGTAACTTAACTCATACTAGTAACTCAACTCACACTAGTCACTCAACTCACACTAGTAACTCAACTCACACTAGTCACTCAACTCACACTAGTAACTCAACTAACAATAGTCACTCAACTCACACTAGTCACTCAACTCACACTAGTAACTCAACTCACACTAGTCACTCAACTCACACTAGTAACTCAACTAACAATAGTCACTCAACTCACACTAGTCACTCAACTCACACTAGTAACTCAACTCACACTAGTAACTCAACTCACACTAGTAACTCAACTCACACTAGTAACTCAAGTAACAATAGTCACTCAACTCACACTAGTAACTCAACTCACACTAGTAACTCAACTCACACTAGTAACTCAACGCACACTACTAACTCAACTCGCACAGTCACTCAACCCACACAGACACTCAACTCTCACTAGTAACTCTTCACCTACCAGCAACTCGTAGGCGCTTTCAGATTTGTCAATCCATAAAGATATTTTAGTCTCCAGTTGCTCAAACTCTTCGACTGCACTCTGCTCGGTGACATCTGCCATGATGTAGTTAGAAGATACACTCGACTGGGCAATCTACAGCATCGAAAATTGAAAATATAGTAAACTAGATGTATTAATATATTATTAACATATACTAATATACAACAAATTTTACACCTCATGTATTATGCTGCCAAAATAAATCCGAAGCACTTAGAAAACAATTCAATAATCAAGCTGTATTATTTGCTCCTAACCCCAAATCTCTAACCCTTAACCCCTAACCTCAAACCCCTAACCCTAAATCTCTAACAGAAAGAGTAAATATTTCAATTGGTACATGGAAAGCAGCGTGTCTAATTAGAATATTAAAACGAATATTAGGTTAATGTTTTCTGTAGTCAATTTGTTGCTTATTTAACCAATTGTTAATTTGTAGGTTTCGTAGACTCCAAGATTCAACATACCAGACTACTCTGCTGTTCCATCATCTGTACA
The DNA here is from genome assembly GCA_964035545.1 of Bugula neritina. Classification (NCBI taxonomy): domain Eukaryota; kingdom Metazoa; phylum Bryozoa; class Gymnolaemata; order Cheilostomatida; family Bugulidae; genus Bugula; species Bugula neritina. The sequence continues at coordinate 23,299,074 of OZ037767.1, forward strand.
ACAGTGTCCCACCGCTGTTTGTACGTCTCCAACGTCTGACGTATTTTCTGAGCAGTGTGAGGAAAAGATGGCAGGTAAGACACCAACGCTTGGCCAACATCGTTTAGTTCATCGTATTTATTCATTTGAGCACTCAGTTCCGTCTCAATAGCCTACACAGATAAGCAAGTGAGAAAATATAGAGAAAAACTATACAGCAAAACTATACAGTACAACTATACAGTAAAACTATACAGTAAAATCATATAGTAAAACTATACAGTTAAAGAGTACGCCGTAGAGTAAATAGCTATTAAGTAGATGGGAGGCAGGTGCTGTAATGGAGAAATGAGGAAAACCTGTATTCTAGATGATATCATATATTGCAAAAGAAGTTATGTTTTTGTGAGATTTTCAATCAAAATTCATGAAAGCATTTAAATACGCTATAGAAATTTCCTTGTTACTGCACCTAGATATTATACGACCTTACCAAATAAAAGTGCATTGTGAGAACATACTCAAAATTATACTCCATACACTTAATATAAAAATTCAAACTAAAGTAAGAGAAAAGTTCCCAAAGTAGCAGTATCATGACCTAAAAGTGTGTTTATAGATCCTAGATACATGCTTACAAAAATGATTCTCTGTTTTATACATCCATATTTACCTTAAGTCGCTGGACTTGGTTTAGAAGAACTGCAGGATCAGAGATATCAGAAGATTTCATCTGGTGGAGCACAGCCTCTTGTGCGCTGAGCCACTGGTTGAAAAGATCGGCCTTGCTGTGGTACAGCCTCCATTTGACGTCCACGTCCTGCAGGAGCTCCCATTTGTTGGTAATCCACTGACAAATTACCGACCACCGGTTGCTCAATTCTTCTAGCATCTTCTCCATTGACTGGTATGCTGTAAACACACCTCAACTGTACAAGATACCTCAGCAAAAGGTTTAACACTTGCTGAAGTCTTAGCAGATTTGATGAGCGCAGCTACTCCATATTTAGGTGCCTTACTTGGGCCTAGAGTAGCAGTGTGAACAATGTGAAGGTTTTTATACAAGTAGTGGGTAAATAAGAATATAATATAATATAAATACTGTTCTGGAGAAACTGAACAAGTAACAAAGTACATCAGTATTCAGGTTAATCTCAACACATTAATGAGAAAGTGCATTGTCTACAAGAAGTTAATAGTTTATATATAAAAATGTTAAATAATAACTACGGATGGCATGTTAAGAACTAAATTTAAAACTAAAATAGGTAAATATCTATTCACCATGATTTAAAATATTAGTGGACACAGACAACCTCAGCATAGCTAACATTTTGAAGCCCAAAACCACAGCTCACTAAGTACTCGACAGGTCAAATTTCCATGGTTACAAGTTCATGACATGTTATGTTTCCTTGGTTACAAGTATATGGCAGGTTTTGTTTCCATGGTTACAAGTATATTACAGGTTTTGTTTCCATGGTTACAAGTCCATGTTAAGTTGTACGGCCAGCAAGCAATGTTAAAATTGAAAATTATTGATATATGGTGCCCTGTTTAGAATTCTACTATTTGGTTACATTATGTAAAACGAGTAAGGGAGAGGTAGACAGGGTAAACACAAGCACGCCAAGCAAGGTCAAAGGTTAGCAATAGGGAGAAGTTTACCAACCTGGAATACTTTCTCTGACTGCACAACAAGACACAGCAACAAACTAAATTAACACATTGGCTGCTATATGAGTAGATGGTAAGAAAGTTCACACAGAATCAGCAGGTTCACTCATTTAAACACAGGAAGTTGATTGTACATATCGAAAATACATACTACTCTAACACTATGGCAAACCTCAGTTATTCTCTGATAATATCCCCCATTACATAGCAACCACGTACATTCCATTGTAAAAGCATATGACTAAACTAAATCGATCAACAACCCACATCTGAAATATTTGTTGCTTTCTTAGAAAATTACTGAAAAGAAAGTTACAAGAGGGAGAGAGAGAGTAAATAGTAAGTGCCTAAACTATGAGTCACATGTACACACAACAAATTTAATGCAGCCCTGGCTAGATAATTACTAAGTGGTAAGATATAGTAGCCATGATTGTTTAGTCACAATACAAAGATCTGAACAGCAGTTAGGAAGATTTAAGAGCATATTAACATTGAAAGTATTCTTTTAACATTACACTCAAATCATTAGTCAAAATAATTTAAAACTAATCAAAATGTATAACTGGCTATTCGGGTTTTAATAATTAATTTGTTATTTAACTTCGTTTAATTCTATGTTAAAATTTAAAAGATTGTATTTCAGTTAGGTGATCATTTAACAAATTGTCTCTTCCAATTACTTTGTTTTGTAATTATTTTACTAATTGAATACTAAAATTTAAGACCCATGAAAAATTTCAAGTTTGAATAGCTGAAATGGCACACTAATAACCCTTTCTGTTTCAAGACTACAGCAAAACTCTCTTAAAATTAAATTATGCATAAGTTACTCATCCACACCAGCAACTGTAGGGTAGGGGGCGGTGTAAACCCACCCAGCTCACTCAGATATACAGTGCACTGTATGTATATAAGTATCATACTTGTATCTTGTACGCCATCTTCTACTATCACCACCATATTCTGGAGAGAGACAACTTGATCTTCCTGCCTGGTCAATGAGTTCTGTAGTTCCTGATGTTTTTCTACACATCTAATCAAAAGAAAATGTACAAACTTGAATAAATATGCAACAAAATACAAGACAAATACATTATATTATAAAATAGAAGACACCACTATGTGTACATTATCCATAACTTAAGTACAGATGCTGTTATCATGACATACTCTGAATTTTGATTTGATAATAAAACTCAGAATAACGCATGTATGAGCATGATCACCATCTTGCAGCAAAAGGTCAATAAAAGCAAAATATGCAAGCGACAAGACTGACAGGTGATTTTGACATTCCCATCTCGCTGTTGACACTTTAGTGACAACTTATGACAGGTTAGTGAAGTATTCAATGGTATAGCGCATCACTACCTCTGAATGTTCTCTAAGTTATCAACTTCACAGTTAAAAGATTTGATTTCAGCCTCCATGTGAGTGAGCCAGCTTTCTAGATCTTTGAGTTGATTAATTTGTAGCTCCATCAGAGATTGTTGGAGGCTAGACAAACAGACAGACAAACATTATGGACAGACAAGCGTACAGCCAGACAGGCATGCAAATACACGGTTGTAGGGAATCTCCGAAAGTCTAAGTTGATGAGGTATGCAACAACGAGAAAAAGTAGCTAGCTTTTCTGGAAAGAATTAACATGCATGCAAAGAACTACTAGTAAAACAAGACATTTTCAGTTTTACACCAGTTTTATTTACCAGTTAGCAATTTAAAATGTAAAAATGCCAAATATTCAAACTTTGTGAGCAATCTATAGCAGCTCATCAAACTGATAAACTATCAAATTGCTGTCAGAATTCAGCTGGAAATACATCTAATTTGTCCACACTACCTGGTTTGTCGAACCATAGCACCGACTCTAAGCTCCTCCCACTCTTGATTAAGTAATTCAACTTGATTGCGGACTTTCTTTTCCTGCTCAGAATTGAGGTCTCCGGCCAATAAGAGTGTGTTTCCTTTGTTAATGAGATTGCCGACATTCTCCTGGTACTGCGTTAGTTCCACCATAAGTTTCTACACGATATTTGTATATATATAATATAATTATAATTATAGTTATATTTATACAGGCATAATTCACTATATCCACAACATTGTTTACTGTATATTAATTACTGAGGGCAGTACGCTCGGACCAGTAGGCTTTTATTCTATCAACTGTTGTGAACCTAATTTTGATTCATTAATTTAATTCAGCAAAATAAAAAACTAAGAAAATATATATAGCTCTGATAAAAATTATTTCACAGCATGAGAGCTTCCACAGAAATGGTAAATATTGTTTCAATTTTTCCAATTTTCATTTTTTCAATATTCTTCCATTATCACATATCAATTAAATAATATCAAAACACTTTAGGTATTATTTATAAACAAACCTCATGCTGTTGAAACTGGTCCTTTACTGTTTCAACATCTTCTGATATAGCATCCATTTTGTTGAACTTGTCCTTAGCACTGTGCAGCCATGTTCTAGTGGGTTCCAGGGCCGCAGTAAATGAGGCATGGTTGGTCAGAGAGCTCAAACCACTGGCGCTGGTCACAGACGTGATGTCACTTTGATTGTCATGAGCATAAATGAGTTCTGGATTGTTTGACTACAACATGGAAGAATATATTTAAACCAATATGGCTTCTCTTCGTTTATTCACTACTAAAAATTATTTCATGGACAAGCACTTTAGAAATCTTCTTTAAAAAAACTCAGTTTTTAATAATTAATACAGGAATAGCTGTGCTGAATATTACAATTATTCATTCAGAAATGCATTTTCATATAATTAATTGAGAAGATAACTCTAGTAGCTTCTTAGGGCACCCGACTATGATGTCAGGATATATGAGCCACACAATGCAGTCAGCACAGTATGACACCAACAGCACCATTACTAAATAAAGAGCTGCTAATTAATAGAAAGCTAACCAGCAGGTTTCCCGGTACTAAACAGTTTACCGTTATAATGCATAAAAGCACAAGCAGGGAGAAAATAATCTTAAATAAAAAATATAGGAAGGCTAAATGCTGCAACCAAATTAAATTAAACTAAAATATGGACATTTCAGTTTTAAAATTTTCAATCATAGAGGTGACAGCTGACAGTATTCTGCCCATACAAATACAAGTGCCAGCAGCAGGGAGTAGATAACCCCACAGCAGTGCCAAAACACCCATATTTTGTGTAACTTTAATAGACAACTCTATATCAATACCAAAACCTGTACTCCTACACTAATTTAATACTTTCAGATGGATACAATTTTTTCTATGTTAGTCGCAGTGCATATAAGCATGTAGTGGAAATACTATATATGACTAAGACTAAGAACCAAACTTCCACATGCTATAATACCTGATTGGTTATATTGGGTGTAGATGACGCCTGCAGAGGAAACTGGACAGCTTCCACCTCCTGGCCGTTCTGACCGGGTTGCTGTGATGAGTAAGTGTTGGTAGAGGTAGAGTTTTGAGTATGAGGGAGATTGTCTCTTGTACCGGTTAAGGCAGCTGAAGTTGAGTCTAGATTGGAAGCGGGGGAACTGTAGGACGTCTGAGCATTCACAGGTTTCACGGGAGAGGAAGACACACTTGTATTCTGATTGGCTGAGGCTGAGGGAGGCGCAGAAAACGCCTCGTAGAGACACGTGAGGTAGATGAGGACAGATTTCTTGTCGGGTTGAATCATGTCTGTATCAGCACATTATAGAGCATGTATTGATGGGATATTGACTGTATCAGTGTATTACAGAGCATGTATAAATAGGATATTGACTGTAACAGTATATTACAGAGCATGTATATCACAGCATATTACAGTATATTACACCATAACATCCCGAGTATCATGGTAAGTATCATTTTAACAGACAGACTTGTCTCAACGTACATTATTGGGAAAAGCCAATAAGATAAAATTAGACACATTATAAAGTTGCATACTTGTCTTATATTAGGAGGAAACTGATATTTCCAATTTTGCATATGATACAATATTTCAAAGCTAATAGTGAAAGGTTAAAATGTTTAATAAAAAGCAAGTGTTGGTATGTAATGAGTGGTGGTAGTGGTTTACAGTTTGTTTGTATGTAACAAGTGGTGGTAGTGGTGTAATGATACCTTCGGGGTCCAGGAGCCGAGCGATGTTGAATTTCTCCTCAGCCAGCTGGAAGGCATGACTCAGCAAGGATTCTGTAGTCTCAGCCTGGCAGAGTTTCTCGTAATCAAATAATTCTGGCATGCGACTAAAAGTGAGAAGGAAACATCCCTGATTTGAAAAGTTTTCAATTGACAACGAAACTTACAAAAAATATTGTTTTATAGCAAGAAAAATTCTAATATCGCATGTATCTCTGGTTTTGAGTCTAGTTTTTTACAAATGCAGCTCAGCAACATCTGTATTTCGACAACTGATGAACACATAGTCCAAGGGAATTGAAAGAGAGTCAAACTAGGCGATAGACTGTGACAGTGAGCACACTTTATATCTCTACATAAAATATCAGCTCTGTCTAGGCACAGCAATCTACACAACCCTAGTTCTTACCTGTTAATCAGAGCATTAAAAGCAAATCCATCGGACCATGAAGTGGTGAAGTTCTGAATTTTGACCTTTTTATAACCTTGAGTTGAGGCTCGGCACCATTCTAACAAAAACTTTTCAAACCCTTCCTGGCCAGATGATGACAATAAGCGTACTGACGCCATGGCTCGGTTCACCTGAAAGGTTGATACAATTAGAATACCCACCTGACCATGGTGATGAAAGGTTAACAACATGAGGAATAACTTACAAGGTGAGTTGCCTCAAGTTAGTAATTATTAGTGATCTTAAAAGTTGCATAGCGACCTTGATTTAATGAAGCATTATAATAATTACATCTTTATCATTTACAAAAATTACTTACAACACTAATAATGCTACTTGGCATTATAAATTGATAAAGAGTGTCATAAGAATGTTATATTTCCATGAATTCCAAACGATGCCATAAATTAGAAAAGATAACTCACCTGCCAATGTAGAATAATACTCCATACAAGTCCCAGGATCAGCTTTCCACTTCCATTTACGATGTCATCACTGCATATGTTCACCAAACGGATCTTCAAAGGGGAAATAATTCCTCAGCACACAAATATCATTGGTTTACAGAAAGATTTTAATCTTACAAAACAAGGTTTAAAGTTGCAAAGTTATTTGAAGATAAAAAATCTTGCCCACAGCAGCTGTGAGAAGCAACACACAGTGAAAGTAATCAGATGAATGATTGAGTTAAACTAATGACTTTTGGAGAAGCAAAATTAGCCACTCAATAGACTAATGGATTCAAGACCAGCTGCATAGAACATGCATATACATGTATGTGAATATGCATAAATAAGAAAGAGTTGGGATATACTGCATCATATGGGGGACAGGAAGGTGGTATATCTATCTACCCTCAGCACTTACTCTAGTTACATCCTGTGATATTAGAGTATGCAAGGCGTTATTATAATATCAGCTAAATTACCATTCTATCATGACCATGATTATGGTATTAGATACTGATCAAATATTTAAAGCATAATAAAAAATAATGTTTATGTATATGTTTAATAAGATAATACGATTAGTAAGACAAACTTATACATTCGGTGACGATTAACCTTCAAATATCAAAACTTACAAAATAACAAAATTTAAAATTTATTTATTTTCATTATAGACCAAAACTTTTATGGCGCATAGTAAAGCACTAACTCTCAAACCAGGGCCTAAATATTGATCACTTAAAGTCACAGTCAATAAGAAAACCCACCAGTAGAATGTATAAGAAAAATACTGCCTCACAATGGATATGATCATAGCAACACCAACTGTTTTGTGTCATGCATTCTACACATCTAGTTACACATGAAGGTTTTATAACAAATACATAACTACTGTAATAATTGAGCTAAGAATTTGAAGGAGAGGCATAACAGATACAGAATGTAGAGTAGAATGGTGAACACTGAGTAGTAGAAGTAAATAACACAGAGCATAGTAGTGAAGTAACAGGAAGGATTATATACTAGTAGTTTAGCAGTGAATACTTACATTGCACTTGTCTGTCAAATATCTTACAGCTTTACTCACATTACTCAAATAATGTACACGCATCTTCCCTTTCTCAGGTGCCTACATCACATAAAGTAATAAGAAAGAAAAGCAAACAAGTTATGTAAAAATCATAGCAGAGAGAAGAACAAATCAAAAATGTGTTGCAGTCTGCATAGTAAAACATAAGACTGCATGTAACACCAGCACACATCAGAATCCATGTCTAACATTCACACAATAAACTCAGTAGACCCTTTTCAGAGGTTCCCAATGGCCCCCTTACAATTAAGAGTTGTGTTCTCCCAAAGCGAAAACTGTTGAAACTTGAGGGCATTTTTGTGGTTTTGGTTACTGAGCAATGCTGAAGTGCTACTTCAGCATTGCTCAGTAACCAAAACCACAAAAATGCTTTCAAAATTATTTTTTTCAAAATTTCTCATGAAGAAATTTCTTTTATTTCTTTTTGAACTGCTAATATGTGTGCTTATACCAAAATATCTATCTTTTAATTGAATAATTCTATAGCATAATTAGAATTTTAAGTAGCAGCCAAACTTTAAATTTTTAATGAATTTGCTCTTTATACAAAAGTTCAACCTATTCACTTTGGGAGGACACAACTTTTAATTGTAAAGGGATATCAGGGACCTCTGAAACGGGTCTATTGTTTATAAATTATACAGACCAGTGGTGATCCACTTAGAACCTCCAGCAATGCCAATAGACTTTTACCATCACAGAAGTCACCAAACAAGTCTACCACTTCAGACTTGCCAGCCTGTAGTAGAAACATGAGACACAACTTGAGGCACAAGTTGAGATACAACTTGACACACAACTTGACACAAAACTTGAGGCACAAGTTGAGATACAACTTGACACACAACTTGACACACAACTTGAAACACAAACACACATACACTTTTGAAACAAAAGTCCAGCTCTTGAATGTGACTACGTATTCTTGTAACAAAACACATTGCTTTTAATGCAAGGTTTATTAAAAATAGGCATGCATAAGCTATTACTATGGTGGTTGTAATAGAAAACCCCAACTATAAGCAACCAATGGATAAATTAAATGCAGAATAAAAAGAATACAGTAATCAGGGTATAAATTATTTATATTATTTTAAAGAATTTAATATAATAACTGAATAGCAGAGTTCGACCAGAGCTGGCACAAGATACTATTGGCTGGTTAAATAATGCAATATATTGCTAACATAAAATAGGATAGAAGTAGTGGTATCATATTATAAGCTCATGGTTGGAATTCACAAACTATACGGCTCATTTCAATGCTGGCATTGTACAAGTTAATATACATTTTTCCCAAAACTAACACTGAGAATAAAATCTACTTGGTTGTTTCATATGCTGTACATGTATGATGGTGTCTATATTCAAAACTCAAACAGCATTCCAAGAGAAAGTGACCACAACTCTACGGGGAATGTATATACTTGGTACATGTCACTACTTGACACTACAGAAGGGGCAGCTGCACATGGAGATGCCTGTATCTGCGTATGGTACACTGCAGTTTACAGAAGAATCATTACCTACCTTTGACAAATGAGAGTTTATCCATTTAGTAAAAGTTTTCTTCTGCATATCTTGCATTTCTTCTACAAAACAAACAATGACATGCCTGTAACACATAGAAAAACAAGCAAAACTAGGTTAATGACTGCAACTACAGTTGATCACAGAACTGGGAACATTCTTCAGTCTCTGTAATAAAATAAGAATCATGGCAGTAATAGTCAAACTGAGATAGCTACGACTAGAAGAGGGGAGATCTAGTGTTTAGGAGAGAGTAGAATGCCTAGAAGTCAGAAGAGGGGGTAATGTTTAGGGAAGGAGGTAGTCTTTAGGAGAAGGGGTGATGTCTAGGCAAAATGGGAAATGAGTAAATACGTTCAGAAATAAACCACAACTTGAATATATACATGGGTTCAGGGCTATAATGTTATAATGTTTGTTGCATTTATTGGAAGATAACTCCCAACTAGACCAATTAAACTCATAAGTTGTGTTGCTTTCCCTGTACTAACAGTGGTCTAGACAGAAAATGGCAAGGAGTGGATACAGATAATCACTACACATGAACAAGTAGCTCCTTCATACCCCCTCCCGCCAAAATGTTTACAATAGAATGCGCATCACTATTGGCAGCAATTTACTTTCAACTTGATAGTAAATACATAATGGGCTCAACTGATCAACCCTTTTGACATACGAAATGGTAGAAATTTATTGCTGAATGAAACCTAATATTCTGGAATGTATTTGCAGTATTATTCATAGGTAAATGCTTGATTTCTTTCACTAACACTAAATTGAGTTAAAACAAGGAGTGAAAAAGAATGTAACCATTGTCACAGCAGCAAGCTAGTTTCTTCATGCAGATTCAACTGCAGACAAAAGAATCCACTTAATAAACTCGCAGTAAATAGTATGTGCATAGAGTGGGTTATTATTATGATTAATAAACACTACATCTATTTGACAAGCTATTTTGAGATAAGATAAAATTTTTCTATCCATATACATAGTTGAAATACGTTACTACTAGTTTGTTACTGTCCAAAAATTCTACTAGTATACAGAACTAAATGAATTACTACAGTATTGACATAAAACAGATCACATGCATCATTAGAGTCATGAGGTGAGAAGGTGACACTGCAACTACTTATGTTTGTAATAAAAGCTACTGTATTAGATAACTGACTACTTGTGTTATACAACGCCCAGCTGATGTAGGACGGGAGAATCGGTAGAGGGTTTCATACCAGTTAGACGCCTTCCAAACCCCACCTCAAATACATATATTGTACCAAAATAAATAAATAGCTCCATGCTAGAAGCGTCCAAGTGGGAAATTTAGCCTAGCGTTTAACTAGGAAGCGTCTATCTAGAATGACACCCAGTAGAGTTGTATACAGGTGGAGAACTTCAAAAGTAAATTTTGAGAAATGTTAATTGCAGAGAAATAATATCTACATACAGCTTACAAGCTGCTAAACTGTTGAAAATACTGCTAACATAAAGCATTTAGCATACACCAATACAAAACACAGCACCAACTGATGAAACTTACCAGAGCCAAATTGAATACGCTCATGAAAAGCCTCAGTGGTAAAGCTGGAGTTGTCAGCCATGTTTGTTTAGGAAAACTGGAATATCTAGGATATGAACTAGTCCTCCTTATTAATTGTAAGCCGGTCCAACATGGTTGCTGACACTACCTGTAATTAAACAGAGTCATAAGACTGGCTATAGCCGAACTTCATTTGAACCAAGAATTATCCAACCCTGGTGTTATTGGTGTTGGTGTGGATATTACCATATAATACACTCTAAGTTAGATCCATGGTTTGTACTAAAAATTCCATCAATTACTTATACATAGATGGAAAGAAACAAAGCCATATTCTTATTGCTAACTTCTAGTCAACAATAAAATAAGCCTGTCATAATGTATCTCAACTGAGCCAGAAAACTTTTCAACAAGATCTATGAAAGTAATATAGTCTGGGGAACCTAAAAACGGATGTGTACATTATATTAGAATTTCTACATCATACGCTTTCTCATTTCTGAACGTTGTACATAAAAGTAATGAGAACATAGAAAGACAGATCAGTGAGAATAGTAGCATGAACAGCAGCTCCTTACTGTCTTACTATTACTCTAAAGTCTAAGTAATAGATAGCATAAAACTGTGTCGTTGCAATAGAGAGGGTCATTTACAATCATCAAAGTGAACAGTAGCTAGTTTATTTGTGTAATATCATTTTAATGAATGGAAAATATCCAGTATAAAGGCATGAGTAATGATCACGAATAGACAACATTAAAAGCTGCTTTTAATTAGCATACTCAAGCTAGTGCAATTAAGTTAAAGAAAACATACTGTGCAGTGTAGCGTGGAGCAATTGCAAGACTTATACAAGGATACTTAACTGCTTTCAGTTTAATTAAAATAATAAGATTAACAATAACTATACTAAAATATGTTTAAAAGCAGCATATGCAGAGCATGCAATTATTGCAGAAACAAAAACTATTTTCTTGCCTATGAAATACTACAAGTAATAGTTCATAGATGTTTAACAAGCAATTTGGACCAACAAACTAATTTAAAAATAATAAATTATTCAGAAACCATTCATCACCATGACTACACCATCACTATAGAGATACAATTTACATGCCAAGAATCAGCTTAAAGCCAATTGTGCAAAATGCATAACAACCAGCGCAGAGAAATGCAACATATTTGAAGCAGGTCTGAAATAAGTTAGCAGAATATCTCAACTCCAACCTAAACTAATGTTACAGCTTCCAGTTTAAGTAAATTCATGTTTTCAATTGATTAATTAATTTAGAGGAACTAAAGAAACTTTCTATAAAATGGACCAGATTGTGCTTGATTACTTCTTATTACACAACATTACATAATATTATTATATAATTGATCACCTTACAGTCTTCTTAATTAAAACATACATTTATTTAATTTTCTATCATGAGTTTTATGACATTTGCAGTTACTGTCAATCTTATGTTTGCTATAACTATGAGTAATGAGGCAAACGTCTAGGATTTGAGCCAAAGCCTCAAGATTCTAGGGCTCTGTTTAAACACAATTGCAAATAATTACAATGTTTATTTAAAATATGAATATCCGAAGATTTTTCAACATGTCATGTTAACGATGATAGTATATTGCTGTTCAGGCATAGTGACTATGAATCTATATAAAAATTAGGTTGACTAATATATTTAATTTTTAATAATGCTGTTAGCCATTGCAGTTACTTTTTCCAGCTGGCTAGTCATACAGAAAAAATATTCGCCATAGTCATACTACAACCATTGTGATAATTATAATTATTAAATGATAAACTTATAAATCATAATCATTATTATAAGTATTATCATAAGATATTGTGTTATTACTTATTAGTATTATATTTAATGAGAGTCAATATTACTATTAGTATCGATATTGTTGACTACTGAGTAATAACTATAGTATAAGTATAACTATAACATTACATCGACATTAGTGATTAGTATTTACTACTGTTACTAGTAGTAGTATTAGGCCTACGGCTACTGTTACAGCATCAGTATGAGTATGAGTATTAGTATTACCATTATTATTATAAATATTACTACTACAAGATTTAGTATTACTATTACTAATAGTAACACTAGTACTACTAATACTATTACCGTACTACTAGTAGTAGTACTATCATAGTGAGTATTACTATTAGTCTGAGTCTCAGAGTGAGAGTCAAAGTCACTGTCAGGAACAGTCAGTGTCACACTCTGGCTCACACTGACAGTGTAATTCAGACTGTCACAAGTTAACTCTAAGTCTAAAGATCAGTGACACTATTACTGAGTCTGACAGTGACTGTGAGTGCCACACTGACACTGTGACTGAGTGTGGGTTACGGTTAGTCTCAGTCTGTGCGAATGTCGTGTTTGGAAAATGATAATTGCAACAACTATAGTCTATAAGTAATAGTTGTTAGTATTGCATTTACTACTGCTATTAGTGTAATAGTAAATAATACTAATAGTAGTAACCAGTAAGCGTTATTAATATTATTTTGGTGAAATTGTGCAAGTACAGCGATCTTGATCAGTTAGTTTTCCTAGCAGTTTTCGTCGGTTATAATGATAGTAAACAGGCCTTTTTAAGTTGACTCGCAAATTTATTTTGCAATATTGTAGTAAAGCTACTGCAATTGTAATCACACTACTGGCAGGGCTCGCAAAAGCTACTGTAGTACACATTCTTTATGAGGCTTAGAAACTCAGTCAATTTGCTTGCACGTAGAGCAGCAAAGTTCGGTTAAATGTTGTTTAATGCCCACTGATTACCGGCGCTATAATTTAGTAATATTTGGGAGTAAAGGTTTAAAAGAAGACAACTGCTTCCATTGTACAAGGACCTTTTTCTCTTTATTTTTATAAAGTAATACATTGGTGTTTTACCAAGTGGTGACCAAATTTACTAAAAGTGAATAAAAAAACAAGAATACTGCAGTAGTTCTTGTCAAAATTATTGTGTGAACTGGATTTATTCAAGCATTGTTGAATTTTTGATAACTAGAAAATTTGTTCAAATGCTTCATGTTCACATAATTCATAACACAATGATAATATTACTATCATTATTATTGCTTCTATGATTAAAGAAAGGTTGCATGGAGTTTAATATACAGTTTCATTAGTATTAAGGTAAGCAGTTGGTCATTAATCCTCACCTATCTCTGCCCTGTCCTGTTTGGGTAGCAGGTAAAAACTCACACAAGTTTATAGTCACTATCTCTGTGAGAAATCCCTAGTGGAAAGGGTTTTTAAGCAGGTTAAGTATTTTTGCATGTGACACAGAAAAAATTATGACTGGGTACTCTCCCTATCATCACAAGTAGCTTTTAGTGGAGATCGAATCCATCATCTCATGTTTACTAAGCCAAAGGCTTTAACCCCTATAGGCCACAGCTGCTCCCTCGCATGCAGTTAGTCATTGATGATGATTAAAAAATATGAATGTATGATCAGTTATGCTGCTTAATACAGTTAATTGGGTTAAAACTAGTAAAGAAAAGTTTTGTATGTCAAAAAATGAAGTTATTCGATGAAGCTACTTTCACTCTGAGTACAGCATTAAATTTCTCACCATGCTTCTTTGTTAACTAAAATATTTTTCAAAAGAAAGTTTATATTTAAAGTTCAGCAAATAAGTTTATTGTTGTATAGTATAATGTAACTGTGCTGTCCTATAGAAGTTGTTTTATATGATATGAAATTATAATATAGTACAAAAAATGTTCTGTTATATACTCTTTTGAAACATGATGCACTGAAACCATGCATATGAAAAATAGTACAAGTTCATTAAATATTAATTGTTAATTTGTTTGTTTTTAATTTTTTCCAGTAATTAAGCTTAATTCATGTAGTTTTTAATGATAATTGCTAGGTATGCTTACAAAGATTAGCTTTTTTATTTACAGGTAGTCGATATTCTACCATTGTCAACTAAACCGGAAATTTTCTTCTTCCAAAGGCTGTAACTTAGCTGTCCTCTATGTGTCTCTAATTTTGCATGCAATTGTTATGCCTATTTTTTATTTTGATGTTGGCACTAGTTTTAACTTTTATGTCTATTATAAATATTAACACTGCCTAAAACACAAAACATCAGTGCAGGTGCTGAATTTGCCCAGCTAGTGTGTTCACTTATGTCTTACATAATATATTTGGATATGGTATTATATATGTGTTGGCTGCTTGTAATTTAATTTAGCTTATACAACCAATATAGTGCACAGAGATTACAAAATTGTATTTTAAATGAATAATATTTTATACTAAAGTTACATAATCAACTAAAAGCTGTAGCAGTGAAATAATAAAATATTGATTGAGGCACAGTGCTTGAGAGTAGACTAAAACATAAAAGTATAATGCTGTACAAACAGCTATTTTACATCTATAATATTGCATAGCACTCATTATACTATGTTATACAATACCTTTCTAATATAATGTCAATTAAGATCATTGCCTTGCTGTCCTTAGCTACAATCACTAGTTCAATTCATTCTGTGCAGTATATTATGACATTTATAATGCTGAATAAACACGTACTACAAATAGGCTATAGATTTTACTTTACATATCACGGTGCTGGGTGTTTATAGAAGGATTACTAAACGACTGTTAGAGCAGTACAATTAGTACCAACTATAAAGCTGCTGCTGCCTCTATCTACAATCTACTTGCTTTGTATCAATAAAGAATGTAATGGCGGATTTCAACACAAAGTAGGTTGTTAAAGTTGTGAGTATTTTAAAAGGAGGTGGAGTAACAGCCTTGAGTTTGAAAAACTAAGAAAAAAATCGCTTTCACTAAAAAGGTTTTTAATGAGAACTGTCTAACATAAAGTTGCTAGAATAATTCAAAATAGCAAACAGCAGCATCGAACTTTCTATTAGAAGTGTAGCGGGTATTGCATTCTAAGTATATTTACCTAATAAAGCTACTGAAAAATTAATGAATATTTTGTAAATGAACTGTTATAGTTTACAGAACATAAACTGGCTTTACTTACATCTGATGAAAATAAATAAATGATTAATATTTGAATTAGTTGATAACAAAGTGATAATTATAAAAAATGTTATGTTATGAAGCTGCTATATAACTAGAGCCAATGAACTAGTAATTGAACGCATGATAAAGGTGTTTGTCTGTATCACTAGGTGTTCATTTGCTGCCAAAATATTTCTTTCGAAAAAATTGCAGTTCAACTCTAATAGTTATTTTGAATTAAGTTTTAAAATATACATGTTAATCTTTAGGGTATGAGGAATTGTAAGAAACATCATTGTAACACATGAAATGAATAATGGTATGATATTTATCATTGCCTACTGTAGTAATATTATAGTATGTATTGTATATAATGTTGCAGATACAAAATATATCCTCACAGATATGTTTACACTAAACCTTCTAAACCTGCATTTACTCTGAGAGACCTTTACAGACAAACTAACCAGGGTGTACTCACATCTTCAAAAGAACAAACAGCTTTAGGTGATTCTATTTACAGTTTATTTTTACATTCGGGAGCTATGTAACCTTTTTATATGTAAAATTATATTATAGTGTTTATGTGGTAGACTTTTGAAGGAGGAATTTGTTGCTCAAGTGGAATATAGCAACTGTCTATTTCTGTCAGCTCATTTACTTAACTGCATGACATGTGAAGTAGAAGCAATTCCTTACTAACTGAATGAGACAGAGTTTAATATATATGTCAACTGGCAGTGCACAGAAATGACTTGCAGAATAAGATCACACATTGAAATGTAGTCAATAACAATCCTAGGCCCTAGCTAGCCTGACAACTTTTAGTAACTTCTCTCACAATTTCCCAGATTTGTAATTTTGATACATCTGTCAATGCAAGAATAATTTATTGATGGCTGCTGACTCAAATAATATCAAACCGATAAAATTGTTGAGTCCTAAACTCTTATTTACCAGATGAAGTACGTTGTTTAGCAACAGATAGACTGTGACTAGGTGGCTAAAAGCTTGCACACAGTTAAAATGTAAATGATGCAGTAATAGAGTTACCAAAACATAAACCACCTCAACTCCTACCACCATGACTTACCAAAGCCATCATCCATGCCATCCTCACTATTACTACCACTAACGCTAACACTATTAAGGCTATCTCTACCATCACTGCCACCACCACTACTACTACCACTACTACTACCACTACTACTACTACTACTACTACTACCACCACCACTACTACTATCACTACTACTGCCACTACTACCACCACTACTACCACCACTACTACTACCACCACTACTACTACAGCCACTACTACCGCCACCGCCACTGCCACTGCCACTGCCACTACCACTACTATTACTACTACTACTGCAATTATAACCACTGCCACCACCACCATGCAAATCGTTAGAAGATGCTTTGTAGCAGTACACAACTTGAACAATTCCTGCATAAATAAAACATATATATGTATATAAACAGTTTCACTTTGAGAATAATGACTTGGTCTCTTTTAACATAGTGACATCATAAGTTTTTGAGAATGAGAAAAAAAATTGTTTATGTCTAACATTACAATGCCAGTAGGTATGTGTACAATTTAAAAAAGGTCTTGCTACAGTCTTAAATAGTATTCAGTTCGTGCATGCAGTTTTTAACATTTGTAGTAGTCTATACTATATTATATGTAGACATGCACATAGTCAGGTATAAACACTGCAAATTAACACCGAACTACAAATTAAAAATGGTATGTGGGGTATGTTATTTATTCATCATCAGCTAAATTTCCTTCTAAGTTGTAATCTTAAATACCATATTTCAGCTGTTTTGTAGCCCATGACTGTCGACAGCCAGTAGTGAAGGACTACCAAAGCCCTCACCACTGGGAGAGCAAAATACTTGCCTATGGTCTTAATGCGACCTGTGACAGTGTGAACATAACACACACCAGACCCATCTTAAAGTTTGAGGAAAAGAGGTGAGGATATTTGAGTAAAATGCTTACGTTTTTAAAAAAATTACTTACTGAATGTGACCAGGCTTTCAGAGCTAGCTAATAACTTTCTTTCTTAGACCTGACAAGCTTCTCTTCCATATTGGGAACTCTGTCAGAAAGTCTGGAAAAGGAGAAGCTGAGTTTCACTGCCCCAAAGGGCTAGCAGTTACAAGTTCTGGAGAGATCATAGTGGCTGATTCAGGCAATCACAGAGTGCAAGTGTTCAACCAATATGGAGTGTTGGTGAAGCAGTTCGGCAAGTTTGGAGTTAACGAAGGGGAGTTCAACACGCCCACCAGTAAGTAGAAGCATGAAACTACCATTTTGGGCTACACAATGCAAATGCATATCTTTTAGCATGCACAGTTGATTCTAATTTGTACTATTTTCCTATGTCTAATATGTAAAACTACCAAAGTTATGACGGTTGCGTGTTATACTACAGCGTATATGATGGTAAAGTATCATAATTATAGTAAAGCTACATATGTAGCAAATTATGTAACATTTCGCATTCAACTCAGCATAATACAATATCTACCCTACTAAAGTGGGTGAAGCATCAGAGAAATTTCGACAGTGGTAGCTTTAACAATTCAAACTGGTGCTTTAACCAAAATACTATATGCAAAGCATTAAAGAAAATTCTAGCTACTGGATGTGATATGACGATATACAGTGATGCACAATAGTAGCTTTAATAGCAAATATTTTTGAATTTAAGTCTGAAATATGTACTTTTTATTCTTGCATATTATACACTATATAAAACGTATCATAAATCTGCATATCAAGATATAAGGTAATATACATATAAATATATAATATGTAAATCTGTTTTCATAGTTTGTGCTGTGCTAATTATAGGTATTGCTGTTACTTCAAATGATGAGGTGATAGTGGCTGACCAGCTGAACAGGAGGATACAGACATTCACAAGGAGGAAAGTATTTAAAGACTCCTTCAGTACAAATGACTTCCCATGTTCTGTGGCCACTGATATCTTCTACAATGTGGTTGTGGGAACAACGAAGAAGACCATAGAAATATATAGGAGAGGAGGAAAACTTGTCAACAGATTTTCTACTTTACCAGACTCAGAGCTGGTGCGTAAGGTTCTGCTATTAAAGAGTGGCAAATAAATAGATTAAATTATAGCAAACCCAATATTATATTTATATATATTTATTTAGGAGGCTGTACGCTGCATATATTAAAATATGGTAGGATTTTCAATGATGTAGGACCAAATTAAAACTATAATCCTTATATTTCTAAACTTTTTATATTATATTAGCTTACTTTTTATTGTTCATGGCAAATATATGTTATTTTCAAAACTTACAACACTTTTGAAAATGCTTTCTTCTCTCATACTTTGGTCCATCATTTGTAGATTTGCGTTCATAAAATTCAGTTTGTTCATACAATACAGTTGAACAAAGTCACATTCTCATTTGTCACTTAGTAAAATGAAGATTTTCATTTGTCACACTATGAGTAGAAATTCTACCAGATTTGAAGGTATTATATTATATTGTTTTATTGTTGTAGGATGAAGATGGGAATGCTATTATATATGTTGGAATAAATGCTATGTCAAACTCTATAGTGGTGTGTGATCCTACAGATAGACTGATAAAGACATTTGATTACAATGGTAATTTGATTAAGAAGTTTGAACCATGCGGAGTGGAAGATGGCCTAGCGTGTGTTCCAACAGGAATCCATATCTTACTAAATGGGAATATTTGTGTTTGCGACTCACTAAACCACACAGTAAGTATGGTCCACACACTAAGTATAACATACTGTAAGTATGGTACACAGTAGGTATAGCACTAAACCATGCTGTATAGAAACCAAACTTATGTATAAAAAGTATATAAATTCAGAAAAAATGCATTGTAAGAAAAGTAGGCTGTAAGTGAAGTACGCATGTTGTTATAAGTATATATACAGAGTGAAATACAAGAACAAATGAAAAACCGATAGCATTTTCAGGATGGTTGAATATAGTGTGCTTATTCACAAAATTGATCTATATATCATATTTAATCTGAAGCTAATTGGTTTGAACCTATTTTTTTGATTAAGACTTGGAAACTTTTATTTTATAACTGATGATAGAAATCAGAAAAGATGTAATACGCTTTACTACATCACATTTGAGCCATGCACTGTCTATAGATGATAGATTTATAGTTACGTGTCAATGCAAATATTGTATGGCATAGCACATGTATTGAAATATTCATATTAATTCATTTGTAGTGCAGGTGTGTTGGGAAATAATAATATAGTTCTAACAACCTGTATATTTGTTCTTTAAATACAAACCATTTAGGAAAAATAAAAGGAATTGTACATTTGGAACTCCCTGCAGCTCTATATAAAATACTGTATATTAGTATGTGTCTATGTACTGCAAATCATAGTAATGATGGACTCTACAGGTGTATTATATTGTAGGTGGCAGTCTTTACTGAGAGTGGTGGGTTGGTCAAGAAGTTGATAGGACCAACTGATGGGTGTGGGTCGGTCCAGCAATGTGCTACAGGACCAGAGGGCCATCTAATAACCACAGAGTATTCTGTGAATAACATTCACTGCATGAAGATATTTCGGTACAATGAATGTGAGTGCCATTGCTTTAGGCCAGGCTCTAGCAAACGACCTCCAACACCCAACAGATTTGAGGCTGTGACTAAAATAAGTTCTTTAGGCAAAGAATAGTTGAAGAAATACAATTGTTGTAGATTTAGCTCTATATTTATTCTCAAAAATATCAGTGATGTTCTCAAACATATCTCATAAATATACCATATTAAAAAATATTTAAACTCTTTTGGTATTATAAATATAAAATCACATTCTCCAACATGAAGATTTGCAATTATCAATCACAGAGTAGGCGTTGCCTTGCTGATGCAACTTCAATGAGACTTTAGCAACAAAATATCAAAAACATATCCCAATTTCATCAAGTCTAAAGTTGCGTTTATATCTTCACGATTTTCAGTTAGAAATGCAATTTCTCCGAGATGCATTGCATTATAAAAGCCACTCGTAAAAATTTTTGTACTGATTGGCCGAGTTCAGAATAATACTCAGTAGGAGTAATAACTCCTTGTAAACATCGTTAATTAATTATGACTTTGGTGATTAGATGACTTACTTATATTTTAATAATTATATCCCCTACACCTTCTCAATTATCGCTTTTAGGCTGTCAACTTCTCTAACTCACGACGTTTTCAAAGGGCATCAAATAGCAATCAGGCGAGTCAGATTTCCCTTTCAGAAAGTAAGCTTCCGCATGTATAAGATTTTAATGATTTCAAGTTCGACTATTAGAGGGTACTCGGACAAGCATTATTAACTGAAACTCGGTACTTTTTTTAGCAGAGGTATAAACGCAACTTAAGAGTAATAAAATTACCGTATAAAATGATACAAACAGATCATAAAGTTCAAACATGGCAATAAACAACTTGCAAACATGATAATAAATTGAATGCGTTGAGGTAATGCAGCTGAGATTATAAATGATTCTGTCTGTCAGGAACTGAGAGTCCTGTTTAGTGGTGCAGCCCAGCAGCTGTCTGTCAGGAACTTCTAGAAGCTGCATCTGTTAAGTTATGTTGAAGTAGGATCTCTTTTGTTGGAGAATATGCACTGAAAAATTAAATTTAGGTTTCAGTTACTATGTTACAGGATAACATATAGAGCTGGTGCTTTAGGTACTAGTGAGTTAAGTAATATGATAATAATATGTAGACTTAGTACATTAAATATTACATACTAGTATAATAAATAGACTGAGAACTTTAGGTACTATATACTCCTATAATTTGAGACCAAGTTTTTTACGCACTATATATTAGTATAATATATAGACTAACTTCTTTAGATACTACATACTGGAGCAGTATATAGGCTAAGTTCTTTAGGTGTAAATAAAAACAAATACTAGTTAAGACCAAAGGAAAATCAATGAACTAACCTGCCATTCCTGAGGATAATGAACTGTCCAGGTGTACTCAGGTCTACGACTGTTGAGCCAAGTCGCTGAGTTACATTTTCACCCAGAGTACCGCCATCATATACAACACTTAAATGTGGCCATAACTCCTCAAACTCCTGCATCACACACAACACAATGCAATTAGATTTAAAACTAATGACAAGTTTACAATGGACATACACACAATATTAGCGTGTCATAGAGCTGTAGGGTACACACAGAAGGCAAGATTAGATTCAACAAACAATGTGCATTGCAGATATGAACCACTGAATGCTTTATCACTAAATTCCTTTAGGAGCTAGTGTATGCCCGATGGTGTTATACATTTAGTATAAAATATAAAAATACTGCAGCATTTTGCGAGAATATCACTTTATACGATGTTTCTTTGACCTAGTGGTTAGAGCACTGGCCTGCCTAGTGTGCTCAAGTCAATGATTCGAATCTCGGTGAAATCAATAAAACCCTTAGACAAAAATGACTTTACACGTATACATTTTACAAGCAGTACCACAACTACTCCACAAGAAAGACTCAAGATCGAGGAAAAAGACTTACTTGAATGCATACAGGGCTGAGACAGCTACTAATATTAGCTGAGGTGAGAGCCAATGGTTGGTCCAATTCATTGCATAACCTCTGAAGAAAAGGATAATTGGGTATTCTAATGCCAACGAGTGATGTATTTGGGTTTAGCATAGGATTGAGAGCTTCCTTCCTCTTGAATACAAGAGTGACAGGACCAGGTAGTAAAGCCTTGAGCAGAGTATGATCTATAGTAACTTCACACCATCTGCAATACGGCAATCACATGATTATCGTGTAAAATCAAACTTGAAACAGGCTGATTGTAGATGAGGTGTGAGACTGAGAAACCTGTTACAAACTTACTTATACACCTGATCGATATTGCCAACGCATATCGCTAGGGGTTTGCTTTCAATACGCCTTTTGATATCATAGATCTTTTGAACAGCAGTTTCGTTCTGAGCCGATGCAGCTAAGCCATATATAGTATCCGTAGGTACCGCTATTACTCCACCAGAGCACAGAGCTGTAATACCTGCAGCTAAATCACTCGACTCACCTAAAATAGTAAGTAAAGGTAGGTAGGTGGGTAGGTAAAGAGGTTCGAACAAAGTTAATATCTTATAAATAAAATCTGGCGACATGGTTCAAATTCGCCTAAAATAGTGAATATAGGTAAGCAGTAGTAGAGAGGTTTGGATAAATTCAATATATATATTGCTAAAATCAATGAAATGCTACTTCAGATGTATAAGTCCAAAAAAATTAACTAGCTGGTTTAAATGAAATCTGGCCACATGTTTCAAATTTGAACAAAAAGACTAGCTGTTTTGTACACAACACATGATACCTATGCTTAAAGAGTAGCTGTAAAAACTATTTAAAGGATTGCTCAATCTTAGTTTATTACAATCACATTATAATTATAAACTATAATTTAATGTGTATGCAAACAATTGTGACTTTGCAAAGGGATATGTGCCTAGAAAACAGTTTTTCAAAATTCCAATTTTGAGGGCGGTAAAATTTTCAGCCATGAAAAAGAATAGCCTAATACGTGACGTGTGAACGCCAGTAACTATGCTGCACGTGCTAACTATAACGCTAGTATTCAAGGTTGCTGAGCACTATATCAGCCAATAACGCAGTTACAGTGCGCTATATAGGTCAGCTTTGGTGTGCCCGTAATATTGCACAATCTGACCTAGTTTAGATCGATCGCAGGCATTCATCCTAAAGAATGCATGTTTTTGCAATGCTTTTTTTCTAATGGTTACAAGCAAAATATGGCCTAATGTTATTACATACATGTTATTTAAAATGTCAAAAAACTATAGATTGAGATAATTCACATTTGCACTTCTATAAATATACAAATTACGAGCTGAAAGATCACATCTCACAGTCATACTTCTATAGTTATTCATTTGTATAGTCACGTGACCAGCAGGAATGCTGGCGCTGTTACGTCACATTTCCCAGCTCATTTCAAAATCGTCGTTTTGGCTGTTACCAATCTACACCCTCAACTTTAACTAACTTTTTCTACCTTTGATCAAATGCTTTTTGTCAATTCATGCTTAGAAAAACACAATATTATGTGTGTTTGACTTAAATGGCCATTTATTAGACAAGATAGAGCAATCCTTTAAGGCCTTGAATAGAAACTGATGATAGTAGCTACTTATTTTCAGCTGACACTCTGCAATACCTCCACCTACATTGTATCAACTAAGTTGACATACTTAAATACTGTCAGCTGGTGTAAGTGCTACAGATACTATTTAAAATACTTACTTTCTTTGAAAAGAGTTTTCATGCCAGGAGTAGATGATGCTAAACTATGGTAGTTGTTACACAGCCTTGAAGTTGTCACACCACGCACTTTGCAGACTAAATTATGATATTCCACTTTACAAAACCTTTGGCCACAAGCAGAATTGGAGAATGATCTACGATGTCGGATATTAACCACAGAGACTCCTCTAGTTGTGACGCTGCTGAAGCTGAATAAACTTTGAAGAACAGGTGCGGAGATTTTACTGAGATTAAGCATCAACCTGTATGAAAACAAACACTAAGTTAAAGTGTAAACTATCTTGGAAATACACATTATTGAAAAATCGATGTCTGAACACACAGTCTTATACTAAACCGATATAAAGTACAAACAAATTACTTGCAAAATTCTGCTTATGAAGCAATTAAAAATAGTAGCAAATATAAACAAAAAAGATTAGTGGTATGAATACTATTGCAAGAAAGTGTACCAATTTTTCCGTTTGATCTAATTTATAAAATTATAACGAGTGCTTGAAGAACTACCTACAGAGAACATATCTAAAACCCACAATTTCAACAGCCTAAACAATGTTATATTTGATAATATTTTTAAAAAATCATTATAATTGATAGTTATATGAAGATTGATTATTTACTGTTTCAATTTTGAACCCAACTTCTCACAAGGGATAGTTTTTATTATCTAAAAATAACTCATTTTATATACATATATATTCTTATTTTGTAGCCATTTTATCATGCTGCTTAATATATTTTTGCATAAGTAAATGTCATTTTAATAGTTTCTTAATAGTTTTGTTGCTATTGTTAGTAAATAATTTAGCTGTACATGGATATGTTGTATAAAATTCTGACTGTTAGTGAGACAATTTCATTCAGTAAGCAAGCCTGATTAAAAAGTTTACACCTAAATGTTGTTGCTAATAAAAACTATGTACTATTTAGAATATGAAAAATTAATAGCCGTCCATAAACTTAGGTTTTGGAACTTAAAGCCATTTCCAACTGTGATTTGTTTTAAATAATAATATATCATATTTTACTGAGCGTCATTCACTAAATATTTACACATGTTGTATGTCATATGTGTTTCACTGTTGGTTCAATTTGTTGAGTTTACTTCATTTATGAGAAGATGACTAGGTTAGTTGAAAATCAAAATGTTTTAAATTTGTTCATTTTTTTCTGTGATGATAACGTACATTGAATTTGATTTTGAAAAGAGTTCAAATTCAATTTTATGCAAATTATTAAACGTTTTATTGCTAGCCATATTGATAATGATATAGACGGAGTCTGATAATTATAATGGCTCCAATGAAAATGATTATGATAATCATTATCAATATGAATACGAGTATCAGTACAAGTAAGAACTATGATTATTATGATATATTTTTACTACTAGTACTAGTAGTGGTAGTGACTAGTACTACTAGTACTCAACTAGTAGTAGTAGATAAAATGATAAATATAATCATTATGATTATGGTATCGATAATGATTATCATTACCATATTGAATTTGACTGTCCTCTAACTCTAAGTTTAATTTAAACTTCAAGTAACATTGACTACTACAAATAGTTGCTTGAAGTTGAAATTAAATGTAGAGGACAAGGTGAAGGTATCCGTATACGTGAGAGAGCCGGAGTAGGTAAAGGTGTATTATAATTATTAAATTTAATATTAATATAAATATTATTATGCATTGAGAGAGGTAATCGCTAATCCGAATAGTAATATTATTACTCTAAGTGAAAGTCAAATTGAAATACAAATATTACTATATATATTACAAATATTGCTAATAACTATAAGTAATACTAATAGTATTACACTTACTATTTCAATTTCAATTTGACTGTTAGACTTACTCTTACTCTTAGTGTTTGAGTTTGAGTACTCGGACTTCCTCTCGCAAGGACAAAAGTAAAACTATAAGTAAAACACACCTTAGGCTTATCCTACAGACATATGACCAAGTCTACAAGAATGAAAGTATCAGTATTAGCATGAATGTCAAGTAAGAAAAAAAGTAAGTGGTAACTTAAACTTTTAGAAAATTCCCATTCAACATGGGAAGCTGATGAAACTCGTTGACACTTGGAGTAGAGCGTGCTGAATTAATCTGGCAAAAGGTCAGGGTCAATCGCATGGTGACAGCTGTCTATCCTATGCACATAATAAACACTTTTGAATGTATGGTTGTCTGAGAGATCAATCATTCACATTTTCGATAGTTTCACCCACTGAGCTGGAATAGACCTATATTATTATTGAGTTCATTGGTTTCACCACTGAGCTGGAATTATTGAGTTCATTGGTTTCACCATTAGAGTGCAACTCCTTTTAGTTTTATTAATAGACGTTACATTTGACGGATCAAATTAGTGACTTTAGTAAAAAGAATGAAAATACAAAGAAAAAGAACTTGACAATAAAATGCTGCGTTATAAAGTTATAATATGCTATAAGTAGAAACATGACAAAAAATAAAGAAGATAACTTTGCTAAATTCGTGCAAAATCCTAAAAACATCCTACGTACGGCTACAAGTACAAGCAAAGAAAAAGCTGAAGCTAATAAAATAATTATCGCTATTGAGCTCATCTCAGAGAAAAAAGTTAAAGGCTTTGCTTGAAAGTGATATATAAAAATCTTTTAACCTGACATAATTTTGTATTTCAAACAAAAGCAGATATGTTTTACCATTGAAATATTATAATACAAAATTTATTTCATTCCAAAGTATATTGTTGTTATTGTACACCCTGATCACAGGAGGTAGAGTTAGACAAAAGCATAGAGTTATCTTCTCGATGTATTGAAGCCTGCTCTGTGTGTCATGTTGCAATATCACTTTGATTTAAATTAGTCATTATTTACGGAAGGGCAATTTCTTCGCCCAAGGCGTCACATGATTTTCGGTGTAGCGCTAGCTGAACATCGTGATCAAGTGACTGTGATGTAAACATTCACACCAACACTCACGCTGTGATTCAGATTGTTCAAAGAAATCGCACGAGTTTTATCAGAACCATTACAAGTATCATAATGACACAATAATAATAGATTAAAGTAACTGAAATATTTCTAAAATTAAATCATGAAGCTTATGTTCAAGTAATGTTCACATGTATTTTTAATTTTAGTTTTACTTTTAGTTTTACTTTCTTTTACTTTTAGTTTTACTTTGTTTTGTATAAGTATTACTATTAGTATTAGTATTACTCAATTACAATTACTATTGCTATTAGTATTAATATTGCCATTGGGCTTGGCAGTTGCACTCACAGAGACACTTTACAGTTACTGATAGTGATAGAGTTACACTTGCTCTTACTCTTATTGTCTTACTCTTAGTCTTAGTCTTACTCTTAGTCTTACTCTAGTGTTGCTGTTGCTGTTAATGTTACACTTGGTCTTACTTACAGATTGTATCACGGTTAGTCGTTAGAGACTTACTCTTAATGTTGATGTCAGTCATAGACAATCATAATAATACTGATATTGCGTCTCATACTGATACTCATAGTCATGCTCATAGTAAAAACAGATACTGATAGTCAAAACTGGTAGTGATGGTGTAAGTGTTGCACTAACACTTAAGCCTTACTGCTTAGAACTAAAAGTTAGTCTTACACCTTAACCTATAGGCTTCAGTAATTATAGCTATAAGTATAAGATCAAGTGCAAGTTAGTGTAATTATAAGTATAACTGTATAACTACTTACTCGAAGTGATCATCACATTGGATTGCCATAAAGTAGAGGCACAAGGAATGCGCCACACAGCCATATGCTTATGGTTAATAAGTTAGTCATACAAGTGGTACTAGTAATAGTTGGACTATATGAAGTTTTCACTTCACGTTCTCAAGACTTATGTATTTTTGTGGTTTCTGGTCCCTAAGTAGAGTCTAATGCTCATTTACCACTGAATAAACTACTTGGGCCGCAGATTGGATTTCATCTTTTTTTCTAACATTCAAAACCTTTGACCATCTTTCATACAACCTTTCTTATATAACCAACCAACCTTGTGGGTCTACGCCTAGTATATTGCTGATTACTAATTGTATTTACCAACAGCTTTCTATAAATAGCTAAAAATTAAAAGGCTATTTTTTAATGCAACAGTAAGTTAAGCTGAGTCATTCTAGCTTTGCAATTGAGTTAGCAATAGGAACTAGTAGTGAACCTGCCACGAACTCTGGCCCAGATGATTTAAAAAAACAAACTTTATAGACTATATTAACTGAACAAGAGTTTTAATCCTGTCTATGCAGGATCATAGTCTCTGAACTGTTGCCTTAGTTTGTTTGTTTGTTTGTTTTATTTTGTCGTAGTTGGAGAAAAAAAATTAATTGAGAAAAAATAAACAAAATGACAGGGCCTATGGCGCAATAGCACCGTGTCCAATCTTCAGGTCACTAATAGTTTTTGGGGAAAACGCTGTTCAAGTACTTAGTATCGTTAACTCCTGCTGACAAAAGAGATATGTTGTTTGCTAAAAGTTTTGACTGAACATTATTTTCAACAGAATCAAGATTGCTATTATTAATGAATATGCCTCGGAGCATAGTGGTGGAGCTGCTGGTCGTCTTGCTTTGTGTGTGGAAAAGTAACACTCAGAAAGTCTGTATCAAGCCAGCCGAGGGAGAGTTGGATATAGCAGCACTTTTCTGGTAGGATAGTTTTCATAAAGTCCATTACTAGTGTAGGACCACAGTGCCCTTGCATGGTTGGTGTACAGAGCCTAATAATACTTGAAAATAATTCCTGTTGAAGCTGCAAGAATGCTCTCTCACCGTATTGAAAGTATAAGCTGTACTATAAAACAATATGATATGGTAAAAAAGTTGGAACTTTAGGTTAAATTGGTGCCAAAATATTCATTCCTAATAATTTAAATTTTCAACATAGTGTTTTTATACTTGGTAAGGTAAGATTTATTTGTATGGAAATGTATAATGTTAAAAGTTTAGATTGCACAATGTTAAAGGTGGGTTTACTATTTACAAATTATTTTAATTTCGATGTGTGTGCATTCATTTATTTATTTTTTTAGCATTTAACCTTATTTTGCATGTTGTCTTTTTAGGAGTAATAATGCTTTCCAGCAAGCTTCCGACCCTTTTAAATTCAATCTGTGCATGGGAGATGACCATCAATGTAAAATAGAGCTGAATAATGGAACTGTTATAGGTAGGTACTGAATGTCACAACCCTGGGTAAAACATGCAACATTTTAAAACAGCATTCTCATTTTAAATGTTTTTTCTACACGAAGTTATAGCAGCATTTCAACCAGTTTACTTTCTAAAGTCTTTGAAATAATTTTCAATGGTGTATAAACATGTATTTAAATGTGAAAGTTTTATAGAAGTTGTATGCTCTCAATTTTATTTCTGTCTCAGTTTATACTGCACAATGTTTTGTTTAGATTAGTTGGTGTACTATTGACCCTTGTGCATTGTACACATTTGTATATATTGTACCAGCATTTTGTTGTTTCAGCTGATAACTACAACGGAGTGTCAAAGACTGATTTTAGTGAAACGTTACTCACATTTAATATGGGGACAGGAAGTAATTCAGCTGTGTTTTTGTACTTCACTTGTGATCCCAACACACTGGTAATATATTAATGCTTCAGTTTTACTCACTTCATATTTTGCTTGACTGGATTTTTTTTATAAGCCCAACCAATCTATTTCATTAAAAGTGTCCTCAAAAGATTAATAAATTTAAGGATAATTATTGGTCTTAGTGCTGTCTGGACAAAGTTTTCTGTGATATTCCAAGTGAATAAATGCATACAAATTATACTAATAAATGGTTTTATGAACTTATTTCCTCAAAGTTTCATTGAGACTTGTAAAGCTAAAAATATGCCTCTGGTAAAACTTTTGTTTGAACAATTTTCTGTTGAAAAATAATTTTTTTTTAGAAATATAGGAGCAGAACTATTTTCGACAGTCCTTGATAGACATATATTGTAGATTTCTAATTTTCTGGTTAGTTTTATGGTTTTTAGCCATGTCTGAAATTGTTGCAGGGCAAGCCAGTGTTATTAGATAATCAGGGTAGTAAGTATTACTTTGAGTGGAAGTCACACATTGCTTGCAAAGGGTCAGTTGCTACGCAGAATGTTGCCAAGCCTCAAATGCCTTGCTATATCTATAATGGTGATGACCTGATAGACTTGACTGATATGACCAACACTACTAGTTACAAAGTGCAGAAGGATTCAGCCACTTACACTCTCAACATCTGTAGAAACGTAACAGATGTCAGTGGTAAGCCTCATATTAGTCTATAAATACATACCATAAATGCATTGTGCACAGCTCACACTTAGCTTGTAATCTATTTGTAATATATATTCTTCAGCAGGTTTGAGTTGCTTTCCAACATATTTAATGACCTTGCTTAGTGAAAGCATCTGCTCTAAAATTTCTGAAGCTAGTAATTTGAAATCCTCCATTAACTGGTGTTTGTAGTTTGGTGGAACCAGTGTACAATTACCTACTTGGTAAAATGAGAAGGCTAATTTTAATGTTATCCTAGATACAGTTGTATCTAATTTTACCATTTCCAGTTTCACTTGCTCTCATCGTTCAACTTTTATGATTAAAATTTTGCAATAAACCCACAAGGTTTACTGATATTGTAAGATAAACATCTCGACTTGCTGGGGTACTGATCTAACTGAGCTCTATGATTATTTTATATGTGTCTTATGCATGTCAGGTTGCGATGCTGCTGTTTGTGAAGGAGACAAAGCTGTTGCCATAGTTACTAAAGATACAGTGCTAGAAAGTGCTGCTAATGGTGATGTGTTTGTCAAGTATGCCAAACTTGACGGTAAAGATTG
The DNA here is from genome assembly GCA_964035545.1 of Bugula neritina. Taxonomy (NCBI): domain Eukaryota; kingdom Metazoa; phylum Bryozoa; class Gymnolaemata; order Cheilostomatida; family Bugulidae; genus Bugula; species Bugula neritina. Next base: position 23,330,208 of record OZ037767.1, read on the forward strand.
CGGAACCAAAATAACATTCAAATGTCCAGATTCTCCATATCATGTGTGTATATAGTATATACCAGCTGTGCAATGGTAGAAGGCAACTCCCAATATATCAGTCAAAATATATCTGGGAAACAATGTTGTGCTGAATACTTACCCCTCATTCACACTCACCGTATCGTAGGCTGTAACAGCAAATATCAGCCATTTTTACAAATGTTTGTGCTTGATTAAAAAATGTTGCGGCGGGTTCCTATTGGACAGAAAAACAGTAACTCATTGGATATAATTGTCTAATGAAGTGTCATAGATTGTACCTAATAGCAGACTTTGAAAACTTCAGCCCGGACACATTAATAATGGCTGATATTTTACGTTTCGCCCTACGGTACGGTGAGTGTGAATAAGGGGGTTTCAGGATTTTGTTTGTTCAATGCTAATCATTTACTGGAGAAATACAGCTGGAGTCATTTAATTATAGCAACCTATAGTAATTGTATTGAAATAAAATTAGGAGCTATAGTAGTTTAATACACTACCCGTTTAATACACTACCTGTTTAATATACTACCTGTCACTGCTACATGCATTACTATAGGACCTGTTAACTATAGTGCCTGCTCAATCCGGCTCATGTTTGTTATACTACATGTAGAAGCACAAGATTTTATTTTGCCTATGAAAAGCTTTGCTCCATGTTGAAGAGTGTATAATTATCTTACATATGTTTTGAACCAGTTGGTCAGCAGGAGGTGTATTTATTCTTGTATTCTGTGTAGGCCACAGGACCTGTATTTGTGTCCCCTTCAGATGGTTGTGATCACGTTATAGACTGGTACACAATGGACGCCTGTCCATCTGAGGATCTTGTCAGTTCTAACTGTACTCTTCATAACTCTAAATACCTGATAGATATTGACTTAACACCCCTGAACAATGGTGAGTAACTGCGCTACTTTCTCTACTAGTGCTACTGCTGCTGCTGCCATTACTACTAGTACTGCTACTACTGCTGCTACTACTACTACTACTACTACTACCACCACTACCACCACCACTACTACTACTGCTGCTACTACTGCTGCTGCTGCTACTAGTACTACTACTACTACTGCTGCTGCTACTACTACTACTACCGCCACTACTAATGCCACCACTACCACTACTACTGCTGCTGCTGCTGCTGCTGCTGGTGCTACTGCTGCTACTACTACTACTACTACCGCCACTACTACCGCCACTACTACTGCCACTACTACTACAGCCACTACTACTACTGCTGCTGCTGCTGCTACTACTACATTAACGCAGTAATTGTTGGAGACTGTAGTGACTACTGTGACAGATATAACTGTTCTAGATGGAAAGGTATACTTGGCTAGCGGATCAGAATTTGAGTACAGTATAGCCATGTGTGGTGCTTCTGTTCAGAACTGTCCATTGACCAACACCGATGGCACCCGAGGTCACACTGTAGCTTGTCAAAAGAAGTCATCGGAACCTGCATTTCATAAAAATTTGGGGATGTCAAAGTTTACTGAGCTCAGGTAAGTTGTGTTGGTTAGATATTCTGTTGTCTGCAGAGGTGTGACTACTCCAAGAGCTGACTACTCACACTGGCACATTAGGCTACGGAAAGTGGAATGTTGCATTGGGATGTGACTTTGAATTTGCGATGCTTTTAGCTGTTCAATTCATGAGTACAGTAAGAGGTCCAAAGTCTTGTGTGACAAAGAGACCAACGTCAAATATATATATATTTGTGTGTGTGTATGTGTGTGTATATATGTGCGTGTGTGTGTGTGCCTTTGTGGGTGTGTGTGTATGTATGTATGTGTGTATATATTGTGTATATATATGTGTGTGTATATATGTGCGTATATGTATATACATAGTGTACATACATAACCTTGTAGATTCGTGGATGATGCCCTAGTGATGACCTTGTCTAAAGGAGATGTGTGCTCATCTGGTTTCCAGCGGAAAACTATAATCCACTTTCACTGTAATGCGTCAGAAGGTATTATCTTCACGGTTCTGTATTGTATGATCATCAGCTATTATACGTTTACCTATCTAAACATAAATATCCCTAGTCGAGTAGACATAACTTTACGCTGACGTTGACTCACGGTATATGCTGTTAACTCTGTTGGCCATGAAATGAAGAACACATAATATGTCTCTTTCCTAGTTATATAATTATATTATTCTCATCAGTACACCTCTTTACCCGACATCACAACAAAGCTCTTTTCCGATTATAATAAGGTCACCCTATAGTGGATTGACTTTTTGCTTTGCTTCTCACTGCTAATCGGAAAAAGAAATAAGTAAGACACGTGGAGCTGGTATGATAACTTGTAGTAGCTATGCTATTGTAAAGGTACAGTTTTATTAAAAAAATAAACCAATGGTAGGCGAGGGGAAAAGTGAAATACATAGTACACCCACGCACTACTGTATCATATATCATAGCGGTGTACAGAGCAAAGTAAAAGATACTTGTATTATTACAATGTACAAAACACTCTTGAATGTATTATTACAGTCCACAGAACAATGTAGATGTGTTATAAGTTATAACAGTGTAGAGAACAATGTAGAATATATTATGCTGTATAGGGAACAATGTAGAATATATTATACAGTGTAGAGAACAATGTAGAATCTGTTATACATTGTAGAGAACAATGTAGAATATAATATTTTACATTGCTATGGTAAATGATGACTCACAAAATGCATGATTTTAAGAGACTTTACTAAAGCGTGTCATAATGTAGATTCTGGTCTGTCATATAAATTTATATCAAACAGTAAAATGTAATATACTTTGTCCTGTACTATAATATAAATTATAATATAATATAACATATGCTGTATCATACAATTAATATATTCCATAGTCTATACCGTAAATTGAACTGTAATATGTTGATTGATGGATTTTTGCTATAGTGGAATATATGATGTCTGTCGCATCAAGTGTAAGCGAAATACCAACATACTACAGTACACTCACTGTTGGTATTTATATTATATGCCAATTGTAGTTGTGAACTTGCCTTAAACCAATTGTTTATTTTCAGGAGTAGGCAACCCTGAATATGTTGGCGAAACGGATTGCACATACATGTTTGTTTGGCGCACACGCTATGCTTGCAATAGAATTCAGAAATGCTCATTTACCAACACCACTGATCCTTCTAAGGTTTACGATTTCTCCAGGTGCCTATCATTAATTAAATATGAGCGCTCTGTCTCTAGATAAACCCTATTTGTTTTCAAAGTTGGTCATCCTGTAATTTTAGAATTATGTCATTTTACCTTATCTAGTGCACATTCACAAACTTGTTCAGACCAAAAATTAAAGTTTGCCATCCTTTAATTTTAGAATTCTCCCTGAAGAAATGTTTATGTTGTGTGTCATGAATCATGTTTGGTAACTGTTTCTAGTTCAGTGATTACTTATATGTTACATGGTCATTGCCCTGGTAAATCCTCCACACTAGCTAATGAGAACTATACCATACAGCTCCATAATATTGTTCACACGTCTTACTGTAGTTATTGCAATACTGTTTATAGCTTAACAGTTGCCCAAGATGCCACGAGCTGGACTGTAAAACTCGGAGAGAATAAAATGGCCTACATCAACATCTGTGCTGCAGTGGGTCGTCTCGCTGACTGTGACCCATCTGCTGCCGTCTGTGTCAAGGAAACCGGACAGAGTGCCAACTCAGTTAGTCTAGTTGTCTTCTCTTGTTTTTAGTGTTGATAATGTCTTTTAATTGACTGTCAGAGAAATGGCCTTGATGAGGGCTTACAGTATTTATAAAAATTGGTATTTGCCATTCTGCACATTTGCTCAAAATGCTGTATGTGTCGTGGACTAAAACCACTACAGTTACATAATTACAGTTCTTTTTACTGCTAAAGTTGTATCATCTGCTAAAATATTATTCGGCTGCTAACTCAAGGACATCAGGTTTTACTGAGGCATCTTGAAGGTGTGTATATATATAACCATGTCTATTTGTTGAAGAGTGCTGTTGAAAACCATGGCCAGGCAAGCACCATGAAGTTCAGTAGTGAAGGTAATACCATAAGCATCACCTATGACCATGGCTCTCTCTGTAATACTCCGACTCAGACTAAGGAAAACCACCACTCTGTTATATACTTTGCATGTGCGTCAGCTGACCAGGTAAGTAGTTCATTACACAAAGCTAGCAGCATTTTTGCAGCACACAGCGTATTTGTTATGATGAGACAACTTCACTATTTGTCATTCTTTGTTGGTAATCCTTAGTCTGTGGGACCTCAGCTGAGAACAGAGTCTTCAAGTAACGTGTGCAGGCACACATACACATGGTTCACGCCAGCTGCTTGTGCTCAGTCTACTGAAGGTCATGGCAACTGCACCATAACTGATGCTGGCTATACGTATGATTTCAACTCTCTAGCTGCAGATTTAACGGCTAAGACATCTGATAACACACAGTATAAGGTGAGTTAGTGGGCACATCTGATGACACGCAGTATAAGGTGAGTTAGTGAGCACATTTGATGACACACAGTATAAGGTGAGTTAGTGAGCATATTTGATGACACACAGTATAAGGTGAGTTAGTGAGCGTATCTGATAATACACAGTATAAGGTGAGTTAGTGAGCACATCTGATGACACACAGTATAAGGTGAGTTAGTGAGCATATTTGATGACACACAGTATAAGGTGAGTTAGTGGGCACATCTGATGACACGCAGTATAAGGTGAGTTAGTGAGCACATTTGATGACACACAGTATAAGGTGAGTTAGTGAGCATATTTGATGACACACAGTATAAGGTGAGTTAGTGAGCACATCTGATAATACACAGTATAAGGTGAGTTAGTGAGCACATCTGATGACACACAGTATAAGGTGAGTTAGTGAGCACATTTGATGACACGCAGTATAAGGTGAGTTAGTGAGCGTATTTTGTGCTTACAATTTTTCTGGCACCTTACCTAATTTATTTACAATATTAGGTATCAGCTTGAGGTTAATTTCATCTACTTGCCGTAAAGGTGTGTGTATCATGAGAATAAATTTCATTATTTTTTATATAAAATTGAAGGATAACTTTTTCTGGTTTACCTATTTTTCTGTATTACAAAATTTAGTTGTGCAGTGTACATGGTACTATATTGATTAGAATCTGTTTTCACACAAGAAAGTACTTGTGGTGGAAAACCTCACTTATTAAACTATTTGAAAAGAGCTCATTGTGAAGCTAGAAGGTGGCTTCACTAATAGAAATATATTTTACTAAATTTCAACAGTTCAATCCCTGCTCAACTCTCCAAATTGGTTGTGTGACTGGCTCCAGGTTTTGCGAGGGCAACACACTGATTAGTAAGGAAATGCCTGAACTGGCAGTAGAGAATGATCACGTAGTGACAGCTAAATTTAATCCAGGTTTGTATCTATTATTAGATATTTACTGTGCCAGTAGTAGTGGTACTGGTAGTAATTGTAGTAGCAGTATAGTCATAGTGGTATTATTAGTATTAGTAGTAGTAGCAATAGTAGTAGTGGTAGCAGTAGCAGTAGTAGTAGTAGCAGCAGTAGGAGAAGTAGTAGCAGCAGCAGCGGTAGCAGCAGTAGGGGTAGTAGAAGTAGAAGTAGCAGTAATGCTGATAGTGCTAAATAGCTATAGCATTTTACATATACGTATTTTACATGAAGTATGTTTTGAAACTATTAGGTATGTTGAAATCTTTAAATTTATACCATAGAGGCCGGTAAATCGTCAGCTACAGTTCGGTATATCTGTGACCATACTGCGGAAGAGCCTAAAGTGATTACCAGTGACAACTCCATTACTATAGAAGTGAACACAACCTTGGCCTGTGCTCCTAAGACTGTAGACTGTAGACCAATAGACTCACTTGGCAATGCCTATGATTTCAGGTTTGTGTAATATGCCCCTACTACTTGGCAATAATTGGTTACAAGGCTGTAATGTGCTCGAAAACATAAATAAGATATAAACTAAATATGTGACCAGTCGCGACAAAACCGGGGATGTGGCGGCGTTTATAAAGTGTAGTAAATGAAGGTTTAATTTGGATATACTTAAATTTGAAATTAATTTTCAGTTTTCAGGTTTTGAACTTTTCTAATACAAAAAAATCCAAGGATTTCAAAAATCATATTTTCGTAAGCATTTGATGATTCCTTCAGCTCTAAATTTGCATTTAAAGTTGGTAACTAAGGCATTCAATTTTTTAAATGATGAAAAAATTGCGAAGTTATCAAATGAAGAAAGAAGACAATTTTAGTCATTTTTATAGCGTGAGATCTTGCAAATTTATTTTTTATCAAATGAATTTAGCTTACACCTCTTTCTTCGCATTGTCAGAAGCATCGTATTTAAAATCGCAGGCTAGTTTTAGTTTTTCATCGCGCTCCATCCAAAGTTAGCTTTTAAGTTACTGAGCTGTTTTGCCCTTTGGTGATAAATGCTAAACTTAATCTTTATCTTTAGTGTTCAAGCTTGAAAATCACAACAATACAGGTAATTATACTCAAAACCATCCTTTACGCTATTAACTTAGAATTGTTGCCAGGATTATTTGTAGTTATCAATTTATTAATATTCATACTATCACTAGGAGTATGTCTATTCTTATTCTATACTAGTAACTATTTAAATGACTCACAGTCACTATGACTCACAGTTTGAGGTACGGTTACTCATAATGATAATCATAATGAATATTATTCATGATTTACTGATACTGGTATTTGGCAGTAAAACTAAATGTAGCTCATTAATATTAATAGTATAACTATAAGTAATAATTAATAATTATAAATTCACTATTTGAGTCTGACTCTGAGTTTCGCCTTCGGTCTTAAAACTTGATACTTATAGTTATACTGATAGTATTATATTTATTGATTTATTCTATAGTTGATATTTAAATTTACATTGGACTTATTCTTAGTAACTTTTAGCCTCTGTCTTAGATTTTGTGAATACAGTTACTGATTACTATTAGTATTAACGTTAGGCCTACTACTGAGTACTAGTCAAACTACCGTTTCCTTTTGTGATTTTCAAATTAGCTCAAAGTTTGATTTAAAATATAATGATAAAATCTTTATCACATTATGCAGGCTTACAGTTACTGTCAAAACTCAATTGGTAATCCTATTTATATTGATAAAAGCATCACCTATAACCAAATTGAAATGGTAAATGTGATTAAATGTAAATGAGTATAATGATGAAATATTAATGTGAGTTCATATTGATTCTATAGTTGACTGACTTAGTTCTTCAGTAAGTTACTTTTAGTCTTATTTAGTGAGTAGTAACACTAACTGAATGCATAACTAGTCTAAACTTTTTAATTTTATTATAAAGGATGAGCAAAAGTTTATTTATATTTAAGTAATTTATTGAATTCAAATTGATTTTATAGTAAATGTCTTTAATATATTCAGTTGCATTTAGCTAGCTTTTTTACTCAATTAAATGCCTGAGTGGTTAATAGTTATCGAAAGACATTGCTTCAAAATTGCCAATTGCTGATATGCAAGATATTCAAGTGCATAATGTGTAATTTTACTGATAATACTATGTTAATATAGAATAATACGATATTCTGTACATTTTAGAAAGTGGGCTTATGAGAGCATTGGAGTGAAGACTTATACCTACACAACTCTACTACCTATCAATCTAACACTCCTAATGTAGACACTCTGAATTTTGGCTTGCAAGGTTATGGCTTCTGCTTATTTCATTCATAAAAAGGTTTGCAGTCTTTTAATGATGTGCTTAAAAATTTTCAACAAATTTTTTAATTTAAATTGTTCTGTTTAATTCAATACATTTAAATGTTGATAAAATGCAGGATGACAATTAACTGCTGCCATAATAGTACCACAAGACTGTTTAACCAACTAATTTTTTATATTATAACTGCGTATAATTTCTAATCAAGCTACCGTTTTCTTTTGTTATTAAAAAAAGTCAACATTGTACTTGCAGCTCTGGAATAGACAATAGATGGGTAGATTGGCAGAATAGGTGTCAAGTAGCAGCATCTATAATTGCTAGAAAATCAGCTGATGATAGTGATGAAGCTTTTGCCACATACATGATGTTATGTGTCCATACTCTGTAAACTCATATTACGAAGACCAAGGAAGTAGAAAGATGAAAAGTGCCTTTTTTGCAAAAACCGTAGAAGCTACCTAATTTTCTTTTCTTGATTAGAGTTAATTCAAGCATAATGGTTGTATCCAGGCTGGATTTGTTACTGCATTTAATTAGTTTTTTAAAATAATGTATTTGATGTTTTAAATGTGAATATTGATGCCTAATAAAACTCAAAAGTTCTAATCGCTGATTTTATGTTTATATTTTCAACATCAATTGCTAAATTTAGTTGCCGTTAAAGATTATAAAGATATTTATGAATGAATCTTGAATGATCTCATAATAGTCAAATGATTTTCTCATAAGTGTTCTACTCATTAAGCAATAACTATGAAACAGCACAGCTCAATAGCTGCAGTTTGATATATTACACAATATATTAGAGAAGAGGAAGATATTCAATGTATAACAGGAAGCAGCTGCCATTTTGTTTTATATGACTTCCTGCTGACTTGGATGCCTAATTTAAATATCTCAACACACAAATTTGCTGAAACATCCTCCTCTTTGCTGGAATTGTTGAACCTTTCAATCATTAAACAAAGTAAAAAGCAAATTGACAAATAAATTAGACAAAAGGTTTGGTGGCCATATTTGACCTAATTTTATGTTGAGGCAGCATGAAATTTAATTTAACAGAAAGCCCAAACTTTCACAATTATTTTGATACCAAATTTGTCACTATTCCTATTATACAAAGACCCGTTGCTAAGGCTAGTAAATTGTAAACAAATAATTCTCAACTTATTCTAGAGTTGCCAACTTTAAACGCGATTTTCTCGAAACAGTAATTTAGAAATTCTAAAAACGTTAAAGTTTTTAAATACTGATATCTCGAGTTCTATTTATGCTAGAGACTTCAAATAAAGTGCAAAATGTTTGGAAAAGTCTGCTTTATCACTCCATAGTAATAACTAGGTTTTCAACATTTTATATACATCCCTTGTTTTGTGGTGCCAGGTCACATATAATATCATTTTTGCTAATTGCTATATTTCAATAGTTTTTAATTGTAATAAATTTGTATAATAATTACCGTCATAATAATAAAGACTGATGGTGGAAGCTGTTGTGGTGAGCAATATATTTTGTACATACTTACCTTATCCATTGCATAGCTGTGTGCTAGAAGCTGTAGTTTGGTTGTACTCGCTATCCAACCAAATCTCCAATGTTGGAATGGTTAAATACTCGTACATGTTTTTATTATGTACAGAAGAACACATCATATTATGTGAGTCTAACCCTGTGTGCTATGTACAGTGCAATACATTATATTATATGTAGTCTTATTTATTGCTATAGTGGTTTGAAGGGAACTAACTGGAAAGCAAGTAGTGATGATGGCATGTCATATTATTTCTCTATTTGCTCCACTCTGGATAAAGATTTACCGGACGTGAAAGGTTGTCCAGGTAATTATCTTTTAAAAATTTTATACCAGAATCATATTTTTGCATTTTACATGAAGCACATGACAGCATGTCACAGCATTAAAGCTCATTGTCTACCAGACCAATTTTTGAAAGCAAAACCTGGGTTACTGGATGCCCCTCACCATTTGGCGGAGAGGGCTGGTTCGGAGCTGTGATAATTTTTTTTTATTCAACTAAAAGAAACTATTTTTCTTTAGACTTTTCTGTATATTTGCACAGAACTTTTGTATAAAACAGTTAGAATCTATGTCTTTTTTGTCAACATTAAGTTTGGTATTTTATATTTTGTCTTGAAGTTACTGTTTTGTACTAAATCGGTCTCTCGAAACCCAACTAGTGAATCTTTCTAAAAAAGATGACATACTGGATTTTTTGAATTTGTCATTTAAAATGAGAAATTATTTTGATTTTCTTCTCATCTTCCAATTTCTTCTTTTTAGAATAAAAGTACAAATTTCATTTATATGAGGTTCCAGTAGCAAATATTAGCTAAACTCATGAATGTATTTGACTTACTGCATATAAACATAATACAACACTGGCATTAAAAATTTAAGCTTGGTTTTACAGTATCACGCAGTAAAACATCATTATATTTTAATTTATGTTATGCAGGGGGAGCAATTTCTGCATGTCAGCGTACCTCAGATGGCACATTGGTAAACTTGGGCTATGCTGCATCAAATCCGGTTATTCAAAGTACTGGAACTGTTCATTTTCACTACATCAATGGTAAAATCTTTAAAATTATGCGATTGAGCTAAAACATTATATATAAACAAAATAACAAGCATAGTATTTAAAATATTTATTGAAGCAACAAGGAGTTTTCTGCTCATTTCAGCGTGTCCTGTAATTTTCAGTGGAGTAAATAAAAAACACGAATTTAAGTAATTATAGTAGCTTTAAAGTTACCTCATTATACACATCAATACTCTGTAGGTAACTGGAGGATTTAAGTTGAAAATTTACCATTTGTTTCAATAAACATTTGAAATATTATGCTCTTAAGATTTTATTTGTAATAAAATAAATACATCTCAAACAGGTCGATCCTGCAAATACAGGTGTAGTGCGCTGTAAATACAATCTTACATACCTATACAGATATTTGCTAACATGTGCTATAGATACATACTAACCTGATCTATAAATATATACTAGCTTACTACTAATGCATGCTATGGATCTATGTTATATACTACTGATATATGCTATAGGTACACACTAACATACTACTGATGTATGCTATTGATATTCAGTTATAGGCTCTCCACACAGTTGGCCCTATTCTAAGATTGTTTGTAGGCACCATTTTCTCATTTGATAATTTTGTTGGTTGCTAAAAGAAAGCAGAATTTGTTGTTAGCTCGGCATGTGTGTATTTGTATGGAAGTTACTTTATCTTGATATGATTTCTCCTGATTTTTCTAAACTGCAACCACACTTGGCTTTTGATTTGTTGTATCAATCTTGTTCTATAATTTAATTGTAGGTCAGAAGTGTGCGCATGGAAATCAGACTCCCCGGCAAACAATGATAACACTGAGCTGTGCACAAGTAGAGTCTCCGCCACAAATGATATCTGAAGATGGTAACTGTAACTACAACATTTTGTGGCACACTCCCAAGGCTTGTCCAGTCCAGAGCTCGGTATGTACATGTACTCGGGCATTTAGAGTGTGCACAACTCCTAACAACAAACATGCGGTTAAATCGGGCCATTCATAGGAACTCTTGTGAGGCGTAAGCAAATTCTGATGGAATCATTTGCATGGGTATTTTTATTACCACTGAACAATAGAGGAAGATTGTTTAGAGAGTCATGTTATCTTGGTAATTTGAGTGGACTAGACTGATATTAAGAGATGTGACCTTTTTCAATCCAGCTTAGGAAAAAGTCTTTTGCAAGCTTTAAAGAAACCCTTTCCACCATTGTTTCTCATTACGATAGTGGCCATAAAGTATGAACTTTCGTGAGTTTTATAACTGACACCGATACAACATGGCTGCTCTCTCTAGTCATGTGACCAGAATAAGTGTTGATTGTTGTAGAGTGCGACAGGTGAAGACTGCAGTATTGTGAAAAATGAAATCAAATATGATTTGACACCTCTGAAGTCCAAACCTTTACAAGTAAGTAGTTTTTCTAAATAAAGGAACTATGAAAAGCCTACATACATATAGCTAAACATTAAATATCTATATATAGCTAAAAAAAGCATAAAAATATTCATTTCAATCTACCTTAGAAGTGATTTACCTCAACTTATGAATACATTATCATAGATAATTTTTAGGAAACAATTTTACAAAGCAAAACAGGATTAAGAAATTATTGATTTTTAATATATGAGTTAATTGATGTTGTTTTAAAAAGCTTTTTTCTAGTCTTAGTTTTGTGTTATAGAAACTTGGTGCAAAAATTTAAAAACAATTGTAGCAGTCTATAAATTTACATCTCAGGAATAACTGGCAATACAACACACGATTTTATCACTTGACTTGATAGTGAGCACATCCAGTATTGCAATTCAAATTCACAAAAAGTGGTTATAAACACTTTAAAATAGTATACATATTTTAGACCGTCTTCAAAGAGACCACTTATAACGTGGGGATTTGCTCCGTGGCAAAGGTACAAGGAAATCCCCCCAACTGTGCTAACTCTGCTGTCTGTGCTACTAGTGGTTCAACTTCCAACAGTTTTGGTATGTATCATAAATGGTATATACACATATATGTTGTGTCATATATACATATCATATCTTATATATGCACACATATTGTGTCATATATTATACACATAGCATATATGCACACATATTTATTGTGTCATATATTATATACATATCATATATACACATATATGTCAGGTATTATATACGTAGCATGTATAATATACGCACATATATTTTGTGTCATATATTATATACGTAGCATATTTAGTATATACATATCCGTCAAGATTTGCTAGTCCCACACTATAAGCAAGGATTACTTATATTCATCAGCTCTTGGAGTGTATTTAAGCTGATATCATGACCGAGTATGCATTGTGTTGATATGGTTTGCTCATCCCAATCTAAGTGGCAGCATTGATAAAAGTATCTCATACTTCACTGGCTTATGATTCTTTGCTGTCACTTGATAATGGTTATAAGAAGAAATTGTTTGCTTGGTTTAAATATAGACTACATTGAAAACAAATTAGCAGCAGGTTAGTTGTTAATGTAACAACTGTCACTTGGCATCATAAATGAGTAACAAGCGTGTAATTTAACAACTCTCAAATTTTCTCTGTTGAAGACAATGCTGAACTTATTATAACTTTCATTTATCAACATGATTTCACTGGAATATCAGCCAAGTGCACTGAATGACATGATAAATTTTTCCTAGTTAGCTAAATCCTTGCATCACTCAATAAACAAGTAACTCACTATTCTTCTAGAATTTTTCTCAAAACATGTTATGAAACAAGTTAGATGCATAATTTATTTCACCGTTGATTAAATATTTACCCGAAACTCTAAAGGAATGAATAGATGACATGCTTTGATTTACCTAAACTGTCAAACTTTACAAAGTTTATGAAGCTGTTTTAAGCAACTAATGTGTATGTTTCCTCATGGCATACAACTACAAATTTAAAATTAATGGAATGACGTTTATTAAGAGTACATGGGCATACTTTGTTGTTCAAATAAAATGATATACAAAACATATTTAGAGGTAGATGCTGTATGGAAAGCCAGTGTTCTAGATTAGAAATGTATCAAAAGAAGTTATGTTCTCATGATAATTTAAACCCAAATCCCAGACCAAAATTTATTGGGAAAATTAAAAAGACCAGGCTTTTAATTTTTTTCACACTACTGCATCTGCCATTCAAGCAATATTTTTGAATGAAGTATTTTTAAACGATGAGAAAATAGAGTATCTTCTTTTACTTTTTTTGAGGATACAGTGAATGCATGATAAATCATATTTGATTGATATACAGGTATTACCAATTTTTCATTTGTTAGTTATTTTGAAACAGCTGCCTTTTTAGATGCAGTGTTCTATCATCACTGGCATAAGCAGCATACGCAGCCTTTCTGTCATAAAACATAAACCATCGGTGTTGTCATAACATAAATGTTTACTACCATTACCTCATGCTTTTGGAATGCCGTGAGGCATGACGTCGCGCACGATAATTTTAGTAGCTCTCTGGTCCAATGCAGGGTGTATTGTATAACACGTGATTGATTCATACTGAAACTAAGCTCCAATTAATTATTATTGCTCGTACATTAGCTACTGGAGGTTGATGTCATCGTGATTCCAAAACATCTAAATTAACATACTAAGATTACGCTTAAACCAGCCAATGAAATGCTGTAGTTTATAGTTGACTAATTCGAAGACATCAAATCATATCTCTCAAGAGGCTGTCAATAAACAATATAGTTGAAGAAACAAACAATAGTTGGATTTTATATACTAGGTCAACTAGACCACTGAGACTAGTGTAACGTCTGTCAATACTGATACATCACTCAGTTTGTTAATATTGATTAGTGGATTCACTCCTTGGACTGTCACTATTCCAACTGGTAAGTGTTACCCTTTACTATTTGTTAACACTTAACCTAACCCTATCATTATCATCATTATTATTACTATAGCCATGTTTACTTTGAGTTGAACTTGACTAATAGTAAGTCTTACAAGTTTTATTTTCTGTTCCATCCCACTTCTATTAAAAAGAAATAAGTATTGAGATAAGAAAATTAGGATAACAAGGTGAAGCCACATGTAAGTCAAAGTTGATAATCATAATGTAAGTAAGAGCTTTAAAAACTTTAAGTATATGTTGATACTTATCAAATTTCAAAGCACTCTTAGTCTGATTTCTAAAAAATATTTTGAACACTCATACCACAGTCTGGCCCAGCTTTTTAGTTACGTTTTCACTATATTTCCCATAACTATTTATTGTGAGATCCTTCATAGTTGTAACATAGCAGCATTCACAGGTGCTGATGAATCTCCTGCAGTACCCTAAACTGGAGGTGTGTAGAGAATAAAACATAATGACGCCCCTAAGCTGTAGTAAACTTATACATTATACTTATTATTGTTAGAGAATAGAACATATGATCATTATTTTATCACAGAGGCTCATGAGAGCCCTAGTAAACTTATACATTATGCTGCTGGCATTTAAATTATATTGTAGCTGTGCTGTTGAACTATAACCTAGTACTCTTTTTTATTGCTATATTTACTTCTGCCACTTGTGTAAACACCTCACTAATAGTTATTAATCAGTTATGTAGAATGAGAGTCTGTAAATTAATCCCCCTCCCAACTAGTCAGTATAGAAAGTTAGCACAAGTTCATAAGCTAGGGAACTTCTCCTAGGACTTAGGCTATATAAACTCAATAGTGACTTGTGCAACCTTGTTATTTGTGAGGATTACTATTTGTAGGGAGTATTCTTTACCATGAGTGGAAATGAGACGACATCAAATATGATGGCGATGGCGTGGGGTGCCGTTTCTGTTCACATCTTAGCTGCGTTGATCATCTTATTCATGGGTGTAGCGGCTATTGGCAATTTCCTAGTGATGATTTCAATATTAGCAACTAGGAAACAGTGTGACAGGTAATATATTTACTTTACTAATGAGACTGACCAGTAGACTGATTATTTGGGGGTAGCTGTATAAGGTATATCTGTAGTAGTTATACATGTATCTGTAGTAGGTATACATGTAGTAGGGGTAGCTGTAGTAGGTATACATGTATCTGTAGTAAGTATAGCTGTAGTAGGTATACATGTATCTGTAGTAAGTGTAGCTGTAGTAGGTATACATGTATTTCTAGTAAGGGAAGCTGTAGTAGGGGTAGCTGTAGTAGGGGTAGCTGTAGTAAGAAAGTACTTCCAGTTAACAGTGTAAAATTCTCTAAGTACATACCAGCAAAAATTCAAGTCACAAGACCAGGTTCAAACATTCATTAAGCCATTAGAAAATAGACTCCGCATTGCAAAAGCTTTTGCTGCGTGGCTGCTATGTTTCTGTTGCTCTACAATTTCTGGTGTTAGGAAGTATAGATCTTGTTAGGTCACTTACAAACATTAAGAAATTAGTGGGTCAAGAAGAAAATTGTCTCCATTTAAAGTAGCCGTTTAGAACTTTTAAATTGATGTTATTGTGTATATAGAGTCACTGGTTTGCCACCAAAATTGTTGACTAGCTGACTTCTATCTCAGAGTAAAATCAATATCAACATTATAATTAAAATAATTATAAGTTCTCTCACTATTTGCCCATTATTGTACATGTACACTGACTGTCACCAACATTATGTATTAGTGCCACAAGATGATTGCACCTATTGCAACATTCAAGTGTGGTAAGATATTGCTATGTAGTGTATTCTGTTGTCTGTTGCAGGGGGTATATTTTTCTCTTCAACTTATCACTGGTGGATTTCCTCACAGCAGTGTGTGTTATGCCTATTGCATTCACCACACTGATTAATGGAGACTTTATATTCTCTCCTCCCGTCTGTGAGTTCAACGGATACACCACTCAGCTCTTCTTCATTGCCAGTATTCACACTCTCATGTATATGGCAGTATACAGGTACACCTTTACTCCAGATCTTGGCTCATTCTAATTTATTTTTAAAACCTGGTGACTAACTGTGTTAGAATCATTGTAGTGGGTTACAATCATAGTAGAATGTACTCCATATATGCAGTGTAGAGTTGTTGAAAATTTGGTGCCAACAAATAGGTATTTGTACAACTCAATGTTGTATATATTCAATAAATTCTATTATGATTATAACCTGCTGCAATGATAATAACAATACATCTAAACAGAGTTGAG
The DNA here is from genome assembly GCA_964035545.1 of Bugula neritina. Lineage (NCBI taxonomy): Eukaryota > Metazoa > Bryozoa > Gymnolaemata > Cheilostomatida > Bugulidae > Bugula > Bugula neritina. Next base: position 23,346,748 of record OZ037767.1, read on the forward strand.
ATAATTTGTTAGATTAGTTTATTATTTGAATAACTGTATTTGAGTCTCAATAAGTTTGCCTTTTAAATTCTTTTTAAAATTTCCAAAGACTTTGTTTAAAGGATGAAAGTCTAATGGGCTTAAAACTCGATGCTTTTCATAGTTCATGAATATACTATTGTTAAGTTACAATGTTGAATTAGTATAACACACAGCACCTGCACTACTTGCAACCTGTTTCATTAAGTTTAAATTCCTTTATTTCAGCAAAATCTACTTATCATAATTTGTAACATAATATGTAATTTCAAATTGTTTGTTTTGAAAAAAGCTAACCTCTCCACCACTCAATATTATTGCAAACCTACCAGTATGATTACTTAAATAGTAATTCTCAACAAATAAAATAGATTTATGCAGCATTAATAGCACTTGTATGTAACCTCCCGGACTGCTAGTTATCCTGGTCTGTCTCTTTCACAGATACATGTCCATATCTAACCCCTTCTCCCCTGTTCACCTGTGGAAGATATGCGCAATGATTGCTGCCAGTTGGCTTTCAGCTCTTAGCATTTCTGCTCTCTCTGCCGGAGTACTCAGTCACTTCCAGTACAAACCTTTTACCACCCAGGTAGGTAATGCTTGCTTCCTCTAATGTAATATACATTATAAACTCTCACTTCCACTATAGTTTTCATCATCTTCTTTGGCACAAGTGCTCTGAAACATGGTAGTTGCAACACCAAAATTTTTGCTGCTGTGATATATTTATAACGTCAGGTGTGGTAACCAACATTGGTACTAAATCTTGTAACTTGCACCGTTCTTTCTGTGTTGTCAGATTTTATATTGACTCTTATAAATGTATTTTATTTATTGTATAGATAGTATTTACAATCATAGTTTTATACTTTTAGACATATCAAAATTATATAAATATATTTATTTTCTTAAACCTAATGTATATAATAGAAAGAGAATGTAAATTATTCAGCACCTGTTGTAGTGTGGGCCAAGCTATCCCATTGATGTCAGGGGATACATCAATGTAGCTATCATTGCTGGACTCTGCTTTATCCTTCCTCTAGTTGTGGTTCTGTGTTCATACATCGTGCTGTTTAGGAAGGCCAACAACCTGTTCAAACGTCTAGGAGGTGGGTATTTTCCCACAGTGGACACTAATAAGTAGTTATTAAGGAGTTGCTCTGCTTATTAAAGTAGGGCTGCACAATAGTATCTCAATTTATTTAACTATAGCTTGCTCTGTAAAGTAGGTTATAATCAGGTGACTAACTTTAAGTTAGTACTTACCAATGAGACAGCAGTACTAATAACTTGACAGTACTAGTAACTTGGTAGTACTAGTAACTTGGTAGTACTAGTAACTTGGTGGTACTAGTAACCTGGTAGTACTAGTAACTTGGTAGTACTAGTAACTTGGTAGTACTAGTAACCTGGTAGTACTAGTAACTTGGTAGTACTAGTAACTTGGTAGTACTAGTAACTTGGTAGTACTAGTAACTTGGTAGTACTAGTAACTTGGTAGTACTAGTAACTTGGTGGTACTAGTAACCTAGCAGTACTTGTGTCTTGGCCTCATTCTAATTGTCGGAGCAACTTTTGATATATTTTGTTAAAACCAAATATTAATCCCATGTACCACTCTTTATAAGCATTTGCTTAAAGTTCAGAAAACAAACAAATTAATATCACTTATAGATCTGCCTCTTGAGATTTAGGAGATGCAGTTTTGTGTTGATTAATATGGTTCGGTGGAGATGCTGAATTTAACTTACATAAAGGCAAATGCTATTTTCTATGCATAAACATGCAGAAGTGTACGCTTAGAGCCTTATTCTATTATAGAATGATTCAAGTACCAGTAAAACTGGAGTTGTTGGGTTGATATTATGTTAAAAACTACTCCAAGTCCGGGATATCCTGTACACAAGAGTGTAGTAACCTAGCTCAACCCAGAGTTAATCAGAGTCCTGAATTAGCAACAGGTTATTATATCTACTCTAATATTAGCTGTGTTTTCCAGATCCAGAGTACAGCAACTACAGCCATGAGGCACATGCTGAGCAACGTCACACCACCAACACCTTCATCATTATTGTTGTTGGCTTCATAATTTGCTGGACACCAATATTTGTGTATCTGAACTATGCTTCCCTTGCTAGTGACAAGTCCACCATACCTACTTTACTCAATCCCATTGGTGAGTTACGACCTGGTATTTGTTCCTTTTGTCTCATTCAATAGTAATTCTACCCCTCTCTTTGTAAAAACCCAACTGAGCCTCAATTTTGTGTTACCTGATAACAGCTGAAGATCAAATATTAAACTGATGATACATGAAAATAACATTTACTGACTGAATAATATTGTGAACACATGTTAATAGAGCTTGAACAGGACTTTCATAACTGATTGCACCGTCACGCTCTCTGTTGCTTCAGCTTGTTTCCAGGAAGTTTTTAAAGTTACTTATTGCTGGACTGTGTTCATAAATATTGCATAACAGATGATTGTGCACTGGACTATACAAGATATATTTGGCTAACTTTTACTACTGCTATCATTTATTTATTATTGTTTTGTAGTATACTGGTTTAGTTATTTCAACTCTGCCATCAACCCATTTATTTATGGCTTCCGTACTCCAATATTTAAAAGACTGAGGACTCTTATATGTGGCTGTGTGAATACGAAGCCTTCTTCATCTCACAACTGGTCTATACAGAACCTTGAACATGATGGAGCAAAAGCTAAATCCATTTCATCAGATGTTAGTGGTGTCATAGTCAACGTTGTATACCCAATAAAAACTGGCAATAATAATGGGCTAGAAGAGAGCAAGGACCAGCTGAACACGTAGCTTCTTCGCCACTGCGTACATTTATATTAATTTATTTCTCTTCTCTGTACCTAGTTTGCCGTCCTCAAAAATTTAGACTGATTTAGAATTTAGTGATACCATTCAATTCGTTAATTTGTCAGCTTTATGAAGTTTTATGATATTAATTTTAATTTATATATGTTTTTAATTATGCTATTATATTTTTTTTTTCAGTTTTATGTTTTAGATTTAAATGATTTGGTAAGCCAGTGGTATTAACTAATACGTTCTGGTTTTACCCAAATTGTATTTATATTATTTTTGTATTGAAGACCATACACCTGTTCATTTTATCACAATCTGTTCATATTGCTGTTAAGGTTTACATGCTAATCATTTGGTTAATGCAGGGCCTAATGCTTTGGTTAACTGCAGCTTTGTTGTGTAGCAAACCTCAACCCCATACTTTTTGTTCAGTATTGAAATATAATAAACTGAATTAATAATTTATAACAATCGTATTCAGTAGCCTAATCTTATCTCCTCATATTTGTCTATCCCCCCAATTTCGCCTTTATTCAAAGTAACTCAACTTGGGTTAATACATTTGAGGTAGCTTTAACGTTGTTCCTTTAAGGTTTGTACATGTAAGGTTATATGCTGATGAACACCTATCATTATTCTCTATTTAGTATCCTGTGAACACGGCTGCGTTCTACTCTGCTTAACCCAAGTCAATATAGTTGTTTCTGTGTTTTTACAGGGGAACTTAAAAAGGAATCTCTGTACAGTGAGGAAGGAGGAATAAAACTCAAATATGAAACTGGTAGGATTTTGTGTTATATAAAAGTGAAATTTTAACTGGAAATATGTACAATTTGTATTAATTGTACCCGGCATTAAACACAAGTGCTGTTTAGAATTATTTTGTGTTGGTTTAAGCTGTTTTATGCCACCAGTTTCTGTGATTATGTGTAATTGAAACATTTGGACAAAGTTATGTACTCCATTAATCATTTTAATTAGTTTTAAAACTTGTGTATATAATTAATCACGCTTAACATTTTTCCTGATTCGTTATTTATGTATAGGTGCTAGCTAATGGCATTATGTGCACCATAATGAACTTTAGTGGAAAAATCAAAACCTAAAATTCAGGACTAGTTGTTGTGGTACAATAATGAGTCGTTGGCCAAGTTGAGAACGTTTTTTAATAGAAATTCGTAAAAACTATTAATTTGAAGTTATTATACCTTTGGCTTCATTATCTATCCTACAGTCATTATGAGGGACAGCGGCTGTTGCATGAAGCCATAGTAGTATGGTTTCATGTCAGTTTTGGAATTACTTAATTCCTGTACCGTATTTTTATATCCAACATAATTTGTATTTGTTTGGATTATTTCATCAACCTAAATAGTTGTGATTTTAATGGAATATTTTTATTTGTCATTCATAGTTTTGATTATTTTAATTATTAATATTCCTGATGATGTGCTAGTGCTGTCTGTGTTGCTTTAAACACATAAGTTGTATAGTATATCGTATATTGACTAGTTGTGTATTCATTGCATAACATATGCATGGTGTTATTTTATAGATGGCAATAGTAAAACATCTATAATAACATTTACTTGTAACGCTGAAAGTGACCAGACGGAGTTGCGATTCCTCAGCAACGATGGAGTTATTGTGAGATTCCAAGTGTCTACCCCTTATGTTTGTCCACCTGTAGAGAGTGCCAATTGCAGCAGGTAAACTTACTGGTCACTAAGGATATATACCTGACGAATGTTGTTTCCTTGACACATACACTCTGATACACTGCCTTTCCATGGCGACGCATTGTGTGAATAGATGCTCATATGTTTGAATTCGTGGTTGCGGCGATCATGAACTTATAGTTGTAGTTTCATTCGATGCAATTGTTTCCAAACATCGAATGAAAACCCATTCGCATTACTTGAAGCTTGGAAATGCAGTGATAATGTATCGAATCAATACTACACTAACTTTGTCCACATGTGTTTACGCTTAAAGAAATATTTTATTTCTCAATTCAGTTAATAAACATTAAGCTATAATTCCGGCTGTTATAGTATCATTGGTAAATTGAATATTCTAGAACATTTGGTGACGATACGTTTGATTTGTCTTCTCTCACCTTACACGGAGCAAACTATATCTCAAGATTACGGTCTACCCCAGGAGATATTTATTACTATACCAACATTTGTCACCGCCTTATAGCCACTACAGAGGCTGCAGGCTGCCCAGCCGGTTCGGCAGCGTGCATGTACAACTCTTCTTCCAAACAGTAAGTATAGGCAACTTGTCACCAATAAATGTCAGATCCTCTACCAGTTACCACTGGCTGCTTTACTCATTGTGTATTCATATGACACGATGTCCTTTAGCTTTCTACATGGCATCAAGTTATCAGCTATAGATTTACTTTTAAATGCAAAAATTTTTGAATGGAAATGTAGAAAATAAATGTAGTTTTAATAGTACAATTGTATGTATTGTACTAGCGAGTTAGTAGAGGTTTTAAAATCTGCTCAACAAAATGTCTTCAATATAATATTGTAAAGATAACTTTTCAAAATAAGTTATCAATATATCATATGTCATTATGATAGGCTCCATAGAGTGAGTATATATAGAATAGGCGTGATAGAGTGAGTACGTATACATAATGGAGTAGGCTAGTTATAAACTCTGCCTTCTCTCTTTTAGATACACTTCACTAGGGAAACTAACATCTACCAAGCCTGATTTTATACACAAAATGGGCTCCTTTCTATATCTACAATATGACAATGGCGACAAGTGTCCAACTAACACCTCCGCACTTTTACAAACTCTTATTTTGCTAAGATGCGTCGAGGGACCAGTAAGTAGAACATTCGATTGCATTTCTTGCCACTTGATGTATCCACTAGAGAAATAGGTTCTTCGCATTATTTATACTTTTCTTAGCAACTCTAAACTGTACAAGTTTTATAAATTATAGTATCCAGGTTTTGATTGCTTCTGGCAATAACAAGTATGCATGCCGCATGGCAATGACAAGTAAACATATTATGTAGATTACCTCAACTGTGTAGTTTATAACTACCTTGCCAGGCATTTATCAATTGAATTTAATTTATTGGATTTTAATTTATGATTATAACTGTAGTTTTGAACTATGTTCATGTATACAGTTTGATGTAGTGTGCAACTACATATTTTCTGCACTGTGTTGTAATTGACTAATGCTGAAGGTTTATACACATGGTGTACGAGTATTTTGTTCTATGAAATCCTTAGAGAACGAGTAGAATAGAGGTAGGCACCGCCATTAAAGACTGTCGGCAAGACTTCATACTAGAGTCACCTGCAGCTTGCCCAGTCAAATCAGCAGGAGATGCTAAGTGTGGTGAAATTGGTACGTATGCACTTAAAATTCGAAAAGTTTGACTGTCTATACATTTCTATTTTTATACAGCAGAGAAATTTTTCTCAAACAAATATGTGGTGTACTGGAGCCTTTTTCACATCTCTTTTAAATTATGAGTTTTAACCAGCACGTTTTTTTGCAAAAATCATCTTTTAACCAAACTCTGACACTACCAGTCTTGTAGGTATTTAGTTACTATCACAATGTCCCAAGTCAGAAATTTCTAAACCGTAATTACAGTGCTCCCTCTGTATCTCACTAAGTAGTGGGTCTCGAAACCTTCATCCATGATATAGTGGAATACCAGATTTAACTCACGGATTCGTTAAATTTAGCCATTTTGTCTCTATGCACCCTTACATAAGCCATAAAAAGGATCCAAGCCCTTCTCATGACTTTCGTGAGAAAAGGAACTGTGAGATATGGAGGGAGCAATGTATTAGTACTATAGTGACCCAATCATTTGTAGCACAACTCCATGTTTATGTATAGACTGTAATATTTGTTCACAGCTGGGTTTGACACCAATGCATTGAAGAAGCAGTACCGAATCAGCTCCGAAGAACACGATTATATTCTGAATTTTTGTCAAAACTCTGGCTCTTTGGATTCGGATGTTAAGAAATGTAATAACCAAGCCATGTTTGGTGTTTGCCAAATTTCTAAGAGTTCTGGTCATGAGGAAGTTATAGCTGGAGGCCCTCAGTTGATGTGAGTTTCTAGAATATACTCTGTCTACTCTGTATACTCTATCTACTCTGTGTACACTGTATACACTGTCTACTCTGTATACTCTGTCTACACTGTATACTCTGTCTACACTGTATACTCTGTCCACTCTGTATACACTATCTACTCTGTCTACTCTGTATACTCTGCATACTCTGTCTACACTGTATACACTATCTACTCTGTCTACACTGTATACACTGTCTACTCTGTCTACACTGTATACACTATCTACTCTGTCTACACTGTATACACTATCTACTCTGTATACTCTGTCTACACTGTATACACTGTCTACACTATCTTCTCTGTATAAACTATCTACTCTGTCTACACTGTATACTCTGTCTATTTTGTCTACACTGTATACACTACCTACAGTCTACATTGTATACACTATCTACTTTGTCTATTCTGTATACTTTATCTACTCTGTCTACACTATCTTCTCTGTATACTCTGTATACTCTAGATCTTTCAATTTAGTCACTATGTTAATTATGCTACAGTAGATATCAGATAAACTCATAGACAACCAGTAAAGCTATTAGTTTTTCTGTAGTGGATATACAGTAAAGGTTATACAACTGTATAGGCATTGCTTCTTTGTGCTGAGCTGTAGGGATGTGAGATTCTTAGGGCAATATGGTAATAGCCATCTTAACATCTGCTGTCATTATAGAGCAATGAAGGAGACGTCACAGCTGATTTTCAACTTCACTGGCGGTGCAACGTGTGCACACGCCACTGGTAGCGTGAAGAGAAATGTGGTGCTGACTATGTTCTGTAATGAGTACGCTCAGTCTGATAGTCAGCCTCAGTTTGTCAGCGAGGATCCCAGAGACTGTACTTACTATATATCCTGGCCACGGCGAGATCTGTGCCCGCATCGTCCGGTACTATAATATACCAGCTCTACTTGTGTGTAGTGTATATACCTAGCAGTTGGATAATCTATTAGTTATACTTATATATATAGTGTATATAATATTTATTTAGTAATGTATTAGTAATACCTGTTTGTGTAGTGAATATCATATTTAGTTGGTAATATAAATTAGTTAGACTTGTATATGTAGTGACTAGTGAATATAATATTTATTCAGTGATATTTTAGTTATGCATACATTTGCGTAACGAATATAATGTTTAGTTTGTAATACCTGTACATCTACGTATAATTTATAGAATAAAGTGTTGGTTGCATATAATAATTCACTCTTTTCTTTTAGATGCCGTGCCGAGTAACGATGAATGGGGAGTTGTTTGACCTTTCATCTCTGAACAGAGCGGATAAAGATTACTTCACATACGCTACAGTTAGCAGTAGTGTAGATAAGAAGTATCAAGGCAAATATTACCAACTATCTGTATGCAGTGCCGCACCCTCTAAGAACTTCAAATGTGCAGGAGCTGCCGTGTGTGAGGTGACGGAGAAGGATTCTGAACACGTCATACACAAGGTAGGCATATCTTAGTAACAGTTTATGTGGTAGCAGCAGTATATGTAGCTGCAGCAGTAGATGGAAGAGTACGTTATGGATGGCTACTCTGTGTGTTGTAGAGCCTGGGATATCCCGATGATTCCCCTACAGTCACTGGAAACCCTCAACACATTGAGATTGTATATCCCACTCAAACATACTGCGATGACAAGAAGTCAAAGATTCGTTCGGTGATAAAGTTTACTTGTGGAAGTGGCATGGTGAGTTCCCGAGTATTATATACCAGCACTATCCTAGTTATTCACTTTGGCTATCTTTTTAATATGTCTTGAAATTGACACATAATATACTTTAAGTAAACTGCACCATGTATGGAGTACACTATAACTTTAGTATACTGTAAGTGTAATATACTCTAAGTGTAATATACTGTAAGTGTAATATACTGTAAGTGTAATATACTGTAAGTGTAATATACTGTAAGTGTAATATACTGTAAGTGTAATATACTGTAAGTGTAGTATACTGTAAGTGTAGTATACTGTGAGTATAGTACATTGTAATTATAGTATACTGTAAATGTAGTATAGTGTAAGTAAAGTATACTGTAAATGTAGTATAGTGTAAGTAAAGTACACTGTATGTATAGTATAGTGTAGGTATAGTATACAATCAAACAAATCTACATGACGTGCCTTTATTCATGGTTTATACAGTAACATCCCTATTCACTGCCTTGCAGAATGATCCGGAACTGGTGTCATCTGATGGATGCACGTATGAATTCAAGTGGGAGACCTCCCTGGTCTGTCCCCACACCTCTAAACCCACTCCAACCACTGGCTGCTTCTTCACCAAACCTTCCATTAACAAGATTGTTGATCTCTCCATCTTCACTAAAAAACTTTACAAGGTAATCATGTTACACCACACGTTTCACTAGTTACAAGTTAATCATGTCACGTTTCACTAGTTACATGGTAACTATGTCACATGTCACGCCTCACTAGTTGCAAGGTAGCTATGTCACTTGTCACGCTTCAATAGTTACAAGGTAACTATGCCAGCTGCATTGGCTCATAATATTAGAGTTGTTATCATGTCTGTTGTTAGTATTGAAACATATAGTTAGGTGTTTGAAACAGGAAATTTAAATTTGATATATAAACTGAGTGGCAAATAAGCAGCTTTTTGGGTTAATTATCTACTTGTGAAGTGCTAATAGAGTAAATAATATTCTCCGGAATATTATTTACCCATCAGCTACCCTTTTGTGATATTAGAGTTATAATCTCTATCAAAACATTATCCTAAGATTATGTCAATCATTGCACACTTACATCTGTACATTCACGTGACCAGATGTTATTTGATATTGAAGGCAGGGAACTACAGCATCAAGGTCTGTTCCAGCCTATCAGAAAGTGAGTTAAGTGGTTGTTCAGCTGGTACTGCTGTCTGTAAGGGGGCCGTATCATCCGGCAGCGCGACTGACTATAAAATATATGAAGAGTTTGGTAACATCAGGCTGGAATATGACAATGGGCAATCCTGTCGAGAAGATGACAGCAGCTGTGAGTATTCTCTCTAAACTAGCATCTTGAAGTGTAATCATGCACTGACCGTCAGTGGTCGGGCATGGAAACACAACCTTGTGCATTGCAAATTACAAGTCTCCCATTAAATTTGCATCGGTTACAATTTTTAATCCCATCTAAACTAGTAGCCTGGTTCTGTCACAGTTTACAAACATCTTATTCTAGTTGATATCTCATAGGTTTCTGTCTTAACCAATTGATGTTTACTTTGGGTGGCAATAACTCTCTGCATAACATGCTAGGAGGAATATTCTTCTGATTTCCTGAAAAGCTGTTGCAGGACAAACATGTCTATAGTATAGTAACCCTTAGAGATAATCTAGCTCTGTGAGCCCAAGATAACATTCTATTGATGTAACCTGTTCTATGCATATAATATTGGTTGAACTGCTTTTTTCAGCTGGAACTAGGAAATCCATCATTGAGTTTAGGTGCAATAAAACAGCAGGTGAAGGACAACCTATATATCTACCAACACCAAAGAGGTAAGATTGAGGTCACTAAATTATTCAGTCTGTACTTGTCAATAAACAAGTTACTAGTAAAAGTGCTGCCTCATTTCGCTGCCATTGGTCTTGTTAAATTCTTTCTGTAAATGTTTGTTTTTTCTTTCAGATGATGCAATGTGAATTATTTCAATAAAATAATTCTGCTAATATTCTGCTACTGGTTTTGTTTCTGTTGCAGATGTGTGGATAGATTCTCCTGGGAAACCAGTTACGTCTGCGTTGAAGATTGTGAATTAAACTACAAGGGAAATGTTTTCAACTTTCAGCATCTCTCCTCTGTTTACAAACCTGTGACAGTTACAGCAGATGGATATGAGTACGTCTTTATTCTAGCATCATATGTCTTTAATAAATGGATGTGAATTGTTTTTGAACGTAGCTAAACAGATATGAATCTGTGTTAATGTTTTATAAAAATATTGTAGTTGTAATGAATGAATTCGTAACAATAATTTGGCCTTTCTTTGGTAAATCACACGTTTGCAGTGTTGGTATTTCTTTAAATAATCTAGTTAAATGTTTTGATTGGTCGGCTAACTTATATCAGCTATAGAGAGCTTCTTCTCTATTGTTAGTGTTGCTATTTCATGTCTTGTTTCTGTATAAAAATTAAACTAAGAATGACTTTTTCTAATTAATTGTGGCCATTTCTGGGCTCTGTTTTGAAATCGGTTATTCTACGTGTGTTTTTAATTGTTTGCTTCCAAATGTATGGGTCAGCTTTTAGTGTTAAGAGACATTGCCATGTTGGTAGGGAATATTTAATTTTAACTTGATTTTATGATAATCATATTTGCAGATTTACTATGGACCTCTGTAAAAGTTTGAAAGCTGAACATAAATGTGGGAATTACACAAACATATGCGCCAAATCATCAGACGGTACCATTCATCCAATAGCTCTCACAAACACATTTGAACCACAGTACCAGCCTGGTGGGTATTGTAGTAACAGTGATAATCGCAGTGGTAGTAGTCGAAGTAATAGTGATAGTAGAGTAGTGGTAATAGCAATAGTAATTGTAGTAGCAGAAGTAGTGATAGTAGCAGTAGTGGTGGTAGTAGTAGTAGTAGTAGTGTTCGTAGTGTTGTGGTAGTAGTGATTGTTTTAGTGAATGCTGTAATGAGTTCTATGTATTGATAAAACTCTATATAGTTTGGTATTCAATTGTTCAGTTCTATATTATACCCTATATTATATCATGTTTAATTGACCTTGAACTTACCAACTGTTTATAATGTAGAAAACAAGACTGTGCTCTTGAAATATTCGTACTCAGATGAGAAGAGTCCAGCTAACAACAAGCAAGTTAACATCAGACTGGTTTGTAATGGGACGCTGGACACCGGCTCACCAACATTCGTCAGCAAAACTGACAGCACTTACAACTTTAAGGTGCCTGAATAATTAATCTTCATAATTAAATTAATTAATATAAATAATTAATAAATAATTTGCATTTTACTTTCGTAGCACATTTCAATATGAACAGGAGTTACTTTTATTTATCATGAAAGCTAGTTATCTGAAAACGCCAGTTTCCTGTACCTGAGCAGCAAAGTGTATGTTTAACAACTGCAAGCTGATCTATCTTTGTAATTGTACTCAATAACTCACCATCGAGTCTGGGTATTTCAGCTTAGCGACACGTCCACTTAGATTATTACAGCTAGTTGCTAACACTGATTCATAATATATGGTGTTTGTTGTAGTGGGTTACATATGTGGCATGCTTGGATGAAGACTTGCATGAAGTTTCACTCGGTGTCAGTTTGTTCAAAAGTCTGCATAAGTCTACCAACTCTCCTCTCTCCAGAAAGTATGTTAACACACTTGTGTTTATTCTATTAGCTTTGAGTATTTAATTTTACATGTTATATATATATCTTCTGTTTCTATACTCTTGGTGTTTATTGCATCAGTCATGGATGGTTGTTACAGAGTTGTTTAGAATGAACCATTGTTTTAGTGTGGTTATAACCGGAGATCAAACTGAATACAAGTATTACATCTCACTGGGCGCTCCACTTCACGATATCCCAGAACTCTCACAGGAATGTCTAGACGGGAATACAACTGTCTGTCAATATAAACATGAAAACAAATTTGAAAGGCCAATTGGGACACAGGCAGCCAAGTATTATGCTAATGGTAAGTACGCTGACAGAACATTGTTTCTTTGGGAAAAAAATGTGATTTATAGAACTTCACTATTCTACCTGCTACTTGTTTCACTGATTCATTGATATTATGATAATATAAGTGACTACTCTTGTTTGTCGTTTGCCTGGTTCCAATGGATATTCTGATGTATTTACAGAGAACCAGTTACAGATGATTATCAGTTCGAAGAGTAAGTGTGGAAGAGTTGGCTCTGATACCGTCACCTCACTCATCAACTTCAAGTGTGATTCGTCAGCGTCGGAAGGTCTGTTGGATAGTGTGTCTATTTTGCAGAGTAATCGTGATGTAATACAGAAAGCTGAGCATGTTTGTTAACCAGAAGCATCTAAAAAGATTGTGTAAAATTTACTCTTCAAAGCCTTCATCCCTTTAGAACCATTTATAGTAAAAAAGAATTTAAGTAGGCTATATGGCAATATGGTTTAGGTACTTCCAAAGTAGCATAGCAACAATTCTGATTGTGTGCTCTAATTACTAATCATCTTTCGAACCCATGATCTTGGGTATTTGTATTGTATTAGATCAACCCTACCTGCTAGACCACAGCTGGTACAGTTTACAGAACACAGTATGTAGTGTATAGACACAGGTGTAGGTTGTGCTAATCTTACTCACACAGCCATGTGTTCATCTTGTATTTGTTGTATTGTTTCAGACTCTCTACCTGTAAATACAAATGAGATGGCTTCTTGTCGCTACCTGTTTGAGTGGAGCTTACCCCAACTCTGCGAGCCTCTGTCCAGTGCTGCTGGTGGTACTCAGTCTAAAGGATTGTCACCCGGCGTCACAGCAGTCATTGTTATAATAGTTTTGGCATCTGTTATATCTCTAGCAACACTCATAGTCTGTAGACTGAAGAAAAGGAGGAGATACAATGGGCCAGTAGGCTATGATCCACTTAGCACTGATGATGACACAACCGGATTGATTACTGCTGTAAAGGGGCGTGCGCCAAGGCTATATCATGATGACGATGACGATGATCTTCTTATCTAGACAAATGCTGTCGGCCATTAGGCTACCCATCACTTAATATATAATGACATTGTATAAATGTGTTAACACTGTATAACATGTGTTGACATATAGTAATCCTGGAATATTTTATGACATGTGTTGACACTGTGTGACATGTTTTGACACCGTGTGACATGTGTTGACATTGTGTGACATATGTTGTATAATGCTCAGATAATCCAATTAGCTGAAGTGCATCTGTGCACATTAAAGATTTGCAATATACAGTTACTCAGTGCAGTTTTTAATTTAAGCCATTGTTGAGACCAATTCTGTAAACTATGTTTATATTTTTTATTGCTGTTCTATTTTCACATTCCCGGTTATGGGTTTGTTTCCATATGGAAGTTCTAAGTTTGAATATTGCTACTAAGTTATTCTTTATTTTATTATTATATTTGTATTACTACAAGGTCTGTTATAGAACAAGTATATATGTAAGTCCATTCCAGTTTATGTAGTATAGTTTGCAGTTGAAGCTTTATGCTCAAATTTTTCATTGTTTTTTGGTAGAGCTGTTCCAAATCTCTTTGCAGTAATTTTTATTAGAAAAAGTTTGTTTGTAACAGAAAGTTATAGCATACACTTTATATTGCGAAAGTTTCTCTTGCATTTGCAGATCCAAACAGGAATAGGATTTTTTTACCTCCTGGATTTGTCTATTATGCTGTCTGGTATGCAATATATAATAAATAATATAATATGAAATATAAATTTATTTTAGCTCTAAAAGTTTTAACATAGATAACAGGGTTATTATAGTCTGCAGTGCTTACCACTTGTGGTGTCATCAAATTGTTATTAGGAGGTATGGAAGATAGTTCGATAATAATTAAATAGCAGAAATAATTCATCTCAACAACTCCGGTTGTACAAATATCTTTCTGGTATTGCCCAACTGAACTCTGCTTATCGGCTATAGTAGATTTGTTTTAGGAGTTGTCCCCTGTTATATAAATGCATAACTATTGCTAATTTGAAAAAGTGCTTTAAAAATCTCATGTTCTGTGTTTATTAGCTCAAACTTTAAAAAATGCATGCCTCCCAATATCTGAAAGTCTAAAAGTTGCGCATTAAGAATATAATATAGTGCGCTATAAAATATTATATATGATGCAACAGGGTAGAGCCAGTATGATCTATTATCAACTTATGAACTTTAACCCTTTGGGCAGAGCTACTGGCATTTCTATAATGGTGCGTTTGACTCTCAATTTGAGAAAACTTAGAGCCAACTCTTCGATTTTTCTACAATGGGACACATTTCAAAAAAACTTAAATAGAGAAAGATATTTTGAAAAAAATATTACTGGTTTATAATAATTATGTCATACATTGTAGCTTCGAAAAAACTGCCATAGCAAAAGCACTACAAGTTTGTTTTAAATTATGTTTCATGCAGATAATTATTTCAATTCGAAGTTTTTTATTTTATTGTAAAAATATAATAGTTGGTGTAGAAAAATTTAAACACCTGTATGTCTTGTGTTTTTGCAAGATTAGGCGGAAACAGTGATGCTTAGGAATTCGTAAACTATGGCGGTTGATGCTTCACAACCACGCTATGACGTATCAGGGACAGATGGAGCTGAAAAAGTGAAAATAATATGCCTTGGAGACAGTGCTGTTGGAAAATCAAAGTAATTGATGCGTAAAATTTTTAATTATAATAATTTTGTGTTGATTGATTTGTATTACTCTGAAATACACATGTGAAAGTAAATCAAATTGAGATTTCACTCCTAGTCCTACCTTTGAGTTTGATTGGTTTCAGTTTGAGTTTGTCTAAACTAATCTATACTCAAACTCTGTAATAATACAGTATACTAATACTGACAACAATGGTTTTTAAAATCAGTCTTTATCTTTTAGACGTTACATTGTTGTTCAGCTATATGTCTATGATTACGTATAGGCTATAGCTATGTGTTAAAGTGTTATCATTATCATTATTATTATAGTTATAATTATTATAATATGGTTGTTAAATGATCATTATAAACATTAAATGTAATAATGGATATGACTACGATAGTCAATATGATGATCATAACACTAATAGTAATAGTAATGAACACATCAACATGGTAATTCTAATGAATATGATAATCATTATGAGCATATTTTCTTATTAACATTGAGTCTGATTCATAAATAGATTTGGCAGCTAGAAGTAACTTCCTCTTTTACTTTTACAATTAATGATTTTTGCTTTTTATTGTAGTGATTGAATTTTGTATTTCCTTATTAATAGTAATGAAAAATCATAAATTGGTTGTTTATAATCATATTGTAATAATTTTAATTTTATGCCCATGGCAACAATGTGGATTGGCCTTTAAGAGTTAATAATTTATAAATGATAATATTGTGATTTCGGTGTTATAATCAGAATGATTTTTAACAGAAATATGTGTAAATGCTTATTATTATCGATTAGGGTAGTATGGTGATTGGATAAAGTTTTAATAGCAGAATTTACTCTTAAGTGAGTGAATTTAATGTTTAATTTTTAACAAGCTTGTTTTGTTTTCTAAATAAATTTTCATGTACCTGCTTTTCATGTATAGTTCATACTTCACATATAATTACTTATATACTGTGCATATGCATATCTTACAAATACTTATTACATAATTATATTTAATTTTTTATGTTTGTATGAATAAGTTATTTGTTATTGCAATGTTTTTAGGCTGGTTGAACGCTTTCTTATGGACGGATAGTATCCTTTTCTAGATAATAATTGTATTTCATAATAACAAGTATTTTAATTATAAATTTACATGTCAAGCAAAATGCTGGTTTAGCTGTGTAACTAAAAGCATGAAATCGTTTCGCTGTGGAATTTACAGTTTTTTTTATCATACTGAACATTTTTCATTGGGTATATTCCTTTAACATTTAACTGTGGTGGAACAGAAGCTAACGTGGCCTAAACTCGAAAAAAAGGCTTCAATTATGATATTTTGTTTCTAATTTTTAGCACTAGAGAAATGTATTTGGCAACATTATGTGAAACCTGTAAACAATTTACAGAGTATGTTGTTAAATTTCTTGATTGACCTCTTGCTGAAATAAATGATATCTGCATATGGTGAAGCTTTGTTTTTCTATTCTACCAAAGTAGTGGATTATCTGTAATGGCGCTATGTTTTCCTTAGTTTTATGTGTAACAGTAAACCGCAACAACTTAGTACATATGCACTAACTTTATTTAGCTATGACACTGAAGTAGATGGGGAGAAAGTGCAAGTTGGTAAGTTTGACAACTTATCTTATATCTGTATTCTTGCAAAATTGAAAATATTTTTGACAAGGGGATTATAGATAATTCTATTACAGAGCTCCTGATACTGTAGATGCCCAATGCTATATATTAAACACAACCTTGCTGTTCTTATTGTGTTCTTGAATTTTATTCATTAAGTTTAATATGTTAAGCTTTCCTATTAATATTTACTTAGATTTCTGGGATACAGCTGGACAAGAAAGATTCAATAGTATGCATCCATCTTATTATCACCAGGCTCATGCCTGTATAATAGTAAGTGGGTTTATTGTAATTCACATACACGCAAAGCTATGTGTTTTTGTAGTAAATACTGATAGCCGCTAACTAGCATAACTAGATCAATAATTATTGGTATTAGAAAATGTATAACTCGATTTTTTAAATTGAGTATAAAAGTCACTTGTATTTCTAGAAGCATTTACTTTACACAAAAAGTTGACTAATTCACCCTTATGTAGTACCAAAGGCTTTTCTATCAGAGGATTGTGTTTAAAACCTGCAATTTTAGCTGCAAATATCGATGATGATTGATTTAATTTTTTTTGTACCCTTGAAATAACAACTCACTGTTCTGCAGCAGAATTTTTACTGGTGTCTACTTTTTAAAATGTTTTAGGCATGCCTGTTTTTTACAAATTCCAATAACAGTAGTGAATTTGGGAGTTGTCTTTTAAGTCGAGACTGGAGATGTGATGGGTCATTGGCATCTTTACAATGTATTGGCTTAATATGCAATTTTTTACTTTTCATATTTCAGCAAGTATGATGACTGAAAGTTTGACTTTTAGGCAGCTCTGTGTTGTTGAATATCGAATATGATTTAGAAGCCCGAAGTATATTTTTAGGCATTTGATGTAACGAGGAAGGTGACATATCGTAACTTGCCACAGTGGTATAAAGAACTGCGGGAATACAGACCCAATATACCTTGTATTTGTGCTGCCAATAAAATAGATGGTTAGTTTGAATAAGTTTTTATTTGCACTAATTCAATTGTTCATATTCAACTTACGAGTGGGCCCTGTGATAGAACTGTAGAGGTGCTGAAATGTTACATTTATTGTCTTATTAAGACAATAGTGAGCAGTATGACAATGTGGATTGAGACATAGACGAGGGAAAATGGTGCTACATGTATAGTATGATCATTTAACATGTTTTACTATGATAGAAAATAACGTGAAGATATCTTGGTTTGTGCCAATCCATCACCAATTTCACTACGCATAGACAAGTGTGGGGAAACCCTACTGAATAAACTTAGTATAATAAGTATATCACAGAGTAGAGCTCATACCTTGCCGTAAATCCCAGAATTATGGTGCAACAACCTCTTTTACTTAATAAATTGGTTACATGATAGATAAGAATAGTGTTTTATTTCTAGTAATAACTCCTACTTATTTACAGTAGCAAAAGACAGATATTTTGTTATATATATTTGCAGTTGACTATAGCATAACTAAAAAAGCATTCGGGTTTCCCTCAAAGAACAACATGCCTTTCTTTTTTGTATCAGCTAGTGACGGGACAAATGTGGTGAAGGTAATTGTGCATATTAATCTGTGTGTTTATTTTAAAACTTTCTATAAAAAACACTTTTAGTAACTGTTTTGTTTTACCTTACCCCTAATGATGAATTTTTTATTCCCTTGTTTTTAAGAAACATCCAAGTTTAGTAGCATTCTTGGAGTTTTATAAAGCAGACATACTATCAAGTTGATGGATATTGTTACAGCTCTTCAGGGAGGCCATTGCTGCTGCAGTCAAATATAAGAAAAGTGGAGAAGTTGACTTTATTGATGAAATAATGAATGAGTTAGAGGTGTGTTGATATATTTCTTTCTTTATTTCCGATATACTTATTTACAATAATGAAAAAGAAAATGTCCTAAAGCTATATTTCAATGTTTGATCCTAATATTATTACGATATTGACCGATTCAAGTTAGTTAGCCGTATCTGCGCTAGCAATCTTTCCTCAAAAAATTTTTCATTTCTTTTCATTCAAATTACTGTTCGCTGTTTTTATGAGGAATAAAATTGTATTTTTCATTCGTTAGGCATTTGATTTGGAAGAGATGACGGCGTCAAATGGAAATGCAGGAGCTTCATAGTATAATATGATGACTTTATCATATTATATGACCCATCACTAGCAAGGTGTTCAATAAGCTCTGTTGTGATCATTCGATATCATTAGTGTGATTTTGTCCAACCCTCACAAACCTTTTTACTCTATTTGAATAGATTTCTTGAGTTATTTATGTAAATATTCAGCATTAATTTTCTTTCTGGTTAGGTAGCAGCTAAATGATTGGTAGGCAGTTGGGTCCTTTTGCTTTCTATGAATTTTCACTACACTTTCTTGTAAACAGTTCTACATAGCCTTAATTTATATGATGTATATTTTTGCCGTCCAAATAAAATGACTTCATGACCTAATGTAAATTTTAGGTATATAGGTGCTCTACGCGCATGAAGCAATTTTTAGTTTTAGAAAATAAACAAAATCAATAGCTGGTTATAATACATATTGCTTTACTTTTATGTATTCAAAATATTGCCGGAGAGATGTTACTTTACACACTAACTAATGTATAAATGATGCTTTTCTTTTAAATATTCAACTCCCTTACTTAATTGAACTTTATTGTCGATGTATATCTAAGTACCATATTTGCATATTATTGCCTTCTGTCTAAAATTACTGGTTTTCATGCACGATCTGGGTCACCCACCAAAGGTCAACAGTCAATAATACAGAAATTGTGAAAATTGATAGAATTGTATGGATGTGATTTTTAAAAATAGTTGATGGCAGATTAAACAATAGCCAAGCAAAAAGGTGTATAAGACGCCAAATGCCAACAATTGGGAACTGGTCAATTACCTTCTGGGTAGCAAATGCAAGCTTCCGATTTAACATAAGTTTCAATATAACTTTATATCTGAACAACTTTACTAATGAAGTTTGCCAAACTGATGGGTTTTCTAGTAGAGAAGCTGTGTTCCATAGATTGGATCAGCATGAGAAGACAAAACCCAATTAGATAGCTAGAAAGGCTCAGCAGTTGATGCATCAGAATAGCCTGTTTAGTGCAGTTAGGAGAAATATGTAGAATATAAAACGTATCGGTAAATAGATCACAGTTATGAAGTGTTAGGTTTCATATTAAGATGTTTAAGTGAATTTTGTTATTTATACTTATATTACCCACTGGTTAGCAAACCTACCACTAGTCAGGACAGTTATTAAAAGAAGAATAGCACTAAATTTATGAAAAATGTTGAGCAGCAAAAGGTTAACCCTGGTGATTTCCGGATTATAAAGTATTTTGTAGCAGTTGTACAAAATCCTTTCTGTTGCCTAGTAGTGACAACTTTTACTCTTTTGAGATAACCAGTTTAAGAATTGTCAACCAGTCTTTGGTCATAATGACATCCACAAACTCTACAGCTGCAGCATTTCATACTAATTCTATGTATCCAGATTCTAGAAGATAATGAAATTTGATGTGCCAATAATTTAAAAGGGTGTGTAGACTGTCAAGTCTTTTTTAAAGAAAGAAGTATATAACTAAAATGGAATAGCTAGTATATTTCCACAGAAAGCAAAGTTGAACAGATATAAGAATCATTAGCAATACAAGTCCTATTGACAGCAACAGTTATTACTGATTAGCCATTACCTAAGCAAGAAAAATGTGACCAGTGCCATCAATTGCAAATATGTTTGCACAAATAATTAAAGAAGTAGGGTGTAAAACTATATAACTATGAATGCATGTCAGTGTCAATATTTCAAGTCTAGGTTAGAAGCTACACGATGCACAGGTCCTGCTGCTGATCACTGCTGCGTAGTTTATACATGATAATCTAGCCTGTAGCCGCTGTAATCAGTCTACAAAATATATGAAGGACTTATCAAACTTTATAATCTATACTTCATAATAATTGCAGTCTGTAAATATAAAGTCAATGCATTAATGAAGAAATTTGGCTGGTGTACATTTACAATATTAGACCAGCATTCCTGCAAAATTAGCATACAAGATGCCACTTGTGACCTCAATTCAATATTTACTATTTAGCAACATTTAAGAAGGCCTTGATATAAACATGCGTTCTAAGATGTAATTGAAAAGTTGCGATATAGGATAATGCACCAGTAAGTTGGTACCTAATACCACACCATTGACGACAAACTTTGAATAATTAGGCTACTGAGTTGATAAACATTTCTCAGATTTATCAAACATAGAAATGAGTGAGTGAAACTTACCAAGTAACGTTGGTGCTGCCACTCTGCTCCATTGTTGTGGACATTCATTTACTTGGAGGGTTTGCTACTCATTATCATTTCTGTACCCATGGAGTTAAGGACAGTGACCTGCAAGATATAAAGGTTGTTCAACGGCCACTTTGTTATATCACAAAATTGTAGAGACAGCCAAGAATTCCATCACCTAAATAACTTGGAACTTTGCACATACCATAAGAGAAGCGTCACTAGAAAGCCCTTCAAATTTAGCTTTAATATCATTTCCTGTATCTCCTTCCAACTTAAGATCTTCTCTGGTGTCGCCATCCTCGGTCATTAATGTGGCAAACATGTCCTCGTTAACATCTACCAAAGTATACTCTGTACGATTTACCTTTGGTACCATCATGTTGTGAGTGGAAGGACAAATATCTTCGTATTTCTTTCCAGTAAAAATATCTATGCCAACTAAATTAACCTACAAAATGATTTTTAGTTATTTTTTGCAAACACAAACTTTTTAGTTCGCATAATTTTAATTGCACCTAACCATTCAAACACAATATGCTACAGATAAAAGCTAATAACTAGCATACCAGTTACCAAGAATTCAAGCATGATTATATAGCCTTATTGTATTGTTATGCTATTGACTTAATTACAACTGGTGGTGTTCTTAGAGGACAAAAGTTGATCTTTTATTACACTAATTTGCTTTTTATATACTGGTATGACATGTAATAACTTTCAAGTTTACACTCTATCGGCGATATACTCATAAACTTGAATAAGAACCCATCATGTCCTAACAACATGTTTAAAGATATCTGCAACAGGTTTTTAGCTTATTCCAAAATAAAGTCCAACCTTGGCGTGACCATGCTTGCCTGTCTTGGAGGTAGACATTTCTACAATTTTGCATGGTTTGCCTTTGATTATGACGTGTCCATTTTTTCTAAGAGCAGAGCACTGCATAGGATAGGAGTCTGAAGCCCCTGCTGAAGCCGACTCAAAGGTTTCTTGATCATCTCCCATCTTCAGTCCAATTATTCTAAATATAGAAACCATTTTAGCAAGCTCAAAAACAATAGCGTCAGGTTGGATACAAAATAGCTTATGATTTTAACATATTATTCTATTAATTTAACCACTTAAAGCTACTTTGACTGTTTCTTCTAGTACTGGGTAGGTGATAAAATAAGAAAGTTGCACATTTGATTTCATTTACAATTTGTTATTGACCACTAAAACAGGAAGGGAGGGGGGGGGGCAGCCAGAAAAGATAATTTTTGATATTAAGCAAGTTGACTTTTGCTCCCAAGACAGAATCTATGATCTTCTATTTTTTTTCAATGTTTGATCAATTTGCACCTATGAAGTTTTCATAGGTTTCATCAACTAGCAAATTTAATTAGATTAAATTGAATAGAAAATAGCTCCATAAGCAGGTTGAAATGCAAGATCACAGATTAAGAATTAGAAGTACAGGTGGCTACAAGTTTCTTCCTATCTTAATTACTCAAAACATAAATGTGACCCATTTAGAAAAATAGCGACTGGTGACATTTATTAGATTCAAATTGTTTTGTTTAGCAAAGCTTGGTATTCAGTGTTAATCATAATTATTTAATTCTATGAAAAGCAAAAGCCGAAACTTAGGATAATAATCACCACTTAAATTAAATTATATATTTTTTTTATAAATATGAACTTGTCGAGTCTGAAATAATAAATCACTATTAGTATTAGTATTATTAATGCATTTACTGATACTAATACAATAGTTATACTACTACTCCTAGGCCTTGGACTTGAGCAACTGTAAGAATAAGCAAAACTTTAACTTGAAGTTTAAGAGTTCTACTGAAAACTCAAACCAACAACCAATTCCAATACTAGTACCACTACTAGTCGTAGTACTGCTCCTAAAAAGGCTAAATGAGTAAATCAAAATCTGAAAATGCATTTTTATTTTGATTTAAAAATAAAAGTAACAGTAAGTATAAGACAGTCACTGTCAGTAGTATATTGTTAACAGTAGGACTTTGAGTCTTAGTCTAAGAGTTATTAGTTAAGACTTCACTGCTACGCGACACGTGTACGACTCAAGGTTATTGCTACGATAACCGGACGAGTCATAAGTCATTGTGATTGTCAAGTTGAAGATGAATTCCTAAAAATATTTTTGACATTTAAAGCGCTTAAAATTGTTTGAACATAAAATATGATTTAAATAAATCCAATAGTGAAATTAAACAGATAGAACAATAGTAGAAAATCCACATAACCAGCTAAACAAAAAGCAAATATTACAGAATGGTGTTGCAATAGAATAACTCACATGTGATCCTGCCAAATCAGATAACATAGAAAGGAAAACTTACAGGGAGCGTGCGCGTAACTGTGACCTAAATAAGCAAGGCATAGGGACAATTGCAAAAAAAGTGGGCTTTTGTGATACGAAAAATTTATTTACATTATCCCTACAGATCTTTTAGTTGTATTAAATAATAATGCATTTCAAAACAATTTTTTTGCATAATTTAAAATTATGTTTTTCACTATTTCAACAATCTTTTTGTTTTTTAAAAAAATATAAGTTTATTGCTGTAAACACCCAAAGCATCCAATAAGCTTTGTGGTTAGCGGCGTTTCAGGCTAAAAGAGTTGAAAGTCTAATCCTCAGTAGTAAGATCCAAGATTCGATTGAGGATAGTAGTATTAAGAGAAACGGATAACATCACCGACTGCCATCGTACCATCAACGACAAGTGGCCATGGCTTCTACAGAACTCCCGTCTGAGAGTCTTGTCAGCCCAAGCAATCAAGAAAAAAGGGTGATAGGTAAAAGAAAAAATTATTCATAAAAATAAAATGTGAACATCATGATTTATTGATTACGGTTAACTATAAGTATAAGTATAACCGTCAAATTGAAATTGAAACTGAAAGTCAAACTGTACGAGACAGAGATACAGATTGAGACTGAGTATCACTTATCACTATATGATTTTCAATTTGTGTGGCAGTATGAGTATAGCATTGTCATTTCGTACACAAGTCCGAGTCGTTTCGTACACATCAGACTCGGTATAAATTAACAATAACCTAAACTAAAAGTAAAAATGAAATACATAATTTTGTATTTGCTTATTATTTGATGTATGACTTTACGAGCCATACAGTTAATGTTACAATGATGCAGTACTGCTCACAAGTAACTTGCACATTTCACATCGCAGTATGCTTATTTATTATTGCGATATGTAGTAGTAGAGGTTATCACCGTTATGGCCTAGGGCCTAGAAGGAACTCACTTGAACTGCTGTATTGGTTTAAATGTTCATATTGCTATCAGTAGATGGCAGCAGCCATCGAATAGAATATATTAATTTAAAGCATTGATCAAGAAAATTAGATGTGAAAGATACGTGCTGGGATGCAATAAATAAGTAACCTAGTAGTATCATTCAAGTGGTTATCCAGGGGATTAATTTGTTATTCATTTTGTGTACGATATGGACAGCAGCTTGTGTATGAAAACAGTTATTTGACATTGACAGTCAGTCAGAGTGATACTGCCCGAGTCAGGATTGGTAGTATAAATTTATAAAGTATTAAAATTTGATAATCTGAATCTCTATTCGTGTTATCACAGTCACTGTTATGTGTGACTTGGTGTTATGACTAATTGTTCAATAGTAATACTAATACTATCGGTGTATAAACGCAGTATTCTACTAATATTTGCTTGCCACTTGAACTTGGAGAGGAACACATTCTTCATCTTGCCTAGCACCTTCCAGGCATAAAAATAAGATTAACTTTGATAGATTTAATCTTACAAGTTAAAATTAACGTGTTATATAATTTTAGTTTAGCCTTTAAGTTTAAGAATAAATAGTGTTAGTTTAGGTCAAAAGATGATTTTCTAAAATAACAATTAGTATCACAATAAGTATAGCACTACCTTTACCTTAATCAATAACTAAAAATAAATAACTTTTAACTGTATGATAATGTATAATAACTATAAAATGATATCAGCTGACAACTGCAATAACTATATGTGAATAGCTCTAGGCTCGAAATAAATGTTCGAATGCCAGTGATTTCAGATTGTGCTATTGACTTTTATTCAAGGTAAAACTGGATTTTTGGACTTCATTTATTAGTTGCCTTGTGTGCGTGTTTGGAATTATTTTAATTTGATGCACCATGGACATGTGACTCCTTGCTGTTGCACTCAGAAGGGGGTAGCTGAAGCATTACTAACCTTTAAAATAAATCTCTTGATATTATAGCAATTAAAGTGACTGGGACTGTGAAGTGGTTTAATGTTCGAAATGGATATGGCTTCATAAATCGGGATGACACTAAAGACGATGTTTTTGTTCACCAGGTTTGTGATATAATAATAAAATAATTGTGCGTTGTTATTTCTGTGAAATATGGGTTTGGTGATTTTAATGAGTTCCAATTAATTCTGGCTTTACTGTGCGTATATGCAGCAAGCTCTCTCGAGCTAAGCATAACTTAATATAATTCAGGTAGATGGCTGAAAAGCCACTGGTCAGTTATTTTGTTATGCTGCATATTTGACTTCCTTCTTGGGCTTTTGTATTGTCGACTTTAATCCAAAACAACTGTGCATAATTATTTCTATGTAATCATAGCTCTTTTTTGTGGTAGCCTAAGTTCTACTAACCCACAACAGTGTATAAATTCTAATATTTGGTGTTCCTGTAGACAGCCATAGTAAAGAATAATCCCAAGAAGTACCTCCGGTCTGTCGGAGATGGAGAACTGGTGGAATTTGATGTTGTTGAAGGGGAGAAGGGCAATGAAGCTGCCAATGTAACTGGACCTAATGGAGAGCCAGTACAGGGCAGTAAATATGCTGCTGATAGGAGGAAGGGGTACAGAGGATTTTACCGAGGTAGAAGAGGGCGAGGTGGTCGCGGTTCATATAGGAGAGTTGAGGTAGGCTCTTTTTCCATTCTAATGAACATAACACTTATTTACTATATTTTAGTAACTGTATTCCATCAAGGTAGCATTCATTACAGATTAGTATTGTGAATGTCTGGAGCATCATAGCTGTTTGAAACACACAATGTTGAACTAGCTCAGCAGCTTTTAATGTTGGCTTCTTTTGCTAGAATTCTACAGCTAATATCATTTGCTTTTATGTGTGGGCTATAACCTATAAAATATTTTTTTGAATATTTGTTTTTCTATGATTCAACAAACACAAACATACCTGCAAACGTGAACAAGTCTAAAGCATTAAAATAATTTCAAATTTCAAGTTATTGTGTGAAAGGCTTTTTCATTGTGAAAAAGGCAATCTCCAGTTTTTTTCCATTCCCATGGTTCTAACAATATTTTATGGCTTTAAAAAGTGTTATCTTATAGAAAACCAAGTGTGCAACTCAAAGTCCAGATGACCAGATATTCTGCAACTGGTTATTTTATGTTGACATTTTTCAGCATGAGGTAGTCTCGGATAAAGGCGAGACAACCGAAGAAGGTGAAAAGGTTACTGATGAGGCTCGTAGACGACCAAGACGTCCCAGGCATTACCGAGGTGGGTACAGAAACAGACAGGCTCCAGCTGCTTACCAGGAGGCTGGTGAGGTAGAGGAACATCAGCAAGTCCAAGAAGCTCGTGGGGATGGCAATGAAGTTGCAGGTAGGCTAGTATATCAACTGCTACTAATATGATGGTAGCAGTATAAAATTAGGTGTGCTAAATATAGCCATTGCATTCTCTAGATGAAAAGGGCCCTGTGCAGAAGAGAGGCCGGGGCAGGTACAGGGGACGTCGTGGTTACGGCTACAGGAGGGGCGGGTATAGACCCCAATCTCAAGAAGAGGGAGAAGAATATTTGGAGCAACAACAAGGTAATGCGGAGGAAACCAGCGGAGAGCAGACCACGGTTCCACGTAGAGGCAGAGGTGGGTATAGGCGAAACTATCGCAGGAGAGGCAGAGGACGAGGTGGTAACAGCAATATTCAAAATGAAGGTGAAGAGCACCCTGCTCCAGCTGAGAGTGCACATCCCACAAGTGAACCAACTCCTATCTAATTTTTGCACTTGATGATGTGCCAACTGTTTTTGTGTAACCCACTACTCTGTTGAAATTTTTTTTCATTTATGTTTTTCCAACTGCCTAGTCATTTTGATTTGAACCAATGCTAGTGTGCAAAAAAATACACAAGTTATCATGATTGTTCGAACTTGTTTGCAGCATTTCAAGTAAACATAATATTGCTTTACTATTTGTCTATGATTTTGTAAATATTAGTTTCACCTGTAATGCAGCAATATTATGATTGTATAATTGACAATTGACCATCCTAATTGGTGACACCAATAAAATATAAAAAACAAATTGGTTTCTGGTGTTTATTCAGTGCCTGGAGCATTATATTTTAGAAAAATAACATCAAATATACGAGAGATCAAGTAATTTTATTTGCTTTGGAGTATGATGCAATGATTAATTTAGAATGGTTTAATATTTCCTGAAAACAAACAAAAGAAAATTGTGCATTGGAAAAGTCATCAAGGACATGCTCTGTTCGATTGCTTTGAGTTAGGATGGTTGATAGCACCAGGCCCTGTTGCACTACAACTTGCAGAGTATAATTTTCAGTGACCTCATGAGTTAGAGTAAAGTTCGGAGTCCTTCCATATAACCACTGCCAACTTCTAAGTTCTTTCTGAATGTTTTCTATGCCAAAGTAATTTCGATCTGTCAAGTCCTTGTCAGCAACAGAACAGCTGGATGCCTAAAATCATTGAATTCGCATAAAGTAAACAAATATTTGCAGGGATTGAGGAGCATGTATTTAAGCTGTACTTCAAGTTTCGATGTGCAAACCAGGAAAAGCATAATATAAGTAAAGTGGCTGCTTAATTTGTTTTCACACCTGCTTGGTAAATTTTGAATTATTATATCAACTAAAGTTACTAAACAATGAAGAACAGACTGCATGGTGAGTATGATTATTTGGCATTTAGTATAGACAAAGGCTCTGTTACTAATATAATGAATATACTGTACAATTTGTTTGTTTGTTTGTATTTTCATCAAAATAGTAGTTTATGTCATAGGTTGAAAACTAGAAAAAAATCAGTGATGAGGGTCCATATGCACAATAGCGAAGCTAGTCGAGGTGCTGGACCCAGAGGTAGCAGCCAGCAGAGCCCGCATGACGCGGACCCTAAATCAGTGAGTCAAGCAGGAACTGCTTCAAGGCCACCGCAAACTCACTCCTACTTCGTATCTCCCTCAGATGTTTTGGGAGGAAGTTCCAGGCGTCGGCCATCTGATAAGTAACCTGTCTATGGCCACACGCAGTAGTGGAGAGTGGCAACGGGAGACTAAGAGGAGCATGTCTGGTTGGGTAGGGAGGAAGGTAGTTAGATGCTAGGCGTAAAGAAAATTCACTAAATACTAAAGCAAAGCTACTATTTTAAATGCTGCAATATGTTGATTCTTTACTTACTCTGGCAAATTCAGAAGAAACTTTCTTGATATAATGTTGAGCTAAAATATCCATAACATTGTTGGAGTGAAGCTTGTGTTCTTTGCAACTTAGCATAGCTGTGAATGCAGGCAGACTTGCAGTTGCATTGGTTGTCAGGTTTTCCTATAAAATAAATAACATGAAATAAAAAGATTTATCACAAATACTTGAAAATTGAGATTTTCAGCTAAACAAATATAACTACATCTTTTCAACTTTTGACATAAAAATCCTTATAATTTGCTGAGCAACATTACTTATACTAACGCATTGCTTCTTCAATTGTGAAATGAAGCCAATATTCCTTGTACTTTATCTAATTGAGCAACTTTTTTACAAAATAATTAGCTATCAATTTTAAATTCCACTAATTTTTTCCTTTTAATACTTCATTTATAACCAACAAAAACACAACTATTAAGGCTAGATATATGTAAATTGTGAAAAAAATTTCCTAAGTTTACTTAATTCCATCTTGAAGGCTGGTATACAATTTGAATGTTTTTTGCAAAGGTCATCAATTGTTATAAGTTATAACGACTGAAAACTGACAGGATATGCAGGTGTTTCACATAAATCCCTAAGAAATGACAGCAGTTGTCTCACAAAAGTTAGCATATCTAGTAAGTATAGTGTGGACAACTTCCAATATTGTATATAATGTAATGAAAAGAACCTTCACTAACTTGAGGAAAAGTTGGCATCAAGCAGTGCGATAGAAGCTGACGATCACTGTCCACTAACAACGTGCAGTGATGATATGCTCGCAACCTGGTCATTCTAGAAGCTGTGCCTGATACCTAAAGTCACAAACAATATTTATATATTACCAAATAGAATTGCCACTAAAGTATTTGGTGCCAGATTAAACTGCATGCAGGCCTATCCTAAACTTAGAACTGAATCTACAGCTTGAATACTATGCGATCTAGTTTGTAAGCAGCAACTCTTAGACATGTTTTACGTCAAGAGGAATGTGTATTAAAATAGACCAAAAAGCCCTCATACATTTCTTACTTTGAATTTTTCATTGAGCAAGATATCACTCCTGCTGTTAACAGAAAGGTTTAGATGTGGCCAATTGGTTGAAACAGCTTCACAAATAAACTCTAGATTTCTTGACCTTGAGTAATTATCCCGATGGGTAATGAAACTGAGATTAATGTTTCCTAAATCATGATAAACAGTACCTCCTCCGGACTTTCTCCGAGCTGAAACATTCACTTAGTTTTTAAAAGGTAAAAACATACAGGTTTGAGATAAAAACACAAATGCATGATGTACAATATAGGAAACACAAACAACTTGGATTTAGTTAACATAATGAAACTTTGCCTAAACTATTGAAGAAGTTTAGCATTTGAGTGAAATAGTACAATTATAAATGTTACAAACAATGTGAATTAGGTTAAAGTAAGCTGATAAAATTACCAAGCTGAATAGAATTCTCCTGCAGAAAAGGTATGTTACATTCCAACCATGGGCTCTGGTATTTCCCTATAACAACGCAGGGGTTGCTTCGCCACATTAGCAGGATGGTGTCAGCAGGTTTTAATGGTGCATTCTCATACAACCAGTCCTCCAGAGACAGATTATCAACAATGTCATGTGATTTAGATATTATGACTTTATGTACAGCAGAATCATCCCCAACAGTTGAGTAAAAGCTAGCCGACGCTCTTCTAAGAGCATTTCGTTTTAGCATGAGGGTCAGGTTCTTCACCGAGGCATTAAATTTAATCTTTGGGGTCCGAAACATAATTCTGGAAATATGTGTAGTATAAAACAGCTCTCAAGCAATTTCTTCTGTCAAGTATTTCAATAATGGTCCTAAAGACAAATACAAAACAAGACATATTATATTGTCTCTTCTCATTTAAAGTAATACAACTATTGTTAAGGAAACGCCAAAAAGATAATAGTATACTATGTTTCCATTGTTTACTTTATTTGACTTTGCCTGCACATTGTTTTAACCAATGGGAACGGTTTCATTCTAATGAAACTTCATCCCTACTGGCTGCAATTGATTGATAAATCAAGAGTAGGTGAGCTGCTTGTACTACTTTGACTGATTCCAGCATAGCCAAATGATGGCATTACTCAAGGCCTTATATAAGTTAATAGTGGTTTTTACTTTACATTGCTTAAGCACAAGCTTATGCATCTAGGTATATTCAAACTACAACCAATTGAATGATTTGCTAAAATTAACAGAAAACATGCAGCTTTGTGATTTCATGTTTAATAGGTTAAATCTAACAATCAATAATATTAAGTGAGTAATGTAGTAACTAAAAATAAACCAATATTGACCACGTTTGCTTGCATTTATGAGGAGACAATGCCTATTGTGTTCGTTTTGGGTAGAGTTAAAAGTAGCTAGTTCTAAGGAGTTATCATTCCTCAAAGTTATGTTATTAGTATTCAAAACTAAGAGAAATAGCCATGTGCTACGGAGACATCACTGAAATTTTAGAGGGATATGCTACCTTAAAAGTTAAGTTGGGTTGTTAGTGCTTATTATCAACATTGCAAACCCTATGTCTGATAGTTGGAAAATTTAACCGTTGTTGCATGGCTAAAGAAAAAATTGAGAAGCTAAGCATTTGGTTGAAGAGATGTTGAATAGTTGTGGCCACATGATGATATACTTCCTTAATACTATAGTTAGTACAACAGTAGTGATGACTAGTAAGAACCGGTGTCTCTATAACTCTGTACTGCCTAATAAAACGAAAGCCAGTACTCAATTTACAATGAAGTCACCAAACTTCTCAGAACTTACAATAACAAATAATTTAAAAACCTCATAATATAAGAATATAAAGAAAAATTCTAGTTTCCCCACAGTGTATTTATACATATCAAAAATTGCATAAAGGGCCTTAGCTCTATGTAGAAGTGGTGGAATTGTAATGCTTTGCACTCTCAAGATGTGAAAGAAAGGCTAGACAGTAGTTCAGAATTTAAAAAAAAATTAATTATACAAGTATTATTAGTCATCTTTTAATGACTATATTAACTCAATACATATTCCAGTACCTATTAAAATGCAAAATCAAATTTCACAAAACGCAAACACTAAAAAACTTCAGGGTTGCTATCTAACATCTCCAACAAATTTTTGATGTGTTGATATAGCATATTACCTATCCACATTTAAACTTCTCTACATGGTGCTTGATGTCTGCTGGTTGCACTACAGTGTGGACTTGGATATTCCAACAGAATACTGCGAGATTGCCCACTTATTGTCATAGTTTTGTCAAAAGTCTTTGTTGCTTCAACTAACCAATAAGAAACACGTGCAACATTGTTATCATAATCTATCGTTGAAATTTGTTCTCAAAAGCCTTCCTGTCATAAATAATTATTTTCAAGAGACGCAATAGTGGAGATAGTGGACTAGTGCAATTATTTAGCCAATTAGATACCTGAACCACCAGGCGGTGCAAAACTCAGCCAATCACAATCGTGTACCAATTAAATCACGCCGTGATTATATAATTCGTGTAAAACTGAACATATCAACGCCAAACCGCCAGCCGAGAACCAATGAACTCAATAATAATATCCAGTTCAGTGACTAGATTCTAGAACATTAAAAAGAATTACGATTACATGTGCTGTCACAGCAGATGTCGATGTACACGCTGATGTATTCAGTTTCACAGTTTAAGGTTTTACATAATTCATAATTCAATTTGTAATTTTAAATAACAGCAAAACTACTTTTTATATCATATGTTTTCAACTTTAACTTACGTTTAGTTTTAAGCAGCTGGACGCGCAGGACAAAAAGTGGTAGTAGACGTAGCACAACTTGAACTAAGCACTTCGTCTTCTGTCACTATTTTACAGATTCTGCAAAGTGACTTCATTTTCATTTTGTTTTTAAATTTTTAACAAGTTTATAATCATAATCATAATGGTAATCATAAATGATAATGATAAAAAATTAAATCACAAGAATAATGATGGTAATATTTGTCATAAGTTGTTGTAATAACTATAAGGTTGAATTTAAAGGAAACGTAAAACTTTTAAAATTCAAATTTAATAAAAACATGAGATTCAGATTGAGATAAAATTTTTTATTAAAAGTGAAGAAAAACTATAGCCATAGCGATAGCCAGGCATAACTCATAAGTCATAAGCCTAAGGTTTACCAACTGACACCCTGATTTAGTAGCTAAGTAAGCATACAATGACTTTTAACAGCAAGTGTAAGCGATCACTTTATCTAAATATTTAAATTTGTTTTTAACTTGTGCCAAATAATGAATTATATTAATTATCATTATGATTATTTACAGATATCGTTTACTACTTTGTTTTCAATAAATTCGTAGCGAATCTAATAAAAGCATTATAGCCTAAGTTTAATGACCATGAGTTTCACTTCGTATGAAGTCCAACATCGCATCTCAGCCTCGTAGGATATTTTCCGTACTACGTCCACTACTATAATTAAATATCACCTGATTTCATAATAGACTTATAGTCTTACACACATTGATATCATGGTATACCGTACTGACTCGATAAAAAATTCACTAACCAGTCCCATGTAAGTTCTCAGTCTATCTCTATGCCCCCATTCACTTCACCACAAATACCAAGTCTAATAGTAATAGTGAAATAGTACAATCGCAATGTAGTTATGTAATGTACATTATCATTCTTAATATGGTTTCACTTTCTGGGACCCACCCAGGGTATAAGTACCACTTAGATTGTATGAAATTTATGAAACAGCGTAGTGGATGATGTCAATAATCATACTGATAACTCATACTCAGTCACTGATTCAGTCATTGTGATTGTCATAACTTATAATCATAATCAGCAATAATGATATTGATAATCATAATCGTTTATTTATGGTTTAATAAAATTTAAATAGCTATTAAAATTTAAATAAATAATTTTAAAAACAAATATGTCCTGTGGGCTGTGATACTCTGATGGTGATAGTCAAACTCAATGTCATAGTCATACTCAATCTCATACTCGTACTCATAGTGATAGTCTGTAATACTAATACTGTAATAGTCATAGTAATAGTTGTAGTTATAGGGATAGTCATACTGATGCTCAGTATGAGTATGACCTTGATGCTAGCTGGTGCTGAGTCTGAAAGTCAAGGTGAAACCCATAGTCATACTGATGATTATAGTTCAATTATAATTATCAGTATGACATTGAGTTTGACTATGAGTATCACCTTGACTTTTAGATTCAGCATCAGAATCATACTCATACTGAGCATCAGTATGACTATCAATATAACTACAACTATTACTATGAGTATGACTATGACATTGATTTAGTAATATTAATATTACAATTAATTATTAATTGTAATATTTATATTAATATTTAATAGTCATAGTAATACTAATAGTAACACTAATGATAATATCAACCCAATGACAATAAACATAGTGATGATAATCATAATACGGATACTAATAGTGATACACTAATACTAATACAAGCAATGGTTATGAATCATTGATAGGTATCATATTTATTCATATTGCATTTGATTCAGTCATAATCATAATGATAGCCAAAAAATTCCAATTAGTATTACATTTACTATTACTCTATAACCATAAGTCATTAACTATTAGAAAATTAACATTACATCTAAAGATTTAAAATTGAATAGTAATACTAATAGCAATAGACATAGTCAACACTCAGTAGTTTAGACTTGAATAAGTAAATGACTAATAGTTATAGCCTACTATTAGTATTAGTATTACTAACGTCTAATAGGCTACATTATCAACAGTTGTAGTCATGAAATTATATTTGCAGCATAAAGATAATTATAATGATTCATCATAATCATTATGATAATAAATGATGGTGATAATATAACAATAACCAATTCAGTAAAATATGATATTCACATTAATGACTATAGGTTGAGCATTAATGTAGCTGCAAAGTACAAATCAAATTGAATACTAATCTTCAAAATTGGGACAGCTATTTTATTTTTGCTTTGACAATCTCGATGCTGAATGTTAAATGTAGTTTTAGTTTTACTAGTTTCATTGGACAATGTTGATAAACTATCAGTCTCACTCTATCATTGTTTTAATTTTGAACCTCGTCATACTCAGAATGTGTATGGTGAGTTTTAAAGTCAAGAGTGATAAGTGGGTATTATTGACTGAAGTCTGCATGCCTATCAGTATAATACTGATACTTACCGAATGAGTGTGACTCAAACCCAATCAACGATCACCCACTATGGCTATGAGTTGATGACACTTTATGATTATTAATTATTTGTGTAAACATCAGTATGGATTAGAGAGTTATTAGTAACCTTATTCCTCATCAGAATAATGTTATTAAAAACTCACGCAAGTTTATAGTCGCCATCCCTGTATGAAAACCTTGATGCATATGGTTTTTTGTTAAATCGAGCTAAGGACTTATTCAGATGGGGCACAAGAGCAATTATGGCTGGATGCTTTTTCTAACATCATCAATGGCCTTTACTGCGATTCAAACCCATGGCTTCGTGCTTACTAAGCCAAACGCTCTAACCCCCTAGACCACAACTGCTCCATTCAAAATAATGTTAATGAAAACCATAAATAAAAATGTAGAACATGGTAATAACTATTTAGTCATATAACCATAACCTAGTTTTATCACTTACATGTCCTATCAATTAAAATACTTAAAATTTATTTTTGTTAATATTTTAAAATATTGCGTTAAGTATTATCGGTTTGATTTTCATTAAGTGATTTACTAAGAATACTTCAGTTTCATGGATATAAACTTTACCTTTTATTTGGCTGTCAGCAACTAGAAAATCTATCTTTAGCTATACCAAATTGCTCATACTTTTCTTTATATTGACAGCTCTTTTTTCTAGTTCGTTTTTTTCTATTAATACATGTAATTGCCTGGTATATGACTCAAGTTAACCTCTTCTTCTAGCCATTTTTGTATACTTATTTTCGTGCCTACCACCAAGTGCTTCAAAGTATTGTAATGTTGAAATTGTATACGTTGAAATAGATTCTTTTACCGACTTCTTATTTTTCTGTGCATGCTATTGCACAATGAAGCAGTATATAGCTTTATTAGCGCCTGTCTCCTACTCAATCTTTGTAGAGTCAAGGTTTATCGCTGTCTTTAATTTAGTAAACAAATTGCTTTTTCATAGTGATTAAAGAATAATTGCTAAGAAATGAAACTGCATGTGTAGACAATTATTGTTTAATATACTCGCAATTATGAAATTTTGAGCACATGTATACCAATTTTGAGAGGCAGGCCAATATTATTGTTGATTGATACATTATCATCTGTGCTTTTGTATTACAATAGTTTTATTCAGATAAATGTATTGTTATAAAAATTAGCTAAACTGCCAATCGTGGGCTTAAAAGTTCCAAATGTTGTGTTTTATAATACAAGTTTTCATTTACAGGACTTGGTTGATGCGCTAGTCATAATGCAGTTGAGGTCTGGTAAAGGTGGCTCTAAGCTAGCATCAACTGGGGCTCAAGGTGATTTTATAGCTGAGCGTAAAAATGGTATTAAAGAAAATGGGTTTAGTAAACATCATGCCACTCCTTCCAAGGTATTTCCCTAAAATATGTCGAATAAATTACTTTTATCAGTATGCTTGATAGGGATTATTTTTCAAAGAGGCTGCAATTTAAAACTTAACTTTACTCTTGTTCGTTTGTCTAAAAGAAACAAACATAATTGGGTGAAAATGAAAGCATAGTTACAGTTATAAATAAGTGAAGTCAAATAAATCAAGTTACGTCTTTTAAGCGTTTTCCGCAGCTAATGTGTATACCTCTGAAAAATAAGTTTTTTAATGGTTACTCAACAGTAAGAAAGTCAGTTAATTCACTGATGAGCTGTAGTAGGTTTTGTGTAGAAAATCTCAGCAATCACCCTTAGTTTTATTACCAGGTCATTACAAGAAGACTGTAAGAGCAGTTGTTTTTATATTACATTGAAAAATTAGTAGGAATTCATGGTGACAAGAGTATTTCACAGGACATGCCATACTTTGAAACGTAAATTTTATGAAAGACCTTCAAACTTCTAACCATAAAACAAATTATAAACAATTTTGTTATCAGCATGAGTTCTCGACTCACCTCTACACAGTTGTTGAGTCGATGTCAACATCCCTTGCTAGTTTACACTCTCTTTCTGTTTTGTAATCTAAAATTAAGCAATTTGCCATATTGTTTATTCCATTGCAAGCCAAAGACGTTAGAGGAGTTTGAGGAGACGCCCTTGATATTAGCCATCTTTACATACATTGGCTATGGGCTGTTGGTCTTGTTTGGATATTTAAGAGATTTGACAAGAAGATTTGGCTTAGAA
Organism: Bugula neritina; assembly: GCA_964035545.1. Taxonomy (NCBI): domain Eukaryota; kingdom Metazoa; phylum Bryozoa; class Gymnolaemata; order Cheilostomatida; family Bugulidae; genus Bugula; species Bugula neritina. Next base: position 23,383,990 of record OZ037767.1, read on the forward strand.
ACAACTTTGCAAAGCCAAGAAACACCAAAGAATCATGTAAGTTTCTGTCAGATGTAGGTTTGAGGGCTATAGATGCATGTTTTAGATACTGCCCTCAACTCTGTTGAAATTCTCTGACTACTTGCTCAAACTGACCATCGTAGTAGTTAGAATTGCCAATAAAAGCTGCATCGGTCATGTCAATTTATAGTAGACAAACTTGAAAGCAGAGAATGTCTTTGCGCTTGCTCTTTTTTTACTTAGACCCGTCTCATTAATTTATTGGTGCGAAATTTTTTGAGGTGAAAAAAATTGTTTAAATTTGCAAATAATAAGTTCTTTTAATTTATCAAGGTTGCTTTTGTTATCTGTGAAATAGCTCTCGGCCTAGGAGTTATAACTTTATTGGTTCACGGGATAAATAAAAAAACATAAAATTTATTTGCTTGCTTAGTATGTCTGTGTACTAGTGACTATTGTGTTATTTTTAAAAAAGGTTATATATTTGTGTTCTGCTTACTGCAGTGAAATAAAGATTTTTTGGCATATATTAATTTTGATTCAACCATGTAAAACTGAAAAGTTTTTGTTATTTTGTACCAACTCTTCGTCTCTTTCATTGAAGTGTTTTCAGAACTCCTAGCTGGACGACAAAGTCTTTTATCTATTAGAGGAGCTTTACTGAAATCATGCCAGTCATTTGGTCTCCACGTTTACCATTTGGTTTTTGTATCACCGTTTGCACATTATTCTAGGGGTTTGTTCCTCTCTATCAAAGCTTCGAAAGTTTTTATACTCGAAATATTTATCGGCGAATCAGAGATTGTTGGAACAGACCAATCTGCAGTGTGCCGGGCGCCAAGACAACTCTTGTTAACAGAACGTCCGACGACTTTGGCTGGACTTTTTCGTAAGAATTTAGACTATTAGATGTACTGATGTTTTACCTCTTCCATGCACTCTAAGTGTAATTTCTGTGTGTGTTTTGAAATACGTGTAAGAACTTGGCAGATTGGTGATACTTGGTTGTATGTTTTGTTGATCTTGCTGTAAATATAATTTGATTTGGCTACTCTACTTTTTATTATAGTCTAGTTTACAAAATGCAAGCGTGCAATAGAATTCTTTCAACCTTGTATTTTGATAGCAGTTGGTGAATTTAGTTCTTTGATTGATTCTGCATCTGCTAAGTTCCACAAAAGCAGCTTAACAACACCATCTCATGATGCTTAGCTTATGTACCTTTGTTTCATTTTCTAGCAATACCGGTACCACAACAGAAGCTTTAAATTTTGGCTCCTACAACTATTTGGGATTTGCTGAGAATTGTGGGCCATGTGCTGATGCTGCCATAGACTCAATTAGAGAGAATGGTATCGGAGTGGCAAGCAGCAGGCTTGAACTAGGTATGCTATCTCTCCCCATTGTGTGAATATGGCACAGCATTTCTAATTTATGGAAATTTAGTGTGTAAAGAAAACCACAATTTTGGGCATTCACCTTGGCTGTTATCAACCCTAACATCTATTATTATTATTGTGACATGAAAATTCCAACAATCCATGTGCTAGTTTGCTCTTGATTACGTTACATTATGCTATCAGTAGATGAAGTTTTGGTTATTGAAGCTCATTAACTCTTGGTCTGTGTTGCTATAAACAAAAACTCCATAAACTATAACTTTGAGCATTTTTAATGTGTTGCTAGTGTACTCCCTGGCTATTATTTATTGAGTACATTCTGGTTGTAGACTGTAAATACGTTCCAATATAAGTAGTTATCTCCCTTTCTCAGGCTCCTCGGCGTTACACAGTCAGTGTGAAGAACTCATTGCGGAGTTCCTAGGTGTAGACTCTTCCATCATATTCGGTATGGGGTTTGGCACTAACGCCCTTAACATTCCTGTACTCGGTGGTAAAGGAACTCTGCTCATCAGGTGAGCAATATTTTTCTCTCAATAGTTTTCGGTTAACATGTTTGGTCATGTGCAGCCTATGAACTTAGCAAATTTCAACTTCTCTTTTACGGCATTATTCATAGAACATCCTGCCAATTCTCAATATGGCCCAAACTCGTTGGTTTATTTGGAAAATTGTCAGCTAAGTGCAGGTTTTAGTATAACTGTACACGTGTGAACTGTTGATATGTATATTCTTGATCATTTAGCTCCATTTACTTTTATGATATAGTAGTAACTACATAAAAGCTGCCCCAATTATTCAATTTATTGACCATCAACCTATCTTATAACTTATTTAGTTGTTATTCTTAAAAGTATCTTTGACTGATACGTAACCTGCGTATTCCTATATTCAAAGTGACCTCATTATTGGGGTATTATTTGAGTCATTTGATGAAAGTGAATCAAAAGCAGCAATATATCGTTACTGTGTGTTAGCATATTTCAAACCTAATCTCTACTGAGAAATTATTGTATTCCAGTGATGCCCTAAACCATGCCTCGCTGGTGTTGGGGGCCAGACTGGCCAACTCAACTATCAAAGTTTTTAAACATAACGATGTGAGGCAGCTGGAGGAGATACTGCGTAACGCCATAGTCAACGGACAGCCCCGCTCACACAGACCTTGGAAGAAGATCATAATAATTGTGGAAGGGATTTACAGGTAAAGAGAGAGCGCCTAGTCACTTGTGTTCAAACTTCTTACATCTGACTTATATCTACCGTTTTCTGTGAGTGGCACAGGTGTTACATTTATACCAGCATTTACTTGGTTAGTTTTGATTTTGCCAATATTTATATGTAAGTGTTAATTATACTAAAACAAAAGGCCCATAACACTATTATTGTTGTTGCTATTTGAAGTCATTGCTTAGTGACTGGAACTCTGATTATGTTTCTAACACCTCAGGGGTTGAAAATCCTCAAGAATCAGGCTTATAGACTGACTATTCGTCAGTGTTCTGTATTTTTGATAAAAAGTGTTTAAACATTAATTCCTTCAGCAAGTAATGTAAAATTTGTTGTTGAGAAGCAGTTATATATTTGAAAATTGTGGTTCACTTGAGTATTTCTAAAAACATTGCAGTATGGAAGGCTCAATAGTGAAGCTGCCAGAGATTATCGCGTTGAAGAAGAAGTATAAGGCGTACCTATATTTAGATGAAGCTCACAGTATCGGAGCCCTGGGCCTCACTGGCAGGGGGGTGGTAGAATATTACGGCTGTAACCCGAAGGATATTGATATCCTCATGGGAACTTTTACCAAGAGCTTTGGTTCTGCAGGCGGATATATTGCTGGGTCAAAGGTCAGTGGTTCTATAATATATTGCATGGTCTTCATAAAATATACAAAAGAATCTCTTATAATATTACATTATATTATATTATCTTTGTCTTTTCAGTCTAGTGCTAATAGAACCAATGTTCACTTGACTGAGAGCTATAATTGTGCAATACTTTAGCCGCACCCTCTTACATTGTTTCTCACAACTAACAATAAAACGCATTCGTTGAATATTCACAACTGTATCTCTTCCCTTTCTTTTTACTGTTTCTAATTACTCTTGTCGGATAATGACAAACACTCTAATAGTTTAGGTAATTTGAGAAAAAGTGTAAGTCATCATTTTTATATATATTTTTCATTTCACTTTGAAAATAGGCAGTAAAGCAGCTTGAAGTTTGAGAATTTACATGATTTTCTTTAAACTTCTTGCCACAAAATTTATTGCAAATGTTTTCATTCTTCAAGACAAAGTACTGCACTACTAGCTTGCTACAAATGAAAAATTAATTGAATAAACAAATGTTCAAGATCTATTTTCAATAAACAGAAGCAAGAATTAAGTAGTTAAGTTCTGATAGATTCCAAAAGTAATGAGTTTCATATTTACTTTACAGAATTATTGTGCCATTTTTTGAAGTAAATGAAAATGTAATACATCAGTGTAAATAATAACTCGGAATGTAACATACATGCAGAATATTCAATGCAATTTTACAGACTGTGTAGATTATAGCCATTACTGTAATAGTGCCCCTTAAAATGTTTAATGTTATGTGAAATTCCCTTTAATAAAGTGATGCTAGCGTAGTAGCGTTCAATTATCTACAGGATTTTAACAATCATTTGTCATTTTATAGAAGTTGATATCATACTTGAGGAAGAATTCGCACAGCTCAGCTTATGCTACTAGCGTGTCTCCCCCTCTTATTCAGCAGATCTACACCAGCATGTACATCATCATGGGTAAAGACGGCACAGATGATGGTAAGCATCAAAATTAAAAATATACATGTTTATCTGTTGAGCTACTGTGCACTAGTGTGTAGTTATATATTATTACCTTTATTTTCTTGTAGGTAAAAACCGTATTGCGCAGTTAGCCAAGAATGCCAAGTATTTTAGGCAGAAGTTAAAAGAACTTGGGTTCATTATCTATGGACATGAAGATTCTCCAGTGGTGCCATTGCTGGTCTTCATGCCTGCCAAGATTGGGTAAGAGTGCTGCTACAATGTTGAATATTAATCTAGGAAATCTAAACGCTAATCCTATGCTAATGGATGTTTCATGAGTAACAGTAAACTGTAGACAGTAGAGCTGATGATAATGGCACTTACTATCACGTTTTGCTGACAGTATGGTTAAATAATGTAGTAGGGCCTTTGTTTAATTTTTTCAGTATATGATAGCCTTGGATTTAAGAATATTTTATTTGAGGGGAGTTGTCGTTTCATGTATCATTTTACGGTCTAGCAATCATTTTGAATAAGGATTTGGCAGATTGAAAGAACTTTTAGCATGTACTAAGAACCTGAGCAGAGTTCTGCTGCTGAATGCCTCTCCTATTTCTAACTGGCTCTCTACAGTTTACACTTGTTTATTTCAGGCTAAAGTTAGTCACTAGTAATCTATCAGAATACATTTTGTTTGTTTCTAATTCTGAAACATGGTTTCTCACTCTTTTTTCGGTTTGATTGAAGGGCGTTTGGGCGTGAGACGCTGAAGCGAGGCATAGCGACTGTGGTGGTCGGCTTTCCAGCTACACCCATTATTGAATCCCGAGCTCGGTTCTGTTTGTCGGCTGCCCACACCCCACAAATGATAGATGAGGTGAGATCTTCCACACTAACTTGTTTCAGTAAAACGTTGGCAGCAATTACTTAATTAGAGATATTAAAGTAAAACTATAAAAACATTTGTACTGGGCAGTTGTGATCCATGCCTAAATGCATTTTCTTCATTTTTTCAACCAATTATTGCTATTGAGGTAAGATTCAACAGTATATAAACTAGGATTTACTTGTTACTAAGTGTAGCTGTATAGTAAATTAATTTCAATTTGATTTCAAAACATTTTGTGTAATACGAACTCACATAAATATAATATAAAAACCATTAATTTATCGGAGCAAACCCCACGGTTGCAATAAAACTTGCATAGTATTGTTAGAATTAAATTTATTCTAAACACCTGTTTGTTATTTGTGTAAATAGATGGTTTTAGGAGTTGTATGATCTTTGGAAATTTGGCTGGTTTACACATGTAGCCTCCCCCTTTTTTTACAATTTGAGTTCCAGTTGCGTACTGCATATTAAAAGTTAGTTGACAGTCTGACACGACTTTACTAGAGTAGCATGGAAAGGCAGGTGTCAGCTGAGTGGGTGTCATCAACCTCATTGCAATCACTTGGCATTCTGTTGTATTATAATACTGTTGGCTTTACTAGGCGCTGCAGACAATCAACGAGGTGGGAGATTTGCTCAAACTGAAGTACAGCAGACGAACTCAGCATTAATACATATCTCTCTGCCATACAACCTCATATCAACTTCTCAATCACTCAGTTCACAACTATTCAAAGTATCTAAATACATTGAACTACAATAATTGTTGAAAAAATATTTGTACATTGATAATGAAATCCCTGGAGCTGTATTGTGTTCAATATCTTTTATATAGTTGACTACAGCACATTGGTGTACCCTGTTTTGTTGCACTTATTGTATTGAACTAGCCAAGGGGCTCATAACCTTTCAATTTCTGATCAATTATTTCCTACTGTTATTTCCTGTTTTTTCAATATTGGCAGTTATCTCTAAAGACCAAAGTTTAGAACAATGTTGCATCTTTTGCCTCACTTCCATAATAATTTTCAAGTTTACTGTGCACAATAAATATACATTTGCTATATTTATATTCCAGAATAATATGTGTGCGGTTTTGTGGTATTTCTTGTTTTACCTGATAATCTATGAGTGTGCCTTATTTATTCTCCAAGTGTTTTTTGTTAAATATCTAAATATGATGTTTTTGTGAAAGCTTTTACTTCGTAAGTCTATGTCTGTCTACTATTTGACCATTTGTGATTTTTGCTTTACAGCTATACCAACTTTATTGTCTCAAATTAAATTTATTTCTTAAATTCACACGTTATTACTAAACAGGCTACTTACTTCATTTTAAATATTTCTCAGTTACTGAGCAGTTCACAGAAACAGTATCAAGGATACAAAAGTATACACCAATATACAAATGGTAAGCACAAATATACAGAAGAATACACAAGAATACAGAAGATTTCGAGTATGTACTAAATTAAGTAAAATGACCCATTATAAATTTGACTAAATATGGAGATTAAGAATCCTTAAAGCCTTACATAATATAAACACTTTAATACTAGGTGATTAACAAATGTTGTGTTTTTGAATAAGATGTACTACTAGTAATAGAGTCTCCGACACGTTACATATATATCTTAGCTTTGCTTTATAATTAATTTTGTGTACACAAATCCTGAACAGTGAACTATTTTGGGATTTCGAATCATTTGCCCGTAATTATCAATGATGTGCCGTTGCAGATTTTTAGTCTCTCTACTTTTGGTACAAGTTTAATTAAAAAAATTAGAAGCATTTTCACACAGAATATATTTGTTTAAGGGTTATCTCCACAGTCAACAATGTTAAAAATAGGATAACTCTACATTTTTTTTCGAAATTATTCTTCGCCCTACAACTTCGTATTGGGTTTCCCAAATAGATCAAAATCGAAACTGCTTCTTCCCATGAACCTTCACATCATTTTAGTGAATTTAATTTTACAATTATTGATATTTAATTCCAATTGCAGTAGCACTCACTGAGCCTTGCTAATGGCTATTGTTTAGATGACACATTTTCAGTTTGTATTGTATTTCTTGATTGGTGTGTTTAGTGTTGCTAACATGGAATGTCAACGACCGATACTGCTAGTCGTAGTGATAGTCATACTGATACTGATAGTGTTAGTGATACTCATACTCGTAATCATAGCAGTTGGCGTAGCTCTACGAAAATCTAGCTCTAAATCGAGCACTTACACTATGAATAATAGATATTAAGTTCAACAGTGGCTGATTAACTTTAGGTGTTTCATTTTGAATTTGGTGAAGTTTTAGTTTTATTTTCAGTATTACTATTATTATAACATTAACTACAACTATAAGTATAAGTATTTAATTTTGCAATGTACTATTAGGCATTAGCATTTTACTATTGATACTTAGTTTTACAGTTACTATTACACTTTTTAATAGTATTAGTATACTTATACTATAGTTATACTAAAAGTAAAATTACAAATGCACCAAAATCGAAATAAAACACTTAGAGTTAGTCTTCCTGTTAGTGTTAGTGTTACTCTTGAAAAGTTAATCTTTCACTGATAGTAATACTAATAGTAATAGTATTCCTTATACTGTTTGTATTAGGAGTAATAGTCATAGTGTTATAGTTTTCAGATTTAGGGTTGATATGCTGTCCAGAGAGTCTATTTATTTGCTATAGAACTGCACCAGGATAAGTCGAGTGAACGAGTATATTTTACACACAATTATACATTATAAAAACGATACATTACATCCAGACAAGTTATACATCTAATCTATTTGACACTCTAGCTTCGACTGACTTAGCAGCGGGAAACTATAATTGCTGCTAACTATCAAATACGCTAATTGGCTATTCATTGTTCCGGGTCAATTACGCGACCTTACATGTTGTGCTGCTGGTAGTTCCACGAACCACCACACCGCCCCCACCAGCAGAAAGCCCTCTTTCTGATATATATAAAAAAAAACATTCATTAGTAACCGCATACATCAGTGGACAAAAATAATACATAATATACAGGAAGAGACATAATAATAGGCAGAGTCATTATAACAATCCGTTACCTACAATTGACCAGCTATAGACGAGGAATACCGGCTAGCTGTGGTATAAGACAGGGAATAACCTGTCAAGCAGTCAAGCATTTGCACGAGGTCCTGGGTTCCCCCAAGAGAATGAAGTTGCGGATTATTCTGACAGCAGAACTAGTGTCCTTGTTGGGCACGCCGGTGCTTGGCTTGGCATGTACGCAGTTTCCGTTTCATACGGCATACGGATCCCTTTAGCTGGAAGAGTCCTGTTGTAGTGTTAAGTAGATCTGGTGCCAGCTGGGTGAATTCTTCTTGTAATCGCAGGAGGCGTTCTTCTACTGTGGCCAGGCGGACTGGGTCTGGGGACGGTGTCCGTCTGCGGCGCAAGGGGGGACTGGGGGACCTGGTTCGTCTCTTCGTCGGGGTAGGGGAGATCTCTCCTTCTTCTGGATATGTAATCTCCTCGGGGGTGTATGTAATCTGAGGGCGGTCAGACACCAACGGGGATTGTTGGCGGGCGTTGTCTAATACACGTTGGAACCCCGAGGACAGAACGGCTAACAGCATGGCCTTCTTCACCAGGGGTCGTATAAGTGTGAGGAACTCCGGGTATAGCTTAGCGTCGACCACGTAGTTTTCTCCAGGGAAACAGCCCGTCGCTCGATGTCTGGTGACGGGGTAGGGATACACATCATTGTACCCGCAGGGGCAGAATGTTAGTAGGAGATGAGCATTGACGTGTAGTTTCAGGGAGCGGTGAGAGGCGCATTCTTCACCACAAATCTGGCATCTCGTCCGTCCTCTGGACCCCCAGGCCGTTTCTATTTCTTCCTCTGTTTGTGGAGATACCCACCGCCAACGGCGGCGTAGTGGCTCAGGCCGGTCACCACTAGCATACTCCTCCGGGTGCGGAGCGGGAAGTGTTCTATCCCGTACCCTGGTTGTAGCGGGTCGAGTGTAATCTGAAAAAGTTTCAACAGTGTTAATACAGTACACTGCCGTGTTGTCAGCTTGAATAGCTTGGCAACTCCTAATTCAGTTACCTCGTAGAGATTTGTGGTAGTGAATAGTCAGATAGAACACGTATTGCAATGAGATTATAAAAATCTCTAAGTCGAACTGAGTTCTTACTACGGTATTTCACTAACCTATCTCCAGCTCGATTGACTCAGTGAGTCGGAGCTGAGTGATGCAATCTAGTTTCGTATTAAGATATAGTTAACTCACCCCACGATCTGTTGTCGTAAGACATACTGAATGTGTGAAATGGTTTGAACTACTGCTTAGAAACACGTCTACTCCTGACTGCATCAGCGTATGAAAAGATCGAGCAACGTGGTTGGGGTGCGTGATTAAGACTTTGTGCACCCGGCGGATGAATTTTGTTTCTATTTCCGCCGATACAAAAGTTGATATTCCCGTGGTGTTGACAACTCCCACATTTGCTCGATACTTTTCTCGTACGGTTTTCCCCTAGACTTTCATACACGCCGCTTTTAACGCAGTCGCATATGAAGTCCTTCAAGTATGCGGGGGGTTGCCTCGTACGCTGTCCCCTTTCTAGGGGGGGTGACACGCTTGCCGGTTCGTTAGTAGGGGCCTCTAATGGCGTCTCTACTTCACCGTTAGCGGTCACCTCTTCTTGTTCTCCAGATGGAGCCCCTCCCTCCGTGGGGGTTTGCACTTCCGGAACCGGTTCGGTTTCTGGAAGTGATGGAATTAAACTTGGCGGTGGCGGACACGCTTCTGTTGACAAAAGCTGCCGCTCCTCTCTCACCAAGTTTTCTTCCCGCGGTATGACCACTTCGTATTCAGGTCCATGCCGCCGTCGCCCGCGCGTTGTTGTCTGCCTCCTGGGCTCTAACAACGGGGGGGCTTCTCCCACTCCGTCGGGGCTAGCCCAATACGGTTTCAAGCGAGACTCGTTCTGGATAGACACCTGTCCTGAGCGCTCAATCTTGTACGTATGATTTGGCATAGCCTCGACGACCACGTAGGGGCCTACGAACTTAGGCTTCAGTTTATCAGCCTGTCCGCGACGCCTACGGTAATTGACCATCCACACCTTATCTCCCATTTGATAGAGAGGTGGTTCATCGGAATCTTCGTGCCGCACCTTCCACTGCTGTTTGCGCAGTATATCGTGTGCGGCCTTCATCCGTTCCACTAGTTCACTGGCATACTCGTGAACCGAGTTGTCTTGCTCTGGAACGTGATAGGTGAGATGGTCAGGGACACGAGTCTCTCTCCCGAGCATCAAGAGGTTTGGGGTCTCACCAGTACTGGTGTGTGGGGTGCTACGGTATGCACGCATGACTTGCGGCAACACCGTATCCCATTCCTCTTGACCTCGTCCAAGGAGGAGACTCCGGAGTGCATCACCTAGCATCCGGTTGTTGCGCTCCACCACCCCGTTACCTTGAGGGTGGTAGGGGGTGGTCCTGCTCTGATTTACTCCCCAGAGGTGGCAAAGGTCGCTCATCAGTTGAGACTGGAATTGAGCGCCTTGATCAGAGTGTATCTGTTCGGGGAGCCCAAAATAACAGAATACATGTTGGTCTAGTGCCCTGGCCACTGTTGGGGCTGATGCATCTGGGATAGCCAGAGCATCCGCCCACCTAGTAAAGTGGTCGGTTAGTACTAGGATCCAATTATTGCCTCTGGGGGTCAGGGGCATGGGTCCGACCAGGTCTACAGCGACTACTTGCCAGGGCCTACCAGCATATAGCCTCCGCCGTCCTGCTTCCCCAGGGGGGCGGCTATGCTTACTGGCCTGGCAGATCTCACACTGTTTGACTCTGAGCCGGACGTCACGCTCCATTTGTGGCCAATACCACCGGAGTCGTAATTTGGACATCACTCTCTCGACCCCTGCGTGGGCCTGTTTGTGAGTATCCCAAATCAACTCACGGCGGATGGCCGTGGGGCAGACTACCCTCTTCCTTTCCGGGTGTCTGCCGCTGGCAGCTAGAGAGATGGTTAGTAACCCATCCTGCCCGATCCGCAGCGAGTCCCAACGCTGACAGTATAGCCGGAACTCGGCGCATCCCTGTCGTATGCGTTCCTCGCTGGGTCGTCGCCCTTCCCTTTTGGCCCGGTATATGTCTGCCACGACTCCAGGCAGCTCTTCTTGAGCTTCTTCAGCTCTCGAACATTACCGGCCAGTACAGGGTTGGCGCGGAGGTTTTGTACACCCTCCGGGGACTCATCAATTCCTTGCCTGAGTTGACCCTGGTCCCAGTCAAACCGTGCTCCGTGGTGAGCCAGCGTCTCCAACTCGCATCGCGGGGGACCTCCATCACTCCTCTCGATGTTGAGACACTGTTTGCAACCTCCGTCAGGTCGGCGACTCAACCCATCCGCATTGCTGTGTCTCTTGCCCGGTCGATGTTCGATCCGGTATGAGAATTCAGCTAGGATTTCGAGCCACCGGGCGACCTGACTAGAGGGCTCTGCTCTCTTGCACAACCAGATCAGCGAGGCATGATCCGTACGCAGCCGGAACTTCCTGCCATATAGGTATGGTCTGAAGTGCTTCACTGACTTGATTACTGCCAGCAGCTCCTTGCGGGTAGTGCAGTAGTTTCGTTCAGTGGGTGAGAGAGACTTGCTGTAGTAGGCTACTACTACTTCTCGGCCTTCCTGCACTTGCGACAGCACAGCGCCAACATTTTGGTCACTGGCGTCGGTGTCGAGGATGTACTCCAGAGTGGGGTCTGGGTAGGCCAAGATGGGCGCCGTTAGTAGGCAGCCCTTGAGGCGGTCGAACGCTTCTTGTTCGACTGGGGTCCACTGCCACGTCACTCCCTTTGCGGTGAGCCGGTTTAACGGCTGTGCTATGCCCGCAAAGTCTGGTATGTATTGTCTGTAATACCCTACCAGCCCCAAGAAAGCCCGGAGTCCGGTCAAGTCTTGGGGGGTGACCCAGTCTTCTATTGCCCGTACCTTCTCGGGATCCGTTGCCACGCCGTTTCGACCGACAACGTGCCCCAGGTACTTAACCTCTGGCTGCAATAGAGCGCACTTAGAAGGCTTGAGCTTAAGACCGGCACCTCGGAGTCTCTCAAAGACCTCCTGCAGACGACTGACATGTGTCTCGAAGTCTGGGGAGATCACGATGACATCATCGAGGTAGATCAGCAGTGTCTTCCAATGGAGCCCGCTGAGGACTTGCTCCATCAGCCTCTGGAAGGTGGCTGGGGCGGAGGTCAACCCGAAATGCAGCACCTTCCACTTCCACAAACCGTCCCGTGTGATAAACGCCGCTTTCTCTTGGGCGTCGGGACTCAGAGGAACTTGCCAATAGCCACTTAGCAAGTCTAACGTACTGAAGTACTTGCTGCCGGCTAGGGCGTCCAATGACTCGTCAATACGAGGTAGAGGGTAGGCGTCCTGTATGGTTACGCTATTGAGTTTGCGGTAATCCACACAGAACTGCCAACTGCCGTCTTTCTTCCGGACCAGTACGACTGGCGAGCTCCACGCACTATGGGCGGGCTCTATCAGTCCCCGGTCCAGAAGATCCCGTACTTGTCGGCTAACCTCCTTCTCTTTCTCCGGCCCCAGCCTGCGTGTGGGCTGCCGGACAGGGACTGTCCCTGCAGTCAGCGGTATTTCGTGTCTGACAATTCCAGTCAGTCCCACGTCATGCTCTCCGCTGCTGAACACATCACCGTAGTCGCGTAGTAACTTAGCCATAACTTGGCGTTCTCTGTTACTCGCGCAGCCGCTACAGGCTGTGTCATACAACTCCCGGAGATGTGCGGGGACTGCCCCTCGCCCTTGAGTAGGGCACTGAGGGAGTGCCTCTGTCGCATCACCCAGCGACGGGCCTACGTCTTCCTCCTGAACAGAGTGAAAACGGCCCAGCATCGACCCAGCCGGGAGCTTGATAGACTCGGTAAAGGGGTTGACGCACTGCACTAAGATCTCCCCTTGCTCAGTCAGCTGATTCAGACTGCTGGCAAGTTGGATCTTTTCGTGCGCGCCTTCAACTACCCCGAGTCCAGAGATCCGGCTATTATTCACCCTGCAGTGAATGGTAGCCCGGGAGCGGCCTGGTATGATACGGTTGCGTACCACTTGCACACCTCCCACTAAAAGGCGGCCGAACTTGTCGACGCAGGCGAGTTCCCGCCCGGACATCATCATTGCAGATTTGCTAAAATCTATGTGACATCCGTGCCGTTTTAGGAACGGCATCCCGAGGATGGCATCCTCCTTGAGCTGACTGACTATGAACGTCTCTTGGATCGTTTGATCACGGACTCGTCCCGTCAGCTCAATTATACCATAGAAGGGAAGGCACGACCCGTCAGCTAGGGTGCCGTACTCCCCTTCGTATGATTCCATCTCGCCCCTGACCCTAGCACTGAGGGTGTCGAAGAGTTGGCGGCTTAAGAGGTTCGTGGTACAGCCCGAATCAATGAGGAAAGTAACAGCTTTGCCTTCCAGTTTACCGGGCAAGAAATAGCTGTTCCCATGGGGCTGCACCTGAACTCTCTCTTCAGGCCTTACTCTCGCAGGGAGTACCTCCCTCGCTTTGGGTCGCGAAGGAGGTCTCTTGGGGCGGTGGTAAGTAGGCCTCGGGGGTGCCGAGGCTAGATTCCCGGCTACCTTTGTGGGCTCCCATCCAGATTCTTGGGCTTGTAGCCCTGCGAATCTGTTGTGAAGGGGCATAGCCGCGAGGCGAAGCCCCTTGCTGGTCCATCGTGGCTGTTGCCACTGTTGGTTGCCAGTACGCGGTACCCGTCTGGGTGACCTGCGTTTCTTCTTCCCTGGGGGTTTCATCGTCGGCCCGCAGGAGGTGGGAACATCTGCGGGCCGCGGTAGTTTAACCCCTGATTTAGGAAGGGACAGTATCGGCGGAAATGTCCTTGATTTCCGCACTCCCAGCAAAAGCTGACTGTTTCTCCCTGTGGCGGCGCCGGTGGCCGCATGGGCTCAGGGGCGGTACTCACTGGGGTTTGTGGTGTCAGTGTTGCTATCAGCTTGGCTAGCATGTCTGTCAGTTGAGTGACTTTCGATGCCGTCGCCAACTGGGACACGGCAGCCGCGGCGGGGGTTTCCTCCCCTTGTCCCGCGGCCGTGTCTGCGCGGTCTATCTCCACTTGACGGGAGCTTCCGCGACTTTTATGCATCTGATTAGCTAGGAGGTAAGCTTCCCCCTCAGTCAGAGCATCTTCAACGGTGGTGACTCCCCTAGCTAGAAACTGGTGGTGGAGACCCAGATCGTCGACAGATGCTATGAAAGCGTCGAGGGTATACCTCTCGCGGTTGACTGGGGGCAAGTCGCTGTACGCGATCTGTGCCAGCTTCATGACCGCGGCGGCGTGCTCCCGCAGCGGGGTGCGGGGATCACGCCGCAACCTCTGCAATCGGGCCCTGGCATCTGTAGCAGAGAGGCCGAAGCGGGCCCGCAGAGAAGCAAAGATATTATCAATGTCTACGCCCAGCCCATAAGGCTTGGCTTTGTCCATCAATGCCATTCTAAGCTTCAGCAAGGCCACCCTAGGGGGCCACTGGGCGACGTCCATTACGTCGCTAAACTCTTGGATAAACTGTTCCACCTCCTCTTCACCCGTGAAGGTGGGCGCCTTTAACCGGTAGCGGTCTTCAGTTAGTTCTCGCGGAACCCTTCGCTCTTCTACTACATGGTTAACAGGCATTGTCTCTACAGCATTGTCTCTACGCTCAACTTCTACTGCCGGTGGTTGAGTTCCAGCATTTTCAGTCTCCATCTTGGATGCACTATCCCACTGCTGCCACCACTGTTATAGTTTTCAGATTCAGGGTTGATATGCTGTCCAGAGAGTCTATTTATTTGCTATAGAACTGCACCAGGATAAGTCGAGTGAACGAGTATATTTTACACACAATTATACATTATAAAAACGATACATTACATCCAGACAAGTTATACATCTAATCTATTTGACACTCTAGCTTCGACTGACTTAGCAGCGGGAAACTATAATTGCTGCTAACTATTAAATACGCTAATTGGCTATTCATTGTTCCGGGTCAATTACGCGACCTTACATGTTGTGCTGCTGGTAGTTCCACGAACCACCACACCAGTGATACATGTGCTCGTACTCAGTCTCATGATGATAGACCATAGTCGGTGTCATAGTATAATCATACTCATAGTGATACTGATACCTATACTGATAGTGATAGGAAATGTATTAGCTGCAACAGGTATAATTGCATAAAACATAGAAAGTCAAGCAAAATTAGAAAAAAAATCTTGCTTATTCAGCTGTAATTGTTAATATTTTATCAGTTTAATGCAAGAAACTATATTCACTAGCAGCTAAACTGTGAACAATAACTAAAAACTAGAAATATATAGTGTGTAATTAATTAATTAAAATGACCCATTACTAGAAAACCTACTCATTGAGCTAATAGTGGTAAATAAACAGGATTATGATGTTCAAAAGCTGATAGGGCTTGCAAAATCAGGCTGGGCTAAGAAGAACACTCACTTATATATGACAAACCCCGCAGCTTTAGAGATGATTTGTTGAACATGCCTTACAATGGTCTTAAAATTTGCGTAAGAAAGCAAGATAATAAAACTGTCGCGTTTTAGTTACAATGGCTTAAATTCAAAACTTACAGCTCGTCATACACTTTACTCAATCACTATGGCATGAGATTTGCAAAAAAAGTATTGAAATTGCATTTCATGCAAAAAAGATCCCTTCAAACAGTAAAAACCTTTGAGATGCAATCCAGCACCACTAACAGAAGCAAATCTATTCAAATAATGCAGAAGCAATTATTTAACTGTAATAGACTACCATCTGTACTATTTTGATTATGATATTCTAGGATGCAATGGCACAGTGGAAATAGTTCATCAGTAAAAATATGCTCTAATAGATTTAGCATTTTAAAAATTGTGCGACAAAATAGTCCACAATTTAACTCGTTATTTTCTAAATTCCACAAAGCTTGTAATTTCAGCCATATGAGTAGCTCAAACTATTACTTGTTAATGATGGCAATTACTAAAATTTATGCCCCCTCTTATGCTTCAGCATTTTTAGGCAGTGAGCACAATCCATTTTTCTATACCACCCATGTTTTATGTTTTAAATATAAAATTAAATATTGAACATTTATTTTTATAATCGGTTGAAGTTATTTGATTTATGCTGTAAATGTATGAGTTTTACAGACAGGCGCTATGTTGGCGTTAGAGGAGCAACTCCGTGAGATGTTGCAATGCAAAATTTGCTTTGATGACAAAGAAAAGCAAAAGTTACTACCATGCCAGCATACTATCTGCTTGGACTGCCTTAACAGATTAGCTGTAAAGGATTCCAGATATAAGTGCCCGCTATGTAATAGAGTATGTACATAGATCAACTAACAAATTACAGTAAAGTTACAAATTGAATTTTATTCAAACTCAATTTTCTGTGTTTGGTAACGTATAAAATTAACCATGAATGTGTTGAATCAATTGGTGCAATGTAACAGTTCACATTATGGTGCAATGTAACAGTTCACATTATGGCCACAGTAAATCGAATGTGTTAGTGGAAGAAATGATCTCAGCTGCCTCAGCAGATAAATATATAGGAGAGACTCACTGTGATATTGGTGCGATAACTGAGGTTGCTTTATTGCCTCATTCAACTATGAAAAGAGTGATTTATATTGCTTGTGCCTTCTTTTCTATGATATGAATGCTTGAAGGCGGTTTTTTCAAATTTACAGGAAATGCTGGTCCCAAATGGTGGGTTTGAGACTTTGCAGGAGAGTTTGATAACAAAGCAACTTGCTCATTTAATTACTCCTCGTGATGATACCAGGCCACCCACGCCTTCTGCTCGGCCATCTAAAGGTAACAGTGAACTGTGCTTGTTTCCTTCAATGAGGTTGCTGTTTGATCAGCAAGGAGTTGAAAATGCTGTTTTGTTACTCTATAGTCCATAAATATATATTGTTGTGTGAAAAATATTTTGACTAGACATTCCATAATGAGTCATGCTTCCTTCAGGTTCTGAACTTCAAGTTGGTTTTCCCCGAAAAATCAAGGGTAACTTTTTCAGTTAAACAATGATGCAATATGTTTGCATACAGTTATAGGCAGTCCAGCTACTCCAGCTGTGCCAGAGAGGGAAGTAACACCTCCAAGTCAACTGGATGAAATTCAAAGAAACTTGAATGCAAAAATTTCCAAAGGAAAAGATGTACTAGCTCAATCCCAAAACAAAGTAGGTGTCTTATATATCTCTTTCATATGATTGAACTTGTTGAAATTCTTTAGAGGTCTTCAATAAAAATACACAAATTTTATGTATGACTACATCACATAATTATTCCTTAATTAAATGCATATTTCATTCATGTACTTCACTTAATATTTCACTGTGACACAAGATTATATTGTTATTCTGTGTCTGTTTTTTAAATTTGGATGCATGTTATATGTATGCTGTGGTGAAGTGGATAGAGTGCTGGCCTAGGAAGCATTAGGTCAGGGGTTAAAGCCCAAACGCTGGTGCTGATGTTAGGAAGAGTATCCAGTCATAATTTTGCTCCTGTGCTACACTAGAAGAGTCTCAAGCCGGCTTTAAAGAGCCCTTTCTTATGTAATTTTTTTTATTTGTATGAAACAGCTATAGTTTGTATATGTGGAGATTTCTTATTTCTTTTGCACCTTTAGGTGAAATGCTACACGTCATCATTGGATGACCTAGAACAAACAGCAGAGCGTATGAAGTCTTCCATCAACAATCTTATGGAGCAAACCATTGATAAACTTATGGCCAATGCTAGTAAAAAGGTGACTGATTGTTCCTTCAGTTTCATACACTTCTTTATTCACTGAGAGTTTGGAGGAGAAGTTCCTCAGTTCTAAAATGAAGTGACTGAGCTCAACCTCATATTCATGTTTATGATGATTCGTTACAATGTACAACAATTTTATACAATTTTCAAGTTATTTTATTCAGACAAACTTTAAGTTTCCTTAAGAGACACCATGAATAAAAATTCAGTGTTATAATTCAACAAATATAATTTTTAAAACATGTTTTGTCACTGAGCTTTAGAAAACTATAATACTAAATTTGTATTTCACAGCCCACTTTGATACTGCATTTTCTGGCGTAGAACTATGTAAATTATGCAAATTTGGAAAAAACTCAGGTTTAATAGCTAACACTGTACCCATAAAATTAGTACTTGTGACATATTTTTATTACAGAACCTGGCTGAGTTGAGAAGAAGTAAAATATTTACTAAGTTTAAGTTTTTTTTTAGAGTTAAACTTAGTAGTAAAAATAGTTTAGCTTTTATCAATCTTATCACATTTGAGGGAAAAAAAGCTTTTAGCAGTTCTTACTAATCAAGTTATGAATTTGTATCAAGACATTCAAGTTGATTAAAATCTGCTTAAGTTTTCAATAAATTTTTAAAACCTGGAGAATAATTTATAATTGAATTTAATATCTTTTCTCTATTTGCTCATTTGCTGCTGTCCATACAACTAAGTTTGTATTGAATCTTCAGGTTCAAGCTATTGAAGAGTTAACCCAGAAGAAGAATGAGGAGATTTTAGCTATAATATGCCAGTTATCGGATACAAACACTAAGACTGCTAGAGGAGTGGCGCTTCTAGAAAGAAGGCTCAACAGTCTTCAGTCCAATTACTCTATGAATTCAGTTGCTGATGATATACATAATGCCCAGGCCAACATTTCCACTCTGGAAGAATTTATAACCAAACTTGGTGTGTAAATTATGTTACTACCAGTAAACATTACTCATGTGTTTTAGGACAGTTTTTGGTGTTCAAGTATTTATTTTCATCTGTTGGCTATATTTCTACGTATTAGCAAACGTATATCTGGCGTTCACAGTTGACCTAATACTTGCTAGCTTGGAATGATAATGCTTCTATTAAATAACATTTTAACCAAGTTAAGAAAAACTTTAAAGGTGTGATAAATTAATGTGTATGGTTTTCAAGAACGAATATTTCTTGAGCTTCCACTCTTCAAATTGGTAAACCAACTGTAAAAAATATTTTTTGTCAAGTATTAGTCAAAGTATTAAATGAAAATTTATTAATTCTGAAAAGAATACTTGTATTCAACTGTAATTTTGCAATAAATAATTTGAATAGCAGACTGTCATTTAAAAAAACGATACCATACATGTTTTCTAGTTTATGTAATAGTGTAATTTATTTAGTTTCCTTCCATATGTTGAGTGATTGTATTTAACCTACTGACCTTCCTTGCTTACCATTTAAGCTATTTTTAATGCTAATTCCACTGATTAGTATAGTGCTTGCACAAAATTTCTGCATTTTATTGAGTTCAATTTAAAAGTTAAATTGAAGGTTTAGAACTTTGTCTCTAAATCAAGTGTGTTGTGAGCTGTACTGTCAGTTAAACTTTGTCTCTATCCAATCTCACATTGTCTTGTTTCAATGAAACTCTGCCAGTTTTCATACAGTTAGTGTGCGAGTTATAAGATTTTATATAGACCACATCCATCACTTCAGTATTTGGTCTAGTGGGCCAATTTTACACATACAGGAGTAATTGTAGGAGTAGCTGCCTCAATAACTATTGCTGAGGAGGAGTAAGTCATGTTAACTAGTGTAAGTTCTATCAGCTAAAGTAGGTCATGCTATTTGGTGTAAGTTCTATCTATTAGCTAGAGTACGTCTTATTAACTGGTATAAAGGGTATAATGTTGTTTACTTCAGATTCAGTTGCTGGTACATTTCGAGCTGGTGACAGTGTAAGATTAAGAATGGATGACGGAATGCTGGACTCAGAATTTCTGTTGAGTGATTTGAACCACTATAGTATAGGATATATACACACTGTTGATGATGACGGAGATGTGAGTTGATATGAGTATTGTACCATACATACAGAGTATTACTTGTGTACCAAACATACAGAGTATTACTTGTGTACCGGGTACATACAGAGTACATACAGAGTATTACTTGTGTAGTACATTTGTAATATTCCATGCATAAGTGAAATTTTTTTCATTCTGTAGTGTGCTGTGCTATTTGCGGAGAATTCCAGATGGACTGGAAATATTTCTCAATTAGAAAGGTCAGCCACAAAACACACGCTGCCTGTGGTAGGTGATAGAGTGAGAGTGAAACCTTCCGTCGTAGAACCACACTTCAAGTGGGGAATGGTGAAACCAACTAGGTAAACCTGCTACTGTTTATTTACTGTAAGTTAAAGGACACCTTGAATATGCCCATACCAACCCATATCACTCGTTGTGTGTGATATGTTGAGCTTAATTAATAAACTCATGGCTATTTATAGTCTCCATTCCTGTCAGAGCCTCTGATAAAAAGGGTTTTTAAGGGGGTTAAAGACTGTGCCCCTCATTATGCTGGCAACTAGATTTGCAGCATTTCGAAGTAACACACTGATGCCCTGCTGAATGTTGAACTTATTTGATGTTACACAGCTGCAAAATAAATGAATAACGTCTGATTTCCAAATGTTCATGAAATGTAAAAAGGAATGAATAATCACTGTATTATAATATAAATTTAAATTATCTATATTTTCAAAAATGAGAGCTAGTCTTAAATACTTCTAATCTAATATATAAATTTTGTGACCAATATGCATACTGCGCACCTTCTATCTCCTGTAGATGATAATGTAAAGTACTATTTTTTTAGCATTGGGATGCTCTCAGAACTGAAAAACACAGGACCTAAGCAAGGCAGGCAGGTGGAGGTTGACTTCCCAGAGGATCATGATTGGACAGGATTGTTTGATGAGTTGGAGAAAGTGGAGGTTGAACCACTTAAGGTCCGTATTGCTTTCTCTCCTCAACTCCTTCCTCTTCTCTCCACCCTCTCTTCACCACCCTTTCCATCACCCACTTTTTTCATTTCGCCTTCTCTTTCCTTCCTCTTCTGTCTTTCACACTCAATCCCCTTACTTATTTTCAACTCCCCCTCTCTCCTTATCCCTCTTCTTCTTCTCATTCCCTTCCTTTGCTCTTCATTCTCTCTTTCTCATTTTTTTACTGCTTTTCTCTCTTTCTCCTCTGCCTTTCTCTTTGCATGCATTTATACTTTCGAGATCATCCTAGGTTTTGAATTGAAAGTTTAGTGTTATCAAAATTTTATTATACTCATGGCAATCTCATTCATTACCTAGAACTAGAACTACCTTTAGTAAACATTTTCTAAGCAATGGTTTTTTGCTGCCCAAGCTTCAAATTTAAATTTAAATGCATTTGTTATTTTGTTATATATAAGCTATATATGTTAACCACATTTAATTCTTCAACTGTAATTGCCTTTGTATTTTTAGTATGTATATAATATCTGTTTTATGAATGCAATTGTAAGTATTGTAGTAAGCAGTGGTTACACTTTTGAGATATTTATTTAAAGTTTTTTTACATTCTTTTAAATTACCAATTCTGCAATTTTTACTCTTTTTGGAACCTTTGGCATGAGTCAATTGCAACTAAGCTTACAGTATTTTATGTACGTAATAGTGAGCACTTACTCTGGACATTTAAGAGAATGTAGCTAAATATCTCACCAACACATTTTGTATGCATCACAGTAGTTCAAGTGTGTCTCTGCTATGTAGGTAGGAGATGATGTTTGGATTGCTAGTAACATCACCGAACCGGTGAGAGGCTGGGCAGGAGTAACTGCAAATAGTGTAGGCACTTTGCTCTCTGTTCACGGGGAGGATGTGGAAGTGAAATTCCCCGAGTGTGAGAATTGGAAAGGTCTTCTGTCGGAACTGGAGAAAGTTAGACCCATTACTGTGGGAGACAAAGTCAAGGCAAGTATTACTTGATGCAAATATCTTTATAGAAATGGAGGTTGTTAGTCAACACTAAAAATTATCTCAATCCACCAGACTTTTTGTTTCTAGTTCTTCTATACCAGTGCAAAGTAGAGTTAGTGATGAATATAAAAGGAAAGAGCAAACAAGAATAACTTGCAAATGTTATTCGTGTGATATTTTGTCACTGGAGACTTTGTTAAAGACTTGTGACTTAAGCTGCTAACATAGCCATTGTGCTCACCTAGGACAATCGAATCATTCAATTTATAGAGCAGAAGCTTTTAAAATAATTTAACACCAGCGCATAATAATGCTTAGTTAATCAATGTATGCAGTTTCGTTTAAGAGCTTTCTGGGAATACCCACAGTCATATTGTAATCAACTGGTGATAAGATATTACGCTAATTGTAAAAGTCTGGGTTTCTAACTTTAAACGTTTAACTTAACAAAACTTGCTACCAACTCCCGTCTTTTATGAAAACCCAATAGATTTTTCACTGCTGAGTAAAACTACAAAGTTCTGATTAGCTGTAGGTAATTGGATGACTCACTGATCGTTGTTACATCTCTCAGATTAGTATTTGTAATGTTCTGATAAATTCTAGGTGAAGAGGTCTGTGACGGAGCCGAAGTTTGCGTGGGGTGGAATTAGTCACGACGATGTGGGTAAAGTCGCAAAAATACTAAACAGTTCTGAGCATGGTTAGTGTTCACTTTAAATCAATTAAACTTTCTATTAATGCATTGGCAAATAGATATAGTTGTCCCAAGGCTTTGGCTAGCTGGAAGATTGTAGTGTAGCCTGAATAAACAATATAGTTGGGAACTATCTTTATCTCTAAGTCTAAATGTTGACTATGATAGCAGAATCACTGCATTAGCATAGCTACACTATTTTATCAGTTATACATGCATGTAGTAGTTATGTTTTTATCATGTGGACATGGCAATAATTTTATAAATGTTTGAATTTTTGTTCATGTTTTGGGAGATTTTAAATATTAAATGCCCGTAACTGCAAAAACACAGAAATAGAATTATTAAAGAAGTTAGATTTAAATAATTTATTTTGTTTATAGAATTGTTTAACTCCCAAATATCCAGTTATAACATGTGTAGCTCTGTGTTTGTAGGTCAAGTGGCAAAGATAGATTTCCCGAACAGGCTAGGACTATGGCAATGTCTGATGGATGAGATTGAGATTGTTAGCCGACACACCGGGAGTGATCAGAGTAGCCGCAGAGCCAGGAGGTCTAGCGATCTTCAGTGAGTCATATTTATTTTTCTTGAAACAAGTTGAATTCTGTGGAACTGGTTGGCATTCAGACTTTCAGACTTTATAAAAAAGGAGTAAATAATTTTTTGAGAGCATTTCTAAGGAAAAGGTCTCATTTCTATCATATTTTTTTTAGCAAATTGTTATTAAAATACAGATTTAGAGGCAAGAGATTTACGAGGTTTCAATTACCATGATGCTATTTTTAGTTCAGTCGTTGTACTGCACAAGATTGGCTGAAAACCTGCTGTTCTTTTAAAAAGATTTATTTTAAAATATAGGAATTTATTTTTAGTCTACAGCTAAAGTTGATTCACAAATTTAATAATTTCTGGCTTCAAAAATTATTAATTGTCTTAACTTAGCCAATTTTTACAAGCTTGATTTCAGACCTATGAACTATGGGTAGTGTTTGGGTTTAGTTGTGCGTAGAAGTTGTTGGCTAACATTTCTTTCTGTGTTATATTTAGATGCCCTACGCAGTAGCAAGGCATGGAGATTCACAGGGCGGAGCGCTGAATATTTATTTATAAAAAACAGAAGACTTTGCTACCAGTTGGTGGCTGTCTACAATATTTTTACTTACCAACACTTTGGCAGTTTTGCCAAACTTACTGGTTTACTTTACTGATATTTTGCTGAAACTTGATGGTTGTGACATTATAATGCAGTTTATAAACATATTAAGTAGACATATGCTATGCTTTGCAAATGAATCACAACTGAGTGTATTAGTGATTTGGGCTAGATATCAACACATGTATATACAATTGCCGTAAAAGAATTTTTTGCTGCTATCGGCGTGACTATTGTTATAAACATTATTTTTATTCAATATGCCAATGAAGTTTTTTTCAATGGTTTTGATTCAAGTAAATTTAAATAGCAAAATATTGCTTTTTTCTAAATTTTATCAGTTTTATACAAATTAAGATTATTTAGCTTCAATTTTCACTTATATTAAATATGAATTCTATGGAACTCTTAAAAATGAGTTCTTATTTTGAGTGATGATGTTTTTCACTTTGCTAATAAAGATAATTATTGCACATTAATAAAGTTGATCAGTAAAAGATGACTACTAACAAATGCTGTTGAATTACCAAATGGATTCATTAGCACTCCAAGTAACCACATACTAATATCTCAATATTCAAATTCAATTAGAGATATGGTAGAAGTTTGAAGTTTATTGTGAAAGAGAAAATTGAGTAAATAAAGCCGATGTGTTTCATTGGCTGCTTGATATAATATTACACAGAAACCATTTGTTCACTATTACTATACGTTTAGTTGGTATGTGCCATCTAATTTTTCGATTTTATGTAGTCAATACTCAATAGGTCCAGAGATATTTTCTAAAATTCAGCAACCAATTGGCTCTGTTAACAGGAAAGACATTAACAGCTGTTGACTGCTGCAGATAGCATTTTCATCAGAACTATTCCGCATCAACACAGAAGATTCTTTTGACCATCTTAGCTGAGGGTCAACCATTTTGGTCCGTATCTCAGTCTTTCTCTCCTGTTTCTATTTTCTATTTTTTGTCTCCTCAGCTCTCTCAGAATACGGGCTAAGCTTGGGTCAGGCTCTCTGGCAAGAGATCTGCCACTGCGGAAACTCATATCACTAGTCCCTCTAGCAAACCTGTAGCCTTGATTGTCGTATCCAATTTTCTTAGGAAACAGAATCATTCTTTCACCATCTGGTCTTCGTACAGGTCTGGGCTGTTGATAGTTTCTGTTGAAGATAAACAACTGATAATAAAGCAGTTTAAGTGTGAACTCAGTTGCATGTGTGGAAATAATTAAAACCAATCAAGGATGGTATATACTAACATAATATTATTTTAACTTTATAACTTTGTATAAAATTCTGCAGCTTTGAATATACAGTGCATTCTTCAAAACCAGTAGGTTCGAAGTGAGCAAGTTTTGTCGATTTTATTTCAATCCATAGCTAAACCTCTCCCCCCTCCCTAAATTTATCACATGCTTCAAAACAATTTAAAGTATATATATCCTAAGCAACAGGTACTTTCATTTAGCAGGGACAAATTTTAATAGCCCAAGTTTTCTAATTTCTTTATAAATTACAGTTTGAAATCAAATTTAATTTATTCTTTTGTTACATTTAAAATTTTAAGCACACAAGCTTTTCTCAATTTCTCCTATACTGCACCTATCTCTAGCAGAGTTGACTTATATAATTAAGTAGAGGTTATGATAGTAAGAATACAGAATTAATGTCCATCTCTTATTGGCTAGGAGCTTTACATACTCATGCACTGTGACTTTTGAAACTATAAGTCTAATAAAATAAAGTCTGATCCTGTTGAAAATGCAGTTAAATCATCTCAACCTATTGGTATGTAAGTAAGCAAATCACAATCTATGACCTGTGTTTTCTATGTTTATGTTTAAGATATTTACTGCAAGTATCTTGATAAACTGTTTATATTAACACATCACAGGAAAATTGCAAGGTTTTTCTACTAATTACTAGTTCCAGTGTTTGTGCTTTACCCAGGTGATGAAACACGTTATCATAACATAATGTGATGTTGAATAGCCAACAGACTAATGAACTAGTGACTAGCTTCACCCACATTGCCTGGTCCAAAACACCAGTGGATATGTTGAATTTCGTTGCCATTAGAGATTTTATATTATATAAACAGGTCTACCTTTCATATTTTGGAGGAGATACCATAAGCACTTTTTGTCTGGTTTTTGGAACTTTGGTTGCTCTAAAGTTTATTTTTAGAGGTTGTCTACCTCTACCTCTCCTTTCTTTCTTCATTGTTTGTTTTGGCTTTACTGGCGTCTTTTTAGGGTTTTTTAAGCCTAACGCCTAGAAATTTGCAGAAAAGGAAGATGTTGGCTTTAACTATACAGACAAAATTTTAAACTATACCAAGGCTTTAAAATCTCATTTAGTACAACTGATCAAAACTTTAAGGAAAATTTGAAATTTTCAAAAACTTAATTATGGAAAACTGGCTGCCTAATGTCAAAATTATGCAATGCTGAATTGCAAAAATGTTATTACCAGAGAAAAACAGTTTAGTCTAACTCACATAGACTTGCAGCTATGCCAAAATGATATGTTTAGCAAATTTAAAACATTAATAGTAATAATAAATTATAGCTCATGAGAAGCTAACAGGACTGCTTGTTTAAACGCTATATCAAAATTAATATCATATGGTTGTTTTGAAAAAATAGCTTAAACGTTATTAATTATTTGAACTAATTGAGATTTTTAAACAACTTTATGTTGATGACATTTCAAAATCTTTGTTTTTAAGGTTTTAAAATATCACTTTAGCTCTAACCCGATAGAACTTGGAGTCTTCTTTAGCAGTAGTTACATTGATAACTTCACCAGAACTACCTACTAGTACTACGGGATCAAATGTCTTGTCAGAATCACTATCTACAAAGAAGTTCATGCAATTAGAATTTTTTGAACCTTATAATACAAGTTAGTACTATAGATTAATTCTTGATAGGCATTTAAAGTCTGATATAAAAAACTGCTCAAGCTTTTTAAAAAATATAAGGAACTTTTAAAATTTTATCTAAATTTTTTTGAAATCTATAAAAGTACCATTATCTTGGCTTTTTGGTGCGTCAGCTTCTTCCTGGTTTTCGGTTTCTGCATCTTTAGTACTTGATAGTTTTTTATCTGTTGAAGGAATAGCCTCAATAATTTTGCTGGGATCTTCAGTGATTTTGTCGGGATCTTCAGTGATTTTGTCGGGATCTTCAGTTATTTTGTCAGAATCTTGAGTTTTTTCAACTTGCGGGACCACCTCAACTTTTTTTGGAGTATCATTATTTACTTCTCTTTTGGCAGTAGAAGAATTGTTTGTGGAAAATTTCGTGCTGGAGACTTTTTGCTTGTTTTTGGAAGGTTTAGTAAGCTTTTTAGGAATGTCTGGTTTTACTACTGCATCGTCATTTTTAGGAGTTGTCTCTACTTTAATTGGTTCTTCAGATCTTCTTGGCACTCTTATCTCTTTTGTAGACCTATCTCCTGAATTACAAACAGTATAAATACTAATATACTGCAATTTCTTTTATAAAAGTTGCAACAAACAACAGCCACCAAAGACATTCATTATGAGAAAATATTGTCCAATTCTGACAAAAATAAACTTTACTTATTATAAATCTAGACATGCATGTACTGGTTACTGTAGAGATGAGTTGCCCCAGTAGCTCCTATGTAGTGTGATGTTAAGCACGCCAGCTTGCAAGTTGGAATTCTGAGGTTCAATTCCTAGTGGAGGCAGAAGTTTTTACAGTTACCAGATAAAGTACATGACAAACAGACACCAACAGCTCACAACATAAGAACTATATTATACAAACCTGCGTAAGGAACAGTGCTTGGTATTCTGTATTCCGTTTCACCTACTGGAGGGAGCAGAGCCACCTTCATTCTCTTGCATTTCGGATACTTTGAAGTGTTGCTCAAGACTTGATGGTCAAGTTTGCCCTGATCTCGCTGCTTCCAATTCACCAGCATGTCTGTTAGATCTCTTTGGAGTGAATCATTGTAAGCATCACACATTTTTGCACGCTGCTCATCAGGTGTGTTGGGTTTTAGTGGTTTTGGAGCCAAAGCACTTTGCTTATAATTTTTAGTGGTTTGAGGCTTATTGTTCTCAATATGAATTTTTACTGGGTGGTTGCTCGTTGAGATTGGTGGTGCATCTTGTTGATTCGTCTTCATGCTTTTTCCTATGCTGTGAATTGCTTTCCAGATTGCTTCATGGATGCTGTTTGTTGAACTTGATGGACAATGCTTGTCAGAGGATTTGTGAGTTTTGTCTCGGTGCCGCTTTGCTCGACGCCGTTTTGCTCGTAACTGAGCTTCTTGCAAATCCGTTCTTTGGCCAAGTTGCTGTTGGTCTAAATGATCTAGCGTACAATGCGGTTCATCTTTTTGATTTAATAATTTCTCAATCTCATCTAAATTTAGTATTTTGTTTTCTGTTTCCAATGGTTGAACCTTTAATTGAGGAGAAAACATTTCTTTTTTATATGATTTATTTCCATATGATGGCATGTTTATTTTGGGCTTGAACACCAATCTCTGAGTTTGATTAGATGGATGGCTAGACTTCACTACTGAGGAAGGCTGCGCTTTCTTCTTTGATTTATGGCCACGGCTTTTTCCATCAAATCTATTTGCAGGGTGTTTATAATTTAGGCATGATTCTGCAGTTGAACAATCAGCAAGCTGAAGTTTCTTTCTAGGATAAGTGTGCAGACGGCTTTGATCAAGTTGTTTTGATGAATGTGTACAAGTTTGCACGTGTTTTATGTCACTTTTACTGTCACTAGCATATTGGTGTTTTACTTCCTTACATTTGAATTTTGTTCCATGTCTTTTGATAATTGGGGAAGTTGTAACTTCAAGTTTCACACTGTTTCTTAGTGGTTGATATTGTTTTCTGTATTTTCGTACTTGTGACTTTTGAGCTCCATTGGGCTTCTTACCAGAAAGTTTATTTTCATCTCCACAAGTGGTATAAATAGGATGTTTATACTTTCTTCTAGATGGTTTCATAATACAATCTGTCAACTCACTGCTTAAAGAATCATCCTGTATGATTGTTTTAGATATTGGCCTCTTGTATGCTAGATAGTACTGCTGTGTGCTCATCCTGTTACAGTTTTCACAATTCCTGCAATTTGCTAACTTTTTGACTCTTGTCCTTTTTGATATTCTTCTGATGGTTTGTAGGTGATCACTATTTGGAATTTCCAAAGTTCTGTTTGGTGGCTGGTTTGTCATAGTGCTCTTTGAGGCTGTTGGGAGTACCTTTAGAAAGCGAGTAGTTTCACTTTCAAATTCATAGGGCTTGTAGGCCAATGTTGATTCTGGAACTATCTTGAAAAATTTTGGCCTCTGGTATGCTACAGTCACGTTAAAGAGTTGATCAGTGTAAACACATGCTGATATTAAACAGTTTTTTATTACAGATTTTTCATAGTTGTACATATGTATAATTTAGCTTTAGTATGTACATACAAATAAATGTTTCTATAGGGTGGCTGCACATATTGATAAACTGAGAAAATACAGCAATACAATGAGAAGTTTTGCTTATGTATGTTTAGAATTGAAAAAAATCTGTACTTTCAAACCAAAAAACTTTTTTTGCATTTAATTGAAGTTACAAGTACAAAAGTATTTAAAATCTAAATGATGTAATCATGTAGTAGCAATTCTTCACAACTTTTATATTACTAAAATAGTAAAGTAAACACTCTGAACTCTGGGGTAGCAAGTTTTGCAAAACCATTTCACATTATACTACATATCTATTGAAATACCTGTTTGAGCTTTTAGACTTTGAGAGTAGCTAGTATCACTTAGACATGAATGATCAGAGTTGTATCTTCTACTGTATTTCATTCTGGGTGTGCAAAGAGGTGTCAAGTCAGATGTGTTGTTATGTTTTGCTTTATTCCTGTTAATAAAAAGTTATAACATTTTTTTTGATCAAAATTGATTATTTTACTACTTTGATTTACTTTTGTGTCAAGTTAGTTAAGTTAGTCGCATACTATTTTAATCTTATTTGTTTTATTTGGCTGAATAACAATTTTAAATAATAATGAACTAGTAAATAACAGGAAATAGAACGAAATAACATCAAAACTAATGTTAATATATGGTATACTGTATATTGCAACTTGTAGGGATATTTCTAATATATAGTTTATATTGCAACTTGCAGTGATAATGCTAATTTTAAAGAAGTTGAACACCTTTGCCATTCTTTGTGCTTTAACCTTGACTTCGTCATCAATCCTAGCCCAGCATTCCGGGAACATCTCTTTCCCTATAAGTAAAAGTTGTTTACACATATTTGTATAATAACCCATAAATTTATGGTTTTATGGTTTTTATTATGATGAATTTATTCATAATAATAATAATAATAATTAAGTAAACACTGCAACGGACTAAGGACTAAAAATAATCATTTTTTTGGTATTTTCAGAGCTGAAATGGTGATTGAATAAAGATACACCAAAATAAAATAGCCATACCTGGGGCACTTTAGGCATGAAATATTTGTTCCAAATGCCTTTGAGTTTGAAAAGCAGCTGTCTATAAAGATTGAACTGCAATCCCTTAAAAGAGGCATAAAATATATAAAAATTACTCAAATACACAACATAATACAATGTCACAAAACTGTTGGTAGCAGTGTGACGAGTTCGAAAAGTCTGGTAGTCAGAAGTGTATAGACAAGTAGCATACAGCTTGCTAATCCAGTTGAGAGTAAATAGAGTTGTGAATATAAGTAGACTTTATTTCTCTAGTAAGATATGCACAGATGAATTTATAAAAATGAACTGATTCGTAAACACAACTGCCTCAGTATTTATAGTAAACAAAACACTCTAGAACATTCTCAAGCATTCCGGTATAGAAGATTCTAGTAGAAAGCATTCCCCACATGCCAATACTATTTATAGAAAATCAAAACAAAACAAAACATTGGAATTTCCATGGTTATTAACATGACTAATGAAAACAATAACAATGAACAATGACCCATCTCTTTGATCAGTTTAGAATATTTATGAACATTTTTGTATAATCATTAGGAAAAACCCGGTAAGTCTATAGGTATATATACACTCAGAATTTGTGACATACAATTTTAATGGTTAGCATCTATGTTTTGCTGAGTATGAAATAGTGTAGCTATAATTTCGCAGACAAAATTAAACAAGTAAACCTTCACACCGAGCTCTACATTTTACTGCTAGAAAGACAACTCTACTAAACATGTGGGAGTATGAAAAATGTGTGCTGGCTTATTAAGTAAGCTAGAAGCGTGCAGCAGTGCAACACTTCACTATATCTAATGCAACAATCCTAATGCAAGTTTGGGGGGGGGGGGGTAACATTGCAGTACTAGTTTGATTTTAGAATGATTGCAGGTTGGACACTGCTACAATTTTACAATTGATAGAAAATACAAAAACAAAAATAATTATATAGCTGAGAAAAAATACTCAAAAAGCTTATTTCATAGCAATGAAATAAATGAAACTAGCAAAAAATATTTATTAATATTTCTTTAAACTAACTATTGCATATATAACATTGCCAACAGTCAATATTGAATTAATATTAATTATTATGCAAGCAGCAGTAAAAAAACAGTGGCA
The DNA here is from genome assembly GCA_964035545.1 of Bugula neritina. Taxonomy (NCBI): domain Eukaryota; kingdom Metazoa; phylum Bryozoa; class Gymnolaemata; order Cheilostomatida; family Bugulidae; genus Bugula; species Bugula neritina. The sequence continues at coordinate 23,415,445 of OZ037767.1, forward strand.
TCATTTCATTTTATAAATTTGAACAACATGTTATTGTGTACAATGAATGTGATGGCTTTGTTCAAGCGATGAGTGAGACACCAATGTAAAAAGTTTTAGTAATTGCCCATGCTTATTTTACACATCAAATATTTATCTAACATAAACCAGGTGTGATCACCTTTTATCAGTTGGTAGTTGTATACACATACCTGAATGGTGAGAGACACCACCATTAGTATAATATACTCCATATTTAAACAATATGTGGCTAGTTGCTCCACATGCACTGTTTTCTTATTGCTCTCAGAAGAACTCCAGCTTGTCAGACTTAATAAATAACAATAGGCTGAGTTTCACATATAACATACATTAGTTTTAGCAGAGTAAAATGTCAGACTATCTAGCTTACGCTTAGATTGGGGCAAGTCTGGTAGTTTAATCATGCTTTATTAACTACAAGGTACTTCACTTGCCTGCCATTCAACTGGTAATACATTATGAGTGTATAACTAAGTTATTATAACACAGCTTATATTTTTTGTAAAACATTATTTTAGCTGCTTTTATTTCTGGTATTTTTTCATGAAGGGAAAAACACTGACCAGCCACTTTTCTCCCTGTTTACTCTGCTTACATTTTATTTTGCTTGTTTTTCCCTTATAAATGCATTTTTGACCAAAATCTGCATGCTATTCCTCACAAACAGTTGAATTATGATTAAAAAATTGAAGTATTAATTTGATCAAGGACACATTAAACTCAAATAATACACACAACGTACCTACACAAAGCTCGTAGATTGCCTGCTGGCCAACCATATGCTATGAAATCAATGCTTTTCTCACAGAAACTGTAAACTCCTTGAGATAGACTAGAGGATTCCTATAAATGGAAAAAACGAAGTTGCTGGTAAAAATAGCCTAACATATAAATTTCAACAATAAAAAAGCTTAATTTGAGAAACTCGAGTAAAATATTAGAAGTTTACAAGTGATAAAAATTGAACTATAGATTTCAGTATATGAATTTTTTCACATTAATTCTGTCTACCAATATACTATCTACTTAGTTTTGTATGTAACTCATTTAGCCTACTGAATGTCTGTCTGTTTGTATGTATGTATGTATTTCTAGATACGTCTATCTTGCCCCCACCGGGATTCGAATCACATACTTCCGGCTTGCAAGCAGGCTCGCTAACCAATTGCACCACCAGGGTTGCTGTGTTAACTCAATGCTACGCCAAGTAAAATGAGTTAGCTTTCAACAGACTCCCAGTAATAAGTCTCAGGGTAAATATTTCTCCGTTTATAGACTATGCCCTATTAATACTAGTTTATATGCTGCATACCTTGGCTGTTCCAGCTGGTCTCTCCACATTTAAGCTTGTAGCTGTCTCATAACTGGAAAGCAGTATGCCACCTGCAGTGTAAGCAGATGCCAGTAAAGACAACTACAATTAGATAAATAAAAGCATAAATACATTAAAGTAGCATAAGTTTTATATATTATATAGCATGCTATTTTTTGTAGTGATTTATATATTATGATCATTTAAAATAATTCCACATTCTAAAAGTTTCAACTGTTTAGACATCAAGCAATGTTGGTGCATAATAAATGTATAAAGTAGTATAGTTCTGGTCTGCAATGAAATAACATCTAATCTAAAATTCCAAATAATATCCTAAATCAAAACAGGTTTTGTAAAAAACCTATTTGGATTGGAGTCATAATATATTGAGTAATAAATAATTTACAAGGCTAACATAAAGAATATACAAATCAAATTTTCAACTGTAATCAGAAAAAAATTATAAAATATTTCTAGACTTTTTTAAACCACATTAACTTTTTAAAAAAATTGCTGCTTTTTATTAAAAAAACAATTTAAAAGGTTTTTTGCTGTTTGCAAGTACATATAATTATTAAATCTCGACTTACAGTGCATAAATAAAGGCTGGCATGAGATGAAGTAGTTTGAAGTCTTCTAAAAAACATCCAATAGCGAGCATACTTCCTGGTTGTATTCGTCAGCACAGTAACAGCCCCGTAGAGTAACTGTAACGTGTAGAAACTACACAGTAGTATATGGAGTAATAGCCAGGAGCCTCTTGTGTTCTGGAAATATATTCATTTCTTTATTCACAGTAAATCAAAAACAGATTCAAGGTTTCACAGGTTTTGAATCCTATGAACAAATTATTATCACTTATAAATATAATAGATGTAGAACAGCTTTACCATATTTATAAAATAACAAATATAATGTTTTTTTTATGTAAAATATTTATCCAAACAAATTATTATAGCCCCATTTGCAAAAAATAGTTTGTATTTATTTCAATTATGAAGCCTTTTTCACATGTTATAACACTTTAGAGTTTAGTGGTAAATAGAATTTGTTGCTTATGAAAATAGCTGCCCAAGTTTTCTTTTCATGGTTTTTAATAGTCAATTAATTTTGTTTAATTGTTAAAAGCTGCAATTTACTAGGTTTTAAAAGTTCATAACTATATTTTACAGCTCTATAATGAAAATCTACCTACTTTTTTGCTTTTCTCCTGCTCCAGTTTTACTGTATTTGCTTGGTAGATCACAAACAGGGACAGGCACATTAAAAATACAGCTGTTAAATTTTCTCTGCTATTTCTGTGTTTCATAACTTTTAATGCAAATAAAGGTATGTCAGCTTAAAATCACTAACAGCTATTTTTCAATAGCAAGTCTGCAATCTAAGCAGCAGCTAATGCAAAGATCATTTATTCAAAAATATCGAATACATCATATAAATATATAATTTTTTCTGAACTGAAGAAAATTTTTGTGTGAAAAGTAGATTCTGATTCTGCTTAACTGGTGTATATTTTATAAAGTAAGTCACGTGACAAGCCTTATAGGTATTAGACTAGATGCGAGGTAAAACTCAGCAACAACTGCATGCATGCAAATTTTTAATCATGCATCAGTAGTACATACCTCTAAACAAGTTCGAGTAAATAGTTGTGGAAACACTTTGTCATATAAAAATATTGTTTGAGAATTAACCTTGTGTGTAACAATTTGTAGCCCTGAGGTAGTGTATGACTCAATGCTGTGTTTTTGATGAACACATTCTTGTATACTAGTTAATTGCTCTGGTAGACTAGCTGCAAGAGTAATGGGTTCAAACGCAAGCAGCGATGAAGATAAACAAGACATCCCATCTGAAAGTTTCCATCTGCAGTATATGAGTGGATTACTACACCATGGGGCCAAGGATAAAGTTAGAAGATACCAAAGTTGCCTCTACAATACTTATGCAGCTCCAATTGTTAAATATCATCGTGATAGTGTCTTAACTACGAAAGCTCAATCATCAAGTTCCAACGGTAAGTGTGTAGATTATGCAATAATTTTAAGAGTTTAAAAGCAGGTTTACATTTAAGTTTATGTTGGGAGTGTACATATAAAAAATTTTTGCTATAAGCTTATAAGTTGGAATAGATGTTTCATCTTATTAGTTTTTCATCATTTCTCACTACATCTCTTTTAGCTGTTCTCAGGGGAATAGGTAGCCTAATAGATGTTCGATGAAATTTTACGTTGCATTGCTTACTACCCCACACCCAATTTGTTACATCACCTGTCACACTACCTGTCACATCACCTTTTCACAATCTGTCATACAGCTTGTCATATCACCTGTCATACCCTGTGATACAACTGGTCCTATTACTTGTCATGCCACCTGTCATGACACTTGCCATAACCTGTCATACAACTGGTCATAGCACATGTCACATACATACCATAAAGTTGTTTCTTCAAAATAATATTACCTCCTATTGTCCCATAGTAGTTTAGAATTATTATGCAATCTATTATTAATCAAACTAGATATGTGGAAGAGTTTGCTTCTATTCAATTGTAGTAATTAAATAATTGATACTAATTATAATTATTGCAATTACTATAAAACATTTTCAAGTTCAGTCTTATTACTATAAATTAAGTTAATTTTTAGTGCATTCGAAATTGTACTGCTATAACCTTGTAGCAAAACTTCAACATATTCTAATGTGATTTACAAACACTTTTTAATTAAAATAGCTTATATAAAAGTAAGTTTGAGGTTTTAATGCTATGTTTTAAAAAATGTATATAGTGTTTAATTTGTATCAAATTTTTTAGCTGCCATTAGGAATTCAAACGAAAAAGGTCAATCAACAATTTCAAAGAGTGAAATTTTAAAGAAGAATGTAATTCAGACAACGAAGGGCTGCGATGAAATCAATCAAATGAATATTGAAAATATAAATGTATTGCCCCTCTCTATTACCAGACGCCAGAGTTGTCTACCATCATCTATAGAGATTAGTATTCTAACAAAACACCTCAACTTTAAACTCTTCTCTAGAAAAACCAAAATTTTAAAGAACATTCACAACAGAGAAAGCAATAGTGAAAGAAGAAGACTTTTACAGTATAAGTTGAGTTGATACTTATGTTGTCTGACAATTTCCCTCAATTTATTAATTTATTGTATCATAAAATCAACAGATTAGAGTTGCCATTTAAATAAAAATGCTGTTTAAAATGAAATATTTACGTAATATGAGCTAGAGTTTAGTTTAAATGTTTGTAAATATAAATGCAAATATACTATTATCTAAATAAAGAAACTGATTGGTTCATTACTGGCTCCTTAGTTTGATTTACCTGAACTCTTAGACTATAGAGAAATACAATATCAATACTGAACAAAAGTTGTTACACCCCTTTCTTAACATGCCTACTGGTCAACTTGGTTATTTAGATTATACCTTTAAAGAAAATATAACACAATTTTATCAACAACTATTAAATATTTGAGATAGTTTATATATTGACAACATTTTTCACAATTAGCTTAGTGAAATATAAATCAAATTTTAGGCAACATTTCTGTCAATTCATGAATGGTTCTGTCCAAACCTACACACCCAATAGTTTCTTGTAGACATGCACAGCAAGTTATTAATATTATTGTCTCTGTCAAATAACATGCTGTAAGTTTATAACACACCAGCAGATTTCATTCTACCTCCTGGAGTATTGGTTTTTAACTTTTATTATACTTTTAGCATTTTTTTGTGTAAGTTAAAACTCCAGGGTATTCTTATAGTAAAGTTATTTATAGCTCTGGTAAAATTATTACAAATTAATAAGTAAATAACTGTCAAAGTAGTGGTTAAGTGCAGAGGAGAATATTTTTGCCTGGGTTGAGCACTTATTTTTTGCCGTGACGTTTGAGTTGGCTTTATTTCATAGTTAGAATTAATGTTTTGTGCTAAGAAAAATGTTTGAACTAGCTCCATATATATATAGGGCGTTGTAGCATGCAATTTTAAAAGTATTAGTCTATAGTTAGTGAGTGTGTGGAAGTATTAGGGTGAAAGCTATATAAGACTAAAGTTAACTGAAAAATTTCAAAATAATCCTGTGAAGTTTAGAGGTAGTTTGTAACACTTAGAAGTAGTTTTGTAAAGTTTAGAGGTGGTTCTGTAACATTTAGAGGTAAATCTGTAAAGTTTAAAAATAATTCTTTGAGGCTTAGGCCTTAGAGGTAGCCCTGTAAGATTTAGAGTTGGCTGTGTAAAGTTAAGCTACTAGAATTTATCATCTACATTCTATTTGGTGGCCAGTGAGTCAGTTAGTTTCTGAAGATGCATATAAAAAAACACTATCTATTAAAGTTACTAAAATTTTAGAGAAAATTTATTCAATAAGGCAAAGTGTTACATGAATGTTTTGGATGACTGTACTAATCCAAACAGGTGGGGAATATTGCCAATGCTATAATTATTAAGCACAGTAATGAATAAAAATGTTAACCCTGATTACAAAGTAATGATGTGGCAAATATATCCATGTAGCTTATATGATAGACAATTTTCTTCTGTAGCATATGGTGACGGTATAATATATACTATTGGTTGACTCAGGTTAAGTTTCTAACCAATCAGTTGACAGCTACACTCAGGACTCCAGCCCAAAGACTATATATAAGTAGAGGTTATTTTATACTAAGTATTGTGTGTTTCTTCTTTGTTATAGCATACTGTAGACTATTAAACATTAGCCAGGTAAGTTAGTCAATGTATTTTACTCTTTAGCTAATATTAACAAGTATGTTTATTAAAGATTCATCATATTTTGAATAATGTATAAATTAATATGGAAATATAAATAAGAATTCACTCAAATGCTTGTAGTTCACAGATTCAATATGAAGTTCTTTGCTTTCTTATCAATTACCATCATCATCATGGCTTTCCTTGGTAAGCATAAAACTGTTTTATATTATGTTAATATTGACAAACAATACTATATATTCATACTCCTTGCTCTGAATATAGTAACTATAATAAAGTTGACAGAAATATAAATATCACCTCCTGAAATACTTGTGTGTTTAACAAATAAACTTGAGACCTGAATCATATATCATTACTAGCACCAATTACAGTATCTCATTAAACTATTATATTATGTTCATGAAGTTTATAATAAACCTTAAGTATTCTGTTTTCTTTAGATCTGGTGGAAGCAGGTCCCACCACAACTAAATCAAGTTTGAAAGAGTGTAAGAAATATTGCTACAAGAGAGGTTATACCCGAGGGAGTTATTTGTTCAAGTTCATATGCACCTGCAGAGGCGAAAAAAGTTAGTTAGGCTAATTTTGAAAGTGGTTTCACTTATCACCAAACATTTGATTTTGTAAACTATAAAGATAATTGCTCTCTATTTTTGTGAATTGTAATGCTTGTAATTACAATAAAATTTTCTAGTTTTAATATCGGTTTTGAAAAAAATAAAGCAAATTATTTGATTGACATGTACAAATATATACACTTTATACATATATACACTTTATACCCATATAGGCTATATACTGTACACCTATATACACTTTATACCTATATATACTATATACCTATATACACGTATTACCTATATACACTTTATACCTATATACACTTTACACCCATATCTACTTTACACCTATATACACTTTATACCTATATACACTTATTACCTATATACACTTTATACATATATACACTTTATACCTATATATACTTTATACCTACGTACACTTTATACCTATATACACTTTATGCAGTAAAATACTGTTATGAGTAAAAGTAAAACTTTAAGTTACAAATTAGGGTTCTATCCTGTGACAATCTGATCAATAACTGGAGAGCCTGCCTTAAGAATTTGTAATTTCATGAGAAATATATTATAAAATAAACACATAGTCATGAATTCTATCATGCACTGACCACACTGGCATTTCAAACTTGGTAAACTCCCAAACATGTTAAATAAACCAAATATTTATTATTAAGTTGAAATATATAAAAAATACTTAAGGAAAGCTTCAAACTATTACAAATACTGAAAAACAAAACTAACCTGTGCCTCTTTAAGTTAATTCCAATTCAAATATAATAAACTGTTAAATATTCATTGCATTATACTGCTTTTACAACTTGAAATAATTATGCTATGTGATAACTTAACAGTGCTGATTTTATTTTTTTTGCTAGAAGTCGGCTGTTATAATTCCTCCCCCAATAATAAATAAAAAATACATCACTGCAAAAACCACCTTCAAGTGAATCAGTTGAACAACTAACAGCAGTAAATAAGACTATTCATCAGTATCCTGATTCTTATTCTGCTGCATATTCTGCATATTCATATACTAATTTTGAAGGGTGTGTCAACCAGACACATAAACACGCAGAAATAAAATTTTAATGTATATATAAAAGCATTTACACTGATATACTACTTATAAATCCTCACGCAAAATCAAAATTATATGCTACTAAAACTGAGTGCAGATTTGGCGTGTTTTAGATGGGCCACCTGTATAGCCTACATGCTATTTCCTATTTATCTTACAATACATAAATATTATATTCATTATTTTCTATCAACAACCTCATGGGATTAGAGAACTTGGATTAACACCTGTGAAACATTGCTTTGCTTGTCACTGTTCACCATATAATATATATTTAGTGTTTTCACAACTAGTGGTGGGCTGCAGAGATCGCAGGAGCTCAGCTATGGAGAGAAGCCCATAGCTAGCTACCCCAAGAGCTAGCAGCATGTTTACATGCACAGTGTGTGTATGTGTGTTTCATAGTTCATCATCATAGTATATTAATAGCTCCTAAACCAAATATTGGTTACCCTGATGAGTTTCAATTAGTAGAGCCAGAGAGCAAGTTATACTACTAATAATCTTACATTAAACACAAGATACATATTAGTAACTATTGAAATCTAAGAGCAGAAGCTATATTATTTTCAAGTTATCAGAGAAGAGTGAAAGGTTTGTCTGCTAAGAATTTTCTTGTTTTTTATTTAGACTTATATTGTGTGTTTAGTTTATCTAGATTTCACAGTGTAGCTTCGTGAGCAAAAGTATTATAAGGTGGAATGAAATACTAATAACTACACTCACAAGACATCAGTTGAATTCCACACTCTTAGAGGAATACAATACATTTGTCTACAGTTATATTTTTCATTTCATACAGTATACTATAATATAACATTTAATAGACACTTGTTATACAGGCACACTTAATTGATGGGTATGATAGATATAATTAGTTTAATGTGTGTCAGCATATTAACTTCTAGCCAAAGGATTATAACATTTTATCCTTTAGCTATTCAACACTTTCTTTTATATGCAGAGCTATGATGGGTAACTAAAGAAAAAGCCTTCTAGGTTGGAGTGGCAGCTTTGAAACTAAGTTACTTCTGCCTTTTATTCACTAGAGCCCGAACTGATCAGATGTGCCTAGAGAAGGGAAGCTTCTAGTACCAATACCACCAGTCAGTACAATTTCAACACAATTGGCTAGGAGCTCCGATCCCAGTCAAAGACATTACACACTGCTTCTACAAAGACAATAGTAGTCTGTCTCTTTCTTTCTCAATGTTTGGTAAGTTATCTTTTAAATAATTTTGTTAGCTTTGCCTGTCTTACTGTCATTGGTTTAACCAAAGTCTCTTTTTCTTTAGCTGGTACTTTCTCTCGTATGGTAAACTTGAAAACCGACTTTAATAGTAGCACGATTCTTTAGATTGATGTGGCTTTTGTGACATGGGTAGTTTATTTTGGACCTAGACTTGACTTAGTTGCATAATTTGCAATTTAAAATTGATTTTCTATGATTTATATTTTCGAAGACTTTAGTTAAAAACCCGTTAAGGTGAAGCTCTTTGTGAATCTATGCTATGCAAGAGTCTACATGTTGGTTGGCTATTTCAAAATTTGTGCTCACAAGTTCCTGCATGAATAAAAAAAGATTGACTATACAAAAACAATTAATAATAAAAGTCTCAAATGAAGCCCTGCATGGCCAATTGAATTGTTTTGGTGAGAGACTGGTGAATTCCAGAAAGTTCTGCTTTGTTCTAAATTTTCAGCTGCTTCAGCAGCACTTATCACACCCCCTGTCAACACATGACATATTTTGAGTTCTTGTGCTTGTTTGTGGACTTGATGATTGAATATTCTCTTTATAGGTCTGTAATTATAAATTAAGTGAAGTTAGTTGTTTTTCAGACACTGTTGTAGCCTGTTTTCTTAAAAGAAGTGAATTCTTGTTTACCAGATGGTAGCTGGAAACTGTTTGATGCCATACTCCTTCATATCTGGTTTGAGAGCCTTTGTTAGTCTTGCATACTGCCTGGCTGTCATCTCCTCGTATGCTAAAAGTGTTACACTGGTCCTACTGTTTCCAATAGTTGTGTATTTGAAAATATTGATATAATGAAGTATATATAACATACTATATAGTATAACATCTCTCTCTCTCTCTTGCAGTCAGTCGATACGACTATGACTGTTTTATGGATTCGGCTTAAATTTGGTTGCAGCTCTCCACGCAGCTCTGTTGTCAGCTGTCTGCTGCCATGAACTCAAGTTTATTGCTCTCCATTTCATATTCCTCTTAGCAACATCTTTAAGTCTGAGTCTAGGTCGCCCTGTATTTCGTTTACCCTCTTTCAGCTGAGAGTAGAGCAATTGTGTTGGTAGCCGGCTATGTTCCATCCTGTGCACATGGCCTAGCCATCTCAAGTTCTTTTCTATAAGGATGTCCGCCATGCTTGGCAAATTGGCACGTCTTAATATTTCTTCATTCCTAACTTTGTCATACCATTTTACGGCCATTATGTCTCTCAGTTGTCTCATCATGAAAGCGCTTAGCTTCTTCACCTGTGTCCTGTATATTGTCCATGTTTCTGCTCCATACAGCAGGCTTGAGAGCACCACCGCTTTGTAGACTTTACACTTTACCCTGATAGATACATGTCTGTTGTTCCAGAGTCTCTGCTGCAGCTTTCCGTAAGCCGCACTTGCTTTACTTAGTTTGCTCCGTGGCTCTTTACCTATTTTTGCTGTACAGGAAACAGTGCTTCCTAGATAAGTAACGTCTGAGGCAAGTGCAACTGGTTCTTGATCTATCATGACAACTTCAGGTTCAGGTAGAGGGTGGATGAGTTTGATTGGCTGGTACATGCATTCTGTCTTTTTTATGTTGATTTCTAAGCTAAACTGAGCTGCTGCTTTTGCAAAGTTGTTCACTAGCACTTGCATATCTGCAGCGCAGCGCAATGTGCCACCAAAGCACTGTCATCAGCAAACAACATCTCTCTGACTAGGTGTTTGGTAGTACGGGTCTTAGACTTGAACTGAGCCACATCAAAGAGATCAGCCCCATGTCGAGTTTGAATATAAATCCCTTCATTTACATTTTTAAATGCCACCTCAAGCATAGCGGTCAAGTATAATGAAAATAGTGTGGGCGCAAGAACACACCCCTACTTGACACCATTGGTTACTGTAAACTCATTTGAAGCATCTTTACCTTGCACTACCTTGGCTTGCATGCCTGCATGAAGAGCTTATATCAGGTTGGTGACCTTCTCAGTTAAGCCAAACTTCTTCAGTACCCTCCAGAGGCCATCTCTTGATACTGTATCAAAGGCTTTTGTAAAGTCTATAAATACAGCATACAGCTTCAATTAGAATACTTGGAATGAATTAGGTTGAGAATTGTCTGCTCTTTAAATTGAACCTGATTTTCTCAGCTTTCAAAAGACTTTACTAAGCTGCAATTGAATAAACTTGGGCAAATATGAGTTTATTGGTGGCTATAACTAGTAACGTAACAATAATAATATCACTCTCCAATAAAATGTTACAAGTATGAAGTGTAGCTTCACCACCAAATGATTGAGAAAGCACTGATGTCACATTAGCATAGCTATATACTATTTATTTTTTATTTATAACACATGGGAAGAAAAACTAACCCACGAATGCATGCATGCACAGGCTTTTAGAATTGCATATTATATTGTTGCATTTCCATAAGCTGCCTTCCATTATATCATGCTTTATCTATTCAAAACTTAATTCACATTATTTTTATTTAGGGTTGAATTGTTATTAGAGTATTTAATATAAGTTTGTTATCTACAAAGTGGCTAATCAAAAAAGCTTGCAAATAAAATATAATATTAATTTATTGTTATAATAATTCTATACCAAAAATCATAACAAATAACAAGCAGTAAACCATGATACAACAAAATCATATAATATAACTTTTAGTATAATATTATTTACATGTGGCACATGTGCATAGCACACAAGTTTAAGCCAAGAAAAATAATAATTTGAAAGAATGCGTAATACGTTGTCTATGTACACTATATTACAAAGAGAGGTGGTGAGTCAGCTGAAACAGCAGCAGCAGCTGTGGTGATGCTAAAGCTCAAACAGAAAACATCTGTGGCTCTCAGCTCATCCCAGCATTATCTGCAACATACCAGAATATTTGAGAACAGCCTAAAATGGCTACAATAAGAAATAGTGCTAATACATAAGTCGAGGAAAATATATTTTAATCATAGCAATATTTTCATAAAATTTTATTATCACAAACTGGTGTGTTCAGTAGAGTGTCGCTTTATTACCTGAGTTTATGCACAGCATAGCCAACGGCTGCCACTGCTCCTAGCGCTGCTCCAGCAAAGAAGATGGTCCTTAGTCTACCCCCTCTTTGTGTAGGAGGAGGAAACAAGTCCATCTTTTGATTGACGTCCCCAACCCATTCGTCCACCATTCTTCTTTTCTTCTCTCTTGTGAAGATCCCCAGCTGCCCTGCAGAAGCACATCAATAAAAGTTGCCATAATATTTTATAGTGCTAGAAATATTAGATGATAATATTTACATGGCATATTGTAATAAATCACCTCACAAAATAGATATTATTTCACTTACCATTGTTTAAGGTAGTCGCCATTGTAGTGAAGGCAGTCTTAACTGATGTTTGCTCAGGTATCTGTTAACAAATAAATAATAATTCAGCATGAAAACATTAAATAAAATTTTTAAAAATTGATTAAAAGCTGTTTTGGATTCAATCAACTTATATAATTAAATAACTTACTTTGACCTGATTGGCTGCCTGCTCGGCATAGTACTGTTCCACGTGGGAGTTGTGACTCATGAATGATGAACTTGAAGACATTGTAGATTATTTAAAGTAAGTTTCAGATTTGCAAAGAATACACTAAACTTAGTCAGTTAGCAAATTTCTTTTGAAGATGAATAAATTTAAGTGATTGTGATGTCATTATTTTTTGTGTACATAGTTTATTTTTCCATTGTTGACATTCTTTGGTATATTTTTATTAAAACAAAATGGAAGTTTTAATACCAGTCTTAATTATTTGCATTGTTGCAAGAAGACAAGTTTTATCTCAATATATTTCATACTATATAGCTTTATACATACATGGTGTGCATCTATAATACGGTATTTTATATCAAAAGTTTGTAATAAACAAACCAATTATACTTATAATGCCTCAGAAGATTCATTACAAGTTATAATTACTAGTGCTGGTCTGTTTCATGTTTTATAACGTTTAATCCGCCTTGTTTTGTGTTATGTTGTGAAAGTTATTAGTTCATGTAATTGAAAAATACAATAGCTATAAGCAAACAGGCTGAAACCTGCTTTTGTTGGGAGAAATATTAAAAAGTGACTTGAAGCAGAACCGAGTTGGGGTGACTGAGTGAAGTGGTTCCAGAGTTTAGAGCAACTATTTGTAAACAAATAATGTTTTCAGCCACCACAAACTCGGTGCCCCTTCTAGCTGTCACAATGCACACAACCACTGAGCTAGAAATAAGCATTTTCCAATCCATTGCACATATCCCTGTAATATAATGTGTCCATTCCAAGTAATTCATATATAATATTATATTCAACTTAATTACCTGTAGTACCATAATAATATTAGCATATATTGTGTTCATTCTCTGGCATGCTCAATATTCATCGAGAAAGATTATTTAGCAAAGCAAGTTGCTCTAGACTCTAGAGTCTATACAGTTGATTTTTGTAAAATGAAGTAGTTTAGAGATAATTGTTCATCATTATTGGCCACATTAAAATATAACTAAGTTTCATTTCAGTGAATGGCCGTGTGGTTGAACTACTGAAAAATAAAAGTGGCATATTATTTGAGACAGATTTTTTTCAATGAACCTCCGACTGTGCATTTCACTATCTTTTGCTCTTCAAGTGTAACTCTGTCTCATTCTCTCTGGTAACTGTTAGTATTACCTAAGTTTAACCTAACCACATAATACTATTACTTAGTTAATAATTCTATAAACATCAACTTAATGTGATTTTATCCAATAACTTGGTTCAATTTAACTCTATCTATTACAACAACTAAATTTTATTTGAACCTAGAATAATACAGGGTAAAAAAAGCTTTTTTACAAAGAGTGTTTTTAAACTGTGGTTATATTTTGAACATTATAGCTAAATTAAAAAACACTAAATTTTTAATAGTATAAGGAGATGCTCTGTTTATTTACATGATTAGCCTAGTAAAGTTACAAAATAGCAGAGAGTGCAGTAAAAGAAAATACAATCCCAAAAATAAAGTATAGAATTAATGTTGAAGCGTTTGAGGAGCAATTGATTTGCACAGCAAGTTTAAAGTTTAACATCACAGTAAAATAAGCAAATAAGTACACAAGCATACCAATAATCATTACAAAGGAAATGCAACTCCTACAGAAAACTAAAACAAATCCAAAACATTTTGACAAATTTTGGGATGGTCCCTCATCAGATAAACTCGGCTCAATTCAAATCTCATTGAAAAACAAATCTTAGTTAAGGCAAGTATGTAGTCATAAAAACTGTTTAAACAAACATAATTTTGTAGCCGAATGAAAACAATTACAACATTTTCGAGCCATGTGTTTTTCCCATAGGTGGCATCTATAGAATTATTAGAAAACAAACAAGAAACAAAATAGTTAGTATTTAAAATGGACATCAAATGAGCAACTTAATTGTAAATAATTCGGTGAATTAACCTACACTTCTACAATGTCCTACCCTAGGGCTCATTTTATTGGCTTAGCTATAAGGAGTGAGCAAATGAACTTGCAAAAGGGTCGAGCAGCGGGCTTTACAGTAAAACCGTGTTGACATGTAAATACAGTTAGATGTATTGAATGCTACAACATTTCTCTTTGGGACTTTATCTACCGTGCTTTCTCGAGACACATCTTTGATTTCAAAGGAAAAAATATTGATATTTAGGCAATTTTAGGATGTTTAAATTATGGTGTGAACGGTACAATGTGTCATACCACTAAGGGTCTGAGCATTAAAATATTAAAAACTAAATTTTCTGAACAAATCAATCAGCTAACCAGTAAAAAACACTACAAACACCATATTTTCTAATGATCGTTGAACAGTTAAAACATCACGTAGAGACTCAGTTATTCCCAGTTGCTGAACTTTTCTCCAATGAGTCATTTAGTTACTCTACCAGGTATTATAATTATCTAATATATATCTTGGAAGTTTGTATAAATATTAAATAGCGATATGAAAAATATTTGTAATTTCAATATTCTAGTGTGGAACTCTGGCACCGAGACATATAACTAAAAGAATTATAAAATAATACAATATAATAATAATATGTAATAATACAATATAATAATAATATATAATAATACAACATAACAAAAATAAGTGAACTCAGCTGTACAGAGTTACAATTAGTAAAGACAGCGCTTGAGCTCATCGCTGCCACAGCTTATGGTTGTAGGTTTAGCATCACATAACAAACAAACACATCCACTAAACATCAGTAGATAGTGACTCTGCCAGCTGTATCTTCTCTTGATACTCAAAGAAGTTTGCGAGTTCGGCATCTTCGGCTCTTAGAGCTTGATCCTTGGCCGTGTGCCCCTGTTGACATATAGTTATGGATAAGTCATTCTCAGTCTTCAACAGTTTTACTGATTTTATAGCAGATTTCAGAATAAAACACCGAGTGCTCTTTAATCAGCTGTATTCAGTTAGTTGAAGTCATACTGATAAGTAAAATAGTTCATTTTACAAAATTTAAAAATAACCAAATATTAGAATATAAAAAGAAATGTTTTAATTATTTAACATTGACAAGTTCAACATTTTTAGAGTTATCATACACACGCACACGCACACACACACACACTCGCACGCACACACAAACGGATGTCTGCATGCACACACATAATGTATATATACACTTCAAAGCAGCATAATTTTATACACACTGTAGCCAAAAGAAATTTAAGCTTACCACTTTGTCTTTAAGAAGTACATTTGCCCCTGCCTGTATTAGGATTCTACAGATTGTACGCCGCTGGTACCAGGCAGCTTTATGTAGAGCTGTTTGACCTCTACAATAGATGTAATATAGTACTTACCTAACAGTAATAGTAGACTAAAATGTTCTAAAAATAAATTGCCGTCGCTATATTTGATATGATATGCGGTAGCCTTTTACTGATATACGAATGAAATAATTTCACTTGAGTTTGGCCATGTACTAATAACACTATTAATAAAGAAGCTGATACAATGTACAGCCAGCTTATTTTGTCCAATGGTGAAAAAAACTACATCAACTTTTAAAACATAGACACAGACATTCTGGAAAAAGAACTTCATTTTCTATAATAACATATTTTATACTTTTCACTGTCCAGCTGGTTCAGGAGTGAGACGTGACAATTCTGAACAATATAGGCAGCTATCTCCTTGCAGTTGAACCTGGCAGCGTAATGTAATAACGTCATGTCACTATTATCCGCCTGCATGATGTTTCCACCTGACGAATGAGCGTCCACGAATTGCTTATAGTCATTCCTCTTTACTGCATCCAGCATGACCTTATCATATGAGGCAGCGGGCTTTTCAGAGGAAACACTATAAAATATCCGTATGTTCTTTAAGAGATATAGACATTAAAACTTTCAATTTAGTAGTAAGACACTTTGATAAGGAAAGCCGTGGTCATGGTTGAACCCAGCCATTGATTTAAAGAAAAACATCCTGATAATTGCTCCTGTGTCTCAAACACATGCTGTTCATTTACCAAAACCCTTAATCTTAGTCGAGGGGAAGGGGAGATGTATGAATAGGTACAATAAAAGGTAAGATACTTGAATAAAATTATTCAACAGGTTCTAATGAAGAATCATCTTACACCAGAAAGACTTAAACAAAGAATTAAAACTTGGAAAAACTGCAGCTATTAATTTTGAATGAATTAGCCATTTTCACCTCATGCTAAAATTTGAATCCTACATATAAGAAGCAATAGGAGTTGTCAGTTTTAGATAAAATGTTTAAGGTTTAGAAATAGCTAATAAAGGTAAAAAAAAATTTTTTTTACTGTTGCACTGTTTCAATGAATAGTGTACTTAAAAAATTCTCCAGTAATCATGTGTGCTATAAAGCCAAAGAGTGTATTTGTAATTGCCCTTCCATGCACAGCAATATAAAGTCAATGTGTATTTTACTTGCGCCTTTGCTACGTAATGCTACAGATTTTACTTACGCTCACCCTTTGCCATATGTTTTAGTAGGATAATACTGAATTCTCTAAGCAATAAATACAGCCAGCCCACAATCATATTGAGCTACATACGTATATCAAGACATGCAAATAAACCTACACAGGAGACCTGGGAGGAGTGATGGGGAACTTGAAGTTGGACATAATGCTACTTGCTGACTCTGCTGTTCTTGGAAGGCTGTCGGCTGCTTCATCACCCTGAAGTTAACAAGATATAATATATGCAATAAGACAAACTACATGCTGCAGATAGTTACCTAAATGTCAGTTTAAATATTTTTACATTATTTAAACTTTAGTATTTCCGTTTCACTAGAAGTAACGATTGAAATTGGACTAATGAATTGACACGAAACATTTATAAACTACTGAGACATTTGAACACTTAGACACAAGTGATTACCTGTAAAGGAAGTGTAGCCAACTCCGGGTCTAGTATATACAAATCTACACTGGATATGTCTGTAACATAATGCAGGTGCTCCTGGCCTTGATCAATGCGAAAAAACCTAACCGAAGTAGTGGCTACAAATTATAAATAATATAATTATTCTTAACATTAATTTTTTTTAACTATGTTAAATTTTTTTTAATCTAATAATCATTGCACACATTTTCAAGAAATAAATAAACAAGTTAGAGCAAATAACTGAACATGTGACAGTTTAGTACTAGGACTGAAGGTGTGGAAATACAACTAAAGTCTAGACAGAATATACCAGACTATCAGTTATAGAAATAAGAAGGCCTTCAGTAAAAATAACTACACTATTAGTAGAGGAACTTATAATGATGTGGTTATAGTGACCATAATAACCTAACCATCATACCAACCTGTTACACCATTTAAAGCAGTTTCAGTTCTTAATTTGCCATATTGTTTTCTATATACACAAATCAACTTTCAACTATGTGTATTTTGCACCAAAATCTAAAGTAATGCTTTCTGCTTTAAACAGTCCAACTTGTAGCAAAACATCTGCACACTAATCAGTTTTTTAACAATATATGTATATGAGAAATAAACTCGAAGGTTTCAAACCAACTATGATAATTTTAATAACATTATCTGCAAACACTTTAGTGCAAACAGTACAATACAAGTTAATGTGTGTCTTACAATCAAGAAAGCACCAACGAGGAGATAACGGCTGTACACAACGCAGCTTAGAAGCTCTCTTAGACTCTCCCGTCTCCTCCTTGTCACCAGATTCCTCCAGCTGCAGCATGTCCTTGCCAAGTCTGTTAATCTGCTCCCTCACCGCTTCTAGATCAGCGTCTCTCAGCACCACAATAAGGCCCAGGGGTACGGCTGCCAATAGCAACACAATGGTCTATTATACAAGTTTAGTTCAATGGGTGGGCAACTCCTAAATTGTAACTTGGTTTTGTATAGAAATATAACATTATATCAAGTATAGGCTCCATAAGGTTAGATTACTTATTTACACAAGTTTGTTATAGCAAACTTGAAATCCCTGGCAATACAAAGTGTTGAGGTTTTCCCAAAATAAAATGAAGATTTCAAACCAAATATTACGATGAAATTGTATAACTTACAAACTGCTTCGAGTTTAGCTTTGTCGTAATGATAAGTTTCATAGTCTTTCAGTCCAATTCGATTCACCTGCAGACGAATTCTGCTACTAAGCTGCATTGCGCTCTCTCTAAAAACAGATTACCTGCATCATTACCTGCATCATTACCTGCGTCATTACCTGCGCTACTACCTGTGCCATTACCTGCACTATTACCTGCACTACTATCTATGACCTGTACTATTATCTGTGTTATGAGAAGAACACAGCACTAACGTTATACACGAGGAAATTCAAAAATGAGATGGGGCTATCTATCTACTGAACCATAACAGCCAGCTCTGCTGCCTTGCAGTAATGATTTAGTAAGTTAGTTAGTGCAGCTCATTGCTAAGTTTACTCTGTAAAGTGAGGGATAGCTGTGAAGTTCACAAGTAATCTCATAATTTCTAATATTTGTAAATTTCTATACATAGTCACACAGGCTATATATAACTGTGGTAGAATGCAGTAATTTAAATGCTTGAACTTACTAAGTCTAATAAACTGCCTATAAATAGTAAACAACAATATCTTGTAAACTAAGAAATACTGATATTGAACATATACTATACTAAATTTTTTAACAGAGTTATGACAGATAATAGCAAAATGAATTATATTTTACTCTAACTTAAGCACTAAGAAGAGACTTTGTCTTGCATACAGTGAAAACCAACATGAATGAATTATAATATTTAGTTTTCAATATAAGCAAGTTATATAAGTTGATGATAGTTGGAAAATGTAACATGTACAACACATGGCAAGTACCCAACCATTATATACATCACTATAATAAGTTAGGCTTTGCGTATGTAGTTCAAGATTCAAAAATATATTTGTGAATTCACTGTAATTAATAGCGTTTTGAAACACATACTTTACATTGGATAGTTGCGTTCCCGCTTTCTTTTGCTTCATCAACATCTTAGCCTGATTCCTTAACTTCATAACAATCACCGAAGGTTGGAGCCTACAAGGTTCACCATCAACCTGAGAAAAAATAATTCACCACCATTAAAACAGGGAAGTTACATAGTGCACATAAGTCTAGTAAGGTAGGCTAATAACTACATTGAGGAAAAATGTGCAACACATAGAAAGGAATAGGATGAAGACTGAGTACTATACTCTTGAAAAAAAAACACAAGTGAAGCCTATTGATTCACATAGTGATAATGATGGCTACAAAAAAAAACTTTAATAGAGCTTCAACTTTTTTAAGAGAGAAGAGCCTAAACAGATTTTTGGTTATTTCTATTTTGAAATAAAATTAATATTAAAAAAAGAGTGCTGAAGCATAATCAATCTATCTATAGATGTCAAGGAAACATTGTGAGTTCCAACTTCAAGTCCGGGATTTGCTGAGATCTTGTTGTAAAGAATCTGAATGCAATGACTCACCTGCATGGGGATTGATTTGGTTGTTGTTAGCTTTACTTCACTACACTGTAATATCTTTTCACCATGACCACCAACTTGAAGTGTCGCCTGAAACATATCTGTACTGTAACCAAAGTTAAGTAACTGAAGAGGCTACCTTGCGGTCATAAATACACAACTTTTACACACTGAATTAGAAAAGTTATTCAAGTAAAATGATTTGCAAGAATAAAATATTTTTTATTTCACTAAGTTTTATTAGATTTAGTAAATTGTTAGGGCAACTAAAAGGTAAACTAGAAGCTTCATGCTGTTACGAACATTTTATGGTTAAAATGATAAGATATGTTGAAACCAATAGTCAAATATTTTATAGCTTCGGCAGACAGTATTCATCATTATTCCTATAGTCCGCTGACCATAAGTCAAGTTGCACTCGATAACTTTTTAAGCAATTGATGCAGAACAAAAGAGACTGCAGGAGATAAGTTACAACAAACATCTCACCAGCTGTGTAGTAGTGAAACCTATAACTTCTAACTTTCCATCATCAGCACGGGGCGGGTCAAACTGACTGCCATGCGTCCCCCAAGGATTAGTCCCCGAGGCATACTTGGGGATGTTGAGGAAAAGCAAGCAGTGTAACTTGAGCTCTTTCATTTTCTGTGTCACATCTTCCCCATCGCACTAAATTTAAAATACTATCCGTTACATAGAACAAAACAGAAATCTCTAAAATCGAGAACTATTATTGTTTTGAACTCCTCACAACCACAAATCAGTTGTAATGCAGCAAAAGGGAAGCTATAAAGCTGATATACATAAAAATTGAGTAGTTCCAATATATTGCTAGAAATTCTAGAGCAAGGTCTCCAGCTGATTCAGCAGTCAAAATGAAAACAATAAACAACTATCTAACTCAACTGGTTAATGATTAATCATTTTTCTCAATGAAATTTATGTAAACACATAATAGCTTGTAACAACAGCATTTAAGCAGATTCACTAATTTTCGTCAAAGTTTATATCAAGACACTTTCTGGCTAGCAAAATGTCTGACATAATTCTCCTTCTAGACTTGATAGTTTTTACAGTTGTATACTGAAGATGATGAAATATAACAGACTCTTATAACAAACCATATATCATTTTAGTTATTTTACTGATGGCAGATACAAACGCATTATTATGTACTATAAAACTAAGCTCTTTTTTGGATTCATTTGTTAAATGCAGATTTCCTGTTGGTCAAAAGGAGTTGGTCAATTCACCAGTTTGACCTCACACTATTCATGGCCAGTTCCAATAACTATCGTAGAATCAAATGGAATTAGAACTGGGCACAGGGAACTGGCTATATTTAAACTAAACCAACTCAAGTTTATAGTTAATTGTTCATAGCTGGCCTACTTCTATCTTGATATGATCCATCAGATCTTTCCATGGCCGCTTTACCACATCGCGACTTCCGGCTCCAGCCATTGTCATTTTATTTCGAAAAGCGCTGTTAAACTTTTCAGGATTGGCTTCACGACTTTCATGAAACTCTAGTAAGACGTGAGCATCAGCACCCAGACTGAAATCATAAAACAGTTGCCAGAGTTGTAATCATATATTCCAGTCATCAAGTATACATTGTAGTTCCTATTTCATACTATACTATAACAAGCTCATGTTGCCAAATCTTCTAGGGTCTATAAAAAATCGGTCCAGTGATGTAAAACCTATCTTATATAAACTGTTTTTACAGATACACAACTTATTATTGAATTTACATAAAAAACGTTAATAAGTTAAAATATCATAAGAAAAGGGGAAATAAACCCTGAGAAAAACTATAAAACCTGGTGGTAAAAACTTGTTCTTTTTTGTAACCTACATCAATAAATTTGGAACAAAATAGTCGAGAGTATTTCTTTTAATTTTATTGAGGATGAAATGTTTGCTTTAGTCAAACATAGCCTATTCTAGTGTCTAGAAACGTGGATGCCAGTGTATATTTAGTTAAACATGAAAAGATATATTTGCAGAGTAAAAGAGATTGAGTTATGCAACTGTTTTATTCAGCATTTGATGTGAGTTTCATATAATAAAATTTACTTTGCAAACAAATGTCAAACTTTTATGAGCACACAAGCTAACAAATGTTTTAAATAGAAAATAATATTCAATAAGAAAAGTACCTGAAATAGTTATTCATAACAGAGATAGGCAAGTTTGCTTTAGCATTCTCCGCAGGAGAGAGAGGAGTATCTGGGTGCAGTGGAGTGACATTCAAGTCCCACCTGTCTAACAAAGCTACTGCACTTTCTTCTACCTGCTGTAGAATTTTCGATATTGGCTCGTCTGTGTACCCCTACAACACCAAGTCCATCACTCAACACAAGAGCTATAGATAGCAGATAAACCTTGTAATATCATCAGACAACAAAACACAACCAATGAGAAAGAGAAGAATGATTAGTATACAAGTCAATAGACCAAGTAACAATAGTTACTGGTAGAGAGCTGAAATCAAAGCATAAAAAAATAAATATAATAATTTTACAAGACTTGATGAAACATCCCCAGTAGTTTTAGCTGACTCACATAGTATAATTCACGCAATCAATTGCATATTAACTATAGACATATAATAAGTCTTTCGTTAGTTAATTTCGTGCATTATAGGCTATTACTAATTACTAAATATCATGATTAGAGGTATTTATATAATTTCTTCAAGAGTTGTCTTATCAAGCTAAATGTTGAATACACAAAGGTCCACTGAATGAACATAAAACTCTTCAACATTCGTACAGTTTTACCAATTGCTTTGAGTTAAAACTCATATTTACTTTAAATCCAGTAGCTACTGATGCTGTCTGGTTTGTTATGATGGAATAAAGAATCATATTGACGAAAACAGACTGAAACATGTAAAATTTGAGTTTTTCCAAACTTCTCTGCAAAAGCTGTATATAATTTACAGGAAAATTTTCCATAGTCTAGAAGCAGAATCTATAACTAGAACTGCGCTGTACACTTACAGCTCCCCAATTGAGTGTACGCGATAAATCATTGCCGGTACCGAGGGGAAGCACGGATACAGCGGGAGTGCTGGTGAATGAAACATTGTCAATCTCTGAGAGAATCCAGCCTACAGTACCATCACCTCCACACACCAGAATATGCAGGTTAGCCACCTACAAACATTAGCAATGAAAAACATAAACAGTTGAATAAAGCATATAATATAGGGTTACATTAAGTAACACATTTTGAGTCAAATGACATTTTTTACTTTCAATAATCATTAAGGTCATGCTGAAGGTCAATACAAGGTCAATAAACATTTTACTCAAAAAGTTTTATCTGAATAATTTGAAGCTATTTCTGGAAGTTCTGGGCTAAAATAGTACAGAATGAGAGAACAACTCCAGCACCTTTTTGTATAGCTCCAGGCCAGCTCTTGGACCTCCGTCAGTCAAGTCAAATACTTGTCTCGGGTTTAAGTAGAAATTAAATTTAGGTAAAAGACGTGAGCCGCTATTTCCTCCACTTCGAGGATTCACAAACACTACAATGTAGATAATAATTATAAATATAACACAGCAGAACTACATACTAAGCATTTGTTGGCTTGAAACACTTAGCCTGAGCATAAAAATAGACATTTTAATAAACATATCTTTGTATACATTTAGTTTGAACAAATGTTATAAAGTGTAGGTTATGATGAGATATTTACTATTCACTGTACAGTACTGTTGGTGAGTTTATCTATTTATAACTTTTGTTATTATCACAGCCTAAAATCCTAAATCTTCCGGAAAATTATAATGCATGAAAATATGAAAGTTAAAGTGGACGTTTTAAAGAAATTCAAAAGTAATGAAAGTCACCAAGACCAGCTGTTTGCCTACTTGTAAAGCTGAAATTACTGTAATGTTGCAATATAAATCATTTTCAAATATATTTTTTCTGATACAAACTAGGGGTGCCTTACCATGGACTATACTATTATTCAGTGTAGTTGTTAGTTACCTAGCAACGGTCTTTTGTTCGCTGTAGGAATATGTTTTATAATGAAGGGCTTAAAGTCTGTCATATTAGCAAAACATTTCTCGGCACTATTGGAGGTTGCCAGACGCTTACGCGATGATTTTTTGCTCATTTTCTTCACTGAAGATTTGAAGGCTAACTACAAACACAACCAGTAAAACTCAAACAATTGTATAAACTAGCATGCTTCCCAATATCCCATAGCTCCCTTCAAGTAGCTAATAGCAACAGCTAATACAAATAAAACCCTGAAAATATAATCTATAAACAAGTTTATTACAAAATCTGTGAAATTTTATACTAGGAATAAATTTTTTGATTTCTAAAAAGTACTACTTAAAAATCAAGTTTCTAAATATGACAGTCAAAACTTTTTTCTGTATAATGACTTTTCCCTCCCCATTTCAGAATAAAATAATTTTCTACAGGTTTGTTTCAGGTAGTTTTAAACACAAAATTCACCTAATAACCACAACAACATATTTAAAGGGTTATCATTTACCCAAATAATAAAGCCTAATCATTAGAAAGATTACGCTGACAAAAGACCAAAATCACATAATTCATATGTTCTAATGTCACAATACTTTACTACGAAACAAACCCTATAACTTTGAGTGAAGGTTCAGGTTTCATTCCTAATAAATATAATGTTTCATAGAACAGCATATTTTTTATAATTTAATTACTGGTAAACTATTAGCTGCCATAAATTGTAATACAGAGACATGATATATCGATATGCAGCACTGACATCTCTTTAGTTAGAGTAGAGGTTGCAAACTCCAGCAAGGCTTCACTTTAAATAAACAATATCTAAGTTTGTGATATTGAAACAAAAGTTGCGATACCTACTTTCCGAGATATTTTAATAATCCATGACGGTGGAATAATGAGATTTGCAAAGTCGCCAAGTTTACACTCTTCACCTATATGTTCTTGTGAAAAGCAGGTCTTTGCATGGTAAGCGGTTTGACACCATGAACAACACACAGCTATAATATCCTGAGAATAAAACAAATCCACCCATACATATGGTTTTAATAAAAACAGTAATGGTTGCCAATTGCATTGAATAATTGTTAGACCTAAATATGTAGCATATCAGAACCATAATTTCACTAGTATATGCTTAGTATTTAGTTTGGCTTTATGCATGTAAGTTAACTGAATAGATAATAGCGAAATCTGCTGTTTAGAGAAAGAAGTATTAGAAGACCTTCAGCTACAACATTAACCTGCAACATTTTATAACACTAATTAATAACCACCTGATTGAAATTTGCTATCTTTGAAATGCATGCTATAAAAATTCAGCTGCAGGTTTTAATCAAATGGCTTACTTTTACAGACTGAAAAGGGAAGTTTCGTTGTGGGAAAGTTTTCATGCAGGCTTTACATTTGCCATCTTGCCTTTTTTTGTGAATCCAATGATGTTGCACACCCTGTTGCTGAAAATTGAACATTAATATGTAAAACAATATTTACAAAAAAGATTACAAGGCATTCTCCATTGAACACTTGAAGTTATACTAATATACATTATTAAAACCTTTCTTTTGTATAGCAGTTAAATATACCTGCTATAAGGTTCTATGTTTAATTTAGTTCCATGATAAAAACTTAATTTAAAAATTCCAACTACTTCCTACCAGCTCAGCTCTACCAAAGACCTATTCATTAAGTAAACTTGAATTAAAATTCCAAACAGAATGTAAGAAACATGCCACATTTAGTGAGCCCACTAACCTCTCTGTAGTTTCGAATTCCAGCCTCTCTAAATGTGGGTTTGCATTGAGACTCCTGTGAATATAGAGTAGAGTAGTTAGTGTACAGTTCATATATGTCTATACCAACCATTATATTATTAACACTACTTTACAAAGTAATAGAATGAAATAAAGAGAGAAATTAGAAATTAGAGAGGCCGATATATACTTGGCCTTGAAACAAAACTTGTGCACCAGAAAATGCTAGAAGAACAAAAGGTGTAGTGATTTCAAGACGAGCTATACATCTGCAATACATACTCTCTCCAGTTGATCAATACAGGCCAAGTGCACCGTCATATAGCACGCACTACACTTCTTCCTGTCCCCCTGTTTCTGCAACAAATTTACAAAATACAGCTTTTTTAACAGCGATAAAAGAATTCAAAAGCATATAAAACAAGACACTATTTAGTTGATTGTAATACTAGTAACTGTAATATAAGCAGTGAGTGAGGACGAGGAGGAGGGAGGGAGGAGGGGGGGAGAGAGGGGGGAGGAGGGGGAGGAGAGAGGGGGGAGGAGGGAGGGGGAAGAGGGAGGGGGAGGAGGGACCTTATGAATGTAAAAACACCGAGAAACAACCTCGAACATTTAAGGCACCCTGCCAGCTCAACGCGGCCGAAGTTTTCTCATTGAAGAGCAGAACTGATGGAGAGGGGGCTGTCATTGCTTTGTAATGGCAATTATAAAGATAAGTAACTAGTAGTAAGAAATAGATATAATTGAGTAGTTGCTTTTTAAATACTAAACTTTTTATAGAGATATGCATGTCTTACTTTTTAGTTGAATTTACCTATATAAAAATAACAACAGAAATAAGTTCTTGACAAGCACCTAACTTGAGGTGAAAAGCACCTAACTTGGGGTGACAAGCACCTAACTTGAGATGACAAGCACCTAACTTGAGATGACAAGCACCTAACTTGAAGTGACAAGCACCTAGCTTCAGGTCCTTGTTTCAACAACACAAAAGTGAGCATGTCAGTCTCTCTTTGACAAGCACAGCAGGATTCAACTGCAGGATGTGCTGGTCAAGGAGAAGTTTTACACTTACCACAATGCAGTCTCTCTCTGAGAGATAGCACGACTCCCCAGATGAATAGTCACACCACAAATGTGCACCTTGTTTAGCATATTCCTAAAACATCGTAGGAAACAGATTTACATCTTACAACACACTTGATAACAACTTCAAACTGTTAAATCCGAGATAGTATAGCAATCTGACATGATTACGAGTATACAGTGAATAACCGTGATAGGTATTTATTGAAGGTATCTCATATTCTAATCTCAACACTAGTGTCACACTTTTATAACTAGTTAAATAACGCATGCTGCACAGGGCTATTTACTGTGGAGAGAACAAATCCTAAAACATAGTTTATTTATAACAAAATATTAAATAATGGTCTACAGCAAGCATTATAATTAAACATACAAGTAATTAATACTAGTAACTTGAACAGGCTAAACTGCAGTAAATAGTGAAAAGTAGGACTTGATATTTAATGGATATTTTCACAAAGCAGTAGAGAATAAGTAGCCCACCGTCCAGTCAACTTTACATGTCTCTATCACTCTGTGTTGAGATCTCAGATCCACCTCCAAAGTATTACCAGAATCTAACTTTATTTTGTTGTAAATTGCTCTCCTATAAAATGAATATTGGCATAGAAGCAGTAGTAGTAGGAGAAAGGTTACAGTATATTTAATATAATATATTATGTTGGTAGTATATTTGGTTATTGGAGTTGATATGAATCATTTAGTGGCTGACTAATTTCAATATTTAGCTGTTTTTAATTATTGTCATGATTGTGCATGCCATGCAAATAAATGTAGTGATTATATATATTTATTAAAACCATAAAAACATCAAAACCATGGAATACATATTTTTGAAAGGTCAGAAAAATTATCAACTGTAGATATAATTTGACTTAAACCAATAATGTTTACACATACTTTTCCTCAACACATTTTGGGTTAATTAACAGCAAGACTTGAAACATGAAAAACATGAAAACAAATATTATTTCGAGATTTCAAGACTTAATAGTTTTATTCAAGAATATTTTCAGCCAAAAACCTGACCTTTTTAAAACAAGGAAACCTGATGCTATATGTTGAACATATTTTAAGTTTCAATAATATATAATATTCTACTAGTTGCAGAATGTTGAAGATAGTATGTTTGTTGACTGCAGAGACATAACTTTAGTGTATGTTGAATTCAACTTTGAGTACAGTATTAAAGGAACTACAAAAACTATAAATATTATTAAAATGTTTTGGAGCCCGACTCTAATTTTCCTTAAGGTCACTTTGCCTGATCATAACAAACCAAACATAATCAGAAGGCAGTGTTTTTAACACAGATGTTGAAAAAATTTTGACACCTTCAGTACCATGGAATATAGTCTCAATTTATCATTATATCATTTCAAACCTAACTCTAATTTCAGTGAAAAGTCAACAATTGAAAAACCCCAACTGCAAACAGATCAAAGCTACACACTTTCAATACATAGCATTGAACAAGCAGGGGTAATATATGTCTACAACAGCTTCCTTTATTCAGCTAAATGTGAGCTAAGAATGTGACTAAGAATAGAAATATAACATAATTTAGATCTTGAAGGATTGGAATTCTTGGTAAACAAAAAGGCATGACAAGGTACAGATATTTTGATTGGCTAACTAAATATAGGTCACAGGCAACATGGGTAAACAGATTGTTCTATAAGCAGCACCAAGTTGGGGGTGACGGAGTGAAATAGTTTCAGATTCTCTATTTTGGAATTCTAAGTTCCAAC
This sequence comes from Bugula neritina, assembly GCA_964035545.1. Classification (NCBI taxonomy): domain Eukaryota; kingdom Metazoa; phylum Bryozoa; class Gymnolaemata; order Cheilostomatida; family Bugulidae; genus Bugula; species Bugula neritina. Next base: position 23,444,052 of record OZ037767.1, read on the forward strand.
CTATACCTCCAACTCCAAACTTGAGAACCCGCAAACTACTACACTCAGTCACCCCCAACTCGGAGCTGCTTATAGAAGCATTTTGGGTAAACTCTTATGGGTTGGGTACTACACAACACATAATGAATGGAAGAGAAAAGCAGACAGAACCTTCTACCACATGCAAATGAAAACTAGGCAGCATTCGGAATAACTTTACACATGAATTATAGCTAAAATAGTAATACATGATATACGACAATCCCATCAGCAATAGATTTGGTCTGACCCGTAGAACTGCTTGCCACTTTACAAACCGGATAGATATTCCTGGAAATAGTTGTAATAAAAGACATGGGAGCAAAGGCTAGTTCACAAATTCTGAGTGCGTCGTATACAGACTAGATCTACACAGATATTGTCCGGGTTAGCACATATAAAAGCTGGGTAAAGGCCATCAGCAACAGCAGCAGTAGCAGCAGCAGCACCAACACCATGAGGTTACAATACACAATAGCTAAAGTCAGCTATAAGAAAGAAGACGTGGGCAGAAAAATAAGCTAGAAAGCATGCTAAAAATCGCTAGTGTACATACGATTCGTCAGAGAGAGATTTTGCCGAAGCAACAGTAATGTTATCATCGGGTGATGTGGGCTTGCTGTGAACAAGAAGGGCTTCTCTGCAATATCAGTGAACAGTTAGACACATCTGCAAGTTGCAACCTTCCTACTATCTCTAAACAGTGACCCAAGTGGTAGAATTATCAGGAACAATCGCTTATAGCAGGCATGTTCATAGCCTAGCAAACAATATATACTAGAATTATCCTTTTTCTTTGTTGCACTAGACATGGTTTGATCACCTGCTATTGCTCTAATCGAAAGTCAAATAATATATAGAATGAAACAAATGTTCAGGCTACATCCTGTTGTTGAAATGGAAATGAAGCAAATAACTTGAGTTCAATCATATTGAAAAATAATCTGTTTGCCCAGAGCCTTGCAATTCAAATTTTTAGAATTCAATCTCTGGATTTTAATGGGACGTACCATGGTTAGGCTTAACTTTACCTTTTATAGAGGCAATACTAACTATCACACCTTGGCTTACCTACTGTAGTTACACACACAGTTCCTATATAATTACAACTTCAAAATATCAAGTAATTATATAGAAATTGTCTTCCTTTTAGAAACTGAATGAAAATTGCAATGAAAATGGTTCAATACAATAAAAACCTTGCCAAATACACTGCTAGCCAAAACTTAACCAAACAGATAAACTATCGAAGTAAGTTTTTGGAGAGGTCAACAATGAAAACTGTATCTTAGTTGGAGAATAGCAGTAAAAAAAATTGAATAACACATCGGAATTGTTTTTTATTGAATATGCTACCACATACACAATGTTATACCTGAATTTTGAAAGCCATTAAAGCTAAATTGCATTGGGAAGATAACTTTTTGTGTGCATTTGTATAGGCACCGTTGAAAAATGCTTATAAATAAACCTAAATTTTTCTTATAAACATATTACATATAAATTTTGTCTTGACCATAGAAATAAAATATTACAGGGAGAATAGGCTGGTAATTTTGAAAAAAGTAGGGTGTACATTTTAATGCTTCAATTGGTAGGTACTGCTGCAAGTGGAAAGAAAGGTAGAAAATATACAAGTTTTTTCAAGTGTTCAAGTGAGCTAGCAACCATAATTATATGCACATACTTTTGAGAAATACACGTATTACCCAACACATCGCCTATTTAGATTTATAAATTTGAGAATAATACTAATTATATATCTTTTTTTAACCTGTAAACCACAAACAGCATATCAAAACCAAATCTTTCAAAAATAAAACCACACTTGAAATAACTAAATAAAATAACTTCTTAGTGGGTGAGCTGACAACTCCAAACAACTGATTTCGAAACAAAATTGATAGCAAAAGTAGAATTTGATGACAAATAGACATTTTTCATCAAAAAGAGAATCAAGTAAAACTCCGATCTGACCGAAACCGCCACTTTGACCAGCTGAATAAAAGAAATAAAAGCTCTATAACAGCAGCTCACAGCAGAAATAGACAAACAGACAGACAACAAACTCGCCACACAAAGCGCCTGCTAGAGTCTAGAGAACATTTGGTGGGCAAGCTCAGACACAGTGTATATGCTACTAGTTACACGTCACAGTCTAGTCATATGATAGAGTCACATAGCAAAGTATTCACATGACACAGTAGTCACATGACACAGTAGAGTCACATGATACTGTAGAGTCACATGACGCAGTAGAGTCACATGACACAGTAGAGTCACATGACACAGTAGTCACATGATACAGCAGATTCACTAATCAAGAATCACTACCGTAGGGCAGACAACTTCGTCAAATTATGACAAACTCACTCGGAGTCGGCAAATTTTGAGAATGAGTGACATTTTTGAAGTCCATACATCAGCACGTCATCAAAAGATATTCTGCGACGTGACATTCTTTGAGCAACAGCTCCTTTCGGCTTGTCGATTGTATCAGAGGTGGGAACATGTAAAGTAACAGCATTTGTGTAAAGATTGCACTTGTTTTGATGCTGTTGTTGAAACATCTTATCAACTTTAGAGCGCCTTGTACCAGTATCGCCTTGTAGCAGTGGAGAGCATATTGCGTTAGTGTCACCTTGTAGCAGTAGAGAGCACCTTGTAGAAGTGTCACCTTGTGGCAGTGGAGAGCATCTTGTAGAAGTGTCACCTTGTGGCAGTGGAGAGCACCTTGTAGAAATGTCCCCTTGTAGCAGTGAAGAGCACTTTGTGGAAGTGTCACCTTGTGGCAGTGGAGAGCACCTTGTAGAAGTGTCACCTGAATCAGATTCGTCAGTGTAGTTTGAGGAGACAGAATAACTTTGCTGTGAGCTGGTAGGTACTAGCGTCTCTGCAGTTGATGGGAGATAGTCAGCTTCACTTTCGCTCTCACCAGATATTTGTGAATAAGTAAAAACCAAATCTTTAGGTGGAGTTAATTTGTTGAATAACTTTTCTTGAGATGACGATTGTCTAGGCATGGTCTCTAATGACGTCTTTTCATTAACCAAGCTGGAATGGCTTGAAATATTATCTAAAAACATTTAATTAAAATATCCAACATTATAAAGCAGAACGTACAAGAGATATCAAGAGTTAAATGGCCAACAGTAGAAAAGCAAATTTCAGTAAGAAGAAAATGCTTTTCTTACCCCCTTCAGCAGAGAATAAAACCAGATCAGCGTGAGAGCCTACATTGTCATTAATATTGAAAGTAAATCTATTTTTAGAAGAATAACTAATTGTGTTTTCAGAGTCAAGTGCCAGGTCAAAACTTTCTTCGTCACTATTAAAGCTCTCAATACTGCTAGAAGTATCTGAATCATAAGCAGCCGTTTCTTCCTCAGCCAATCTCGCCTTCTGCTCCGCCATTAGGATGCAATGTAAACAACTTGAAGATGCTGCTTAAAACAAAAACATACAATTTTGTTGGCAAGTAACTTGCAAAATTATCAGTGTGATGCAAAATTAATAAACATCATTTTTATTTAAATACCGTCAACCGCTGCAAAAAATTCATAAAGTGAAAATTTCCATTTGCTAACAAACCAGCATAACTTACTTTTACCTATAGTATAGAGTGTGGGTGTAGTAGGTGGTGTCGAGTGTTCAGTATTGAAGGTAGACAGATCTGAATCGGATGAAGCTGCAATACTGGTCACACTGGCATTAGACAAGGAGTATGATGTTAGTTTGGCCAGCAGCTTTCTCCTAGCACCAGCCAATAGACCGTGACCAGTCATATCTAGAGATCTAGAACGTTCCTGTCTTCGAACTGGCACTTCCAGAAGGGACAGCTACAGTATAGACCAGAATGCATGACAGAGAAGTACAACAGACTCACTCAAAGCTGGCTCTCAATTAGTCTTAACCAGTCCCTTAAACTACTCTGCATGAAAATCAGTTGCAGTTGTAAAATCTCAGATCCAGGAGTCTTAAGTTGCTAAAGCTTTGCTAATTCTATCTTACATTTTAATATGAATAAAATGATTTAGCCCACCTGCGCCCCACTATATTCCGATTTCCTGCCCTTCACAATAAAATTTAGTTCCCCTGTCCCCTCATCTGCCCTAATTGGTAACTAGTATTGAAGTCAAGGCCTTTACTCAACAGTTAATAATATCTCGTCGCTGCAGATATAATGTATATACAAATGCAGTCCAAACAAAACTCAATTATCAATACTTTTTGTAATCAACAATAATTAGCTTTTAAAGTAGATCTGAACGTTGTATTGACTGTGTAATAGTTAAGTATAACAGTATAGCAGGATAACGTTATAGTGATATTTACAACCTTAGCATGTTCAATGCATATATTAACTGTTTTAAATATATCACAGAACATGGGCGGTATTGCTTTCAAATAATTGAAAAAGAAACTCAAATTTAGTTTTGGTGCTCACATTGCCATAGTGTTTCTCTTAACGATATCAATTATGTCCTCACAACACATTCATAAGTGAATAACTTGAAATCAGTAATGTACCTGAGTCTATGATATTAGTAAAAAGAGCTTTTCAATGTCTTACCAGAAACAAAACAACTTTAGGAAATCGTAATTTGTTACAGTGCAGATGTGCAATAAACTCTGAAGGTCAATTATCACTTCTAGAACTCAAGTCAAACTTAAAAGATTGGAATAATTCAAGTCTATAACAGAGATTTGGCTGATAAATACCGTCTTTCATATCACTTTACAGACTTTTTGCCATCCCAAAAAGATTTTCTAGGGCTAACTAGAATAAACGAAATATAAACGTGCTGAAAAACAATAATTGATATTTTAAGAAACTACAAGAACCTGCAATGGTATTAAACTAGCTAACTATATTAAAAATATAGAGCCACAGACTTCTAATGCATAGCCTTGGTATTGCATAATAGTTACTGTAGATTGTCAAAGTAATATGTTAATGTCAATAACTCAACTATATTGCATCATAATCGCACATCATAGGACACCAACAGTGAAATAATCAATATAACATATAGCTGTGGCAATGACAGAGCTAGAAACAAGAACAAAACTTCTAAGGAAATGCTCAGCATAAAATAACCTGAGTAGGACTAGACATCAGTGCAATAGGCTATTGAGTACTGAGTTCAGTAGCCCAACAATCACGGCTAAACGTAATGAGAAAGTTTACCAAGTTATTGACATGCAAAAAAAATCTATAAACAAAATAGAGGGTGTTTTTATAACTAAAGATGACATCATAATTCAAAATTTTTTGTGTGCAGGTTATTTCAAACTTGTTAAAACATTTGTCTAAGCTGATTTGTATGACAAGCAACTAACAAAGTGTTTCAATTAAAACCCATGTAATAATTGAAACTCTCTAGTATCAGAAATCAAAGTAGTTGAATTTTTAGTAATCCTGCTGAATGTAATTGCTTGTGTCATATGTACAAACTTTCTCCATAAGTTTACAGTAAAGCTTGCGTAGAAGTGAAAAGTTCCACTCCGAGGTTTTGCAGTCTGATTAGTGAACATAATACAGTTACTGCATGAATAGTTCGCAGAACAAAAAAAGCTCAGCAGCAGTTTTGCTATTAGATTAATAGAGGTGGAAGTTGCCATTTTGGAGTAACTCACTAAATATGCATGTGCATGGACTAAACCTGAATAGCACTGACTTTAGAAAACTCGCTGACTCTGCATTATTTTGGTAAAAAGTAGACATTTAATACTATATGATAGTTTCATTTTACCATAGAAAATGATTCAAAGCATTTATGCCAAGTAGGTTGGCTATCGCAGGTTTTGCTAATTTTAATTCAACAAATCAAGAAACTTAAAAATCCAAATTTTTGCAAGAAAAGTCTTAGTTTTTCAGTACCAGGAGTTTGTATTTTAGAAATCACAAGGAGTAACTCTCAAATATGTTTTTAAATGTTGGAAAATTATTTGCTAAAAATCTCACTGTGCTCTTAAAACATGTACAGCTGTTATTATATATTTTTCTAGAAGTGATGCTTACATGGTGAGAGCAAGTTGATGTTTGCAGCAGTTTTAATATACTTAATTTAATTTTGCTAGGAATGTCTATAGAGATTGCCTGGTATTTCTAGGTTACACAGAGGAATCAAATGCTAAAGAAATTGACCTTGGCTGTATAAATTCAAGATAGCACCTTTATAACTTGAATACTAACACTATATTATTAGTATCAAAATTTTACAACTGTAGCAGTAAAAAATTAAATTAAAATGCATTTTATATACAACCCATCCCTGTAGACTTCTTGTACAAAAAGAAGAAAATAAAAACCCTTTCCATCTACTAATAAGTACTACAGTATTACATAATGGAGACTTTTAATCATGCATGTATATTGAGAGAAAGTGGTGTTGAAAACTGCATTAAGTGAGGCAGTTTACAAATATGCCAGCTGGTCTAAACATTGCAATCTAAACAATGCAACATTGCAAAATATAGGAGGCCTATATGAACCAAAATGGTGCCTGAGTATGCAGTTTTCTATATTTAGTGAAAGAGTGACAGCATGTGGGACGTGCATATAGGTTTATTGCCAATAAACATCTTCAAAACTGAAGCAGGCAGGCAAAGTAGTATTGGTAGCTTGTTTAATTAACACAACTGTAGACTGTAGAGCAATGTCTATTTTTAAATGACAAAAGTGGTAGGTGATATTGAAACGATTATATAATTATTCTTAAGTTTTAATGTGGTTTTTACAAGCAGTGACATCAATCTTATGAAAGTTCTACTCAGTGCCTGTACCTGTACCAAGCAGCGGAAAGTGACCAGAGCAGCCCACTGTGTTACCTGTACATTTTGTAAAGGTATATGTACACTTAATAAAGGTAGATTTTGTAAAGGTATATGTACACTTTATAAAGGTAGATTTTGTAAAGGTATATGTACACTTTATAAAGGTAGATTTTGTAAAGGTATATGTACACTTTATAAAGGCAGATTCTTTAAAAGTATATGTACATTTTATAAAGGTAGATTTTGTAAAAGTACATCTTGTAAAGGTATAGCCTATATGTATATTTTTTAGAGGTACGTGTACAATTTGTAAAGGCATATATGCACTTTTTAAAGGCATATATGTAAACTTTGTAAAGGTACAAGTACACTCTATATATGTTATCTATTTACAATACAGCACTATACACTATATCTATACCCTATACCACTATACACTATATCTATACACTATACCACTATACCACTATACACTACATCTATACACTATACCACTATACCACTATACACTACATCTATACACTATACCACTATACACTACATCTATACACTATACCACTATACACAATATCTATACACTATACCACTATACACTACATCTATACCCTATACCACTATATACTATATCTATACATACTATACTACTATACACTATATCTATACACTATACTACTATACGCAATATAAATGCATATACCAGACTTACAGGCTTCTTATGGTGAAAACCCGTCTCATTCTGAGCAGAAGATTCGGGACAGTTCTCTATGGCAGGCATGCTGGGAGATCGAGACCTGGACAGAAGTTTGCTGAGGAGAGGCATATCTGCATACAGAAGCTGTGATTCTGCCTTCACCTACAAGATGTGGTCCTGCTAATGATTGTCAAGCTATTATACCTATCAACTGTATATTGCAATTATAATTATAGTTTATAGCTTTTATTACGTCAATTCATCTACTGAAGAATATTGATATAAGTGTGAATGCAGTAGCTAATGCTTCGGGCAATGGAGTTTGAGTCAAAAATAACCTCAACACATTAGCAAGTTGACTGGGCACCTTATATGTACACTGCTACAGTGTCAACATTCTATGTACGTCTGTGTTAAGAGAGGAAAATTTTTAATGCAGTTCAAATATTCATTTAAACACCTCATTGAAATATGATGTACATATATCTAGATTAAATTTAAGCAAAAACACTCTACGAAATCATATAATATCTGCAACACACTATTTAAAAGTTCTAATTCACTACAAATTTTGGAGGCCGAGCCTAAGTTATTTGAACAAAAAAGAGCGTAGTTTTGGTTTTACAATTGCTCACTGTCATTTTATGGATTTGTCAAATGGCATTGTGACAGAGAAGTTAAGTAACCCCAGAACTTTATTGCAACGCTGGAATTGAAGATAGTGGTGCAGCCAGTGTCTTTTTGACTACCCAACTGTAGAACTCTAGCATTAGTCTAATGGAAGTAGGTAGATCTCTTTCAGAAAAAGGAACATAAAAACTCAAGTTCACACCCTCCTTTTAAGAAAGGAAATGTACTAAAATTACATTTAGGAGCATTTCATAACTATTATCATTTTGAGAGGTAGTGGGAAGGCTTGAAAGTAATATATTTGTAAACTTCAACCTAGGATTTCTTTAAAAATCAGGGCAGTATTTGATATTTACTATGCATCATTAAAAAATTGTGAAAGATAAATTATACTGATTGGCTAAGAAGAAAAAGGTAAAAGTTCACTGATGATTCATAAGGGTGAGGACAGAAATTAATGCTGATAAGAAATTTACTATTACAATGAACTCAAAACATTAGCACCTGTGAACAGAACAAATTATAATGATACTACTAAAACGTTACTTATTTGATGGATAACCATTAACACTATTCACTTCACACTACTCAACAACATAACCTTACAGAGCCAAATTAAACTAACTAGCTGTAGTAAACTGTATATGTGAAAACCATTCAAATTCATCTCACCTAATCAGCATCACTCTTCAGAAATTCTAGTAAAGACTACTCAGTATACAGCACTATAATATAGTCTATACCTTACAACTATAATAATAAGCTAAGGCAGCAGCTGAGGCAGAACGTGCTGTCAGCAGCCACTAGCATTAAACTGTACCTGTAGTTAAGCCTACCTAAGCTAAATTTACTATCAGCTCAAGATCTATGCTACAGTTTGCCTAAAAATGTTAACCTTTATAGTTTACAAAACACAAGGGAGTGTATTTATTCTCTAGCTAATAGTCTTGATGAGAATACTCAACCAGTGCATTAAAATAGTGGCAGATCTTTCAAGTGTAAACAAAGTAATTTCTAAAAATATAATAGGAGGGTTTGAATAAGAAATAGAGAAGTTGCCGTTTACTACACTGTAGTAATACATCAATATTTTAAAGACTATATTAATAGTTAATTTAATGAATAACGGCGTATAATATAATTCATACATGTATAATTTTTACTTTTAATTCTCTGGTTTATTCTAGGCTTACTCGTTCATTCAAGTATAAACATAAGTATGACTCAAGTATAAACACAAGTACCACTCAAGTATAAACACACCACAACCTTTTGTATATTTTATTGAATAGATCAGCAAGATGAAAACTGTGTAGAGATTGGAAAGGTGACAGCTACCTATGTCTATGCCTTTAGAGCAGGGGTGTCCAACCTTTTCAGAGCCACTGAAACGAAATATTCTGTAAAATTCTGGCCAATCTGTAAAATTTAGCTAGAGCTGGAGGCCACGGCATCTGTATTTTTCAAATTACTTTTTTCCGACTTCCTATGAATCTTTACAGAATGAAGTCCCAATAACTACTGCCTGCTGCATGTATTGCTGCATGTATATAAATAAGGCATTGAAAAGGTGGTTTTTAACCTCTAATTCATGTGTGCAAAATAGTTGTATTTGCTATGCCTTTGAAGGCCACATAAAATTAGGCTGAAGTTTGTATTCAAAAATGCTGTTTTCATGTAAAATTAATTTTAGGTTACACATTTGAAGCTGGAGGATAAATTTTGGCTGCTTTGCTCAGTGCTTGGATGAGCTTCTTTGCTGCAGTTATTAGTTCTTAAACATGGAGTTGGCCAAAACAAAAGTGGGTTCCAAAACAAACCAGATTGATAATCTGATGCTTAAAGATATTTTGTGTGGTTCACAAAATAGGATGTTAAGTTGATGCCACATTATCAGTATATTTATAGGAGTTATCTCACCACATAAAGTGTGACATTGTTTTTAGGAATTGTCTTACATTTTAACATCTTTCAATTTTAGTCCATTGGAAAAAGTTTTGATCAAGAAGCATAACCTCATTGACGACTATTACATCTGAATAAATTAAAATTATTTTGTCTGTATGTACATGATGTCGAAAGCTTTAAAAATTATTTTTTCTGTTTTTGTAGAGGAAAACCAAGCTAAAGTCTAACAAAACCAGCTCCCATTGTTGAGAATTTTAAAAAATTACTCCAGCACTTTAATCTGACATAGATGTTAGTAAAATTTCAAACCTTAAAACAAGTTCTTGCGATCAACATGTTTGGCGTGGCTCTTGTACATACAACCCATTGGTAGACTAGATATAACTGAAGTCACAACTTTTATTAGTCCTTATATTTAGTCCTTTTCCCAGCTGCTATCTCATAGCTCATAGGCAGTAATTACATCAAACCTAAAACAAACATTATGATTTACAATCATCTAGATACTTTTATTAACTAAAGATTAGGCTTAGAAGCAAAATGTCTAAGCTGGAGTTAATAGGAACAAGCCTGGATGTAAATTAAAAGTTGGGCCATAAGAATGGTTACAACTAGCTGGTACCCATGTAGTTGCTTTATACAGCTCACTAAGAGATACCAATACAACAGTGGAAACTTATCAAATATTTTTAATTTAGTGCTTAGCTACTTTATATACTTTCCATGAGTTTTTTTAATTATGTCATTAAATTTTACCAGCTTTACAACAGTTAGTTCAAATGAACTACAGAGTTAAAAAATTAACTCAGTATAATTGTTAAGCACTTCATTACTAATTAGGTTTGTCATTAGCCCAGATGTAGGCTTAAAACTCAAGATGGGTAGTCAAGCAGGTAAAAAGAGGTAATCAGTAACGTATCAAACTCTTGCAATTCAGCTATAGAAGAGTTGTCCTCACGTGTACAGACATATTCTGTCTACCGGTTTTAGCTGATTACCAAAATGTTTTAAATCAAAACACACAGTGCAAGTTTACTCTAAGCCTTTATATCCTATATTCTATAAAAACCCTACATTAAATTTAATCACAACTTGAAATGTTGAAATTTCTCTGCTTCTTCACCCAAATGTTAATCTATTTAGTAATATCATATATTAGTGTTTTTCTACTTTCATAAAATCAGCAATTACTGGTTTATTTCTGTTTCATGCGTTAAATTCAACAGAAAACATTTAAACTAATAAAGTTTGGCTTTAGTTCCTTTCTGGTGCAAATGTTGAAATAACATCACTTGTTATGTTTATAAAATAAGTATATTGTGAAACTAGTTTTTACTGGCTACTATGCCGTCTGGATAAAAACAATAACCATAAATACTAAGTTACCCGCAGTTGGAAGATTAGCAGTAACAAACTTATCTTTGGCCAACTCATTAACCCCATGCTTTATTCTTACTAGTTGGAAGTTTGTAGATTTACTAGTGAAATCCAACAACTGGTAACCAAATTAAATCTTGCTATGAAATACCATACCTTTAATTTCTCAGGTTGATTCGGACAGGAAAGCATTCCCATGGGTTAGCCAGACACTATTGTAGATACCAAGGTGATGCCGTCAAGCTGTATTTGCTGCTGTCTGACTATAACAGGTGTCATGTGACTGCAGCAGATGTCATGTGACTGCAGCTTGTATTGTGTAGCTTTAGCTAATGTCATGTGACTGCAGTTAATGTCATGTGACTGCAGTTAATTTCATGTGACTGCAGTTAATGTCATGTGACTGCAGTTAATGTCATGTGACAGCAGTTAATGTCATGTGACTGCAGTTAATGTCATGTGACTGCAGTTAATGTCATGTGACTGCAGTTAATGTCATGTGACTGCAGTTAATGTCATGTGATTGCAGTTGACTTGACTTAGAAGGTAAGTACTCTGCAGTTGCAATATAAAGTCATAAAAGTTGAGATGAATGAAACCCGGCAAGTCAAACCAAGTATTAAGATAGATAGAATGAAGTCACGGCTACAACAGCTGTATAGAGAGAGACTAAGAGTAAACCCTTTCAGCTAAAGGAGTAGACCCTGTACTGACACTAGACAACCACACAATCCTATTCCATGCAACAAACAAAACAAGTTCTAGAGAGGGAAAATAGAAAGAATAACATACAGAAGAGGCCAACATAAATGTGAACATGTTTCAACAAAACACTGCAACAGGCTCAGAGTTATCTTTCCAATGCTAAACAACACTGAATACACAGCTCTGCTTTATGCAGAATGACAGCCAGAGGCAAAACATTGCTATGTTATACAATATGCATATCTAAAGTTACATCAGTTCTCAGAAAGCCCTGAAATAAAAATGAACCGCACACCATAAACAACAAACAGTATAGAAATGCAGGCAATAGTAGAGTGTAACATGCAACAAATGATATTTAGTATTAAATTGTAAAGTTGCTCATAGAATACATGAGATACAACATTTAAATGGCTTACCTGAAGTGAAATCTATGTATTACATAAGAATCAGTAAATCATATTATTGTCAAGTAATACAAAATAGGATTGCAGCATTACAGGGAAGAATTTTGTAGAACTAATATTACCAAGTTAATATAGTATATACATTCTTATCATGTGTTCTTATCGACACAAACTGACTTATAGTACCAAACACCGGAATTCCGCATTGTTTTGCACTTTACTCTTTGCAGCCCAACAATCAATGTACACAAACTTGTGCTAATTAAAAGTTGTCTGCACTTTCTACATCAATGAGCTCAAGTTTCACTGAATATAATTAACACTTAATTAGATGTACAGGAAATGAATTCTACAAGATGGGAGGGCAAGCCTTTTCTATGATTGGCTCATGTGATGATATTGCCCGTGTTCTAGAATCTAGACACAAAGGGGTCATAAGATCTCCGACCCCTCCACACTCCAAACAAAATTTCACAATTTTTAGAAACTTAGACTATTGAAACAACGCCCAAACAGTCAGTGAGTTTCAAGTTTCTTATGGTATAAAAGTGCTGGTTGACAGAGGACCTTTAAAGGAATGACGCAATGACATGCATCTTTACACATACCTGTACGAGTCATGTTTGTTGATGTGGAAAACTTCCAACTCCGGAAGGGAATTGCATTCAGAGCTGACGGAGTCTCGTTTGGATAAGACATTATTGTTAGAGATTCCAGTGAAGATTTCTATCAACACAAATTTAAATTATCTTTTAAACTGCATTTCTAGGCTTCCACAAACTTTTACAGTGAGCTAGTGAGAAGATAATTCTAGTTGCCACATACACCATTTATTTCAATGTCATTGTAGAAAAGTTGACTTTTAAAGAAAATTACAGCTAAATAAAGAGCCTTGCATATCTGCATGTATGAATGGTAGTTAGTATTTCAGCTCATTAGCTATGTATTAGCTGATTCCAGTTGTTGTGTGTACTAAGTGCAAGCCCTGGAGTTAATCTGCGAGAAATCCTAGTTATTACCTCCCACCTTTAAGGATATGTTGGCTTGGCCTTAAAACCTTGTAGATTCCAATTAATCCAGACTGTACTAGACTTACTTTTAGTTAAGAATCAAGACTTGGTTGGAATAACTCAAAACTACTTCCAGTCATAGATATTATTAAGTTGAACTAATGATTTGTTTAAATTTTTAGAAAAATGGAGATAAAGGAACCAGTTGTTGCAAGATTAAAAAACATGAATCCCTAGTAACAACTGCTGGCTAGTCCAGTCTTCCATTGTAGAAAATATTAGTAACTAGTTGGATTGAAAAATACAAGTTTTGAAAATACAATTTGCCATCATTTAGTTTCATAATTTAGTTCAATGGCCACAAAAAATATGATAGAATTTTATAGCATAAGAATAATACTTCAAATTTTTTTCAATAGTAAATATCTTAGTAAGAAATGAAGCTGAAACGATTGAATATAGGCTAAAAAGCATTTAAGGCCTGGCCTCACTATCGTGAGAATCGTGTGACGATTTTCATGAGTTATCCTCTCTTTATGACCAACCACACACTCGTCAGACGAAACACATAAATAAATAGTCTGTGAATGAGTCTTGTACGAAATACAAACAGCAGAAAATTGCCAAATAGAAAAAAGTGGTAGAAATGAAATAATTACTGTTGCTAAAATTTTATTGACCAATTAAATGTGATTTTTCGTCCATCGTCATCTTTGTGTACACCCAGTGAAGACGATTTCGTTTGAATTTCCTCGATTTGTCTCGTACGATTCTTTTTTCGTATCAAATAGATGATTTCGCGTGAGGCCAGGCCTTTAAACAACTTTTCACAAAAAAGCACCCTGAGTTGTTTTGATATAATCTCAATGGCAGTAAACTAGTGCACCATTTGTGCAACTTGACTAGAATGTTATAATAACATTCTAGTTTAACAAAAGCCACACTCCCGCAGATTTTAATCACTTTTGAGAGTCAATTTTCTGCTATTTTCATTTACTGAAGTAGAGTTAGGTTGTAGTGTTGGGGTGCATTTAGGTAACTCTGCTATACAGTATACTCAAGTAAGAGTGATTAAACTAAATACATCCCAAGAACCCAGTAAATTTATATATATCTCAACAGAAGAAAACTCCTTGATCTTTTTGGCTCTTCATCAACACCTTATATATTAGAAACTGGCTACATATACAAGTTATCTACTACACAGTGTAAACACTAAATGCTCAGGTCTGACTTTTTCTTAGCTGAGCCAACAGGAAGTCAGTCAAATGCTGCCTAACACACAATAACTGTTAGGAATGGAGAAAGTTGAACTTCCTCATTGCTGCTACCCAGTAACTGAACTTCCAGAACTATCCAGAAGAGGGTATTTTCATTTAGCACTTTACCTACTTATAATCATTATACTGATTAATGGTTTAATTTCAGCTGACGGTTATAAACTCATATATCAAATCTAATATAAATTACCCATAACCATAAAAGTAGACTTTAAAGCAAAATAAAAAAAATGCAATACCTAAGATAAAAAATTATTTAGATTTGGTACTTAAAGTCTAAACAAAAATATAATATTATTTTTACTGCAAGAATGTTTATAGTAGCCTTATAGTAGGCACATTCGCATAGAAATCCAACATGCACAGACCTCTCGGCTCATCTGAGACACTGCGACAGAGTGTTTGATGTCTGTACACAACATTGACATCTTCAGAACCAGGATTCGCTGACTCAGCTCCTGCAGCTGCCTGCTTGCTCTCTGTGTTGCTGCCGTGAGTCAAGATTAAACTTAGTGACACAATCTGCTTCACACCTTCACTTATGGTGCTACTAGATACTCTCTCTACCTGCAAAGCAGTTATTAGTCATGAATATCAAGGCTATCACAGTAGTAATTCCTGTCAGGTAACATACATTGAAGAAAACTTTCTACGTAAGAATGAGTATTTAGTCAACTTTTTAATCTGCATGAATAGAGATTGTGAGAAATAGATGGGCATGAAATTTGTTAAGATATATCATTCTATTATAAAGTAATTCCTAGTATTCATAGTATTGTAGTGTGTATTATGAGCCACCCTAGGATCAATTTCTAGTATTATTCTCTATAAGGTAATGCCTCTGTTAAAACAGCTCAATGTCAATGACAAACTTACAGTTTTGGCTACGGAGGTTTGTTTTCGTGATGTACAAAACTAAGAAGGTTTGTTTCAACAATACACAAAACCACGGTAGTTTGTTTATAAACAGTCAAACACACATCTATGCTATAAGAACTACTCAGTATATCAACTAACTTTCTTTTTCCTAAACCCAACATCAGGCTGACCGGTCAAAGGAGTGTTCTCCATATCTAGCTGAGCTTTGAGAATATTTGTTGGAACTGTTTACACGGCTACATTCTTCTGGACTGTTCTTGTTTGTTGAGAATGATGTATTTGGACTACTTCAGTGCACAAATCTGTAGAATCTAGAATGGATGGGAAGATTTCAAGTCAATAATGTTTTGCAAATGATAATTTTTTTTAATGTAAAGACAAAGGGTATTATTAAATCTTATGCTATATATTCCAAATGCAAATTACAATCTTTAACTATTGTTAGTAGCAGCGTGGGTTATCATAATTGAATAAATTGCAAGGTGTAGTGAGACTCAGCCACTGATTACATCGAATATAATGGATTTTCCAAGAGTGAAAAACAATAATAAGTAAAGCCCAGCAGAAAAATGCACCTGAGTTACCGAAGAAATAACACAGTTCTATATAAGTCACTAGTTTTGTTACACATGTGTTTATAATGTCAAGAAACCAGCTTATATTCAACATAAAATTTTGTACTTGATGCACCAAAAATACCAGGAATGGCGGACCACCTAACCAATACTTGAGAAAAAAACATATCAAAAACACCAGAATATTGACAAGAGCTGAGTACAATTCACTGCTCCTACAAGGTGGTGTTCAGATCCTAACCAAAATCCAAGCCAAGCAGTTCAGCCATTAACATTACTAATTAGAATAAAATTACCATCTACTTGATTTGGCTTAACGTAGCCAACTGATATGGACTTAGTTTTGAAACTAGAATTAAACTGGTGCAAGCAAGTCAAACCCCAAGTGCCCAATACCTTTTAATAATAACTCAAATATCTACTGACTATTTAAATTATAGCCTTATGATCAATATGTTTTTCTTTTATACAGGATTATGGGTTGCAGCATTCAACACTAAAAAAGTAAAAATATTTTATAAATAGACGGTATTAACCTAAAAGTGAATGAAACATCAACTAAGGTGAAACGCAGCATGGTTGAACCAAGACAAATTTGTTCTTCAATAAAGACCTCAAATGACCAATTTTTTGATAGTTATATACCGTTTGCTTATATAAGAGCTACTTTAATGATGCTATGCATAAAAGAAATGATTTAATCAAAAACAAAAATGAGCAGCATGAATATGGATCATCTGAAAACCTAGCAACATTAAAATGAGACCTAGAATATTTATCACACATCCTGTTTTTTATTTTTAACTATCCAATCCATTTCCCCACATTAGTGCAACGACAGAAATTTATGTCTTACAACCAATGCTTTAACTGATAATTAGACTTTAGCACTTAGCTATGCTTTATTTTAGTTTTAGCCTTTAATAAACAATTTGAAGATTAGCACCTGGAAGTTAAACTCTACTATTAAAACAAGCAGAGAGAAATAGTAAATGGCATCTTCATGCACCACTGAAATTGAAAAGTAAAGTGAGAGCATTTGTGGGTCACTCTTTCTGAATGAATCTAACCATCCATCTCCTACTCAAAGCTGAGTGTACTTAATGTATTGATAGTCAATGATAATAGCTAATAGGTCCAACTTCAGTAATTTTCCGGTGTTCGATTTTTCATGGGCCAACGTTTAGTGATTTGATTGAAAATCCTGCCACTGCCAAAACTTATCAAAAGCATATTTGGTTATATTAAGTTTTCAGCTAATAGATTATATAAATTAGAGGTCAAATTCAGAAGGAACAACCTCAGAAAGATAAGACCTCATTCACATTTGCCGTACCTTACACCCCAACAGCAAATATCAGCCATTTTTAATAAAAACTTCAACATGCTATTAGGCTATTAGGTACGATCTATGACAATTCATTGGACAATCATATCCAATGAGTTGAAGTAAAAGTTTTTCTGTCCAATAGGAGCCCACTGCAACTTGTTTGAATCAAGCAGTGCTTGATCCTTGAACGTATCACAACACAGTACAGGAAAATCAGACATTTGTAAAAATGGCTGATATTTGCTGTTACCGTGAATGAGGAGGAAAACTTGAGAGACATGAAAACAAAATGGTGGATTCTAGAAATTTTGGCAATTTCTTAGTTTAACAATTATCATTTTGAGTAGAGAAAAATTACTCGCCTCTTTAAATGAAAACAATGTTACCTATGTAAACTATGGAGATGATCATGTGACCAATCACTTTTCTTACAGCTTCCTTAATGCTTCGCATTTTATAATAATATTCTTTATCAAATTTTTGAAAGACCCTTTATGAATTAAAATTACCTGCACTGTTTCATCAAATACAGTAGTTGAATTTAAACAAATATAAAAGGAACTAATTGTAAGCCAGTGTTTAAGAGCAGAAGTGGTCTAGCTGTTGAAGCTCTGGCATGGTGTGCTCAATGTTCATGGGTTTCAATCCCAACAGAACCATTAGTGGTGTCTGGAAAATTATGATTGTTTCTTTAGCACAGCCTACATAGTCTTTGGCCCACTTAGCAAACCCTTGCCATTAGGGGATCTTACTGGTATACAGACAAAAAAAAAACATGAGTTCTAGAACAGAAAGGGACTTTCTGAGATTCTCTAATGCTAAATTAAATAGAAGGTGCCAGTGATAACAGTTACACAGTTATTGCCCGCCAGCTTATGCAGTTGGCCAAACTCCAAAGCGAATAACTGACAATACTAACACTCCCTTACAACATAGGTGATGACTAGGAGTAAACCCTGAAATACACTTATTATGCTGCTTTTTCCTGTTTCAGTACAAAAGAGATTTAGCATGTTATTTAAGCCAAAAGAATAGTTGAAGTTCTCTTACAACACGCAAAAAATAAGAGAGAAGCAAAATTACTATTTAACCTAGAACAGTCTACTCAAAATGGTGATCAGATCACATATTTGGAATACCATACTTTATCATTTAGGTGCAGTAATGGAGAAAGGTTAAATAGCTCAAGTTCTTTAACTTTCAGACAAACTAATATTCAGCAGTAGCCAACAAAGTCATAGCAAAGTTAATTATACTCTTCAAAATGACTACCTAGGACCTAGGTCCTAGTATAAAGATAATCTGATGACATAAACACCAAAAACTCATCTTTACGGCTGTATTACCCCATAAACCTCCACATATAGTTCAGCAGCAATGAAAGTTGGTAACAACATAGAAATGGCACCCAATTAAATGCCAAACATTAAATCAATTAGGTGCTATAAGTGCAAGAAACCAACTGCAGTTTAAAGTAGAATCTTTATAACTGACTACTGAAATTAACAAGTGACCTCTACTAAATATGGCAATGATGGTTCTATGCTAGCAAATAAATAAATAATGTGCAACAATATATAATATTATAAATTGTATGTGTTGAAATTTCACTAAGCCAATACAGTAGTTGTAACAGTCTGTTGATGCGTTAGGGTAACTGGCAGAGTAAGACTTACCAAGTTACTCTTAAATTTAACGATTTAGAGTGTTACTACTAGTTGAGTATTTTAAAATCAAAACACACTACACTCACACTGTTAGTGTTGCACTGACAGTATAAGTATCAGTGTTATGTGCATTATGATTATCATTATGATATTGATTATCAGTATAAAAACTAATAAGTATTAATATAATAACAGAACTTTCTACTTTTCATGGTGATAATATTAGTAATAGCAACAATGCTACTATAACTATTACGATCAGTATTACTATTACTATAAATATAGGTTAACATAAGTATAACTATTAGTATTAGACTTTAATTAAACTAAATAAATATAAATACAAGTACTATAATCATAATGATAATAAAAATCATATTATTATTAATCTTATCAACTGTTGATAATTATTATTCTGACATTTAACACACTGAATCTGATACAGTATCAGTGTGAGTATAAATATCACCACCACTATCAGTATGAGTAACACTAACAGTTAATACTAAAACTAAGTATACTACTAATAGTAATAGTAATAGTTAGTGTAATACTAATAGTAATCAATTGGTAATAGTAATACTAATACTAATAGTAATACTAAGTCTAATAGCAATAGTTATACTTTTACTTCAACCACTAGTAGTTTTTAGTATAACTATAACTATAAGTGTTGGACTAAGACTTGGTTGTTTCACTTGACTGGAGCTCACAGGTACTTAAACTTAAAGTTTAAGCTAGTTATATTGAATAATTATAATCATAATGACAATGAATATGATACTAATTTATTAAATTAATATTAATTATATTTATTGTAACTATTACTAGTACAGTATTAGTATTAGTATTACTATTACTATTAGTATTAGTATAACTATAAGTAGTAGTATAACTATAAGTATTGGTATTACTATTAGTATTATTCATGGTAATCAATATTCAATATCATGATTTTGATTTCCTAACATCAATTTTTTCATATAACAATAATCATAATGGTGAACCCTATAAAGAGTCATTCTATGTTTTCCAACTAAGTGTTGAAACATACTTATTCACCAGATATCATGCATTACAACTACACGTACCGTCAGCGTCGTTGATGCTTGGATTAAATTGTTTGTATATAATAATAATAGAAACTGAAAGCTCTATTTCCTTAGTCAGTTGTGTTTTCTTCTGAAATAGCCCCGGTTTTTCCAAAAGTATGATTTCCTAAGAATTTTTCTGCATTAGATAGGATAACTCTAAGGCTTAAAAAGATATTTTTATAATCGTGTTCCTGACCAGCTTCTTCATTAGTGGTTAACTGTGTTTTAAATATTATGCTTTATAAATTAACAATTTTTGCTCCTTTATTCATCCTCTAAAGAATTTTCTGTTTGCATGCTTTTTGCTTTAATGTACTTTGTTGTGCATACTTTCTTTACAACATCAATAGAAAAATAAGGCTGTTTTTTCTCAATCTGTTAAAATCTTTTCTACCAATTTGTTACAAAAGTACAACTCTATGCAAATCTGCACACTATATTATAAATATTTGGTATTTACTAATGCAATGACTGACTGCAAATCATTCAACTAAGAAAATAAATCCTACGGCCAACAACTAATGATGGGCAGTTAGTCAATTAGGATAGTCAACAGTTCTAACTTTTGAACTAATTACAAATAGGTTTACTCATAATCCTACAATTTTTTTTCAAGCTGAAATTATATCATATAGTTGATTCCTTGTTTCTAATTAAACTCTATCACAAAATCTAGTTATAGGTTGTGACTTTTAAAATAATAAAACAGTTACTGTCGGTTAACTTCATTAAGTTCTATGATATAATATAGAACTAAGTCTCTATTATCCATCGTAGACTGTTTAAGCACTGCCAGTTAAGTCTCTTGACTATTTCTCCAGAAAATGGCAAGTTATATAAAAAGCAACAGTTTTACTGACAGTTGAGTAATTGACAGTAATTGTTTAACCATAGACTAAGGGCACTAACGTGTTGTTTTGCTAAATCATAGGAATGTTATAATAAAGAAGTGCAGGCTTAAGGTTGAAATTCGTACTTTCTAGCTAAAATATACAAAACCATGAAGAAAGTTGTATATAGCATATTTTATTAGAATTAGTCAATTGGAAATATTGAGGTATGAATTAATCAGAAGCCCTGATAGCATAATATATGAAAAAGATAAAAACTCCAGAATTGCTAAAGCACCCTAACTGATAATACATACAATGCAAATGATACAATCTAAAAGATACAATCAGATTTACAGTTTTTCTTATGGAGGAACAAAGTCAGCAACAAAGTGAATAACATTCTTCATCATATAAAGTTCTATCCATACCATATGCCCACTCTTGCTTCAAAAGAATGCCCTACATCTTTCATGAAGTACCTATAAGAGACAAAACAACCTATCAGTCAAAGTATTCATGAAAACTACCATTACTTCTTTACAAACAACCAAAGGATTCATTTTTAATTTCAATTTTATGTAATTAAAATAACAAAAATATTTTCAACTGAATAAAAAATTATCTGACTAGCAGAACTAACAGAATATAACACCTTCAAGTGCTGTGTATACCTTACGAGTTCTTTCTTGGACGATTTCTTCAACACCTAACTCGGATTGCAGTGATCGCAACTAAAAACATAAAAATTGACTGAGCTGAAGTATGCAGGTGAAAATAAATGGTGAGATTTTTTTACCATGATAAGAAATCTCTTTTCACTTTTTGATAACTTCAAAATATGTAAATTTCAAGGTTGTTACAGTAGGGCCAAAACGCCCAACTACATAACTATTAATGCTAATGGACAGAAGTTAAATCACAATTTGAGCTTCTTAAAAAGTCATTACACCAAAAAGATAGTAATGGCCACCCTTTGCTTTGATCTAAGGCAAAATATTAAAGTTGGCAAACACCTAGCATAGAACTACAATCTTGGAAAAGAAATTTATTATTCAATACTGCAAATACTATACCTTGATTTGAGCATTACTGAAAGCTTTTCTTGCTTGTCTTTCATTTGAAAAATCTGAAACATCTTTGGCTTTCCTAAGTCTTTCAGTATTTTCAGCGTGATATGAGATACATTTCTTTATTGCTTCTTCCCGAGCCTTATGTGATTTGTCTAGCTACAGAAATAACTAAGCAATATTACTGTAATGCATTTCTTTTCGTGGATAACCATGGCCATCATGAAATTTTGCATTCTTGTCAGTGTATTGCATATTTCTAACATGTTAGAATTAAACCTAATATAATGAAAGTTAGCAATTTTTAGGTTATAACAGCTTGCAACTTAGCATAAACTCAAATGTAAAAGCAAGTATAAAGTCATACCAAATTATATACAAACATTTAAAATAGTAAGAGCCATTACAAAGTTTGCATTATAGTTTCAAAAGAATAAATTTTCCGTTCTAATGAAGTGCACAAATCTTTCGACATTGGTTGAATGAACAGCCTTCAGTCAGCTTTGTAAAAAATTGGCAACTTATGAGTTGAAAAGCAATTCTCAGCAACAACTAATATGTCTAACAATAGTGTGGAAACCCGAAACTTGAAAAAATATATATTATGTAAAATATTTTCCAGTATACTCACAATATTACTGAGAAAACTGCAAAAAAAAAACAAAATATGTTTCTACAGAACTATAACTTTCCTAAAAAATTTGGAAATAAAACTATATAGATGAATATTGCGAAAACTAAATGGAAATTTATTAATTATGAGAATAATGGGCTACAGTGAAGTATTATAAAATGAAGTCAGGTAGTGTTTAACGACATAGTTGAGAGTTGAAAGTGATGTGTTAGGATATAATGATACATAACAAACTTTCGGCACTAATAATTTCAATGACTTGATCTAACAAATACAGCTGGGCTACCACCACTCAATCTGGTGACATCATTCACTGAATTTAACTCTCACAATTTCTACTGAAACCATAAGTTACCAACATGACTGTTTTTAGTTGCAAGTGATTTAGTTTTGGGTGAACAATTACCACTGTTTCTTATTCACACTAGGCTATGTAGCAGTGCTTACATTTTCTTTAATTTCTTTACATTTTTCTTGAATGTTAGTTTCCTTTCTAAATGACTCAATGGATGGAATGGTGGAATTAATTAAATTTATAATAATGTCATCATTCTTCCTTTGTCTATCAAGCAAATCCTAAAACATAAACAAAAAATAGTCAGATTACTAAAGAAATATTTGGAGACCAAAATAATTACTTTTATGAAACAAAAGCTTCAGCTCAAAATTAGTTTGAAACAATTTTGAATATCCCTTCCCCTACAACATCATATGACCAGGAGCTTTTCATGCTTCGAGAGTGTGACCTCAGTGCAACCAAGAAGATACACTTTATTCAATATAAAAGCATAAAAGAAAAATTGAAGTTGTACTGCAAAAAACTGCAAGATGTAGAAGCATTCTAAGAGCAAAGGGTTACTATAAGCTTTAAAAGCACTAACAATAAAGTAGAAGCATGTTTCTTGTGGAAATAGATTAACACTTCTATAATCTGGACCGTATTTGAAAGTTGTCACACGGTCTACATTAAAAAATATATATATATAAGGTAAAGTGCTAAAGTTTATAACTTGGGGCATATATTTTAGTCAAAGTAAAAAATCAATATTTATGTCATAACGCTATACTTGGCTTCTATTGAAAAAAAACAAAAAGTCTTAAAATAAATAAACATTTCAATACTGGCATTAGCAAAATTAAATAAATAAAATATAAAATCTGATTAAAAAGTAAAATATTAATATTTAAGACAATAACAGAATATAAAATAATTATAATATATTAAGTGTCAAATTTAAAATTAATGATGATATATTATTATTGCATAAATTTGAAAGTAAAACTGTGAGTGGGATTAAAATTCGAGTGTATCAATATAAACATTAATAATATTAGTATTACTACTATTAATATTAAATTTTATCTTATCTTTACCATGAACTATTTTCCTTTTATAACCATGTCTAGTACTATAACTATTGGTATAAAAATTATCATTACTATTAGTATAACTGAAACTTACCAACTATCAAAATTAAGTTTAACTAATACTATAAGTATAACTTAAACTATGTCTATGACTATAGGTATGTGTTGAAGAAAACAATTAATATTATATTCTTATTAATATTCATAGTTTTAGTAATACTTATACTAATAGAAATACTGATCACTGTCTGATGGCCATGGTGATATTGATAATTATAGTCAAAATTAAAATATTTACTTCAAGTTCAATGTTCATGTTGACTTTGTCTCTTACTATTAGTAAAACTAAAAATAATGTAATCTTAAATTCGATGAAAACCACAAAGACAGTCAGTGTCACTACCAGTATGAGTACCGGTGTGGCGGTGTCACAATTCAAATTGAAATTGCCAAACTGAACAGAGAATCAAAATGGTCAAACTGAAACTCACTGACAGTGCGCGTGGGTGACTCTCAGTCTGAAAATTCAACCCGGGCTACACGTTTGACCATTTTGACTTTATTTTGTAATTTGCATTTAGTTTTAGTTTTACTGATTATCATTAAGATTTATTTTAAGTTTTACGTTTATAAATATATTGTAGTAAGGACGTAATGCGCGCGTCACCCGTATTCCTTCAGCCTATCCAAGTGCGTCACGTGATAGCCCTCAGTTAGTAGTAGTTTTGCAGTAGAGCGAGCGTGCTAACTAAGCGAAGATGTAATCTCTAATCTGTGTACGTGCTGTATCTTTTATATAATTAGTAGTAAATAAACTTGGAAACTTTTACCTAAATACTTTATTGGTGTAGATAAATAGACATAATTACAAGCTAGGAACCCACGCATAGTAGTTACATAACTTACTACAGTGGTGGCAGCGGTGGGATTTCTAGCTACTGTATGAGAACAATGAGAAGTATTAGAACATCATGGACGAGGGAGTAACTTCAATGGAAGGAGGTGAGCAGAACATTATTATAGGCCCTCTCGGAGCTGGAGAGGAGGTATATAGGAACACGTTGGAGGTTCCCGTGTTCACAGGCCGCGAGGATATTGAACAATTCGTTCAAGAATTCCGTGAAGCTGCAGCCATTACAAGATGGCCGCCAAGAGTAACCCTTACAAAACTGCGGATGGCACTGACGGGAGAAGCCAAGCCGTACGGGTGGAAGCCTAGCATAAACGGGATCATTGCTACACTACGGGCCCGTTTTGGCATGCCCGTTGCCGTCGCCAAGTCCAGGCTGCGAGGATTACTCCGCAAGACATGTACACCGCTTTCTGACCACGCCACTCTGGTGCAGAGACTGGCACGGACCGCGTATAGCGATCTGCCAGAAACACACAGACGGCACTACACATTCGAAGCCTTTGTACAGTCTCTCAACTCTTTGGACTTCCACCACCAGTTACAAGCCAAGGGAGTGACCACAATCGAGGCTGCAATCCAGGAGAACAAGGCCTACGCTGGAGCCGAGCGACTCTATAAGACGGAAGAGACCACTCCCCAGACCTCTAGGGAACCAGACCATCCGGTCCACACAGCTGCCGCGACCACTAAACCCCCCATAGAGATGGAGATAAGCCGCTTGATGACTAGACTGGGACAATTGGTGGCGACGATAACATACAACCACTCAAGGAAGAGTAAGAGGACGGCAGCAAAACCCCCCAGACCTATGATGCGACGCTGGGAAAGCGGCAACCAGGGGCACCGCCACCTGAGCGGCCCACGATTCAAACGGCAGCAGAAACCACAACCTCCCCGGAGACCCCCAGAGCTCCGCGGGCACACACAGAGAGGAAAACGGGGTGGATGTCGCCAGGAGCCCGTACGGGCCCAGCAACACACCCCCCGTCAATGGCAAACACCTCGCCGAACCAGCCAACCGGGTCGACCACGAGACCCCTTCTCTTTGCCTCTCACCAACCGCTTCAGTCCGTTACCAGTAATGGAACAGACCAGCGAGGCCCCTCAGGGCATCGGGGAGGATCAGAACGCCTCCCCGCAAGGAAACTCTCACCGGCCCCGCAAACCGCGGAACAAACGGGCACAGCCCCGTTCGGCCGAGACCGAGCACGCTGGGGGAGTACGGGTACAACCTCACGGAGGCAGCTACTTCTTGCCAGGGAAGGTGGCCGGTAAAGCTGTCACCTTCCTGCTAGACTCCGGGTGTACCACTAATCTCCTCAGCCGTCGGGTCTTCGACACCCTCCCTCTCAAGGAGAGGGGAGCCTTAGCTCCCTATACCGGGGAACCGGGCACCCTAGCTGACGGGTCACGGATTCCTTTCTACGGTATCATAGAATTGGCTGGGCGCGTCCGCGACCAGGCCATTCAGGAAACCTTCGTCATCAGTCCACTGGAGGAAGATGCCATACTGGGGATGCCGTTCTTGAAGAGACACGGGTGCCATATTGACTTTAGCAAGTCAGCCATGCTAATGGGCGGCAAAGAGCTCACCTGCGTCGACAAGTTCGGTCGTCCTCTAGCGGGAGGTGTGCAGGTAGTACGCAACTGTACTATACCCGGCCGCTCCCGGGCTACCGTTCACTGCAGAGTGAACAATAGCCAACTCTCGGGGCTAGGGGTTGTCGAAGGTGCGCACACTAGAATCCAACTCGCCAGCAGTCTTAACCGGCTGACTGACCGAGGAGAGATCTTGGTGCAGTGTGTCAACCCCTTCTCCGAAGCGGTACAATTACCGTCAGGATCCATGCTGGGTCGCTTCCACTCCATCCAGGAGGAGGATATAGGGCTGTCGCTGGGAGCTGCGACGGAAGGTCCCCAACAGAGCCCGTCAGTTAGGCGGGGGACCGTCCCATCACACGTCAAAGAGCTATACCAGGCAGCGTGTAACGGCTGCACGGGCAACGTGGAACGCCAGACTATGGCTCAGTTGCTACGTGATTATAGCGACGTGTTCAGCAGTGGGGACCATGACGTCAGCCTGACCACGGCCGTCCGTCATGAGATACCGCTGGCTGCAGGGACTACCCCTATTCGGCAGCCCACTAGGAGGCTGGGACCCGAGAAGGAAAAGGAGGTCAGCCAACAAGTCCAGGATCTTTTGGACCGCGGCCTCATCGAGCCAGCACATAGTGCGTGGAGTTCACCGGTCGTTCTGGTCCGAAAGAAAGACGGCAGTTGGCGGTTCTGTGTGGATTATCGCAAGCTCAATAGCGTGACCATACAGGACGCCTACCCCTTACCCAGGATCGACGAATCTCTGGACGCCTTAGCCGGCAGCAAGTACTTCAGTACGCTAGACTTGTTGAGCGGCTATTGGCAGGTCCCCCTCAGCCCAGACGCCCAGGAGAAGGCGGCGTTCATCACGCGGGACGGCTTATGGAAGTGGAAAGTCCTCCCCTTCGGACTGACTTCTGCCCCCGCCACGTTCCAGCGGCTCATGGAACAGGTCCTCAGTGGACTCCACTGGAAGACACTGCTAGTATACCTCGACGACGTCATCGTGATCTCCCCAGACTTTCAGACGCACGTCAGCCGTCTGCGGGAGGTCTTCGATCGACTCCGAGGCGCCAATCTGAAGCTCAAACCCTCCAAGTGCGCTCTCTTGCAGCCAGAGGTGAAGTACCTGGGGCACATCGTCGGCCGTCACGGTGTGGCGACGGATCCTGAAAAGGTACGAGCTATAGAAGATTGGGTAACCCCCCAGGATTTGACCGGGCTACGGGCTTTCCTGGGGCTGGTAGGGTATTACAGGCAATACATACCAGACTTTGCGGGGGTAGCGCAGCCATTAAACCGGCTCACCGCAAAGGGGGTGACCTGGCAGTGGACTCCCGTCGAACAGAGAGCGTTCGACTGCCTCAAAGGCCGCCTGCTGGAGGCCCCTATCCTGGCCTATCCAGACCCTGCCCTGGAGTACATCCTCGATACTGACGCCAGTGACCAAAATGTCGGCGCTGTGCTGTCCCAGGTGCAGGAGGGCCGCGAAGTAGTCGTGGCCTACTACAGTAAGTCTCTCTCGCCCACTGAACGAAATTACTGCACTACCCGAAAGGAATTGCTGGCAGTAATCAAGTCAGTGAAGCATTTCAGACCTTATCTATACGGCAGGAAGTTCCGCTTGCGGACCGACCACGCCTCCTTGATTTGGTTATGTAAGAGAGCAGAACCGCCCAGCCAAGTCGCCCGATGGCTCGAGGTCCTGGCTGAGTTCTCTTACCGGATCGAGCACCGACCCGGTAAGAAACACGGCAATGCTGATGGACTGAGCCGGCGACCGGACGAGGGGTGTAAACAGTGCCTCAACATCGAGAAGAGGGACGGAGGTCCTCCAAAATCCGAGTTGAGAGCACTGAACCACTCTGAAACGGAGTATGACTGGGACCAGGGTCAACTCCTACAGAAGGCCGCTACGCCCCCGGAGGCTATCCAACGCCTCCGTGCCAATCCTGTCTTGGCTGATAACGTTAGGGAGCTACGAAGACTCCAGGAGGACCTCCCTGGAGTGGTAGCCGACGTATATCGTGCCAAAAAGGAGGGGCGACGACCCAGTGAAGAACAACTGCGGCAGGGATGCACCGAGTTACGGTCGTACTGCCAACGTTGGGACTCCCTGCGGATCGGGCCAGATGGTCTGCTGACCATCACAGTGGCTGCTCACAACAACCAGTACGGCAGGAAGAGGGTGATCTGCCCAGCCGCCATACGCCGGGAGTTAGTATGGGACACCCACAAGCAAGCCCACGCCGGGGTGAGCAGGGTGCTCTCCAAGTTACAACTCCGGTGGTACTGGCCCGGCATGGAGCGTGAGGTGCGGCGTAGAGTCAAACAATGCGAAATCTGCCAGGCCAGCAAGCATGGCCGTCTCCCTGGTGAAGCGGGACGGCGTAGGCTATATGCTGGAAGGCCGTGGCAGGTGGTAGCTATCGACCTAGTCGGACCCATGCCCGTCACCCCCAGAGGAAACAGTTGGATCCTAGTATTAACCGACCACTTTACACGGTGGGCGGATGCCCTGGCTATTCCAGATGCGTCCGCCCCCACAGTGGCCAGGGTGCTGGATCAAAATGTATTCTGCTATCTTGGATTACCTGAGCAAATACATTCGGACCAGGGGGCTCAATTCCAGTCCCAACTGTTGAGCGACCTCTGCCGCCTCTGGGGAGTAAACCAAAGCAGGACCACCCCGTACCATCCTCAAGGCAACGGGGTGGTGGAACGCAACAATCGCATGTTGGGCGATGCACTGCGCAGTCTGCTCCTCGGCCGGGGTCAGGAGGAGTGGGATACGGTACTGCCGCAAGTCATGCGGGCCTACCGTAGTACACCACACACCAGTACGGGGGAAACCCCTAACCTCCTGATGCTCGGTCGAGAGATGCGAGTGCCTGACCACCTCACATACCACATCCCAGAGCAGGACTATACCATCCACGAGTATGCCAGTAAATTGATAGAGGACCTGAGGGCCGCACACGAAATACTGCGGGCGAAGCAGTGGCAGGTACGGCGAGAGGACTCTCAGGAACCACCTCTCTATCAAACTGGGGACTGGGTGTGGATGGTCAACTACCGTAGGCGTCGAGGACAAGCGGCTAAGCTCCAGCCTAAGTTTGTGGGACCCTACGTAGTAGTTGAGGCTATGCCCAATCATACGTACAAGTTGGAGCGATCTGGACAGGTCTCTGTCCAGAACGAAACCCGCTTGAAACCGTATTGGGCTAGCCCAGGAGCAGCAGGAGCAGCCCCCCCGTTGTTGGAGCCCAGGAGGCAGACAGTAACGCGTGGGCGGCAACGGCATGGACCAGAGTACGAAGTGGTCGTGCCGCGGGGAGAGGACTTGGTGAGGCAGGAGACGCCACTCCCACCAACGGAAGTGCGCCCACCGCCCCCAGTACCAAGTCTACCCCCACCACTTCCGTTTCCGCATCCGCGTCCGGAAGTGCAAAACCCCCCCGTGGGAGGGGCTCCATCTGGAGACAACAGCGGAGAGGGGAACACCACCACCAACGGCGGGCCAGAAACACCACAGGTGGAGCAAAATAGCCCACCAGTGAGTACGCCGCCCCAACCAACAGCTACAACTCCCTCTCCAGCTGATACGTCACCTCCCCTGGAACGGGGACAGCGTACTAGACAACCCTCAGCATACCTTAAAGACTACATATGTGACCGTGTTACAAACGGCAGTTATGAAAGTCTAGCTGGGCGCCGTACGGAAGGACTGGCAGCAAAGCGTGGGAGTTGTGAACACCACGGAAATCTCAACTTTTGCGAAGGCGGAGTAGTAAACAAAACTACTACGCCCGGGGCAAATAGTTCCAGCCGTGCGCAACAACCACGCTGCCCAGTCTTTTCGTACGCTGACGTTGTCAAGGGAAGACGCATTCAAACTCAATCCACGGACATCCAAGCTTGAACGCTGAGTATGATTACAAATACCGGGTTCTCAGGTAAGCTTGCTCTGAGCTAACATTTCCACTCATGGAAACCAGTCTACCATCAGTCAGTTCTGATTTAATCGCCTTGATTGAATCACAACTACTGGGGACTGAGTCTTACGTGAAAGGCGACGAGAACATAAAGATGGCCGACGATCTACTAGATCTGGAGCTTGACACTATGTCTCTCTGTCAGTCTACACGACACGACTCAGTCCCTCGAGTGCTATCTGAAAAGATGTATGACTCCCAGACTAGTAACAGTCGGTTGTCATCAGAATTATGGTGTAAAGATCATATTCGATCTAACAGTAATTCTGCTCTTTTAGATACCGCTCTCTCTCCTCTCTCTGGTGACATGCCGTCACTAGAAATGGCTTGGAACGAGGAACCCGTTCCCACTACTCTTCCGGAGGCACTCCTACAACAATCATGCTGGGTTACAACAGATACAGAAACACTGATACGAGAGCACAAAGGAGACGACCAATGCACCACCTGCCGTTTATGCCAGCTTCACTTCACTACCCCACGAAGACTTCGAGTTCATATTCCCCAACATTATTTCACCACCTTTTGTCCCTGTGGTGAATATAGTTACCACAGGGACTACATCCTCCGTCACCAGCGAACTATGGGATGCCATATTGGACACCTGTTCGAAGTCGACGAACCCTCCTTTCCACAATTCCTTAATCTCATCCGACCGTTCATATCAGACCCAGTTCGATATGAACGGCTGCGTCAGGAGTTCCCCGCACCCAGGACCATCACACAGGGACCCTGCCCTAAACCACCCGGATATAGGAAACCACGCGTATCCCGTTCCTCACCCCCCGCACGCACAGTGCCCCACCCCGACTCCATACCAAGAGTCGTGTTACGACGCATCGATATACCACAGCGATGGCGTCCCTCCCCCCCTGTCTCCCCAAGGCCTTCTCGTAAACGGCGTTGGCCATCTTCATCCCCCAACCGACACTCTGCCCCTGCCAGGAATCTAGGCGAGGCAGAAGAGCGGATACGAGAATTAGAGAAAGAGGTGCAAAGACTGACACCGAGAATCTCCGCCGCCGCATCAGAACTCCGGGCCCTCTCTGCCTCTGTAGCCCGAATGAAAGGAAGTGCTTGAAGATGATGTCCCTCCTCTCCCTATCCGTGATGGTACAGCAGGTGGTGCCCCATTACAGACCCTTCTCACGCCGGTGCTCACAAACAATTACTCAGTGTAACAATATAGTAACCTACCAGTATACAGCTCTACCTCTACAAACTATCCCTTATAAGTGCCTCCCGCCGGTGCCATTGTGTATTTACTGTTATATTTTTTTATATATGTATATGTTTCTTATTACTGTACATAGCCATGTTTTTCTCTTATGTGCCACACGCTCTCTCGGTTTTTTTTATATAGTTTTATAACATTTTATGTTCGAATTTATTGTATCTGTGTTATCAGAAAGTAGGGCTTTCTGCTGGGGGGGGGCGGTGTAGTAAGGACGTAATGCGCGCGTCCCCCGTATTCCTTCAGCCTATCCAAGTGCGTCACGTGATAGCCCTCAGTTAGTAGTAGTTTTGCAGTAGAGCGAGCGTGCTAACTAAGCGAAGATGTAATCTCTAATCTGTGTACGTGCTGTATCTTTTATATAATTAGTAGTGAATAAACTTGGAAACTTTTACCTAAATACTTTATTGGTGTAGATAAATAGACATAATTACAAGCTAGGAACCCACGCATAGTAGTTACATAACTTACTACAATATTAATATTAATTAACGGCAATAGAATTTCTGTTAAACCTTAAAACCTAACAATAATGAAATAAAATGATTTAAACTACTCCATTATCTTTATCGTGACATAATGTTAAACTTCAAGCAATGTACCTGAAATTTCATGTAATCAGAACAAAGTTCTACATTTTGATTTTCCTTCTCCGAATTTATGGAGGCGGACATCTTGACTAGTATTCGGCAGAAAATTTAGTCTCGAGATATGTAATGAACAAAAAATACTTTGCTGGACATTTTAACTGTCGCAATAAATTTTGTAATTTAAAACTATTTAAAGTACATAATAAGCTCTGTAAACGATGATTTAAAAAAAATTGTAATAATAAGACGAGTGTTGGAGTGTGGCTAGCTCAGCTGTGGTTATTACGAGAAAAGACAACTAACATTATCAATTGCTACCGACATTCTACAGGTGGAAAACTTAAAATTAATCACATGGCAAGTTTCTAACTGGACAACAAAATATTAAAGAAAATATTTAAATTAATGAATTAATTTCCTTCATTCTGGCTACTACTAACTGCAAAAAGCACTAAAAATGACGTCCGGAGACTTGAATTTTTCAGTAAAAGATCGCGAAAATATGTACAGACTTATTATAAGGTAGGCGTGAAGGTTGATAAAATTATTATGATATTAATATTTACTATGATTACCATTTTTAACAGTTTGACTTTGAGTTCAACTTTTGTCATTATGATTATGATTATCCTATAAACTTCAGATTTAACTTTTACTTTATCGTTTATGATTGTGATATTCGTATTAATTTTAATCATATTGTTATTGTGAAAGAGTAGAGAGTATGGTAATTTATGTACTTATAGTTATTTTAATCTTGAACTTAAAGTTAAAGTAAATCTGGTGCAAATATTTATATTATTA
Source organism: Bugula neritina (assembly GCA_964035545.1). NCBI lineage: Eukaryota > Metazoa > Bryozoa > Gymnolaemata > Cheilostomatida > Bugulidae > Bugula > Bugula neritina. Next base: position 23,477,437 of record OZ037767.1, read on the forward strand.
TTAATATAGCCTAATTATTTGTATCACTATCAATTATCAAATTCAATCGATAGAACATGAGCATACACGAAATTAAATGATAATGCTGTCTGCCAGTTTATTGTAGCCATTATTCTAAGTTTAACTTTGGCCAATACTGAATACTCTTAGTCTTAGTGATAGTGTCATACTGATACTGATAGTGATACTGTGAGTGAAAAAAAGGTGTAAACCTCGTTGTTATTTTTTTAAGCTATAAAAGTAAATTTAAAGCTTTAAGTTTATTTTATTTTACCAAAGTTAGTACTTAGAGTTAGTTATAATTTGATTTTTCTTGTAGTCAGTTGTTTTATGATGGGTATCAAAGCCTGGCTGTAAATTTGGCGACTACTGTGAAAGCTCACCCTGCATGCTCACCTAGTGACAGACTAATGAAAATCATTCAACTCGGTCTTCGCGAGGAGGAAGGTACTAATAACAGTTTTACTTAATAAAACATGTAATGATGATACGATGATATGAGATTAATTAGCCTTGTTTGTTTTTTTTTGCTTTCACCTGTAAATGCTATTAAACCATTTGAACATAAGTCAACTGAGTTGTGTTGATTAGCTGTTGTTTACTAGTGAAGTCTCATGTGATTGGTCACAATTTGCTGACTCTTTTGGGATTGTGACAGCGGTAATAGCGTTTGCCATTCTTCTCCACAAAACCAAATTCAACAAATTTGGTCTTCATTTGTCCGCCAATGTACCATTTTGAATTTAAGAGTAAATATACATTTTGTCTACATTTTTCAACTTCTTATTAGAAAAGTTCTTTTTGCACTTAACTACTTATGGTAAATTACTCTCTTATATTTTCTTGTTACAGAACATAATGATGCACAAAAGCAAAGTGTGATATTACCTGGAACAGGCATCGACCTAGAATTTGAGACTGATGTAAAGTCTATATCACCTGATGCTGCACAGTACGACACGCTCTATGTCACAGCACACAAAGGTCCATGTCGAGCTGGCGCTTTCCACCCTAAAGGTATAATAACATTTGCTTTTAATCAAACCATTTATAAGTTAATTTTTAAAGTTTTCAATTTTAGTACAATATAAACATCCAGAGTATTAAAAGTTAAAACAGTAATATAGCAACTTTCTGTAACAGGTCATCTAGTAGCAACGGGGTCTGAGGATTCTTCCATCAAAATAATAGATGTAAACAGAATGTTGGCTAAGGCCAATGAAACTGATGATGCTGAATCTAATAAAAGTACCAAGGAACAATTAGAAACTCATCCCGTGATTCGTACATTATATGACCATTCTGCTGTAAGTTCAATAATTATATTTATATAATACTTTTTGTCAAATGTTTTGTTTTATACTTTTAGTGATAATTTATCGTTCTAAAATATTTCAATTTTCTTAATTTTGTTTGGCTAACATTTAAACCCAGAGACTGAGAATAGAGAATGGTTTATGTCAGTATTACATAGTCTACTGTTTTGTTCAGCCAAATAATCAGACAAGTTCATCAAGAAAGTTGTGTTGCAATTGTATAATGTTTTTGTTACCAAAGCATTGTTCACAAATCAACCATTTATATTTTCATCTAGGAAGTTACATGCCTTGATTTTCATTCCCACAATGCAGTTTTGGTATCGGGTTCTGTTGATCGAACAGTCAAAGTATTTGATTATTCAAAATCTTCTACCAAGAAAGCTCAGAAATGCATCCAGGTATGTTCAATGACTCATGCCCTGTGCTTTGTTCTCAAGTTTTGATGTTGAAAATAACACAATTTTATATATTGTTTGAATTATTCCTACATTCGGAAATTTGATTTTAGCCTCACCACTATTTGCCATACACATTCCCACTTGGAAAGTTTACTTTCAGACAAAATCATTTTAATATTTGTACTTTTTGAGTTTTACTGTCCATATGCAAGTACAATGCTACTAAATTGTTAGATAATGAATGTTATTGAAATATGCCCCCCCTAAGTTTTAATTCAGTGATGAATATGTTGTTATACAATATAGATTAATAGCATACATAGAGCTATATTTTGAAATATTATAGTATTATAATCTGTGATTTGACTTTTGTGTAGGAGGCTTATCCAGTGAAGTCATTAAACTTACACCCTACTTGTGATTGGTTACTTGTGAGCACAGAACACCCCACAGGTAAGTGTTTACAACACCAGAGTATCACATAGAGTAACGGCTGTTGTGTTGTCGGCCATGTTTATGAATAACTAGATATTTTAATAGTTCTGACTTAACATTGGTGGTTAGTGCTAAGTTAGTTCATCTGAAAGTATAATTTTTGTTGCACGATATCGCTGATTTTGAGTATATGTGTTAACAATGGCTGTTTACAGCTCATGTGTTTCCCCGACATGTAACTAGTTTCTGGTGATCACTGCGTTTCGAAGCTTCTGCGAATGGAATTTTTTATTGGTGTTTGTAAACAGTTGTATTGAATGAAAAACCACAAACCATAAGTTCATGCAAACTGCAACCACGAATTCATCCGCACTAATTCAAATGAGCTTTGTACAGTTTGACAAAATTTATAAAAATTTCAAAAGTTTAACTTATAACACTAGTGTTGGTCAATATTAGAAAAAATCCTAACAGTAATGAACTGTCGAGAGTTTTTCTTGTAGCAAATTTCATTTCTACCTTTTGGATACCTTCGAATGAAGTAGAATCTTATGTGGACTTTACACTATTTGATATTTCCTAACCAGATCTTAAATTTAGTAATTCCAATCAAACAAAGTTTTTGCATTAAAATTCAGAATTTTTCTATGTAATTATTGATGGTCTCAGCTTATATTTGTATTACGATAATTTTTCTTTGTGATGCAGCTATAATTCAGATTAATATTATAAGGTGTATATTTACATGCCCACAGTCCCGTCTATACTTGCGTCTATACTTGCGACAACAAGTAGTAGTAATAAATATTCTCAACTGCTGATAATAAATCATAATAATAAATTGTAACAATATTAATATTGATGATAATAATAATATGCTGTGTGTTTGTTGGTTTTCAGTCAGACTGTATGATATGAATACTCAACAGTGTTTTGTTGGAAGCAATCCTGGTGATCAGCACTCTGCCCCTGTTAACTCTGTGAGTTCTACTCTATATATCTGTTAACTCAGTGAGTACTACTCCTATATATCTGTTAACTCAGTGAGTACAACTCCTATATATCTGTTAACTCAGTGAGTACAACTCCTATATATCTGTTAACTCTGTGAGTACTACTCCTATATATCTGTTAACTCAGTGAGTACTGCTCCTATATATCTGTTAACTCTGTGAGTACTACTCCTATACATCAGTTAGTCGCAGTAGAGGTTTACTCTAAACTCTCACACTGTCCTTTACTAAGTAAACAAAAGTGCAGTCCATCTTTTATAATAGTAGTGTGCTTTCTTCTTTAAGCTTTTCTAGTATACTGCATATTTTGGTTTGTCCTTATAAAATCATCGTTGTTTTCTTTTTTATTAACGTTAGTGCTGCTGGAGCTCAAATGCAAAGGTCTTTGCAACCGGTTCAGCTGATGGTAACATTAGACTGTGGGATGGAATAAGTAATAAGTGCTTCTGCACATTCACTGGAGCTCATGGTGGCTCGGAAATTGTGTCTGTTACATTTTCCAGAAACTCTAAGGTGCGTCTAATTTACTTTACTCTTATTTGCAAAGTTGGTTTAAGTTGCTAATGGTAATAGTTTTCATACCCTATATTTCAATTTATTTCTATCTAGCATTTGCTCTAAAATTGCTAAGATTTTTTCAGCTACGGTGTTTAATTTTTTTAATTGCTTCCATACAACATTTTGCTATTTAATTGAATTGTTATAATCGGAGTTTAAATGAAGTTTCGATAACTTTGAAATAAAGTATTCAGAAGTGCAGTAACTTGTTTATTAAACACATACAGTATTTGCTGTCTGCCGGGATGGACTCTATGGTGAAGCTGTGGGAACTTTCTACATCCAGGTGTCTCATAGCCTACACAGGTGCTGGCAGTACTGGCTCAATGACCACCAAGACTAATGCTGTCTTCAATCACACTGAAGACTATGGTAAGTGCAGGCAGTGTCTACATAGATGTTGTGCAGCTCCTGCTGTTCCTGAAATATAACAGCACAGTTTTGCAATAAGAAATTGGTGAAAGCTGCTGTCATTTCAATCAATAGTTACTAACTGTTTTTCATGGCAAGCATCATAATGTCACACCAGAATATCGAATAGCTTGTACATTCCAAGTTTCTTTTGCTTTGAACTTGCTTTTGAGTTTTAGCGGAAATCAATTGCATATACATTTACACATATCTCAATATGCTTAAAATAAATATAGATGCATCTAGACAGTATTTTCCTACTGACTCTATTTCCTCTACTGCCTTTATGAATGCTCTTAATCTGTGTCTATTTCATGTTTTATTCAGTTTTGTTCCCTGATGAGAAAACCACTAGTCTCTGTTGTTGGGACTCAAGAAATGCTGAGCGACAGCCTCTACTTTCTCTCAGTAAGACTTACTCATAACTTTCAATGTATGCCTAACGGTGTTTAAACTGCCCTTTTTTACTAGTCCAGCCTCTGAGAGTAATGCCAACAGTGTGGAAATCTTAGCTAACTCTCTTGGGCTGCTGTAACATCTCTCATGATCTATTCCCACTTATAAGTTTATATTTTTACTCTTTACCTGCTGAACAATTGTAGGTATATTTTGTTTTCTTGAGTTATATTGAAATCTACTGAGAAGTTTCTTTTAAACTTCAGGTTTTTAGGGTAAACTGTAACAAGTTTTTAAATTATAATTGCTGTCGTAGCTTGATAATTACCGCTAATTTTTAAAACCACAAGTGGGAAGACAATTTTTATTGCAATTTTTTCTAGTTTAGAATCTTACTTACTTAGATATAAACTAGGTGTTGGGATGCTACCGTTACAAGCCTTCAAATTTCGAAAATATGAAAGTCCAAATTTCAAATAACTAATTGGTTTGCTTTCACCTGTATTCATCTGTTTCAACGTTCACACTGCTCCACGTACTTCTTTGATTTTGACATGCTGTACTTTTGTAGGTCATAACAACGTGGTGACCGCAATGCATCATTCTCCTGTTGCTGCCGCGTTTATTACATGTAGTGATGACCAGAGAATGAGATTCTGGCACAGTAGAAGTGCTGCTGAAAGTCTATAAAAAGGACATTTTTGGCAGCACCAAGTTGTCTTCTATGTACAGAACTTGTAAATAAACTATAATTTTTGTATTTGCTTAATGTGACAGCAATAGGACGGTTAATGTTATGTATGTTTATGTAATCATTATGTAAATGCTGGGGTATTTTAAGAGTGTAAGTAAGTTGATACGTGGCCTGTATTTCAGCCAACAATTGTGTCCAAACTTTCTTTAAATTTGAAGTTTTATTTATAAATATAAATAGTTAATTTTATTAGGCTGTAAATGTAGCAATAATTTGAAAACACTATTACTTATAGTAACAATACTATAAAATTGTAATGTTACGATTGAAGTTGTAGGTTTTGTGATTCTTTAAATAAAATTCTCATACAAAATAGTCCTATCTAGTTTATTCATTAGTCTACAGAAGCAGCCAAAAACACAATTTTAATATAATTACATTTTAACACTATGTGTAAAGCAATATAGAAGTGTGTGTGTGTAACAATATGTATAGCAATTAGTCAGACTGTTGCTTTTGCTTCGGATATTAGAAATCTAGCAAAGAGTAAATTAGTTAATATCTTGGCAGGCAATTGCAAGTATTTGCTGCATATAACCTCTGTCACAGTGATATCCTGCAGAATAGCTGTGCATGTTGTGAAGGCATTGCTTCTAAGCAGTTACCTTCCTAGCTATATTATTGTGACTCATAGCACATGTCTCAAGCTATTATCACCTTTATAAGAATTAAGAGAAGCATACTTTACCACGTTGCCAAACTTTTAGCTGCTGGCAAGACTTGAAGCCTTATAATGCGAAACTATAGCTGGTATTTCAATGGTTGCACCCTTCATACACAATAATCTTTATAACAGAATGTATATAACATATGTATAAAATGTATTCACAAAATGAGAAAGATATTGTTGAGGTAATCACTGGTGCAATATAAATTAATTAGAGCAAACATAGTTTATGCTAATGTCAAGAGACTTCTTGCATATTTCAAAAAATATTATCTGAGGAGGCAAAACAGAAAATAAAAATAAAGTGAGTATTTGTCAACCTAATCGCAAGAAAATACTATCAACACAGCATTTAGCACAGCAGGCTTAGTTTACGGAAGATATGATTTTTTATAGGAAGAATTAACATTAAATACTAGTAAAATGTAATAAAATAAATAAATAAATAGTAGACATGCAATACAACTTATTGTATAATATGTGTAAACTACATGTATTCAATAAATATAAGTGACTAGTAAATTGTCTGCTCTTCTCTCTAAATTGCAGGATTCCAACTGAAATCAAGAATGGGACATGGGATCCCACAGAGGTTGAAGCCTTCTCACCATACTCCAATAATTTTGCTGAAAAAAACTACAGCTGGTCATTGTTATACTATTATATTTAAATATCAATTGTAAAATATATAAAGACAGTATATGTTGTGATACACCAGTTGCTAACACAAATATCATCATACTATTTTTCAACAACCAAGGTTCTTATAAAACTTGTTCTAATAGTATTACCGATATATTTTTTATTTTTGATGCGCTATTTTCGTGAAATTTGGTATTTCTGGCCATTTTAGCTTTTGTCTTTCTTAGATCTTCAAGAAGCCGTTGGTTACGTTTTGCAGCTGTGTATATATTTTTCTTGTCTAAAGTTGAAGTAAGGTTTAGTTTTTCTGGATCTGGAATTCCTCGTAACAAAACTTCTCTCTCTGAAAGTCTACAAAAGTAAAAAAAAGGAGGCTGCTGTTTTAAAATCATTTTTAGTTTATTAATTACTGGGTGTTTAATCACATGTGCAGTTATAAAATTTGGCTGCAGGCTAACAAAATCTAATATGCAGCCTAAAACAATCGTACATTAAATACAATTATTAATAAAAAACAATGGCAAGACAGATCACAATCTGCAATATTAATGTTTAAGAAAATAAAAGCCAACTTGAAGGTAGTAGATAACATTTGAACATAAAGTTTTTTCCTAGCACAATAATGTTTTTAAACTAATACTGCCACGTATTTCACTTGATAACAATTGGTATACCAATTTGTTTTATTCAATCAGGCATGCATGCCTTACAGCACACAGAACCAGCATATCATCAAAATCAAATGTGCTCTTGAGTTTAACTCAAATGTTTGATTACAGCATTGAAACTATAAGCCAACAAGTAGACTTTAAGGTAACATATAAGTATGTAAGATATTTAGAATAAAAATTTGAAGTAAAATGTGTTAAAATAAATCAGTTATCAAGACCTACATTTGCATGTGTCGACTCCGTAGCTCATCTTCTTGATTTGCTCGAGCAACGTCTTGAAAGTGTCTGTAGTCATACCTTCCAGTGAGATACGTATAGTCCATCATCCAATTATACTTGAAACTGTGTATGCTACTTAAAATAGCACGGATGTCTGTTGAAATATAACACAAATATAGCTATATAGATAAGGTTTCAGTATCACTTTGATACACTTTTCTACACTCTCACTGTAACAGGCAATGAAAAATGTACTAAGTAGTGCATGCGTTTTGTTGTTACATTGGATGTGGTCTATAATACATATGATTATGAATATGATAATTATAATAATTCAAATTAGACCATAAGAAGTTATCCCAATCATAAGATTAGGTATTAGTATTGGTATTACATTAAATTTAATTTACTTCACTACTCGGTACTCCTAAATTTCAATTTGTATTGGTATTATTAGTAGATATTCATCATCATAATTCATCAATTATATTTATGGCAATGTCAGGTTATGCTTATTAAAATAAATAAAATAAATATATATCGTATTATAGAATTGTTACTTGCTACTTGTAGTGAAAAGTGGAGCAGAATCTCATGCGGTACTAGGCACGCCAACCTTCGGGTAGCCAAAAGATGTTGTTAGGTAGTCAAGTGCAGAATAGTTAGATATATGCAACACTTTCTCGTCTAAAGGCGGGCCTATACTGCGGGTAATGATATTATTAATCTATATCGCATTATTATCATTATTATGCTAATTTTAAATCTATGGAGTTGCCCTACTTAACTAGCAACCCTAAAATTGCGTTACATAGATAGTACAGCAGCATTGCGCTTTGGCAATAGTAAATCAATCATTTCCATATGTTATGCGTGAAGTTATCTTTTCAATAAAGGAAATAACTCCATATTATGATAACTACTTTCATAATAATTATTTTCTTTTTATATGTTTTGGGGAAACATTAAAATAGCAAGATTGTTACAGCAAACTGGTTAAGCAGTTTTCTAGCTATTGAGTACTGAATCGCAATTTATTTTTAGTCCCACATTTTAGTAGATTTTATAAAGTACCACAACCATTTTCAACATACTAGGTTGTTTGGCCAATTTAACTGTGACTATTCCAACAGTAATAGAGAAGGAGATGCTTCGACTCTAAAGAGTATAACCCAGTATAAGCAGCCTGGGTTATACCTTTCCTTATCTCATCCTCGTTTTTAAGATGGCCACCAGTAAAATAATAAATTAACACTGCTAATGCTTCATCTGCTCCTATAAGTTGTTTCACTGCGGTGGACATCTTATAGCTCTATCAAAATATTATTATTTATGTCAAACAATGTGCTCAAGTAAAATTTAATTTTTTATTTCAATGAATTAGCAAAAAAAAGTTAATCATACTAATTTCAATCACTGAAGATTTTTTAGTAATGCAGCCAGCATAAAGTGAAATGTAGCTGTCCAAAAGTGCAAGAAATGGCTAATATATTTATTAAATATCATAAGCATAACTTGTACAAATAATTATGACTGTTATTTAGATATAATATGTGCACCAAGTGACATCTCTTGGCTTAAGATTAAACTATACATTGTAGATAATAATTTTAGTGGTTCTAAACCTGTTTTGGTAGTCTTGGACATCACTTTGATGGCTGAGTGTACATTTTCTTTGAAGTAGATTAAATTCTAATGCTGTAGAATATGTTATGTTATTATTGTTGTTATGATCAATCAACCCATGCCTGTCTACTTGTTTAAATCCTGTGGTGTTACACTAACTATAATATAATGCTGTACTTTATGGTCTTATCTTTGAGTGCATTAAACTTAGACTCTCTAAGTTAGTCTAGCTGTAATAATATATTTCTGATCTAACAGTTTAACAAATGCCAATAGATTAGCTTGAATATTTTTGCTACAAAATACAAATAGGAGAATGATTTTTCAATGAATGACAAAATTAATGCCTTATATTTTTTATAAATCTAAAAGCATGTAGGAAATTTAGACAATCTATACTTTAGAAAGCAATCTATGTAGATTTTAGAAGGCAATCTAGCACCTAAGTCCTAGAGCGTCTGCACTATTTTATAATCATCTAACCATTGCAGGCTCTAATTTTGCTTAAATGTTAAGTTTACTATAAAAATTAAGGTAGGTTATATGTCTGAATCAACAAAATGAAGTGTCAACTCTCAAAATATGGCACCATGAAAATATGCATAACAATTTAAAATTGAGTAGCAGAATCTAAGACTGAAGGTTAAAGGTCAAAGCTTCCTACACTAAAAGGTGCAAAGCTAATTAATCAATAAACCTGGAAATAGCATTTATCAGTAGGTACACATGCTATATTCAAGATTTAAACTTAATGAAAAAATGTTATAACACTATTAAATTACCAATCTAAGAGATTATATGATAAGCAATGGCTAAAGAAGAACTGACATGGCCCCTAATTGCATAAACAAGAGAAACAGGAAAGATAAAAGACATTCCAGCCTGTCTGGTCAGTTTCATGCCATAAAACATACATTTGGATCAGGCGTGGGAAAATATCTCATGTTAGTGTGAATCTTCAAAATAATTGCTAATCATCAATTTTTTTCTATTCATCTGTTCAGCATGAGTGAGAGAATATGCCAGTCATGAGCCAAATATTTGTAAAAGTGCAGCTTTCTAAAAAGTAAAATTTACTTTATTTGTTAATATTAATTTTGTTAATAATATGATTGCTTTCACTGCTGTATATATCTTTTGCTTGAGTTTAATATACGCATGCAGTATCATCTTAAACATGAATATAATATTATAATCGTGTACATTGATGTGGACACAACTCTAGAATATTTCAAAAAGATTCCCTGTTGGCTTAGAATGTCCTGCAGCTTTTGAAAGGTTTTGAGATTTTTTTAAATATTGCTGCATTGCAATGGTTTTAAACAGAATTTGAATAATTTGAAATTTGAACTTTTAGCATGGTAGGGGTCTATTTTATGTTTTATAAACTAAATTGAATTTGTGCTGAAAAATAAAAATTAGTTCAGTTTAAAAATGCATATCCTAATATTTTGTTGAGCCTGGAGCTGCAGCTGCTAGGTGTAAAGACAATTTGACTGGTTGGTAAGGATATTATTATAATATTAGTCTGCCACTACAGCTGTACGAAAAAATATAAGTTGGTCACAATTGACATATAACTTAATAATTATTTGAGCTTCAGTGACCGTCCCTTCCCCTTCACTATGAAATAATTAGAACTTTTGACTGGAATAAGCAGCTATATGCTTCTGTTGAAATGTGAGCAGTGTGATTCAGCGCATAAACACATTTTATGTTACATTTTTTAGCTCAGCAACTTTAGCCATTTTCATGCCCCATAGGCTCATTTACCTGCTCTTTTGAAGTTATGACCTGCGAACTTCTACAAATATAACAACACAAATACTTTATCTTTGAAGTTGCTTTTCATATTTACTTATTGCAATAAAGTGCTGCCAAAACTTTCAGTATTGAAGCTGGATAGGGTGGTGCAGGAGGCACCCCTCCTGACTAGCATGATGTGTTGTTAATCAACATTTCTTCTTCCTAGAAGACAAAGTACAAAATTATGACTATTAAACGCTTAGCATTATTACTTGTTAATTGCAAAATCAGTTTCTTTTGGTAAAAGCATAAATAAATGTTAATTAGAATATTCCCTTCTGTTTGTTTGTAACCGGTGGGTGGTGTTGGTTAGAGAACACTGAATATAGACTGAGCACCGCCTATAGCACAACATTAAGGCAGATGTGTTAATATAGTCTGTGTTAATAGCTACATTGGGCTTTAATTTGCAGTTCTCTAGCTTATTTTGTGTATTCAAAGTGCCAATCTTCAAATATGTACTTAAATGCATATTGATTACATCAATTGTATGCACAAAACTTTGAAATCTATGCAATATCAAGTGACTTGAGAATTGGTAGCATATGTGTGTATAAATAAATGACACGTCGTTCAGCTTGGATGGGAATTATTAACTTAACTCTGATATAATGTGCACTTTGTGTTACTTTGGGTGAGTTATAGCATTCTGTAATAGCTTTACACTACATATAGTAGCATCATCTCATGCTGTCAGTTAAAGCTGTCTTCTTTGCCTATAATATGCAAATCTATACAGCCAATTTACTTATTTCAACCATGAAGGTCTTTTTGCAAAATTTGTTGGTGTCTTTGCATAATGTTTTATCGTATTGTAGCTTTAACACATTAATTAATTATCATTTAAAAGTTTGGCTTTCATAGAAAACTTTCTGTTTTTCTGATATTGTAAAACTCATTAATTTAACCATAGTTGTAGTGTAATGTAATACTTGGTACTGTAATTAAAGTTGTTGCCATTCCTATTTATAAGGTGCACCGTGATTTGTTTTGTAAATTTTCATTCATGTAAGTTTTTATGTTGGCATCATTTTGCTTGCTGCATATATTTTTCCTATATGGACCTTTTTCGACCATTTTAATTTACAACAATACTATGGCTACCACTTATAATTAACATAGCAGGAACGCAGCAAGAAATTAGCGTGAATGAAAACACCACCAACCAGTACTCTAAGTTATGTTTTATTGAATGTAAAAGCAAAACTATGACACAGTAGACTGGCAGCAAACTTTTTGCAAGATTGATGACTTAATATCTTTTAAAATAAAAATAATATTAATTTCATTTTATACTCAATTTGGTTAATAATAATTCCAATTATATTAAGATAATTTATTTATTAATATTAATTGCTTTCGCTGGTTTTGCTCGAAAAGCTTAACCTTAGGTGGTGAACCTCAGTTAACAACTCATTTTCTTTAATATTTTTATTATGATTTTAGGTCATAACTCTTAATTTCTTTATACTTTCAATCTCAATGCTTTGTCACAAAGCCGTGTGTCTTGCCTCCTTGCTAAGCTGGCTGCTGAACAGTTTCAATTTGTATCTTTGGTCTGTGTTGCTTTATAAACTATGCAGGGAAACCTGCAGTGCATACTTCTACACCACAACATATTATATGTCATTAAGTTCTTTGTAGAAAATTTACTACTCATCAGTCAAGTCATCTACAAGCATTCTAAAAGAAACCACTTTGAATGATCACCTAGTTAAGCTGTACTGTACAGTTATGAATTCCTTCAAAGCACATCTAACAAGGTATTTTAAGTTATATTACAAGTGCTGTTAGGCACACACAAGCAGTTCAAATATCTGCAATCAATGACGAATGCATATTAAAAAAATATTTTTATGTATGTTTGAGTTTGGGGTTGGGATGAAAGGGTTGGGGGTTTAGGTTTGGGGTTTGGACAAATTTAACATCAGTGCGCCATTTTTACCTACTTACCCATTTGTGCTATTATTACCTGTGCCATTATTTCCTGTGCCATTTTTACTGTGCCATTTTTACCTATAATCAATCTCAATCTTCAACCATCCTTAAGTTTAGAATCATCAAAAATTCCTAACTAGCATAAAGGTGAAAGTTATTTATTACCAGCTAAGATAGTGAAATGTAATAATTGCAATTATATCGGTTTTAGCAAGGAAGAGAGAAAGGCCCAAATGCTCAATAGAGTTCAACAATCAAAATATGAAAAAGAGTTGGCAAATATCTCAATTGAAAAGAGGTTTTCCCAGCATTCAGCTGGTTGCAACAAAAAGATGATGGAACAGAAGTTTAATTTAATCAATCAGAGCAGACAAAGAGTGGCTCAAGAAAAAACTCAGAGAAGAAATCTGGAAGAGGTTGTTATTATGTTACTTTATTTTTATACTTTGAAACATGTTTATGCTGTAGCATTTACTCTGAATAGAAGAGAATGGTACAACGTTGCCATATTTACAATGATCCATGCTAATGCATTTTTGCATCGCAGTAACTAGGCCCCTAGTGTAGCTTACAGTATATGCAGAACCAGCCAGTGCAAATAATTTTTATGGGACATTTTACGTATAATGAAGTGTTGAATTGCAAAAATATATTCAATATTTCTCACTACCCAGATTCAGCTGATGGCAGAAAAATTCTTCACGGAGCAGAAGAAGCGGGATGCTCTTGCTTACCACCGATCAGAGACAGCTGATTTTATTGGCTCAATGACTGCCTCGAAGTTAAATCAACTTCTTCAAACGTCTCTCCCAGAAACCTTCATAGACAGGATGTTAGGTGAGTGACAGCAAACTCAACTGGCAGCATAGCAATATTTATTAATAGTATTTAGTAGTTACTACAAATTGATAATTTCTATAACTGTTTGCATGGTTTTTGTTTAATAAAATTTTCTTAGCACTTATAAACAATTAGCAACTCATTGAATTCCAGAAAACATCTACACTAAAAATAATTAAAATTACATTTAAAAGTTCATGTTTTTATGCCTACATTTTAAAATGTTTCTATATGTCTATATGCTGATATGTTTACACGTTTTAAAGCTTATATACTTACATCATGTTTATACATTTACAATTGTTATGCTTCTATGTTTATATTATGTTTTGATATGCCTTAATGTGCATATGTTTACATCATGTTTATGTGTTTATATTATGCTTATATGTTTGCTATAGGACAAGAGAAAGCACGGCAGCAAAAACAACATAATGCAAAAACTTCAAAAGCTTTTCTTCAAGGAGTTCGACGTCCACGTACCTTTTTCGATCTAATTCAGGTCTTAAGAGAAGAGGGCAGAATTAAAATGGGGCAGTTTGACATTGAGGATAAAACAGGTGATGGTGGAATTCCCAAAGTTAAAAGGCGGATACCTTTAGAAAGCAAGGTATAAGCTGACACTATTTTTGCACTCATGGTATTATAACCATGCAATAGTTTGCGTATGCAGTGTAGAAATGTTCCTACTGTGTATGCATAATATAGGTGTTCTGTCACCTCATTACTATTATATAGTCCTAATATCACTCTCAAGTGTCTTCTGCAGTTAGATGGAATGAAAAGCAATAATCTACTGAGATAATTAAAAACTCAACAACTATTATTACAGAATACAAGTAGCTTATCATAAAGATGGTAGTGTTATGGGACATACTGCGGTATTATAATGGACACATCTAATATAGTATTATGGTGTATAGTGTATACACAGCAGTGTTATAATGTACATGCAGCAGTGTTATACTGTGCGCATATCAGTGTTATAATGTATATGCAGTAGTATTATGGTGTGTATCCAACAAGTCTCATAATATTTGCCATAGTGTCATAGTGTCATAGTCCATGTGTCATATGTATATCATGCATATGTCAATAGTGTCACAGTGTCATAGTTAATGTGTCATATTTTGAAAGGTGCAGTTCCATAATGTTTGCTTCTCAAAGAAAAGTTTAGATTTAATAATTAATTAATTAATCCATTAATCATCAATAATTACTTATAAAGTTAATATTGTTCCATCAAAATATTTCAACTGCCACCCCCTCCCCTATTACCATTACCTGAAAGTTGTTATCTCACTAGCTGATATTTCTGCTTAAGTATAGTAACCATAGCCACAATGATAATTTAATTTATTTCTTGATACTTATGGTGTGAAAGCTAGAAGATGGTGAAAATGAGTTTGTTAGTGCAGCTTAATACATTGGCAGAGGTATGGAAAGTTAGAAAATTAACGTTGTATTCTACCTTCACTATGTTTAGCAAACATTGACCCCTATAGGGCTTTTAAACTGCAAAGACAGAATTAAAACTTAAAACATATCAGTTTTGAAAATCAATAAGACTAGTAACGATGTTTTAGTATACGTTTCACTCGAATGTATGGTTTCCAAGGCCTGGTGTTTGTAAATATATAAAAACAAACAGATATTATAGGAATTGCCTTTCTCTAAAGAATAGGATTATAAAGCAATGCTTAAATTAACAATTACAAAGAGACTAGAAAAGTTGATTCTTAAATACTCTACTGTTGAGTATTAGCACAGGCATCTGCAATATCCTGTTTGTAATTGCATAGGGTTAGGTACCAGGATAATATTTGATTAGCTAAGCTTTGGCAATCACTTGTTTCTAAAAGGCGATTGTCAAACAAACGATTAATTTTGCAAATAAGTTTCATATTCCTCCAGTTTCACATGTGATTAGGAAGAAGTTTGATATGGCAGCTGCCAGGTTTGGTTGGTCAGAAATACAGACTATACAAGATTGTGATTTTCTCAAATTAATATACTAAATTATTAACGATTATGTTATTAATTAGTTGACATTTATTCCAGGTGCATAGTTTCAAATATGTGTTCAAATACCTTAAGTACAGACCCAATCTATTTATTTGTTTCAATTCACTTTTCACCTTACTGTATATAGTCTAATAATATATCTTATATCTTATATTTGTCCACCATGGTGATGAATAGTTCCCAGTTGTATAGCATTTTCTATAAAGTTGAGCAATACTGATTTGCCTCAATTTCTATTCATTACTTAAATTGTGAAGATTGCATTAGGCCTTAAAGGAAACTAAATTATTTTCAGGTTGTAGACTGGTGGTAAAGCTGAGGGAGAAAAAATATATTTCTTTTAATTTTAGTTGCGATGGCGAAGGGTGTTTGACCTGATGGTTAAGAAACACAAACAGGAAAAGGAAGCAGCAAAACACACAAATGTAGATTCATTAGTTGTGGCTCCTCAAATCAGCATACTGAAACGAGCAACAACTTGCCTTGGTACCAGCAGACACTTCAGGGGCCTAAGTCTATCTGCTTGCCAACGAACTTCAGCAAAACCAATTCGTAAGCTATTATTTCTCATATTTATTGATTAGAGCCTTTGGCTTAGTGACCAAGAAGTCATGGGCTCCAGCCCCAGCAAAGGCCATTGGTGATGTAAGAAAGAATATCCAGTCACAATTGCTCTTGTGTCCCATCTGAATAAGTCCTTAGCCCGATTTAACAAAAAACCTTTCCATCAGGGGTTCCCACAGGGATGGCGCCTTTAAACTTGTGTGAGTGAGTTTTATATATAACTTCTGATATCTAAAATTAAAAAGTAATCGTTTCAGAAAATAAATTATGTGTACAACTATGTGTATGTTAGTGCTCTTCAAGTATATACATCATATACAACTATGATCAGAAGACACTACGCTAGCATAATTCTTAATCTAACATTCATTATTATACAGAGAGGCGTTGCTGGAGCTCCGTGAGGCCAGTTCAGAACTCAGTTGCTTTGTGCGCAGACCCGAAGAAAAGAATAGAAAATTTACTACTTTGTGAAGAAATGACTCAGCTAAAAATGCGAATGAAATTAAACCAATACTACCGGTCCTTAGAGCATGCCCCCAAACTTGATGCTAATTTTGTATCTATTACTTCTTTTTAAATGTCAAAAAAATTTTTGTTTCTGATGAGACAGATACTAGTTGTAAAAAGTTTTTCTGCTATGAGGTCAAATTAAAAATATGTCATTTATATTATATGCTAATATTAGATTTTTATTAAAAATGGGGTTAAATTCCAAATTTTTTTTTATTGTTTTTCACAGATTTCTATTTCTATGGTTTTACCAAATTTTCTTTAGCTGTGCAAGTATAAAAGTAGGCCATATAGTATTAGCTATCTGAAACAAGTGCCAACTTATAAGTTTGAGGTTTATTTTAGAGACAACTTTTGATATATATATATATATATATATATATATATATATAGATATGCTGCTGTTTCCTTTTACTTGAAAGTTTCAGTAAAACTAACAAACAGAATTCAATTCTTTTACAAAAGAATTGAATGTTCATCAGTGTCCTTTGGCAGGCAGCTAGATTGGTGTCTGGCACATGTGTTTTGTTGCTACACTTCTGCCAAGATGACTTATAACACATGTTATGGCCATATCTGTGAAAGGTCATGTCAGTATAAAGCTGTTTTTTGCAGTTTGATTATAATTTTATTGCTTAGAGTGTTTTTTAAGTGTTTTTACTATTCCTTTGTTCCTAATATGTTCTAGTCATAGTCTAGCAGTCTAACTTCTGTATTATTTGTAAAAATATTACTTATATTTATAATATCCACTATCGTGTATAAAATTAGTTTTTAATTATAATTAATTATTATAGTAAATTGGAAATATGTAATTTTTTGTGCACAATTCTGCAAAATCTCACTACCATATTATAATAAAGATGAAAGCTGCAAAAGATAGTTAGGAAATTGTATGTGTTTTGATAAGATAACTTCAAGTTTAAAAAACGAAAATATCTGACTTTACAAATTATGTGCTTATAGGTTTTGAGCCTGTAATACTTTCAATTGTACCTACGATACTGTTTATGTAAGTTGTTTGCCTATTGTACGTAATTGGCATTACATAAATGACAACATGTATATTTAAACACTATACACACTATATAAACTATATACACTATATGCAATAAATGTGCACGTAGTGTTCGTACTATGTGCACACCATAAACACTGGGTACACACACTATCATGTGTGTGTGCGTGTGTGTGCGTGTGTGTGTGTGTGTGTGTGAGTGTGTGTGTGTGTGTGTGTGTGTGTGTGTGTGTGTGTGTGTGTGTGTGTGTGTGTGTGTGTGTGTGTGTGTGTGTGTGTGTGTGTGTGTGTGTGTGTGTGTGTGTGTGTGTGTGTGTGTGTGTGTGTGTGTGTGTGTGTGTGTGTGTGTGTGTGTGTGTGTGTGTGTGTGTGTGTGTGTGTGTGTGTGTGTGAGTGTGTGTGTGTGTGTGGCCTTCTGTCAGGTGTTTGTTTGGACAATATCCTTAGCACAACCTGCTCAGTTGGGTTCTTGACAGTAGAAAAGAAACGTGTGCAGTTATCAATAACAACTTTTGAATTAGTAGGTTTGGGATTTATCTAAAATGACTTTAGACTTTAAACATTAATTGCTGCCACGCAAGTTATTCACATTTAATGAAACTACTGTTTAGCCTATAATACCCATTGAGATTAATGTCAGACCAGTAAACAAGCTGGACCTCATTCATGACACCTTAGATATTAGAGCATATAGTCCATTGAAAGCTGACAGTTCTGGCTAATGACTTATGGAATCAATTCTTCAAGATGCTGTTGTACAAAAGCAGTCATTTACTTCGAAATTTAACTGCCATGAATTTACATATTAATGCTTCAAGGATCAATGATGGGCTAGTGTTTAATAGTAACATTTTGCATTAGCTGCCAAACAATTGTAGCTAGTGTTTGTATGTATATATATGTTATCTATACAAACATCTGTTTAATGAACTGTCAAACCGAAACACAGGCATCAAACATATAGAATGGTTTCAAGAATTAAACAAAAGACTTGAATTTTTCTATTTTGACAATCACAGCGTCTCCATTGAATGACAAACTTAATCAAACTTTCTTAAGCATAAATAATGCTATTGTTGCAATTGAAAGCTTGTCGGAGTTTCAGATTAAAGATAAGGTATTTATGAAATAGAGAGATAGCATTTCCATGTGGCTTGTGACCATTGAATAGTGAAATGAAGCTGATATGATCTGAATTATTAACCAGAATAGCTTTGGCAAGCAAGCTAGATGGTTGGGTAAGTTACTCTACAAGCTTGTAAGAATTTTTTTAGCTGCAGTATTTGTAATATATTGGCATATTTTATTATATAATGTACAGTATACTTTTAGCACCACGTTGACATTGGCTTTCATACCATTTATATACAAGTCATAAAATTTTTATCACGCCATCTTGAGTCCATTTGGAGAATTCTGCCAAATTTATATACCTGAGTGTGCATATCCTAATCTCAACTTACATTCCTTTATTAAACCTAAATGATTGAAACAAATTGCTAACCTCCAGCCACCATTTGCAAACTTTTTGGAATTTTATTTTAACTTTGTTGAAGATTATTGCAAATTTGCCCGCAACTAGCAGCAGTTTTCCGTCTTGGTGTCGTGGAAAGGAAGAGTTGCTTTGTTTATTTGTGTTGTTAGAAATTCAAGCTAGGTAGCGTAGCTTGAAATATTTGGCAAATATATATTTTGAATATAATTGCATATAATTACAGTAATTTAACAGTGCCATTGCTTGGCTTACCTCTTGTTATAATAACATATAAGAAGAAAATTGCTCTATTTTATGAAGCGTATAATACATTTTCATCAGAGATAAGCATGTACTCACTTACAGATAATGATTATTATGTATAATATCACCAACTTTAATGCCTCATTAATTATTATGTTATTTGGTACGCCTGTTAGAACTGCCACCAGGCCACCCCTACTTTTCTTGTCAGATTAAGTAGGGTTAGGGCTATGTTAAGTCAGGCAGTGTTGACAATTATAGAGGCTAGCAAGACAGGTCTCTCTGGGGAATAGCGGGCTAAGTAGGCTGAATAATAACATAATCTATTAGTTTGTTATTCTCTTGCTTGCATGGGTCATACGAGTGATTATTGAACACCAACAGTGCAGCATAGTCTAGCTACAATGAAGTTGTTGGTCTCTTCATCAGGTAAATATTAGCAGGTATTATAGCTGCATTATGCCTTTTTATGTTGATAATGAAAACTCTGTAATAGATAAACTGACAATATATTGCTAATGCAAAAACACTGGTTGCTATGCGGGTAAGAATGAAAGAACTGTAGCTCAGATGTGAACTGGTTTCTAAAAATAGCTGCCGATACTTCTTTCTAGGCTGATGGTTTAAATATGTTTTATTACGAAACCAGACAACCTCTTCTGCCAAAAAACATCTGCTCAGACTTCATGAATACAAATGTAATATAAAACATCTTTTTATATCAGAATAAGTCATTACAGTATCAGTCTGAAGATTTTCATTTGTTGTAAATAACCTGTTATTCAGTATTCACTTATTGCTAACATTTGGCTAACATGACTACAGCTAATAGAAATTCTCAGTGATTTTTTGTACTAGTCTACAAAAATAAGTTAAATAGTTATCTACTCATGAAATAAATATTTTAGTATGTTTTTATAAAGGGAATATTTCTAGCTAGGCGTCTTCTCAAACTTACCTTCGTAGAAGAGATTAAATAATTACAAAAGCTGCACATGACAATATTATAGAATTACTAGCCAGACGTGTTTTGACTTCATCAAGTCATACATTTTACTTCCTAGCAGCTTGTTTAGTCTAGAAAGAACTATAAATCAGTTCTGATATTTTAGAATAATATGTCAAATATCTAACTCTTATTTGTGATATTCTAAATTATTAGGCTTAACTCAAAATTCAAACAAAATAAATGAATTGATTATAAGAGAAACAAAGCAATGGCATATCAGGGGCTGCTTCTTTTAAGCAATCATTATTTCTACTAAAAATATTGGGATGGGCTGCATTATATGCAACTTGAAATCCCATCAGTATAATCAGAGACATTCAATGTAATACGCTGAAGTATAAAGGTCAGTCAGTTTATATTTTTGGGGATGGGCATAAAATATTAGTAAAATTAAAATCTAAATTCTATTGATAACCTCCCACTGATAGTTTTATAGTTCACTTAGGTCATATAGATAACTGCTTTAACCACAATTTATTCATTGATACTATATTGATTCATTGAAAATATATTGATTTATTGAAACTATATTGATTCATTGATATTATATTGATTCATTGAAACTATATTGATTCATTGATACTATATTGATTCATTGATATTATATTGTTACTTGGCTTACTTCCCCCTGAAAAAGATTGTTTCTTTTGCTTGAGATTTAACCAAAAAGATATAGTTATCCAAAACAAAAACCAAGCTTTGAAAATTGAATTTGATATTCATGTTTTTGCTGTGGTTTTTGATGACCTGTTGACACAGACTTTCAAGATTTTAGCAATAAAAAGTTGTTTTGGGGAATGGCTTATTGTTAAAGTTAGATGTTATTTATTCCCAACCTGTCTGGGATAGAAAAGTATACTCCCAGGGCAAGTGTAGCTTTTTTTCCCTGATAATAAATGCATAGAGGAGGCTGTTCTTTGTTAACTCACTTCAATAGCATAGATGATATGTGCTGATTCTCGTGATAAGACTCTACTTTCTCATAGGGACTTACTTA
The DNA here is from genome assembly GCA_964035545.1 of Bugula neritina. Lineage (NCBI taxonomy): Eukaryota > Metazoa > Bryozoa > Gymnolaemata > Cheilostomatida > Bugulidae > Bugula > Bugula neritina. The sequence goes on from OZ037767.1 coordinate 23,498,994, forward strand.
AATATATAGTCCTAGCTACTTTTTACTAATATTTCAGTAAATAAACTTGAATTATTAAATATAAGTATATTTTATATTCTATACAGTTTCTTCTAGACACGTAATAAAACACCTGATTAATGTAAAGTTATAAACTCCTAATGTAAGACTAGGTAGATATGCTCTAAACTACTAGCTGCCTCTCTCCATGCACAGCTTTATGTAATTTGATAATTATTAACAAATTGATTCTTAGAATCTCACAAGTTACTATATATAAGTTAATATAACTATAGAGACGGTAATGGACTTTAGTTAGCACAACAAAATTGTTTTTTTAAAGTAAAATGCATAGTTATATCTTTTTCCAACAACTAAACCAGCTTGCCAAAGTATGTTCTCTACTAATTGCTATAATTTATAGGTATGCTATTATTTAGTAATAGCATAGTCCGTAGAACATTGATGCAGGCTTAGGATTATCTCTATAAATCCTAAACCTTGTAAAATAGCAATAGGTTTATATCATTATGCCCAACCCATAAACACCCCCAGTATTTTGCTCATTAATAATGGAAGATAACCAGTAAAACTTTTAGCTTAGGATTGGGCAATCTTCAGACGTGGAAATTACTGTCAAAACAGTTGGCAGCACCGAATAAATGACAAAATAAATACAAATATAAAGTTATTAGAATGTGAGTTAGGGCATTGGCTTCCAGTCAACCATCCCCTTATCTTATAGAAGTGAATTCTCATATCACAGTCTATCACTGTGAACTTTGTACTTTTTGTATATTCTATATCATTTTGTTGCGTAATATCAACAGTAAGTTGTAGCAAGTCACTAGTCCTACCATGTTGTGGCTTATACGATTTTAGGTAAAAATGGCACAGATAATAGTATGGCACAGGTAATAATGGCACAGGTAAATATGGTACAAATGGAAAAATAGGTAAAGATGGCACACTGATGTTAAATTTGCCCAAACTCTAAAACTGAAGTAGATGCAGCAATGGAGAGATTGAGAAAACCCAAACCCAATCCCCCAGCCACCACCCTATATTGACAATGTGCCATTTTTACCTAATTTTTTATTTGTGCCATTATTACCAGACACCGGCGCATATTTTACCTAGGTCAGATGGACAGCACTTGATGCTCACCATTGAGAGTTTCTATTTTCCTATAGCCAAGTCTTCCAGGCAGTTAGGTAGCATTACATTATTCAACAGCTTAATTACATACATCTGCCTCTACTTCTTCTCCCCAGCAAATTACCACCTTTCCGACATAACCAGGTAGATGGAATGCTAATTTGTGATGAACCAGTGCATTTAATTGCTGGTCTGGAAATTGAGTTCAGAGCCATTATTTTACTTTGTAGGTGTAATTTAATGGTTACAACTTTTCTTTGAAATGGCTGAGACTGTACATCAGATTAAGTTAGTATGTTGCAGAGACCAATTCGAAAGACAGTTTCATTTAATTTCAACTTGCCAGCTAGAAATATCCTAACGTGAAGTAGTAAAAGAAATGTTATTTGAGAATTATGAGAAATGATGACATATTTAAAAACTATAAAAAAGAATCTTGTTCAAAAAGTCAACACCACTCAACTTATACCTTTAAATTTACTGTTTGTTACTGAAAATAACTGTTTGTAGAAAAAGAATCATTTGGATTTTTATGAGGTTGTGAGATTATATAGGCTATGTTATATATAAAACAATATGTATAAAATAAATAATATACGTAATAAAATACTCATATAAGGCATACCATATTATACTAAAATATTATAGGGATTAAATTTGGGAAAGCTACTATACTATAGTACCTGAAGAGTGCAGCACGCTGTACAAAACTACCCTCTAAATTTTCCATTAATAAATAACTGACTTTAAAAAAATTTCTAGTATACTACAAGCTCTATCCCAGTCTTGCTGCATTTATAATAGAATTAACATTTCTTGGATATCTAAAGGCATTTTATTACCGGGTAGGCAAAGAGTCATAATATATAACCTAATCAACAAAGTTTTTCATCTCTGTGGGGATTGGGGACCATGCAATGCCACAGCAATTAACAGTTCCAGGCTATTTGGAGCCATATATGTTCAAGATTTACCAAAGACCTACAATTTTGAAAACAAATCCGGTTATTTTACACATTCTGATTGTTTTTATACCAAGAGGCAGGGTTTCCAGACTACAGTGTAGACACTACATCATAGTTCCTGGATGTTTTCCTAAGAGTGCACTTAGGTTCAACTACTGAATGATAGAATAATTGAGGGAGGGTTTGAACCTATCCCATATTGCTGTCTAAGTAAAAATAATATTGCTCTTTGGCTAAGACTAATGATTCTGGCAGCTCCTAATGACATACATGTAGACAAAAACAATCATAATTGTTGGCATCGGATGTGTGTTTGATGATGCAGTTCTCATCATAACTTCATTCATGAGCCAAGTAGCTAGTATAGTAGTATTCAGTACCGTTGATGCTGGGGAAGTGACAACTACGTGTTGACAAGACAGCAAACCAGTTTGGAGTTTACAGAATATCAAAGTAAAACACTAGTAAGGTAACTTGAGAACTTACAGTAGATACATCATTATTTAACAAGCTGTTGGGTGACTCGACAATCTTCAACTTTGTGACTGTTAGTAGGTACGTTGAATTTCCATCTGAGAAAATTCTCAACAAAATAATAATTACAGTTGTTGGTGATTCATGTGAAAGTAACGCTATGCTACTTTTTTTTGGCGAAACTTGGGTAGTAGAAGACTTGAACTGTCTTCTTAATCTTAAAACAGACCTATAGTTGTATATTAATGTTTAAAAGCAGCTCTAAGTATATAATAATAATAATGTGATGTAGTGATTGACTTTTAAAAATCATTCAGCACATAGCTATAAACAGAGTTTTGAGTACAATATAAAGTCTAATTCAAAAATTGCTTTTGACATTTTAAGCTTTATTGGTACCATTGAGTTTTTTTATTTGCGTAAAATTCAACCTGCTTGTAGACTAATATATTTGTTTCTTATTTGAAGCATAAGACTAAGAGGGCTGTTTTTGGATACTAAATAGCACGCAAATAAAAGTTTTGTGTTAAAGCAAATGTCTTTCTTGGAGCATATAATAAACATGGCTGTCACTAGAAGGCATTTTTCAATTTAACTTTTTTGCAGAGTTATTTTTCTCAGTTTATAAACTTATATGAATGTTGAAGATAGTCCTTAATTATATTATCATTCAACATATTATACTAGTTACTATTAGTAATTATTATGTAACGTCTATTATCACATATCTCGAGCATCTAATGCTAGTTTATAATTTTTGGTTTAGCATTTAAGTTTAGCCTTCAGAGTGTGGTACTTGCTTTATTTCACAATCAGACAACTTTTCATGCTGAAAATATTCTATAGAACTAGTGGCTATTTGAAAAAACCTGCAACATCTTCTATAATCTATACTGACACATCGCATAGTAACACATTTATAGAGACATTGCGTAGTAACACATTTATAGAGGCATTGCATAGTAACACATTGTAAAGTGACACATTGACTAGTCACACAATACAATGGTAGTTTAAAAGCAAGATTTTGAGTTGGTTGGTTTTTGAAAATTAATTAAACATTAAACCTTATCATTAATTATTTTATGTCTTTTTAATAAGATTGGTGGCCTTGTAACAACTGATAGCACCCAAAAGATTCTCTTAGTGCTCTTCCTGTGAAATATTAGTCATATCATAAATATTCTCATTTGATATTGGGCTAGTACTATGGGCTCTTATATTTTAGGTGGCTATCAGTTATACAAGAAATAGTTATTGCATCCTCAGTTCCACAAATACTTCTTTAGTTTTGCTTAGTAAAGGTGCTGATTTGAATGATGCATGTCAACTTGCAGACACTGCTAGCATTAAAATATACACTACAATACCTGTGGACTGCAGTATTAGACTAATATTCCTGGGCTGCGAAGGGTATTTTGTTAAATCAAGGATTGAAAAGAGCAATCAGTGATGTGTTTACTAACTGCAGGAAACCTAATTTATTAATATTTGTAGATGAAAAGATAAATTTTATAGGTTTTATAAAGCTTAGACCCCTGGAGGATTAGAATTATAGCATATGACAATCTAATCAAACCATAAAGTAACAACTTTAATCTTGCTTAGTACAACTAATTAGAAAATCTGTAAACCTGCTTGCAAATCTAGACTAAAGTATGTAAATGTGCAACATTGGAATGAGACTATACCAAATGCTAATGTGAATTAATTTGAACTTTAAACCCAACCGGAAGAAAATCTAACCAAATTCATATTTTACAGGTTAGACTGAAAAATAAGTTTATTGGATTGCAATTACTGCAGGGTATGCAGTTGTTTGTGTGTATATAATCATTATGTGGTTATATTAAGAAAGTACTAGTGGTTATATAACTAGCTGCTGCTGTATTGGTGAACCTAGATCTTCACCAACACCTGCATTGCAGTGCATGAACTAAGTCAGCTTGTGTATAGAACAAAGTCTTTATGTTTTGTAGATGGAGGATGTTATGAGGTCAAAGGAAATCCCTAAATAGTTGTTAGAAACAACACCCCAGCGTGTACCATGAGTTTGATCCATATTGTAATCCCTGTTTACACATCTTTGCTATGTGTGATGATGGAAGCGAAGGTGACAGGAGCAAATGTTGATTTAACATTCTCACCATCAGTATACATCAACAGCTCCAGTAAACCACTTTCCACCGATGACAGGCAATGGGCAGGGCGTGTGGCTCAACTGGTAGCAGTAAAAGTTCAAACTGGATGCGGTAGAATGCAAAATCGGTTGGTGACCTTTGAGGATGGAACAAAAGCGTGTGCAAGATATCGTGTAAATTCAAACTTGATGCAGGGAGAAATATACTCCTATTTCTTAGCCCAGTTACTAGGAATTAAAAATCTCCCACCTTTAGCTCTAGCGTTACCAGATATAAATACAAGACAGTGGAGCAGGGTAGCTGATGCAGTTCTTCAATCTCAATGGCAAGCAGACAAGCTAATAATACTTACAAAATACATCTCTAACATAAATGAAGTGATTTTGCCTCAAAAACTGAAAGGTTTATTAAAAAACAGTGTTAAACCAAAAGATTTGACCCAAAACAATATGGAGTTGTATGCTCAATGGTCAGATTTGATTATATTCGATTACATAATAGGAAATATGGATCGATTGGTAAATAGCCTTCATAATCGACAGTGGAATTCCGAAATAATGGATATGCCAGTGCACAACCTGGCAAGAAAAGATAACTCCTTGTTATTTCTGGACAATGAAGATGGATTGTTTCATGGCTATAGAATAATGAGCAGATATTCACAGTACCACGAACAATCTCTCCATACAGTTTGTGTGTTTAGAGCATCAACTGTATCTCATATAGAACAGCTACTTCAGGCAAATGATCTGGGCCAAATGCTAATAGATGTGGTGCAGAAACACGAGCCTAAGGCCCTTAAATATTTGCCAAGAATTTCAAATACAACTATTGATACTTTAACGCAACGCATCTCTAATGTATTGGAACATATTAAAAAATGTGAACAGCAATATTCCACATAAGTTTGTTTGTTTGTTTGTTTGTTTGTTTGTTTGGTTTATTTCATCAAAGGTATTTAATAACACAAGGACATTAGAAAATGCCAAGGAGGCGATGATGAGGCCCATTGCGCTATAGCCTAGCTAGTCATGCGCGGGCCAACACGAGCTGACAGCGACTCTATCCAGAAAAATACAAAAAAAATACAACTATTCTAACAGATAAAGCCTCAACTTCCTCCCAAATTCATTAGGGTTGCTAATTGACCGTAAAGGGATTGGCAGTTCATTCCATAGTGCCACCTCCTGATAACAGTTTCTTCTGTGACCTGCTGCTGTTTGAGAGTGAGGAAGGGGGAGATTTATGAATGATTGACGTGTATTGATAGAGTGAGTGGGAAAAAAATTGTCAGAGTAGAAAAAAGAATGAGCTTTCTTTAACACTTTAAAACGGTAAATCTGGTATATTGAGAGAACTTTATGCTTAGTAAATAGAGGCGCTGATGGATGGTCAAACGGTTTTTTGTTCATGATACGCATTACCTTTTTTTGAAAAATAAAAATCTTGTTTAGATGGGTATTAGCTGCATTTCCCCAGGCCTCTGCACAATAATTTAACTTGGAATTGATGAAAGAATTATATATCAAAAGTAAAATTTTTTGAGGGAGATATTCAGAACATCGGTATATTAATCCACTAAGTGGTCGTAATTTTGTAAGTAGGTTTGAGATGTGCAAGCTCCAATTTAAATTTTTATCTATTTGTACACCTAGAAAAGTTATGCTGTTAGAGTAATTTATAGGTCTTTTATTTAATAATATACAGTTTTCTAGAATTTGAAAAGGATTTTGGTAGTTTTTTAAAACAATATAGTTGCATTTTTCATAGTTTATAGTGAGTTTGTTTTTATTGCACCAAATTGACAGAGAGTTTAGATCTTGATTTATAGCTTCCAAATGGGAGTTCAAATCTTTTGATTCAAAAAATAAATTAGTGTCGTCGGCATAGAAAATGGGATTAAAAAGTTTAAATTGTTGAGCAAGATCGTTTATATATATCAAAAATAAGGTAGGGCCCAAGACAGATCCCTGGGGAACCCCACAGGTCACTGATCGTGAACTTGATAAGGTTGCATTTACTAGTGTGGAATGACTTCGGTTTGATAGGTAGTTAGCAACCCATGACACTGTGGATTCACTAAAACCAAGTTTTCTCATTTTTGCAAGTAAAATATTGTGATTTATAGTGTCAAAAGCCTTACTAAAATCTATAAAAATTCCGAGAACGCAATTTCCATTGTTAAAAGCTTCGAGCGTATTATTTTTAAATTTAACAACAGCATCTGCAGTACTTAAATTTTTTCGAAAGCCATATTGATTCTTAGAAATCAAATTTTTAGATTCTAAAAAGTTTAAAATTTGATTGTTAACAATTTTTTCAAGTATTTTACTAAAAATGGGGAGGATTGAAATAGGGCGGTAGTTTTCACATCTGTCATGAGAACCTTTTTTGTAGAATGGTAATATTTTAGCAGTTTTAATTTGCGCTGGAACAATTTTTTCTTCTATGCTTTTGTTAAATAAATAGGCAAGTGGTGTAGATAGTGAAATTTTGCAAAATTTGATAAGTTTAGTCGGGATATTGTCTAAACCTATAGCTTTCTTGGAATCTAGTTTTTCAATGATCTCAATTATTTGAGATTCATCAGTTTTTTTTAAATGAAATTCTTCTTTAGTAATATTTGTCAGCATTGAGTAGGTATCGGAGTTCGAATTTGTAAAATTTGAAGCTAGTTTTTGGGCTATTGTATTTTCATTATTCTTATTCCTAACCAATATGACATTCTACATTATGTTATTTGCTCAGAATTTTGAATCAAACAAGCCATTACTTCCACAATTGTGGTGTGAAATGGCACTTTTATTTTATGCTATTCTACATGTTTATACTGTTATTTGAAATACTCAGTTTCCAGTGGCAAACTTAACAATGCCTACCAATTAATTACCACTATCTTTTTATGTGTCATTATACTTTGATGTTATACTCAGACCTTGTGTATATGAATTGTCAACAGATGGAAAGTTTAATTCTAATTAAAGTAAAATAACATAATTTGGATTTTGTAAAGATATTGCTTTATATTTATGAGTAGAAATTCCAAACTGAGTTAGAGTATAATCTTCTGACTAAAACCACGCCTCAAATACATCATTTCTAATCTGTGAACACAAGCAAGTTACACCTGGAGAGATTAAATGGACAGTACTGGTTGTAAGTAGTAATTAATAGAAGGGAAATTTCCCCAAGAGTGAACTCCACTAATCAGGTGATGCAAAACTTGGCAAGTAAATTTGGCAGCATATGAATGTATATATGAATAAAGGATAGTACTTTGGTTTAGTATATAAATGCAATGGTTTAAAGCCAATCCCTAAATATATTATTTGTAGAGTAAAGTTGTAGCCAACAAAATGATGCATTAGGACTATCTTGTGTAAATACTGAGTCACCACTGAATTCAGACTAGATTTTAGTTTCTCAGATATCTTCAGCTGATGGAACTGAAGTTGTAGGAGTTTCTATATCTCTTATTGACTGTATCAACTGTAACTCAAGTTGCATACAGTTTGGCTTATTTCCTTCCCCAGCCAGCTCTAAAAGAAGATATCAAAATAGTTTTGCATTAGGTTGATAGGTTGCGCTGTAAAGGAAACACCACCCTTAATTTATTTACACTACGGGCTTAAACTTAGGGCTACAAAATGAATAGTTATGGCCTGCAAAATCTCATCTACACTAATTTTTAAGCAGCATCTTAGTGTGTAAGCTGTGAAAGTATATATTACACTAGTCCGAAAGAAAGGTATCAAAAGGCACAAAAAGTATCATTAAGGTAGTATAGCCCATGAATCATCTCAGTTTCCAAAACATTAGGCAAAGCTGCTACACCCAAGAAATCTTATATCATGAACAATAAGACGGTTATCAGACTAAGAAAATAAATATTTTAGTATTAATAGTAGAAGGCAGTACTATCAAATAATAACTTAATGAAATTCACCTTTGGCAGCTTTTAGTGTTCTGGTCAATACGTGCTGCATTGTGGAGATAACTTTAGAACAGGCTTCCTGTAAAAAATATATACATTTACAACACTGACTAGCTTTTTGTTAATAATAGACTACACATCGTAACCTGATTGCTGGGAATTCTGGAACTATTGGCCTTCCAAAGCAGTTGTTGTACAAGGTGCAACTAGCAGGAGAGCAGACAACTGCAAATTAGCAATCATAGTCTTACTTTTATATCAGCCTTTTCTGACCAAGCCAAGAGTAGAGCAGCAAACAGATCTCCGGTTCCCACAAACACAGCATCCTGTACGGGGATTTTCTGTTGGAACCTCACAAAACTACCATCACCTGCAAGAGAAATCGTAATACTTAAAGGGTATAGAGCTAGCCATTACATCTTACCAAGTTGATAGTTGCACATAACAACCAAAGGAATAATACATCAATATAAATGTATGTATACGACATGTACTGGTCATTCACTGCTCTATGCTTAGATAATGGTTTTTCTGAGAAAGAATTTCCCAGACTGAAGAATCAGTTTTCAGGCTTTCATATGAATTACAAACCTTTTCTATGGGAAGCTATCATGAGCAGATTATCAGCATCTCCTAACTCAGTACTAGTGATGATAACGGTATGGGGCCCTTTATCATGTACCGTCTCCATAGCACTAACCGCATCACACACAGAGGCTATCTTTTTACCAGTTAAACATCTGCACACAAAACACATTACTACTTATACATTAGATTACACTGTTCTTCTTAATAAAATAGGCCATACGCTATAATTTTAAAACATATAATAACAGTTGATTGCAAAACAGATTGCACCTCACCTTATAATTACTGTTGCACTAAGCATGTCTATTGAAATGTATGTATATTTGAGCAAATTGGTTGGAAAATTAGGAGTTGTGAGACCATTGGCTGCATTGTAGTTGATTATACAAATATGAACTGTGCATAGCTCAATACTGGGGGTTTGATTGCAACATGTCTTGATTTGTTGATAAAAGCAACAGTAAGATAAAAAAGTCTATTTACATCAGGTCATTCTAACGTTTGTTCATCATTTATGCATGTGTATCAAAAACTGAATGCACATGCACTCTGCAAACTATACATGTAACTAAATACACTGAAACATAAACATTCCTTAACACCATAAAATTTACTTAGTATGCACTATGCAGTGGGTTAGTTGACTTACAGTCCATTAAATGACCTAAACTTATTGCCCATCTCATTTAGTATACATACAACGTCGTTGCTGTAAATAATCAATGAGCTGCAACTTGTTCGTAAGGCTTGGCAATCCAGGATAATTGAAAGATTAGTATAAAATCACTATGCAGTGAACTAGCCTTTGACAGTTATTTTATGGCATATAAGTCTTGCTAATATAACATAATTTTATCTCTTGCTCCTATTATTTTGCAACTACTAAAGTGATAAAGGTTTAAATTCTCGGCAGAACAAAATGCTTATGCCTTATTGCATTAAAATACTGCACAAAGTGACTAGAATTGCCAATCAGATATGGAATCCTTTCAGAGCAGAGTGAACTATAAACTTACTCAATTTCAAACTGATTAGGAACTACAATGTCTGCCACTGGCAGAACTTCATCTCTATAAACTGGCAAGAGTGCTTCACTGGTGTACTGAAATAAAAAAATATAGTAAATGAAGAAAATACAGCGCACTAACATGAAAATATACAATACTTATAAATGCTGCGTAAACAGTGTAAATGAAGATCTAAGTAAGGCTAACAGAAAATTTTACATATGAAAGTTTCTAACCCAAGTAGAATCCAAGTTTTAAATTCAGTTTTCTTAAAATGGAAATCAGTAGTTATACATTTGAGGACATATTATGTCTTTGAAAGGGGAGATAGTTTCTACTTAACTTAAAACTAAAAAATCAACATTAAAATATTTTGATGACTTGAAAATTTTCCTTAATTATCTATTTCAACAGAATTCAAAGCTTATAGTTTAGATAATAAGCTCATGCATGGTTTCCCCATGTAATTGAAAAAAGAGTTTATAATTTAAATTTACTACTGATAATGAAAATAAATGTATTTTCAAGTATGTGACATCAAACATGCTACATTTACTTCAGTTTCATTCTGATAGCAGGAACATGCATTGGTATTTGCAACAAGTTTAAGTTGTAACTTAGTTGCACCTCAAAGAGTGATTAGAAAATGAAAATGTATTTTTGGTATTAGGACTTGATTGTTGTTTACACCAACAGCTTGGCCAACTAATGGTGAGATAACTCCATATTTTGATAGCTGAGTTATAATAACATGCAGTAGACAGAGACACAAACATATAGGTTCAGTAGGATTCTATTCTATATGGTGGTTGGAGGGGGGGGGGGAAGAATGAGATTAGTGATTGCACAAAATGAATTGCAAGATTATTGAGAAAAAAAACAATTAGTTTTATTTGAGCTTAAAAAAACTTAAGAACAATAATGTATTCAGTTTTAGTCCTGGTTCTTGGAATTAAAGCTTAAGCAAATTAAAAAAAGCGTAAAATACTTCCTTTATTACTTTTATATATGGGGGAAAAGGAAATGCAATTAAAAATGATACAGACCTGCCAACAAGTATTTAAGCCTGCTCAGACCATAACAGTATACAGTATATAAGTATAAAGAAGAGCAGAGAAATGTTAACATAATTCAAACAAAAGCAATGAGTCTAGCGTATAAGTTAGCAACTTACAAAACGGCCATGATCGCCCATCACAGGGTCACACACTAAAAAAGTAAAATATTGATTGTATAGTCCAATGCTCTGTTATATGATGCAGAATAACAACTTTACAGAGAACATTGAGTTGGCAATAATGAGACAATATATGACCATATATGGTAAGGAAATGCATGTATGTACATGTACGCATATCTCTTGCATAACAGAAACTAACCATAAACAAGATGGGGGTTCAGAGCCTTCAACTCCTTAACCACAGCAGCTGTTTCTTGCAGAAATGAAGGATCACCGATATAACCTACATACATACGTAATAAAATAGATTATATTAAAATCAGTGTAGGCTTAGTCTCATTTAGATATATTTGAAAATTTGGATGATTTATTGCATCAATTGCAACAACTTGGCATGCAAAGCAGTATAAAATACACCAGAAAAATGACATACTACTTAAAACAATGTTACCGTTCCAACTACATAACTTATGGCAAACACTATACAGTGAAATTAATGCATACAATTAAATTTAAGCCAAACAAGAGATAGTTTGAAACAAAATATATGATAGATCTTATAAAAAAGCAAGCAATTCTTCTTACTATTATGAATGTACATGAATATGCTAACCAATATTTACCATGGAACATGGCAGTGCTTACCAGTTAGTAAATGAGAATATTTGCATAGTAAACCATTATTCCTCAAACCATTAACAAGCTCCTTCAACTCTCCACACTTGAGTATCTGACCACCAATATGAGGGTATTGAGTGTGGTTTGAGAATTGAACAGAATTAATGGCATCAACTTCATACCCTAAAACCTGAACGAGAGCATCGGCATAGGTTATACATAAAAGTTACTACCTGCAGGACTACACAAATATAGCAAGACATCCCAATTCATAACGAAGTCATCCCGTTTTTAATGAAGAAATGGGTTTTAAAAAATATGATTTAGATTCTAGTACATTGTAATGAGTCCCAGGTTTGCAGAGGTTTCTGCTTTAACCCCGAATTTTCGAGAGGACTGCATTAGTATTCACAGCACTTGCTTCTTTTCGTTATGGAAAGATAGAATAAAATCTGGATAGCCAATATTATGAATATGATTGACTTCTTCTTTAGACTTGGAGGGTCCAGGATTACCTAGTGATTGAATATCTAGTCAGTAGTTGGATTAAATAATCTTGGCTTATTTAGCTAAGCAGTTGAGAAACATTGGGATATTCTTGACTGAACTAATGGTAGTATTGATAACGCCATAACAAAAACCTAAACATTATCACAATGAATATGATTAGAATTTAAGCTGCTAAAGCCAAAGGGAGGTTTGCCAATAAATTAAATAGTTAAATACTAGTAGTAGTAGTAGTAGTAGTAGTTTGCAATCACTCGTCGCCAATGGCAATTGACATGACTGATAACATTATGATTAACTATCGTTATGCTGATATCCAACTTTATAATTACACTTCATTAAAGTAATTCATTAGTTTGACAAGGTGTTAAATATAATCACAGTGCCAGTCTTAGTCTGAATGGCAGTGTCGCAGAGTAGCAACGCGGGAGTACCGTATAGTTATTAGTAATGGTCAATGTTATAGTTATTACTATTAGATTTTCATTTACTTTTACTTTTTCGTGTTGCCATAATCATAATGATAATTTTACCTGCAATGGAAATGTTGCACTTTTGTTGCCAACATACCCTCTGACTACATGACTTTGTATCGATAAAACACGTTTATGGTTATTTATCTCCGTTGTCATTTTATTAAGCTTACTTTTACGGTTCGCACGAAATCTTACCGTCTGCACCAAGATCAAAAATCACGATTATAAAATGTGGTAAAGAGTAATATCAATTATTATGGTTATCCAACGTGACAGATTACTAACATCGAAGGGGCGTGGTCAAGATAAAGACAATTTCACCATCTATTGGTTAATTTTTACCCAATCTGTTCAATTAGAAATGTATATAAGCACCGTTTCGTAAAAGCTGTGTTTTATTTATAAATACAATTCAAAATTAAACTGTGTAAATATAAAAAATATTATTTAAAAAATGCAATATAATCAAATTTAAATTTTGTGTACTGAGTTAATTTTATTACCATTTTAATTGGGAGTTGAAGTTAGTTTCGTCTTTCGAAAACATTGTAAATTATACCGAGCACATTTAGCTCCAATCTACTTCTAGCAACTCAAAGTTATTATCTCTACTAGTACTAATGTTCAATTTATTTGCTTAGCGATCAGTTTGAATAAGTTAAAATAAGAAAATCTTTATTAATGATATATATTATTATAATAGAAATATTCTATGTTGATTTTTCGTTTTTCTTAAGTTAGGCGAATGATCATAATAATGATGATGATCACTTTAAGTTTATCATTATCATTGAGATGATGATCATGATGATGATGATCATCATCACAGCAATAACATTATGATTAACTATCAGTATCAAGATGATTGATAATGATGATCTGTTAATCATACTATTTACGGTTATAGTTAAACTTAATGTTATTAATATTATAACTGTATAACTATAACTATAAGTGTTATTCTTATCTTAATTTTGTAAGTTATATTTATAATTTATTAATTTAAATTATAGTAATGCTGAACTAAATTATCATTATGCTTATACTTATAGTTATACTAAATTTGTAGTTATAAGCCTAGGGTTATACTTATAAATATATCAATATTAATATTAGTAATATGAATATAGTAATGGTTATATACTTTATGATTATCATTTTGTTTCTGATGAAGTGATTATGAATATGATTATATATATGCTAGGCCACGGCTGTGAAAGGTGACCAATAGTATTTTGTTTTTGTGCAGTGTTCAAAGAATAGTTAACTCTTTTATAGTCTTTGTATAGGTTACTAGATTTTTTTTGCTGTTTAATTGTTTTTAACAAGTTGCCTGGAGTAATGTTTTTTGATGTCTAGCAGTTGAAATTGCATATTTTATTATCTAATTACTTCAATAAAAAGTTATATTGAAAATTTCACTTTGAATTCATTTAGTGAATGATTGAATAGTTAATGATTTAGTTTTAAGCTTTATAGTTATAGCATGTTATTTATTAATCTATTTTCAAATAAATGTGTTGTAATAATGAAATTATATTGTTTGCAGATGTTACATCTACTATACCTATTGCTGTAAATGGTCATGAATAATCGTAAATATGTTAGAGAAACTAGTAGCATGGATTCTAAACTCCTACCTGGGAGATTACCTGGAGCTGAATACAGATCAGCTTTCAGTTGGAATTCTAAGTGGACAAGTTGAATTGGAAAATATCCCTTTGAAAAGTTCCGCCTTTGAAAAATATGACCTTCCTTTAGAGGTGAAATCGGGTAAGTTTGAATTGGCATTCATTTGGTACTCTTTACTTTTGCTGGTTTTTTTACTGGCAAGTATTGTGTTCTAAGTGTGAATGTTGTTTTATTAGGTTTGGTTGGTAAAATAAAACTGTCCATTCCGGTTGCTGGACTGAGCTCTCAGCCATGGGTGATAGAAGTGAGCAATGTATACGTTGTTGTGAAACCCAGGCCTCACTACCAGGTTGGTATTCAATGAAGGTTACAATCTATTAGGGATAGCAGTATTTCTCTACTCTCTTCGTGTTAGTAAGTAAGGTGTAGATACTTCTTTTAAAGTTTCTGAGCTAACTTATCATCTTTGATTCAGAATAATAATGGTATTTAGCTTATGATATATTTTATATATAAACATTGTTTAGACATTAGCCAATAGGAATATCTTGTTATGTTGGCTCTAGTATGATGAGGAATCAATAAAAGCATGGTCAGCTGAGAATAAAAAGCGCTTGTTACAGGACTTGGAGAACAGCTGGAAGGTTAGTTTACCAATTTTAAGGTACGGAATTCTGATGGTTGTCTAAGCATGATGTAGCAGTGAAAGGGTGTGGAAGTTAGTTGCAAATTATACATCAATATTATAATACTATGGCGATCTGAAAACCTGATTTTATTGTACACGAAACAATTTTTGAGCCATAATGATTGTTTTGATTTTGTGTATAAACAGAGTTGGGAGTTGTAGAATCACTGAAGCCATTGGAACTGGTGAGTTTTGCGGTGATGTTTAGGTGAAAGGTTTTTAATTACACAGCTACGTGAATCAATCTTTGTTTCCATTTTGTTTTGGGTAGTTGGAACGGCAGCCTAGCAAACCTGCTAATTCATCCTATAGCTCCTGGATGTCTTATGGCACAGGCATTGCTACTAATATTATGGAAAACCTTCAGGTCAGTTTTCCTGTACTCGGCATGTGATAATTTAAATATAATACAACAAAAATGTATATATTATGTAATGATGAATATATAATAGAATAATGCATGTGTAGTTTAGTAACGTTATATATATATATATATATATATATATATATATATATATATATATATATATATTGTCATTTGTATATAATATAGAATGTTGTTATGTACACATTATATAATTATGTATATATAATACAAATATGTACATGTAGTATGATTATGTATGTATAATGCAGTTGTGTATATAATATAATCATGTATATGTAATAAAAAGATGTATATATGATATAATAAAGCATATATGCTGATTCTTTCATTTGCTTCCTTGCAATCTACAGTTCTTTATTGTTGAGAAATCTAACCAAAAAACTTCTCCATCAGCTGGAATGGAATTTGAGCTAGCCAAATGACTTTATGACTTTACTGTTTAAAGTCTAAAATGTTTTTGTAGATGCTATATATTTATAAATCTACCTGTTCCCATGTTCTTTCTCGTGTCCTTCTTTGTTTTCGAATCTTAGTAGAAGCAGGTTAAACTTGTGTTATTAACAAACCAAATATACTACATCATGCTGTTCTTCATTGTTGTCAATTTTCCTGGCTGTACTTCTTGTTCACTTTATGCCTTCTATTTAAAAACATAGATGCCTTGATGTAACTGTATCTGCTACGAGGATTTGTATCCTACATAGTAACTGTTGGTGTACCTGTTACAGTTGAAGCTGCTGAAATTACACATCAGGTATGAGAGTGAGGGAGGCCATGATGCATCTGCGTTCTCCTTTGGCATCACCATAGACAAGTTGGCAGCACAGAGCACAGATCAGAACTGGGTGTGTGGCTTATTGTTTTTAAGATTGTCTTTCCTATCTTTCTTTGCTATGGTACTGCGTGTTCCACAATATGTTGTCATTGCAGTTTCAAACCAACTTTCCAAATAAGTGATGAGAAAGCTCTATAAAGTCACAGTGCTCCAAATAACTCTATTTAAATTAATGATTATTAACCTGTTATTCGAACAGTTTATATCAAAGTGATGGCAAATTTAACCTGAGTAAACAAATTTTTTGTAATTTCTACTAATTTTCATGTTGCATTCTTAATTAGACATAAAAAGTCCACAAAAATTCAATAAGAACAGAGATTAAAGTGATATAGAAAATATAATACAAGTAGAATAGAAAATAGAACAATAGAAATTCAGCAACAAACGAAGAATAAAGTAGTATGAAATATGTGATAACATTAGTATATTGTATTAGTATTAAATAACATCTGTGTGCCATCATCAGGTTTTCAATGGAGCATTTTCATCTCTATCTTTCTGAGTAGATAATCAATATCATCAAGATATTTAGCTGTGTTTTACCCCCTAGCCTATAAGTTCTGTCACTTTTTGCACTATAAAACTTGTTGGGCCAATCCTTAGGCTAACTAACTTATTAGAAACTAGGTTATGATTAGTCGAATGCAGAATTAACGAACTTCAAATACCTTATGTTGTATAGATAAGCTTTGGTTTACAGTGAAGGGTAGATTTCTGATATTATATTTTTACTAGAGCTTTTTTAACCTTTCTTAAATGCTTTCCTGCCTTATCTAACATACAAATATATTGTATTTTAAGTTTAAAGCTTTTCCAAAGCTGTTCACTATTAATTATATAGTAATTAGCATTCTGCTCTGTGTAATATTTATTTTGATACAGTCACTTTTTGATTGTCTTTAAATCATTGTCTTGTCTGACATGACTTTTAGGTTCCACAATATGTGAGCAGTAGCACTGGCTCAGTAGTCCACAAGATGGTAGAGTTGGTGGGTATGTCTCTTTACTGGGACCACCACAATACAACTGTGTCCAAGGCCCTCAGTCTAAAAGAACAGCTAGATGCTATGGAACACAATTACTTGCTTCAGCCAGTAACTGGAAAGGCACTAGTGAAGCAGAACACCAGTGTCCAGCCCCTGAAGTCGGTGAGTAACCGCCGTAGCTTGCAGTACGGTGGCATCTTGGTGACTTGGAAAATAATTGGTCAGCTGACCAAAAAAAATTGAATACTTGCACCTAAATAGCTTTTAAGTTGTTTATAAATAATTTATTTAGTGAAAGTCTGTCTCTCTTGTTTACAATTTTTTTATTGATTGGTGGTGCTTTGTCATCACATGTCACATTATACAATGGTTTGACTAAGTAAATAAGTTGGAGTTGTCTTTCATGCAGAATGAACCTAGAATTAACATAGAGTTGCAGTTTGACTGCTTTCTCCTGTCCCTGGATAATCTACAGTACAGAGGGTTGGCTGTTCTGCTGAGGGAGTTTGAATTGTATGATCAGAGGAAACCATACAGACGAACTCGTCCAGCCTGCCCTGTTCATAGCAAGTAAGTATCCTACATCAATCTAGGTCAACATGTATATACTTGACTAGTATGTATAGCTTTAATCTAGGTCAACATGTATATACTTGACTAGTACATATAGCTTTAATCTAGGTCAACATGTATATACTTGACTAGTACATATAGCTTTAATCTAGGTCAACATGTATATACTTGACTAGTATGTATAGATTTAATCTAGGTCAACATGTATATACTTGACTAGTACATATAGCTTTAATCTAGGTCAACATGTATATACTTGACTAGTACATATAGCTTTAATCTAGGTCAACATGTATATACTTGACTAGTATGTATAGCTTTAATCTAGGTCAAAATGTATATACTTGACTAGTACACATAGCTTTAATCTAGGTCAACATGTATATACTTGACTAGTACATATAGCTTTAATCTAGGTCAGATCATATGACCAGTTGGTGGTTTTAGATATGTTTTGGGAACCACGGTACCGAATAAGTTGGAATATGGAGTACATATTAACACAAGAGCTGCATTTTGTTGTGACGAGTTTAGGCATTGTTCAAGCAAGTCAAATCTAGACTAAAAAAAAGACATTATGTCAATTTCAAGTCAAACCAGTCACTTAACGTAACTCGAGGTTGAAGTAAATGTGTTATCATAGAGAAGGAAAAGACTTATGGAAGCCTAAAGAAATCTATGTAGTGATTTTATTTTTTGTTTGATATGTTAATTATTTTCTTTCGTGTTTCGTATGTTATTCTTATTTCAGTACAGGTATATTTATTTTGCAGAGCTTAGATTTTAAATTATGAGTTCAACTTTGATAAATAGTATGTCTAGTTTAAAGTGAAAGCATTCCGTTTGTTCAACAGTTGCAGAGTATGGTGGAATCACGCCATACAAAGTACTGTCGGGAAGATCAGCGAGAGAAATGAGAAATGTAGAAAAGAATACATACTGAACAGATGTAAAGATTGTGTCAGCTATGTGAATATATATTATCAAATTCTTACTGATGAAAGGATAAGCTACCACCTGAATGTAAGTTACTCTCACTATGTCCCAACTATCTCGTTATATAACTCCATGACTTGCGTGTATGTCTATCAGCACTGCATCTGTTAGACTTTAGAGCAAGGACACAATGTTTTTCTCACAACTTAAAGAATCCCTGATATACTTCCTTTATGCAGTTTCAAAATATATTTTGTATAAGCTACCATCTGCATACTGTTTGGGGGTTATATGCTCAAACAATGTTGTTTTATAAGAAATTTGTGCTCATGCTGATGACATTTTCGTTTGACCCTGGAGTCCGTTATTGCAAAGTTCCATTGGGCGCTATTCTTAGCTGCTGAATTGCTCAGCTAGCTTGAATGTTTAAACTTTGGACTTTTACAACCCTCAAACAGTCTGTAGATGACCGCTAAGAGATATATATAAATATTTTAATACTGCGTAAATGAACTGTGTCAGGGATTCTTTAACCATATGAATCTTGTTTTACTTTGACGATGTTTGAACTTTAGAAAGAGAAAGATAATATAGAACGTGATTTAGAGTTTGAAACACTGAAAGTACTTCGACATCTAGCTGCTGCCAAAGTGAAGAGTGACGGCTTATGGTACCAGGTATTGACTGTGTAGTTCTAGAGATCATTACCTGTAGTGTTGTTCTATTAAATATTTTCACACAGGCTATCAACTTTGATTTTCCCATTGTCTCATTTCATTTTTTATTTAAAGTAAACTTAAATCCATGACATCATGCATTTATACTTGATTATCTATGCTATGGTATGAAGCTTATCATTTAAAGTGCAAGTTTATTACAATATAGAAGGAGTAGAAGAGGCTGTAACACCAGCTTTTACTCTTTGATTTGTATTTTGCATACTGTTTTGTACTTCAACTGCTGACCATTTTTATCATTCAATTTTTACTTATGAAAGAGAAAACTTTATGCTACATACTGACCGTGTAATTCTAGTAGTATAAAGACTGAGGCACGCGTTTCACATATTTTAGCAGACAAATACATCGCCCCAGGCTAGCTCGGGATATCTCAGTAGTTGGATCACGTGGTACTCTGCTAAGCCTTCCAGTGACAGCTCAGCATCTGCTGGTGCAGCAGACCAGCATCAGCTGACTTTGGACTCGGTCAGTACATGCAACATATACTAGATATCATTGTGTCTCTTCATAATACACTAGATCTCATTGTGTCTCTTCATACTACACTAGATATTTTTGTGTCTCTTCATAATATCACATCATATACTGATTTACTAATTACTGATCAATTTACTCATTAATTTTTGTCCACATACATGCAGCACGTATCACAAACATGCTATATATAATACTTGTCTATTGTTCTTGTGAAACTTTCATATCTTACAGTGAGTATTTTTACACTTTATTTTTGCAGCTGGCGGCCAGAGGTGCTCCTGGCACTCATCCTAGTGATAGTCAAGGTTTAACGTTGACTAGCACTGAGAAGGCTAAACTAGGTAAGGCTTCTATCATACAGTGTCACCGTCAAAGTGCTGCCATATTTCTTACTGTGGTGTATAATTTGCTTCGGTAGCTATGTTGGACTCTTCTTGTATACACTCTGTATTACGGTGTGAGATATAATGATACTCAGTCTCACACACTGTGACTCTAACACATGTGACACACACTAAGTGTACTGTATTGGTTGCTATGGTTACTCTGTGTGGTATAGTTACTATGATTACCATGTGTGCTTTGGTTCTAGAGGAAGAGTTAAGAGACTGGGTGGGTAGCAATGAGCCTGTGGAGTCACAATCTACCTTAAATAAAGACAGTGTCTTGCTCAACATTAGTTTTGTGCTTCGCCAAGTAAACTTCAAGTTGGTACAACAGAGTGTAGATGTTCATCAAGGTAGGTCTGGTTTAGAAAACTATGTTATTATTAAAGATTTTTATTTTTTCTGTTTCTTGCTATATTTACCATTAGAAACAAGAAATTGAAAACAACAACAACAATCACTCACTGAAAACAAATTTATTTTACTTTTATTCAAACCAGGAGTCTAATATCACTATTTTTCTATGTTGATTAATTTTTTTGCATTATATGTTGAAGTTTTGTGTTGTAGGCGCCAACCTCCAGGGTATAGTACAGCTGGAGTGTCACAATATAAGAAGCACTGCTGTACTTAAACCAAGAACCAAGTCTCGGAAACTTTCTCTCGGTCTAGGTCAACTATATGTCAAGGACTTGTACAACACAATGACACACTTCCCTCTCCTCATATCTTCCAAACAGGCGGTATGTGAAAGTTATAACACTTAGTAGCAGTAAACTAATTGGGTTATGTTGCCATTTAGTGTTGGTATTCATTTTATATTATAGTAAATGTTTATAGTAACTGGGCATGCGGCAGTGTATTATAATACATATTTAGTATGATGTTGAGATAGTATTGCTATGTTTTACAAGGTGTTGAAGTTGTATTACGATATTTAAGAGGAGGTTGGAGTTGTATTACTATATTTAGTATGATGTTGGAATACTGTTACTTTATTTAGTATGCTGAGGTTTGTTGGTTATTGTGATGACAATTTAGCTTGAGTTTCAACCTGGGTGTTCTGTGGTTATAGCTCCAGGTCTCTTACTAACTCCTTTTTAAATTTTTAGATTTTAGGAAGCAGTCTTGGTTCTTCATCTTCCGCACAGGTTGATAAAGAAACTTCACGAGTTTTCTACTTTGAAATAGAGAAGAATGCAGGTGCTAGTAGCAAGGTAGGTGTGTGCAGTAAGTGCTCAGGTGGAGTATAGCAAGGTAGGTGAGCACAGTAAGTGCTCAGGTGGAGTATAGCAAGGTAGGTGAGCGCAGTAAGTGCTCAGGTGAAGTATAGTGAAGTGACTGTGTTGTCTTCTCTCACCAAGCTATTGATAAATTACCTTGTTCCACTGCAGGACATCAGAGTTCTTATGAATACTGACCCGCTAGATATCGTCTACAACGAGGCCGTTGTGAAACAAGTCAAGCAATTCTTTTCTCCAAAGTCCAGAATGAATTCCATGACCAAGGAAATGTCAGAGTTTCATCTCGCAGGTAACTTTTGTGTGTCTGCATACAACTTATGCTAACTTCTAGCAAATAATAGGTCTAGCTTCCTTTTTTGTTGTGTTTTAATTCTCTTGTCTGTGCATGCATATTTATTTGGTTTTTGCTTGCATTTATTGAAATATTTATGCTAGCTGAGAGATTTACTGTCCGTAAAAGATGAAGCATTAATTATTCTAAAAAAGTTAATAACAGTATGAAAATGGTTAAAATTTGAGTAGTAGCAGTTTTTCTTTCTGGACAATGCACAGGTATTGCATTTCATGTAACTTTTTATAGCTTTTAGATTTAATATTCAATTTAAATATTATTTTAGTTTTATATTAAAAAGTAAAGCAGTTTCTGTTCACAGACTGATTGAAATCAATCTTGCACAAAATGTATTTTTTATCCCCCATGTGTCTTGTATCATGCAGATCGAGCCAGAAGGAGGTATGAGCAGCTGAAGAATAAAACTAAGATTGACATAAGAGACACCTGGGAGAACCTGCTGAATACATCCACTGTGGTATGTCACTCTCTTGCTTTGA
The DNA here is from genome assembly GCA_964035545.1 of Bugula neritina. Lineage (NCBI taxonomy): Eukaryota > Metazoa > Bryozoa > Gymnolaemata > Cheilostomatida > Bugulidae > Bugula > Bugula neritina. The sequence goes on from OZ037767.1 coordinate 23,521,740, forward strand.
CTAGTATTTATGGTGTAGAGTGTAGACTGTAGATAGATATCTAAAGCAGTACGTAATATACTACATGGTATTTAAAGTGAAAAGACTTGCAAGCCTTTTACTGCAGTGACTATAATATACAACTTTTCTCTGCTTTTTCACAGCATTTGCAGGTTGTTAAAAAGCTGTTGTATATATTTGATGTTTTCTGTTGTTTTGACATACTGTATATGTAACACATGCAAAATATATCTTCCAAAGGCAGACAGAAATAAGATATTTTAGTTGCTAAAAGTAGTTGTATTGTATGTAGAGCCAAACATTACCTACTTGTGTGTTTCTTATAGAAGTCATCTAAGCGAGTCGGAGTAAAATTGAACATAGCAGCTCCTCAGTTTATTATACCACAAGACTGGGCTGATAGCACAACTCCCATGGTTGTGTTTGATCTCGGTCGACTCAAAGTGAATAATCTACCTGACAGCAGTGAAAATGTGTGTTCAATGGCAGAGTTGAACATGTCTAGTCATGCTTCACCCAGCAAGGAGCAGCTGGACGACGGAGATGATGGTATGTGTGGAAACTTGTAGTTTATAGTGACCTGAAGTAGCCATGATTCATAGCCTGTAGATGACGGTCGTGTGATTATTTTGACAAAAAGTGAATGTTGTTAGAATTTTTGCATCTGTTTTAATAATGACCTCATCTCCTGGAAGATGTTTTACTCTTGCAGTTGCACAAGTTTAATAATATAAAACTGAGTAAATGCTTTGCATGGGCTAGCCAGCTGCACTCAGATGATGAAATACTTTCACAGGTATTACTTGTTACTAGAGTTGTTTATTAAATATAATTTTGGGGATACAGAAGTTTCAACACTGCTTTTTTATAAAAATTAAACTTTGAATGCACAAATCCACTTTTATAATTTATTTTTGATTAGCTTGCTGAAATTTTATTGACAAGAACAACAATGTGCAAATGCTGGTTTAGTTTCTGGTGTCATCAACTTGAAGCATGGCATATGCTTTTCGTGACATGCGTTATGTATAACAACTCTCTATTTTTAAATATTACAATTAGTAAAAAATTAAGATAATCTATACGTAGGATAAAATAGAGGGCATGTTTATTAAAAAAAGTAAGTCAGACTTTAATCTTTTTTTAGTTATTCTCAATAGCTCTATATGAATTCTATCAGTTTGTAAAAAGCTTCGATTGATTTAAATGAACTGGTGATAATTAAGAACTCTCTTCAGTTTGTGTTACGGCAGGATTTATCTATTTGTATATTTCTTTGCACCAGATAGAAAGCAGCTTCAGCTGGAGCAAATAGTAATATTCATAGACTAACAATTCCTTCTACTTATTTAGATGACTTTGTTACTCCGATGTCCACTCCACCAGATACTGATTCTGATGCCACCAACAAAAATGGAGTTTCTGGTGTGCCCAGTCTGACTCAACTTGAATCAGAGTTGAATAACGAGTCTCTCTACACTCATATGTATGACAGGTGAGAGCAAGGTGATATATGACATTATTGTAACCAAGTGTATGGCAGGTGAGGGTAGAGTGATAGATAGTACTGTAATTATACATGTGCCAGGTGAGGTCAAGATTACAGATTACATTGTAATCCGGTGTATAGCAGGTGATAGTAAAGTGATATTTGAAATAGTTGTTATTGATGTGTATGGAATTTATGCTTTAGGTATGAGATACTGCTAGCAGATATACAGGTGCTCATAGTGAACAGAAAAGACAACTGGAGAATGCTGACATCTAAAGGATACGGTCACCTCCATCTCATTGATAAACTCAGTGTTAATGTTTTGTTTGAAAGGTGAACATTTGCATTAATTTGTTACAAGTAAATATGTGTGGTTCTGTATAGAACTGTGTGTGGTTCTATATAGAGCTTTATGTGGTTCTGTATAGAGCTGTGTGTGGTTCTGTATAGAGCTGTGTGTGGTTCTGTATAGAGCTGTGTGGTTGTGCATAAAGATGTATTATTGTACGAAATGTTTTGTGTAAAGATGTATGTATGTATGCAGATGTAGGGTTTGTGAGTATCAATTTATCTAAAATGTATTGGCTCTTTAAGCCAAATTAAAGTTTTGTTAAATTACCAGTAAAAAATAAAGCAGAATAGTGTATCTACGAGGACTCATTAGTATAAATATTTTGAACACTTATTTAGTGATGTCTTCTGTCACTTTTTATATGATTTTTAATTTGAGCTTTTTTTAAACCTACCTTATAATAGGATATATGCATTGAAGAAACATATTTTATTTTATAGGAAAACAGAGTGTCACTAAAAACATTGCATAAGATCAATGCTACTTTTTGTTTTTTTTGTTTTTCTAAATAATATTCTGTTTTTCTAGAATATATTTACATGATGTAGAAAAATTGTATTTATTTACAGCTAATGAGTTTCCTGCTTTCTAATGATGCATAAAGGCGAACGAGTCTGAATACTTTCAAACAGTTTTGTTGGCAATAGAGGTCGGGTATAGCAAAGCTAGTAATGCACGTCATTTCTATATCACGACTTTCTCTGTTTTCAGACGACTCTTGCTGACCGCTGACCCTCATTGGCCGGCCATCAAACTCTCAGCTATAATAGAGAGTCTTTCCGTACATGTCTCAGAGCTCAAGTTATTTCAACTCAACAGCTGTCTCCAGCAGCTGATGACTGGCAGTAAGAATGCTGCCGGTACCAACTCATCTGCTGCTGCTTCTACTTCGATGAGTAACAGTGATGGTCAAGCTGATGACTTTCAAGCCTTCGTGCCCCATTCCAGCAGCCGGTTTGTGCTATACTCTTATTGTAAGGATACTAGTATATGATGAATCTGGTGGTGTTGCATATAATGCTAGTGTGTTATACATTCTCAGTATGTAGTGCATTACATATTTATTTTTGCATAATTTGGTTTTGGATAACTTATATGTTTGTGAAATTTATGTATGATATGATGTATAACTTCTATGAGTGAAATTAGTGAACATATTTGAACATGTATAATGCATGCAACTACTACAGACTATTTAAATATATGCTAAAACATATTCTATTTGCTAATGTCATTATTAGGATGATACTTTGACTGCTTCTCTGGCTATTCTCTACTGTATATTATATTTTGTAGCAGCAAAAATATTAAATTCTACTGTTATCTATTAATTACAATAAAATATTATAGACATCATTACTAAAGGTTTTAAAAATTCAAGCTGCTTTTTATTAGCAACAATACTACAATTTGCCTGGATATTATATGTTTAAAATAAACTATAAATGATAGGTCTGTACGCCTACATATGTTATTTTTTGCATTGACTATTACAGGTTTTTCGCTCCCCCAGAGACCCGCACAGTGTTAGACAACTCCAAAATAGTGACACTCGGCTTTGACATCCACCAGATGTCTCTTGACGTCACAAGTAAAGGTGGGATAACTTGTAAATATGTCATGTGTCACGTATAGCTTTACATGTATAGGTGATGTTTGCGTACGTTTTTTACGCAAACCTTTCCATCACTAATGTGTGGGAAGATAACTACACAAGTTTAGTCTACCGAACAACGTATTCAATTGTGTGTCTTAGTGAGATATAGCGCTAATAGTTGTGTTTTCTGTAACTAGTATGTTGATAGAGTGTTCAGGTGTTATATGTGGCTGCTGTTGCTGACTACGATATGTTACTTTATCTAATTAATATCTGTGGTTCAACCATTATTTTTAGAAAGATGTTTAGTGGAGTTACAAGTTGCAGGTGTCAAGGCTGACTTCACGCAGCTCCCTTCCCAATCAGACCTATCACTCACAGTTCACAGTCTAATAGTGGCAGATGCTTTGCAGTCGTACGGCCCTGATTTTGAGCTGCTTGTAGCGTCTCACAGAAATGTTGGGTATGTTTTGGGTATATGTACCTTTAAGTATCTACATTGATATATTTATCTTCAGGTGTGTACATTGATGTATGTTCATTTCGATATATGCATTGATATAAATACCTTCCGGTATGTAAATTACGGTATATGCAGTTGGTACATAAATTACGGTATGTACATACAGCAGGTATAACCATATCAAAGCAGTATTTCCATATGCAGCTGCAGTTACTATATGCAGTATGTATTACCATAATATTATATACAGTTCGTGTTACCATATATACAGTTGGTGTTACCTTGTGATATACGGTGTGTATTACCATATATGGTGTTGCCATATACAGCTGGTGTTACCATGTGATATACAGCTGGTGTTACCATGTGATATACAGCTGGTGTTACCATGTGGTATACAGCTGGTGTTACCATGTGATATACAGCTAGTGTTACCATGTGGTATACAGCTGGTGTTACCATGTCATATACAGCTGGTGTTATGATATGCGGTCTGTATCACCATATACAGTTAATGTTACCATATACAGCTAATGTTACCATGCGGTACACAGCTGGTGTTATTATTAGGTTGGACAGCAAAAGTGGCAGCATGTGTAGCTCTGCCGTCATGTCACCCACCAGTCCGAAATCTCCCCACAGCCCGAGATCTCCCACCAGATCACCAGACCCGGAATCTTACCCTCTTCCTCCTCGCAAACAGACCAGCTACACCTCTTTTCAGACAGCCGTACTTTCTGGTATTCAGAAGCTGCTGCCGGTTGCTACAGGTGAGTAGTTGGTGTAATAAGTATATAGGTCAAAGGGCACCTGTTTAGTGTGAAATATATAGGTGAAAGGGCACCTGTTAAGTGTAGAATATATAGGTCAAAGGTCACTGTTGAGTGTATAGATCAAAGGTCAGCTGTGTAGAGTGGGCTCGTACAAGACAACTCATGGAAATAATAGGTGTTGGATTGTTAAGTTAATACACTTTAGTTGTATAAAAATTTAGATGGTTTTCTGGTCAAGCTGATTATAGTTAAACTTTATTTTACCTTATTTATAAATTAATAAATATTGAGTAAAGTGATTAATTACTTCCTTTTCTCTAGCCACTCCTCTGGTTGACCACAAGGCATCTCACACTGGCAACCTGACCTCTGCCCCCACCTCCACCGAGCACCGACCTATATCTCCCGTCTTCCAGGGTGAACCTCTTATAAAGGTGACTTACGTTCAGACTGGTGCAGAGGGAGGAGAGTCTGTAGCCTCCAAGTCTGTGGATATAGTGTTTAACACCCTGGATGTTGTTGGTAAGTTAGTAATGAGTTGGTAATGAGTTAGTAATAAGTTAGTGATTAATTAGTGATTAGTTAGTAATAAGTTAAGTTGCGTTTATACCTCTGCTGAAAAAAGTAACGAGTGTAAGTTAATAATGCTTGTCCGGGTACCCCTTTATAGTGAAACTGAAACTCGTTGAAATCATATTGATGCGGTTGCTCACTTTCTGAAATTGAAATTTGACTCGCATAATAGCTACTTGATGCCTTTTGTAAACGTTGTGAATTAGTGAAGCGGACAGCATAAAAGCGATAATTGAGAAGGCGTAGGCTATATAATTATAACTGTATAAGTACGTTGTCTAACCGCCAAAGTAATAACTAAATAACGATGTTTACAAGGAGTTATTACTCCTATTCTAAAATTGGCCGATTAAGTTATCACAGTACAAAAATTTTTACGCGTGGCTTTTACAATGCAATGCAACTCAGACAAAATTTCAAGCTGGCCAAATTGAAATTCTGACCGAAAATCGTGAATGTATAAAGGCAACTTTAGTAATGAGTTGGTAATAAGTTAGTAATGAATTAGTAATGAGTTGGTGATTAGTTAGTAATAAGTTGGTAATGAGTTGGTAATGTTAAGTGTGTTTACTTTCTTTATTGCACTACAGTGCAATATGCTACACAATACTACTCTGCAATGCAATATGTTGCAATGCACTACAATACACTACTACATACTACTTTACGCTACACTACAATGCAGTATACTGCAATGTAGTATGTAGTATATTACACTATACTACTCCACAATACAGTGCAATACAGTGCAATACAATACAATACAATTCAATACAATATATATAGTGCACTGCAATACACATGACTGTACGCTGCTTTGCCGAGATCATAACATAGGTCAACTATTCGGAACAGTCTAATATACAGACCACACATCTCTCCTAATGGATTGTGTACACATGACACTCAGTAATAAACTATGTTTATACTTGACCTATATTTTGTATTTCAGCAAATCAGCAGACCATGGTGGAGGTCGTAGCCTTTATTAACAGTGTCTTGGCCTCATCAGATACAACCTCGCCTACTAGAGACACCCCCAAATCACCAACCCAACTCCACACATCAAAACCAAGTGTCCCAGATGTTTCAGAGGAACAGGTTTGTTGAACCTCTGTTTACATATACTCATCCTTCTGCACCAAAATAATCTCAACAAATAAAACTTTGCAGTAGATCTAAAATTTAGATGGTTTTTTCTTTCAGACTTGTGAATTCTCTTTTAAAACCAAAGAAATACAAAATTTATCTACCAGTAATTTTTTTAAAATTAGAGTTTGTACAACTGTAATATTTCATACACCAGAAAAAAAATTTCACTTGAGTTGTTATCTGAATATGAGTTACAAGTGTTGGCTGATCATTAGGTTGCATTGTGTTAATGTTCAATCTATCTTGTAGACTGCTGAGGCCAGTCTGGTGGTACAAGCGGAGTTCAAGAAACTAAACATCCTTCTGCATTGTCCTCGGGCGTACAAGTCTGCGTCCCTCACCAATGTAAGCTATGCACCTATTCCTACGTCAGTCAGCAAGGTGGCTATGGTGAGCATGATGGGAGCCAAGATAGAGGCAGCTATGGGTAAGAATCTGATTGGACGAGTTGCAGACGTCAGCTTTAACTGTCATTGGTTGATTAGGAAATGCAATTTTATTTCTCAATGATTTAGTGAAAGTTTACTTGATTCTTCAAAATAGGTCTAATTATCTGCCATCCAAACTCTCTTTTGTAATATATTTGATCTTATCTTTAAAAATTTCCTACTGATTGTACATAACAATAGTTTATTGTATAATATAACCAGGGTTGTAGTGGCAAAAATATTCTAGGCCATACTCTTAGGCCGGGGGTCCAGGGGGCCGCCTAGGCCCCCGGCGGGGTCCGGGGCAGCGCCCCGGCCGCCGAAGCCCTCAGAGCGCTTCTGATGCAAATTTATGCAATTTAAAGCCATTGTGAATTATAATTCTTCTGAAAAAAATCTGTGTTGAAATGTGCATCTCGCTATTATTTTCATACCATACCAGCTACATGACGACAGGTCATTGCTGCAAACTATATAAATATTCAGTCTTGTCCCATACCTGTTGACTGTAATGTAATGTAATGTGGTCTTACTCAACTGCAGTTAGGTTTATTCTGACACTAAGTCCAACCTGTACAGAAAAATTGCTGAATATCTCAAAAAGATGGAAGGATAGAGGCAGGTAACAAGTGCTCTCCAAATGCAACCTGATTACTTTAAATAACTAATACACTGCCGTGCACAGAAAAAGAATAATAGATCAGAACAGAGGAAGATTGCTAATCAGAAAATGTGTGTTGATTATTTATAAAGAGCAATTTGAATTGATAACTCATTGGCAAGCAGAAATTGGTTGAAACCTATTTGGAGTTTATTAGAGTACTAGTCTAATCCATAAGGTGATACCGCCACACCTCCTTACACACCTCCTTACACACAATAAAGCACACCCAAGAAGAGTATGTTAACTTGGTTTTAAAATAAAACCCCTGAGCTTCCACTAGATACATCAAGGAAATATCCCCAAGAGAACAAATTTGACAGGTTTAATATGTGTTAACCTAGAAGATGATTAAATGTAAAGCCAGACATTAGTACAATCAAACATAAAAGGTTACTTATGGTGGTGTACAGTTTGCAAAACCTTATTGCATTAATAATTAACATGCAATAACGCTAGGTTTTTGACCAAAAGGTGGATATAGTACCTGTAGACCTCAGTGATAAATTTTCATTAGCCTCTCCTACACATGTGTAGGAGAGGCTAATGAAAGTTTATCACTGAGGTCTACAGGTGCAGCTGGTACTGTTTCTTGAAGACATTTTGATTTTATTTCTGGATTTCATGTTGGCTTTTTCCAAATTCCATTGCTTATTGACAAAATGCAAGTCTACACAAGATAGATAAGGGCAACCTTCTAGCTGTCACAGCCTTGCTGAGGCCACATTATTGGTATATTATAAGAATTCAGTCCTGCAAAATAAAACCTCACTTAATTGTGCTAGAATTAAAATTTAAAAACCATGTTTTAGATCTGCCTGTTCCTCAGAGCACCTGCTTTTTTGAGTTTTCAATATTTTTTTGCAAAGTTAGACAAAAATCTACCCATTTTTGGCCAATGTTACCTGAAAAATTTATTTTTTAATCCATGCCAAATATCTCAGCAGGAAAGCATGGTATTCGAATAGAACAAACACTGTCGGAAACCTGAGAAATTTATGCATGGCAAATTTTTTTATCTTTTCAATAGCCTTCATAGATTTTCTACAAGTTAGTGATTTATACACTGAAAATGAAATTATGTTTCCTTAGTAATCACCAATGCGCAGCACTTCGCGCTTCAATGAACACGTAGAGATGAGAAGATGGAATGTTGATAGCTGCATATTATTCATAGTGTAATCTCAGGCTAAACAATCACAAGTAGGCAACACGCATGCCACCCACAGAGCATTAACATAGCAAGAACTTAAACATCGTAAGCATCCAGGTTATTTTGATAAAATCAATTACTGTTAATTAAAAGATCATACTTTTTTAGTAGCATTCACAAAATATATACAAAAAATCTCAACTCAATATACCAGAAAAAATGAATTAAAATATATGTGTTAATAGCACTGATATTGACGTGACCGTGGCGCGTGAAAAATCTGAAAAAAGAGTTGTCTTCTTTTTTTCTATATTAATATATAGAGCTTGTCGTGAAAATAAAAATTTTTTTAAAAAAATATTGTGACCCTCTGGTAACTTCCTGAATTTAGAAAATTAGCTCATATATTTCTTTTCATGTGGACAACAGCTCACTTTTTTTTAAATTTATTTTGAAGCTCTTTTCGTAAAAAATAATCAAAAGTAAAAAATCCAAAATTTTTACAAATTGGTTCGGGGCTTGACGTGAAAGGCATTTGGACGAAGATGTCAAGGTCACCATTAATAAATTTATTTCATCACAATTCACAATACTGCACGGAAAGTTAATGAAGTGAGCTGAAAATTAGGTTGCTAGCATATTGATATACATTATATTGATTGTTGCAGTATTATTTTTTAAATTTGTTTTGTTATCAGTTATGTTTAACTTCTTCATAGAGCTGCTGTTAGACTAAGAGTAAGACATAATATTAGCAACAATGATAATAATAATATTTATATTAAATTAAAATTATTATTAAATTCACGGTGAAGTATCACTATCACTATGAGTATGAGTATCGTATAAATTAATTATGAGTATGAGTATCACTATGACATTAACTCAATCAATGATTGACTATTACTATGAATATGAATATGGCTTCTAATTCTTGTAACTTTTGACTATGACGATGCTGATACTGATAGTGATAGTGATAATCACTGCCAGCCCAAGTCTCATACTCATAGTGATACTATTAGTATTAATAATTAGTATTACTATTAGTACAACTACTAGTATTACTCATAGTTCTGATAATGATGCAGATGATAGTTTTAAAAGTTCTACTTCTACTTTTATAGTAAGCTAGATTGTATATGTTGAGCTCTACTCATTTTTTACTACTAATTTGCTAATACTAATAGTAATAGTAATACTAATAATAGTTATAGTTGTTATAATGATAGTAATACTAATAGTAATAATAACTATTTCAATTTGATAATTTATGTTTTATAACAGCATTATCGCTTATCATTTACATTGGTTCATAATATGCTTATTTTAATTTTGCTTTGTGTGTTTTGTCATGTTGTAAATTTAAGTTCGTATGGTTATTTAATGAACTAGAGAACTAGCCAAATGTTATGTAACGGTTGCAGTAATTTACTATAAACTCAGTGAAATTTAAAACCTAATTGATATTACTATGACATTGATTGTACAGAGGTAGCTAAAATATACATTAAATTACCAATAATTTTAATTCGCCAATACACTATGAGTAGAACAATCAAATGCAATGATAGAAAATTAATTAGTCATAGCAGCCCGTTGCTTGAGGAACATTGAGCTACAGGTCTAAAATGATGTAGTTTTGTGATCCCTTATATAACAAAATAATTTTTTCAAACTGGTTTAATACTTTTATTATAAACACGCTTATCAAAGTAACATGTTTTTGATGTATATTCTATTAAAAAAGCAATCACATCAGGTTTTCAATTTGTATGTTGTACAAAGTTTATTATGGTGACAAGTTACTAAATTATATGGTTCAGCTTTGTAAAGTAAAGCTGATAAAATAAAAACAATTATGTGATTGTTTTACTGCTATATATTAAATTTAAGTGAGTTGAATAATATCCTAGTGCAGTGAATTAGATATTTTTTTAGCTTTGGTACACCTGTTTGTTATAGGCTAACATTCCACCAATAGAAGAATGGTGCAAGTAGAAGAAATTTCAGGCGCAGAAAGCTAAGGAGCAGTCAGAATGCTGCCAGAGTTGTGAAGAGGCACTTGAAAAAGCTGAATTTCAATAATGACATGAAATTCGTAACAGATCACCCTGGTGTATTTGAACTGACATGGCCAGCAGAGTTCTCGAAGTCACATACAACAGCTATTTACATCATCATGGTTAGCTTAAATTTAATTCCTATATCAGTCTCTAATATATAGTTTGATATCTGCTGTAAATTTGCTTAAGGAGCATACACATAACCAAAACTGAGTTACACTATAGTATTTGTTCTTGAATATATTTACCAAGATAAGTAGATTTGCTAATTAATTAACAGTAAAATTATAATGATACAACAATTTTTCTTTTAGATGATTCAATCAATAACACAAGACACTACAACATGGTTTTGCAGTTATAGAGTATTAATTTTCTGGCTCTTTCTAAATCTTCATAGAAGGCAAAGAAAACCACTGTCAGCTTGCCTTTATAACTGAGTGCACGCGTCTTCTACCTACAGATGATGATAAACAATTTGCTGGTGTGGAACTTTCTAATTTTGTTTACAATGAAGATAGATTATAGGACATTATTCTTTATGTAAAGATTGTCAAGTTTTGTTATAATTAAGAACAGTTTTAGTTTCAATAAATCGGTTCAACATTATGGACATCATTGCACAAGCATTTTAATCTTTACTATCTACAAAGGTATCTGATGGACTACTTGAAAATACAAAACTATGCTCCAGATACACAATGAACTGACCAGCAAAGTTAAAATGAGTTGGAGATGTAGAACATAATATCTTGTTCAAGGCTTTTCCCTGCTGTTGGAACCTTCTACTTCAGAACACTGAATTGAACAAACATATGTAGATGTATGAAACTTTGCAAACAATAATAATGTGAAATTAGTTGCTAAGTATTACATTGCTAATAAATACAGCATTGTGTAATGTTTTATTTAATTTTTTTTGAGCCATTTGATCTATAGGCCTGCATAGTATTTACTATATTATAACTAATAAATTGCAGACACATTATGTCAGACCAGTTTCCATTTAAATAGAATCGTGTAGGCTATCAAATTTGTAGAAGTAAAAAACCGAATTCTTATTGAGTAAAATACTTGCCTTTTTTTTCATGATGCCTCTACTGCTAAAAAGAGAAGTTTTTATCCATACAGCTCCATCAATCTGTATCCTGATGAAGCTAGTAGTTTAGGAACATTTGTGGCGGGGAGTGTAGGCTGAGCTGCAGTATAGGAAGAACCCCAACATATGTAATCTATTCAGCACATTATATGTATATTTATTCAAAAAAGAATTTAGAAAATGCTTTATGAAGCATGAACAAAGTAAAAATTAATGCTGGTGAAAGTAATATTATTACACCCATTAGAATTACTAGCAGCTATAGCATTAAAATTATGTATTTTCATAAAAATGTGTCTAATTTATGCTACAAAGTTATTACTGCCAAAGGTTACAAAATTTACCAGTCACATTCATGCAGCTGGCGGAGAATAACTAACTTTCACATGCAATAAATACAATTAGTAGCTCAATCTAAAACTAATGCGCTATTAAATGTTAGGAGTATAAGTTATAGTTATTCTAAGGAATAATTGCAAAAAAGTTACTTAGAGGAATTTAACTCTTATTATAATGTAATTATCTTCCAAGATATATTACAACATCACTACTTGGATGCATACAATGTCATATTTATATTGGCATCAACATAATTTTCAATAATTTCCAATCTATTAACTTGAGCATTATGATTGTGATTATTTTATAAATAAGGCGATGATTAGGCACTGTTGGTATTTTGGTTCAATTTATTAATAGCTGTAACAGGCAGAGTTGTAAATATAATGGATATATCAAAATTCCAATGGGTATAGTACTCTAACACAACATTGATACTAATAATTGTAGCCACTTACTCTTAGAGTTAGTGAATAATGATACAGTCATAACAATCTGAATTTCAATCAGCATTAGAGATAGGCTGACTGCTTTATAATATTATAGTTATGTCAAATTGAATTTATTCACTATAACTATAAAATTTATGATTATAATTATAAATTAAAATAATTTAAATATTATATAATATATTGATAATTATTGGAATCATAATTATATTTATTGTTATGATCATTATGATTATAATTATTTAATATTATCTTTGTTTGTATTTAAAGTTGTTCCTTAAATTTAAAGTTGTTTAAGTTTTATAAATTTATTATAATTATATTACTGTATAAGTATTGCTATTATTATTAGTATAATTAAATTATTATAATTTATATTTTATTATTTATATTATTATTTATTTTACTTTTTATTTTAAGACCAGCAGTTCAAATTAATACTTGTGTCGTTTGTTTTATATTATAACTTACAAGTATAACTATTAACATAATAATTTTACATTTGTTATTAGTATTACTATGAATATAAATATTTATATTAATATAAATATAGCTATTGGTATAACTTATACTTATAGTTATAACTAATATTATAAGTATTAGTTTCGAAACTGATTCTGCTCCGTAACATTAACATACTGATACTGTCATATGATTATCATTATGACTGATAATAGTATTAATAAATATAACCATTGAATATTATTAATAATAGTTCACCAATAGGCGACAGTCATAGACTTAGAGTTAGAGTGAGAGTCATAGACATAGTGATAGACTAGTGATACTCATAGTCATAGTCATACTGATACTGTGATTCAGTTTCACTGATTCAGTTACAAATTTTAAAACTTGGTTTTACGTAGACAACTACTAACCTATAATTCATCACAAAACGGTTGAAAATCATCATTTACTGCATATTTAAGAGTAATTTTCTGGTAGTGTGGTCGACATGATAATTGAAATTAAAATAGGGAAAATAATTATTTTGTGATTTACAGCAAGTTACAAACTAGCGAAATGGAATAGTCCATTTGAAAACAGTCAAATTAGTTACCTTTCTTGATGTTGCGTAGCTAACGTTAGTTATTAGTAGCCGCCCGAAGAGTAACATTCATGTGATTTGAACTACGAATAACGAGAATCTGTGACAAACCCGCTTCTTAATAACTTTACGCGATATAAACTCACGCTACAATAGGGCTATTTTGCCATCCCCACGTCAGAATAGGACACGGAGGGCACGCTCGCGGGCAAGTCTGGGCAAGTCCAAGACACCTAATATGACCACTTTTACTTACATTTTTGTAGTGTTTTCGTATAAGAAATTGGATAAAATGTTGATAAAACAGTTGAAAAGCATGCAAACTTTTGCTCAAATGTAATAAATAACCTGGAAGCTTACCGCCTGTGAGATTGTGAGCGAAATTTATGATATTCTCAGTGAGGATGCCCTAACTATCCTGTGGCACTAATCATCTTTCAAAAATAATTATGCCCATACGGGCGTATGGCCTAGAACAGTCTATTTTCTTCTAGGCCATACGGCGTATGGGACCGTATGGGTACCACTACATCCCTGAATATAACATTTCATTATATAATATAGTATTTATTCTATATATAGTATTTCATTGTACATATAGTCTTTTATCATTTCATGATATGTAATATATCATTTTATATACAATATTGTATCGTATATGTAGTGTTTCATTTTATAAATAATATTTCATTATATATAGTATATCATTATATAATATAGTATCTCATTATATATAGTATTGGCTTCAGGTGGTAACAGTGCGACCACAATAGAGGCAGAACTGGGTGGTCTACAGGTAACTGATCTCTCCTCTGACTCTGTACACACTCATGTGTTTGCTTTTGGAAATACTGGAGAGGAACAGCTGTCTTGCCTGGAGCAGTCTATACCAGCTCATATGTACCAGGTGTGTTTATTGTATACTGTATAGTGTGTTTACTATATACTGTATAGTGTGTTTATTATATACTGTATAGTGTGTTTATTATATACTGTATAGACATGTGCTGGGGAGTTGTCCACTCTAGTTGGAAGGAAAGCATTCAACATGACGTACAGTCAAGCTGACGACATAATACCGTCAGACAGCGTCACTATACAGATTGGTTCTATACAGTACATACACGTATCAAATTTCCTCTCCGATCTCAGCAAATCTGTAAACTTATTTCAAGGTAAGATGCAAATGAAAATCCTGTCCCCATTTTGAAGAGCTCTATTGCAGCATTTAGTCAGCCAATGTATGTCGTAGATTTAAATTAATTCTAATTTTAAGATATGGCATGTGATAATTTAACTTTCTTCTCCCAAATCCTAGTTGGTGGAATCACAGTTAGTGGCAAAAGTTAATTATTTATGTATTTATGTCTCCTACATTTTTATATCTACACGGCTGTTTGTAACAATACTGTATGCTTCAGCTTGTTTTAAAAAGGAAATGGTTTGCTACCAAGTCGTCAACTGATTACTATTACTAGTATACTATTATATAAACTATTCAAGTATTGGTCGGATGATGGAGACTCTCTCATTGTTGTAGAGTACATAGAGAAAGCTAAGCAGAAGATAAAACATGCAGCAAGTGAGGCAGCAGAATCTTTCGTCCACCAGAAAACCTCTCAGCTAAAACCTGGTAGGCTACTTCTACTACGCTGTGACACTTATCATACTGTATCACTTGTCACACTTTGTCATATGTCACATTATGTTACACGCCATACAGTGTCACATGTCACACTGTATGACATGTCATACAGTATGACACGTCATATAGTGTGACACGTCATACAGTGTGACACGCATACAGTGTCACTTGCCATACAGTGTCACATCATATAATATGTCAATGTCATACTATGTCATATTTTGCTATGCCATGTTATGGTATAACACCTTCATCTTGAAGAAAACGAGTTTTGTTTTGATTGTGTTGTGAAAACACTAAACATGCAATCTTAATTTTACATGAGTTTAAAAGTAACAGAGACATATATTTATGTGGAATATCATGGCTGTAGTGCAGGCTCTCAAAGTCACGCTTATCCAAAAGCATTTACAGTGGAGTTCAAATAGCAGTATTCTGTCCTGGTGCTTGCAGAGTTGCTGTTTGATATGGACATAAGTCTTACACTGGACGCTCCACTGATCGTCTTACCTTGCACCACCTCCAGTACGCAGGTTTTAGTTGGTGAACTTGGTAAGATGACTGTCACTAATAAACGAGAAGTACAGGCCATGCCCCCTTCTGCTTCGGATATTATCAGTATACAGATAAGGTAATAAGATGTACACGTGTGTGTGCGCGCGCCCGTGTGTGTGCGCGCGTGCGTGTGTAGGTGTGTGTGCGCGCGTGCGTGTGTAGGTGTGCGTGCGCGCGCGTGTCTGTAGGTGTGGATGTGTGTGCGTGTATATTATTGTTATTTTTATACATTATGTTTTACAAGATGTGTAGCCAACACTATATGATATATATTATGACCAATTGACCTGTGCATAATGTATGTTAAATGTTGGTACCGTAGAGATATGAAACTGGTTACTAAAGATGTAGACCCCTTGAAGACGACACTTTTTGGTCAGGAGGTTATACTTGATGAGGCTGGAGTCAACATGACTATAGTACACAAACAGGCAAGACATGTGCTGCTTTAATGTGTTGTATTAGTATGACCTTCAGCACCTTATTTCTCTCTTGGCTGTTGTTTTATTATAAACTTCTATTCTCAAAGAAATATTAATATTTAAATATATGACCTTGATATATGTAATTAGCATTCTGCAATATAATTCACACTGTAGCATGGCACTGATTGTTTATTAAAGTGTTATGTAATACCCTTTGACAAAAACTCTTTAAAAAAGTTTGATAAACATATAAAACCAGGTTTATTCTTCCAATATGTAGGTATATGTAATGTAGGTCAGTGAAGCACAAAACGATGTCACAGGAGTAGGTGAATTCGTATTGGAGATGAGTACACATGAGGAGATAAATCACAAAGTTGAAACTAGACGCTACCTAGATATGTCAGCTGACATACCTCACGCTCTTCAGGTATCTGCAGTCTTGTCTCATGGGTCTCTATGCAGTTGTCTACTCTATGTTGTCAATTAAACTTTATATGTATTAAAATGTGTAGGGAACTACAGTAGCCGTATGCTATATAAAAAATGCATGTGTGGGTTTGTGGTCACCATTTCTGTGAGAACCCCTGATGGAAAGGGTTTTTTAAAGCAGGCCCAGGATGTATTCACATGATGCAAAAAAGCAATTATGACTTGATGCTCTTCCTAACATCATCAATAACTCTATAACCCCTAGACCACGGCTGCTCCCTCTCTTACACCGTATGGTTAACTAAACTTTATAACCAATAAAATATGTAGGAAACTGCACTAGCTGCATGCTGTATAATAATTAATAAAGGAATGTTTTTTAGCTATCTTTGAGTAGACAGGCATATGAGTTGACTCAACAAGCCATACAAACCGCTACATTAGACAGTACACCACCTCCCGTACACTCTGAACAGCCTTCTGACACAAGTCTTGATTCACCAGAGACTGCGCCAGATGTAGGTGTCGAGGAAAAGTTTCTGCAGATCAATGCTAACGTCACTATCCCAGTTGTTTCTGTATGCATCAAAGATGAGCTAGGTATTCTGATACTTATTTATTCGCTTGTAATTAATGGTTTATTAGTGCCTTAGTAGCATAATTTCATAACATTTAATTTCGTTTCTTCAACTTATCATAACTTTTGATCATTTAGACTTTCGAGAGTAAAACATTCATGTTCTTGTGATATACTCACTGTGGGATCTATACTGATTGATCTATTGATTATTCTATTTTAGTCTAGTGCTTTCTAAGCAAAGTAATCTATTATGTTTGTAACATTATATTATGCTTGTAACATTATATTATGCTTGTAACATTATATTATGCTTGTAAAACCTTGTGACTTGTATATTTACTATTTTAAAGATCTATCAAAATACATAGAAATTATTATTTTGGTAGTGCGTAACAATTTGTCTACAATATAAATCCACTCTTTGTAGGTGATGAGAAAGCCCATGGAATAGTAGAAATGTCACTGGAACAGCTTTCTGTGAAGTTTGAGAAAGCAACTCCTTATATATCAACTATTGGTCTGCAGATTTCATCTCTCAGTGTCTTAGACTTGCTGCAGGTTGGTCTGCCAACTCCACAGCAATGTTTAATGAAATCTTTCTGCTCTTTAAAACCGTTTGTCCAACATATTTCTGGCATCACCAATTATATGCTCAATTTTACTTTGTTTTCTGGCAGAGCAAATAGAGGGTACAGATTTTTCCTTTAAAATGCATAGAATTTTATGTAGTTTTACTGAACGTAAGCTGACTTCTTTATAGAAAGAAGACTCTAAGCACAGATACATTGTTTTGTCTCTGGACAAGTCTGTGGACAGGGGAAATGTGCCTAAGTTTATATCCACTTCTCTTCCCAACACTCCTGTGAAAAACAGAAAACGAAAGCTATTTGCTGAGAACGAGTCTCATTCGTTGCCATCATCAGCTTCAACTCAAAGTTTAAAGTACCTTTACACTATATTCTCTTACTTACAGCAATGTATATTGATTTATTCAAGAGCAACTGGCGTATTAATACTATAGTTTTGGCTGTGTTTGGCTGTAATGTTATGTACTAATAATTTATTCGAGTGCCCAACAGCTTACTCATGTCATGTGACTAACTGTTGATCACATGCTCACTGCTCATCAAAAATTACTTATTGCTTATTAAAACTCTGTATTAGATTATTCTGGTTTTTCTTTAGGAAAGTTTGTAAGAAACGGAAGCTTTCCATGTCCTCCCCACACAATCCCAATCCATCTGGTGAAAACCTGGTGACAGTAGACATTGCATTCATAGACAGGAACATCTCTGATTTTACTACAGTCCATAACAGTGTAAGCTAGTTTATTTACTTAACCTTTGGATAGCTTATATTCCAGATGTCGTTCACTGAATCTTAATACTTGTTGTTGCTTTGGGTGCGACAGGTGAACACATCAATAGACATTGACTTCAACTGTTTGGAGATTGTGCTCAACCAAGAAACTTGGGTCATGCTGCTTGACTTTTTCGGACTCGGTGCTAAAGTCTTTACACCGGAACAACAGCATGAAGCCAACACTGTTCTGCAGACTCAGCCTCCTAGTATGTCCCACATTTCCTATAACTTGAAAATATGTTTTATCAACATATTCTAATATGATACAACATGATTTTATTATGTATTTTAACGTAGTTTAAACATTAAATAAAGTACAAGAAACTGTCAACTTCTTATTGGGAGTTGGTTGCGTAAGCTAAAAGAATAATGTATTTGTTGGTTTTATTCAGTAATTCAGAAAAACATTTGCATCCAAATGTCAAATTAAAATTGAGTTAATTATATGTGCTCATTACAGGTTTTGTCTTGTTTTAGCTGAAGGTTTGAAAGCTAATTTATTTGTGAAAAGTTTTTCTCTGGTTCTCGTGAAGAAAAGCTATGATCTGGCAAAAGCCAATATCAGTGAGTTTCAGATTGAAGTGATCAAGCAACAAAAGACTACAAAGTTTTCAGGTCAGTGAGTATAAAAGAGATGAAGAATATCCTTAACTTCATCACAGAGCTATTACTCAGACAGAACCCAGTTGTCTGAATGTGTGAATCATACTTGTGTAAACGTATTTTCTTCCGCACACCAGCTTGTGTATATAGAATAGCGCCTATCTTGGCTATGTCATATTTTAATGAATTGATACGTGTATAATATACAATGTTGCTTAAACATTAATTACGTTTTTTTTTCATAACTGATGGTTGAATATTTTGTGTCGTATTTTGCCTTGCGAGTTCTTATGATGTGATGAATAAAGTCAGCTGGCCCTACTGGAGCTATTATTTTGCCATATCTTCAACATAATATTTAAATAAACATACAAGACATGAATGTACCATTACACTCATAGGTGGGCTTGGCTCGTTGCGTGTCGAAGACTTGTCTCCCCATGGTGTTCTGCACAGCTGCAAGTTCACCACTGCTTCAGATTCCTCTCCAGATAATTTTGAAACAAACATGAAATCGGCTTTGAACTTTCAAGTTCTCAAGTATGTCATCTATGCAATGTCAAGTAATATTTAGCTTGCCTGAGTTAATGGTAGTTATCCTCTCTCTGCGGGGACTCAAATATGTGTGTAAGTTAGTATCTGGTGGTACTGTAGAAGAAGGAGATTGCCTGTTTGTTTATGCTGCACATTACTGCTGATACAATGTTGATTTGAAATGGATTGTCATAAACGTTCTCCTTTGAGTATGGTTTATCTTTCTTTAATTGCAGGTATGACGTGCCTGATGAGATGCTGGAGAGAGAGTTTGACCTTGCAGTTGACCTCAACATGTCTTCTGTTATATACACACACTCGAAACGCTTCCCTATTGAGATTATTAATTTTGTGCAGGATTTTCTCGAGCACCATGACAGTATCGGACATATGCGTGCCGCTTCTAATGGCCAACAGGTATGAGTTATTACTTTCGTATAATAATGAAAGTAGATTAGTCATATGTCGTTTGACAATTCAGTTTTATGCCTACTTGTATTGAACTCTTCAGGTGCCGGTTGGCCCGGGACACGCTCCAAGAATTAAACTAAACATCGTAGCCGGAACTCCAATCGTGATTCTGCCAGGGAGCAGTCTTTCCACTAAAGTATGTAATAAAAATATCTCTACCTATTCAACACAATGTCAATATGTACCTTGCAAGTGTTGTTGATGGCAGAAAAGAAAATAATTTGCTGATAGAACTTTTTCCTATGACATAGTGCCCACCCTTCATACTCATGCTAATAAATAATTTCGTTTAAAGGTTATTGTGATGCATCTTGGCAACCTTTTCGTTAGCAACACATTTCTATTGGCTGGTGAAGAGAATACACTTGCTCATAAGAACCAATCAGGTGGCTCGCAGGGACGTGAGAGCAGTACCAACTCAACTTATGGTTAAGTATATGACCTCCATCAAGTGTTCTTTTATCCATTCATATCTATTTATCATTACTACAACTTATAGGTGGTTTTAAAGGAACGCTTGATTGGTTTACTGATATGGTTTTCTGACTATTTATAGCTGTGGGCTGCTGTAATCAATTAGCTATTCTATTGCGTACCTTTGTTAACCACTTCTCTTTCTTATACCAATTTATATTAATTGTTATTTGATGGAAATGAATACATGAAGGGACATGCAGTATATTACACTCTATTCACTGTGCTAACATCATGTGATATTCTGTAGATCCTATGACGTCCAGCATATACTGCACTACAGACGATACGTTAGAATCAACACTCGAACAGAATGCATCACGTCAGAGTCAGCCATGTTTGTTAGATGTCATGTCTGTGCGGCTGAGTGAGATGGACATCTACTCTGCTTGCAGGGTTGACGACAGGTTGTCTGCATCATCCACCCTCACTCAGAACAGTGATATTAAGCTCAAGGGCTATCACTACAAAATGGATAAAAACCGACCACTAAAGGAGAGGTTTGTGTTTAGGGAACTAGTTTCTTTTGTCAAATAATAAACAACTGATGGCTCAAACCAAGAGAGCAGCCGTGGTCTTGGGGTTAGAGCATTTGCTTAATAAACACAAAGTCTTGGGTTCGAACCCCAGTAAAGGCCATTGGTGATGTTAGGAAGAGCATCCAGTCATAATTGCTCCTGTGCCCCATCTGAATAAGTCTTTAGCCTGATTTAACAAAAAACCCTTCCATCAGCTGTTTTCTCACAGGGATGGTCACCATAAACTTGTGTGAGTTTTTTTTTGATAGCTCAAAACAGACTGTGTTATTATTGTTTATGGAATAGCTTTTCCTATGATTTATTAAACAGTTATAGTTAGAGTGTTAGACTCGGTGATGTGTAATGTTTTAGATGTGTGCTGGATTTAATCATTGAAAGAAACTTGGACAATGACCTCAGCCACTCCAGCCCCGAGATAGCTATTCAAGGGGCATTGTCCTCAGTCTACTGTCACTTGGATGTGGAACAGTACACTCTGGTCAGGGCTGTTTTAGACCAAAATCTCGGAGAAGATTTAACTGACTTACAAAGGGTTGCAAGGCAACTCCCCCATATACAAACTATCCTCTCTGGAAATGTAGGCTTCATTTATTTTCCTTACTTACTACCTCTGCCTGCCCATACACTAACAAAGCTGTACTTATAATCGTAATATTTAATATATTAAATTATCGTATTTTCAACTTGTATAATTAAACAAATGCAAATGCAAGACAGTAACTACTGACTGATAAGTTCTGTTTAGATTGTTTTTGGATTATTCCTTCAGGCGTTTGTTATACTCCTAAACATCCTCTCTAAAGTTTTGTATGAAGTGACCCCTTTGGTTAGCTTCTGTTGTTTACGAACTAGTTACATTTGCCATGCATGTGGAGTAGACAACCTGTGTGTTCGTACATGTATATGTAACATATATGCATGCACATCTACATTACATGCATAGTGTACGCTATATATATTATATGTATATTATATATAATATAATATAATATGTATATTATATATAATATACTGTTGTATAATTTGCTGCTCCCCTCTTGTAGGTGTGGACTGCGCTGGATATGTCTGTAGACCTAAACAACGTAACCATTGAGCTGCTCTACCAGCACCAGACATCCGACTCCCCACCCGACTCTTTGGCTAGGCTCGACTTTATAACATCTAAGCTAACCTTTGTTTCGTACTCAAATCAGAGTCGAGACGTTGACTTAGTCTCCCAAGAAATAAGAGTGACTGATACCAGGGAGGGCGGGCTATCTCTCTTCAAGCAGATTCTACAAGTTAGTATGTGTTATAACATGAACATGTGGTGATAATGTTGAGTATTGCAGAAGGAAAGGCTATAGCTTGAGTACCACAAATAATTGAGTCTTTTTTTGGCTCTTTCATTTGAATGTTTAGGCTTCAGCTTACCTACTGGTAATGCAATGTATAATGTTAAGGTATCCTGCACTACACACTCCATAAGTTCTCCTGCTGTATATCTATCACAGGTAAACAATCAAATTATTTACAAAGTGTGGTTTATAGCCTTGGTTTGTGTTATTATACTGCAGCCCACAGTAGGGGAGGTAGACCAGACACTGCATATGGAGATACACATGAGATCTAGCAGGGCTAAAAACTGCGTATCTGTACTCTTCAACAACATGAGAATATTCTGCGTGCTGGACTGGTTGGCGGCTCTATCTCGGTACTTGGGTAATAGCCCTGAGAAACAGATGGTCAAGTCTACACCAAGGTCTGTGCTAGCCTTTGTTCTCTCGTCTGTGCTAGCCTCTGTTCTATCATCTGTCTACTGAGTTTTCTATTCATTTACTGCATGTCTTTATTCAGAAATCTTGAATGGCATTCATTTGTGTGCAAGGCATTATGGGGCACAACTTTTAACTAGTTTTGGAAATTAATCAAAATTAGTATGTTGTGAAATTATCAAATTTTGGCCATTTTACCATTTTAAGCACACACCAGCAGCTTTGGGCCAAGAGTTAAAATTTGCTAAAATTTAATGAAAGGTTACTATTCTGGGTAATTTCATATTCTGATTCAAAATGTGTATGCAAAAATAGCTGAGAGAGGTTCTGCAACAAAAAATCCTAGTTTCAAGCAAGATGATATGTGGTCAAGGAACGTACAGTTGACTATGTTGTGAAATCAAATATATTCTATCCTACAGAGTTAGTCAAACAGTTGCCCCGAGCCTTGCCTCTCTTGCTCTGGAGGAAAACACGGAGGACGCCAAGTTAGAACTAAAGCTAAATCTCACAGACACCGAGCTTGTTCTTGTTGAGGATGTGTCACACAGCAATAGCAGTTCTATCATTCTCAAGACAACCGCTATATGCCACTATCAGCCTTATAATGAATCTAGACCCGTGATATGCAACTTGCAGGTATTTGTGACCACATACATTGCTGTCTAGACACATACATGCTTGGTGTATCAGCTATCAGCGCTTGCACTTGTTTTATTTCTTGTTGTTTTTATTTGTAGAAAATGGAGCTTTTCTCTTGCTCTATGTGTGCGGAGTCAAGCACTGCCCTCTCTATAATTGACCCTTTCGACGTGACAATTGAATTAGTAAAGCGGCAACCAGCAGCTCAAGACAGTTCTCATCTCTCGTATCAACTAGAAGTCGGCGTGTCGGTTTTGTGTGTCAGATTTTCCTACAACGACCTACTTCTGTTTCAGAGGATCCTGAATTCTCAGCAGCTCAGTTTGGTTCTCTCTGATGAGACCAGCTCTTCTGACCAGAAGTTGACGCAGGCCAAAGGTTTGAGCACACAAACATTTTGCTCTTGTTGATAGTAGTAATAATATATACTCATCTAGTAGTATTATATACTAACCTAGTAGTAATATATACTCATCTAGTAGTAATATATACTAACCTAGTTGTAATATATACTCATCTATTAGTAATATATACTAACCTAGTTGTAATATATGCTCATCTATTAGTAATATATACTCATCTATTAGTAATATATACTAACCTAGTTGTAATATATGCTCATCTATTAGTAATATATATTAACCTGGTATTAATATATTCTCATCTATTAGTAATATATACTAACCTAGTAGTAATATATACTCATCTAGTAGTAATATGTGTTATTGCAGATGATGTCGAGTCCACCCCATCACTAATGGCAGCAGTAAGCAGTATGGAGGTGAACACTGACCGTCTCTCTCTCTGCCTGATCAATGACTGTGCTGACATGGATATTCCTCTATTTGAACTACATCTGAATGGTAAGCTCTGTTTACCATAGAGGGCTTTTCTTTTTATATTCATAGAATTTGTTCTAAATTTATGGTGCATCATAGACATCTCATAGTCATACATTATATCCATTCGGTGTTTGTAATGTAATACAATATAAAAATGGAGTTTATTTTCTCTCTCTTTTTCTGCTGGTCAATTTACTTTTAAGAAATGTATGAGGATGCTATTTTAGTTTTTTGCTTTAAAGAAAAGTGTACCCAACTATAGCAGGTAAAACACTTTGTAACTGTAAATAATTAAGTCATTACATATAGAGTGTCACAAGCTACTCAGATGCTTTATGCATTATATTTTATTTTCACCATCATAACATTATGCTGCAAATATAAACTATGTGTTTTATGTAAATGTTTTTTTATTAAAATGATTTGAGTGTTAAAACTAGTTGTTCACACACTGAAATCACTGAATAATTGCTTTGTCTGTTTAGAGCTGCAGTTTAACCAAAGAATAGGTAATGCAACTCATTCAGACACTTCTATTGGACAAGTCAGTTTTGAAGAGCCAATAGCTGGTACTCTTTCACTTAAGTTTGGACTGGACTATTACAATCGTCTGCTAAGTGGGTGGGAGCCAATGGTTGAACCGTGGAAGATGAACATAAGCTGGGATGGCAACCTCATGTCTAATGAGGATCTTGATGTTAAAGTTAGAAGTAAGTCTTGTCTGCGTTAAAAGGCACGTGAAATCTTGTTTCCTCTAGACATTGTAACACATACAGCCATAACTCAACTTCCAGTTTTTAGTTTTTCTATTGGAATATATTAAATCTAGAAATGTAAACACTGTAGTCTATATTGAATGGCTTACCTAATCTGTCACCACTTGGTCTACATGTATGCTGGTATTACATAATATTAACACTGTGAATGTTTTCTAATTCATGAAAATAAAACATCATTGTGAATAGAAAGTTGGCAGGTTATTTGAGAGCATTGCTATGTTTTGATTGTTGTCTGTGTAATAACTACTGGTGTATGTAATTCCTTCCATTGTAGTTACTAGTGTGTTGCTATCTGTAGTAGTCACTAGTGTACTTATTGTGTCTGTTGTAGTTACTAATGTATGTGTTGCTATCTGTTGTAGCTACTAGTGTGTTGATTGTTGTAGTTACTAGTGTGTTGCTATATGTAGTAACTACTAATGCATGTGTTGCTATATGTGGTAACTACTAATGTATGTGTTGCAATATGTAGTAACTACTGATGTATGTGTTGCTATATGTAGTAACTACTGGTGTATGTGTTGCTATATGTAGTAACTACTAATGTATGTGTTGCAATATGTAGTAACTACTGATGTATGTGTTGCTATATGTAGTAACTACTGATGTATGTGTTGCTATATGTAGTAACTACTAATGTATGTGTTGCTATATGTGGTAACTACTGATGTATGTGCTGTCTATTGTAGCTACTGATGTTGTTAACCTCAATGTGACAAGTGCAGTGTTGGACATGCTGCAGCAGATGAATCAGATCTGGTCTTCTCTACCTGGCAGCAGTACTGGCAGCTCTCCAGCTTCACCAATCACAAGGTAGTATGCTGACAGTGGATCTGTAAAATAGCTAGTATACAATATCTAAGTGTCTAATCTTTTTATTGGTGCCGATAGCAGCCGATCTAATGTTTTCTAGCAAATGAACACATCTTAGATGTATGTGATGGTTCATGAACAATGGCTGCAGTATATTCTTAATGTAAAGCAGTGAAAATTAAACTTTAACTTCTGTAGTCACGATTTAGTATGTCACTCAGAATGATTTAAATGTGCTGCTATGTTTACTATTGAAAGATGCTAAGGGCTGTACAGTGTGGTGTTTCTGGACCTTTTGACGAGAGTTTTAGACAGTCTGGAGAATTCTGCCATCAACATATTTTATAATTGTTGAAAGCATGTACATGTGTATGACTTTAGTAGTCCCTTACTTGAATATATACATGAATTTTGCAAATATAGGCTATGCTATATCTCATGGTACATGTGACTAAACTTACATGCTTTGCAATATTTATGTTTTTGCTATACTCGGAGTTAGCAAAAAGTCTCTCTTGGAAGTTGTAGGTTTAAGCAGAACTGCTTTAATACAGCTTTTTAAAACATGCAGTTTATGATTTATGATTTCTAGCAATCGGGAGTCGTTTGTTCCTTACTCTCTGAATAACCAAACCGGAAGAACGTTACTGTTTGCAATAGTTACCAAGACAGATGGTACAGTGTCACTGCCTACTTCATGGTGTGAGGTGATGCACGGCCAAACTAAACCTTTCTCTTGTATTTCCTCCCAGAACAAACAGAGACATCAGGTAACGTTATGTAATGTCTAATTATTAGCAGCTTGCATACCCCATAAGCCTATACCTGGGTTTGCTTGTTATACTTCTCATGTTCCTTACTGGTGATGTATGGCCTTTTAACATGTAACTAAAAAGATGATCATCTTCATTATTAATTTGCATTAACAACTGTAAATAGTAAAGATACGTATGTATTTCCAACAGAATATATATATTGCGTGTGTAACTTGTATATATATATGATTTATATATGTGTAGTTGATATATTATCAATTCTCGTGTAACTGATATACGAGTCACTCCTGTTTAACTGATATATGATTCATATCTGTAGTGTAAATATTAATTGGCAGGACACTCATGAGTCTACAGACCACCGTCTGGTGGTAATGGTGGAAGGATGGCAGAAGACAAGTGCAGTTAGCATTGATAAAGTTGGTCTGTTCTTCCGAACCATTTTCACTGATGAGCACAGCAAATCTGTACCAAAGGTATGGCTGTAGAATATCTCAGGGACATTGGGTTTAGCTGCCAGGTATCTTAGGTATACTGCAAGGTACTTCAGGTATACTGCAAAATACCTCAGGTATACTGCCAGGTACTTCAGGTATACTGCAAGGTACTTCAGGTATACTGCAAGGTACCTCAGGTATACTGACAGGTACTTCAGGTATACTAACAGGTACTTCAGGTGTACTGGCAGGTACTTCAGGTGTACTAGCAAATTTAGGCTGTACCTATTGAAGCATATGTAGAAGTTGGATCAACTATATCAGTGTTGATAACTTTATTTCAAATTGCAAATCAGAAGCTAAATAGAACACTCAAGAAGATCCTGCATTGTAGAACTGTTCAAGTTTAGAAATGTTTACTTCCCTGTAAGGTTACTCTTTGAACAGCTGACTCTGCGTAAAGGGAGGGGGGGCTTATTTGAAGTTTGTTTTTATAAAATTATCTATGAATGTATGATGTTTTCAAACATCAATAGCTTTGTTAACAACACGTTGCTATTTTCGTATGCTTATTTTTTACTTTTGTGGCTTTATCTAGTATCTACCATTGGCACCTCTACATAGTATGATGCAGTGTAATGCACATACTGTATATTACAGATTGTAGCAAGTAGAATAGTGTTTGACATCAAATGCATGGAGAATGCCTCCAAGTGTATTACAGTGAAATCTCCCATCACTCTACGGAATTACACTTCACAAGATATTGAGATGCGAATGGAGTCTATTCTTGATTCAGGTATGTCATACTTGCTTCTCTATATGTCACAGATATCTCAGCACTCAGCAGTTCATTCTGTTGCAGATGTGATGTTCTAGAGAGTTCTGAAAACATTCTCAGCTGCCGCTTTTTTATCAGACACTTCTAGAAGTATTCTATCTCACCATCGCATCTCACCATCACATCTCACCATCACGTTTCACCATCACGTTTCACCATCATGTCTCACCATCACGTCTCACCATCACGTCTCACCATCACGTTTCACCATCATGTCTCACCATCATGTCTCACCATCATGTCTCACCATCACGTCTCACCATCATGTCTCACCATTTAGTATGTGCATGTCACATGCTAAGGTGAACTGATTACACATGCACGTACTGTGCAGTAGGTATATCAGTGTTCAAATGTATTCTCACACTACTTGCAGGAGCTGCTTGCACCACGGTGCTACCAGCTAACACTTCCCAGCCACTCCCTCTTGCCTTTCTCTTCAGCTGTTTGTGGTTTAGACCAGCTGGTAATGAGATGCTCACATACACTAATAGCCCTATTTCTTGCCAAAGTATGAAATTGGAGAAGGGTGGAGTTAAGTCTACTTCCCTCGTCTCTGATTCCGTGTTGGACAGTGCACAGTCATTCAGGTGTGTAAAATTATACATCAAATGGGAGTGTTTTACTGTAATAATAGTATTCTCCAACATCTATCATACATATACAATTATATATAGTCACTATTCATGTCAGAAACCTTGGTGGAAAGGTTTTTTAATCGGGCTAAGAACTTATTCATATGTGGTACAGGAGCAATTATGACTGGATGCTCTTCCTAACATCACCAATGGCCTTTATTGGGGGGGGGGTCAAACCTATGATTTTGGTTTTATTAAGCCAGCGCTCTAACCCCTAGACCACGGCAGTTTTTTATGGTTACTATAGGTTTTATTGTGGAAGGTATTATGGCGGCTAGGTTGTTGTGCAGTATGATATATTTATTATCTGTTGTTTCCTTGCTGTGTATATATCTACTTGTACCACTAGTGGAATAATTGTGTTGATGTATCTGTTTACATCCAGGCTCTCTGCGGTGGTGAAGAAAGAGCCATACCCAGAAGAAGCTGTGATGGAAACCCTTGGACCCAACACACTGTATCAACCTGGCCACACGGTGACGCTACTCCCTCCCCTGACTATTGTGAACCTACTACCTGTGGACTTAGGCTATTTGGTTAATCACAGTACCCATAGTGGTAAACTTAGGCCTGGCAAAGAGGTGGTATTACACCAGGTGAACTTCTATAGTGAAAACAATATTTGCAACCATAGCACATGCTTGTAGATGTATATTAAAGAATCCCTGAAACGTTTCATTTATGCAGTACTAAAATATTCATATAGTACTTACTGCTTGAGGATTGCATGCTCAAACAGTTTTGTTTAAGAAATTCTGTGCTTATGCTGATGACATTTTCATTTGACTCTGGAGTCCGTGGTACTATAAAACTAATAGTAATTGTTACTGACTTCCATTGCATGCTACTCTTAAGTTGCGTTTATACCTCTGCTGAAAAAAGTACCGAGTTTAAGTTAATAATGCTTGTCCGGGTACCCCTTTATAGTCAAACTGAAACTCGTTGAAATCATATTGATGCGGTTGCTCACTTTCTGAAATTGAAATTTGACTCGCATAATAGCTATTTGATGCCCTTTGTAAACGTCGTGAATTGGTGAAGCGGAAAGCATAAAAGCGATAATTGAGAAGGCGTAGGCTATATAATTATAACCGTATAAGTACATTGTCTAATCGCCAAAGTAATAACTAATTAACGATGTTTACAAGGAGCTATTACTCCTATTCTAAAATTGGCCGATTAAGTTATCACAGCACAAAAATTTCAACGAGTGGCTTTTACAATGCAATGCAACTCGGAGAAATTTCAACCCGGCCAAATTGAAATTTTGACCGAAAATCGTGAAGGTATAAACGCAACTATAGCTGATGCAACACACAACGTAGTCATTGAGCTGGCTTGAAATTTGAAAGTTTAAAAGAATGTTATGGCTATAGAAACAAGATTCAGTGAAAATATGCCACTAAATTAAATATACACTGTATTAGTTGTTGTCACTACTAATGTGTTGTAACAATTAATGATGGCGTAGTTAGTATACAGTGATGTAGTAACTAATAGTAGCTATTATGATT
Source organism: Bugula neritina (assembly GCA_964035545.1). Lineage (NCBI taxonomy): Eukaryota > Metazoa > Bryozoa > Gymnolaemata > Cheilostomatida > Bugulidae > Bugula > Bugula neritina. The sequence continues at coordinate 23,552,041 of OZ037767.1, forward strand.
TGGGAATCACAGCTGTTTAAATATCCATGTTTTTTACACCAGCAATGATGTCTTATAAAACATAATAATATGCTAGTTTTCAATGTCCATAGTAGTTGGGTGATGCACTCTTCGTAAGAAAGTCTTACCACTGAAATAATGGCCAAATTTCTCAACATTTTGCTGTTTTCATGCTGCACTAATCACTATCCAATGGCTACTCTTTCTAACCATAGAATCATATCTATAAGAAAAACTAGTGACTATTTTGCTATTTTAACTACAGGTAAACGTTTCTAACAGTCTGAAGCTAGATCTTGCAGCTGATGGCTACCATAAAGGTGGAGCTCTGAATATCAACTCCAGCGCTAGTGATCATGTTCTCAATGTTAGAGTCTACGATGCTTCTGACCGGCTGCTCCTATTGGATGCCAGAATCACTCGAGAAGCTGTTGGGTCCGTTAAGGTAATCTATGGTTTCATCATAAAGCATTCCCAAAGAGAGAGAGAGGGAGAGGGAGAGGGAGAGAGAGAAAATGTTTGGTTTTATCCATTAGTGTTTGCCTTATGCACGTGAAAGGGCGACTGACTACGTTTAGGTCAGTTTAAACCCGTGTAAGGCTGCCTTTGGTTCAGTATTGTTTTATTTATAATTACAATAATTTGAAAATTATGAAACTGGTTTACTTTCGCAGCAGATACTGGAGAAGTATATATTGCACATAGTTTCCTGATTAAGGTCACATGGTTCAATTTTAAATAAAATATAAAATCATAAAAGCTATTTGGCAGTATTGAGGTGATAGTACAGAACTTACTATAAATACAAATACGTTTCCCTAATTTTTAATTGCTGGATTAATTTGGCAATAAATTAAAAAAAGTTAGGCAAATGTTACAAACAAAGATCATAAAAATCACAGCAGTGGCTTACCTAGGTTTTTTACCTGGCACATACAGTCACTTTTAAGACCAAAGAGCTCTTTTATTAACTTCATTTCCAAGTTGCTTCTAGACTTTATGTTGTGGAGCAGGTTTGATTTCCAGTTATTAGCCTTCCAATAAATTTAAAAATAGAAACAGAGTGCAAGAATCGCATGTAGACTCCGACATGTTCAACATATTCTCTTGCCATTCAGGTGGTCATCTCTGTGAAATACTGGATGATCAACCACACTGGTCTACCTCTTGTATTCAAGCAAGTTGGCTCTAAGTCTACAGCATCTGGACAGTTTGAGGAGAATGAGATTGCCAGGAGCATGGCACCTCTCATGTTCTCTTTCTCCGAGAATGAACAGCCAGACTTGTAAGTGTTATCTGCTCGTTTAGAAGGTTTTAACTTCCATTTTGTGACTAGAATAGGCTTCTTATTTTACAACCACAGATTTAGGAGTTTTTTTTAAATGTTCAGGCAATCACATATTTGGGCACCAATGTATACAGATATATATTATATAAATACACAAAGTTTTACTGACTTTATTCACGTGGAGGGAGATATGTAATATAGCAATCCTTTTACATGATAACTGAGACCTTGGTTTTCCTTATATTAGTGTAGTTGCGTGCCTGATTTTTCAGTCAGGAAAAAAACATTTCTATAAACACATGTTTATGATTAATAGACAGGTTGTATAACCACTTCAACTCGATTGAACACATTTTTATTGTAACAGATACTAATATACTTATTATTCATTTTAAATGATTATTTGTGTCAGCTAATATGCCTCAACTCTAATGGATACTGTTGAGATGTTTAACTCTACCTTAATAGTTAAAAGAAATGCTATCACCTAGAATAAACCATCTAATAAATTTATAATCAACAGTTATTTCAATTGCTGGAAGCATTTTAAAATTCCGATGCAGTCACCAGTGAGTTTTTATGATTATAAGTGTTTATTATTGCTCTATTGAAGCCTCCTCTCCTTATCCTAGTCATGCGCATGCTTATGTTAGCTCTCAATACTCTAAACAATACTTCTACAATGGTTCTGGTTGTCTTACAGATGCTCCATGAGACTCGGTACTGTTGTCCACCCTACGAGTAAGCCCTCCTGGTGTCACAGGTTTAGTCTAGACAATGGTAATCATGTGAGACGTTTGAGAGTGGCGCGTAGTGACGGTCGACCAGAGTGGTAAATACAGTCATATTACGTAGCTTTACTTGCTTCCCTGTGTGAGAATAGAAGCTATCAACTTTTTCTCACCAACTGTCAAACCTTTGAGTATAAACAGGGATTTCAAATAATCACTACAAGTGTATATAAAAATATGAAGCAAGAGTTGGTTAAATTAACGTCCTGCTTTACTTTTTTCTAAGTAAAGTTCGACAAGAACACAACCTATGACATAGCAAGAAACAGAACCTAGAATAATGAGTGTCATTTCTCTTACAGGGTGAATACTTGGTAGATGCTGTATTTACAGGGTATACAATATTGGAATTGAAGTAAACAAAGCTGTGAGGAAGTACGAGGATACGACCATGGTTACTCTAGTCCCATATAATAAGGTCATCAACAAGTCCTCTCATAGGATTGCCTTTACACAGAAGGTTTTCACCCAGTCCGTAAGTATTTCTAACAGTACAGTAAGACACTGAAGTGGTGCTCTGTAGTGGTACTGTGCTATAGTACACTGTAGTGATACACTGTAGTTGTATACTGTTGTGTTACAGTGCTGTAATACACTGTTGTGTTACAGTGCTGTAGTACACTGTAGTGGTTCACTGTAGTGTTACACTGTGGTGGTATATTGTAGTGGTGCTGCGTTATAGTGGTACACTGTAGTAGTATGCTGTGGTGGTACTTTGGTCTAATTTCTGTGCACCATGCTATGAAGCTGTAAGCACCTCTTCTAATGTCTCCATACTTTCTATTCAGGATAACAATTCAACCTTCCACGCCTCTCTGCCCGGGGCCAGCCATGCATATCATTGGCCGAGACATGACCTTGATCAGCTACTCTGTATTAAAATTCTCGATGTACCTTCAACACTCTGGTCTGGCGGATTTCGAATAGATCAACTCAACTCTATCGTCATCAATATCAGGTGCTGTACTACTCCATTCTATATATACCACTCTATTCTATATATACTACTCTATTCTATTTATACTACTTCATTCTATATATACTACTCTATTCTATTTATACTACTCTATTCTATATATACTACTCTATTCTATATATACTACTCTATTCTATATATACTACTCCATTCTATTTATACTACTCTATTCTATATATACTACTCCATTCTATATATACTACTCTATTCTATTTATACTACTCTATTCTATATATACTACTCTATTCTATATATACTACTCTATTTTATTTATACTACTCCATTCTATATATACTACTCCATTCTATTTATACTACTCCATTCTATTTATACTACTCCATTCTATTTATACTACTCTATTCTATATATACTACTCTATTCTATTTATACTACTCTATTCTATTTATACTACTCTATTCTATATATACTACTCTATTCTATATATACTACTCTATTCTATATATACTACTCTCTTCTATATATACTACTCTATTCTATTTATACTACTCTATTCTATATATACTACTCTATTCTATTTATACTACTCTATTCTATATATACTACTCTATTCTATTTATACTACTCTATTCTATATATATCGCCCAGAGCTTTTTTCTAACAGACCTCATTTGAACTTTCTATCCCCTAAGAGTTTGACCTATAAAATTTACCTTGTTTTTATTATTGATTCTTTTTAAACATTAGTAAATAGGACACAAAGATAGAAAGAATTGCAACTTTTGTGCCAACAGCTTTACCACAAAATCTGTAATAAGATATTCATATTTCTTCTACAGGAACTCTGAGAACAGTGACTGCATTCTGATGAAAATTGAGACTGTGCTACAAGGCTCAACGTTCACCACCATCATTGCTGACGCCTCCGACATCCCACCCCCACTGAAGATAGAGAATTACACAGACCTCAGTCTAAAGTTTTGGCAAACCAATATAACAGATGAAGCTTTCAGGACTACAGTGAAACCGAAGTCTTGTGGTAAATATTTGTGTACACAAGTTCAGAGTATGTTATAATAGCCATTCAACGCCCACAGTGACTGTCTGTATTGAAATAAATCACATGTTTATTGTTGCAGTGGCGTATGCCTGGGACGAACCAACTATGGCCTCAACTATAACCTCATCAATACACTGTGACATGGGGTCATCAGAGAATGTGTACGATATGAATGTGATTGGTCAGGCTGAGAATCTGGAATACGAGAATTGCTTTTATATCGCTCTCACTCACTCCGCGGACAGCCTCGTTCTGGACGTCACGGGAGGGACCGGCATCTTATTTGCTCGTCGTGAACCAGGACGTCGTTCACAGCTATGGAGTCACAACGTGGAAGGACGGCTGGTCCACGAGGGAAATCGGGCCAGTAAGCAGCTCTACAAGGAGAAAGAGGCTAAGTACTGTCTGGACATTGCAGAGCTGGCCGTCATAGCCCAAGGCTATTCCTGCCTGTCTCTGCGCAAAGTCGATAGTCGAAGGCAGACAACGCAGCTGTGGAAATTCTTAGAAACGGGTCAGCTGACGTGCGGCATCAAAGGTCAGTGTGTCCAGTCTGTACCTGCGTTTGGCGGTATGGTTGCCGGCGCAAGGGTGGCTCTTGGACCGTATAGTATCAATCAAGTAGCCGGAGTCGAGATGAACATGTCCATGTCTAAAATGTTGCCTGGGAGTGGGGTTTTGTCAGTCGGTGTGTATACAGACGGCCCAACTAGAGTTTTACGAGTCGTAGATATCCTTGATATTGAGAAGATAAAGTACATGCGATTGAATTCGAGCTCTCAGTATGAGGTGAGTGAGCGTGAAGAGCGTGTTAGCAGCAGACAGATGTCCCTGCAGCTAGCACTGCCTGCATTAGGACTATCTCTAGTGAATCAGGTGCGAGAGGAACTGCTGTATCTCAGTCTAGTCAAGCCTCTCTTGGATTATAGTCGCTCTGAGAACATTGAGAATATTCACCTCAGCATACGTCATGTTCAGTTGGACAACCAGTTGGTGGACACCACATTTCCTATCACCATTTACTCCCAGACCAACAAGCAGCGGGCTCAGTCTTCTAAAGCTAGAGCGGCTGCCGTTGATGTTGATTGTCAGCACGTGCTCGGCAGCAACAGCTCTATGCATGTGTTTAAACTGCTGACTGTTCAGGTTGCTCCGTTCTCTCTGGACATAGACGAAATTCTGCTCATGAAAGTTATCGAGATGTTTACTGCTAATAGAAACAAAGAAGAAGAATCAGAGCTCAGTGTGATTCAACCGTCTAAAGACAAAGATTTTGATATCTCTGTTAGAAAGTACTACTTTGCTCTGCTGAGTGTGGTGTGTGGTCAGATGACGCTTAGCGTTCACACGGCTAAACTTCCTCAACATCTGAAAGACGTGAAAAAGGCAATGGCGATGTCATCAATGATAACCTTTGAAAATGCAGTCATTGACTTTGAGCCGTTTCTTCAACTTCACCCATTCGAAAGTTTGAACTTTATGCTTACAGCTATTGGTGAGACACTCATTCCATAATTATATTGGTTTGCTCTTGAATTCAATTTTCTGTAGTTGCAGTAATAGCAGTAGGAGTAGCAGCAGTAGCAGCAGGAGTAGCAGCAGTAGCAGCAGCAGCAGTAGTAGTAGTAGTATTAGTAGTAGTGGCGGTGGCGGTAGTGGTAGTGGTAGTAGGGGTAGTAGTAGTAGGGATAGTAATAGTAGTAGTGGCAGTAGTAGTAGCAGTAGTAATAGTAGCAGTAGCAGCACTAGTAGTAGTAGTAGTAGTAGTAGTAGTAGTAGTAGCAGTAGCAGTAGTAGCCGCAGCAGTAGCAGTAGTAGCAGCAGCAGTAGTAGTAGTAGCAGCAGCAGTAGCAGCAGTGGCTGTAGCAGCACTAGCAGTAGCACTAGAAGCAGTAGTAGCAGCAGTGGTGGTATTAGTATAGTAATTACTTTATCAGTAAAATAGTTTAAGCTGGTGATTATCAGCTGGTAGTGCTTATGCTGCAGGTACCCATTTCAAACAGGAGCTACAAGGTCAGGCAGCAAAGATATTTGGTGCAGTTGATGTTCTTGGTAATCCATTAGGCCTGGTGAATGATGTCACCACCGGAATATCTGGTTTGGTCACGGATGGAAACGTTGGAATGCTTCTGAAAAATGTCACTCATGGAGCAAGCAACTCTCTTGCCAAGGTAACCCATTAATAAGGAACAGGCCTGTTATATGTGATATGATGTAGTGTGTGTTATGTCTAAGTTCCATACTTGCTGCTTATTCATTCTCTCTTTCCTTTATAGTTCATCAGTAAATAAACGACAATTGCTTTAACCAAATTGCATATTGACACGGAAGGGGAGGGGGTGAGGAGAGGTTCATTAATGGAACATAAGTAAATAATTTGCTAAATAGATAAAAGTACTACTTAGAAAAATTATAACAAAGTTACTACAGAGATGCCCGTGATTACAGAATTATCTGAATAACAAATTAAACATCATTTAATAATAACATTAGAAAAAATAGATGCAGTTTGGTGTGGGACTTCAATTATATACAGTAACTAGCCGTATATAATATAGTAGGGTATAGAGTACAACAACTTAGTAGTTTTTGTAACATCAAGTTTCACAATAACAGCATGCAGCAATTATGATAATATTAATTTATCTTTTATTTAATGTCATATTTGACAATTTAAAGTCTATCAGGAGAAGAAATGTTTTTTCAGCCGTTTCCATGAGCATATAACTAAAAACTGATGGAAAATGTGAATTGATGAAAGCCAGTGTTTCTATAAAACGGAAACTATAAGGCCATTGGTGGTTTTGTTCACTTTGATTGAGCTTTAAGCCTTCAAATATAGTTTAGAAGTAGGCAACTCCTAATTATTACAAAAAAACTTTCTAACCAAGCATATGCTACAACTATGTTATATGCAAAACACATTCATTGCCTGTTGAAAATCCTTTTAAAAGAAGTTTTATTTACTAGAGTACTAGAGTTGAACTAAAGTCTATTTAGGCTCACCACTGAAGTTTGTGAGTAGATTGACTACTAGACTGTATGACAACCATGTGGCTGCTCTGTGTAATCTACAGGTGGCTGGGACACTCTCCCAGGGGTTGGGGCGTATCTCAATGGATGCGAATCATGAGGAACATAGAGATCAGATCAGGAGACAGTATGCTGGATCTAATGTGCTTTTAGGTACTCTTCTTATACCTCTATATTGTTGCACTGTGTTATTATACTGTGTTAACTCCATGGTATTGTACTATGTTAGCTTCATGTTGTTGTACTGTGTTAGCTCCATGTTGTTGTACTGTGTTAACTCTGTGTTATTATACTGTGTTATACCTCTATATTGTTGTGCTGTGTTATTATACTATGTTAGCTCCATGTTGTTGTGCTGTGTTAGCTCTGTGTATGCAGGACTCGTGTTTTAATAGATGTGTGTTTGTATGACTGAAAGATATATTGAGTGAACTGTTTGCAGGGTTCAAAAGCTTAGCTCATGGTATTATTGGTGGCATAACCAGCCTGGCCCAGCAGACTTTGGAAGGAGCCAGTCAAGATGGCTTGGAGGTAGTATTATATTATAATTCACTACATATTTGTGTTCTCAACTAATTTTTAGTGACGTTTTGATTGTTTGTAGTCGTCTTCACAATAACCTCTGAAAGCTTCAAAATAGTATAACTTGTTTGTTGTCAGATGCATTAAATTGAGCTTTAAACTGATTATCTAGTCTAGTGTTATTGGAAAGTGCTGAAGCTGCATTACAAGTTTCTGTTAGGCTAACTATTTATATCTTATGTCTCGGTTACTTTGGCTATGTTTATATTTTAAACCAATATAAGTATTAAACATGTTACTTAGTATTGAAAACATTAAGATATTATATGTAATGAATGTGAAATGTGGTAGTTTTCACACTACAGAAACTATCACATGTTGCTAGTCTACAACAGCTGTAGATATCATTGTGGCTAATGTGTTTACAGGGCATGTTTACGGGATTTGGTAAGGGAGTTGTTGGAACTGTAACCAAACCTGTAGTTGGTGTCCTAGACTTTGCTTCGGGAGCAGCAACAGCCATCCGAGATACATCAGGTAAATGACTTTGATGAATCAGGAATAGTGCAGGTGTATGTAGGTGGAGGTTTTTGAGATTTAAGCAGCAAGCCTATGTGCCAATATGCCGCACCAAAACAGGTTTTTTAATATCTAATCTGTACTAATGTTATTTTTTGTATCTGTTTAGTTCAAAGTTCTTTTTTGTTCTGTGAATCTACTCTAGTGAAAATAAGAACTAGTTTATAAGAGAAATATAAATAAGTCTGAATTCAATGTGGTGCAAATGTATGCATCACTATATTTAGCAGACAACACTCTATTTCTGTACTATTATTATTCGTGAAACGTCCCTTCTGCTATTCATATACTGTTCATGTGTGACTCCTAAGCACTGCTATCAGTGGATATATGTTGTATTGACAAGGTGGAGGTGGAGGAATACACACTATACAGAGAAAGAGGAAGCCCCGGTGCTGTTACAGTAGACATGGCCTACTTCCTGTTTACAGCTCAAGGTCAGCCACGGGTCAACAGGTTCTTCTCTTCCTCAACGGTGATAGTAAAACTCAAGAAAGGTGAGTTCTAGCTTAGTCTGTCCGCACTTACTGTGTACCAGCTGGTGTGGAAAATGTTCAACTTCTAACTCATATAAAGATTTTTAAATCTGCCAATAATAATAGTACATTCTATAGCAAGTTGTTAACTGGCTCATTAGATCTTGAGATTTTAATGGTCTGAAAGTAGCTAGTTGGTGTTTAATGAACAGACGTACTAGCCTCATATGCTTGTGGGTTGTGTTGGTAGGTATATTGACCACATTGCGAGTTGTGTTGGTAGGTATATTGACTACATTGCGGGTTGTGTTGGTAGGTATATTGACTACATTGTAGGTTGTGTTGGTAGGTATATTGACTACATTGTAGGTTGTATTGGTAGGTATATTGACTACATTGTAGGTTGTGTTGGTAGGTATATTCACTACATTGTAGGTTGTGTTGGTAGGTATATTGACTACATTGCGGGTTGTACTGGTAGGTATATTGACTACATTGTAGGTTGTGTTGGTAGGTATATTGACTACATTGTAGGTTGTGTTGGTAGGTATATTGACTACATTGTGTGTTGTGTTGGTAGGTATATTGACCACATCAGGCTGACCAATCAGCCAGAGCCTCACCATATGCTGGTCTCAGATCAAACTGTCTACCTTCTCAATATGAATCAGCCGCAAGAAGAGCCCTCCTTGCTTGTCTCACTCTCCGACTTACTCTCTTGTATTTATGTCCGGAAAGGTGAGTCATCAGTTTCTTATTGGTTTAAAAACACGTGAGCTACTCATTTTAATCTGTCAACTGTTGACTCAATTGTACTCCAACCAACATGCTTTCAATGCTTGTACTGCTCAGTAACATCTAATAGCACGGAAACAAATTTAATATGTGTTACCTTGCAAGTAGGCAGTCAGATGTGTATTAAAGAAGAATTTTTCAGCACATAGGCAACAACTCGCCTAGTTTAGTTTCACTCTGGTCTCTGATGTCTTTATGTGTTGAGTTTAGGAACTGTGGGTTTGTCACAAAATATGATATTCTCCTATTCGCTCATTGTCATACTCAAAGCCAATCATTCACTTTGTTTCAATCTATTTCATCTGACTTTTTTCTTTGCTTTGTGATTGGTCAGCGCATTGCATGAAGTGCTAGTGGTGAATTTGTCATTTGCTGACCATTCTGGGTCAAGTATTACACTAGTTTGTTACCTCAATATGTAAAATTTGTCAACTTATCTATCTCTTTCATATGCAGCGGCTATACTTGTGAATACACTTATATGGTGTACTATATAAATCAAGAAATTAGACCAAAGCAACTTTAGGCTTTTTAGATTCTTTCAATTTTATAATTTTAAAGTAATAGAAATTTGATTTTAACCAATTGAAAGTTATAAAACTTAGTATATTTTATGAGTATAACAATGGTATTACTATTTCAATATTCAATACGTGAGTGTTTTTTCACTGATCTCTTACAGAGAGAGCCGATGGCTCCATACAACATTATATAGAAGTCAAGTGGAAGAGGTTGAGTGAGTCTGGAGGAAGTCATTACAAAACCTCAACATCTACAGTCAGATGTGAGACGTCAGAGGTGGCTGAGCAAGTTGTAATTCTCATTGATCACGCGAGAGGCTTATACAATGAGAAACTACACACTGTATTAACAACTTGATTCTAGTTACTGTATTTCTTCACTGATGATATTCATACTCAGTTTAATATTTTTATAATTGCATGCTGCTGAAACCATAGTATTTTTATTTATTCTTTCAAGCGATGCTCTTATTTTTATGTTGGCGTCTTCCGTTACTTCACTGAGTTGTATATATACAGCCTGTGTTCATTATGAGCATTTGTAATGACCTGAAGGGATTTATATTAGAGCTTTTCTGATACTTAGCACTATGTAGAAAGCTTGGGATTTACTGATTCTAATTAAAAAATGCTATGTATTGTAGAAAGACAAAAATAATTGGAAGAGTTGTGTCATTAAGGTGTTCTTTAATGAATCTTTTGTTTTCTTACAGCATAACTTTTTGTTTATATGTATATGTTTGGTAAATTCAGTAAATCTCAAGCTGACTAGTAATTGGTGTAGGTGACTGAAGGTCTTTAAGTAAAGCAGGGTTGCGCTATACTCAAGAGGTGCTGTAGATTATCTCCCCTTTCATTTCCAAATTATTAGCTACAGTTGTTGTGGAGGAATGCATATAGGCTATGCATTGTTGAATGTTATATTTTGATATTTGTGTTTGTATACAAAAATAATTATATCTCTAAGTACAAACTGTGTGATTGAACTATTTTCTAACTTTGAATGTATTTTAAATTAAAATTACTACAAAATTATAAATTTTCCTGCCAAAATTATTTGATTTGGTAAATAATTTATGAATCTGCCAAGAGAAAAAATGGTGGTTTTTTGTGTGTTACATAACTTCAACTGCCTTTTAACTTTAAAATAGTGATTCATTAAAGAATTATCAGAACGACTAAAATTTAATGTCTACACTGATATACTTTTATTTTATATTTTGTATAATACTGGATGTAATGAGCATCAAGTGGTGGGTTGAATGGAATCACTGATGGTTGCTATTACCAACCATATTATTATCCAATGTCTACATCTAAAAGTTAATTGATCATAGAATATAATCAATAATAAAGTAATTCATTGTGAGTTTAACTATAAAAAATCAAGCCTCGACAATAAATTCCACATTTTGGTTGTTTCAAAAGAATTATGCTCATTAGAGGTATCTTTCAGCTTTTGCCCAACTGAGATGTCACGTCTGTTTCCAAGTCTCAGGTTGCTTTCTCAGCCTCAGAGTTTAAACTAAAACACAATATTGTCATCATTAGGAATATAATAAACTTGCAGAATACTGCAACGTACAGTTGAACCAGAAGCTACAATTCCTATTCTTTGAATGGATCCGTGCAGGATGCTCGTACGGATGGCTTGATGGTTGTGTTGACCTACAATTGTCGTTTTATTTTATTAAACACTGTCTCGATGTATCGACTGAAAAGTGTTTATTTATATAATGTGAAGTACGGAAACATGTAGTGAGTGCAGCGTTTGCAATCTTAATTACGACACCAAGTACAAGTTTCTATTTGCTCTTAGACTATTGCCGATCTGAGTACATCTAAATATCCACTTTGTTTTACATGCCACTTGCAATATCTACCATATATGTAAAGCTGCAAGGAAGTATCTGTCCGTTACAACCTATACTTACATATTTCTGGGAACAGTCCAATATGCTGCTTGTTTCCGTCTATAGGAGACTTCGCATAGAAATCATCCTCAAATGCTAAAAAAAAATGATTGAAAAATGTTGTTTATTGTAAGCTATGTTTGAAAGTTATTATTTACCTCGCCAAAACAAATCAAGTTAATTTGTTGAGCTGTTGAGCTAAACCGGATGAAACGTTCGTTTCAATACATGTATTCAGATATTCAAGAGATTTATAACATGCATTAAGTTAGCATTTTCAATTGGCTATCTTTCTATACGTTGCGACACAATACTCACATACTTTCTTTTCTTCTCGGGGGAGTGTTGATGGTAAGTCATAGCTCGCATTGGCGAAACCTAAAATATTTACATACAATAAATTGACTTTTACCTAATTTTGCTGCCAATCCAACTTATTGGCATTAATTTTTCTTTATGGCAATTATATTTACAGTGATTCCAATTGTAAGCGATTACAAGTAAACTAAAATCTTGGCTATATATGCTAATTAATCACTAATCACATTCTATGTTATATATTTATATATATTTTCAGCAATCAATGAGTTAGAAATGTTAATATATTGTAGTATATTATACTATATTATGCTGTATTATATTATTTTATATTATACCATATTATATTATACTACATTTCGCTAATAACTCTAAGATAATTGAGCAATTTATAATATAAAAACTATATAGCACTTGTTTTGTTTATTGGCTGAATAATTATTACAGCTACTAATAAATGGCAAGAAAGATTCATAAACTTATAAAGTGATATTATATCTGTAGCTTACATAAAATTGTATAAATAATTATTATATATATATATATATATATATATATATATATATATATATATATATATATATATATATATATATATATATATATATATATATACATATATATATATATATATATCATGATATTAACCTAACAGTCCTAACTCAACTTGTGCCCAGTCACTTGTTTGGGAGTTGTTCTCTCATCAAAACAAGGTACCACGCTTCCATTTAGGAGCAGTAGTGGAGAAATTGAAATAGTCCAAGCTCTTTAAGTTTTTAAATAAATTTTGATTTGGGGCGCAGGTTGAAATTCTCAAGAGAGCATAACTTCTCTTGCTACATTTCTGAAATTTCAGGAACACAGGTTTTTCTCAATTTCTCCATTACTACACCTACCTCTATAGTTCACACTTATGAAATGGAAAAAATTAATAATTCTGTCGAAACACATTTAAAAGGTGTGCTAAATTGATCTTGAGAATTTGAATATTTTTCGCAGTTGCAATAGTTATTGGGACACCTTCAACTAAAGCAAAAATTATGTAGTCTGTATTATAGCTTATGTCTGATATACTCTATATGTAGTTTCTCTTCACTTACTAAATGCTCGTTTAGATCTTTTTCGCTTTCTTCTCAGTTTTACAATGAGTATCAGCCCACACGTAGCAACAATGAAGCCTGCAAACACTGGCAGTAGAATCAGTATCCAAAGAGGTGGAGAAAATAAAAATCCTTTATCTTCAAAATATGTTATTGCAGTCATTAATATTGATAGCCAAACATAGTAATTAGGCTGGACAAGCATTTTTTTGCCATCAAAAATAAAATAAGTATTTAGTAGAATATTGCCCAAATCATCATAAACTCACTAATGCACTGCCCTAAATAATTTGCTAAATTCTCCATTTTACTGAAAAGGTCAGCATTGAGCTGGACATGCTAACATTATTACCTTTAGTATGCTCAGCCACACTAGTAGAGTCCGTTAATTTAGTTGAACCAGTTTCCCATATTTTTCTAACCGTTCCTGATTGGCTAACCGATGTAGTTCGGTCCTTAAAATAACATAAAATAATAAAACTAAAAGATTCCATATTGATTAATTACCATTATTCACATGTTTTATTACTGACCTTATATAACATTTAATCTCCTAATACTTTATATACATGTGCAACAGGTAACAATATTGCTACTTAAAAGAAATGTTTCTGGTATTCCGAAACTCTCTATGCTTATTAATACTTATTAAGAAAAGATTATAAAGTAATGGCTACTATTCTGTCATATATTAAACTTTGATTATAAAGATTTAAAATTGATTTAAAATAAATTGTATATATCTTTAATTGTATGTTAGGTCATATTACATTGTTAAATACATACAACTAACCCTAACACATCATAAAGATGCTGCACAAAAACTTGCAACTTTCACTAGCTGATTTCTATAGACACGTGCTCATAATAAATATACTCAAAGCTAAAGTTTAAATTGGTCACATCTGTTAAGTGGAGTAGTGGGCAAGGCTTATTTGTTCAGATAAATTGTTCTCTAATATTGCCAAAGTTTGCTAATTTTATGTACATCAACTTAAAGAAGGCCTACTGCAAACCTTTTTTATTTTGTTGGCACAGTTTACATTATGATGTTTGTTGTTGTATTATAACTTTAAGGAATAAATCATCAAAAAAATATAAATCAGCCAAGTTTCAAGAATATGGTTGAAAACCATTTATGATACTGGATTTTTAAATGAAATTTATTTTAATTAATGAAACATAACTCACTAAAATATCTAAAACAGATTCAGTTTCTTCTTCACCGCTACCATTGTCTCCTACCTAAATGTAGACACATAGCAAAGTTACAGTAATACTCAAACTTGACGCAAAAATTATGGATTTCGCATTCTAAAGCTAAAGGCATTCTCAAGGTAGCTATAAATAAATTGTTTAAATTATTAGCTTTGTATTACCTTGTCTAATGTTACAGGTATAGCAGTGTCATTACTCATGTTGTACTCGTTAGCCTACAACAAAATGATAATTGTTGGTAATATAACAACACCGGCATTATCATGCTGCAGATGTACTCATTTATTAAAACATTAAACAAATTTGATATATTAAAACAACAAAGTTTTATTGCTTACCATTAATATTGAAATTTATTTATTTAATTAGGTAATTATCTATTATTATAAGTAATTAATACATTTATCAAGTATACATGGCTTTCAACTACTGCCCCACGCTAAAACTTGATTTGCAGTTTTGGCAGTTGAAAAAACTTAAAAATTCCCCATTACTACATCCAAATGCTAACAGCCAGTAGTCAGAATTAAGGAGTATATATGTAGGGGTGTATATGTAATGCACTGTCACACTATATATACTGTATGTAGTGCACTGTCACACTATATATAGATTACTGCATGTTGTAAACGTCTCACTAGATATACTGTATGTACTACCAGCTGCTTGGTGTAAATATCTCCCTTTGGCTCCATCATATTATTATTAATATCACTATAAGTATAATTTGCAATGAATTTTGCACGTGGGCAAGCCTGAGCCTGTGGGCTTTTGATTTGCATATTCATCAAACTCAAGAGACTTCAGTTGATTGAGAACTAAAGCTATGTGTTTCTTTTTCTTTTGCCTGCAGCTTTACATTTTATATAATGTAGTCATAAGATGGCAATTCATGCTGTGATTCATGTTTAAATAACCAACTACTTTACTGCAAGCAATATGAATGATCATAATACAATGTGATTCAGGTAAACAAAGTAGGGTGACAAAAGCTCATACAGCTACCGCTTTACACATGTTAGTGAGGTCGTGGGTTCAAACCCCAGCTGTCTCTTTCTAAAAGAATGACCTATAAAGGTAAGTATCAAAAACACTTTACAATACTTGCCTGCTCGAAAGGTGCTACTGCTGGTGCCTTGCTGCTGTTTCCATACTCCTCCTGTGTAATAACAGCATATCATGTGATTTGATATATCGTATTATAATGTAGCAGAGTATAATACAATATATAATGTAATTTAATATATGTTATAGTGTAACATATATTATAATAGAATGTGATTCACTAGACCATGGTATAGTGCAACATATTATAATATGATAGCAAAAATAAAATAAATTACCAGTAGAATACATTAACATACCATAATCCACAGCAGTATATTGTTAAGAAGACAGTTAATATCTGCAGCTGTATATTGCCATAAATCTAGTAGCAATCTGCAGCAGTATGATGAGGTAAATATTCACAAATTGTATATATGTAAGTTTCTAACATTCTATGAAACTAATAACTAGAAATAGCATGTCTTCATATCTAAACCCACCCGACTATTCCCTTCTACTAACCAACAAGTATGACGGCACATCTATGGTAGGGCCAGACAAATCTCTGAACAACTCAATCAAGTTTTCAAAATCCTCTTCCGACATCATAATTTGCAACTCTTGCCACTGGGAGGTTGTAAGCTGTATTCTTTCTCCACTCTTTGCGTTGTCCTTCAACTTATCTTCTAGCCAACCGTAGCCATCTGGTAATCCATAACTACTGCTTAGTGACACGCTGCTTAGCTTGCTGTGACGTGAAGTTATTGTGGACAGCTCAGTCAGTGGAGTAGAGGCAGCAACTAGTGTAACCAGTGTCACCATGGATATAACTAGCATGTCTTTAAATGTCTGCAGTATTTAACAAAAGTCGCATTTAAATATGTGTAAAAAAACAACGACCACACTTCGATTTTCATAAAAGAAAATAACTATTTTAGCTGAAGAGAGTTGTATCTCATATTAAACCAGATGCATACCTGATTTTTTAAAAATGTTTGAATGGAATTTTAATAGTAGATTGTTGACAAAGTGATTTTATAGAGTATATAGAATGTAGGTAACTTTGAACTTTTGAGCAATAAAGAAATGTGGTAGTGCTATCAATGTAATGACATGACTTCAAAAACTTTGTTCTATGCAGAAATAAGGAGAAAATGTTTTTTCTACAAATGTTGGCTGAGTTAGACAAAATAATATTTTGTCTAAATCAGCCATCATATTGCTAAAATTTTGTCTATCTATGAGTAATGAAAGAAAAACAGTATAGATTAAACTATCACTCTATGCTAAAATGTATATGCTTTATTTTGCATTTGATTAATATACAAAGTATAAAATAGGATGGATGTGTATGGATGTTCTATGCTATAAACTATACTTGAGCATATTATTAGTCAGAAGTGAGAATTAACTGATATTTATGCTATTTGATCTTTGGTAAATGTACTTGTATGCATCATGTTGCCTCCAAAAGTGTTAACAGTGGAAACAACTGCTATAACTTGAAATGCATGGTGTTAAATGTAAATATTTCATTAGTAAAACTGTTATGGGCAAGACTTGATCATTTATTATTTACATTAATTCAATTGAAAAGCAGTTTTAGCACAAACTATTTAATACAAGATATTACATAAACCAAGTTATAATTGCATGTTAATTTTGGTTTATGGGATACTTACATGCACAGAGTGTTATCAGTTTTAACTCTGTTCTAAAAGATGTTGCATGTACACAGATGGAAATGAAGATAAATGAGGAGACTAAAGCAGTTCATTCATCTTGGATTACATAATCTATATGACTGTACTGTCTGTATATACAGTAAATACAGTAAATACCCTTCTAGATGTCTGCTATAATATAATTTATATCTCATCAATATGAGATTATCTCCTAAAGTTTCTGGACTGACCTAGCAAACAGTCACAGATAATCTTAAGCTACCTTCATACAGAGCAAGATCACCATAACATTGTGATTTACCAAAAGCTATTATATAATATTGTGTTCTTATGTATGGGTGCTTGCAAATCAAGCAGAATTTTTAGACTCAAGTTTAACTATTTTCCCCAGTTAATGAAATGCATCAGCTTTTAAATCAGTTAGATTTATTAGTTATCAGGGAATTAGTAATAAAACATAATTTGTCTTTAAGGCATGTTAAATGGCTGGCTTGAAAGTTTAAAGCTTAAACTGTCACATCAGCTCAGTGATGAAACTGTGCGTTACAGTAGCTAAGAGCAGCATGCAGTAAAATTCAGCAACAATTACTACTGATTTCGGAGCAGCTGACTGGAAACATAATTAGCAAGTGATGAGAAATCTGGAAACATAATTAGCAAGTGATGAGAAATCCCAAATTGCAAAAAAATGAAAAAATAAGACTACTTGTTTGAGAGTACAATCCTCAAACAGTCGGTTAATGATAGCTAAGATACACATATGAGTATTATAATACTGTACAGATAAAGTGTGTCAGGTATTCATTCATTAATGGGAGATCCCTTGTATATGTTCTGTTAGAGTAACCTTTTCTAAAACACAATAGGCCTACCTGCATACAAACTCTGCAGCACAATTCACTTAACACTCTCACATGCCTGGACTAGCTGATGAAACAGGTTGGTAAGCTGCATTGGTGTAGTTACAGCAGTACAGTTATAGTGTTTTATGTCGCTGTAACTGAAGCACACATTGCTTGTGTTGATAAGAACCAATGCAATGGCTGATGCAAGATGTTATGTAAGCACAGTTTTGCTCTACACTATAATCTATGAAGAAAAACAACTTGGAACTAATCTTTCAATAGACATTGTTTGAATAAATTTTTCGATTATGAAAGAAGACAAGGGGCTTAAAATAGATTGCTTTTTGCCTCGTTCTTGTAGTATTCTTATTGTTCTGATTGAAATTTAGACAATTGCACTGGGACCAGTATCATGATAACCCAAGCAATATAGAAGTATAGAGAAGCCTTCCTTACTGCACTCTACTATGGACAGACATAACATAATGTTTTCATACTTACATGCTTTTAAATTCAACAATCAAAAAATAAAAGCTCGGGCAAAGAATATAACACTTATGACTAACTTATTTGCTAAGAATAATTTTTAAGTGCCATCTCAAAATGGCACATATTTTTTCTTCCAGATGATAGTAAAAACTATTTTTTTAATAAAATATAGCTGAACAGTAAGCTTTACAAAAAACTACTTTATCCTGCAAATATTTTTTTCAAGTTGCCAGCGGGCCCACATAAGATCTTAAAAGTTACAACATTTAAAGACTCAAACTGAAATATATCAGCACGTAGTAAGTTAAAATGAAATGCATGCAGCCTCTATTTTTTAAACTTTAAAGTTTTAACAGATCAAGCTGATTTCTCCAGTTGTAAATTTAGGTACCTAAGTATAAAAAAGCCTTGTGATATTACGCTATTTGCAAAAGTTGTAAGATAAGACAAGCACCATCACTATCATTACACTTACCTTCACTGCAGCCATCTATCTTCTACTGCGCTTGTCCAGTAAGCAAAAGAACTGCGTGACCAGCTTATACATGCCTACAGCTCAACACCTGCATGGTCATTCAGCATTAGGTATTGGTGTTACCTAACTCATTAATTATCTAAACAAATATTAGATAATGAATCACAATAATGCAGATGTCATATATGAACACATTTATGTTAACAGTAGCTTCATGTTATATAGTTTTTATAACAATGACAAAGTATGTATTGCATTGCTGACGTTCATAAGAGATGACTAGTAATCTAAAAAGTACATTTCTCCATAGATACAAAAATGTGTACAATTAGTTTAAGTATTTAAACTGCTTTGTCACTACTTTAATGAAGTACACTGTAAAAACAATGGCAATGTAAAATTGGTACATTTACTACCTTGTACCAACTCTAGAATACTCACCACTATAACTTATATAAACTTCTGTAAATTCAAATGCAAAATGCATACTTCTAGAAAATAGCTGTGCAACTTTTATTACATGCATTATTTTGTTTTATATCTTAAATTTATGAACCATGAGATCATTTTTCAAAATGTTTGAATTAAGTGCTCAAAAATGCAATTAAAATTTCTTTTTCCTGAACAAATACCCTGGTGCAGTTTGACCATGACCCCTAACTGTTTTGGCAAAACACATTTAATGACATTTTTATTGACATAGTGGTGATGGAGCTGGTTGTTTTTGGCAGTTGGGTAGACTTGAAGCTCAGCAGTTTTTAAACAATTCTGATTGGCAGGATTTTACACGATCAGTTGTTGTTTGTATCTGATTGGCCTAATAATGCATTTGCATTAGAGTTTTATATAAGTTAAAATGGTGATATTTTAGAGTTCGTACACACCTCTTTTGGGTTGAGTTTTATAGTCTGTTCATGCTGTAGTCATCTACCACAACAGTGTATAGGGAAATATTAGTATTACGAAATCTGTTTTGGCTTACTTTGCTATGCCAATATTTTGACTTTATAGTTATTTGTAATCAACTATGTTGGCAGTTATAACTTAGGGTGATTTCATTAAAGGTAGACATTGCTTAGGGCTTAGGCTTTAGGCCTTGGGGCTTAGAACATCAAATCAACCAGTGCTGTTACTTGGTTATTTTGTGAAGCAGTAGTGAAAGCATAGCACACTAGCACAGTCACTGAGCTGCAATAACAGTGGCTACACCAAACTCATCAGTTCTATTATAATATCTTATGTAAGGTATGTCAAAACACTAGCCTATTCTGATACGCATCTATATATGATATTATGTGGTTACAAAAAGCATTATGCATGTTCTGTGAGAATAAAATTACATCAGTTCATAATTATTTTCATATTTTTAAAAGCTCATTAGACTAAACAATATGAAAACCAATTATTAAATCTATAGTTGGCATAGTATAGTTGCTGTCCGATTATTCTACAACAATTGATTAAATTAATCTATTATAACTTCAGAGTTATTGATTGTATATGATGACATACTACGTATTTCTTGTATTTACTATAATATGCTGCAGTATGTACATAAAATTATTAACATATTTTATTTATCTTGTGTATTTATTTGACAAAATTCAAGATTATCAAGTTATAATAAATCATGAAGGAGTTGAATTCCAATGCCAGTTTGAAGTAGCTAATTTTGTTTTAAAATTTTAGAGTGGGCAAAGACAACTCTAAGGGGAGGGTCAAATTATTAAATAGAAACATGCTTACAACATGATTGGACAGTCACATTGGCGCTCCACCCCTAAATACACGTGGTTTATTCAAGAGTCACTTTAACCCTTTAAGTTACTTGATTATCGTGAACTCAGAAGTCAAGGTGAACATCATCTTTTAGTCATGTAGATTCATCTAGATTCTAGCTTAACTTCGCACTAGTGTCATGCAAAAAAATCTGTCATCTCACATTTATATGGTATGTGATACCCTCAATTTTATACTAGTAAACCACCTAAATAGATTACATTCGTTCAGAATGAGAATTCAGATCACATGCGTACTGTTACTGTTAGACTAAGACTTGGAGTTAGTGGTATAGTTATACTTAGTCCTACTCTTTTTCTTATACTTATAGTTATAGTTATAGTAAGTATAGTAGTTAATGTTTTACTCCTAGTGATACTCATAGTGATATTCATTGCGATAACCATTGTGACTGGCTTAGGCTGAAACTTTGAGTGAATACCATTCACATTGAGTTTGACATTGTTACACTTATTGTGTAAGTTCATTGCACAACTACTACTAGTGTCTCAAATTCAATATTAGTATGAATATAGCAATGGTATGATTACCATCAATCTGAGAGTTAAATATATATTTAAATAACTCAATTAAGCAGGTGTAAGGTAAACTGTGAGGCTAGCCAGCTTTATTCGATGTGTTTTTAGTTTCAATTTGAGTTCCATGATTTTCATGATAGTGGTTATTATTGTCACTTTATGGACCAGGATTATGATGGTAATGCCAACGGTAGCAATGATAATGATGATTATAACTAGTCATAGTCACCATCATAATGATTATTATTACATGTCATCAGTAGTATTCTTATTATGTTGAGAAGTATGGTTGTAAGTTATCACTGCTATTTGTTATGGTTATCATGATTTGCTACGGAAATCACAACGGCAACAAAGATAGGCTTGTTTGATGATTGCAAGTGTATTGTGATGTGTATTTTTACTATAACTATGAGCTGCAGTGTTCTTAGTAGTATTGTTACTGTAATACTTGTAGTAGTAGTACTAACACTAGCTTACTGGTAGTAGTACTAGTATGACTATATCATACTCACTTTAACTGTTGAGATTTCAAATAAATCTTGTTTCAACACTCCATCTTGGGTTACCTCCATCAGGTATAGCAATTGTTATAATCATACTAATCATGAAAATCTACAATAGCAATATCAAGAAATACTCAATAACTTTTACATTGTAATTTGGTTGACTAATAGATGTGCAAATTATAGCTTGTAGCAATTTAAGTTTATGCTTCATTTGATACAAAGCTGAGAACGATTGCAAAAAGTACTAGTCCAAGGTTTGTCAGAAGTAGTAGTGTTGGTAAAGTCTCGTTAGTTTTAAAAGAATTTTAACTGGACATATATTTATAGTGAGTTAGAGTTTCAAACTTTAACCCTATAAAGTAAAGCTACTAATATAATGAACATTGTCAATATTGCACATGATTTATAACCAGTAATGGTAGTAATAAAAGTACCAGTAGTAATAGTAATAATGTGTATTACTGTTACTGTTCACTATCACTATATTCTATCACTATCAGTTATATTGCTATGACATGCGTTGCCCTCAAATTTAGTTAATCGATATCAAGAATAATTATGCATAGGCTATTATTATTATATTTTATCGTTTAGACCTAGTTCTACTAAACTGGAATGAATAGAATTTCTTTCAAATCGTAGTATTTTAGCAAGGCTGCCTGTTGATTCCGAGGTGTAATTTTTCTCTGTAATTCTGGATGGTGCCATGCTATCTAAAATTCCATAAATATCTCCAGAAACTCCAATTACTATGGGGGGGGAGGTGATTTTCGCTAAAGTTTGTTAAATGTCGGTCAGTTTTAGTGGCAGATCCTTGTATTTTTCTTTTTTTCTCTGATTCTTTTTTTACCCAGTACTTGCCAGGATCAGCTCTATCAGCTACTGCAATATCAAGCCTCATGTCTTTGGTGACCTGTTCACTTTTTCAATGTGTATGTTGAAATAGTTGAAATACATCTATGCTGCCACTTTTCATTACTGATTTCACTCTGCGTTCAAACCAGCTATTACTTTTGTAAAATCTGTTAACTCTCTAGGAGTTGTGCAGACTCTGAAGATTATTTTGAGTTGATGAATAATATGAGTGACAAGTATTGAGTGACAAATACATTGGAAATCATTACACATTCATAAGTAAAAGGGAGAATGCTGCCATTTGCTGACCTTTCACTTCATGACAGCTAGTGGTCAGCAGGCCAAGCTGAATATAGTTATTTGTTTCAGTTGTTTGAACAGTGAAAGCCTTTGTGAAAATATATTCCATCCATTTCAAATGTGCAAGAAAATCATTGTAATTAACTTTGCTATTTTAAAATGAAACATTGAATCTTGTGAAAGAATAATTGAATGGGGGAGGGGCTTATAGCACACATGGATGATCTTCTTACACATTTGAAATGGATGGAATAATATATCTTCACAAAGGCTTTCACTGTTCAAATAACTAAACTTCCTTAATCATTATGATACTAACAATAGCAGAACAAATATTTGAACCAAAGTTTTCAATTTACCAAGATAGATAGATGTTAGCTGTGATAGTTTATAGGCACTATCCCTGTTAGAACCCCTGATGGAGAGGTTTTTTTAAAAATTGGACTAAAGACCTATTCCAAACACTAAGTTTCCATTATCGCATTATGCGAATGGATTTTTTCATTGGGGGGGGGGGGGGGAAGCCATAGAACTAGTTGCATCGAAGTAAAACAGCATGCGAAAATATTCAATCTAACGGCTCCTCCTTCGGATAAATCTAATGAAACCTTTTGTGATGGAGGCAGAGATCGGCGATTGTAGCGACTAGTTACATAGTTAAGCAATGTAAACAATAATTATAAGTACAACCTACGCCAAAGTGCTCTTCGGCTCATAATTTAAATTATTTTATTTATCTTAGCTGCTATTATTTATAATAATTACCAAGCATCTTAAATTTATATAACATTTCAGTAAGCCAAAGCATTCCCAAGCTAAAAATAAGTTGACAGCTATTTTCATTTTGAAAATTTAAATTACTCTTGAGATTCATTGCTCACATGGAAATGCAGTGCACGTGGCACAGGAGCAATTATAACTGGCTGCTTTTCCTACTATCACCAATGACCTTTGCTGGGAACCTAACCTCTGAGTCCCTGATTACTAAGCCAGTTCTCTAACCCCTAGACCACAGTTGCTACCTTAGGCGCATGTATAAGTACATACATACTTGTTACCTTACACGGAGCCTGAGACTTGGCTATTCATGAAATACTATTAGGGCTAAATATATACATGTTTTGTAGATACCAGCATGCTAAATCAAATGCTTTTATCTGCTAAAATATTACCAAGTATGTTATTGCCATTACTGTGCTAATGATAAAAACATACTATACATGGGATGTGAAATGAGACCATCTAAACAAGAGGAAAAAACAAGATTTCCTTTATCTTTCAAAACTGCTGTTTAATTTAGTACTTAATTGTAGTACCTCGTGGTTGTCAGCTCTTGGATAAAATAGTGACTGAAATGTGCTGCAAGTGGAGTCATGCTTGTACTATGTTTGTGCAGTTAAAGTCCTAATACATCCCTTTAAATGCCTCACCTTCTTAATTTGGAGTTGTCTTGTAATGAGGGGGTCATATTTCTGCACCAGTTGTTACAAAATTTGTAGCGTCTGGAAATTCATGTAGAATAAAAACAGTCAGGTGTTTTAGTAAGTCTTGTCAGCTATAATCGCATATATTGTTGTGTAACATTAGGCTGTAAATACATTGTATAAGGATATTTGTGACTGCTGGCATTAGTATCAAAAAGGTGGAGAGGTCAGGCTTACACACAAATTTGTTGTAACGATCTATAAAGTTGTGTGATGTAGTAGAACATAATACTATATAGTGTAATAAGATGTGATATAACATGATGTAATAACATATATTATAATATGATGCAGTATAATGTAAGAAGATATATTATAATATAGTAAGATATAGTATTATGTAATAATAGATATAGTATTACATAATAAATTTGGTATAATATAGTATGGCCTTGCATGTTTAATTTTAAAGCAGCATGATACAATGTAATATATATGTTATGACCTTGACATAATTTACTAATATAAAAACATCCCATCTAGTCCTGGAAAGTATAGATGCATACAAGATGTTAATATCAACCTTGCATGTAAAAAAGTGATATTTGTCATCAACACAGCTTAGCGTTACCTGTAGGTATGCTTTAAATATTATACTGGATTTCTACTGGTGTTGGCAATCATTCTATTAGCCAATTAGCTGATCTTTGTGTAATATCTTTATAAGATTGAGAAGGCAAAAAACTCAGTATTGATCTTTCAGTGATTTGCTGTTATTGAAAATATGAAATTGGTATAATTTGTTTAAAACTAGTATCAAATGGGGTATCTTTAGTGCTCTAAATGAAAAATATATATTTATATATACACACAATATTAAGTTTGTAGTATTTTATTCAGACTTTTTCTATTAGAATAATATTTTGACAAAATAAGTTAGTTTGAAGTTCTGCTTATTCTGCATGATTTACCTTCTTTCTAGTAAATCTGCTGCAACAAATGAAATCACTGGGGCAATAAGTTTTTCCTTCCTTGTTACTTGTTTGATTAACAAATCATTTAATCTCTCCTAATACTATTCAATGCAAGCATTGTTATTTAGCTACTAACTATAGGCCCCTATTATTCATCTTCGTTTCACAAATATTACAAGTGCAAAAATGTGAAAATTCAACTTGCTGCTTTGAGCACACGTGTACTGTATTTCATTTCATCTGTAGTAACAAACAGAAACATGATTGGGGGTTAAAGGTTACACCAATTCACTAACAATAGCATCAATAATTATGTTGAACGCTGCAATATGACAGTAATCAACTGTGTACAAGTGATATTGAAGCCTTAAGTAGGGCAGTGGCAATCAACCTCATTCAACCAGTGAATCTAACACATGCAGAAAGAGACAGTGGCAATGATGCTGAACCTTCCTGAAACATTGCAACTGTATGCATCAGCCATATATTGCTTCCACTTAGCTGCTGGTTTCACTGGTCCCACAGTTGAACATCTTTAGATACTCCCCCCCCTCTCCTTAGCCACAGTGTATTAGAAAGTCTCATCACCAACGACATGAGTACTAAACTTAATAACTTATTGGTACGTATCTTCATATAATGGTAAAGATATCAAGAGTGATGAAATACTAGATATTGGCTAAGGGATGAGTAAAAGTAGATTTCCACACATGCATTTGGACAAGTCTGCATGTACTTGTAGTGGACAACCTGAATGCCAGTGACAAAACCAGGCAAGTTGATGACTTTCAGCAGAAAAGTGAATTAGTCAATACTGATGAGATTTTCGCCTGATTTGAGAGGGAGAGGAGAGAAATAAATTTAGTATAACTGTTTGTAAATAAATATACTCCAGAAACTCTATTTGTTAGACTCCGAAATTGGTCCTATTTAAAATCTAAATTCGTTTTAGAGTTGTAGCCCAAAATACACCATATTTTATGTAGCCTGCATTCCACTATGTTTTTATGACATGACAATTTACCTGTTGCATTGCAATATCTACATCTTAAATTTGATCTCTGATTACAATAAGAAAGTTAAGAAAGCATATCTAACACAGATCAGTGGTTGTTTCCGCTAACCTAATCTTTGATTACTGACTACTTTAT
This sequence comes from Bugula neritina, assembly GCA_964035545.1. NCBI lineage: Eukaryota > Metazoa > Bryozoa > Gymnolaemata > Cheilostomatida > Bugulidae > Bugula > Bugula neritina. The sequence continues at coordinate 23,578,661 of OZ037767.1, forward strand.
AATTGTTTATCAACATAATGCAACCATAGACAACTGCAGTGATATCCAGCTTCAATATTTTTTTTCATAATAAGGCAAGTGAAGGTTGTAAACACATGACATTTCCAACAAAAACTAACTATGCCAATCATAATGTTGAGCAACAGATTGCTATTGTGACATGATGAGATGCAATGTGTCAAGTAAATAAAAGTTGTATAATCATTATTTATCAAAATGGTTGCTGCATTTTTTTATAATCATGAACATTACTATTGACATTTTTTACATTTATCATATAATTTAATATAATAATTCAGTTTAATATATTGAATAATAATCCTGTACTAATTATTGGCTATATTGGTGATAAGATGGCATAATAATATGATAATAATAATTATGATGATTAAGTCTATAATCCTTGAAGCGCTGCAAAGGCAGTGAAAGTTTGTGCAGCAGTTCAAATGTTTTAATGCATGGAAAACTTGGGTAGCTTTCAAATTTTAGATTGCTCATAATTGTATATATCAATTTGATTTACTTCAAAACAGAAAAAAATATGTTTTTGTGTGGGTGTGATACCAGATCAGTTTTCATTGTTCTTGGTGTTTTGTAGTTGCTGTGTATCTACATTCTATCTGGACAATGATAGCTAAACTGCAGATATTTTGTGCAATTTGGATTATATGTGCCCGGTGTACTGGAGCATACTTTGTCAACATGTGAGTACAGAATTTACTATTATTATAAAATGAGAAGTCATTTCAATGTATTGCTTACAGGGAGCATGAAAGGATGGCTATATTTGTTATAGCCAAAGTATTGTAAATATGTAGTACATGTGAGGATTGGGAGTTTTCTCATCTGACAGATGGGCGAATGAGTCATCTGACGGATAACTCATCTCTCATCTGTCAGGTGTCGGTGATTCATTTTCTCACTTGTCAGGTGATTCATCACTCATGTTGTACTAAAATTTACTTCACGTGCATATAAAACATCTCACTCTAGCAGTCTGTATGCACATAGTGTCATACATACAAATCAAAGTCTAAAAGTCGATTACAATTACATATCACAATCTGCTGAATGCAAGAGTGCTTCAAGCTTGTTTTGTTTGTTTATGGTAGAGAAACAAAATCAAGTTTTTTACTAACAGTTATTTACTCTTTGCTATTGCTATATTATGTCTGTGAGTTTGTGAGCATCATGGAAGCAGAACTCTGGTTTCTCTGTAGTTTGAGTAAGCATTTGCCATTACAAATCTGCCTCAGCTGTGTATTTCTCTCTCAATAAATGATGTTTAAAAAAACTAATACATAAGTGAGTAAGATTAGTTTATTTGCTCCTTCATTGAGATTTTTTGCCGCAGGCATCCTGATGTGGAGAAACTACAAAAGGATTATGGACTTTTTGATCTCCAATCTGTTGATTTGTGCCAAAAAGCTCTTAATTGCAGCCGAAATCTTACAAACAATCAAATTATAAGAATTCAAGAAGATAGATATCAGCCTGGTTCTTATTTTCTAATGTATTTCGGGTTTATACTGAAATACACACCCGGAGAGCCTATGGAACTGTTTCTTGGTCATCCAGATCAACAACAAATATACAAATATCAAACTGGAAATTCTTTAGTGGCTGAAGCTTCTATGATTTTAGATATGGTACAATATAATAGGACAAAGTATGCACTTAGTGACAACTTGAATAACTGTGTGAAAGAGTACGACTCCGAGACTGACATGTTTACCCCTCTCATTGGTGCTTGTGCCTCAGCCAGCACTCCTATTGGACGTCTTTCTTCTGACCAAGATATACCTGGTCTCTCTAACTTCCTGCAAGGAGTTCGTGATATTGAATTGGTGGAATTTGACAACTACTTTATTCTCTGTGATGACGACTATGGTCAGATCTTTACCTATGATGTGAGCACAGGTCGAGTAAAGCTCTTTCTTCAGAAGGCAGACGAATTCACCATCTCCCGTCCTACATTCTTGCTGTTGGATACACAGCAAAAACATGTCTATGTAGCTCACAGCACTGGATTATCAGAAGTAGAGTTACTGAGTCGTAAAGTAACAGCTCTAATTGTTGAGCCTACCTGGCACACACCACTTGAGTCACTCTCATGGCTCATCTCTAATGAAGTTTTAGTGGCTACCAACCCACAGGGACAGTCACTAGTACTTATAGATCTGAAAAGAGGACTTCACATGCCCGTGTGTGCTGGTAAGATAACTCTAATGTGTTTTGGCAGGCGATCTACATTAATAGCTGTCACTTTGATTTTAATCAATAGACAATATAAATAAACCTTCATTTATTTGAATTGCCTACAATAAAATTATAAGTAGTATTTAATATGAAATGACCTGGCTTTTTGTCATGCTAGTTGTAAAGGTCTACTGCAAATTCGACTCAAAACTGTGAATATGATTTAGTCAATGGTAGATCACCTGGTGTAATTTATTATTTTATTTAAAAGTAAATAACTGAAAAACAGTTTTTGATTACTACTACATCTATGTATATGGATAAATAAATATTCAATTTTAATGAAATTACTAGCCCGTAAGGATAAATTAATTTTTTCAGTTATATAAGCTTCCTGTACCATCTTATTAATGTCAGACGACATCACCTTTCTAATCAATTGTTATTGTAATATTTTATGTTCTAGTGAAAGGAGCAGAATACGAGAATGCTACGGAGACTGGACCAATAGGAAGTTGTAAGCTGAGTCACCCGCAGGCAGTTTGTGTGACCAATGACACTATGTATGTTGTGGCAAATAGCGAATCCATTTCAACACAACCAGGAAACAATTTATTTGAGATGAAAGTTTACGAATGGCCATGTCCCCATTGCCCCGTAGAGCTTTCTCTCGCTAACTTGAAAATAAATAACTTAAATTACTCATCATACCCTCCCAAAGTAGTTGAATTCATTGTTGAGGACCAATATGTTCCGGGACAATTCTACTATAACCGTGACTCTGTAATACTCAAGTCAACTGCAGACGGCAAAGTTGAACATTTTGTGGGAAGATATTTTGACGACTTCACTACTAGATACAAACCTGGAAATTCTACTACTGCTGAATTCTCTCGGCATATTTTAGGTTTGGCCCAATCTGATCTAGCAACCTTCTTTATCGCTGACTATCGGAATAATTGTGTCAGAAAGTTTGATTTACAGAGCGACTATGTTAGTCAGTTCATTGGCACATGCCGAAAAGACGACAATTCTGAAACCCTTTTACCGGGACACTTGTATTCACCAGATTATGACTTCCTTTCTGGCGTCATGCAGATCTTGTATCTGAAACAACGGGGTTGTCTGCTCATGATTGATCTACACGAATACATAACTGTGTATAGCTTTGCTACAGGAAATGTGTCATTACTTAGTGGAGAGACTTCGCGGCTTCCTGTTCAACTGCCACGAGGAATGTTGGCTAACAGTGATGAGTCTCAGTTGTATGTGACTGAACGGTTCCAACACTTGTCAAAGATAGATCTGGAGACTTATGAAGTCACGTTGCTAATTGGGCAAACAGCGAATCCTTTCGCTACTGGGAAACTTTCTTCTATCGATCTAAGTTACACTCCAATTCTTCACTGGATGGTTCCAGATAAGCTGATAGTCACTGTCCAAATTGTAGAAGAGTCTCTTCTCTTCATAGACCTTGTGAATGGGCAGGTTTACTCAGCTTGTGCTGGTGAGTTAGGGAAACTCTCTGGTTCAAACTAATGAAAATTTTAATGTAAGCTTTGGTTTGTTTATGTTCTGTGGTAAGTTTATCTCTAAACAGTGAGTAGATGTAAAGGGAGAAACTTGTAAAGGAGAGCTTCACTGATTTGGTAGAAGCCACAACTAATTATTCAACTTTGTAGACATGCTGAATGCACATGTTCTTTTCATGTGCTTTGTAAACTGCTGATTTGAATCTTCTCTGCATGAACATGTAATATCTATAGTATTTTTCTGTAGATTCGAAGAACTTGAGCCAGACTGTGACAGGAAATCTGAGTTCGTGTGTACTAAATGCCCCCTCGGCTTTTACTGTGTTTTCCAACAATTCTATTTATATAGCAACAATACCTGGCCTTGAGAATTATTATGATACCAATATTATTAGTCCTCGAGGGGAGTTCTATAAGATGGATGCTAGAAGTAAGTTAGTTAAGCTTCTATATGCAAGGTTTACTATTACATTCATTAAATATATTGCAGTATTATGTGTTGCATTTTAGAACGTTGATTTAATGTACTATTTAGTGTCTTGAGTTAAAGTAGGTATTAAAAGCAAGTAGTTTCAGGTAAAGTTATTCACAGGTTTCGCAGTAAATGTAACCATTATCAGAAAAAATAGAACTTTTACATTGAACAGTTTTATGGAACAAATGCACACTGTTTATAGTTAGAATGTATTTTTTACAAAAAGTATTTGGCTATATACGCTAATGTTTCATGCTATAACAGTATTGCATTACATGCTGTGCTGTCTAGCCAGTCATACTCTTCATAGGATTCAGAAAATACTTCCTTGTTGTGGCTGCTTCTTTTCTCTATACTTATAAAGTAAAGAGAAAAGATGTTATTTTTCAAAAACAAGAGTGATGGGAGAACCTTGAGACTCTGAAATATGCTGACCAGTGTATTCAGGTTGAGAGTATTGAACACAATTGTAGAAATCACAGGCTCCATTCCTTCAACTTTCAGGGATTGCTACATTTTATTACAGTTAGCATTTGCCATCTTGAAATGTCATCTGGAAAAGAGATTTCTATCCCTGCCAAAACCGCCTTCTATCAGTTTGAATATGTGGCGATTGAGTGTTTCTCAGGATGGGCAATAAATTCATCATATAATAAAGTTCAGTGCCTTGGCAGCTCCACTTGGAGTTATCCTCTCCCTGAGTGTGTGCAGGTAAATTGGCTATAGTAGAAACCTCAACATTTAAGTTTTCATCGTGTTATATGACTGACGTATACTATCCTACAGGGAGAGAATATTTACACTAGGTATAATTACACTTAATGGTATTTGGTAGGTTATATTGGATATTGACTAAAAATATTTTTTTTGCAAAACTCCGGGTGTTGGATTACCTGCGTGTGATTTGTATATATTATTACATTAATTGAAATACTAGCTATTAATTGATGCGGTCACTGTAGCAAAGTTGTATTATGGGAAATAGAGAAAAAACCACCTCGATTATGTAATGTTCATCTGCTGTAGATTTCAGCTTTCATTGTGTTTTCTTTCATGAAAGTTATATCAAATCTAAGTCAGTCAGGCTTTTGTTGGATCTTGTACTGCGGTAAGCTGCTTACATTAGTTCTATTGGATATTTGTAGGTGACGTCTCCGTCGGACATCCACAGCTTGTCCCCTACAGTTGGCCAGCTATCTGGTGGAACTCTGATTACTGCTGTTGGTCTTATACCGAGTACTGGTGTAGAAGTGTATGTGAACAGTTCAGATGGATTTATGTCCCCTGTAGAACACAATATAAAGTATGTTTTGTCAGATTTAATATACTATTTAATATGAATGTATATAAACTGACTCAGCCAGTATTCTTTACATGATGAAGTGACATAATATATATTATATTAACCTCACTGTATGAACTAATATTAACTTATTGTATAATATACATTTAATGATGTGAAAAAACGAAATATGTACATATGTCTTTATTTTTGTATATTTATAGACCACAGAAATTGTCTTTTGAGATGCCAAATCAAACTAAAGAAGGTGAAGTCCAGTTAATCATAAAACTATCAGAAAATGTCACAGCATTGTATGACTTTGTATATGGAAAGGATCCAGTTGTAGACCATACAATTCAGTCTGCCACTCTCGTCAGGTATGCTGTGGAAAACGTAATAACACTTATTAGAAGCAATGGCATTCACAGTGGTTTTAGTGGTGGTGGTGGTGGTAGCAGCAGCAGCAGCAGTAGTAGAAATAGTAAAAGTAACTATTTTAAAAGTAGCAGCAGCAGTAGTCAAATGACAGTGACAGCAGTAAAAGTAACAATAACAGCAGCAGCAGCAGTAGTAATAGTAAAGGTAACAGTATAGCAGTAGTAGAAACAGTAACAGTAGCAGCAGTAAAAGTAACAGTAGCAACAGTTATAGTTGTAGCTATAGATGTGGTAGTTAGTAGCGACATATTGCGAAGCTTGTATCATCTTTGATATTTGCAGTGGAGGGTTTGACATGATGTTCTACATTTCCAATATAAACTCTTCCAGGAATTATGCTCTCTCTGCTGGAAATACTGACCAACAGTATGTAAGTAAATAGTGTCTGGAAAACCATCTCCACCAATTACTGTAGCATGTAAGATATGCAGGCCTCAATCCATCTTTTCCATTATCTCTGATACTCAATAACCACTAAAAATGTTTTCAAGTTGTCTTCCAAGGTCTTTTATGAAGAAATACTTTCTACAATTTTTGAAGAACCAATAAGTGTGCTACTATCAAAATATCATCTACTCGAAGGAAAAGTATATAGCATAATTTGGGTCATGTAGTAGTAAAACTTTAAATTTTTTTAGGAGACTTCTTTATAATTATAATGACTTTAAATTATATACTTGCTAAGAGGGCACAACTCTTAATTATAAATTTACTATCTAGGACATTGGTCAAAGGGTCTATACTTGCTTTTGTGTGCATTAAAATAGATTTATTCTCATTTATTTTAATTTAGATTAAAAATTACTTACATTTTTTTTCATTTAGATTGGAATATTTGTATAATGACGTAAGTTTGACTACGGTTGTATTTATTCTTGTAGAATTGTTCAGTAGGTCTATTAAATATCCTTAGCTGTGACTTTACCTACACTGGCACAGGTAAGTACGGAGCAAAATTCTTTATAACACAGGCTAAACCTATACTTTGCAAATATATAACGCAGGCTACACTTACACCATGTAAACTTACAATTTACCTTATGGCAATCAAGTGAGGTGGATCCTTAGTTTGTGGGTTTAGTTGATAATACAGTGTAGGCCAGAAAAAAAGATTTATTTAAGTTTTTATTCCTATATTTACCATCAAGGAGTTTACTTCTAGAATAGTGTTTGGCTTCTCTCACAGATGTGCATCATTTTAAGGATCACTTGGTATGCATGTACTTTGCTGCCTATAATGTGCTGCTCTGTTTTTATGTAGACTTTGAAGCCGACTATAAATATCTGACTGTCTCACCAGTTCTGCTTTATTCTGATGGGGTTTTGATGAAAAATTTCCAGAACATTTCCATTACTGTTTATGCTGATCCCAAAGTCGAGGTATACCAATAAAATTTCTTTTATCGATTTATAAGCTTTTGGTAAATTTATTACTATAATACTACGTTTTTATTCTACTATTGTACCCTAATAATATATTACTATATTACTACTATGTTGCTATACTGCTACTATTTGTCAATATATACATCTATACTACTAATTAAGGAGTGAAGGAGTTTGTTTTCTATACATTTTTCATGAAGTGTAAACATGTTCACATTTTTACTCTATAAAATATAAGAAAATTTTATGATAAAGGCGCTCCGAACTCTGTCACAATAACACTCGCCAAAATTAACTTTGTAAATTATGTTACTGTTCATTTCTATGTCCCATCCACCCACCTCTGAGTATTACTTAAACTATGTTGACTTACATTTTTTACAAAGAGTTTCAAGATTGCTTTGCACTGGCATGTTTATTTTCTGTTTATAATTTTTACAGGTTGATTCTTTATATTCACCTGCTGAAAATGTGTTTGAAGTGTCTGGAACAAACCTGGACATTGGAGTGTTAAACCAGTTCTATCAACTACATGTGTGGGTTAATGACTCCTATTCAGTGAGTTCAGATGCGTGTGAGGCTACAGATACCCTGCTAAGATGTACCTTAGCAACAAGTGTTCAACAGGAAGTAGTGGCTGCTCAGGTGAGCTAAGGTGTTTTTCAACCAACCTGGTGGTCAGCTACTGTAACTACTGTTTTTGCCTATTTGACCTGTAGACATTACATGATTACATAATACAGTATAGTGTATAGTATATAGTGTATAGTGTATAGTAAAATGCGATATTATTTGCTGCAATGTAGTAAAATTCGATATTACTGGCTGTAAAGTAGTAAAGTGTGATATTATTGGGTGTGGTGTAATAAAGTGTGAGTAGTTATCAAAGAAGACCTAACTTTAAAGTTATTACATTTTTAGCTTTGAACAACCATATTTGTATATAGGGCAGTCTCTTGTTATTGTACCAAAAGTAGTAATGTCCTTATTCATTATCTGAACATGTATCACTATAGCCAAGTATGGCCACTTCTCCCCCCTCCAAGAGCATCTGGGGGGGGGGGGGAGTATCTTTCTGGTACTGTGACAGGCTAACTCAAGCAAGCAATCTCATTTACTATATGATTACAGTTCCTGATTTAACAATGTTTCTGTAAACAGTTATCCTGGCTTTTTTAGATGGTTATTGGAAACTTGAAAGTTGACTTGTTTGCCCCTCCCACCAGTTCACATGCTGTGGCATCCCACACTTCAATGAGCATTGGAATGGTAATAGTTGTCATTGTAGTTGTTGTGGTCTCCGTTGCTGGCATTGCACTTGCCTATGTTTGCTATCAGAACCGGCGGCCCACGTCCAGAGATTTGAAAGGTAGGCAGTGAAGGTATCAGCACCAATGTGACACAAATATGCCAGCAAGTAGAAGAAGTGTCAGCAGATGACAAAAGTGTCAGCAAGTAACATAAATGATTTCTATAAACTCAAATTTTCACATAATTCAACTTTCAGCTTGCCTTTAGCTGACATTGCTAATTAACTATGCTGTCATCTTGATGCAGTTTTTCTGGGTATTTTGTAGCCCAAGCTACTAGCTGGTATTCACACATTGATGGTGACTTGAAGACCAGACTACAGCCACTTATAATAGAGCAAAACGTGATCAAAGTGGACAAGAAAACTGCTATTGGGAAAGGGAACTTTGGTGCAGTTTATACAGGCCAACTCTTACTAGAAAACAGCATTAGAACAGTTGCTATAAAAGTTATAAAAAGTATGGATGTCAGTCTATGATATGCATGCTTTGTTATTTACACAATTCAGAATTAAAGCAGTATTTACTATAACATGGCTGCACAAAATTACATAATAGATGGATTTATACTAGTAGACTTATTATAGGGATGGGTAACATATAGTTCACTCTTACTATTGTAGATACGGAGACAACCATACCAATAATAGAGAAGTTTCTAGAAGAAGCTGTCATCCTACAAGATTTCAAACATGCTAATGTTCTAGAAACACTTGGTGTGTCTATTCCAGACTCAGATACGCCTCAGGTTGTGCTTCCTTACATGGCCAATGGAGACCTTAAATCACTTATCCAGATAGAGCATGTAGTAAGTATATAAATGTTTATATGATAAGTATATAGATGAACGTGTGGAAGTATGTAGATGTTTTACTCTTTGGATCCTCAAGTTTTAAAAGTATAGAAATAATAATCAGTTAGTCAAATCCCAAATATAGAATATGTAAGGGTTGCATTATAACCAGAATATGTTTCACCAGTAGAGGGTGCTATGTGCTATCCACCCGCTTTTGAACCAGCTAGTCATATGACGTTTTCCAAAGCCCAGTTTGAAATTGTAAAGAGTCTCCTTCACCTGACGTTTATGCAATGACATAAATAGGATACAACAGTTAGTTACCATAGTTACCCGATTTTTCTATTCCTGTGTTCTAGAAATTGACTTTTGGAGATCTGATGCATTTCGCTAAACAAGTGGCGTGTGGAATGGAATACTTATCATCCCACCGATTCGTCCACAGAGACCTTGCTGCTAGGAACTGTTTGTATGTAACTTCAATGGTATATTTGACCTGCTGTTACCTATACTAGAGCTAACTTGTTACTAAGTGTACCTATGCTGCAGCTGTTTTATTGCTAAGTATACCTACAGAATAGCTTGCTTATCACTAGATGAACATACAGAATAGCAAACCTAATTATATTGTACTTTTCACAACAAATGTTATGAAAATAACTACTTTATAGGGTAAGTGAAGAGTATATAGTGAAGATAGCTGACTTCGGTTTGTCCAAAGATATATACAGCAAAGACTACTATCGATCACGTGGGAAAAATGGTGCTCCATTACCAATCAAATGGCTTGCCTTAGAAAGTCTGAACTCTGGGAAGTTCACTATTATGAGCGATGTGGTGAGTCAGCTGTATGCCATAGTCTGCAACTAAATGAGTCATACTCTCTGTGTGATTCATCAGCTCTGGCTTAGCATCATTTCAATTGCTTACTAAAAGACAATGACTAATATTGTGTTGCTTAACAAATCATTACTATATTTGGGTTTTATATTTTTTAAAGCTGAGTCATAAAGGCAGAGTCTGTTCTGTTTTATTTTTTACTTAAGGATGTCTTTATAGATTTATATTTTTCACTTAAAGTAGGTTTTATAGATGCAGGGTAATTTGTTCTTCTACTAACAGAGTATCATACCATTTTCTGTGTGCATTTAGTGGTCTTATGGAGTGCTAGTGTGGGAGTTGTGTACTCGTGGTGCTCCACCTTATGCAGATATAGACTCTTGGGATGTTAAATCTTTCCTCCAGAACGGGAGGAGACTCAGCTGCCCGACATACTGTCCACCAGCAGTGTAAGTTTTGTAATTAATAAGATTTAATCACCTGTTACACAAGACCTGCAATAATCTACTTCATTAAAGTGTTGACCATTTTCTGCTAACATGCAGGTTTTGTCATTTATAATATCAAAAGTTATTAGTAACCTACTCTTCATATAAGATACATGTGTTTTTAGATCTCAGCCTGAAAGTGTTTTTACAATTGTTCACAACCTTGATTTTTGCCGAATTGTATAGTCAGCGGATGGTTTGATATTTAAAACACGAATAAATCGTTTGTCAGGCTCTAATGTGTTATAGCTTGAATATTATTCACTCAAAATACATGCTGGTTGTAGTCTATATATTTAGCATATTCAGGCCTTCAGCATCCAAGTCTAAAAATATATTTTATCATTATGGGTTAGCTATTATTGAATATATTATTGAAATTTATATCAATTTAAACTTTGGGCAGAAATTATCTAAATAATTATATACAAACAAATACTCGTTTAAAAGTTCAACTTGATGATTTTTTTAATTTAATTATCGGTCACCAAGTTTCACTGTTTATTATTGTAACCACCAAAACAACGTCCTGTATGTCAAATGGAAGCCAATAACATGGTTTCTTCAACTCAAGCACTCTCATACCTTTGCTATTTTACAAGTTTGTATATTTTATTGTATATTTCATACATTGATTTACTTTAGATGGCATGTTATATCTAATTGCTGGTTGGAGGACCCTGAACAACGTCCCACATTTACTGAGCTTCATGAGTTATTCACCTCCTTATTAGAGAATGTTGAGTTTCAGCCACATGGAGACTACACATACATTCGAGACTATACTAGGTCTATACCAGATAACTACTACATTCCCAGCGAAGTATGTGCTTTACTTAATGCCTTAGCTCTGTGAATTTATATGTAGCTGTTCAGTTCAATACAATATAGCATCACACCAATATGCTTTGAGCAAAACGTTTGTGTTGTTCGTATTCTTGGTCTACGTAAATATTCAGTTGCTATAGTTTCTTTTAATTAAATCAATTATGGGGAAAAAAGACAAAGATATTTTTATAAAAAGTGGTGGTGAGTCATATTGTTTTTGTTTCTCTGTTAGAAAAACTGACAATTAATTGTTTGTTAAAATAAAATTTTAACTTTTTCAACCCATTGTGAGTTATCTACCCATTTATTATATATATATATATATATATATATATATATATATATATATATATATATATATATATATATATATATATATATATATATATATGCAGTATATTAAATGTGATATTGTCACAAATAATTGCCAAATAACCATGGTAGTTCCAACGTTTTGTTTTTTTTATTTTCTACCTGAATAGTATTGTCATGAGGGGAATGTTCTCTACTAGAAATTTCTATGCTGGAATGCTTGAGATTGTTTTAAAGTTTTTCTGTTTACTATAAATACCGAGGCAGTTGTGCTTACAATATAACTCATTTTCATAAGTTGATCTGTGTATATCTTGCTGGAGAAATAAAGTCTACTTATATTCACAACTCTATTTACTCTCAACTGGATTAGCAAGCTGTATGCTACTTGTCTATACACTTCTGACTACCAGACTTCGAACTCGTCACACTGCTACCATAGTTTTGTGACAGATATATATCATATGTGATATTATATATTGATGTATTTTTGTTGTGCTATTAGATTGGAGATGTAGAAAGTGAGCCAAGTGAAGATTTTACAGAGGCTGAAAATGCTCAAGATGTGACAATTACATAGTGAAAGTTTGTTTATTACCAGCAATATAGTTTTTTGTGCAACCAACAATCACAATCTTACTAATTATTGCGTTTTTAATTTTTTTTGTTTATAGTATCTTTGAAAAGTTATAGATAATTATCATTTTACTTGTTTACAATCTTTGTTCATAGTTGCACTTGTACATACATTTGTTTCAATTATGGTGTATTTTTCATAGCAGCTTTATTATATGACTTATTTTATTACTTTTTTTATTTAGATAATATGTATTTCATTTACTGAATAGTGATCAAAATTGCAAAAAATATAAAAGTGAGAGTTTTTCAAATTTCTTAACTGGTAGAGCATAAAATAAAAGAACAGCTGAGAATCAATGAGCAACAGGTGCAAAAACGCAAATATGAAAGTTATGTAATAGAATAATATATGCTTACATATAATTGCAAATGGGACTGTCAAAATATAGTATTATAATTGCACATATGGCTGCCACATGATATAATAGTATAATTGCAAACATGACTGCCCTCACTATATAGTAATATAATTGCAAATTATGTGACTGTCATAACCATATAGTAATATAATTGTAAATATTCTTGACATGTAAAGTAGTGAGCTGCCACTTATTGCTCACTTACCCTTGCATATAAAATAAGTAATTAATGAGGTATTTATATTGGTTTTAAAAATTGTAAGAATAATAGCACTTATTACATAATAATAGCACATATTATACTCGAGAGTTAATTTGTTGGAGGCAGCAAAGTGTATCTTTTAAACCGCTGCCAAGTAATCGTTCATTTTCCTGTCTTGGGCTGACTTTGGCACCAGATAGTCTTCCATCTACAGAACAAGTGTTACAACATATATACTAGATGTAACATATGTTACAGTTGTAACAGTTGCAAAAGATGCTACCGATGTAACAGATATAACAGATGTAACCAATGACCATAAGTAAACAGGAGTGCATCATTCACGTACACAATTTAATATGTGTATAGTTGCTGTTTCAGGGTTTGTCCCCTCGTCATCACAAAACAGAGTATGTGGCCCACAACTTTGGAATGAAAGAAATTAATGCTTTAACAAAAGCATGTTTAAACATCTGTAAGGTCAAGCTAGAGTGTTTGAATAACGCCAGGAGTTGGAGCTTTGCATAATGCTAAATGGCTTGAGTTAAAGTGCTCAATTACAAAAGTACCCATTTTTGAGCATAAAGTTAGAGCACTAGATGTGTGTGTGCTGTGGGAGGGGCTGCACAGTTATTATCTAAATAGACCTTGTTTGTTCAACATACAATTTTAACGCAACTTGTAGTGACAAAATAAATACATTGAGCAGCATATTTATATGATTCATGTATTGAGACATGCACACTTGTAGTTCATGATGGTAGCACAGAATATCTTCTGTAATTTACTATAATTGGCAGATGGAATGCTTGCATACCATTCCACCAGTATTCCCCTATTAACTTTAGATAAATGCAAGATGCTTGTTAATAGCTACTTTACATTGTATTTATATTATCCAAGTCATTTCAATACTAGACTCTTGGCACTGTCAACCTTATGTAAAAAGACAAGTGAACAAAAAATAAATTCTCACAAATTTTGCTTATTTATGTTCCCTTTCCCAATCAGTGTTGTCCTACCAGCTCCTTTGTTATCTATTTCATCACATTATGTGTAAAACATGTGTTGAATACTATCTATATAATATGTAGTCCTTATAATTCTAAGGTTATAGAAACATTTTCATAAACTTACATAATTTATTGAAATACCCTTTGAGTTTCATTGCCCAATGAGTTATTTTCTGTTTATGCTCAAAGCGCAGGAAAATATTTCAAAATGTTTCTTTTACAAAAATGCTTTTAATTTTAACTTTATAATTGAAGCTTTTGTCTAAGCAGATATTTTAAACTACACAATATTATTTTTGTAGTCAAAATATAAATTAGGTGGTATGTGAGCAGCTGTGGTCTAGGGGTTAGATCGTTTGCCCAGTAAGCACGAAGTCATGGGTTTGAGCCCTGACGAAGGTCATTGGTGATGTTAAGAAGAGCACCCAGGCATAATTGCTCCTGTGCCTTATCTTAATAAGTCCTTAGTCTGATTTAACAAAAACTCTTTACACCAGGGGTTTCTCACAGGGATGGTGACTATAAACTTTCATGAGTTGAGTCTATATAAGTTAGGCTATACAACTCACCTCTACTTCCATTGCATCTTCAACATAGTCTACAGGAATGTCTTTAGTATACTCTCGGATGTAAGAATATGGACTTTGTGGAGAACATTCTGTATTTTCTAACAGTTTATTTAGAAATTCAAGTATCACTGTAAATGAGGGCCTTTCTTCAGGGTTCTCCAACCAGCACTGGCTCATGATACCATAGCTGCAGAATTGTGACACAAACTGGTTACTAGTTTATTCATTTCTTAAAAAACTGTGAATACATGCAGTATAAGTCTGTTTATTTTGAGTATAGATGTTTGATTGATTGATTAATTGATTGATCACATATCACAGACAGGAAAAAATGTTGCGAAATTCAGTGTAAATACTGGCCTTAATAAGTAGACATGAACAAAAGTGAAAAAAAAGTTAGAACTCTGTTGGATAATTTGAAATAAAATGTTTGACACATACATAACAGGAGGGCAGAAGTTGGGCTGGTGCAGCCTTCTACCTTCTTCCAGGTAACGTCTTATATCCCATGCATCTACATCAGGGTACGGCTGACTGCCTCGAGTGCACAACTCCCACATCAATACTCCGTATGACCACTGCAAGTATAATGACATACATGCCAAGATCCTGTTAGCTAATCAAATATTTATTAGCAGGAAATTCCAAGTTGTGCAGTCATTTTGGCGCTAGTTTGATCTAAAGAACATGCTTCTCTGTTGACAAAATTGTCTATAGTTCACAACTTTTGTTGGTGCAAATTGCAATTTATGTTTACTCATATCTGCCAATACTAATGACGGCAGCTATTATTATTGTCCACACACACAAACACAAAAAATGTTTTGAATCATAATATGTTGTATACTGGTAATCTCTAGCAGCTACTAATTTTAAATGATGCATAAGTTATAGTACATATGTAAAACCAAACATTGATTTCTTAAGAAAGCTGTTAGAATACATAAACCAGGTAATTAGTGAGTTAGCTACTTTGTAAAAATCAACTATAAATCAATTTGTAGCAAAAATACATGGTGAAAATATTTAACCCATATAAACATTTTGCACATATCTCCATAATCCTTTTTAGGTGAACCGTTAACCTATATAAATGTGCTTATAGCAATGTAGGACAATGAACTACCATAAAATAAGAACATAATTATATTTGATGGTGTGATGGAACGAAAGGGTATTTGTGTAACCGTGAGTGGGTTGATGGGAAATAAATTGATCCCAACAAACCACTTTAAACAAGTGATGGAAAGAACAATGTTATCCAAAAATATGAATCCTATCAACTGAAATGAAGCACTCGATTACCAATCTATTGAATAATTTTTGAATTCAATATCATCTTCTGTTTTAAATACACTTTAAACAACTAAAGATTGAAATTTCTGATTTTCCGTTAAACGTTAAAAGTTTCAACCTGTGCAGGTTTTACAACCCTAAAATGTGCCTAATGCCAATGCCAATAGACATACAGCAATTGGAGTCAGCCAAGGTAGCAGGTTATCTACTTATCAGAACCTTTGACCTTCCGTGCCACATGTTTTCATTAGCAATAAGTCAGCACTATAGTTGAAAATTAATATTAGGATCACTACAAAGGTCAAATCTTAATTTTTTATTTGAATCATTAGCAATGGTCTACTTCCACCAGCAAAATGCATGTTTCTAAACAAGCTCAAGTAGGCTAATATAAATATTTAGAACAATAACATTAGTCACTTGTCATACATTGCAGTGACTACATGATTAAATGAATCAGCAGGTCATACATAGAAACGTAAACCTTTCACTCTAACTACACACATTCACTTTTACTATATGTACATACATTTCACACTAGCAACACTCATATACATTTTGTCCTAACAAACATCTGGGGGCACATCCGTGTGGGCTTGTCATTCAAATGAGATAAACACACACTCTTGTTAGCTGATGACACATAGTCACTTACGACGTCACTCTCTGTGCTGAACTTTCCCTCTCTCAAACTTTCTATAGCTAACCACTTGACAGGAAGAGCAGTGTTGCTTTGCTCATCTCTTCTGTAGTAGTCATTGCTGTAGATGTCTTTGGACAAACCAAAGTCGGCAATCTTCACAATGTACTTGTCGCTAACCCTGAAAGTAAGCAGAAGTTTTTCAGTTAAGATTTCATTTAGCAAGAGTCAATTTGAATATTTGGTAATCTATAATAGGCACACTTACAGCCATTCCACGTATACATATTCAAAGTGATACTAACAGTCTCATGTACATATTCAAAGTGATACTAACAGTCACATGTATGTATTCAGAGTGATCCAGTCACACATGTGTATTCAGGGTGATACAGTCACACATGTGTATTCAGAGTGATACAGTCACGTATGTGTATACTTACAGACAGTTTCTAGCTGCAAGATCTCTATGGATGAACTTGTTATTTGATAAGTATTCCATCCCACAGGCAATCTGCTTAGCAAAGTGCATTAAATCTCCAATAGAGAATTGCTAAAAAGAGAGCATAAGAACGGGTCTTAGAATGCACACCCCATGCTATAGTCTGAAACAATACTATAAAATGTTTTTCAGCCTACGGCTTGATGCCAACATGCACAGCTTATACTATATAGGCCTACTATAACGTGTCAAGTGTGGGAAGTTATGCAATGCTGAATTTTAATGCAATTTAGAGGTAGCTTCATACTAGCGAAGTGTCAAAATATCTTTGCACTAATGAAGTTGACCACCTGAAACCAAAAAGTGGAAGCCACACATCAAAGTTTGTAAGTCAAAAGTTGGAAAAGCTTCAACTATTGAAACTAACTTTGGTAATATTATCTTTTCAAACCTAAGTGTCAATAATATTGCACACACCATATGCTCCATCTGGATAAGTGATTTAAGGTCTCCATTGGCCATGTAAGGAAGCACCACCTGAGGCGTATCTGTGTCTGGAATAGAGACACCAAGTGTTTCTAGAACATTTGCATGTTTGAAATCTTGTAGGATGACAGCTTCTTCTAGAAACTGCTCTATTATTGGTATAGTTGTCTCCATATCTACAATAGTAATAAATCTACTACAAGTTATAATCAATAGTTTAGTATAATATACTGTCCACAAGTAATAGCCCAAATATCGTTCACAAAAAATTTAACAATTATATTCATTCGCCACTACAATAATTGTTATTTTTACTGCGAGAGCTTCATGCAAAATTCACTGACAGCTCAATGATATATTTGTGCCTTTATTTGTCTGCATGGTCATGGTGTTTAAAAAGTTAATATAATAACACGGTATATAATATATTAGAAAATGTAATGCTCTGGTTGTATACTAAACATTAGGCCAGTTAGAATTAGTGAAATTCAAGCTTTTTAGTTGTAGAATTATGGTTTTGTTGTAATTAAAGTTATGACATCATAGCTTTGTGATAGCTGTGAATTGAATGCACTGCATATAAACAGCTGGGGACTTGAGATTTTAGTTTGAACCTGGTAAGTTGGGCTAATATTACACCAGTAAGGCCTATTAATAAACATAGCTTTTATTAGTATAACTATAAAAAAAAGTTCAATTTTTCGATCGAAAGATAATATTAATATATTATGCATAGTAGCATTTTGATTATATCTCTCATGCTTGGGCTAACCTTAATTGGAATAACCTGTAAAAAATTTCGTTACCTTTCAAAGTTTTGACTGCTACGGTTTTCACGGATTCTCCAGAGCACATCTGACCTAAATATATTGTGCCGAAGTTTCCCTGCCCAATTGGAGCACCTTCCTTGATTTTCAGCGCATCAGACTCTATGAGCAGAGAGTCCAATTTAGCTTTCAAATCTATGTTGATACTGACAAACCACTGGTTGTCTTCTTCTACAGACAAAGAAAAAATAAACCATGAGTATGCTAATAAATTAAAGTTATTAGTAACATTTTTTAGAGTTTTTGCTCAAAATAATAAATAATGCATCACCAAAAGTTGAATATTCAAGTTGAAAAAAAAAACATAAAAAATAAAGCACAGAAAGAATTTGTATGATCTTGGCAAGTTTTAGAAAAATGGTTATAGTTTTAAACTTTACAATTAGAATTTTAAGTCAACATTTTTAAAATAAAATGTTATTCTTATTCACCAATAAATTGCCTCAAATATTGAATGCCTCTCAGAAAAAAATCTTTTTTTACAAACTAAATGCACAAAGTTTCAAATCAATAACCATCTATTGCAACTGTAAGAGACACAGTGACTTACTTGTAAATCTAAGTGAGTTAATTCGTAAATTAGCTGCTACTCTAGAAGCACTTCTATTTCTGTACCACAGGATGACAGCAATTACTGTTATTATCGACACCAAAGTGACCACAACTATAGCAGCAATACTGCCTCCAGCTAACAGTGGTGCCGCTGTTGTAGAAGATACAGCAGATAGAAATACAGCACTTGTAGGGTTAAGTTTCAGCTGTGCAATATAAACCTGCAGAAGAGAAAGAGCATGGTTAGGTATATTCTGTGTGGCACCTTTGTTAGTTAGAATTAAGAACCCTATTAAAGTAAAATCTGATGCCAATCAAGTTACAAACAGACGCCCTCTATAAGAGGGCCAACAACAAAAGTTCAAGATATTCGTAGAATTGAAGCCTTTTTTAATAGTGTAAGGTCTATCAGATATTTGTAACATAAAAAGTCTTCTGTTTAAAAAATTAAGTTCTGAACCTTAACTCAAACAAATGTTAAAAACTCATGCTAACAAGTAATTGGCATTTGTGCAGCCTAAGATGGGGATTATACTTTTATTATAAACTGGCGAAAAACTTCAACATCCTAAATGGTAACTCCCAAAATGTGACCTGTTTTTCTGACAGTCCTTACTTTATAATCGGGAAACCATAATTAAGCAAAATTATATCTGTCAGATTCATAAGGAAACCTGCCGTCTTTGAATAAGGAAATACTGCAGCAATGCCAACTGCCTTTGATGAAATAAGCCAGTTATATTTTATTTTCAAACCACATGCAGATTTAAATTATTGCATTATACAAATTTTGATTGATATGATTAATAGGAGTTTCCTTGTTTTGGATGCATGTCAAAGTAATTTTAATTTAAATGAATGCCTTGGTCTAAAATGAATACCAAACAAATATTGAGGTCACATGTTGCAGTTCCTTAAAACTTTGAAGAAATACACACATACAAGAGTAACTATGAGAATTAAACTAAGTTGCATGGTTAGATTATTAGACTAACGGTTATTAAAATTAGAAAATTGTAGTTCTGATAGTGTGAAAATAAATAATATGAGAAGATGCAAAGAAATGCAAAAATTGATTCAAATATTTAAACAAAGTGAAGAGTAAAAGTTGAAGCTTCAAACCCTTTTTACCAACTATAAAATATCAGTAAACAATGACATAACACTAATATTTGCAGCAGCTTAAATTTGTAAAGAAGACCCGGAACACATTTATCTTTTTACTATTAAAGTTAGAGGCGATACACAAGTTCTTTTGCATTCATATTAGTTTTATTTTAGCTGAAGCAGAAACAACTTTTTGCCACTAAAAAAACAGTAGGAGTAGTCTGGCTCCTTTAATTGTTATGTATGTTTTCATCTAATCATGGGCTAGCTCATTCTGCTGAAAATCAGGTTCCTATAAGCTTTTCAAAATTCTACATTTATTTGTAGATCAGGTGAGGGCAGCATTAAGTGGTCTAGTTAAAGCAGCAAGATTTAAAAGGTATTTTCCATCCATAAAGTCTTTATAACGTTTTACTAATAATAGCAGCATATATGTTATAGGTTTAGCATGAAAGTAAAGGGTTTTAATAATGAGAAAACTGATTTACTTAACTGCAGTTAGTAAAGCATACTAATAGTTTCTAACTAAGTGTATAGAAGAAAACTTAGTCAACTTAAAATGCACGTAAAGAGTTATCAAGAAGTATATAGAGTAGGAAGACATTTACTAAAGCTGTAAGAGAAATATTATCTTCATTATATAAGTTAGTTGCAACAAACAAAAAATTTTTTATTTAATATTGAATTTGAGTTTATTTTACAAATTGCTATAAATATCTTTTCTATACTTTGTACTTAAATAATTGACGAAAGAATATTAAAGATAAAGTATTGCCCTTAAAACAGTAGATTATACATGCGACACGATTTTGCTTTAGTTTGTCTTTTGTTTAAAGTAGATGCAGTAATAGAAAAGGTGAAAAAAGTTGTAAAACAAGTTATATCGTGTCTTTACATTTTAGTACTCCAGAATTTTTTAATACTTTGTAAAATCTTAAATAATCAACAAAATTTTAATTTTGTTTGTTACTTGGCACCTACTTACCTAGTCAGCGGCTATTGATTTTGCACAGTCTTGCTAAACAAGTATTTGCTAAAAATAACTCCAAACCAATCAGTAATAATCTAATTTTATATCAACTATAAAACCCCGTATTTCTTAAATAATAAACATGCTGTGCTTCTAACACCTTCACACTGTAAAAATATAGTTTCATTGAAGCTCTTTGTATTCCAGTATTAAATTATAAATAAAATGCAACAAACTTACGCTAACAGCTTTAGGAGAGGAGTTCAGTTTGTGGTCACCAAGTTGAGGCTGGCACTGAATAGAAGAATCTGAAACCTTTTCTATTTCGCAGACGACAGAGACGTCTGCTGCAAGATCTATCATTATGGCATAGTATTCATTGAGTATGCCTACATCTAAGTTTTTCCCTTTCAAAATCAATGGTTTCCCAACAGTTAGTGAAATGGTTTCCGTCTGCAAAAATCCGTCATAAGACATGCATGAGATGCTGATAAAATGTTGACAGAAAATCGCGGCAGCTATTGTAAGAAAACACCCGCCTTCCTTTAAAGTTTAAAAAATATCATCATCCACTATAAATACTATTGGCATCATAAAAACAGGTCATCTACTTTAACACAACAGTGTCATGTTTAAGCTATTAGTAATAAAAATGTAAGCATTGTAGTGCAATTTAAATAATTGCCTGCCATAGAATCATAATATTCAGATCACATGACTGTCAAATGATTTATTCACTGCTTGATGAATAACTACTTCTGATGTATTTTCTATACAGAGATAAGAACTAATGGATAAACCATCAATCATTTCAGCATCCTGTAGTTGTTTATTTTAAGTCACTACATTTCTGCACATGTTAGTTTGTTGAACTGGATCATAGTATTCTACTAAACTGGGGCACTAGCATTACGAAGCATTGGACTGACATGTTTCTTTCATCAAAATGTGGGTTTGTGACAAAAATACAGACATCCCATTAGTATATAGCAACTAATGAAACTAATACTTCATTACATTGTTGTTATAATAAAGTGTAGAGCTGTAGTCAGTGTACAGTTTCACTCTCATGTCTATCAATAGGGTGGGATACATTGCCACCCCTACTCATTCTTACTTCTATCACTGGATCACTGTAGATGGTCAGGTTCAGATTCTTAGAATTTTTCACAGGTATTCCATCACTCAACAGCTGAACAGGTAGATACCACGGGTTTGTTAAATTTTCTTGTTTTGCTAAAACATCATAAGCATAATTTTAATAAAACTCATATAAACAAGAAATTTGGTGAGCCTTGAATTAAGCATATGGGTTTCATACCAATGGAACCTTTCTATTGGAAAACATTAAACTGCACAGGCCATGAAGTAAAGTATAAGCTTCTGGTGGCAAAATTGTAGATATTAGAGACTTGTTGTCCGGTTGCTGCATATCATAAAGCCGTTTGGCTTGTATTATATTACCAAACAATAGAACTATAATCCTGGTAAGTGTTTTTTGTTTTGAGAAATTTGGGTAGCAGCCATGAAATTGAACAGACCATATAATTAACTTGGTTTCCTGCTGGCATAGTAATAGTTATAGAGGTCATGGCAAGGTGTAACACACATAACATGCTGTGATTACCTGTTATTTGAGTTATAGCACACCTCAATGTCCTACCATCATGGGAACATGCCTGTCAAATAAACAATACCGTTTTTATAATTTATATTACAGCTTAAAGGCGGTAAGCTTCCAGGTTATTTATTACATTTGAGCAAAAGTTTGCATGCTTTTCAACTGTTTTATCAGCATTTTATCCAATTTCTTATACGAAAACACTACAAAAATGTAAGTAAAAGTGGTCATATTAGGTGTCTTGGACTTGCCCAGACTTGCCCGCGAGCGTGCCCTCCGTGTCCTATTCTGACGTGGGGATGGCAAAATAGCCCTATTGTAGCGTGAGTTTATATCGCGTAAAGTTATTAAGAAGCGGGTTTGTCACAGATTCTCGTTATTCGTAGTTCAAATCACATGAATGTTACTCTTCGGGCGGCTACTAATAACTAACGTTAGCTACGCAACATCAAGAAAGGTAACTAATTTGACTGTTTTCAAATGGACTATTCCATTTCGCTAGTTTGTAACTTGCTGTAAATCACAAAATAATTATTTTCCTTATTTTAATGTCAATTATCATGTCGACCACACTACCAGAAAATTACTCTTAAATATGCAGTAAATGATGATTTTCAACCGTTTTGTGATGAATTATAGGTTAGTAGTTGTCTACGTAAAACCAAGTTTTAAAATTTGTAACTGAATCAGTGAAACTGAATCGCAGTATGACTATGAGTATCACTAGTCTATCAGTATCACTATGTCTATGACTCTCACTCTAACTCTAAGTCTATGACTGTCGCCTATTGGTGAACTATTATTAATAATATTCAATGGTTATATTTATTAATACTATTATCAGTCATAATGATAATCATATGACAGTATCAGTTACGGAGCAGAATCAGTTTCGAAACTAATACTTATAATATTAGTTATAACTATAACTACTATAAGTATAAGTTATACCAATAGCTATATTTATATTAATATAAATATTTATATTCATAGTAATACTAATAACAAATGTAAAATTATTATGTTAATAGTTATACTTGTAAGTTATAATATAAAACAAACGACACAAGTATTAATTTGAACTGCTGGTCTTAAAATAAAAAGTAAAATAAATAATAATATAAATAATAAAATATAAATTATAATAATTTAATTATACTAATACTAATAGCAATACTTATACAGTAATATAATTATAATAAATTTATAAAACTCAAACAACTTTAAATTTAAAGAACAACTTTAAATACAAACAAAGATAATATTAAATAATTATAATCATAATGATCATAACAATAAATATAATTATGATTCCAATAATTATCAATATATTATATAATATTTAAATTATTTTAATTTATAATTATAATCATAAATTTTATAGTTATAGTGAATAAATTCAATTTGACATAACTATAATATTATAAAGCAGTCAGCCTATCTCTAATGCTGATTGAAATTCAGATTGTTATGACTGTATCATTATTCACTAACTCTAAGAGTAAGTGGCTACAATTATTAGTATCAATGTTGTGTTAGAGTACTATACCCATTGGAATTTTGATATATCCATTATATTTACAACTCTGCCTGTTACAGCTATTAATAAATTGAACCAAAATACCAACAGTGCCTAATCATCGCCTTATTTATAAAATAATCACAATCATAATGCTTAAGTTAATAGATTGGAAATTATTGAAAATTATGTTGATGCCAATATAAATATGACATTGTATGCATCCAAGTAGTGATGTTGTAATATATCTTGGAAGATAATTACATTATAATAAGAGTTAAATTCCTCTAAGTAACTTTTTTGCAATTATTCCTTAGAATAACTATAACTTATACTCCCAACATTTAATAGCGCATTAGTTTTAGATTGAGCTACTAATTGTATTTATTGCATGTGAAAGTTAGTTATTCTCCGCCAGCTGCATGAATGTGACTGGTAAATTTTGTAACCTTTGGCAGTAATAACTTTGTAGCATAAATTAGACACATTTTTATGAAAATACATAATTTTAATGCTATAGCTGCTAGTAATTCTAATGGGTGTAATAATATTACTTTCACCAGCATTAATTTTTACTTTGTTCATGCTTCATAAAGCATTTTCTAAATTCTTTTTTGAATAAATATACATATAATGTGCTGAATAGATTACATATGTTGGGGTTCTTCCTATACTGCAGCTCAGCCTACACTCCCCACCACAAATGTTCCTAAACTACTAGCTTCATCAGGATACAGATTGATGGAGCTGTATTGATAAAAACTTCTCTTTTTAGCAGTAGAGGCATCATGAAAAAAAAGGCAAGTATTTTACTCAATAAGAATTCGGTTTTTTACTTCTACAAATTTGATAGCCTACACGATTCTATTTAAATGGAAACTGGTCTGACATAATGTGTCTGCAATTTATTAGTTATAATATAGTAAATACTATGCAGGCCTATAGATCAAATGGCCCAAAAAAAATTAAATAAAACATTACACAATGCTGTATTTATTAGCAATGTAATACTTAGCAACTAATTTCACATTATTATTGTTTGCAAAGTTTCATACATCTACATATGTTTGTTCAATTCAGTGTTCTGAAGTAGAAGGTTCCAACAGCAGGGAAAAGCCTTGAACAAGATATTATGTTCTACATCTCCAACTCATTTTAACTTTGCTGGTCAGTTCATTGTGTATCTGGAGCATAGTTTTGTATTTTCAAGTAGTCCATCAGATACCTTTGTAGATAGTAAAGATTAAAATGCTTGTGCAATGATGTCCATAATGTTGAACCGATTTATTAAAACTAAAACTGTTCTTAATTATAACAAAACTTGACAATCTTTACATAAAGAATAATGTCCTATAATCTATCTTCATTGTAAACAAAATTAGAAAGTTCCACACCAGCAAATTGTTTATCATCATCTGTAGGTGGAAGACGCGTGCACTCAGTTATAAAGGCAAGCTGACAGTGGTTTTCTTTGCCTTCTATGAAGATTTGGAAAGAGCCAGAAAATTAATACTCTATAACTGCAAAACCATGTTGTAGTGTCTTGTGTTATTGATTGAATCATCTAAAAGAAAAATTGTTGTATCATTATAATTTTACTGTTAATGAATTAGCAAATCTACTTATCTTGGTAAATATATTCAAGAACAAATACTATAGTGTAACTCAGTTTTGGTTGTGTATGCTCCTTAAGCAAATTTACAGCAGATATCAAACTATATATTAGAGACTGATATAGGAATTAAATTTAAGCTAACCATGATGATGTAAATAGCTGTTGTATGTGACTTCGAGAACTCTGCTGGCCATGTCAGTTCAAATACACCAGGGTGATCTGTTACGAATTTCATGTCATTATTGAAATTCAGCTTTTTCAAGTGCCTCTTCACAACTCTGGCAGCATTCTGACTGCTCCTTAGCTTTCTGTGCCTGAAATTTCTTCTACTTGCACCATTCTTCTATTGGTGGAATGTTAGCCTATAACAAACAGGTGTACCAAAGCTAAAAAAATATCTAATTCACTGCACTAGGATATTATTCAACTCATTTAAATTTAATATATAGCAGTAAAACAATCACATAATTGTTTTTATTTTATCAGCTTTACTTTACAAAGCTGAACCATATAATTTAGTAACTTGTCACCATAATAAACTTTGTACAACATACAAATTGAAAACCTGATGTGATTGCTTTTTTAATAGAATATACATCAAAAACATGTTACTTTGATAAGCGTGTTTATAATAAAAGTATTAAACCAGTTTGAAAAAATTATTTTGTTATATAAGGGATCACAAAACTACATCATTTTAGACCTGTAGCTCAATGTTCCTCAAGCAACGGGCTGCTATGACTAATTAATTTTCTATCATTGCATTTGATTGTTCTACTCATAGTGTATTGGCGAATTAAAATTATTGGTAATTTAATGTATATTTTAGCTACCTCTGTACAATCAATGTCATAGTAATATCAATTAGGTTTTAAATTTCACTGAGTTTATAGTAAATTACTGCAACCGTTACATAACATTTGGCTAGTTCTCTAGTTCATTAAGTAACCATACGAACTTAAATTTACAACATGACAAAACACACAAAGCAAAATTAAAATAAGCATATTATGAACCAATGTAAATGATAAGCGATAATGCTGTTATAAAACATAAATTATCAAATTGAAATAGTTATTATTACTATTAGTATTACTATCATTATAACAACTATAACTATTATTAGTATTACTATTACTATTAGTATTAGCAAATTAGTAGTAAAAAATGAGTAGAGCTCAACATATACAATCTAGCTTACTATAAAAGTAGAAGTAGAACTTTTAAAACTATCATCTGCATCATTATCAGAACTATGAGTAATACTAGTAGTTGTACTAATAGTAATACTAATTATTAATACTAATAGTATCACTATGAGTATGAGACTTGGGCTGGCAGTGATTATCACTATCAGTATCAGCATCGTCATAGTTAAGTTACAAGAATTAGAAGCCATATTCATATTCATAGTAATAGTCAATCATTGATTGAGTTAATGTCATAGTGATACTCATACTCATAATTAATTTATACGATACTCATACTCATAGTGATAGTGATACTTCACCGTGAATTTAATAATAATTTTAATTTAATATAAATATTATTATTATCATTGTTGCTAATATTATGTCTTACTCTTAGTCTAACAGCAGCTCTATGAAGAAGTTAAACATAACTGATAACAAAACAAATTTAAAAAATAATACTGCAACAATCAATATAATGTATATCAATATGCTAGCAACCTAATTTTCAGCTCACTTCATTAACTTTCCGTGCAGTATTGTGAATTGTGATGAAATAAATTTATTAATGGTGACCTTGACATCTTCGTCCAAATGCCTTTCACGTCAAGCCCCGAACCAATTTGTAAAAATTTTGGATTTTTTACTTTTGATTATTTTTTACGAAAAGAGCTTCAAAATAAATTTAAAAAAAAGTGAGCTGTTGTCCACATGAAAAGAAATATATGAGCTAATTTTCTAAATTCAGGAAGTTACCAGAGGGTCACAATATTTTTTTAAAAAAATCTTTATTTTCACGACAAGCTCTATATATTGATATAGAAAAAAAGAAGACAACTCTTTTTTCAGATTTTTCATGTGCCACGGTCACGTCAATATCAGTGCTATTAACACATATATTTTAATTCATTTTTTCTGGTATATTGAGTTGAGATTTTTTGTATATATTTTGTGAATGCTACTAAAAAAGTATGATCTTTTAATTAACAGTAATTGATTTTATCAAAATAACCTGGATGCTTACGATGTTTAATGGCAAATGAGTATATTACAATGGTGTAGTGATTATAAAGCATAAGAATATGTTGAAATTTGGAACTGGTATTGCTGTTTATAAGCTATAATTTATATCTGATGAACCTAACAAGGAAAAGTCATATTATACATGATATCTAAGGTATACCAGTCACAGAGCTTAAACAGTTTTTTATGGTTACTTCTACATGGTAAATATTAATCCTCTAACTTACAAAGGTCTCTCCAAGTGTTGGGGCAAGTAGAGTATAATTATTTGAGGACTCAGCATTCAGAATGTCAAACTCAGCGTCAAATCCTCCACTGCAAAACATAACAAATAAGTTATAAGGGAGAGGCAGCAAGTTGCAGTCTCAACCTGCGTCATTTTAACCATGTTCAAAAACAGGCTATTAATTGAACTAACATAACTGCAGCATGCATTTGTCTGACATATGGTACAGAATGCTAGTAGGCTTGTAGAACTTTTTAAGCTTATCTCTGTTCATCATAGCACAAAAGTTTGAACCCACTGTTAAAACAAAAACTGGCAAAATTTTCAAGAGTAGCGCTTGTGCAGCTTGAAATATTTCAGAAGTATGTATGGTATGCTAAAATTTTCATGTAACTCTGCACGATAAAGATAGATGTTTGTTCACATGCAGTTTACCTGACGAGGGTGGCAGACCGAATTGTATGGTTTAAAACAGGATCCTTTCCATATACAAAGTCATACAATGCTGTGACATTTTCCGTAAGTTTTATGACTAACTGGACTTCACCTTCTTTAGTTTGATTTGGCATCTTAAAGGACAGTTTCTGTGGTCTGTAAATATACATCAAGACATATGTAGACTATTCATATTTTCATACAGCTACTGAATGTATATTATGCAATAAGTTGATATAAGCCTATACAGTAAAATTAGTATACATTATGTCATTTCAATATCAGCATGTAAACAATACTGACCGAGTCAGTTTATATACATTCATATTAAATAGTATATTAAATCTAACAACACATACTTTATATTGTATTCTACAGGGGAGATAACTCCATCTGAACTGTTCACATACACTTCTACACCAGTGTTTGGTATAAGACCAACAGCAGTAACCAAAGTTCCACCAGATAGCTGGCCAACGGTAGGGGACAAATTGTGTATGTCCGACTGAGATGTCACCTGTTATAGGTTGATAAACATATACTATTAAATATAATTTACAATTTTTTGTCACCTATAGCACTGTTGTACAGTAAAAATAATCTTTTTTACACATAATAGACTTAACTGAGTTTAACAGAACTTATTTACTTGGTGATACAAAAAGCTGTTGCTGACCTTAACACAATGTGGCAAAGATTGGCTCCACGTTGAGTTTTCTAAGCATTGCAGAGTGTCTGTACTTGAGTTCAAGGCCATTCCTGGAGGACAGCTTAAGACGATAGTGTCAAATTGGTAGAAATACATATTTGGTTTGTTGATCATTTCATATCCTGTTGGAGCTTTGAATTCACACTGACTGACTAAAGTTTAAAACACATAAAACTGCATGAAAACTTCAGGTATCACCAATAAACAAGACAATGCCATAACTAATAGAACTAACTGAGGGTACAATGCAAGAATAAAAACATAGTAAAACTACTACATGCATAAAAGTTATTACCAACATTTAAATATTTGTAATTCATGTACCTCTGTAGTTGTGCTTACCATATGCGTTCATATGAAAAATTGAACTGGGGGTATTAAATCTATAGCTACTGTATTTCACATTAGTTAATCCTGCAATGTAAATCTGTCTGTCTCTGGTCACCAATAGAGAGGTTGGAGCATTCAACTTGCATGTGCCGGGAGGTCCAGTTACCGTCTGGTTGTTCTCTTCAGAACCTGGAATATCACGTGTGATCTTTGTTAGGATTATGTACAACAAACTTGTTAAATATAACAACCTTGTTTATATTACAAGAGAGGCAAATAAAAATCATCAAAACTAACATACCAATGCATGTTGAATAGATTTCTTTTTCATCTAAATCAATGAATATCAATTCTTCATTTAAACGAGTTCCTATGGTAACCATTAAGCGATCTGGCACCAACCAGCGAATTGTCTCAATGTATCCAATCACTGCAGTATCAAAAGAGCCAGGTGAAAAAGCAATATTATCTACATTATTAGCACTACTAGAAACTTCTCCCGTTAATAACGTTACTTCCAGAGTGCTCAAGTCGACCCGTGACAAACCGTTGCTGTGTGCAACATATATGGCACTTTCATCACTTGTAGGTAATATGTCGCGAGGGTTAGGTAGTGAATCTGAAAGTTGGTCTCCAAGCAGTCTGATAGTTTTTTTTTCAAAACTATAGCGAGTGATTAGCTGGTAGCCATGATCCATCACTATTAAATAGTTTTGCGATTTAATCATTACAATTTTTAGGGGACCAGAGAGGAAGTGAGTGTTTGCCGGAACTTCTTGACCAGGTAAGATTTCTCTAGATTGAAATAATGTACCTTCACAATTTCCGATAAATTCAGTGATATTGTCTGTAACCATGTCGTATTGACGAATGCAATTGTTAAGGTAGTCTGCCACTAGCATTATAGTCTCATTTACTTGTGCTACACCTCCAAGGAGGGCAAACTCGGCTGTGGATGAGTTGCCAGCTTTATATCGAATATCTTGAGGTCCCATACCTTCGTAGTCCTTTCCAAGCACATGCTGGACAGGCTCTCCTGGAACATACTTTAAGAGGAGATGTCCAGAATTATAATAAAACTCTCCATCATTGTATTCATCTTCAATCATAAAGTCAATTGGCCTCCGCGGCAAACCGCTAAGGTTGTACTCGACTTCTTTCAAGCTGTCCACAGATACTTGAATAGAGCAATGTGGACACAGGACATTAGAATTAGGCTTGCTAGTTGTCATAAGCTTTTCGTCGGGTTTTAAGGTTGTTGAAGCTATTACTTGTCTTGAGTTGACTTGGCTAAGATTCACTTTTATTTCATACAACGAGCTTGGAGAAAGAAAAGTGTACTCTCCTTCGGTTACAGCTGCTACATATACTGAACCATTTGAAAATGTAGCTGCAGTTGGCTTATGAAATCTGCAAGAAGTCTGGGGCCCAGTCAAAGAGCTGTTAAATTGGTCATCTCCTAAAAATTAAATAGCATAACTGTGAGTAAAACAGAAAACTCTGCGTTATAGATAAGAAATCAAAACACAAAATTACGGTTTCATAAGATTCTCAATCTGCCCACCAAATCAAAATTCATAATAACCTGTGCAACTGCCCATGGCTTGGTTTAGAATCAAATCTAATACAATCAAAGTATTGAGAGTATCGCTGACGCCAAATAAGATTTCATTGTCTTTAAGCCAAGTTAAAGAGCCGAGAGGTCCAAAGGTGGTGCTGTGAAAAGGACCAGTTGATAAAACAACTGGTGGGTCAGTAATCAGAGAAACTTTTGCTTCTCCTACAAGAAGCTGCACTGCTCGCGTTTCCAGATCAACTCTGGAGAGTCCATTGGTATGACTGACATAAAGAGACCTTTCATCAGAGCTGAGCAGTAAAGATGTCGGTGAAGGCAATGACTTATCATTCGAGTTTAGAAGCAGTTTTACAAGACCTGTGTTGAGATCATAGGTTGTTACTTGCCCATAGCCGTGGTCACACAAAATGAAGTAGTTGGCAGATTCTACAAGCTCGATGTCTAGAGCACCACTTATGAAATTTGAGTCACCAGCAATGGCTACTCCTGGTTGAAGACTGCCAACAGATGTGCTATAGTGTTTAGCACAAGCACCAATGAGAGGGGTAAACAGGTCAGTCTCGGAGTCGTACTCTCTCACACAGTTATTCAAATAGTCACTAAGTGCATACTTTGTCCTATTATATTGCACCATATCTGTGATCGCAGAAAATTCAGCCACTGCAGAATTTCCAGTTTGATATCTGTATAACAGTTGTTGATCCGGCTGACCAAGAAACAGTTCCATAGGCTCTCCAGGTGTGTGCTTCAGTATAAACCCCAAATACATTAGAAAGTATGAGCCATGTTGATATCTATCTTCTTGAATTCTTATAACGACCCTGTTTTCAAACTGGCCATAATCAAAAGAGGAAAGAGTTAGATCACCAAAACCATAATATGTCTCCAGCAAATCAGCATCTGGTTGACTACAAATACAATAGTAAAGCTAGCATTGCAGAGTTGCACAATTAATCACATGGTTAGTGAGTTCTAAGATTAGTAAAAGCTGAGTGGAATAGACAAGAAAATCCAGCCCAGTAAAAATAAGCTCATTTTGTCACTGTAACTGTGGTTAAGTTAGTTTTTTCACATGTCCAAACATCTATGTTTATGAAGTTAAGCAATATGATTAGATGAAAGATAAGATAATTTTGCTTGGTATTTATTTGTTATAATAGTTTTCACACCAACATGATGATGACTATTCTACTTTCATCATATAGTTACAAAATATTAGTCTGCCCTAGGTATCGGACTTGCATTCAAATTGTCATAAATATTATCTTATTACTAGATACCAGTAATTTGCCTGCAAGAGTTATGCCAATAGCTCGAAATAGCAATCCTTTTAGCTGCCAAGCTGATAGATGAATAATGAATCAATTATGAGCTGGTATAATGTTTAGATTGAGTGAGTTAGCGTCAGGATTTTAATTCGAAAGAAGATAAGGACTTGCCTCAATACTTTCTAAATTGATGAAATGTTTTAGTTTTCAATTTTAATTTAGGATTTT
This sequence comes from Bugula neritina, assembly GCA_964035545.1. NCBI lineage: Eukaryota > Metazoa > Bryozoa > Gymnolaemata > Cheilostomatida > Bugulidae > Bugula > Bugula neritina. The sequence goes on from OZ037767.1 coordinate 23,611,391, forward strand.
TGTAGTCTTGTATGTTATTGCTTAGCTGTATGAAAAAACAGAGCTTAAGTTGAGTTAATGTTGAAAAAGTTAATCCAATCGACTCAACTAAGATTCATGAGCTGTGATTGTTGTCTGCCAAGTATAAGTTGCCTTTGTCACACTCTGAATTCTTTGTCAGCTCTTGAAGGTAATCAACCAATATAAACCAGGTCCAAAGTCAACATATTGCTCAAGTTTTTACTTTCTAGTAATTACAATTGATCACTAAAGTATAATTCATTTATTATTATTATATTTTAATATACTGTTTGTAAAAATAACATAAGCATATATTTTGCAGAGAGAAATATCTTTTATAATAGCACATTATTTTTTGAAGTTGTGATGTACTAAGCAGTCAGTAATCTTACTATATATACATTTTCTAATGACCTACCTGGCAGAGATGGTAGATAATATTACACCAGATGTGAACCATAGCAGCAGAGACCGCAACATCATGGTAACTTCCTGGCTACAATCCGTCTGTAAAACACAATCTAACAGTTTAAGCATTCATTGTAGCTACCTACTTATATGTGTTCCACTGCTTTTCATTATACTGTGTTTGCATAATTGCCCACTTTATGCAGTACATGGTACACTTTATACAAAATATTTTACACATTAAACTAGCAACATCAACAGGCTCTATATTATATTATCTTGTTTGGGGATCAACAGTTTCAATTAACTATATTATAGTCAAATAGAACAGACTTGATAGTTTTATTCTAAATTTCTGCTAGATATTCATATAGACAACAAAACAACATGTAGTCGTTTAGTGTTATAGCACAGGATGTCAAGAACTAGAAACATTTTAGTAAGATCAATCATTATCAATTTTTCTCAAATGTGCCCATTATTTTCATATCAATATGGCTAGCTCCTAACAATTTAAAGTGCTGAAGTGCTATAGCATTGATAATCTGCCCACTTCTGCTTACTGTACCAACTTAAACAACTACTTACCACCAGCTTTTTCCACCTTCTAAATTAAGCAGCTATTTATTCTACTAATCAGCTAGAACATGTGAAAGCTGAAATAAGCCTCTGTTAATACTCTGGCAGTGAAGCTTTGATGACTGCCTGCACTATACTGTTGTCAACTTTGCAGAGTCTTCTGTAATATGCATAACCAGTTTCCTGAATAAATTACTCTGTGATTCAAATCATGACAAACGATTTTAAAGCTGTATAGTAGTGTTATCGCGTACTCACTGAAGCGGAAACATGCCACTGAATGATATATTGTCAGGTTTTGAAGCCTGTTCGATATAGCAGATATGCAGTAAACAAAACAAACTTCAGAGTGGAATAAAAATAGTAGGCACTGCAAGTTAAACTTTGACTCTCCTCTAAAATATACAGCGTGTGTCTATTATATGCTACGAAGTAGTAGCATAAGTGATAAGACGCACAGCACTGCACACTGCATGCATGGCATCAACAGTTTTGTGTTTGCAAACTTTAACCCAAATTAACTTTGCCTTCACTTAGTAAAGAATTAGCTCTATAAAATAAAATCTCCAGCTGCATGTTCTGGGTTTTGGTGAAAAACTTTAAATTGTGGCTGATACAACCAAAGTAATCATAACTTGCGAATAGCTCTCTATGAATGAGGTTATTAATCATATTGACCAGAGATTTGTCATGTGTACTAATAAATACTGCAAATCATATTTCAGAAGAAGTATAGTTGTAACAGATAAAACTTTATTTTACTGACTCCATTGCAAAAATTGATATAAAAAGTCTTTAGCGAACAAACAAATAAACAATATTCATTATAATTAATCATTGTGATTACAAGGAAATTCAATTTGTAAAACTGGCCAATAGGAAAGTTGCACAATCAGTTCTGTATACAATACATTTTGAAGTTAATCTAGATTAAGATCAAGGAGGTATTAATAAAGTTAATGCATTTACTCTCCACTGATGAGTAATTTTAACATAATGAATAACATCTTGTGTGATAAATGTCACAAGCATACAACAAGGCATAAACAAAAATAATGACAAAATGGTTGCTAAAAGGGTGGATCTCTAAATTGCTAGTATAATCAGTGATCAGCTGTTGACAAATTGAAACTCAAAGCCTGAGATAAACTGACACAGGATTACGGGCACTTGCTAACCAACTTGATTTGCAGTTTTTCAAAGATATTAACATTTGAAAAGCAGAGCCTCAATTTTAATGCTGATGAAATTTATATTCATTAATGGATAAATATTTTAATACTGAGTGGAGACCAAACTATATCAAAATATATATTAGATACATATATATATAATGCATACACGCAAACTATACTATGCATGTGTATGTGTTATATACGTATGTAATATGCTGGCATGTATTGCATGAAATATATTATATGTGTACACAAAATATGTGTCATATATTGTATGTCTATATATATACTTTTTATTTGTATATAGAATGTATATGTAGTATATTGAGTGCTATATGTAATATATTAAGTAAGAGTTTTCAAAGTTATAAGATAAGTTTCTACTGGTAGAGTATGAAAATCAACCTATTCCAGGATGAAAAGCTAAATAAAATTCTATATAAACATCAGGCTCAAAAAAGATAGTATATAATATGAGTTCAGGGAACAATGTCGTTATAATAATTACAAATATGATTACAAACATGTAATTTTAACACATGGAATAAAAAGTTGAATGATGCACGAATCAGGGCCTTGTCTCTTGTAGATTGTGATAGATGAATGAAAGCAGCAAAATACCATTCTAACTCATCACAACCATGGTAGATGAGATCACGCATGCTTGCATACATATTTCACCAGCATTTCCTATAAAATATACGTATGGATACTGTGATATAATTATGTTGAAATTCAACTTTTGTCTCTGTCTACATATAATATAACAAACACAAACATTCAAAAACAAACAGACATATTCTTAGCTATCTCGATCAGCTATCATCTACATATAACTGTTGGAGAACTGTGTACCCTATAAATATTTTGTTTCATAATAATTTTTTACACATACATGTCCTGAAATAGTTTGGAACTTCTGTATGAAGTGCCAAATAGTCAAAAATGTACTCATTATTGTTTATTTATAATATGCTCAGAATAAAGTATAATGTAACCATTAATCTTCCTCAAAATTTGTGTTTACAATAAATAAGTTTTTTACATAATTATAAGATTTGCTCTCAATACTTCATTATAAATGTTCTTAGCTCCACTATTTGGTCATGTACTGTTATTATTCATTACCAGACCCAATTACTTCACTCCCTGCTATGCTCATTATTCACTCTCATACCCCTATTATTTGCTATGTCATGCTCACCATTCTTCATGACTATTATCACTTCTTTTTCTCTTATTATACTTCCTCCCACACCCACATTATTAGCTGTCATACTCTTATTCTGATGCTGCAGTATTTGTATACATGGCGAAATATTTCAGTATGTACCAGCATAATATAGTTGTATCTGACTAATAAACAAGCTAAGCCACACCCCATTCTTTCATCAAAACTGAGAGGATAACTACAACGACACAGAGCTTAACAATAATGCAGGTGTTCAGTAAATAATTTACTCAATCATAACACCCAAGTAAGTGAGTGACCGAAACCAAAATAGTTGCAGATAACAAAACCATTTTAAAAAGTCAATAAAATGGTCTTGTGAAATTAAATCTTCCTCATGATATACACTTCAAGTCATTACTATGTTTACTAAAAGGTGGATAACGGAAGCACACTTTATTTTACATGGTACAAGTGTTAATGGGGCAGATCCAAGTGCAATAAATCAATTCAATAGAAAATTGCTAAAATGGAGCCTAAGAATGTGTCTTGAGATACTTACCGCATGCTGCAGTCTGAAATAAAACTTATATATATATTATATATATATATATACACGTATATATATATATATATATATATATATATATATATATATATATATATATATGTATATATATATATATATATATATATATATACACGTATATATATATATATATATATATATATATATATATATATATATATATATATATACACGTATATATATATATATATATATATACGTGTATATATATATATATATATATATATATATATATATATGTATATATATATATATATATATATATATACACGTATATATATATATATATATATATATATACGTGTATATATATATATATATATATATATATATATATATATATATATATATATATATATATATATATATATATATATATATATATATATATATATATACGTGTATATATATATATATATATATATATATATATACATATATATATATATATATATATATATATATATATATATATATATATATATATTAAATAGCAAATGGGAAAGTGTTTTGTAGTGATCAATTAAGTCAGGCCATTGGCTCAATTATTGAAAACTTAAGACTCCTCTGCGAAGTTTCTAAACATTTTTTTCTATTGTTGTACTGTATTTTGAGTTATATAGTATCAATGTCATACTTTATTTAGCCGGAGTTTATGTATTATTGCAGTCGAGTTAAAGATTTCTCTCATTATTTATTTTCTTTACTTTTAGGTTAGGCCCACAAATCATACGCTGCCGACAGTATCCGAGCCATAAAAGTGTTTTGCTGCTATGCACAACTTAGTTGTATAGCTTACTATGACTATTTGCTGTCTGTTCTTAGTAAACAGGTGTTTCTCCATGTTGAGATACAAGCTGATAACCTACCATTTATTTTACTGTGTATAATGCTCATTTGTTTGTAAGAGTTGTCCACTTTTTTCATCCTTTTATGTAAAATTATTGTACTCATTATGCATTGTTAATGTGTTTTCCTGCCATCTTTTAAATGTTTCAAGAATAATTAATATACACGTTTTACAGTAAATAATTGTAATAAATTTTTATCCCCACACACATGCACACACATACGCACACGCACACGCACACGCACACTCACACGCGCACGCGCACGCACACGCACACGCACACGCACACGCACACACACACAGCATATGTCTATACACAGAACTCATCACTCTCTCTCAAACGCTGTGAGGCATTGAAATTGTTTATACAAGTTTTATTTGTTTTATTTATTAATGTTACTTCACTGGTAACTAATGTTTAGAAAAACAGAGTTTAAAACTTAAACTTTTACCCTTTAAAAGTTTGATGGGTTTTGGTTTTTTTTGCACTGTTCTTCTTTAATTATCCTCATACTATCAGTAGCTTACTTATACAGAAGCTAATTCTTATAACGGTTAGTCTAATAATTTAACCGTGCAACATAGCTTCATTTTCATAGTTACTCTTGTATGTGTGAATAATATTTCTTCAAAGTTTTAAAGAATTGCAATATCTGACCTCAATATTTGTTTGGTATTCATTCTAGAACAAGGAGCTCATTTAAGTTATAATTATTTTGACATATAGCGACACCTTTAATAAGTCATAGCAAACACAATTTGTATAATGTAATCTTTAGCTTCATATGTGGTTTGAAAATGAACTATGAATGACTCATATTCCTGAAAGTTGGTTGCTCTGTGGTAATGTTTCCTTATTCAAAGATGAAGCTGGAAGGTATAGTTTAGCTCAGATAGCTGTATTGATAACATTGTCACATTATTTCGAGAGTTACTACACATATAGTGTTAAACATTCAAGTGTTTTGCAAGTTTCTAACAAGTGTAGAAAAAAAGCCTTTTGGGAATTACTTTCTAGTTTGAGCTTACAGCTTAGGTTTAACAGCTTAGTTTAGAGCATATTTGCTTTGTTTTAGTTTAATTTTATTTGTATTGCATCTAAAATTAGCAAATTATGAAAGAACCATTTTGATTTTATTTTACTTCCTAGGTAAAATATAAATAGCAGCACAATTAAAGTAGGAAAAAATATTTTGCCCATGTCTCAATTTTAAATCAAAATATTTTAATCGAAAGTTTTACGAGTGTAAAAATACTCAGATATTAGCTCCTAATATCTAATGATCAAATGTTTAAAAATTCAATGCCTCGTATATTGACTTTGCAATGGCGATATACGTAAATGGCAACAAGGGCTAGTATTATTATGTTAAACACGCCTATTTTTGCACGTTGTTACCCAAACATATAACACGCATAATGCAGGCAGTCATTAAAACATACTATCACAGTACTTTACCACCAGAGCAATAATTACAAGTGTTTACTTCAGACTAGCTGCTCCATCCAAAATTGGTGGAAAAGCTAGTGGTAAGTAGTTGTTTAAGCTGGTAATATAATAAACATATGTTTTTAGATTTTTAATTTTATATTTGTCATATGATCATGCCTATGACCATATAAGTATATGGTTTCAGTCGTAGGAGCTAGCGAATAAACAATAATAGACATGTTTGAAAAAACTTATTTGATAATGATTGTAATGACTAAAAGGTTTCTACTTTTTGTTTTCCTGCCTACTGCTAGTTGTTCCCAGTTAAGAGTTACCTCAGATAAAAACAGCAGACATGCATTTACAAAATGGTAACTAATGATAGCTTATAATACCAAAACCAGTTTACTTTTTATTCCTTGTGCCTTACTGAACAAGTGTTACAGAAAGTCATGATAAAAGTATTTGCGAAAGAGGTAAGGGTGTTCCATTTCACAGGTGATTAATTTAAATTGGTGTACCATATAGTCAGGTGATAAAATTTATAACTTATAGTTGCTGGTTCAGTGTGTAAAATATACTGCATAAAATGTAAAATATGTATGCAATGTACAATGATGTACAAATAGTAATATAATAAAGTCAATATATAGAATACATATCATATGCAGCTACATTGAATGCTTAAACTCTTAAATTGTATTTCACAGACGTACAGTGAGGGTGATAGAAACCTGATAGCCAAGAAGTTACCATGATGCTGCCCTCTCTGCTGCTATGGTTCACATCTGGTGTGATATTATCTACCATTTCTGCCAGGTGGGTCATTGGAAAATGTATATATAGTAAGATCAATGATTGCTTATCACATCACAAGTTTATGAATTGTTTTTATTGTAATCGTAGGGAGATAACTCTTTTGTTCTTTTGGGTGTCACTTACATACAATACTGGGTAATACTAAATATCTGCTCTTTGGTGAATATCAATTACTACAAGATGACTCATAATGAGTAGTATGTTAGCTTTGACTTTGAATTGATGAGTCATAAGGAGTAATAGATTGACTTTGGGCCTGGTTCACACTTGTTTATCACCTTCAAGAGCTGGCACAGAGTTTAGGAAGTGACTAGACAACTTAGAATTAGCAGAAAACAGACCTAACTCATGAGTCTTATAGCTGAGTTGATTTGATTGGCTTTATCAGATACTGCATTAACGATAAAAGTTTTAAAATATTGTTATTTAAACATAGGAAAAGTTGAAGAAAGTTTTTATTTGGTGCGTGATGTCGAATTTAGGCGCTAGTTCCACAGCATGAATAAGGTCCTCCTTTCTTGTGATTGATTTATTTCTTTCAATAATTAGTAATATATATGAACTGGTGCCTCCCTGATGAATTAGATTCTGTAATTAGGGCAAAGAGCAAAATATATAAAGACATGCTGTATGCTTTTTTGATTCTATTGAAACATTTTTTAAACTTTTTAATTACTTTATTTATGCTAAAACATATCGTAAAAAACTAGCTTAACTACAGCTCCAGTGACATGAATATATGTCTTTTTGTACTTATATAAACTTTCTTGACTATGTATTTACACTTTATTGTGCTATGCTTTGACCATGTGATTGATCATACAATGCTGCAAGGTTAGCTTTACTCATTTATTTGTAGTCAAAATGATTCTGATTCACTAAAGACTCATGGTTTTGGGGACTCAAGTATTTCAACAACTATAAAACCTAAAGAAGAGCTTACGGCAACTAGCAAGCCAAACTCTAATGTCCTATGTCCACATTGCTCTCTCCAACTATCGGTTGATAGCTTGGAAAAAGTCGAATACAACCTTAGTATGTTATACAGGTCAATCAACCTAATGGTTGAAGATGAATACAACGATGGGGAGTTTTATTTTGCTTCTGGAAATCATCTCTTGAAGTACATTCAGGAAGAGCCGGTCCAGCATGTGCTTGGACCTAGCTTCGATACCGATTTTCGTCAATTTTTTTTGTCTTTGGACTTTGATGCTAGTTTTATTCCAATACCTGGAGTAGTTCAACTAACTGAGACCACATTTTTGATCAGTGACTACCGAGGCACTTGCATTTATCATTACGATGTGGTCAGACCCTTTATAACTGATTTCATTGGAAATTGTAGTATATATAGGTCAACTACAGGACTACAACCTGGTGAAGAACTACCCGCGAATATTACCTTCTTCTATAATCCCTTAAAAATTGTGATGATCAAATCGAAGAATTACTTAATAGTGGTTGATCAAGGGCATCACCCACTATATCGCTATAACTTTGAAAATAAGACTGTTCGCCTCCTAGGAGACGATTTTTATCGTTCACTACCTAATTGCAAAGACGTATTACCTACAAGAAATGAAAGTGCCATTTATGTTGCACACAGCTACGGTTTGTCACGGGTTGACTTGAGCACTCTTGAAGTAACATTAATAACTGGAGAGGTTTCTAGTAGTGCTAATAATGTAGATAATATTGCCTTTTCACCTGGCTCTTTTGATACTGCGGTGATTGGATACATTGAGACAATTCACTGGTTGGTACCAGATCGTTTGATGGTTACCATTGGCACTAGCAAAAATGAAGAGTTGATATTCATTGATTTGGACGAGAAAGAAATCTATGCAACATGCATTGGTAAATTCGTTTTATTTTATTTTCGATTTCCTATTCCATTTTTATTTTTAATATGGACAAATATTTTGTTTAGTATTAGAAGAAGCTGGAAATTAATAGCCTAAAGCAAGAGATATACGGCTGAACAGCTCTATGATATACAAGTTTAGACTGACATTCAGTGCAAAAGCTTGCTTCAGCATGCTTACATTTTACACACATTTTAAAACAGATTATTAGTGTTTTGATTTTTGTTTTTTGACACAACAACTTTGTTCAGGTTCTGAAGCGAGAAACCAGACGGTAACTGGACCTCCTGGAGAGTGTGAGTTGAATGCTCCAACCTCTCTAATGGTGACTAGAGACAGAGAGATATATGTTGCAGGGTTGACTAACATGAACTACATGGACTACAAATCCAATACTTCAGTCTCAATTTTTCATATGAAAACTTATGGTAATTAGATATTTTTATAAAAAAAATGAATTATAGATATTTTCACTTTGAGAATAACCATTTTTTGTGGCACAATTTATTTTTTAATGTTTTAATTATCTCTTTTAGTTATGTATTGTATTAATTTGCTTCTTAATGCTACCTGATGATTGTTTTAAATTTTAGTGAGCCAGTGTGAATTCAAAGCTCCAACAGGATTTGAAATGATCAACAAACCATATATGCATTACTATCAGTTTGACATTATAGTCCTAAGCTGTCCTACAGGAATGGCCTTGAACTCAAGTACAGACACTCTGCAATGCTTAGAAAACTCAACGTGGAGCCAATCTTCACCACATTGTGTTAACGTCAGCAACAGCTTTTTTGTCATCAAATTATAAATACTTTCTAAAATTTTCTATTTCCACTATTCTGTTATTAGCAACAACCACTGTTAAACTTTTTATACAAAAGTTTCATATTCATTAATTTGCATCAGGTGACATCTCAGTCGGGCATCCACAACTTGTCCCCTACATTTGGCCAGCTATCTGGAGGAACTCTGGTTACTGCTGTTGGTCTTATACCAAATACTGGTGTAGAAGTGTATGTGAACAGTTCAGATGGAGTTATCTCCCCTGTAGAATACAGTATAAAGTATGTTTTGGGAGACTGATTTTTTTATTTAGTAAGATTTTTTATATAAAAATTACTCAGTATATGGATGCTGAAATGACACACTATATGGATTGATATCAACTTATTACATTTAGCATAATGTTATGTTGAAAGTGCTAGAACATGAAATGTGTACAAATGATTTGATTCTTGTATATTTACAGACCACAGAAACTGTTCTTTAAGATGCCAAATCAAACTAAAGAAGGCAAAGTTCAGTTAATAATAAAACTATCAGAAAATGTCACAGCAAAGTACGACTTTGTATATAGAAAGGATCCTATTTTGAACCATCCTGTTCAGCCTGCCACCATTGCTGGGTAGGTAAACAAACATTTATTTACATAATGATGACTTAAGCCAGGGCCACATAGACCGACATTTCTTGTACAAAACCCTATGATGTAAAACCCCAGTGCAAGAGATTCTTGTCATTCACAATATGTTTCTATTAATAGGATCAAAACTCAAGTAGACAAATGTATTATTCAATGGTTTTAATGCTTTTTATTAGGAAATTGCACGTACTTCTCTCAGTAATGTGCAGCTGCTTGACTTTTCTATAGACTAGTTTGCTTCAACATATCAACGATAAAATATTCTGCTCATGGGTTAGTTCACTCATTACCAGTTATTTTAAAGCATACTGTGAACATGAAGCAGTTTGAGTCTTTAAAGCTTGTTGGAGTATACGCCCCCCCCCCCGCGCTTGTCATAACTCATTTGTTACTCTTTCAGTGGAAGAATAGACGCTGAGTTTGACATTCTGAATGTTGAGTCATCAAATAAATATACTCTGTTTACTCCAACACTTGGAGAGACCTTTGTGAGTTAGAGGATTAATATTTACCATGTAGAAGTAACCATAAAAAACTGTTTAACCTCTTATACTGGTATACCTTAGTTATCATGTATAATATGACTTTTCCTTGTTAGGAATTCATCAGATATAAATTATAGCTTATAAACAATTTCAAATTTCAACATATTCTTATATGTAATTATTACAATAATGTAATATAAGTATTTGCCACTAAACTACAGTAGAGGGTATAGAAATGGTATTGTTTATCTGACAGGCATGTTCCCATGATGGTAGGACATTGAGGTGTGCTATAACCCAAATTATAACAGGTATCACAGCATGTTTTACTTGTTAGACTTTTTCATAACATTTATATAACTATGACTCTGCTAGCAGGACACTAAGTTAATTATATAGGGTCTGTCCAATTTCACAACTGGTATTTATACCTCTTAGAAAAACACTTACCCGGGTTAATAGTTCTATTGTTTGGTGATGTACTACAATTCAAACCCCTTTATGATAATTGCAACCATGCAAAGCTCTCCAAAATTTAATTTTAGCACCATACATGTTCATTTTGCTTTTTGATACGTGCATTAAGGTTTTTCAATAAAGGTTCCATTGGTATGAAACCAATATATGCTTGATTCAAGGTTCACCGAATTACTTGTTTAAATGAGTTTTCATTAATATTATGCTTATGATGTTTTAGCAAAACAAGAGAATTTAACAAACCCGTGGTATCTACCTGTTCAGCTGTTAAGTGATGGAATTCCTGTGAAAAACTCTGAGAATTTGAACCTGACCATCTACAGTGATCCAGTGATAGAAGTAAGCACGAGTAGGGCTGGCAATGTACCCCACCCTAAATTAGTAAATATGGGTGTGGAACAGTACACTGACTATAGCTCTACAGTTTATCATAACAACAATATAATGAAATATTAGCTTCATTGTTTGCTATATACTAATGAGATGTCCGTCATGATACGGAATATATAAATACATAAAGAAACCAAACATTCTGAATATGAAGTTTACAATCCATCAGAAGTAGTTTTTTATCATGTAGTGACTAGACAATCAAAATATGCTCTAGATATTACTAAATTTAAAACTGCTCTCAAAGATAATAATTGCTGATTATGTAACAAGGTGCTAGTTAATATAGCAAAGTTAGTGTTGCTGATAATTAAAATCTACACTAAGTAGCAAACTGTTAATTGGGGAGATATTGACTTTATTTCGAAACATTTTTCAAATTGTTTATTATATTTGCACCTATATCAATTAAGAAAGGAATCAAAGCTAAAATTTTGTCTAAAATCTTCTGTTTATGGGGGAGTTCTTTGTTATAAATATTTTGTCATCAATTAAATAGCAAATAGGAAAGTTTTTTTTATAATAAGCAATTAAGTCCGGCCATTGACTAAGTTATTAAAAGCAGGATTCATTTGTGTAGATTCTAAAAACATTTTTCTTCTGTTGCACTGCATTAACTGGGTTATATATTATTAATGTCATATTTTAATTAGTGAGAATTTATTTGTGATTGCATTTTAGTAAAAAACTTCTCTCATTATTCATTTTCTTTACTTTTAGGCTAAACCCACAAATCACAGGCTGCTGACAGTATCTGAGCCATAAAAGTATTTGGCTGCTATTCACAACTTAGTTGTATAGCTTACTATGACTATTTACTGTCTGTTCTGAGTAAACAAGTGTTTCTCCATGTTGATATACAATCTGATAACCTACCATTTATTTCACTGTGTATGTTCATTTGTTTGTAAGAGAGTTGTCCACTTTTTCATCTTTTTTTATGTAAAATTATGGTACTCATGATGCATTTCTTAATGTCCTTTCTATGTCATTTTTTAAATATATGCATTTTACAGTAAATATTTCTAATAAAGCTTCATCACACACACACACGCACACACACACACACACCGTACAGACACCGTACACACACCGTGCACACATTGTACACACACCTTACACACACCTTACACCCACCATACATACAGTGAAGTTAAACATTACATAATGCAAGTTTTGTTTGCTATGACTAAATAAAGGTGCCTTTATTTTGACTGCATATGTCAAAATGATTATAACTTAAATGAATGCTTTGTTTTAATTAAAATAAATACCAAACAAATATTGAGGTCAGATATTGCAATTCTTTAAAACTTTGAAGAAATGTTATTAACACATACAAGAGTAACTATGAAAACGAAAATATCATTAGACTAACGGTTATTAGAATTAGCTTCTGTATAAGTACTGATAGTATGAAGATAATTAATTAAAGAAGAAGGATAGTGTCACGAAAAACCAAAACTCATCAAATTTTTAAAAGGTGAAAGTTCAAGTTCTAAATTGCTCCTCTAAACATTAGTAATCAGTGACATAACAGGGGAGGGGGAGGGGGAGGGGGAGGGGGAGGGGGAGGGGGAGGGGGAGGGGGAGGGGGAGGGGGAGGGGGAGGGGGAGGGGGAGGGGGAGAGAGAGAGAGAGAGAGAGAGAGAGAGAGAGAGAGAGAGAGAGAGAGAGAGAGAGGAGAGAGAGAGAGAGAGAGAGAGAGAGAGAGAGTGATGAGTTTTGCGTATAGACATGCTGTGTGTGTGAGTGCGAGTGTGCGTGTGCGTGGTTTTATTGCAAAATATGTTTAGTGTGAAATACGTATATTTTAATTAGTATTGAAGCATTTAAAAGATGACAGGAAAACACATTAATAATGCATAATGAGTACAATAAGTCTACATAAAAGATGAAAAAAGTGAACAACTCTCTTACAAACAAATGAACATGCACAGTAAAATAAATGGTCAGTTATCAGCTTGTATATTAACATGGAGAAACACCTGTTTACTAAGAACAGACAGCAAATAGTCATAGTAAGCTATACAACTGAGTTATGAATAGCAGCCAAATACTGTTATGGCTCAGATACTGTCGACAGCGTGTTATTTGTGAGTCCAGCCTAAAAGTAAAGAAAATGAACAATGAGTTGGTAAAACGTTTTTCCAAAATGTTGTATGAGGCAAAAAAGGCACTAAAATCTAAACATTTAAATAATGTTGGATCGCATCCTTTCACTAACGTTGTAAAACATTTGTAAATGCAAATACAACGGGCCGTATTTTGCATTTTTTGCTCTCATTCGTCTGTTTTTCAAGTTACTAATTCAATAATCTCTAGTGTTAATGCTGCATCTGCTGTCTATTACAGGTACCAGTTTGTTGTTTCTATCTCTCTCACAACTTTCAGAATAATAAAATTTTCATGACGAAAAAATTGGCCCATTGTGCCCCGGTACCGGGGTACAATGGGCCACTGGGTGGGACACAACAAATAAATTGAAATTTTGTGTATTTTGTTACATCTGATCTTTATTTATTTAATATTACAAATAAATAAAAATACTCTTTCAGATCTACAGCAAAATTCATGTTTTAGCTCTACAGTTTGTGCCACTACCGATAGCAGAGGAAGGCAAAATCAAACGCACGTCACTCGGTTTTGCAGTGCCATTATTGTTACTGTGTATAACTAAAAATATTGTGTTATTTTCACCTCAGAGAAACGTTTATCAAAAAAAAATTTTGTAACATGTACTACAAAATTTCGAGTGAACTTTTTTCTATGAACTACAGCTAAGGTGCATGGCTAAGGTTTGTGACTGGAGTACGGAAGGGAGAGGGGGAGCAAATGAGCAAATCACAATCTATTTTAGTCAAATGCATGTATATTCCCTCAATGGTGTAATATGTAATGATTATTATGACTATCTACTAGTAGCAAGTAGCAACAGCAGAGTGTTTTGTATTATGTATAAAATAGCAAAGCTCTAACCTCACCAGATGTATATATTAGGGGAGCTTCTACTTGTAGTTTTGTAGTCTTACCATGATGTCTTTGATATTTTACAAAAAGGTCAGAAATGGCTATATCTATATATTTTAGTAACATTTCAACCAAATTTTTGGACAAACAAACTAATAACAGTGATCAGGGTGCAATAATCAGGTGGCCCATTGTGCCCCGGTCAGCGTGGCCCATTGTGCCCCGTGTGGCCAAATTGAAAATAAATGTGTCTCAAGGAAATATTATTTCAGAGTTTGCTGTTATACTAGTTAGGCAATGTAGAGGCAAGCAATGGCAACAATATTAGTCAAATATAGGCTTCTTGCCTTTGAGTGTAAAAATTTATAAAGCTTTAACGACATCCTAAAAAATTTACAAAAAGTAGGTAAAAACAGTTTTTTACTCGCCTTTTCAACCCGTATGTTCCGCAAGTGTTGAAACTACAAAGGTTGAATAATTATGTCAATATCTTTTTATGAAAAAAATTCACAACTCTAAGTCAATAAGTTCTCTCACAATTTGGCCAGCTTTTTGTACCCCTATGACCGTTGTGCCCCCCCCCCCGTTACCCCTACTGTTGGCAATAGACAAAAAGTAGAGTTGTGGCCTGTTTCTGTGTCCTCCATCCATTCACCTTTCATTAAATGAATAAATGAATCACAATACATAGGCATCTGTGCCAAACAGCACTCTGCTGCCACACTGTGTTTTTATATAATAAGAAAGTGGTTAAACTTAATGAACCAGTACATGTTTAATCCTACAAATTATTACAACTGAGGATTACACAGACAAGTCACAGCAAACCAAGCTATTAGAATGGCGATACCTACTAAATTCCACAAATCAGAAATATCTCTGTAAATAAAAATCCTGCAGTATAGCAGTAAAAATATCTTTAAAAAGCTGTTAAAAAGCAATTGTTTTTAATAACTGAACTATAACTGCAACACTTGGTCATTCCAAAAAGCTCTTTTGTTTTTATTTAATTTCAATCTTTAAGCCCCTTATTATAAACTGTTATATTATAATGACTTTAATTTTACTTGGTAATTAGTTGATGCAAGAATATGTAAAATAAACATTTTCTTTCATAAAAGCAGATTCTGGACATACATGGTTGCCTGTTTGATTCATTAGGTAATTAGGTCTGGCATTTTGTTTAAAGTAGGTGCAATAATATAAAAATTGCAATATGTTACAAGTAAAGGCGACGTACCTTTAACCAATTTATTAAGCTGGGTTTATACCTTCATGATTTTCAGTTAAAAATTTAATTTGGTCAAGTTGAAATTTCACTTTGCAGTGCAATGTAAAAGCCACAAGCTGAAATTTTTAAACTGTAATAATTTAATCAGCCGAGCTCAGAATAATAATCAAAAAGGAGTGGTAACTCTATATAAATATTGGTATTAAATTATTACTTTTGTGACTAAACGAAGTCTTTATATATGTTTATAATTACATCGGCTACGCTTTCTCAATTATCAATTTCATGCTGTCAACATTATTAATTTACGATGGACATCAAATGGTGATTAGCCGAATCCTATCTCACGACTAAGTAAGCTTCTGCATCAATATGAGTTTACCAGCTTTAGTAAGACTATAAAGGAGTACTCAAACAAGTGTTAATAACTTTTTAAGCAAAGATATAAGCACAACTGTACCTGGTGCAGAGTTTCATTATCAACCTCCATTAACTTTTCTAATTAGTTAACACCTTGCTACATAATCGGCACTTACT
This sequence comes from Bugula neritina, assembly GCA_964035545.1. Taxonomy (NCBI): domain Eukaryota; kingdom Metazoa; phylum Bryozoa; class Gymnolaemata; order Cheilostomatida; family Bugulidae; genus Bugula; species Bugula neritina. Next base: position 23,627,795 of record OZ037767.1, read on the forward strand.
ATCTATAGGAGCATGTTTCAATCTAGCAAAATTTAGAGCCATTAAACAGTTGTCTGGTCATCTACTCACTCTGTGATATATTATGTTATAGTTCTGTTCAAAATGTATGTTTTCAATATTAATTTATGTTTTGTATATAAGACGGACAACCTGTTATCATAATATAGGTATAGCCAATGTACTGTTCCACTCTCATGTCTATCAATAGGGTGGGGTACATTGCCACCCCTACTCATACTTACTTCTATCACTGGATCACTGTAGATGGTCAGGTTCAAATTATCAGAGTTTTCCACAGGTATTCCATCACTTAACAGCTGAATAGGTAGATACCATGGGTTTGTTAAATTTTCTTGTTTTGCTAAAGCATCGTAAGCATAACATAATTGAAAACTCATATAAACAAGAAATTTGGTGAACCTTGAATTAAGCATATTATATTGGTTTCATAATGATGGATTTTTTTTATTGGAAAGCCTTATTGCATGTGTCAAAAAGCAAAATGAAAATTTATGGTGCTAAAATTAAATGTTGGAGAGCTTTTGCCTGGCTGCATATCATAAGGAGTTTTAGTTTGTATTATCTCAACAAATAATAGAACAATAATTAAATATGATAAGCATTTTTCTGAGAAGCTTGGATAACATTAATACATGCAATTAACCACACCACTTAAAAAATTCAGTTTCATACATACTGACAAAATGACAACAATAGACGAGATGGTAAGGTGTAACATATAAAACATCTTGAGAATACCTGTTATTTCAGTTAGATCACACCTCAATGTCCTGCCATCATGGAAACATGCCTGTCAAATAAATTATGTTTTGTGATGAAATAAATATATTGTGTTATTGCAGTAGTTATACACATAATAGTATAAAACATTTAAATATAAAGCTGTTTATGAGGATTTAAGCAGTATCATTTATAACTGAATAACATAATAAAAAAGAGTTGTCAGCGTAGTTGGTTAGTAAGCTTTACCGGGCACAGAGACTGAATTTTGTATAGAATGAATCTACATATAGTGAATATTAAACTGCTCACTCACAAAGGTCTCTCCAAGTGTAGGGGCAAGTAGAGTATAATTATTTGAGGACTCAGCATGTAGAATATCAAACTCAGCATCAAGTCTTCCACTAAAAGCATAACAAATGCTTTCAGGGTATGACAGCAGTATATGTTCTCAAAATGCTTCATTTTAGAGTATCTTTCAAAGAAACACACGAACAAAACGTGCTATAGTTGATATGCCAAAGTATAATAGCATATTGTAGTTTATGCAATTTACAATATTTCAAAGGTATGCTTGGCATGCTAAAACATCCTACGTGGTTGAAAGCTATTCTAAAGCCCGTGCAACAAATAAGGCTGACTTTTGTGAATATTATACGAGTAAATTGCTGAATGAATACTGGAGAAAGTTTTTGTGATAGTGGTATGATTGGCTGATTGCTATTTCAAAAATGACTCTTCTGGTTCTGCCTTGAGTTTTCATTAATGCAACTAATTATTGAAAAAAGTGAGTGTAATTTCATAAAAATAGAACACTAAAACTACTAGCAAATACAATTAGTCACTTGGGTTTTGTTCCTTCTGATACAAAATTGCATGTGGCAAGAGTTTCCTGCAGTAAAATATTGCTGCATATTCCTTTCTACTAAAAATTCTAGTCTATGTGGCTCTGACTTAAGTCATCGTTATGTAAATAAATGTTTGTTTACGTGCAACCTACCCAGCAATGGTGGCAGGCTGAACAGGGTGGTTCAAAATAGGATCCTTTTCATATACAAAGTCGTACTTTGCTGTGACATTTTCTGATAGTTTTATGATTAACTGAACCTTACCTTCTTTAGTTTGATTTGGCATCTTAAAGAACAGTTTCTGTGGTCTGTAAATATACAAGAATCAAATCATTTGTATACATTTCATGTTCTTGCACTTTCAATTACACACTATGCTGAATGAACTAAGTATTAATAATCGTTTCACAGTGCGTAATTTCAACATCAAAATAATGGGCCAGTTTTGCAAAAAAGTCATACTAAATAATATATTAGGTCTAACAAAACATACTTTATATTGTATTCTACAGGCGACATAACTCCGTCTGAACTGTTCACATACACTTCTACACCGGTGTTTGGTATAAGTCCAACAGCAGTAACCAGAGTTCCACCAGATAGCTGGCCAACTGTAGGGGACAAGCTGTGGATGTCCGACTGAGATGTCACCTGATGCAAATTAATGAATATGAAACTTTTGTATAAAAAGTTTAACAGTGGTTGTTGCTAATAACAGAATAGTGGAAATAGAAAATTTTAGAAAGTATTTATAATTTGTTGACAAAAAAGCTGTTGCTGACGTTAACACAATGTGGTGAAGATTGGCTCCACGTTGAGTTTTCTAAGCATTTCAGAGTATCTGTACTTGAGTTCAAGGCCATTTCTGGAGGACAGCTTAAAACGATAGTGTCAAATTGGTAGTAACGTATATATGGTTTGTCAGCAATTTCATATCCTGTTGGAGGGTCAAATTCACACTGGCTCACTAAAATTTAAAACAATTTTTAGGTACCATCAATAAACAAAACGACAACATAGCAGAAAAACCAAAGATGATCGCAGAAAAATTTTAAAAAATAAAACATGCCACGACAAAAAGGGTTATTTGCAAAGTGAAAATATAGAAATAGCTATAATTACCATAAGTGTTCATGTGAAAAATTGAGACTGAAGTGTTGACTCTGTAGTCCATGTAGTTTATATTAGTTAATCCTGCAATATATATCTCTCTGTCTTTGGTCACCATCAGAGAGGTTGGAGCATTCAACTCACATTTTCCAGGAGGTCCAGTTACTGTCTGCTTGTTTGCCTCAGAACCTGAAAAAGTGCAAAAGTGCTAAGTGCAAGGCTGTTTTCAAATGTGTGTAAAATAATTCAAGTATGCTGACGTAAAATTTTTGCCCGAAACAACTGTCTAAACTTGTATAACATAGAGCTATCCAGCAGTTTATCTTTTGTTTTAGACTGAGTATCTATAGCTTCTTCTATAACACTAAACAAAATAATGGTTGTATTAAAAGAAAAGAAAATGGAAAATAAAACAAAACTAACATACCAATGCATGTTGAATAAATTTCTTCTTCATCCAAATCAATGAATATTAGCTCTTCATTCTTAAAAGATCCAATAGTAACCATCACGCGATCTGGCACCAACCAGTGAATTGTCGTAATATATCCTATTACTGCAGTATCAAAAGATCCAGGTGAAAATACCATATTGCGTGCATCATCTGGACCACTGTAAACCTCTCCAGTTATTAACGTTACTTCAAAAGTGTTCAGGTCAACCCGTGACAGACCATAGCTATGTGCAACATAAATGGCACTTTCATCTCTTGTGGGTAATACGTCTTCGCAGTACGGTAGGGAGTCATAAAGATTGTCTCCCAGGAGGCGGACGGTCTTATTTTCAAAATTATAGCGATAGAGTGGGTGATGCCCATGATCCATCACTATTAAGTAGTTCTTTGATTTGATCATCACAATTTTGTATGGATTTTTAAGAAAGTTAGTGTCTGCTGGTAGTTCTTCACCAGGTTGGATTCGTGTATGTTCTAGATTATATCTACCGCTACAGTTTCCGATGAATTCAGTCAAACCTCCTGTGACCATATCAAAATGTAAAACGCAGGCGCTTATGTAGTCACTGAATAAAAATGTGGTCTCAGTTAGTTGAACTAGTCCAGTTATAATATTTACATTACCACCAAAGGCCACAGAAACAAAAAATTGACCAAATTCATTATCAAGGCTAGGCCCGAGCACATGCCGGATAGGCTCTCCTGGAACATACTTCAAGATGTGATTTCCAGAAACAAAATAAAACTCCCCATCGTTGTATTCATCTTCAATTATTAAGTTGATTGACCTTTGTAACATACTGAGGTTGTACTTGACTTCTTCCAAGCTATCAATCGATAGTTGAAGAGAGCAATGTGGACACAAAGCATTAAAATTGTACTTGCTAGTTGCTGTAAGCTCTTCTTTAGGTTTCATAGTTGTTGAAATACTTGAGTCACTAAAACCATGAATCTCTGGTGAATCAGAATTAGGTTGACTACAAATAAATGAGTACAGCTAACATTGAAGTGTTGTATGATCAATCATATGGTTAAAACATAACACAACAAAGTGTAAATACATAGTCAAGAAACTTTATATATAAGCAGAAAAGCGAAAAAAGCTTTTATTGTCACTGGAGCTGTGTTTGAGCTTGTCTTTTACCACCTGTCCCATCATGTCTGCTCATGGACTATAAGCTATTATTTTATAGCTCTTTTGGTAAAATTTCTATTCAAACTTCGAATGCCTGCTATTCACACCAAATTTATACTGCACGCTTTGGTCATAATCTAACTAGATTAAAAGAAGTTTCTTCTAGATCTATAAACCATCTCTAGCTAGCTATTCTAGTGTTTATATGCACCCGAATGTTACATAGTTATCTTCAGGCTGTAGTGAACGCCTACTGAGCAGCAGATTCAAAGTAGAAAACTATTTAAGCTACAAACACAGTCAGCTTTATTTCAAAGTGAAGAGAATAAACATTTTGTGCACATAAACTGTAAACAAATATATATAATTATTTTTGTTAATAGCTAATAGAGCACAAATATTGCCAATATATATATATATATATATATATATATATATATATATATATATATATATATATATATATATATATATATATATATATATATATATATATATATATATATATATATATATATATATATATATATATATATATATATATATATATATATATATATATATATCTAACTCACTCACTAACTATAGTAATCAATAATTACCAAAGAGCAGATATTAAGCATTATATATCTAGTATTGTCTGGAAATGGTGCCCTAAAGATGCTAATTTTTAACTTGTAATGTAAGAAGCTATCAGTATTATTACTATTATATAAATATGTTTTTGAATGACTCACCTGGCAAAGACAGTAGTTAATGCCATACAACATGTTAGCCATAACAGCTGAGACCGCAGCATGATAGACAATTAGTGTTTATGTTTCTTTACAATACAATCTATAAGAGTTTAAACATCCAGTGTAGTCAGAATGCATAATAATATGTATTCCGCTGCTTTCTATGCTGCAAGACTTACGCAGAACTGTGCATTTAATAGCTCACAAACACACAAGCGCCCACACATTCAGACATTCTGCTAGATCTAGACAACATGTTAAAAGTCCTTTTTAAAAGTTCAGAAAATAAAAAAATAGACACCTCTCCAAAATAGCAATCACTAAATATTATATTATCAATTATGTCTGCTTCTTTATGTCTAGGCTAACTTGGTACTCAAAACAAATAAACTTTGGCATGGTTGCATGAAAATGCTATAAAATTAAGAATACCAAACAATTAACATTACCTAAAAGTATATATGAAGGCTAAAAAACCGTTTTTGTAGGTACACAAGCAGTAAAACACTGTGTCCATGTGTGTTAACCAATGCCTGCACAACCTTGTTGCTAGCCTTATATAGCTGAGGTACCAACATGCAAATGTGGGCGGGTTGAATATCTTAATGCACCTTTGTTGTTAAAAGTCATCATATCAAAGTTATACTCTGCTGAACTCCAATAGGCAATTAGGATTTGGCACCTGAAGAACTTTTGCTTAAAATGAGTGAATTTGCAGTGGAATAACAGCTTTCAATAGCACATCATGAACTTTTAAGTTTTTAATTATATTAGAATGCATTTGATTTTTAACACATGATAATCATCATCTGTTTCACTACCACCATCACCTCCAACAATATCTATATGATGAATACCATCACTTAGATCTTCATCCGAGTCACCATAACAGCCTCTTCCATCTTCTGAGTACCTGCATCTATCTCGGTTGTTGTCAACTTTTGCACCATAGAAAGAAGGAGTTTTAGCTTTTGTAGTCTCGTTATCATGTGGCTTGGCTTTTGCTTTACTTGGAAGTGGCCACAGTGATTTTGAAAATTAGACTTGCTGCTCTTAAGTAGAGGTGATGTAGCACTGTTATATATATGACTATTGTTTCACAAAGCACAGTAGATATATGAGCAATGTCAAGAATCTGCAGTAATACTAATATCAGTAATTGGTGCGAAATCTTCATTAGAACTTAAGAGTATAGTTAGCAGTTGATTTGTATGTCATATTAACAAAAATAGAGTGTTGAATATTTCTCTGGGATCATGTAATTTAGATGATGTAATGTTATGCAATCAGAATAAGATCGTTTATGAGTTACAGAAATATGTTTTATTCTAACAGGAAGAACAGGAACGAAGCGAATAATAAATGTATAATTAATGTAATGTAGTAAAATAAGCTGTGTTACAAGTAAAGACAACTATAGATTGTTTGATGAATGATTGTCTTCTAATAAGTTTATTGCAGATTGTTAATCAACAGTATAACCAATTTTATTATAGATCAGTCAGCTTTGATTCGTCCTTTTTACATCTCATGGGCTAAATACAAACACAGCACTAATTTAGAACATCCGGTCTCAAAACATAATATAACATTTGGGATCACTGTGGTCCATTACAGTTATAGCCTGGCACTCAGTTGTAGATGGTATATGTAAAAGTATAGTTTTTTTGGATTCAATCAATAACTGTGCAATATAAACTTGTATGAAAAAAAGGGTGGGGTAAGGCAGATACCCTGTGTGACTAATTAGCAAGTTTGAATCCAAAACTTATAAAAATGCATCTAATGACAGCCATGTAAGAAATATCAGGCATCTTATGGGAGGAACATTAACAAAATTTGAGAAGCTCATTACAGACAACTAGATATGATTTTATTTCACTTGTGCTAAATTACTATAACTATATTAATAATGCAGCCTAGGTATTGCAGTTGCAGCTATAATGTTGTCTTTAACTGTCCTGTGCTAGTGATAACTTCTTGTTGTATAATTATCAAATATAAATTATATTTTACCTAACACATTAATTGGCAATTTTGAGTTTAAACAAGTTTATTTTTGCATGTAATTACTGCAGAAGCATTAAACATTTTACAGGTTTATTGCTGAAATGAATCATGGTGTGTAGAAATTTAACCCAGTCTTACATGTTATTTATTGCTAAAAAAATTATAGGGAGTAGAAACAAAACTGGCATTGCATGTTATTTACTGCTGGGATAAATTATAGGGTATAAAAGTGATCCTAGTATTACATTCTGCTTGCTGCTAAAGTTAATTATATTGACACAACCTAGTATTAAATGTTATTTATTGCTGAAAAAATTAAAGGGCGTAGAAATAAAGTAGGGTGTTAAGCAATGTTATTTAATGTTGAGATAATTTATAGAATGTCAAAATTACCCAGTATTACATGTTGCTCACAGCTGCAACAAAGCATTAGGTGTATAAATTAAAAACGATGAAAATGCCACATTATTGTGAGAGTTTCAACAAATGCTGTTAAATACAATGAAGTGTATTTCAAGTTGTTTACAGACGTCTCAACCTTAGTTAACCAATCCTATAAATTTTACATCAAACCAGGAAGCACCATCTTATATGTACTCAAACCCACCCACCTACAATATTATAAAACTTGCCGAAAAATATAAATAGAAGACTTAGCACACTGTCGTTCAGCGAAGAGGAGTTCAATGCCACTATACTACCACACCAAGAAGCACTCCAAGCATCATAATAAAAATAGAAATAGAAACATATTGTAGTATAACCTAGCTTTCTGCTCAACAGTGAAAACTAACATAGGAAACATATTATTCTCTAAACCTTTGAAAAATGCTTCTTACCTTTAAACCAACTGTGTAAATCAATAGAAAAACTATAAGAATTATAGCTGCTTAGTATGCTTAATATGAAAAATATCATTGATTGCTAGAACCAACACCAACTGGAAGCTACACATAACTCTACTACCACTACTAAACTTAACGGCACACAATGCAACTGTCCATTAAATAGCAAATGCCTATATAAAAATGTAATCTACCAACCAACTATGGCAAGATATGATAACATCTCCAGCCATTCTTACATAATACCTTGCTCAACGACTTTTAAAACTAGATTTAATAACCATAAAACCTCATTCGTGCATTCAAGTAAAAGGAATAATAGTCAACTCAGCGAGCACATATGGAAATCGATAGAAAATAAAACACATTTCAACATCAAATGGAATAATATAAAAATATGCAAATCATACTCTAATGTAGCCAACAGATACCAACTTATGCAGCTAGGAAAAGCACGTCATCTTAAAACATCCAGAGCCATCACCCCTAATTAACAAACGTAAAGGACTTTCAAGTGCATGCAGGCAACGTTAATTAAAAAATGAGTAGTAATGAAATATAAACAACTATAAATTTTAAACAAAATTTCGCTCCACCGCAGACTGTAGCAGCTGGTGAGTATACTGTTGTTATACAAACAAATTTATAGTGAGATATTTGAGGAACTTTTTTTAGCAAATATAGCATAAATACTTAAAATAAATACTCTACACATTATTTGCTGTTTTTTTAAAATATTATGATTTTTTAATTAACTTTTTTCTCTCACAGAAACTGTGTGTGTGTGTGTGTGCGTGTGTGCGTGTGTGCGTGTGTGCGTGTGTGCGTGTGTGTCAGGTGTTTGTTTGGACAATATCTGTAGCACAACCTGCTCAATTGGGTTTTTGACAGTAGAAAAGAAACATGTATAGTAATGGTGAACTCGACTCAGTATATTAATTAACAGTTGCTATTTTTAGCAAATAAATAGTGAACAGTTTTATGTCAATTATACAAAGCAAGTAACAGGAGCCAAAAGGTTAGTTGTACTAATTTTACATCTATGCTGTTAATGTTTTATCTCATATATATGCACTTTCTAAATTATCATATTGCATGTGTGTGTGCGCACGAAAGTGCAAAGTGCATTAGTATATGAAAAAATATACAGAAAATAGCTGCATCCTACCTGGTAACTGCTTTCCAACAGCACCATGCTCATAAAGTTTAACCATGAATACTGTAGGCACTTGTTCTTAGATTTTTTGATCAGACTGAACTTCAATGTATGTAAATCAACAGGAGTGCATCATCATTTGCAGAAGGATAAAAAAACAGAAAAGCATTTTGGAAGCTTTATTTGTGATAACCTTTTACAAATAATTTCAATGATTATAAATATGGGTTCAACATATTAATTTTTTATTTATATTTTCGGTGTGCAAATTATAAAACAACATGCACCTGTTAAAATACCCATAGATAGCACATAATATTTTTTAAAAATATATAATATACACAGAGAGTGTTTGATTCAAATTTATATCTTATGTTAGTAGAACTATGAAAATGCATTAAGTAGAGTAACATAGCTTATAAGCTAAATGCATACTTGATCCTAAAATTTGATAGCAATTTTACATCTGTGATTGACAGCTTATTATTATATGTTATGTAGATATTATATAATTTATATCATATATGATAGTATACTCTCTATAAGTTGTGATTTATTGCGGCTAAATTGCTCATACTAGAATAAGCTGCTGACCCTGTATGTTTCAAGGAATATTAATAACGGTGGAAGGTTTTGATGCATTTTCGTTCATCGTACAGGGGCTGACATCTCAGGATTTGATCACCTTGTTGCTGGTCCCAATCTAAAACAATAATTATTTTATTTACGTTGGTTGGTTTAAATAAAACTGACATTAAAATATCAAATATTTATGCATAGCCTAATTCTAATAGAAAAATGGATAAATCTCAGCCAATTGAAAATAATTGTTAGAACACAAAAAACTAGTTAATTGCAGACTTGAACTTGAAAATATTCCTGACAACGATCATTACATACATATATATATACATATATATATATATATACATATATATATATATATGTATATATATATATATATATGTAGTTTCTATAATTAAAAATGAATCAAAAGAACTCAATATTTCGAAAAATAGAGTATTTATATTTGGTACTAATACAATTTTGGATATAAAAATAAACTTAGATCTTCATTCTATTGACTAGAATGAAGATCTAAGTTTATTTTTATATCCAAAATTGTATTAGTACCAAATGTATATATATATATATATATATATATATATATATATATATATATATATATATATATATATATATATATATATATATATATATATATATATATATATATATATATATATATATATATATATATATATATATATATATATATATATATTTGGAGAGAGAACTCACCAATACTTCTATTTGCAGGTTCGAAATGGACTTTAGGAATGTTCTCTACAGGCTCTCGCGTGTACGAACATTCTCCAGTCTCTAACAGATTACTTAAAGATTTAAGTATATCTGTAAATGAGGGCCTTTCTTTGGGGTTTTCTATCCAGCATCGCTTCATCAAATCATAGCTACAGCAATGTGACACAAATTTTTACTAGCTCATTTATTACCTAGAAAATTGAACTTGCATTACAAATCAATTTGAGTTTAGTACAGAACGTCTAAAACATACACAACAGGAAGACAGTAGTTGGGCTGGTGTAGCCTAAGACCACTTTCCAAGTGATATTTCATATTCCATGCATCTACATCAGGGTATGGCTGGCTGCCTCGAGTAAACAACTCCCACATCAAAACTCCATACGACCACTGTAATCACAACACCTTTATGTCATAAAACTGTTGGTTAAAATATTTTCTGGAAAACATTGTGTAGTGCTAAGTTTACAAAGTGGTCACAATGATGTATTGGTTATTGCGCCTGCTTGTAAGCAGGAGGTCTGTGGTTTGAATTTCAGTGGGGGAAAAGTTGTACGCATTGGAGTGTTCAAGTCATTAGGATAATGTTTTGAAGTTAAATAACTCATTTCTCTGTTGATATAATATTCGATATATTGCATAAATTTTTTTCAGGGCAAGCCGAAACTGTATACTACTAATGGCAGCAGTCTACTGTGCACGAATTTCATGTGTTGAGATTGCTGAACGACAAGTGTGAATATTTTCTGTTATCATTACTCAAATGGCTAGCTTATGTAGCGAGCCCATTTTTCTTTAGTGCTACAAATTATACATGTTAAAAATGCTAAATGATTAAGCATTTTCAGCGTGTATATTCAGTATGCAGTAGACACCTTTTTCTACCTGCGTTGCAAATTTCCGTCGCACCGTGTGGCACTACGCCTACAGCTTTGCGGGCTATTCCATGTCAGCTTGTCATTTAAATAAAAAGAACACACACTCATGTTAGCTGATGACACATGCTGACTTACGACGTCACTTTCTGTGCTAAACTTTCCATCTCTCAAACTTTCTACAGCTAACCACTTGACAGGAATAGCGGTATTGCTTTGCTCATCCCGTCTGTAATAATCGATGCTGTCTTTGGACAAACCAAAATCGGCTATCTTCACAATGTACTTGTCGCTAACCCTGAAAGTAAGCAGAGGGTATACGCTGACTTGAAATGCTTCGCAAGATGAGTCATTTTGAATATTCACCATTCTGAAATATGCTTTAATAGAAAGAAAACTCTGCAAATCTGCTTAACCATCAACCATCCACTGTTCAGTGTCAACATGCAAAACAAATCATAGGACCATTGCCATTAAACCAAATAAAAAAACGAAAGTTGACAAGCGCAAACACGACACACCACACAAACATTCTGGTCACACACAAAAATTAAAAGTGATACTCACAGACAGTTTCTAGCTGCAAGGTCTCTGTGAATAAACCTGTTTTTTGATAAGTATTCCATGCCACAGGCAACCTGCTTAGCAAAACTCAATAAATATTTTGTAGAAAATTTCTAAAAAAAGCAAAAGAATGTGACTTTAAATAACCACTGCATACTATAGTCTGACACAATGCTAAAAATATTGACAGACAATGGTATGGTATGCATGCTAATACATTCAGCTTATATACTGCATATAGTCTAAGGTGGTAAGTGAGGTGAATGACATTATGCATTGCCATCAAATAATTTAAAGCAGGGCAACATTAACAAACTATCAAAATTTCCACAAACTTGTAAAATTTGCCAACAAAAATCAATAAGTGGACACCACATATTAAAAGTTGCAAGTTATGAAATTGCAAAATTCAGGGAACTAAAACTTCAAATTGATTCTTTTAAGTTTGATCGTTAGCAACATTGTACGTACCGAAGGCCTTCTTTTGAGAAGTGATTTACGGTCTCCATTTTTCATGTAAGGAAGCACAACCTGAGGCGTATGTAAGGCTGGAAAACTCACACCAAGTGTTTCTAAAACATTGGCATGTTTGAAATTTTTCACGATAGCAGCTTCTTCTAGAAACTTCTCTACCATTGCTATTGTTGGCTTCAAATCTACAATAGTATGTATAAGCTAAGTATATTTTTACTACTCGTTATTCTACTAGAGTTCATGAGTTATAAATGCTCCAGTTTAAATATAGCTCTCAAACAATTTTCCTGTAGAGAGTCAATGTTAAACCCACCTATATTTTTACAGAAATATTTGCTAGTTTAATGACCTCACACACACACACATGCACACGCACACGCACACGCACACGCACACGCACACGCACACGCACACGCACACGCACACGCACATGCACGCACGCACGCACACACGCACACACACACCTATATATATATATATTTTTGTTCATCACTTGGATGTTATAAAAGAACTTGCCGATCTTCACAACTTTGGCCTTTTATAAAAACAATTTCTACTGCAATGTATATGTAATATATGTGTTTTTAAATTCCTTGAGCATTGGCACTATGATCTGGGTAAAATTAAAATATTGCTTGCATCATCCAAACCATTCAAAGTCGTACCACCAGCACTAATCTTACATTCAAATTACTTGACTCATTTTTTGAAAGGCCATAATTTTACATGACTTATATTTGGCTTTTGTCACTTGAAAGAAACATGTCTCTAGATCTATATATTGAATCATATAGATGATATCCCAATAAGCTAACCGGTTTTTTAAAATTATAGCGATGGAAAGGGTAATATAATCCAATCATCACTATTGCGTAGTTATGCGATTTGATCACTACAACTTTTATGGGGCTAGAGAAGAAATTGAAATTTGCAGGCACTTCTTCATTTGGTAGGAGCAGTAGAAGTTTTGAAGAAAAAAGAACTACTATTTCCGATTAAAGAGGTCAAAATACTGTGACCATATCATAATGAGTGATGCAGTTTTTTTAAGGGTTCAGCCATTAGTATGGTGTTCTCAGTTAGTTGAACTATATTATGGATCGGTGAATTCCGGTTTCTTGAAAAAACACGTTGTTTTAGTGAAACATGTTTACAGTTAGTTTCACCATACAATCTTTGAACAGGCTTCCCTGGGATGAACTTCAATAAACAGTAACCAGAAGGAAAAATAAATCTCCAGTTTTGTAATTATCTTCTAATATAAATGTTGTCGAATTTTGTGGTGAGCTTCCTACGCTGAAGAAAGATATACAGTCTTTTGAGATTGTTTATTGTTATATAAAAATCTTTTTCTTTAAACAATGTTTGAGCAAAGGTTTGGAATGAAATTATGTTAGTCAAAAACAATCTATTGAAAAGTGTGAAATTATTTTTTTGTCTTTGATGTATGTTTTCAACTGCCAACTATCACAGTTAGCTTTTGATACTGTATCAGACAACAGCTTCTGCTGTGCTAAGAAGCTTGTGGTTTTATTTTTATTCTGTGTGTAGGAAAAGACAACCAGTGGTTAGCTAAAAAAAACAGGGCTTTAAAGGTGAAACTGGACTCTCTGTTCATAGAGTCTGATGCTCTGAAAATAGAAGAAAGAGCTCCAATTGGAACGGGGACGTTTGGCAAAAATATTTAGGTCAGATGTGCTCTGCATGAAAAGTTTGGGGAAAACCATAACAATAAAAATATTGAAAAGTAATTTAAATTATTTGCATATTAACTTAGATGATGTTGGCACAAAAGCTAGATATATAATCAAAATGCTAAGATAAATAATAATTTATTATTATTGCTTCTAACAAAAATTTGGAAAATTGCATTAAATTATTAAAAGCCTGCTCCATATTGTCGGTATAATCAAAAAATTTGATAGATTGTAAATATGGGGCTAGCAATACCAATGGTGCAGAATTTTATAAAAGAAGCTGTAATCACAAAAGACTTGAACCATCCGAACATTCTAGAAACACTTGCTGTGGGTTTTCCAGCCTTACATACGGCTCAGATTGTCCTTACTTACATGAAAAATGGAGACCATAAATCACTTCTCAAAAGAAGACCTTCGGTACGTACAATGTTGCTAACGATCAAACTTAAAAAAATCAATTTGAAGTTTTAGTTCCCTGAATTTTGCAATTTCATAACTTGCAACTTTTAATATGTGGTGTCGCTTATTGATTTTTGTTGGCAAATTTCACAAGTTTCTGGAAATTTTGATAGTTTGTTAATGTTGCCCTGCTTTAAATTATTTGATGGCAATGGATAATGACATTCACCTCACTTACCACCTTAGACTATAAGCAGTATATAGGCTGCAAATGTATTAGCATGCATACCATAACATTGCCTGTCAATATTTTATAGCATTGTGTCAGACTATGGTATGCAGTGGTTATTTAAAGTCACATTTTTTTGCTTTTTTAGAAATTTTCAATGAGAGATTTATTGAGTTTTGCTAAGCAGTTAGCTTGTGGCATAAAATCTTATCAAATAAGAAGTGCTTGCATAGAGACATTTCGGCAAGAAATTGCCAGTGAGTATGACTTTCAATTTTTATATGTGACCAGCATGTCACTATTACATACAAAAGGTAATAAACACACATAATAAAATTATCTTGGAACAACATAAAACCGCAAACCCCAAACCACTAACCAAAACTGCAACTGCAGAAAAAAATTTATTGATTTTGGTAAAAAAAATGTATGTAACTTGCATTTGTATCTAAGGTATATTGATTGGTATACTGAAAAAAGTACACCACCATGTGTTCATCCATTAGTATATGAACCAGGTAGATGCTATAAGCAACAGTGCTAATAAAAATAAGTTGTGCAGATAAATCTTGATCCTAAACTTCCCAAGCTAAAAACCAAACTTAAAGTGACACGATGCAATATTAGAATCAACAAAAGTCATTTTTGAAAAAATACACCTCTCATGTGACAAAGAACCTGTTGCTGTTACAAAAACATTGTACACTAATCCACTCATGTATATAGTTGATATTAGACCTTAACAGACTCGGTGTAAAAGAATACTTGTATGAGTTGCGGCTCCAAAAAAACTATACTAAAAGTTTTAGAATTAAATGAAGACAATTGACAAAAAAATCAATAACTTATTGGTAAAATGGTTGGTTATCCAAAATATTTGAACCCCTGGAGTAGAATCCAACAGCTTCATTAAAAACCTACCAAATTGCTTTCATACCATAATGCTAAAGCATAGTGATCACTGTCCTTTTTAAAGATATAATTTTTTATAAATTGCAGATCCTGTAAAACTGCATGCGATTGCTTGCAAATTTCTTGAAAGCTGAATCAAATATTTATGCCCAAGGTTAAAAAAAAAGTTAGGCATATGCTTTTATACTAAAGGTGAAACTGCTAAATATTTAAAATCAATTATTTAGTCACAGCTAGTAAGAATTAGCGGTTAAAGACTAAAATTGAAAATGCAAAAATTTTCGTGTGTGTAGGCTAAAGATCGAATCCTTAGAAAATAGCTTTAATAGCAAATGACTATATCTTAAAAAGCTTCAATTAACTATAAAACAAAAGAAACGTTTATGACAACCATAGCATGTCATATCTACTGCTTTTTGTCTATTTGTCAACATTTTTCTGTTGAAAGCTCTGTTAAAATTACCAGAATCTTTTGAACAAAAGTGGTTACCAACACCAAATGTGGTTCCTATATGATCAGAGTTACCGCCAAATACTGTAGATAATTACAGTATATCGGAAAGACAACTCCATTCCCCTTTACTCTGTTATCCTAGCGTGCATTATTTCTGATGGGCTCGGCCTGGCTATGCATGTATTACGACACTATCGGCGTTATGAACCATAGAATGGATAGCCGATAATAGGGGTGAGACCAATTCTGTGAGATGGGGCTGATTACATAAGCTCAATAGCAGAGTGCTTGTACAGGGTGCATTTGAATAGTACCTAATAGACAAATACTATATGCAACAGAAGGGCAACAGAGAGAAGTTGTTTGGTACAACCCTTATTTCAGTCAATTGGTAACTGCAAAAATTGCAAAAGTATTTTTTAAAATCATGAATGAAGGATTTGCAAAGCAACACTCACTTCATAAAATTCTCAGCAAAAATGATGTAAAAGTTAGCTTCAGTTGCGAAAGATACAAAAATATCTTGGAACAACAAAAAGCAAAAAAACCGACCACCAGCAAGAACTGCAGAAAAAACTGATATTTTTTGATTTAAATAAAAAAATCTATGTAACATGCATTTACATTTAAGGTATATTGATTGATGCCCTAAAAAAAGTACAAACCATGTATTCATTTGCTAGGATGAAGCAAGTAGTTGAACTAGCAAGAGTGCGAGTAGAAATAAATTGTGCAGATGAATCTTCTCAAGCTAACAACCAAACTTAGTGATGCAAGACCATATTAAAATCACTAAAAAACAAAACACTTTTGAAAAAAGATACAAACCCCACTAGGCAAAAAAACCTGTTGCTTTAAAAAAACGTTGTGCACTAATCTGCTCGTGTACAATTCATATTAGACCTTAACAGATATATGGTAAAGAGATAATTGTACGAGTTGCAGCTGAAAATAAAATTGTAGACATTTTGTATAATTGAAAAAAATAGTTAAAAATAAAGTTAATAACCTGAATGAAGACAATTGACAAGAAAATTAATAACTTATTGGTAAAATGGTTGGTTATCCAAAAGATTTGAATTCTGGAGTAGAATCCAACAGCTTTATGAAAAAACCTACCAAAAGGCTTTCATGCCATAATGCTAAAGCATAATGATCACTTTCCTTTTTAAAGATATAATTTCTTTAAAAATTGCAAATCTTGTAAAACTGCATGCAGTTGCTTGCGACTTTCTTGGAAGCTGAATCAAATATTTATTCCCAAAGTCAAAAGAAAAATGTTGACATATGCTTATACTGAAGTTGAAAATGCTAAATATTTAAATCAATTATTTAGTCACGGCTAGTAAGAACTTAGTGGTTGAAGACCAAAATTAAAAATGCAAAACTTTCCATGCGTGTAAAGAATTCCTAGAAAATAGCTTTAATAGTCAATAACTATATCTTAAAAAGCTTCAAACAACTATAAAGCCAAAGAAACGCTTATGACAACCATAGCATGCCATATTCTAATGCTTTTTTTGTTTATTTGTCAACATTTCTCTGTTGAAAGCTCTGTTGAAATTACCAGAATCTTCTGAACAAAAGTGGTTACAAACACCAAATGCGGTTCCTATATGATCAGAGTTACCAGCAAATACTGTAGAGAATTCAGTGCATCAGTTAATATTGTAGAAAGCATAAACTATTGTAGCTATTTAAATTTCGCTATTCATTTTCATTAATATAGCAAAGTTTTTTTTGACTTTGATGTATGTCTTCAGCTTCTAACTATCACAGTTAGCTTTTGATACTGTATCAGACAACAGCTTCTGCTGTGCTAAGAAGCTTGTGGTTTTATTTTTATTCTGTGTGTAGAAGAAGACAACCAGTGGTTAGCTAAGAAAAACAGGGCTTTAAAGGTGAAGCTGGACTCTCTGTTCATAGAGTCTGATGCTCTGAAAATAGAAGAAGGAGCTCCAATTGGAACGGAGACATTTGGCAAAAAATGTTTAGGTCAGATGTGCTCTGCATGAAAAGTTTGGGGAAAACCGTGGCAATAAAAATATTGAAAAGTAATTGAAATTATTTGCATAATAATTTAGATGATGTTGGCACAAAAGCTAGATATATAATCAAAATGCTAAGATGAATAATAATTTATTATTATTGCTTCTAACACAAATTTGGAAAATTGCATTAAATTATTAAAAGCCTGCTCCATATTGTCAGTATAATCAAAAAATTTGATAGATTGTAAATATGGGGCTATACCAATGGTACAGAATTTTATAACAGAAGCTGTAATCATAAAAGACTTGAACCATCCGAACGTTCTAGATACACTTGCTGTGAGTTTTCCAGCCTTACATACGGCTCAGATTGTTCTTACTTACATGAAAAATATGGAGACCATAAATCACTTCTCAAAAGAAGACCTTCGGTGCGTACAATGTTGCTAACGATCAAACTTAAAAAAATCAATTTGAAGTTTTAGTTCCCTGAATTTTGCAATTTCATAACTTGCAACTTTTAATATGTGGTGTCGCTTATTGATTTTTGTTGGCGAATTTCACAAGTTTGTGGAAATTTTGATAGTTTGTTAATGTTGCCCTGCTTTAAATTATTTGATGGCAATGGATAATGACATTCACCCCACTTACCACCTTAGACTATATGCAGTATATAAGCTGAATGTATTAGCTTGCATACCATACCATTGTCTGTCAATATTTTATAGCATTGTGTCAGACTATGGTATGCAGTGGTTATCTAAAGTTCCATTTTTTGCCTTTTTAGATATTTTCAATGAGAGATTTATTGAGTTTTGCTAAACAGTTAGCTTGTGGCATAGAATCTTATCAAATAAGAAATGCTTGCATAAAGACATTTCTGCAAGAAATTGCTTGTGAGTATGACTTTCAATTTTTAAATGTGACCAGCATGTCACTATTACATACAGAAGGCAATAAACACACATAATGAAATTATCTTGGAACAACAAAAAACCTCAAACCTCAAACCACCAACTAAAACTGCAACTGCAGAAAATTTTTTATTGATTTTGTTAAAAAAAATGTATGTAACTTGCATTTGTATCTAAGGTATATTGATTGGTATACTGAAAAAAGTACACCACCATGTGTTCATTCATTAGTATATGAAGCAGGTAGATGCTATAAGCAACAGTGCTAATAAAAATAAGTTGTGCAGATAAATCTTGATCCTAAACTTCCCAAGCTACAAACCAAACTTAAAGTGACACGACGCAATATTAGAATCAACAAAAGTCATTTTTGAAAAAATACACCTCTCACGTGACAAAGAACCTGTTGCTGTTACAAAAACATTGTACACTAATCCACTCATGTATATAGTTGATATTAGACCTTAACAGACTCGGTGTAAAAGAATACTTGTATGAGTTGCGGCTCCAAAAAAACTATACTAAAAGTTTTAGAATTAAATGAAGACAATTGACAAAAAAATCAATAACATTGGTAAAATGGTTGGTTATCCAAAATATTTGAACCCCTGGAGTAGAATCCAACAGCTTCATTAAAAACCTACCAAATTGCTTTCATACCATAATGCTAAAGCACAGTGATCACTGTCCTTTTTAAAGATATAATTTTTTATAAATTGCAGATCCTGTAAAACTGCATGCGATTGCTTGCAAATTTCTTGAAATCTGAATCAAATATTTATGCCCAAGGTTAAAAAAAAAGTTAGGCATATGCTTTTATACTAAAGGTGAAACTGCTAAATATTTAAAATCAATTATTTAGTCACAGCTAGTAAGAATTAGCGGTTAAAGACCAAAATTGAAAATGCAAAAATTTTCGTGTGTGTAGGCTAAAGATCGAATTCTTAAAAAATAGCTTTAATAGTAAATGACTATATCTTAAAAAGCTTCAAACAACTATAAAACAAAAGAAACGTTTGTGACAACCATAGCATGTCATATCTACTGCTTTTTGTCTATTTGTCAACATTTTTCTGTTGAAAGCTCTGTTAAAATTACCAGAATCTTCTGAACAAAAGTGGCTACCAACACCAACTGTGGTTCCTATATGATCAGAGTTACCGCCAAATACTGTAGATAATTATAGTATATCGGAAAGGCAACTCCATTCCCCTTTACTCTGTTATCCTAGCGTGCATTATTTCTGATGGGCTCGGCCTGGCTATGCATGTATTACGACACTATCAGCGTTATGAACCATAGAATGGATAGCCGATAATAGGGGTGAGACCAATTCTGTGAGATGGGGCTGATTACATAAGCTCAATAGCAGAGTGCTTGTACAGGGTGCATTTGAATAGTACCTAATAGACAAATACTATATGCAACAGAAGGGCAACAGAGAGAAGTTGTTTGGTACAACCCTTATTTCAGTCAATTGGTAACTGCAAAAATTGCAAAAGTATTTTTTAAAATCATGAATGAAGGATTTGCAAAGCAACACTCACTTCATAAAATTCTCAGCAAAAATGATGTAAAAGTTAGCTTCAGTTGCGAAAGATACAAAAATATTTTGGAACAACAAAAAGCAAAAAACGACCACCAACAAGAACTGCAGAAAAAACTGATATTTTTCGATTTAAATAAAAAAATCTATGTAACATGCATTTACATTTAAGGTATATTGATTGATGCCCTGAAAAAAGTACAAACCATGTGTTCATTCGCTAGGATGAAGCAAGTAGTTGAACTAGCAAGAGTGCGAGTAGAAATAAATTGTGCAGATGAATCTTCTCAAGATAACAACCAAACTTAGTGACGTGAGACCATATTAAAATCAACAACAAACAAAACACTTTTGAAAAAGATACACACCCCACTAGACAAAAAACCTGTTGCTTAAAAAAAAACATTGTACACTAATCTACTCATGTACAATTCATATTCGACCTTAACAGATTTATGGTAAAGAGATACTTGTATGAGTTGCAGCTGAAAATAAATTTGTAGACATTTTGTAGAATTGAAAAAATAGTTAAAAATAAAGTTAATAACTTTTTGGTACAATGGTTGAGTTATCCAAAAGATTTAAACTGGCAAATAAAGTAGAGAATTATAGTATATCGGAAAGGCAACTTCATTCCTCTTTACTCTGTTATCCTAGCGTGCATTAAGAAATAAGAAATAAGAAATGCTTGCATAGAGATATAGCTGCTCGAAATTGTCTGTGAGTATGACTTTCAATTTTTACATGTGACCAGCATGTCACTATTACATACAGAAAGCAATAAACACACATAATAAAATTATCTTGGAACAAAAAAAAACCTCAAACCCCAAACCACCAACATAAACTGCAACTGCAGAAAAAATCTTATTGATTTTGGTAAAAAAATGTGTTACCTGCATTTGTATCTAAGGTATATTGATTGGTATACTGAAAAAAGTACACCACCATGTATTCATCCATTAGTATATGAACCAGGTAGATGCTAGTAACAGTTCTAACAAAAATAAGTTGGGAAGATAAATCTTGATCCTAAACTTCCCAAGCTAAAAGCCAAACTTAAAGTGACACCAGACAATATTAGAATCAACAAAAGTCACTTTTGAAAAAATACACCTTTCACGTGACAAAGAACCTGTTGCTGTTACAAAAACATTGTACACTAATCTACTCATGTATATAGTTGATATTAGACCTCAACAGACTCAATGTAAAAGAATACATGTATGAGTTGCGACTTCAAAAAACTATGCAAAATAATTTTGGAATTAAATAAAGATAATTGAAAAAAAAATCAATAACTTAGTGGTAAAATGGTTGAGTTATCCAAAAGATTTAAACTGGCAAATAAAGTAGAGAATTATAGTATATCGGAAAGGCAACTCCATTCCCCTTTACTCTGTTATCCTAGCGTGCATTATTTCTGATGGGCTCGGCCTGGCTATGCATGCATTAGGACACTATCGGCATTATGAACGATAAAATGGATAGCTGATAATAGGGGTGAGAGCAATTCTGTGGGATGGGGCTGATTTCATAAGCTCATTAGCAGCGTGCTTGTACAGGGCACATTTGATTAGTACCTAATAGACAAATACTATATGCAACAGAAGGGCAACAGAGAGAAGTTGTTTGGTACAACCCTCATTTCAGTCAACAGGTAACTGCAAAAATTGCAAAATTGTTTTTCAAAATCATGAATGAAGGATTTGCAAAGCAACACTCACTCCATAAAATTGTCAGCAAAAATAATGTAAAAGTTAGCTTCAGTTGCGAAAGATACAAAAACATCTTGGAGCAACAAAAAGCAAAAAACCGACCACCAACAAGAACTACAGAAAAAACTAATATTCTTTGATTTGGATAAAAAGTTTTATGTGACACGCATTTACATTTAAAATATGTTGATTGGTGCCCTGAAAAAAGTACAAACCATGTATTCATTTGCTAGGATAAAGCAAGTAGTTGAACTAGCAAGAGTACAAGTAAAAATAAATTGTGCAGGTAAATCTTCTCAAGCTAACAACCAAACTTAGTGGCGTGAGACCATATTAAAATCACCAACAAACAAAACACTTTTGAAATAAAGATACACACCCTACCAGACAAAAAAAACCTGTTGCTTTATAAAAACATTGTACACTAATCTGCCCGTGTACAATTCATATTAGACCTTAACAGATTTATGGTAAAAAAATACCTGAATGAGTTGCAGCTGAAAATAAATTTGCAGAAATTTTGTAGAATTTAAAAAGAGTTAACAATAAAGTTAATAACTTTTTGGTAAAATGGTTGAGTTATCCACTACATTTGAATCCTTGGGTAGAATTTAGAAAATTAAAAAACCACCAAATGGCTTAAATGCCAAAATACTAAAATATCATGATCACTATCTTTTCTCAGGTATAATAATTTTGTGGTGCAAGGTTGCAAATAAAAATCATATTTTAATAAAACTTAGACATATACAAGCAATAAAGATAATGAAAAAAATGTTATAGTTGTTAATTAGCTAATATTATATAATACAAATAATTGCATGCATGCATGTTTAGTTTATTAGCATTGGTTAGGTATAATTGGAATATATATATTTAATGAAGATAGGAGAAAATCAATATGTTATATGTTATGTAATGTTCTTTTACTACAAGACAGTTACATTTTCTTACATTGGTTTGCTAAGTACTTTGCAAATTATTTATTACCTGATGCAATATTTGTTCCTGCAACTTTGCAGAGTAGCAAAATGTATTTCTAAGACATATATTATGTGATTTTAATTAATAAATGAACTAGTTTAAAAATTTGTGTCACATTGCTGTACCTATGAATTGATGAGACGATGCTGGTTAGAAGAATCTAAAGAAAGGCCCTTGTTTACAGATATACTTAAATCTTTAAGTAATTTGTTAGAGACTGAAAAATGTTCGTACACTCGAGAGCATATGTAGAAAACATTCCTAAAGTCCATTTCGAACCTGCAAATAGATGTATCAAAAGTTTTTTTTAATTCTGGTTACTGTTTATTCAAGTTCATCCCAGAGAAGCCTGCTCAACAGATTGTACCAGACCGCTTGATAGTTATCATTGAAACTCGCAAGAATGAGGAGTTGATATTTATTGTTTTGGGGAAGAGAAAAATCTATGCAACATGCATTAATGTACTCCTTTTGTTTTATTTTTGACTTTCTATTTGATTCTTTTTCAATATGAACAATTATTTTGTTAGATGTTAGGAGAAGCTGGACATTTAGTCTGAAGCAAGAGGTATACTGCTGGATAGCTCTATGATATGCAAGTTTTCTGAATTTTTTTGTTTTCATCATTCTGCTATTAGCAACAAAAGTGGCTACAAACACTGAATTTGCAGTTTCTATGGTCATCATTACAGAAAAATACTACGCGGCCGAAAGGCAAAAAATAAAAGTTGTTTGGTACAACCTTTCTTTCAGTCAACAGGTAACTGCAACAAAAGTTGCAAAAGTATTTTTTCAAAATCATGAATGAAGGATTTGCAAAGCAACACTCACTCCATAAAATTCTCAGCAAAAATAATGTAAAAGTTAGCTCCAGTTGCCAAACATACAGAAGGCAATAAACATACATAATAAAATTATCTTGGAACAACAAAAAGCCACAAAACCACACCACTAACATAAACTGCAACTGCAGAAAAAAATTATTGATTTTGGTAAAAAAATGTATGTTACCTGCATTTGTATTTAAGGTATATTGATTGGTACACTGAAAAAAGTACACCACCATGTATTCATCCGTTAGTATATGAACCAGGTAGATGCTAACAACAGTGCTAATAAAATAAGTTGTGCAGATAAATCTTGTTCCTAAACTTCCCAAGCTAAAAACCAGACTTATAGTGACACGAGACAATATTAGAATCAACAAAATTCACTTTTGAAAAAATACACTTCTCACGTGACAAAGAACCTATTGCTGTTACAAAAACATTGTACACTAATCCACTCATGTATATAGTTGATATTAGACTTTAACAGACTCGATGTAAAAGAATACTTGTATGGGTTGCGGCTCCAAAAAACTATGCAACTAGTTTTTGGAATTTGAAAAAATAGTTAAAAAAAAGGCTAATAACTTATTAGTAAAATAATTGGATTACCCAAAAGACATTGGTAGCATCTAACAGTTTAATTAAAAAACCTATCAAATTGCTTTAATGTCAAAATGCTAAAACATAGAGCTGCAACTGCAGATGAAAATAAACTTTCCCATTTTTTTGTTGTGTCAAGTTGCAGTTATTATATTTATGCTGTAGACTACACTTGGTTGAGGGCTAAAAACTAACTTCTATTTGTAAATCCACATCTTATATATATACAGAATATGACATCATACAATTGCCAAACTTCATCTGATTCATGCAGTAATAATTAACAACTCTATTGCATGCAGCACATATTCAAAACATTACACCATTAAAAGCAAACTGCAATATGATAGTGAGGTGGTTGCTATAAGCAACAGTAGAAACTGCAACCAACCACAAAAACTTTTAAATTGGAATAAATAATATTGGAGCATTCAAATGAAAATGTGGAAGCCATAAAGTACCATTTATTTGCTAAGAAAAAACAAGCCAAACCATACAGCACCATTACAAAACATTCAGTGTCACCCTCTATTATAGGGATTTTTACATCTTATGAAGAAAAAATATAGTATTATCAACCTGCCTGCATTAAAAATTTATTTTACTATTCCTATAACCCAAAAATTTAAACATTCCATATACTATATAAAATTTAAACATAATATATCATAATAATGTTTATATTATATATTACATATTATATACTATATAATATATATTATGTCATGTTATATATACTTGACATGCATTGTGTTTTTACGTTGTGATTTAATCGTTGAATTGATTGCTATAACTTTAAAAAAAGCTGTTTTACTCTTTCAGGATCATACTCAATACTGTGTGCTCAACCCAAAGCACATAACAATTACACACATTATAGTTACGGCCTGTCACCAGTTGATTTGAGTATCTTAAGAAGTAACATTTATAGTAACTGAATAAGTTTTATAATGGTCTCCATGATAGAAGTAACATTCTGGTTGGTGCCAGACCAATTATTGATGGTTACTATTGGAACTTATTGTAGTGAATAACTCAATAAATCTATGTAACATGCTTTTTTATATTAGTTTTATTCTTTTTGCTTTCCTTTCAATGTAAAACCATTATTTTGTCAAGTGCTGTAGACAGCCTGATAATCAATTTTGACAAACAATTTAAAAAAGCACGTTTGGAAAACTCTATGTTAGACTAGTTTAAATTGTTATTGATTGCCAAAGTTGGAAGGATGACCTTAATCAAGCTGTGAAAAGAAATAAACTACTGTCTTAACTTAAGCTTGTATTGAAAAAAGTTTTTACTATAAAACCTAAAAAGTTAAGCATTTCATATGCTTATATATAGCATTTAAATATATATTTCATTCATACATTTATGTATATTTATATTTAGATTTACATTTATATTTATATTTATGTATTATATATTATATATACTTGACATGCATTGTGTTTTTACATTTTGATTTACTTCTCAAAATAATTGCTATTATTTTTAAAAATTTTTTTAGTTTTTTGAGCGACCATCTTTACTTTTAGATACCTAATCCACCAAGACTAATATGCACAAGAGACAGATGTGCAATATATGCAGCCCATAGTTATGGTTTGTCATGGATTGAAAATTTTTATGTAACATGCATTTGTATATATTAGTTTTCTTTTATTTTTCTTTTACTTTCCTTTTAATGGTAGAAAGTTATTTAGTTTAGTGTTTTCAAGAAGCTGGGCAATTAATTTTGATAATCAATTTGAAAAACACACTCCTGCATGTATAACTCTATGTTTAGTGATATTGAACTGATGATTCATCTACAGATGCGTTAGCTCTCTTTCTTAAAATAGATAAGAACTGTCCACAATTTTCAAGCAATTCTTACCAAATCATTAAAATATTCTAAAAAAAATGGCTGCAAACGCCAACTGCAGTTTGTATCAAAATTACGAAGAAATACTCCACTAAAGAAGGGCGAACTATAAAAGTTGTTATATATATATATATATAACAAATTGCAAATGTATTTTTTAAAATTATGAATCAAGCATTTGCAAAGCAAAACTTACTCTATGAAATTAGCTTAGCAAAAATAGTGTAAAAGTTAGCTCCAATTGCCAAAGATACAGAAGGCAAAATAAATACCTATAACAAAAATATCTTGGAACAACAAAAAGCAACAAAACCAAACCACCAACAAAAACTACAACTCTAGAAAAGATTAACATCTTTTGGCATGAATAAAATTTTATGTAACATAAATTTGCATTTAAGATGTATTGATTGGTGCCCTGAAAAAATTAGAAACCATGTATTTATTCATTAGTATGAAGCAGGTAGTTGAACTAGCAAGAGTGCAAGCAAATTAATAAATTGCGAAGATGAATCTTTTTAAGCTAACAACCGAACTCAGTGACGTGAAACTATATTAAAATCACCAAAAAACAAAACACTTTAAAAAAATACACCTTCACTGCATGGACAAAAAACCTGTTGCTTTAAAAAAATATTGTGCACTAATCTACTCATGTACAATTCATATTAGACCTTAACAGATTTATGGTAAAGAGATACTTGTATGAGTTGCAGCTCCAAAAAAATGCAAAAACTTATGATAATTAAAAAAATAGCTAAAAAGAAAGTTAATGACTTATTGGTACAATGGTTGGGCTACCCAAAAAGACTAGAACCCCGGTAGTAGAATTTTACAGTTTAATTAGAAAACCACCAAAATACTTTAATACCAAAATGCTAAAACATAATTATCACTGATCAAATCCCTAATGCATGTTTAAAAATACACTTTTGCACAATATTTATACTTTTTATCAAACTGTTCAACATTTTCCTATCATAAATCATTGTTTATTATGTTTTTTATCTGATGACATTCACAATAGATGATTGGAGGAAATACTATTTCAAACACTTAAACATGGCATTGTTTGTTTCTTGATAATATCAGATGAACAGTCATGATAAAAATAACAATGCATCATGAGGCCCATACACATGCATTTGTAACTACTAATAGTAATTGTTCATCTGTCAAATATCATCAATTTTTTTGAAAAGAGAGTTTTATGAGAGTACAGAATTTTCAGACGTTTAGTTTGAGGAGCAGAGCCTCTGCAAATCTTCTTTTTTCAAAAAAGAGCTCCTCAGAAAAAGCATGTTATTTGCATATTCGAACTAAGCAGAATGGTCATTTTGAGAAAACATTAACATATTATAGCAAAAAAAATTTGTATAGTAATGTGTTCAACTTACCAACTTTCGCTACTGTACATAAGTTAGGTTCAGCATATGGCAGAGTGGCAGTCATCATCAAAGCTTTGCTCTCAGATTTGTCATAGAAGGCCGCTTTAGCTTTCATTAGTAAAGCAAATAGCTGCTCACAAAATCTAAAGAAAATTGTTTTAAGTATTAGTATATATGTTGATATGAAGCAAAGTATATTATATTAAATTTGCTGACAATAAAGCACCATCCGTAATTACATCACTGCTTGGAAGGGGGCGTGGCTTAAAGTATAATATGGTTGTAGTGGCTACGTGACAAATTTATCTTGTTTCAACAATTGTTGCACTCTTATTATAAGTTTGCACCAAAAATACGTTTTTTGTGCAAACATATGGGGCAGAATTTATAAATCCATTTATTTCTCATACCAAGAAGATACGATTATTAAAAACAATTTAATTTAACAGTGGTTTAAAGTTGTGCATGTTTTCTACATCTTATTGCCACCCGAGCCGTTTGTATAATTGATGAAATTGGTTTATCATATTTTTAGCAATAACTATATATTTTATGGACAGGTTCAATACTTTTTGCATTTCTGAAAAAAATTATTTTAAAAATTTAAAAAGCTCTAAATGATAACTCTTCAAATAGGGTTGCAATAATAAAACCACCACAGTATAATTTGACTCTCAAGTTAATTGTATCACTCTCATAAGCCAGCATGTATAGCGCACTATAACCATGCATTATAAATTATAATTAGCTAATTAGGTAATTATATAGTATATTTTTTAGTTATTTAGTCTAATCACATGGTATATAGTCATTTACACAGTAATTATATTACTTATAGTTACTTTAGCTGATTAAGTTTTTGAATTAAATTGCTAAATAATATAATTTGTCAAGCAATATATAATTTGAATCTATTTTAAGCTAAACTTAAAGTGAATGGTAAAACCTATGCATGGCTATTAGGTATTGGTTAGGAGTTATAACTCATAAAGGTAAAAGTAACATGCACCTTTAACAGAATGTTTATTAATAGTTGCTTATATTACTAACAAGTTTTTACATATTTGATCTCTTGTACAAAGCGTTTCAAATTGTTTTATCCATATCCAGCACAAAGTCAGAATAGAACTGTTAGTCTAAATTTATTCTACCTTACTAGTTATATAGTTGAAATTAGTGTGATGTAACTAGGTAGTAGTGTATATAAACTATAATTTATATAATTAGCATGTTGCTGGTTTAATGTGTAAAATATTTTGTATGAAAATGTATATATGCTGGTTCATGGAATGTAAAATTCTACACAATTAGTATACAAGGAAAACAGCGCCCTAAATAATGAGTTTTACAAACATACCGTAAAGGTGATAGAACCGCAACCAGTAGGTTTCCGTGATGCTGCCCTTTCTGCTGATTTGGTTTACATCTGGTGTAATGTTATCTACGATCTCTGCCAGGTAGGTCATTGGAAAATGTATACATAGTAAGATTACTGACTGCATATTACATAACAGATTTATAAAATACTTTATACCACTAGGAGATGGTTTCACAGACAATATTGGGTAATACTAAATATCTGTTATTAGCAATTAATCACTAGACAGTAAGTTATGATGAATATTATTTTAACTTTAGACCTGGCTTGCATTTGTTGGCTTCAAAAATGATTTGACCATGGGAAATTTATACTTTGTAAAAAACTCCTATATTATGAATTCTTATCAATAAGATTTGAGATTTAGTTTTGACTTGATTACTTAAATCAAATCAGAGTACAAAAATATATGCAAATCGTAGATTAAGTTTAAAAATTAAAACATAAGCACTTTAATTTAAAAAGAATAGAAGCAAGTTCTTACCTTCTGCGTAGTGCAGATTCCAGCTATACAATTGCTCATTGTGTAGGTCGGCAATGTATTATACCAGCTAGCATGTTATTAATTACTCATTACATGCTTGGTGGAGCACATAAGTGGTGCTTAATTTCAAACTATTAATATTCACATAAATTACTTGTATTTATTAATATAAAGTGTATTGTGGTTTTCCTCTCTAACATGCAAATTTATTACATGGAACGGAATAATATTTTGTAATAATATTACTTTAGACTAACAGTATATATAGGCCTATATAATATACTCAGGATCATAATCTAATATAGTTTTAAACAAATACCTATTAAGACTACAATCTCATTTTTCATCTCGTCACTATTGTTTTTTGTTCACAAAGATACATACTGGGACATGCATGAGAAAACACTAAATGGCTTAGCTAAAGCTCCAGTGATAACGAAAGCTTGTTTAATCTATCCTACACTATTTTGTGCATCGCTACATGTCAATGCATCAAATAGATTAGTATGAGATGTTAGTAAAGTAATTAAATAAAATGAACAACACTTCTAAAAAGTTTTAATTCTATCTGGCCCATTTTATTTCATAAATGTTTATGTTTGCTCCAGCTGCTAAGCAAAGAGTTAGGAATTCTATAAAGCGCATTGATGCGTATACAATGTATAACAGAACAGAGAGATGAATTTTTTAACATATATATCGAATGTTCACCTTGATAGTGGTGCAGATAGGCAAAAATTATATGAGTAAGTTTAATTACACGTATATTCAGAAGAAATTAGTTTACAGAAATAAAATATTTATGCCTTGCTCATTAAAACAGCTAATAATTTGTTTTGATGTTATTTCTATTTATTACTGATACACATACAAATATTCAACGAGGCAAATAAAGCAAGCTGCTCTAACTACAGGTGCTAATAAACTAGAGCTTTATTTTAGAAAAATATGACGCATTTACTTACAAAAGAATTATATATTAAATGAGGTATGAAGTTTGTTGATATTGTATAACAAATATTTTTATATATTATTTAATATTGAAAATTGTGCAGTTAAGAAAACAGTTTTATAAATTTCTCTCAGTGCAGTAGACTGCCAGAAGATGATTACATACTGTGAGGTTTGGAGTAAACTGTCCTGCTATAGATCTTACAGCTTTGCGCAAGTTATGACTAGTTATAAGTTCTTCCGTCTTAGGCAGATTTAGCTCTACTAGGAACCTCCCACAAAATATTATTTTGCAAATATATATATATATATATATATATATATATATATATATATATATATATATATATATATATATATATATATATATGCAATTAAAGTAATTTGTTTGCGAGAAATTCGCTTTATATTATTTTTATTTTTATTTCAGGTAATATGATTTACATTATATTGAGTGAAAATATCATCATTTGTTTGGGTACATTATAGAACTTGGTTATTGCATTAATATTTTTCAGATTGATATACATGTATAACCGTACTCATTAGAAATTTTTTTTGTTAAAAAGCTTATCAATTCATCTTTGAAATAATGTCCACACCTGTGAAAAATAAAATGCATGTAAATATGTGACAAAATTTTTAAAATTTTGATAAAATTCATTTAACAAATTGCATTGTCTAGCAAACTTTTTATAATGAACCTACATGTATACATGATTGGGTTCGAAAATATTATTATCTCGAGTTTCTCACAGGTGCAGTAATGAGTATATAAATAAACACAACATACTTCATTTCTTTAGTAACATTTCTAGGGTAGCTTAAAATATTGATTAATTGCAATAAGTTAAATATTTTACGTTAGACACTATTTCAATAGATGATGGCTGCTTCAGGTAAGTAAGAAACGCTCTCTGTGTTTAGCCAAAGCTGGGGGTCATCTCTCAGTGTAGGCCAGGCAGATGAGATGTAGAACATGAAATTTGAGTTGGTTGTGGAGTATAACCAGCTGACATGAGTCATCGCGGGAAAGCACTACATTGGGCTTGATGATGGAGAGGCTATATGAACTAGGTTAAGACAAAACCTGCGCATTTGGCTTGTTGGTTTGCATTTGAGGTTTTGAGTTTGGGGTTTGGAATTTAAAGTTGGGTTTGAGCTAACTATAAAGTTGAAAACAAGAGGGAAGAGGTACACAGATATGTAACCAATGTACTCTTTTGAGACAAGCTGTGTTATATGTATTATTCATTATGTAATGTTTAGTATATATATTATTATATAATATGTTGTCTACTCTACAGACATTTTTAAACTTCAAGCACTTTTTTATACCAAACAATGGGCAGTCTACAGTAGAGCTCTTCAATTATGTGTCAGTACAGGTACATACGTAAATTAGATACATTTTTTAAATAGCATTTCAATGATATCTCTTCTGCTTGTGCCAATTCAACTTACGTAACAATGGGCGGACAACAAAAAAGCTCTTCAACACTGTATATTTAGAATATTAATAATAAATTATTCATAATTAAAAGTTGCCTATAAGATTATAATTTGCATAATGTCACATCATATTAATTAGGCCCAAGACATATGTGTTTTAGTTTAGAAGTAATAGAGAGAATAGTTCTAGTTTATAGAAAACATTACAGAAAACAAACTGAAAGCTTATAATATAGTAACAACCAGTCATACTATTATGAAACAGTTTGATGATAGGTATTTGCTAGCTATAAGTGCATTATATTGTAATTGTATCGAAATGAGTAAATGAAAATAGAATATTGTCAGCAATGTACATTTGTTTTATGCACTAACTGTAGCATGTTGAAATAATTCCTCTAACTAGATTTTCAGGCATTAATATAAATTATTGCTTAAATAAGAAACTTTTTCAAACAATCATAAACAATATTGCTGATTAAATGCTTATATATGCGCATAACTTTCTTCATGCACAGAATAAATTTACTTTTACTTTAAGTGCAGCTCAGCTAGCTTCTCTCAGCTAGCTTCACTGACTCACACAATAAGCAGCAGTTAGAACAAACCTGAAACTGTTCCTCCCACATCAATCATGTGCTTATAGCTTAGTTTATTGCCAAATTTATATTGCATTTAATTTATTCTCAAAAACTTTTCCTATTAAAATTAATCTATACTTAATCTTGTTATGCATTTATAATTACATTATGTGTAAAGCAGTTGCAAAATTTTAAGAAAGAAAATTGTAGCTTCAAAACTATACTTACTGAACTTTATTTATTATAGCTGCCCAACGCATGGCATTAACAGCTTTATGCTTGTTATATCACATATTTAATTTTACTTTTTTCTTTTTCATAAATATTGCATGCATATTTAATATAGTTACATGATATTTCATTATCTAAGTATATATAATAATGCTTTCCTATTAATCAACAAAATTAATTATGCATTTTCACACCATATTGTATATACATGTATACCACCACTTACACAATATATATTGTCCATAAATCACAATTAACAATTTAAAATAAGCTACCCTTTTAAACAACCATGCAATACTAAACTTCATTAAAAGAAAGGCGGATTTTACCAACATATTATAACTTGATTAACGCTCAAGATTAACTTGGGAAAATAATACAAGCGTAGAATTTATATTAGCCCCACTTCAGCATTAAGCGCTATTATTTGCTATAATCATGTCAAATAGTAGTCATTATTATTAGGAATCATTTTTAATAATGCCAAATGATAAGCGTGCATGCGTGTGTGTGTGTGTGGGGTTTGAAAATGGACTATGAATGATCGACTCATGTATCCCCGAAAATTGGTTGCTTTGCAGTAATATTTCCTTATTCAATATCTGGTGGAACTTTGTTTACTGCTGTTGGTTTTATACCAAATACTGGTGTAAAAGTGTATCTGAACAGTTCAGATGGACTTATGTCCCCTGTAGAACACAGTATATAGTATGTTTGGAAGATTTAATTTACTATCCAGCATGATTTTTGTACAAAAAATACTCATTATATTGATGCTGAAGTGACACACTGTACAAATTAATATCAACTTATTACATTTAGCATAATGTTAAGTTGAAAGTTTGAGAATATTAAATATGTTCACAATTTTTAGTTCTTCCATATTTACAGACCACAGAAACTGTTCTTTAAGATGCCAAATCAAACTAAAGAAGGTGAAGTTCAGTTAATAATAAAACTCTCAGAAAATGTTACAGCAAAGTATGACTTTGTATATGGAAAAGATCCTATTTTAAACCATCCTGTTCAGTCTGACACTATTGCTGCAGAGTGTTTGTACTTGAATTTAAAGCCATTCCTGGAAGATAGGTTGTAGATGTCTGACTGAGACATCCACAATCACATCCACATCCATCATCTGTATAATGTATTATATTAGCATCAGCATCTACCTGCTTCATATACTAATGGATGAATACATGGTGGTGTACATTTTTCAGTATACCAATCAATATACCTTAAATACAAATGCATTTTACATAGATTTTTTTATCCAAATCAATAAATGCTATTTTTTTCTTGCAGTTGCAGCTCTTGGTGGTTCGGTTTGTTGCTTTGGTTGTTCCAAGATATTTTTGTTGTGGTTAAACAGGTGAACTATGGTCGTTGCTCACTATCTCTAAGGTGTTTAATAACATCAGTAACTGAACTGATAAGAAAGTGGTCACGATTTAACAAGCTTGTGACTTGCTGTTTAGACGAATCTTACAATACAAGTCTCGTATATCGTATATGCATTTTGTATATTAGATTTGTCTGCTCAATAATAAAAGATGCATGTGTTATGTTATGTTCTTATTAGTGCTCAATATGACTAAACTCACAAGACTATTCATTAATTGAGGTGAAGGAAGAAGAGGTATCTATATACCGAGACTATTCGTGGCGCTAGCAAGCTTGATGTCAGCTGTTTACTCTTCTTATCCTCTCTTCCGGCAGCAATGACATCGCCAACGCTATAGTTGGTGAATGTGCCCCAGGCATAATATATGGCCTTGTGAATCATATCCTTCTTATAGTCTATATATCGGACTACACGACCCTTCCATGAGTTTTATTGAAATAAGCCATAAACAAGTTATGTTAATAGAAGATAACTCTTGCTTATACATGTATTACAGACTTGCTTCCGCTATTTTCAACTTATGAAATGCCGACAGTATAATATACTGTTGGCATTATATTAACCTGAACATTCATACATACCTAATAGTTTATTTATATTATGTTTGTGGTGAGCCTAAATGTGAGTATGAATATCACAAATGACAATGAAAATAGTATTATAAGGCACTTGTTTCTAAAAGGGTCTAGTACTATCCACGCCTTTCTTGAGGGGTGTAGTAATACCGAATCCATTCTGGAAAGGTTTAGTATTATACACTCCTTTCTGAAAGGGGTGGAGGCTGTAATACACACACCATTTAAACTACTAGCCTCAACTGGTCTATATTATTCTGATTCACCTCTTTACATTCCATTGTTGAACATTATCTCTTACTGAACATAAATACATTGATGTACTCAATAATCTCAATTTGCTTGAAATAAAACTATATAGTGTTATATGATTTTATGTATTGTAGCTTCTATGTACTGCTTTCCCAATAAATGATGACCTACTAAGTTATAATAGTAATTGATAACAAATTTTAGTTTATTTAACAGTGAAGTACAATTCAGAATTTTTTTATTACTCAATAACAGCAGATAACATCCTAAACTAGAACAGCGGTTTAGTACATTAGGTAATGTTATAAAGTTGGAAATTTTAACAATGAAAAGATAATTGATCACAAGCAATTTACTTATTCGAAGAAAAAATAGACAAAAGAGCAAAGATTTGCAAAAAGTTGAATATACAAAACAAGACTTGTTTAAAAGTCAACTTACAGCCGTATGGAAAACCAATAGAACATGCAGTTGATTCCGTAATAAATAAAAATCTATCAAGTAACAAAACACAAGAGTTGTGCATGATTCTACATCTATGCAAGCTAAACTGTAGATTCTACATCTATGCAAGCTAAACTGTAGATTCTACAGCTACATAAGCTGAACTGTAGAATCTACATCTATGCAGGCTAAACTGTATATTCTACATGCAGCTACACAAATGAAACTGTAGATTCTACAGTTATACAAGTTAAACTGTAGAATCTACATCTATGCAAGCTAAACTGTAGATTCTACAGTTACACAATTTGAACTGTAGATTCTACAGTTATACAAGTTAAACTGTAGATTCTACAGCTATACAAGTTAAACTGTAGAATCTACATCTATGCAAGCTAAACTGTAGATTCTACAGCTGCACAAGCTAAACTAAAAAATAAATAAGCAATATCAGCAAAGGTCAAATGCCATAAACACTCAGAGCTCATCGTGAATTTCTTCATCTTCCTTTGTATCTTCCCATTGTTTTTCTATGGCGTAAATTTCCTGGAGAATATTGTATAGAAGAAATGCTAGTCTGCATATATGTTATATATCACAGGCTATAGCCTATAATGTGCTGGGGAGCGGCCGTGGTCTAGGGGTTAGAGCGTTTGTCTAGTAAACATGAAGGTCATGGGTTCGAGCCCGGGCAAAGGCCATTGGTGATGTTAAGAAGAGCATCCAGTCATAATTGCTCCTGTGCCTCATTTAAATAAGTCCTTTGCCCGCTTTAACAAAAACCCTTTCTATCAGGGGTTTCTCACAGAGATAGTGACAATAAACTGGCGTGAGTTTTTTTTTATAGCATATAATGTGCTATGATATGCACATCATAATATTATAGTACACGCTATACCACATGTACTATATTAGCATGTATGTCATATTACAGCCCTTACTATAGCACATGTACTATATTACAGCACACGTTTTAGCTTGTATGTACTATAGTATGTATACATATTATAAAGAAATTGTGCTATAAAACACACTGTAGGGCACTCACCTTGAAGTAAACACTAACATCTGTCCACCTGCTTTCAGGCATAGCCTTTAAGTCCACTGCATCCACTTTACCATCTCCACCCACGTCTATCAGATCAAACATCTGAAGAGATAAAGTTCACGGCAGCTAAAGTAATATTACTATAGTCACAATGATATCTGACCTCAGTAGAAACAATGCATGAATAAAGAGAGTACAAGAGAGCTAATTGGGTTTACCTTTTTCAGTATAGTAAGGGCTCTATCATGCTCCAGTGTATCAACAAATTCAGGGTCATTCATTATCTGCAATGCATATGTCACACAGTAGAGTGTTAATTAGAGCACAACAAGGAAAAAGCTACACTAAATATGATATAAATAACATAAAGCAGTTGAGTTCAAGGTTAACATTTCCAAACCATAGTTCTCGAGACAGGTCGGTCGTTAGCTACAGCTTACCAACTAGCCAGTTTAATATCTCTCCCCTTTAAGTTTCATTTTATTAAATATTTAAATATAAAATTTGAACTTAGACGCTCATGCTTCTTAGTTACTGAGTTTAGTTGCAAATAGACAAGCTGCCTAGGTGTATAGTCTATCGGCATCAATCCAATGGCCTCAAGTTTTTAATACAGATGTTGCTTCTGTTCTGCCAGGATGGTCAGACCACCCTTTCTATCTGGCAGACCAGTTAGGTTGTCAATTGAAGCGATAACATTTCAACTTGAGACAGATTGTAGCAGTCATACATGTTTACTGATTATAACATTAATTCACCTGACCTGACATAAATGGCAGGTATAAGACAGCTGATAATGAGACATATTGTTACTTACAGGTAGGTTTAAACTAGATATAAATGCTTCAACAGTCAAGGAGTTGTCCTCTACTGCTCCGGTCACAACGTATCTACAAACAGCAGCATTGGCATTCAGAGTTCAGGATTAAAGTCAAGTCATTGCAATAAATAACTCTTGGTCACTTAATGAACTTAATTGCTACTGAGAGCATGCTAGAGATAGTAAAGCTGAACAGAGCTTAAGCTAACCGAATGATTTCGGGAGATGACTCCAAATTATCCATTCCAGATGTCACTACATTGTCCAGTG
Source organism: Bugula neritina (assembly GCA_964035545.1). Classification (NCBI taxonomy): domain Eukaryota; kingdom Metazoa; phylum Bryozoa; class Gymnolaemata; order Cheilostomatida; family Bugulidae; genus Bugula; species Bugula neritina. The sequence goes on from OZ037767.1 coordinate 23,665,490, forward strand.
TCAACGCAGGGTCAAATTCCTTGTCACACTTTTCTAAGTCAATTTCCTTATTTTTAAAGCTGTTCCACCAGATGTTAACGGCAATGTTTCTGTTGTAAGATCGTACTTGGTGTATCCTACAGCATAAATATTCTGAAATACAGCATAATATAATAAAAGATAATATAATACAACAAGACATAGTATTATAGAAACATAGTATAATGTAGCATAATATACTATAATACAACATAATAAAATATGCATCATAACATATAATATAATATATAATATAATACAATATAATATAATTTGTTGTATTAAAATTTAATATAATAAAAACACAGTATAGTACAACTTAATCATATATAGTATAACATATTGAAATATAGTATAACATTAAAATATATTGTAGTATAACGTAACATAAAGTAAAACATATTAAAACAGAGTAGGCTATAACATAAGATAAGAAAACATAAAATGAATAGAAATTCGTTCACACAGTGAGCATCACCAGTTAAACGGAATGTAAAGACAGTCTCCGGGCTCTAAGTCAGCGTGCATGAACTTAACGTCAGCAAGACCTGGGTACTTTGTGTAGTCAACATCATCGACATCAATGCCAGAGTATGCACCTTCAGGGTGGTCAAACAGCACCTTGTCCTGCATTGACAGTATTACATATTAATAACAATAGAATATGTACATGCTAAGTAAATGGTAAGTAAACGGTAAGTACAGTTTCTATGTCTATGTTGCTTGTAAGAGATATGAAATAAAGTACAAGCAAAGTACAATCAGGTTCCATCAATGCTGCTGTGTTGGCTTTATTAGTGATTGACAACTCATTGAGGCATCTGTATGCGATGCTCACAACTGTTGGTCTATGTATTATATTGTATTTTTTTTTAAACTAAACTGCAGCAGAACCCTTGCTTGTGGAAATACTTTATCTCACATTCAAACCCTTGACTATTTCAGTTGCTAAGATATCTTATTGTTTTTTAGTAGAGTAATATTAATACGTTTACATCAACATAACATATTAACAGTTGTACAGAAGATAATAATATACACTCTTGAAAATATAGCAGCAAAATTGAAAAGATCATAATACAAGTTAGTGGCGACATCACATCCTGCATGTAGAACTTACAGCGTGCTCGGGAGGGACAAACACAAATTTCTTAATACCAGCCACCAAACAGTTCATATTCTCCACAGAGTCAGTATGTACAACAGAGGAAGTCCCACCACTACTGTACCACATAACCTGACAAAACACAAAGCTGAATGGGTAATGGATTATTGTAAGTTGTGAAATAATGAAACAGTCATAGCGTTTATAAACTTATTATAGTATTATTGTATTATCATTATATTCTGTAATATTCTCATTAGTGACACTCTGTGATACAACATTTCAAAAATGTTAATAGGAGAATGCTTATTTGAAAAACGGAAAGGTTACTAGTAGACTTTTAGCAAATGGATGATTAGAAAATAGATCTTTGGTAAATGAATAATATTCAACATGGCCTAGTCGGCCTCAGACCGGGTCCAAAATATATAGGAACATAGACTTTTCTCAATTTATTTATTACTGCACCTACCCCCATAATGATAATAAAATTTAGCTATAGAATTGATATGCATTATTTTATATAGGAAGTGACTCATAATATGAAGTCTTCTCTAGAACTCACCGTTTCCACAACGATCTCTTTCATTAGCTGTTCACACTGCAAGTGGTGAGGTAACATATAATCCTTCCTATAAACAAACAGAAAAATTCAAGGATCGCAGACTAGACTAGACTGGTGCAAGTAGCTCTTATTTAAATAGACTATTTTGAGTAATTTTGTTTTATAGTACTCAATAGACTTTATTAAAGAAAAGACAACTTCAAAGAATTGCTCCTAGGCATTGATATTATAGCATAATATGTATATTATTGTCTACTTTAACCAGCTAGTCTGAGAAATTAGACTAAGAAAGCAGTCTGAGAAACTAGACAGAAAAACTAACCTAAGAAATGGAGGTACTGACTCCACCATATACTGGTCTGTGGCGTTGTAGACTGACACAAACTTCTTGAATGGCATACGAACGGTTGGATTCGTCCGGTTTTCTTTCTTCTTGCTTTCAACAAGAACGGTGTGATTGTGAGGAATCTCCGAGAGTTTCATAAAATATTCATCAGTCCACAGTCTATAGGCAGAAGAATTCAAGATGGCTGCCTTGAACAACACGGGAATCTGTTCAGAGACAAATGTGGTGAAAAATTCCTTTGTAGAAAGGCTTCTTTCATTCTTCACTATAGCCACGTGAATCGAAGGAGGATTTGCTGCCCCAAAAGCAATCTTAGTTTCAGCTAAAACAGTCTTCGAGATGGGAAGCATGAGACTACAAACTAAGACTATATGAATTTCCATTACACAACAGGTTTGTCTCACGTCAAAGAAGAAAATAATACATAAAAAGACAACAGACTATATAATAAGCTATTGTTTAAGATGTAATTTGATCATGTGACTTACAACCTGAGTGATGACTAAATTATTAGCCTTGTGCATTGTGACTGAAGTGCACCTGCAAGATTAACTGTTCCTGAATTTGCAGGCCATGGCAACTTTATATTGTGTGACAGGCTATACTCTAGAAGCTAAAAATATTAATATATAGAAAATTATGCTATGCTAAATTATGTTTTAAAAAATATAATAAGCAACTACATACAGCTGGCAACTTGGATTATTATACTCTATTTTATGTTGAGCCAATCCACCTCAACACCTGAAAACTTTTTAGTTTACTAACACCTGGACAGTAACTAGCACATTTTCTACATAGATTTTGTAATCAGAGCGCCAATGAACTTATTGCATGAAAAGTAGATCTCATACCATTTAACACCTTAGAAGAAGTTCTGCAACTACCAAGTGCATTTAATTGTCATATTAGTAACTAAAATGTAATTGTTGTGGACAATTCAGTCAAAAACTAATCATGGAAGCCATTTGCTTAAATTATGGTTATATGATAAAAAGACCATTAGTATATTTTGTATCTTACTTGAATGATTAAAATTTGTTTTATTTGTCATGCGTGCGCATATGTTCTTTACTGCACATCTGTGATATTGACCTGACAATATATCCTTTAGTTTCTACACTTCAGTAAATACACAACAACTCTACTATGTGCAGTTTCAAATCATGTCATGATTTCAACTAATCACAGAGTAATTTATTCAGGAAACGGGTTATGCATATTACGCAAAAGACTCTGCAAAGTTGACAACAGTATAGTGTAGGCAGTCAACAAAGCTTCACTGCCAGAGTATTAACAGAGGCTTATTTCAGCTTTCACGTGCTCTAGCTGACTAGTAGAACAAATAGCTGCTCAATTCAGAAGGTGGAAAAATCTAGTGGTAAGTAGTTGTTTAAGTTGGTACAGTAAGCAGAAGTGGGCAGACAACCAATGCTATAGCACTGTCACGTGACCATGCCTGTGGTTATTTGGTTTCAATTAGAAGCTAGCCTATTTAAAAGAACAGGCACAATTGAAAAAAAAATTATTTGATGATTGCCATTAAACTAAGAAGCTTTTACTTTATGAGTTCTTGTGCTATACTGAAAGACTTTTATCATATGTTACCCATAAATAGCCAAAATTCAGCTTAAAACTATTTGCCTAAAGCTGTTCTACTTTACTAGTTTATTGAATTTTGTGGATCACAACGAGGTTATATAATATACAGCCACTGCAGTACCAACCTGTTTCTGATTCAATGTGTAAAGTATGTATATTGTGTAACATGAATACAGTGAAAAAAACATACTTAATTAAGCAAAAATAAGTTATTGAAAGGAAGTGGGCTTTTATTGTATGGATAGAATGGATGCCCCAACTCTTAGAATGTGTCTTACAGGCATTCTGTAAAGGTGATAGAAACGTAGCCAGAAAGTTTCTATGATGCTGCTGCCTCTGCAGTTATGGATCACATCTGGTGTAATACTATTTACTACAGTCTCTGCCAGGTATGTCATTAGAAAATGCATATATAGTAGGATTACTGATTGCTTATTACATAAAAAATTTATAAATTAATTTAATATCTCAGAAAAAGATTTGTTTTCGCAAGGCATGTTACTTTCACCGACAATATACTGAATAAAGCCTTTTTTTAGTGATCAGTAATTACTAAGACTGTGACTGATGCTGAGTACTAAATTGAATTAAGGCTTGGTTTGCATTTGTTGACTTCCAAGAGCTGGCATAAAATTCAAAGTGTGACTATGCAACTTGAATTTATATTTAGCAGAAAAAAAATCATAACTAATCATAACTCATAAAACTAACTTAACCACTTTTACAGTCACAAAATGAGTTTGTTTTTGCTTGGCTAGACTTTCTTGCCTATTTGAATCAGCTCTTACTACTGTTAGTACTTGTTAACCATAGGATTAATTATGCAGCACTGCAATGCTAGCTTTACTATTGTATTTGTAGTCAACCAGATGCTGATTTGCTGGAGACATATTATGGTTTTGGTGACCTAACTCTTTCTTCTTTTGATTATGGCCAGTTTGAAAACAGGGCCGTTAAAAGAATTCAAGAAGATAAATATCAACATGGCTCATACTTTCTAATGTATTTGGGGTTTATACTGAAGCACACACCTGGAGAGCCTATGGAACTGTTTCTTGGTCAGCCGGATCAACAACTGTTATACAGATATCAAACTGGAAATTCTTCAGTGGCTGAATTTTCTGTGATCACAGATATGGTGCAATATAATAAGACAAAATATGTACTTAGTGACTATTTGAACAATTGTGTGAGAGAGTACGACTCCGAGACTGACATGTTTACCCCTCTCATTGGTGCTTGTGCTGAACACTATAGCACATCTGTTGGCAGTCTTCAACCAGGAGTAGCCATTGCTGGTGACTCAAATTTCATAAGTGGTGCTCTAGACATTGAGCTTGTAGAATCTGCCAACTACTTCATCTTGTGTGACCACGGCTATGGGCAAGTAACAACATACGATCTCAACACAGGTCTTGTACAACTGCTTCTAAACTCCAATGATAACCCATTGCCTTCACCCACATCTTTGCTGCTCAGCTCCGATGAAAAGTCTCTTTATGTCAGTCATGCCAACGGACTCTCCAGAGTTGATCTGGAAACGCAAGCAGTGCAGCTTCTTGTAGGAGAAGCAAAAGTTTCTCTGAGTACTTACCCACCAGTTGTTTTATCAACCGGTCCTTTTCACAGCACCACGTTTGGACCTCTCGGCTCTTTAACTTGGCTTAAAGACAATGAAATCTTATTTGGCGTCAGCGATACCCTCAATACTTTGATTGTATTAGATTTGATTCTAAACCAAACCATGGGCAGTTGCACAGGTTATTATGCTGCATATATAGTAATTTTCTTTATCAATTTGAAAGGTTATTTACCTATTTTTCTTCAGTATAATAAAAAAAGATATACGGTATATTTATGTTTTCTTGTATGGAACCACACCAATGACGTTTTGACCCATTTACGCACAATAAGAAAAAAATTTCAATGTTATAGATGTTTTCATTGCGCTTTTGTTGTTTGGGGTAAAAAATATGAATCTCTCAAAAAAAAACTTTTTTGCTTGGCTTTTCATCTATAACAAAGAGTTTTCTATTTTACTCAATGTTACTATTGAAATTTTAGGAGATGACCAATTTAACAGCTCTCTGACTGGGTCCCAGACCTTCTGCAGACTTCATAAGCCAAATGCAGCTACATTTTCAAATGGTTCAGTATATGTAGCAGCTGTAACCGAAGGAGAGTTTACTTTTCTTTCTCCAAGCTCCTTGTACGAAATTCAAGTAAATTTTAGCCAAATATACTCAAGACAAGTAGTAGCTTCAACAACTACAACTAGCAAGCCTAATTCTAATGTTCTGTGTCCACATTGCTCTATTCAAGTATCTGTTGGCAGCTTGGAAAAAGCCGAGTACAACCTTAATGGTTTGCCTCGGAGGCCGATAGACTTTATGATTGAAGATGAATACAATGATGGAGAGTTTTATTATAACTCTGGACATCTCCTCTTAAAGTATGTTCCAGGAGAGCCTGTCCAGCATGTGTTAGGAAAGGACTACGAAGGTATGAGCTCCAAAGATATTCGATATAAAGCTGGCAACTCGTCTACAGCTGAATTTGCCCTTCTTAGTGGAGTAGCACAAATAAATAAAACTATAATGCTAGTGGCAGACTACCTAAACAATTGCATTCGTCAATACGATATGGTCACAGACGAAATCACCGAATTCATCGGAAGTTGTGAAGGTACACCATCACAATCTAGAAAAATCCTACCGGGTCAGGAAGTTCCAGCAAACACTCACTTCCTCTCTGGTCCTCTAAAAATTGTGATCATCAAATCGCAGAACTATTTAATTGTAATGGATTATGTCTATCAGCTAATCACTCGCTATAGCTTTGAGAAAAAAACTGTTAGACTGCTTGGAGACCAACTCTCAGATTCGCTACCTAACCCTCGCGACATATTACCTACAAGTGACGAAAGTGCAATATATGTCGCACACAGCAACGGCTTGTCTCGAGTTGACCTGAGCACTCTTGAAGTAACGTTATTAACTGGAGAAGTTTCTAGTAGTGCTAATGATGTACGTAATATTGACTTTTCACCTGGCTCTTTTGATACTGCAGTGATTGGGTACATTGAGACAATTCGCTGGTTGGTGCCAGATCGCTTGATGGTTACCATCGGAACTCGTTTAAATGAAGAATTGATATTCATTGATTTAGATGAAAAAGAAATCTATTCAACATGCATTGGTATGTTAGTTTTGATGATTTTTATTTGCCTTCCTTGTAATATAAACAAGATTTTTATATTTAACAAGTTTATTGTACATAATCTTAACAGAAGTCATAACTTTTATTCCAGGTTCCGAAGATAACAATCAGACGGTAATTGGACCTCCCGGCACATGCAAGTTAAATGCTCCAACCTCTCTATTGGTGACCAGAGACGGACAGATTTACATTGCAGGATTAACTAATGTGAAATATAATAATTATGGGTTTAACACTTCAAGCTCAATTTTTCATATGAAGACATATGGTAAACAGCTACTATAGAGATAAATAAGTAATAAGTATTCTGGTTTGTTAATAGCTTTTATTTATGTGGTAGTTTTACTGTATTCTTTGATTTTTATTTGTTTTAATGATTATTTCTGTTAGCGCGCTATAGTACTGTTTATTTATTGATGGTAAGTTTTCACTAATGATATAGTTTTCCCTACACATTTCGTTTTGAATTTTAGTCAGCCAATGTGAATTCAAAGCTCCAACAGGATATGAAATTGCTGACAAACCAAATATGTATTTCTACCAATTTGACACTATCGTTTTAAGCTGTCCTCCAGGAATGGCCTTGAACTCAAGTACAGACACTCTGCAATGCTTAGAAAACTCAACGTGGAGCCAATCCTCACCACATTGTGTTAAGGTCAGCAACAGTTTCTTTTGTCAACAAATAAATAAGTTCTGTTAAACTCAGCTAAGTTGTGTAAAACCCTTCATTCACACTTACCGTAACGTACTTTTTTGTCAACAAATATACAACATCTTCTAAAATTAGCTAATTCTACCACTATGTTATTAGCAACAAGAACTTGTAAACTATAATTGGCAGTATATGTTTATTAAATTACCACAGGTGACATCTCAGTCGGACATCCACAGCTTGTCCCCTACAGTTGGCCAGCTATCTGGCGGAACTCTGGTTACTGCTGTTGGTCTTATACCGAGTACTGGTGTAGAAGTGTATGTGAATAATTCAGATGGAATTATGTCCCCTGTCGAGCACAACACACGGTATGTATTGTTAGATTTACCTTATTATTGAACATGAATATATTAAAAGAAGAATGACTAATTTTAATGATAAAGTGATGTACTAGATACTAATTTCACTGTATAAACTGATATTAATGTATGCTATAATACACAATTATAGCAGTGTGAGAATATAAGTTGTGTACATAATTTTTTTATTTCTTGTATATTTACAGACTACAGAAACTGTCCTTTACGATGCCAAATCAAACCAAAGAAGGTGAAGTCCAGTTAATAATAAAACTATCAGAAAATGTCACAGCAAAGTATGACTTTGTATATGGAAAGGATCCCATTTTAGACCATACTATTCGGTCTGCCACTCTCCTCAGGTATGCTGTAAATGTATAATTAGATTTATTTGCTAAGTTACAATATTCAGAGCAGCATAAAGAGTTAAAACATGTCATGCATACTTCTAAAATATTTTAAACCACATAAACTATGCTATCTAACAGAGTAACTGTTGTAAAATGTTTTATAATCATTATGTTTGTAGCAGATTAATATATTTACATGATATGACTTACTGAGATTTGTTTAAAAGTTCTACAAGTCTGCTGGTACACTGCACCATGTCAGATATTAATTGTGAAAATGTTAGTTCAATCAATGGACAGCTTTTAATATGAGATGTTTAAAATAACAACGCTTGGGACCATAGTTTGTCATAGCTCTTTCAACTCATTTGTTGTATTTGCAGTGGAGGGTTTGATGCCCAGTTTGATATTCTACATGCTAAGTCATCAAATAATTATACTCTACTTGCCCCAACACTTGGAGAGACCTTTGTGAGTGAGAGGATTAATATTTACCATGTAGAAGTAACCATAATAAACTGTTTAACCTCTTATACTGGTATACCTTAGTTATCGTGTAAAATATGGCTGTTCCTTGTTATATTCATCAGATATAAATTAAAGCTTATAAACTGCATTACGAGTTCCAAATTTTAACATAATATTCTTATATGCAATTACAACAATATTATAATATAGTTATTTGCCTCTAAACTACAGTAGAGGGTAGAGAAACAGTATTGTTTATTTGACAGGTATGTTCCCATGATGGTAGGACATTGAGGTGTGCTATAACTCAAATAACAGGTAATCACAGCATGTTATGTTTGTTACACCTTGCCATGATCTCTGTAACTATTACTATGCCAGCAAGACTAATATATACAATTGTGTCACCAGAAGCTTATACTTTGCTTCGCCGGCTTGTGCAGTTTAATGTTTTCCAATAGAAAGGTTTCACTGGTATGAAACCCATAAGAGTATTCATTAATATTATGCTTATGATGTTTTAGCAAAACAAGAGAATTTAACAAACCCGTGGTATCTACCTGTTCAGCTGTTAAGTGATGGAATTCCTGTGAAAAACTCTGAGAATCTGAACCTGACCATCTACAGTGATCCAGAGATAGAAGTAAGTATGGGTAGGGCTGGCAATGTACTCCACCTTATTAGTAAATATGGGTGTGGAACAGTACACTGGCTATAGCTCTACAGTTTATTATAACAACAATATAATGAAATATTAGTTTCATTGTTTGCTACAGCCTGAGCTCCTGCTATATACCAATTGGTTGTCTGTCAATTGTCACAGACTTCTCTTTAAATGCAAAAACATGACAAACTAAGACTTGATAATGCTAGTAACCCAGTTTAGTATAGTCATAGTGTTATAATTCAGTTTAACAAACTCTCAAAATAAGCAGTGACAGGGTTGTTGAAATGATTAATGGATTATCCATCATTTCTTATTTCTGAGTATGAAATTTAACATACATCAGAAGTATTTATTCATCAGGCAGTGAATAAATTCTTAGATAGTCATGTTAACTGTTCTAAATAATATTATAATACTATAGTAAGCAATTATTAGTACTACAATATAGATTATAACATCTTTTTTTAACACTTTTATTATAAACATAAACCTATTGTGTTAGAGCAGGTGACCTTTTTTTATGATGCCAATAGTATTTGTAAAACTTGATGGAAGATAATCTTGTTTCAAGAGAGTTGGATGTGATCAAAAATATAACTTGACATGATATTATGTTGTTTTTATAACAGCTGCTGTATTTATTTGTAAGCATATAACTAAGCCTGTCTTTTGATGATTTTTTTACAGACGGAAACCGTTTTGCTAACTGTAGGAAAGCCGCTGATATTAAGAGGGAAAAACTTAGATATAGGCATGCTCAATGAATACTATGCTATAATGATAGATCTTGCAGCAAACGTCTCTGTTGTCTGCGAAATAAAGAAGGTTTCAGATTCTGCTATCCAGTGCCAGCCGCAACTTGGGGACCACAAGATAAACACCACTTCTAAAGCTAAAGCTGTTAGCGTAAGTAGATTGCACTTTTATTTATTTTAGTCTTATATGACCAAGAGTTTCAATAGAGCTAATGTCTACAACAATGTAAAAGTTTTTGAAGCATGTTTTTTTAGTTTACATAAAAGCAGGCGTTGTTCATTTAGCATGATTGCACAAAATTAATAACTGCTGACAATGTAGACAGTTGCCAGCTAGCTAGCAAAACTAAAAATCCTTGTTGAAATTTAAAGTTTTTGTTGAAAATTAAAATTTTTGCCAAGTACTAAAATTTTACCGAGATCATAGCTTTTTTGCAACACTTTCAATTTTGCCACTACTGCGCTTACCTCAAACATACCGTGCATTCTAAGTAAAATTAGAACTAAATCTAGTTGAAATTTATTAGTTATCACATATGCGTGAAGTAGTTTTTACATCATTCAAATTCTTCATTTTCAGGACTACAACATGCACACTGTTAACACTATTAAAGTGTTGAAAATATTTTTGCTATGCAAAAAAGTAGCTTTAAAAATTACTTTTTTGATTAGGCAACTTAATATTATGATTTCAGCTGCCCTCACCTGATTTACAAATAAATGTACAGTTTTGAAAAACATATAGAAACCTGAATTTTAGCAGAATGAGCTAACCCCATGATCAGATGAAAGCTTATATAATAACTATTAAAGCAGCCAAAGCTAATAAAGCTCTACTTTTATCATGAGTGTAATATTATTTTTTGTTCTCTATTAATGAAAAATTGTTTCTTCATTGGCTATAAAATAACATTAATATAAAATCAAAAGAGATTAAGCATTTCATCAGGCTGTAATGTAGTGAGGTAAACTTGCCAGTTTTTCTCTTTACAATTTTCATCTGTTACAGTTAACAGTTGAGTCAATAGATACCAATGTTTAGTTAATAGAAAAAGAGGTTGCAGGGAATTTACCTTTTACTTTTTCTATACATTCACTCTCTCATAGATTTGATGAGTTTTGATATTATTAATTTGCACCTTTCTTCTTTTCATAATTATTAACCTTTACCCGGCGATCAAGATTATAGCTTTGACTGCTTTTAACAACCAATAGTTTCTCTTGTATGTGTGAATAACATTTTTTTAAATTTTTAAAGATTTGCAACATCTGATTTCAATATATTTTCTTCATGGTATTTATTCTGGACTCTAGAGCAAAGCATTCATTTGAATTATAATTACTTTGACATACATTCAAAACAAGGAAACTCCTATTAATCATGCTAATCAAAATGTGTATAATGTAAAAATTTAAATTTGCATGCGATTTGAAAATATAATATAACTGGCTTATTTCATCAAAGGCAGTTGGCATTGACGCAATGTTTCCTTATTCAGAGAGGGCAGGTTTCCTTATGAATGTGACAGATATAATTTTGCTCAGTTATGCGTTTCCTGATAAAGTAAAGACTGCCAGAAAAGCATGTCACATTTTGGGAGTTACCATTTAGGATGTTGAGGTGTTTCGCAAGTTCAAAATAAGTGTATAAACAATTCTTTTCCTTGTTCGCACAGATGTAACTTACTTTTTAGTTTAAGTATGTAATTTGGGTTTAGAACATAATTGCTTTATTTTTCCAGCAAATGACTTTTCATGTTACAATTATCTGGTAGAATTGGAACTATTAGAAAAAAGTTACACATTTTTGCAAAATTTTTCAAAATTTTGTCACTGGTCCACTCATAAGAGGCTGTTGTTTGTAACATTAGATCTCACTTTAAAAGAGTTTCTAAGTTTAACTAGCAAAGGTGTCACACAGGGTATACCTAACCATACTCTTTCTCTTCTGCAGGTTTATATTGCGCAGCTGAAACTCAACCCTACAAGTGCTGTATTTCTATCTGCTGTATCTTCTACAACAGCGGCACCACTGTTAGCTGGAGGCAGTATTGCTGCTATAGTTGTGGTCACTTTGGTGTCGATAATAATAGTAATTGCTGTCATCCTGTGGTACAGAAATAGAAGTGCTTCTAGAGTAGCAGCTAATCTACGAATTAACTCACTTAGATTTACAAGTAAGTGACCCTGTCTCTTACAAGGTAAACAGATGGTATGAGAAGGTTTAAAGCTTTGTGCATTCAGTTTGTAACAGGACATTATATGCAAAGTATTGGTGTATAATAAAAATATTTTCTTCTACAATTGTTTGAGCTAAGATTTCAATTGAAATATCTATAACTAGAACTATTTTGCTAAAAATTGTCAAAATATAATTTTTTCTCTCTCTCATATCTGTTTTTTTTTCAATTTTCAACTTGAAGTTTAAATTTTGGTGATGTATCATATATTTCTTTGGAGTTTTTCCTAACTTTTTCTATTAAAATTCTTATGGTTCTACTTTTTTTTGTGTGTAGAAGAAGACAACCAGTGGTTTGTCAGTATCAACATAGATTTGAAAGCTAAATTGGACTCTCTGCTCATAGAGTCTGATGCGCTGAAAATCAAGGAAGGAGCTCCAATTGGACAGGGAAACTTCGGCACAATATATTTAGGTCAGATGTGCTCTGGGGAATCTGTGAAAACCGTAGCAGTCAAAACTTTGAAAGGTAACTGAAACACTTTGCAAAGTATTTCAATTGGCACAAGCACTCGAGATATAATTAAAATGCTATTATAAATAATTTATTGACTTTATCTTTTAAAAAAGTTTGAAAAGTTCTATTACAGTATCAAAAGTCTGATAATAATTTCGTTTTATTAGAATACTTAAACTTCACCAATTCTAATTAGCCTACTGTGTAGTGATACAACTATATATATATATATATATATATATATATATATATATATATATATATATATATATATATATATATATATATATATATATATATATATATACTATATAAAATATTTTATTTATATTATAATCACAATGCTGAGGGGAAGGGTGGCCATTCACAGACGCATAGAATATACGTCATTGTAGTATAAGTTTCCTTTAAAAAAGTCACTAATTGCACATATTTTGCAATTCTATATCATAAAATTGTTAGGTGGCAAAAGACCTTTAAAATAACAATTATTATTTTAGCAAATAATAAGCGTTTTTAATCTCTTCTGGTAATTCTGTTTCTGCAAGCTTGTATGTTTAATCTTCTTCGTTATCTAATGACTACTAGTGAAGTTGTTAGATATGGGTAGTATAGAGTTTACTCTTACTATTGTAGATACAGAGACAACCATACCGATAATTGAGAAGTTTCTAGAAGAGGCTGTCATCCTACAAGATTTCAAACATGCTAATGTTCTAGAAACACTTGGTGTCTCTATTCCAGACACAGATACGCCTCAGGTTGTGCTTCCTTACATGGCCAATGGAGACCTTAAATCACTTATTCAGATGGAGCACATGGTGCGTGCAATGTTGTTGACATTTAAGTTTGAAACAATAATATTAACAAAGTTAGTTTCAATAGTTGAAGCTTTTCCAACTTTTGGCTTACAAACTTTGATGTGTGGCTTCCCCTTTTTAGGGCTTCAGGTGGTCAACTTCACTAGTGCACAAATATTTTGACATCTTGCTTATTGCAGCACTGACTTCACATTACATGATAGCATTGCATAATATCATACACTTAGCACCTTACAGTATGCAGTATAGGCTGTATATGATACCTCAGTCTGAAAAATTATTTCATAACATTGTGTCCGACTATAGCATGGGGTGTGTATTTCAAGACGTGTTCTTATGCTTTATATTTAGAAGTTTTCTGTTGGAGATTTAATGCACTTTGCCAAGCAGATTGCCTGTGGCATGGAATACTTATCAAATAACAAGTTTATTCATAGAGATCTTGCAGCTAGAAACTGTTTGTAAGTATACACATGTGTGACTGTATCACTTTGAATATGTATATGTGTCTGTAAGTATCACTTTGAAGATGTATGTGTGACTGTAAGTTTGGCAGTAGTTGTGGTGCAATGGCTTAAGTGTGCCTATATTGCAGATTACAAAATATTTACATTTACTTTGAGTTATATTTCAAAAAACTGAGAAACTTCCGATTACTTTCAGGGTTAGCGACAAGTACATTGTGAAGATTGCCGACTTTGGTTTGTCCAAAGACATCTACAGCAATGACTACTACAGAAGAGATGAGCAAAGCAACACTGCTCTTCCTGTCAAGTGGTTAGCTATAGAAAGTTTGAGAGAGGGAAAGTTCAGCACAGAGACTGACGTGGTAAATGACTATGTATCATCAGCTAACAAGAGTGTGTTTTACTCATGCATGTTTATTTCATTTGGGTGTGACAAACTCAAGCACAAACATATGTGCCCTCAGATCTAAAGTGTATGCTAGGACAATGTAAGTCTGCAGGTAGTGAGAGAGATGTGCGTGTGTGTGTGTGTAAATATATATAGTTAGAGTGAAATGTGTAGTTTCCATGTATGACCTGCTTATCATGGGGACGGGTCAATATTTTGAAGGCCTGTTGGTCCGAAGGTCCATCGCTTAAAAAATATTTACCTAGTTCACATCCACACACACATATGGCAAGTCATGTTTAGGGGTTCGGGGTTTGAGGTTCAAACTTGAAACATATTAGGTACAATATATATATATAAGCTTACACAATAAAAATTAATAACAGTGTTATTTCATTAGACCACTTCGTTCCGACCAATGAACTTTTGGACTAACGACCTTCGGAAGATTGACTAGTCTCCCTTATTATGTAGTTTTTTATGTAGCCACTCAGCTCATTTAAAACTACACTGTGTGGATTATGGCTATTATTCTAGTTAATTATAAATCTGATGATGTGTATATTTTGCTATTTTGATACTTCAGGTTGGTCTTCTACAGTATATATTTTAAAAAAACATTACAGTGACAGACTTTGTGAACTTTGTGAGCAGACAAACATGTTATTTAGCTCAAAATAATGTCCAAATGACTTGAAACCGTTAATTCCAGTTGCTAGATATTTGTTTAGTTAACAATATTCTGGTACATAAGCTGTTGTCATTGTGCTTGCAGTGGTCATATGGAATTTTGATGTGGGAGTTGTGCACTCGAGGCTGCCAGCCGTACCCTGATGTGGATGCGTGGGATATAGGGTGTTACCTGGAAGAAGGTAGAAGACTACACCGGCCCAACTACTGTCCTCTTGTTATGTATGTGTTAGATGTCTATAATACTCAAAATAAAAATATCTGCATACTGCGAATATTTAGCTTTCTATGAAATGAATGAACTTGAAACAGAACTGTGTCACATTTTCCGTAGCTTTGGTATCATGAGCCAGTGCTGGTTGGAGAACCCTGAAGAAAGGCCCTCATTTACAGAAATACTTGAACTTTTAAATAAACTGTTAGAAAATACAGAATGTTCTCCACAAAGTCCATATTCTTACATCCGAGAGTATACTAAAGACATTCCTGTAGACTATGTTGAAGATGCAATGGAAGTAGAGGTGAGCTGTATCACCTAATAGTGCATTAAGTAAAAATATGATATTAGTAATTTAAAGAATTTCGAACACATTGCATTTACATGCATTAATAAAATATTTATATATTATATTTTAGCTATCATATACAAGCTTTTTAAGGGCTGTATGCTCAAACACTTTTGTTATATAATAAATTTTGTGCTCAAATGTACTGAAATCATTTAGAATTTCAGTATGGAGTGCCAAATGGTAAAAAATCTGCTCATTCGTTCATCGCATATGTTCACAATAAGCTTTTACATATTTACAATTTGGTCTCAATACCTCGTTAATATTAAAGATTTTAGGTCCACTATATTTTGGTCTTATACTGTTATTACTCATTTCCTTACCCTTGTTTCTTTCTTTGTTATACTCATTATTCGGTCCCACACCTCAGTTATGTATGTACTCTCATACTTAAACTATTTCCTCTTTCATACTCATTAATCCTTCTCTTACAACTATCATCACCTCTCAAAACCTTATTACAGTATTTGCTCTAACACTCACATTATTAACTTTCCTACCTCTATTAAAACCACTAATATAAACTCCTATGCGCCTATTATTATTTCTCATGCCCCTAGTTTGATGCTGCAGTCTTTATGTACACATTACAATATTTTTTTTTTCATTTCTTTATAATAAATGATGCATACTTATCTATAAACTTACGTTTTGTTATATTTTCTTATTATAAAATAATTCTTTTTCCATCAGCAAAAAAGTAATTATGCATTTTCACACCATATTACATCTGTATTGCATAATAATTTACAACAACTAACAATAATGAAAGCCAAAATAGAAAGTTTAAACAACTAAGCAACTTTTTATTACCAATTTCAATGCTAAATTTTACTATGAAATAATGTGTATAAATAAACAATATATTAACTATATCAAAACTTGACTTTCGTTTGAAACAAAATCAATACAACTTCAAAACGTTAGAAATTAATGTTATCAATCACATTTATAATATTCTACTTAGAGAAATCTGTATAAAAATACTCTAGAAAGTTACTGAATTTTAGACGTTTAATCATGATCATCTGTTTCACTACCAGCATCACCTCCAACAATATTTATATGATGGATACCATCACTTAGATCTTCGTCTGAGTCATCATAACAGCCTCTTCCATCTTCTGAGTACCTGCATCTATCTTGTTTGTTGTCAGCTCTTGCACCATAGAAAGAAGGAGTTTTAGCTTTTGTAGTCCCATTAACATGTGTTCCTTGAAGCTTTGGCTTGGGCTTTATAGGAGGCCGCACAGCGTAGCGATTATAGTAGTTAGGTTTGCTGTTGCTCAGGACACCACCCTGTGTTTGTGAACTATCTGGCACACTAGTACCACAGTCAGGGTGTCCAGGTGTTTCAGAGTTCACAGGATTAACAGGCTTTTGATAATGTGATTCAGGACTTGCTAGAGGGGGTGTTTCTGGAGGTTGAGGTTTCAATTGTTTCAATGTTACTCAGAGTTACCTTCTCTTTTTGATGATGCAGTACACAATTATCAGAACCACTAGCAAGATGGTGCAAAGAGGAACAGTGATGTATAATATCAGTCTCACTACAAACGAATATTGACAACAATTTTGTTTGTTACCATCATTAGGTTTGTGTCAAAACCGTTCACATTGATAGAAGTGCAATAACTTGGGAAAACTGGTGTTCTAGATATAAAATGTAGCTAGATAAGTTATGCTCTTTCTCAAATTCTATTAAATCAAAATTAAGTAAGCAAATTCAATAGCTTAGGCTTATGAAATTTCTCAGTTATTGCACCTAGATAAATAAAACTATATTCTCAAACCAAGCAATGTGAACTAGAGAATGAAAACATGGTGTGAATAATGAATGAATCATGCACCACCAGTCAAAACAACAACAACATAATTACAAATAGTCAAGTAGTAACATTATTAAATATGTTTACAGGTAATTTGTTGTAAGGTCAAAAGGTCATAATAAAAGAGAGAAAGAACTTATTGAGGTTTTAAAGTCAGTATCCAAATATTGCAATGTCATAATACAGCACAGCAAAAGGTTGAAGTCCAAAAGGCCATTAATGCAACTTTTGACTTTTACTTTAAAAGGCATGATTATGCTGCTTATCTGTGTTGCTAATTTATACAAGCATAAACAAAAAGTTTGATTACTTTTGTTAATTTTTTTTCTACTTTATTAATGTATTTTTTTTTTAGTTTTGCATATATGTGTATATATATGTGTATACATATACACGTATGCGTACACGTATACACGTATACGTGTGCGTGTGCGTGTACGTGTGCGTGTACGTGTACGTGTACACATACGCATATGTGTATATACATGCGTATGTGTATATGTATATGTATAATGAATGTATAATGAATGTATAATGAATGTATAATGTTGTATTGTGATAACGGTTTGAGAGGTGATGATAGTTGTAAGAGAAGGAATAATGAGTATAAAAGAGGAAATAATTTAAGTATGAGAGTACATACATAACTGAGGTGTAGGACTGAATAATGAGTATTAGCAGAGAAAGAAACAAGGGTAAGGAAATGAATAGTAACAGTATATAATATATATGAAGATCAAAATACACTAGATTTAAAATCTTTAATAATGAGGTATTGAGAGCAAATTGTAAATATGTCAAAGTTTATTGTGAACATATGTGATGAAATAATGTGCACATTTTTTACCATACAGAAATTCCAAATTGATTTCAATACATTTGAGCACAAAATTTATTATAAAACGAAAGTGTTTGAGCATACAGCCCTTAAACAGCTTGTATATGATAGCTATGCTGTAAAATACAATATATAAATGTTTTATTAATGCATATAAATGCAATGTGTCGAGGATTCTTTAAACTAAATAATATCATTGTTTCACTTAACACAACTCACCTCTACTTCTATAGCATCTTCAACATAGTCTACAGGAATGTCTTTAGTATACTCTCGGATGTAAGAATACGGACTTTGTGGAGAACATTCTGTGTTTTCTAACAGTTTATTTAGAAATTCAAGTATAACTGTAAATGAGGGCCTTTCTTCAGGGTTCTCCAACCAGCACTGGCTCATGATACCATAGCTACGGAAAAGTGACACGGAGTTGTTACTTGTTTAGTCAATTCATAGAAACTCTGAATCTTTGCAGTACAGGTCTGTTTATGTTGAGTATTATAGACATTTGACACATACATAACAGGAGGGCAGAAGTTGGGCAGGTGTAATCTTCTTCCTTCCTCTAAATAACGTCTTATTTCCCACGCATCTACATCAGGGTATGGCTGATTGCCTCGAGTGCACAACTCCCACATCAAAATTCCATATGACCACTGCAAGCATAATGACAACAGCTTATGTGCCAAAATGTTGTTAACAAAACAAATATCTAGCAACTGGAATTAAACAGTTTAGAGTCATTTTGGACATTAATATTTTGATGTAAATAACATGCTTGTCTGTTGAAAAAGTTCACAAAATTTTTCAGTGTAATGTTTAGATATCAAAATATACATATCATCAGATCTATAATTAATCAGAATGTTAGTCACAATTTATACAGTGCAGTCCTAAATGAGCTGATTGACTACATAAAATTAAATAAGGGAGACTAGTAAACGAATGAAGTTGTTTAATGGAATAAAATTGTTATTTTTATTGTGCAAGCTTATATACATTGTACCTAATATGTTTCAAATTTGAACCCTAAACTTCAAACCCCTAAACATGACTTGCCATATATGTGTGTGTGTGCATGCATGTGTACTAGGCAAATATTTTTAAAACAATGGACCTTCGTACCAATGGGCCTTCAGAATATTGACCCTTCCCCCATAATAAGCAGGTCATATATAGAAACTACACATTTCCATCTGGTTACATACATCACACTTTTCTTTAACTTGATACGTACACATTTCACTCCAACTACATATGCACACACACACACTTGCTATTCTTGTTGTAATATTTTAATAATGTAATATTTTATTCTATTAAAATCACTAACTTGCTTTTCATATGCACCTTACCATAAAATTTTAATAAAAATGATTGCATGTAGTCAAGCACGTACACCTCTCAGCACTATAATTTGGTCTACAGTATACCATACAGTCTTTTTTGCGCGAGTGCTCACACGCACACGCACGCACACGCACACACATCTCTCACTACTTGCAGACTAACATTGTTCTAGCACACATTTGAGCTCTGAGGGCACATCTGTCACACCCAAATGAAATAATCACACACTCTTGTTAGCTGATGACACATAGTCACTTACTACGTCACTCTCTATGCTGAACTTTCCCTCTCTCAAACTTTCTATAGCTAACCACTTGACAGGAAGAGCAGTGTTGCTTTGCTCATCTCTTCTGTAGTAGTCATTGCTGTAGATGTCTTTGGACAAACCAAAGTCGGCTATCTTGACAATGTACTTGTCGCTAACCCTGAAAGTAACCAACAGTTTCTCAGTTTTTTGAAATACAGTGTAGAAGGAGTCAATTTAAATATTTAGTAATCTGCAATAAGCACACTTACAACTATTGCACCACAACTACTGCCACACTTACAGTCACAGCTACATATTCAAAGTGATACTCACAGACAGTTTCTAGCTGCAAGGTCTCTATGGATAAACTTGTTATTTGATAAGTATTCCATGCCACAGGCTATCTGCTTGGCAAAGTGCATTAAATCTCCAACAGAAAATTTCTAAATATAGAGCATAAGAACAAGTCCTGAGATACATACCAACTTTTTTATAGTCTGACACAATGTTGTGAAATATTTTTCAGACTAAGGTATGATATACTAATGCATTCAGCCTATTCTGCATACTGTAAAGTGCTAAGTGTATGATATTATGCAATGCTATCATGTAATGTAAAGTCGGTGTTGCATAAGCAAGATGTCAAAATATCTATGCACTATAGTACAGTTGACCACCTGAAGCTAAAAAGTAGAAGTTACACATCAAAATTTGTAGGTTAAGAATTGGAAAAGCTTCAACTATTGAAACTTTGTTAATATTATTTTTTCAAACCTAAATGTCAACAACATTGCACGCACCATATGCTCCATTTGGATAAGTGATTTAAGGTCGCCATTGGCCATGTAAGGAAGGACAACCTGAGGAGTATCTGTGTCTGGAATAAAGACACCAAGTGTTTCTAGAACATTAGCATGTTTGAAATCTTGTAGGATGACAGCTTCTTCTAGAAACTTCTCTATTATTGGTATGGTTGTCTCCGTATCTGCAATAGTAAGAGTGAACTATATACTACCCATATGTAGCAACTTCACTGGTAGTCATTATATAATGAAAAAGATTAAACATATAAGCTTGCAAAAAAAAGGATAACCAGCATAGATTAAAAACACCTATTCTTTGCTAAAATAATATTTGCTATTTTAGAGGTCTTTTGTCACCTAACAATTTTATGATAAAGAATTGCAAAATTGTGCAATGGATGACTTTTTAAAAAGTAACTTATACCGCAAATGGCATCTATTCTATGCGTCTCTGAATGGCCACCATTCCCCTGTCTTGTCAATATATTGTAAGTAAAATGTTTTATATACTATATAAAGTATAGTATATTTTATATAATATTATATACTGTTGTATACTACACAGTAGGCCCATTAGAATTGGTGAAATTAAAGTCTTTTAATAAAAACAAATAATTATCAGACTTTTGATACTATAATAGAACTTTTCAAATTTCTTTAAAAGATAAAATCAATAAATTATTTATAATAGCATTTTAATCATACCTCGCGTGCTTGTGTCAATTGAAATACTTTGCAGAGTGTTTCAGTTACCTTTCAATGTTTTAATTGCAACTGTTTTGACAGATTCTCCAGAGCACATCTGACCTAAATATATTGTGCCAAAGTTTCCCTGTCCAATTGGAGCTCCTTCTTTTATTTTCAGAGCATCAGACTCTATGAGCAGAGAGTCCAGCTTAGCTTTCAAATCTATGTTGATACTGACAAACCACTGGTTGTCTTCTTCTACACACAAAGAAAAAATAAAATCATAAAATTTTTAATAAAAGAAGTTTTGTTGCCAGAAAAAAACTCCAGAGCAATAAATGATAGATCACTAAAATTTACATGTCAAGTTGAAAATTGAAAAAAACAGATATGAGAGACAGAAAAACTTATATTTTGGCAATTTTTAGCAAAAAGGTTCTAGTTTTAGACTTTTCAATTGAAATCTAAGCTCAAAAATGTTTAAAGAAAATATTTTCATTATACACCAATACTTTGTATCCGAATATTGTTGAATTTCTCTCACACACATATAATGTCCTGTTACAAACTGAATGCACAAAGCTTTAAATTTTCTCATACCATCTGTTTACATTGTAAGAGACAGAGTGACTTACTTGTAAATCTAAGTAAGTTAGCTTGCAGATCGGCTGCTTTTCTAGAAGCACTTCTATTTTTATACCACAAGTTAACAAGAGCGACGACTATTATTATAAACACCAAAGTGACCACAACTATAGCAGCAATACTGCCTCCAGGTAAACGTGGTGCCACTGTTGTAGAAGATATAGCAGGCAGAAATACAGCATTTGTAGGATTAAGTTTCAGCTGCGCAATATAAACCTGTATGAGAGAAAGAGAAGGAGCATGGTTTATAGGTATACCCTGTGTGACACCTTTGTGAGTTAGAATAAGAAATCCTCCTAAAGTGAGATCTAATGTTACAAACAGCAGCCTCCTATGGGAGGATCATTGACACAATTTTGAAAAATGTGTAACTTCTTTTCTAATAGTGCCAATGCTATTAGATAATTGTACCATGAAAAATTATTTATTTGCAAACTGAAGCAATTAGGTTCTAAACCCAGATCATATATGTAAGCTAAAAAGTAAGTTACATCTGTGCGAACAAGGAAAAACTGTTTCTATACTTATTATAAACTTGCAAAACACCTCAACATCCTAAATGTGACCTGTTTTTCTTCAGTTCTGGCAGTCCTTACTTTATCAGGAAACACATAACTGAGCAAAATTATATCTTATCAGATCCAAAAGAAAACCTGCCCTCTCTGAACAAGGAAACGTTGCAGCAATGCCAATTGCCTGTGATGAAATAAGCCCTTATATTTTCAAACCTCATGCATATATAAATTATTGCATTATACACAATTTGATCGACATGATTAATTGGAGTTTCCTGGTTTTGAATGCATTTCAAAGTAATTACAGTTTAAATGAATGCTTTGCTCTAAAGTGGCCAGAATAAATACTGGACAAATATTGAAATCAGATGTTGCAATTCCTTAAAAAATTAAAAAAATGTTATTCACCCATACATGAGAGTAACTATGGAAATGAAACTATATGTTGCATGGCTATTGCATGGTTATAGAAGCAGAAGCTATAGTCTTGATAGCCGGGTAAATGTAAATAACTATAAAAAGAAAGGTGCAAAGAAACATCAAAACTCATCAAATCTAATGAAGAGTGAATGTATAGGAAAAGTAAAAGTTAAAGCCCCTGCAACCTCTTTTTCTACTAACTAAACATTGGTAAAGATTGACTCAACTGTTAACTGTAGCAGATAAAAATTGTAAAGAGAAAGGCCGACAAGCTTACCTCACTACATTACATTTTGAGGAGATGCACAATATTTTTTGATTTTGTATTGATGTTATTTTAGCCAATGTAGAAACCATTCTTCATTAAAGAACAAAAAGCAATATAGTCATGATGAAAGTAGCACATTATTAGCCTGGGCTGCATTAATTGATAGTTATTATATAAGCTTTCATCTAATCATGGGTTAGCTCATTCTGCTAAAATTCAGGTTCCTATAAGCATTTCAAAACTCTACATTTATTTGTAGAACAGATGAGGGCAGCTGAAATCATAATATTAAGTTATGTATAATCAAAGAAATAGTTCTTAAAAATAATTTTTTTGCAAAGCAAAAAATATTTTCAGCATTTTAATAATGTTAACAGTGTGTTAGTTGTAGCCCTAAAAATAAAGAATTTGAATGATGAGAAAACTGCTTTACTCATTTGTGATAACTAGTAAATTTCAACTGAACTTAGTTTTAATTTCACTTAAAATGCTCGTAAAGAGTCGTCATGCTGTGCATCAGTAGAAAAACATTTCTTGAACCTGTAAGGTAAATTTATTCTTCATTAATTGAGCTGATTGCAATATTTTATCATTGCAAAAAAAGCTTTTTTAGAAATTATTTTGTATTAAATTGATGAAAGAATATATAGAAGAAACAACTGCTTCCATGCAAAAACAGTACATCATATGTGTAATTAGGACTTTGCTTTATTTCTTGTACTGGCTTTATGTCTTTTATGTTTTAGGGAAGTGCAGTAGTGACAAAATTAAAAAGAAGCTACAATCTTGCTAAAATTTTAGTACTTGGCAAAAATTTTAATTTTAACAAAAGCTTTAAATATCAACAAGGATTTATGAATAGAAACTTTAAAAAAGTTCCAATAGAGCAGCAAAAGATATACAGCATGGTTTTTGAATTTTGTTCTTAGCCCCAATATTATTTGAGTTATGAGTGGGGTACTATTCCTTATATAACTATAATGAAGCAATGAAATCACTGCATGACTCAGTAGAAGGATGATTTTAATCAATCATACTAAATGCACAACGTATTCTAAAAGTTAAGTTTAAGGCAACCAGCAACAGTCTGCTTTTATATGTAAACTAAAAAAAACATGCTTCAAAAACTTTTCTATTGCTGTATACGATGTTAGCTCCGTTGAACTTGTTTGTCTTCAAATTAAAATCAATAAAAGTGCAGTTTACTTACGCTAACATCTTTAAGAGCGGTATTTATCTTGTGGTCCCCAAGTTGAGGCTGGCACTGGATAGAAGAATCTGAAACCTTTTCTATTTTGCAGACGACAGAAATGTTTGCTGAAAGATCTATCATTATGGTGTAGTATTCATTGAGCATGCCTATATCTAAGTTTTTCCCTCTTAATATCAATGATTTTCCAACAGTCAGCAAAATGTTTTCCGTCTATAAAAATCATCAAAAGACAAGTTCAATTATATGCGGCAGACATTAATAAAATGTGTTTCTATAAACAAATACAGCAGCTGTCTTAAAAAAACATAATGTCATGCCAAGTTAAATTTTTGATCACACCCCACTCTCCTTGAGCAATACTATCATCCATCAAGTTCTACAAATAATATTGGCATTATAAAACAGATTATATGCTTTCTGTTTTATGTTTAAATTATCAGTGTTGAAAAATAGATGTTAGAAGTTGTATTGTAGTACAAGTTGACTAATAACTTACTATAGAGTCATATTATTTAGAACAGTTAACATGACTATCTAAGGATTTATTCACCACTTGATTGATATAACTACTCTTGATGTATGTTAAATTTCACACTCAGAAATAAGAAATAATGGATAATTCACCAATCATTTCAGCAACCTGCGACTGTTTACTTCAAGCCTCTATATTGATTATAGCTTGTTGAATTTCATACTAGTACTATATAATAAACTGGGTTACTATAGCATTATCAAGTCTTAAGTTGCAATGTTTTCTGTATTTAAAGAAAAGTCTTTGACGTCAATTGACAGACAAACACTTTGTATATAGCAGTGACTGAGGCTATAGCAAATCATGAAGCTGATAGACCCTTTTCAGAAGTCTCCGATATCTTCTTTACAATAAAGAGTTGTGTCTTCCTAAAGTGAATTATAGGTTGAACCTTTGTATAAAAAACAAACTCATTAAAAATTTAAAGTTTGGCTGTTACTTAAAATTCTAATTATGCTATAGAATGGTTCTTTTAGGAGATAGATATTTTGGTATAGACACACATATTATAAGTCAAAAAAATGTTTGAAATAATTTTTCATGGAGAACTTTGAAGAAAATAAACTTGAAACCATTGTGGTTTTGGTTAGCCTAGGGCCACACTGTGCGTATTTTCGCATGCGAAAATTGAAATCACAAGTAGCAAAAGTGTCCACTGTATGCGTTGAGAAAACATTCGCACTTGTTGCTCAGCATTCCGAACGCAAGTGCGAATCGTCTCTGTCGTTGTCACCTAATTGGCTGGTAGTTATTTAGCGAGCATAATTTCTTTATTTTAGTGCTACATTCCAGTAAATTGCGTTTTATTGAAAGCGAGTGCGATTTAAAAATGAAAACTTTATTTATCCCGCACTTGTAGCCATAGCAATAAGGCGAGCAGTAATCTCACTGAGCTACAGTGGAAACCTTTGCTACCTGTGGTTTCAATTTTCGCATGCGAAAATATGCACAGTGTGGCCCTAGGCTTACTGAGCAATGCTGAAGTGGCACTTCAGCATTGCTCAGCAACCAAAACCACAAAAATGAGTTCAAGTTTATTTTGTCCAACAATTTTCATTTTGGGAGGACCAAGCTCTTAATTGTAAGGAAGACATTGGAGACCTCTGAAAAAGGTCTATAGCTCATGATAATTTTGGTATAACAAACTATAGAGCTATAGTCGGTGTACTGTTCAGCACCAGTTTTTATCAATTAGATGGAGTGCATTGATAGCCCTACTCATATGCTTACTTCTATCTCTGGATCACTGTAGATGGTCAGGTTTAGATTCTTAGAATTTTTCACAGGAATTCCATCACTTAACAGCTGAACAGGTAGATACCATGGGTTTGTTAGATTCTGTTGTTTTGCTAAAACATCATAAGCATAATATTAGTGAAATCTAATACAAACTGTATTTTTGTGAGCCTTGAATAAAGCATACATGGCTTTAGAGCCATAAAAGCAGAGCTACAGTGTTTTGATAGCAAAAGTACTATATTTGTATACCATAAAAAATTCCCTGTATATCAAATAAACATAAAGTAATTCCATTCAAAGCCTAAATTATATTAAATCAATAATCATGAGCCTAAGCTAAGCAAAACCTACATCTCTATACCTATAAGCGTAGAGTCACATTAGACGTGCAAAGTCGCATGCGAGGAAATACTCAGCTGGCGTGACCTACAATACATAACGCCAGTAAAATCAAAAATTTGCTAGCTGATAATATTTGCGTTTAAGTTCACCTGCTCTCCTTGCTTCTATGGCTACACGTACATAATGAATTAAACCATTATTGCTTATTAGATGATGTGTAGTACGTACTGACCCAGACTCAATTTGGTTGCCAACACAGTCACAATGACAAAGAACAAATTTAAGTAATAAATCATTAAACTAAAAAGATATTTTTTTATTTTCAATTTTATAAAACATGCAAGTATTTAATCACTGCGTTAATCAACTTCTCATGCAAGTTCATATTTATCTTTAGAATGCTATTTATATGATGATTGGTCACCTTTGGTCACCTTTCACTGCCGTTTATAGTCACTATCCCTGTAAGAAAAACCCCTGATGGAAGAGGTTTTTGTTAAATCGGGCTAAAGACTTATTCAGATGAGGCAAAGGATCATTAATAACTGGATGCTTTTCTTAACATCACCAATGGCCTTTGTCGGGGCTCGAACTCATGACTTTGTGCTTATTAAGCAAATGATCTATAACCCCTAGACCACAGCTGCTCTATGTTATTTATATGATTGCATATGATTATACTATATTGCATCATATTATCATTATGAATCTCAAATTGCAGTAGCGTACACAAAATTTACAGAAATACTAAATGTTCATTTTCAAATCTCACTCACAATTGATGAAGCGAAATTAAATGGAATGTAGCACTAAATCAAGAAAATTGAAGTAGCTAAATAGCTATCAATCAATTAGGTCATGACAACAGAAATTATTAGCACTTGTCATTCAGCATTTTCAACTCATGAAATTCGCAAACACTGGACACTCTTTCA
Organism: Bugula neritina; assembly: GCA_964035545.1. NCBI lineage: Eukaryota > Metazoa > Bryozoa > Gymnolaemata > Cheilostomatida > Bugulidae > Bugula > Bugula neritina. Next base: position 23,693,093 of record OZ037767.1, read on the forward strand.
ATTCCGCCTATGCAAATTTTCGTCAGTAGCAAAGATATGTCTCAATGTGGCGCTAACCGATCCATATCAGTGAAGCTGTGCTACTGGAAAGTCTTAGTGCACATGTATACCATAGGCCAAAATACAAATTTTTGGTAGAAAAATTAAATATTGGATACTATTTGTCTTGTCTTGTGGTTTGGTTTATATTATGTTACTAAACAGTAGAATTATTATTGCTGAGAAGCATTTTTCTGAGAAGCTTGAATAGTAGGCATGAAATTGAACACAGTAGGCTACATGACTATATCAGTTTCTTGCTAACATAATAATAGTTATAAACATTATGGCAAAGGGTAATATAAAAAAAACATATTGTGATTACCTGTTATTTTATGTATAGCGCACCTCAATGTTATACCATCATGAGAGCATGCCTGTCAAATAAACCATATTATGTGTTGTCTCAAATACCAGTATTGTTTCTACACCCTCTACTGTATTTCAACAGTATAAGTATATATTACAATGTGGCAGTAATTACATATAAGAATATTATGTTGAGGTTTGAAACTGTTTATAAGCTACAATTTATATCTGATGAACATAACAAGGAAAAGCCCTATACATGATAAGGTATACCAGTACAAGAGGTTAAACAGTTTATTATGGTTACTTCTACATGGTAAATATTAATCCTTTCACTCACAAATGTCTCTCCAAGTGTTGGGGCAAATAAAGTATAATTATTTGATGACTCAGCATTCAGAATATCAAACTCAGCATCAAATCCTCCACTGAAAGTACAACAAATAAGTAAAAGGAGTTTTGACAAACTATGGTCCCAAACGTTTTTATTTTAAACATCTCATATTCAAACCTGGCCATTGATTGAACTATAGCATTTTCACAGTAAATATCTGACATGGTGCAGTATACCAGCAGACTTGTAAAACTTTCAAACAGATCTCAGTAAGTGATATCATGAATATACATTAATCTACTACAAAAATAAAAATTATGAAATATTTTACAACTTTTAGATATCAGAGTTTTTACGTAATAAAATATTTTAGAAGCATGCATGACATGTTTTAACTTTTCACGTGGCTCTGAATATTGTAATTCAGCAAATAAATTTAATTATTCATTTACAGCATACCTGACGAGAGTGGCAGACTGAATTGTATGGTCTATAACAGGATCCTTTCCATATACAAAGTCATACTTTGCTGTGACATTTTCTGACAGTTTTATTATTAACTGGACTTCACCTTCTTTAGTTTGATTTGGCATCGTAAAGGACAGTTTCTGTGGTCTGTAAATATACAAGAATTAAGACATGTACACATTTCATATTCTCACACTGCTAATGGTATATTATACAGTAAATTAATATCAGTTTATACAGTGAAATTAGTATCCAGTACATCACTTTATCATAAGCATTAGTCATTCTTCTTTTAATATATTCATGTTCAATAATAAGGTAAATCTAACAACACACACCGTATCTTGTGTTCAACAGGGGACATAATTCCATTTGAATTATTCACATACACTTCTACACCAGTACTCGGTATAAGACCAACAGCAGTAACCAAAGTTCCACCAGATAGCTGACCAAATGTAGGGATCAAGCTGTGGACATCCGACTGAGATGTTACCTGTTGTAAATTGATAAACATATATACTGTCAATTATGGTTTACAAATTATTGTTGCAGATGACATGGTGGTAGAATTAGCTAATTTTAAACGATATTGTATATTTGTTGACAAAAAGCTGTTGCTGACCTGAACACAATTTGGTATAGGTTGGCTCCATTTTGAGTTTTTTAAGCATTGCAGAGTTTCTGTTCTTGAGTTCAAGGCCATTCCTGGAGGACAGCTTAAGACGATAGTGTCGAATTGGTAGTAATATATATTTGGTTTGTCAGCAATTTCATATCCTGTTGGAGCTGTGAATTCACACTGACTGACTAAAATGTAAAACGAAATGTTTAGTGAAAACTTCAGGTACCACCAATAAAGTAATCATAGAAATAAATAAAAATTAAAAGATATAATACAACTACCACATGAATAAAAGCTATTAATAAAACCCAAATATTTTTTATTTATGTATCTCTATAGTAGCTGTTTACCATATGCCTTCATATGAAAAATTGAGCTTGAAGTTTTAAAATTGGAATTTTTATATATCACATTAGTTAATCCTGCAATGTAAATCTGTCTGTCTTTAGTCACCAATAGAGCAGTTGGAGCATTTAACTTGCATGTGCCGGGAGGTCCAGGTATTGTCTGGTTGTTCTCTTTAGAACCTGGAATAACAGGTGTGATTTTTGTTAAGATCATGTGCAACAAACTTGTTAAATATAACAACCTTGTTTATATTACAAGGAAGACAGATGAAAATTACCAAAACTGACATACCAATGCATGTTGAATAGATTTCTTTTTCGTCCAAATCAATGAATATCAATTCTTCATTTAAACGAGTTCCAATAGTAACCATCAAGCGATCTGGTACCAACCAGCGAATTGTCTTAATGTATCCAATCACCGCAGTATCAAAAGAGCCAGGTGAAAACTCAATGTTACCTACATTATTTATAGGACTACTAGAAACATCTCCAGTTATTAACGTTACTTCAAGGGTGCTCAAGTCAACCCGTGACAAACCGTAGCTGTGTGCGACATATATTGCACTTTCGTCACTTGTAGGTAATATGTCGCGAGGGTTAGGTAGCAAATCTGAGAGTTGGTCTCCAAACAGTCTGATAGTTTTTTTCTCAAAGCTGTAGCGAGTTATTAGTTGGTAGCCATGATCCATCACTATTAAATAGTTTTGCGATTTAATCATCACAATTTTTAGGGGACCAGAGAGGAAGTGAGTGTTTGCTGGAACTTCTTGACCAGGTAAAATTTCTCTAGATTGAAATAATGTACCTTCACAACTTCCGATGAATTCAGTGATGTCGTCTGTAACCATATCGTATTGACGAATGCAATTGTTTAGGTAGTCTGCCACTAGCATTATAGTCTCATTTACTTGTGCTACACCTCCAAGGAGAGCAAACTCGGCTGTGGATGAGTTGCCAGTTTTATATCGTTCATCTTGAGGCCCCATACCTTCGTAGTCCTTTCCTAGCACATGCTGGACAGGCTCTCCCGGAACATACTTTAAGAGGAGATGTCCAGAATTATAATAAAACTCGCCATCATTGTATTCATCTTCAATCATAAAGTCAATCGGCCTTCGTGGCAAACCATTAAGGTTGTACTCGGCTTTTTCCAAGTTTCCAACAGATAGTTGGATAGAGCAATGTGGACACAGAACATTAGAGCTAGGCTTGCTAGTTGCCACAAGCTCTTCTTTAAGTTTTATTGTTGTTGAGGTTATAACTTTTCTTGAGTTGACTTGACTAAAATTCACTTTAATTTCGTACAAGGAGCTTGGAGAAAGTAAACTATACTCTCCTTCAGTTACAGCTGCTACATATACTGAGCCATTTGAAAATGTAGCTGCAGTTGGCTTATGGAATCTGCAAGAAGTCTGGGGCCCAGTCAAAGAGCTGCTAAATTGGTCATCTCCTAAAAAATTAAATAACATAACTGAGAGTAATATAAAAAAAACTCTGCGTTATAGATATGAAATTAAAACACAAAATTACGTTTTCATAAGATTCTCAATCTGCACACCAAATCAAAATTCATAATAACCTGTGCAACTGCCCATGGTTTGGTTCAGAATCAAATCTAGTACAATCAAAGTATTGAAGGTATTGCTGACGCCAAATAAGATTTCATTGTCTTTAAGCCAAGTTAAAGAGCTGAGACGTCCAAACGTGGTGCTGTGAAAAGGACCGGTTGATAAAACAACTGGTGAGTCAGTACTCAGAGAAACTTTTGCTTCTCCTACAAGAAGCTGCACTGCTCGCGTTTCTAGATCAACTCTGGAGAGTCCGTTGGTATGACTGACATAAAGAGACCTTTCATCAGAGCTGAGCAGTAAAGATGTTGGTGAAGGCAATGAATTATCATTGGAGTTTAGAAGCAGTTGCACAAGGCCTGTGTTGAGATCGTATGTTGTTACTTGCCCATAACCGTGGTCACACAAGATGAAGTAGTTGGCAGATTCTACAAGCTCGATCTCTAGAGTAACACTTATGAAATTTGAGTCACCAGCAATGGCTACTCCTGGCTTAAGACTGCCAACAGATGTCCTATAGTTTTCACCACAAGCACCAATGAGAGGGGTAAACATGTCAGTCTCGGAGTCGTACTCTCTCACACAGTTATTAAAATAGTCACTAAGTGCATACTTTGTCCTATTATATTGCACCATATCTGTGATCACAGAAAATTCAGCCACTGAAGAATTTCCAGTTTGATATCTGTATAACTGTTGTTGATCTGGATGACCAAGAAACAGTTCCATAGGCTTTCCAGGTGTGTGCTTCAGTATAAACCCCAAATACATTAGAAAGTATGAGCCAGGTTGATATTTATCTTCTTGAATTCTTATAACGACCCTGCTTTCAAACTGGCCATAATCAAAAGAGGAAAGAGTTAGATCACCAAAGCCATATGTCTCCGGCATTTCAGCATCTGATTGACTACAAATAAAAGAGCACTAAAGCTAGCACTGCAGTGTTGTAGAATTAATTATATGGTCAACAAGTATTAACAGCAGTAAGAGCTGATTCAAATAGATAACAAAGTTTAGCCCAGCAATAACAAATTCATTTTGACACTGTAACTGTGGTTAAGTTAGCTTTTTCTGTCATATGTCCCAGCATGTATGTTTGTGAAGTTAGGTAAGCAATTATGATTAGATGAAAGATAAGATAATTTTGTTAAGTATTTATTTGTTTATAATTTAATTGGTCTTCACACCATAATGATCATGACTATTTTACCTGCTATGTGAACAGGACAGAGCGGAGATAGGTGAGGATGATAATGACTATTCTACTTTCATAATATATTTAGCTACGAAATATTAGTTTGCCCTAGGTATCGGACCTGTATTTAAATTACTATAAATATTA